>OX451739.1:469695538-472095538 GCA_948472305.1 Vicia faba
ATATATATATAATATGTATAAAAAAAATATTTATATGTATATATATATAACAAAAATAGAATTCATAATATAAATATGTTTGAAAAACAATATTTATAATAAATATTTATGTATAAAAATAGTATGTATAATAAGTATTTATAAATAGTATATGTATATAAAAAATAATATGTATAATTTTCAATATATAGTATATATTTTATTTTATTTTAAAAGAATTGAAAAAATAGTATAAATTTTATATATTTAAGAAACAACATATACATTAAAAAAAAAACAGAATTTATAATAAATATGTTTGAAAAATAGTATTTATAATAAATATGCATGTATAAAAATAGTATAAAAATTGTATGTATAATAAGTATTTATAAAAATAGTATATCTAAAATAGTATATGTATGAAAAAGAATATATATAATTTCTAAATAAAATATATAGTTTCTAAAAATATATATTTCTATATAAATAGTATATTTGAAATATGTAAATACTTATGTATAAAATAGTAAACATGATTTTTATGAAATATGTATAACTTTAAAAAAATATAGTTTCTAAAAAATATATATTTTTATATAAATAGTATATTTATTACTTAAATAAATACGTCGTATATTTCTAAATGAAAACAAGATAGTTATGTTTAGGTTTAAAATTTTTTTGAAAGTTTATTGTCGATAGATCAATTCTTATTTTATTTAATAAAATTAAACATGAACATGTGCAATATGGAATATTATCAATTCTATCGTAGTTGGATGTATGATAGATCATTTTCCGGAAGACGTGGGCTTAAATCGCATTTTAAGGAAGGAGTTGTCGGATTTCTCTCGTATGCGTTTGGTCAAGAATGTTGTCAAAGCGAAGGAGGGTTAAGATGTCAGTGTTTAAAGTGTGGTTGCAGAAATATTATTAGTGATCATAGTGAAGTGAAGTGTCATTTGGAGAAAGTGGGGTTTAGGCCAAATTATTGGGTTTGGACTTCTAATGGGGAAAAATGCCAGAGATGAATATAGAGGCTTCTAGCAGTCAAACACGTGTTGGACCAGATATAAATACAGATGATTCGGGGAGTTCATCACATATGCAATGCCAGGAACAATTTAATCTAGTCGAGGATATGGTCAGTGACACATTAGGGGTGAATGTGACTTATGATGAACTCAAGACTTTGACGCAGAAGAGCTCCTAAATGAGAAAGCACAAAAGTTTTATCAGTTGTTGAAAGAAATAAATATACCATTGTTTAAGGGGTCTCTTGACTTTAGGCTATCAATGTGCGTTAGGCTTTTTGTTGCGAAATCAAATTGGAATGTTCCTGATCAGTGTTTGGAATTCTTTGTGAGAATGATGTTAGACGCAACTCGTGTGAAAGAAAACATGCCTACAAGTTATTATGATGTAAAGAGGATGGTGTCGAAGTTGGGACTAGAAGTAAAAAAGATTGACTATTGCATAAGAGGTTGTATGTTGTTTTATGACAATGAGTTTGGTACAAATGATGGAGAATTGGAGGAATGTAAGTTTTGCAATAGTCCGAGGTATTTAATTCGCAGTAAAGGAGTTGATCGAAAGCAAAAATGAGTTGCAGTGAAGTCCATGTTCTATCTACCAATAATACCTAGGTTGCAAAGAATGTTTTCATCAATGTACAACGCATGTCAAATATCATGGCACCATATAAACAAAATTAGTTCTGGCATGATGCGACATCCATCTGATGGCGAGGCATGGAAACACTTTGATAGATTTCATCCTGAATTTGCAGTAGAACCCATCAGACTTGGATTATGCTCGGATGGTTTCACTCCTCATAATTTGTCAGCAAATGCATATTCTTATTGGCCAGTTATTTTTACCTCGTACAATCTCCCTCCTGAGAAGTGTATGACGAAACCTTACATGTTTTTGACATGCATCATTCCAGGACCGTCGAGTCCAAAGGCAGGAATAGATGTTTATCTGCAACCTTTAATTGATGATCTCAAGAGGTTGTGGGTGAGAGAGTGGACTTATGATGTGTCTTGTAAACAAAACTTTAATATGTGAGTTTCTTTGATGTGGACAATTAATGACTTTCCTGTATATGGCATGTTGTCTGGATGGGGTACGTATGGTAAAATGGGATGTCTGCATTGCATGAGTCACACAAAAGCGTTTACTTTGGATAAGGGTGGGAAAAGTTTGTGGTTTGACTGTCACTGTAGGTTCTTACCTGCAAACCATGAATTTAGAAGAAATAATAATGCTTTTAGAAAAGGAAAAAAAAAGTAACAAATCTACCTCCCCCACGATTGTTATCGACTAAAGTATGGAATAGTGTTCGTGACCTACCAAAATTCACAGATAATGGTGAAGCATGTAGAATTCAAGGATATGGGGATTCTCACAATTGGACAAAAAGAAGTATTTTTGGGGACCCCCCATATTGGAAGGATAATTTGTTGAGACATGATCTTGATGTTATGCATATTGAGAAGAATTTTTTTGATAATGTATTTAACACAGTGATGGATAATGAGAAGACGAAAGATAATGAGAAGGCTAGAAAAGACATGGAACTTTTGTGTAATCGAAAAGAATTGGAGTTGAAACCTCGACCAAATGGAAAATTATTAAAACCCAAGGCTTGTTACACTCTTACTCCCAAAGAAGCAAAAGCAGTATGTAAGTGGTTAAATGATTTGAGGGTGCCTGATGGTTATTCTTCTAACTTGGCAAGATGTGCTGACGCCTCAACAGGGAATGTTCATGGAATGAAAAGTCACAATTGTCATATTTTCATGGAACGATTGCTTTCAATTGCATTCGTCTCACTTCCCAAGAATGTGCTTAATCCACTAACTGATATTAGTCAATCTTTTAGAGACACTTGTGTGTCAACTTTAAGAGTAGACGACATCATTAAACTGGACCGAAATATTCCTGTCATTCTCTGCAAGTTGGAGCAAATCTTTCCTCCAGGTTTCTTTGATTCTATGGAGCACCTCCATGTGCATCTTGCTTATGAAGCTTTCCTAGGTGGACCTGTTCAATATAGATGGATGTATCCATTTGAACGACTCATGGGTGATTCAAAGCGATTAGTGAAAAATAAGGCAAGAGTTGAGGGATCAATTTGTGCATATTATTTACATCGCGAAATATCACATTTTCTCTCTCATTATTTCAATCACATGATGTTGACTCCAAGAATCACAAGGAACGAATTTCACTTCTGTGAAAGAAGTCAATCCACCTTATCAGTTTTCGGTCATCCAGGCCGTCCCTCAGGGAAGACAGGTGAGCATTGGATTTCTCAAAAAGAAATGCAATCTGCTCATGTTCATGTGTTGATTAACTACGTTGAAGTTAAATCATATCTTGAGTAAGTATATTTAATTAAGTATAGTTTTATTGGTTAAGACTTGTAACCTTCTCTAACCTATATGTTTTTTTTCTTCAAAATAGGGATTTTAGTACCTACTATTATCAAAGCACAGGCGAACAACCATCGATTGGTTACACACATGCCTATTTTCCAGCATGGTTCAAGCAACGATTATCATGTATTGCTGCACCAAGTACTGGAATAATATATTTGAGAAGTTTGTCTAAAGGCCATCATCAACGTGTGAATGAATGGCACACATACTTTGTAAGCGGTTACAAATTTCACACTAAGATTTGGAGTGAAGGGAAGAAAACTATAAATAGTGGTGTAGTCGTAAAAGGAGTTATAGACGGTGGTGAGGATGACTTCTATGGGGTTATCACACATATTTACGAATTGGTCTATATTTATATGGACTCGAAAAATAAAGTTGTCTTGTTTTACTGTGATTGGTATGATTCATCTTCTAGAGGAACAAAAATTGATAAAAAAATATAACACCGTTGAGGTTCGAATAGATAAAAAGTACAAAGAGTATGACCCTTTCATAATGGCACACACTGTCAGGAAAGTTTATTATGTACCTTATCCTTCAATTATGCCACACAAACCAGAATGGTGTGTTGTAATCAAGTCCAACCCAATGGGTCACATTGATACTGACGAAGTAATGGAAGATGATGCGTACTAAGATGATGAGATTTCACATGTTAATGAGGTAATTGAAACTGAGGAGATTATAAGTTTGTGCGATACTGATGTTGAGGGTCAACAAGTTGACGCAACTATCTTATTGTCAACAAATCCCGTGGAAGAAGAGCATGAAGAGCTAGGAGAGTTTGAAGACAATAACTTCAGATCCGATGAAGACAATGAAGATTATGATGATGAACAATTTGAATATGTATTATGTAATAACTGTTATGTAATATTATCTTTTATATATTATCTTTCAAATATATATATATATATATATATATATATATATATATATATATATATATATATATATATATATATATATATATATATATATATATATATATATATATATATATATATATATATATATATATATATATATATAATCTTGTGTAATATTATCTTTTATGTAACATTCATTGTTTAATGATTATCTTTCAAATAGAAAAAAATGCCACCCAACAAAAGCCTTGCCGCAGCAGGTACATTATAAAGGAGGTGCCTGATTCAGATTTGTTTATTCCTATGACACAATCGAGTCAAGTGGCAAATCATCCTCCACATTCTACCCTACCTCCTATGCAATCTACTCCACCTCCTATGTGTCATTCTCCACCTCTTATGCATCCTACTCCACCTTCTATGCATACTACTCCACCTATGTCTGGGTCTTTCATTGGATTACTATCCACACCTCCTGGATGCACACCATTCCCGCCCATATCCCCGACAACTTTTATTAGTCCTACTGGATACACACCATATTTTCCTACTGGACCCGATACATATTTTCCTATGCCTTCCACGCAGTCGAGTGGTCCCATTCATATGGAGCTAGGTGGATCTAGCATGCCCTGACCCATGCCTTCTGAGGATGATCATGGAGATACCAGTGCTCCCGGAGATTCCAGTGCTCCTGGAGATACTAGTAGTGCTCCTGGAGAAATCAATGCTCAAGAAGATACAAGTGCTCCAGAGGAGAAAACAAGGAGGGAGCACATCTTGAGGAGAAATGCGCCGCAAAAAGTTAGATATTATCAAGGCAGGGTTGTCATTTGCCCCGACTCTAGATCGTAAGTGTTTATATATGTTTTATATTATTTTAAATTTGAGTTTTATTTAATCAATTCTAACTCAAGATTTTGGTGTTTAGGATCTTGCCCCATCAGGCAATATCGATCATAACAAGCATTATTAAAGAGAAGTATACAAAATTTTGGCCGAGTTATGGAGTTGTACTTGAAGATAACAGAAAAGATTGGTTTAATGCATTTAAGGTATATTTTTTCCTTTATATTTTTTGAAACATCTTTCCTTTAAATTTTTTGAAATATTCATGATTCTTTATTGCTTAATTTTGAATTCATACAACAATGTAGGAGAAATGTTGTTGGGATGTTAGAGATAACATCCAAATTGAAGAAAATTTTCACTCAAAATATAGTGCCCGATTTTCAGACACCATCAGAAATGTTAGAATTAAATGGGAAAAAAAAGAAACGTCCATGTTGGATAAGAGTAGAAGTATTTCAAGAATTTATTGCCCATTGGAATTATGAAAATTTTAAGGAAATATCTGAAAAGGAAAAGAAAAATAGAGCATCTGAAGCTGGTGGCTGCAACTACGCAGCGAGTAGTATTAGTGTTGCTGAAGTTGCACGAAGGATGGTACGTAAATTTAATTATTTTTTAATTAATTTATCATTTAGATTTTATATTACATATAACTACTTATTTTTTTACTTATTAAATTAGCGTGAAGAGTTGGCTAGAACTCCACTTCTTAATGAGCTCCATCTAGAGACTCATCTCAAGAGAAATGGAGAGTTTGTTGACGAGCGTGCAAGAAACACTCAAGTAAGTTTTTCTTATATTAAAAATATTTTATTTAATTATTTTATATGAACCTAGCTTATTTGAAATATTATAATAATTAATTTTTTTTGTAGGAGGAGTTTAATAGATAACTTTCCCTACAGTTGTCAGAGCATCCTGAACTTGAACCACCACCGGGATATCCTATTGATCCTGTTGTGGATTTTCGGACGTGGTATGATGTTTCAGGTGGAAAGAATAAAAATGAGAGAGTGTATGGTGATGGAGGGTACGCCAAAACTATCAAGCGGCGTGATAGGAGTTTTAAAATGAGACTTGCTGATGGAGAAGGAACATCAACTCCACCTATATTAATCGTCAAAATGCTTGAAACTATGAGAAATATGGCCAATACTGAGGCAGCAATCCAAGTAGCAGCAAGAAATGCATAAATTGAAGAGATGAAGAAAAAACAATTAGAGATACAACAAGAAATACAAAGAAGAGAAACGGAGTTTCGGGAATAAATGAGGAGGCAAACACAGGAGTATCAAGAAGCAATGCAGATTGCAAATGAGCAGATTCAAAGATTTAATCAATTTTTTGCTTCACAAAATTCATGCGGTGGATTTGGAGGAACTAGTGGGCATGGAGAAATTGTTGAAGAAGAAGAGGAAGGAGAAGAACAATATGAACAAGAATAAAATATTTAAATTTGAAAATTTCATGTTTATTTTAATTTATATGAAATAATTTATGTTAACTATTTTGAACTTAAGAATTTTATTTTATTGTAATTTGTATGAAGTTTTATTTTAATTTTTATTATTTTTGATTGAATTTTAATTATTATATTTATTATATAAATTTTATTATAATAATTTAATTTATAAAACTATCATTATTGATTTTTAATTTATTAATATCAACTTTTTTTATAAATATTTTAACAATTTGTCAGGGGAGTATCCCCTCAGAAATTATAAAGGCTTTACATTTTTTCACGGGCTTTACCCCAAACAAATTTTCTGACCCAATCTGCTGCCATAGCATGCGTCTACGCCTGGACGTTGCAGGGTGTAAAAAATAGGTTATATTTACGAGGGATTTAACCTCTGGAAAAATACCCACGTGTAAGGCCCCTCACAAATAAATTTTTGATCCCCTATTTTGCTAGGGGACCAGGCCCCTCGCAAATTTCCTCTTTGTGAGAGGTTTTTGCCATTTGTGAGGGGTTAAGCCCCTGAAAAATAACGTTTTTTTTGTAGTGATGTCTGGATTTGTGTTGTTATAGACATATACCTAAAATTCTGATTAGGGATGGATACCTATTAGTTTTTAGATTCTAGAGATAGATTTATAGCTAATATTCATTGGGGGTATCAAAGCTTAATGCCTTTGTGTTATTTGCATAACGCGAAACATCACCGACAAGAGTAATACGGTTGTTCTCGTAACTTTGCGTTAGACATAACCTTTATTATGGTACATCTCATAGGTGTTTCAGAAATATATACTGATATTAGAGATACATGATGATTTTGATGAGTATTTTAGGTTGAGTATAACTGATTGATAGGTTTAAGTTTGTGATGATTAGTTTAAATTCATTGTTGATAAGTTTCTCCTCTCTTAAAAATGAATTCATTTTCTTGTTTATAAGTTTCTACTTTTAAACCAATTCAACCCAAGCTTAGAGACACGGAAACAGTTGAACAAAATTCTTTCCCTCAAACTGATATTTTTGGAGACGATAAATTTCTCAGAAAAATACTTCATTTCTTTTACTCTTAGCGCTATACTACAGTTTGAACATATTGCAAGTTCTTTATTTTACAACTGATAAACTATAGTACACTGCAAGAAAACTGCATTTTAGCTTTGGCCAGAAACCCTGGCTAAAAGACAAAAATTAAAGCTAACGAGCGTTAGCGTTGGTCTAGCGTCAGTGTCGAGGCGAACACCCTAAAGCTTGAAGCTAAATGTAGTATTTATCCGACGCTATATTTAATGTATGTTTAATGGATTGTTAGAGAGAGGATAATATATGGATGGTTATCCCACGCTATTTCTAAGACTAGTGTCGGTCTCTTGCAACGCTAGCATATTACACATCTTAATACATGGTTGACTAGCCCACAAAAATAAGTTTAATACGTCATTATGTAGCGTCGGTCTTTAACAACACTAGATTGTTAGATCTAATAGCTTCTAGACAAGCCACGTGAGCATAAGTCTCCTCGTAGTATATTTATTTTGCTTCACTAATATCCTTTTTCCACTAACCTTGCTTTATTTCTCGTAATTATGTCATTTTCATCCATCTTGTCCCTAAATACCTATTTAATATCTATGACAGTTCTATCAGCTAGATGCGGAACAAGGTCCCAAACGTCATTACATTTAAATTAGATAAGTTCTTCTTGCATAGAAAGTAATCATCCTTCGTCAAGTAAGGCATCAGATATCAATTTAGATTTAATCTGAGAAATGAAAGCATAATACTTACAAAAATTATTAAAATGTGATCTAGTATTTACACCTCTTTTGATATTTTCCAGAGTTTGTTCTAACAGATGATCTTTTATGATTGTTCAATCTTGAGGCAGTTGATTCGAAGTCTCTTGTTTTTCATCCTCATGCAAGCTTTCATCTTTATCTTTATTAATATCCTCATCCTTTGTTGAAGGAGTTGGATCCTCTTTGGAACTTTCATCTTTGATAAGTTTTTCTGTTATCACACCTGAAACATCACAACAAATACCTTTCCTCGTCTTTTAGAGTGAGGTCTCATCAAATACAACATGAATAGATTCTTCTACATAAGCAGTTCTATGATTATAAACTCTATAAACCTCACTCGTAGATGACTACCCTAAGAATATACCTTCATCAAACTTATCATCAAATTTATCAAGATTGTCCTTTGTGTTATTCAAAATAAAACATATGCAACTGAAAACGCAAAAACAAATAAGAAATATTTGGTTTTCTACCTTTAAGTAACTCATTGGGTATCTTCTCTAGGATGAGACGAGTGATCACCCTATTCAAGACATGGCATGTGGTATTAAACGCATTCGTTCAAACGTACTTAGGTAGGCTCATTTCACTTATCATGATCCAAACTAACTATTTTAAAACACGATTTTTACGCTCTACAACACTATTTTATTGTAGAGTTCTCGCTGCTCTGTGGCTTCAGGCCTTGTCTACTTGACATAAGTTAAACTCAATAAATAATTACTCTTATGAAAATGTATGAATCTTAGATTATGAAAAGATAAATAGTAAAGGGACTTAGATTCCCTACATTTAAATTTCCACGCATTCTCACGCAAATTTGAACCGTTAGTGTAAAATTCAATACTCATAATACATTAATAAAGAATCAATTATTTTTTCAATGGCTAAGATTAACTATGCTGTCATTTTGACTGAAGAGAATTCAAATTCTAAAAAAAAGAAGTTATGTCCAACTCTGAATTTTTTTTATTAATAACCAAGTATTAAAATAATATTTCGCAAATAACCGCGTTTCGGAAAAAATACGCAAATAACCATGTTTCAGATGACTCCCCAAAGGAGGAGCCATCTGAAATGGCGCATGCACCTAAATTTTAAGGGGAGGCGCCATCTCACTTGGCGCCTATGTGCTTAGGGCATGCCCTGAGCCAAGTGAGATGGCGCCTAGGTGTATTTTTAGGTCAAAAAATGATTATTATTTTTTTCCGGTGCGTTGCGTGTTGGACAGAGATCAACAAAATGGACTTTTTATTAAAAAAATAATAATTAAATCCAACTGTATTACATTAAAATAACATTAAAAAAACAGATTAAAAAAAATGGATACAAAAATACTGGGAAAAAAAACAGATACATCAGTGATCCCCCGGAACCCGGTAATGACCCCCGGTTCCGCATCCCCGTCCTCGCCTTTCTCGTGATGGGTGTCGTCGCGTTTCCTGCTGCGGCAAGGTCGATGGCCCAGCGAAGTCAATGCGGTCTGAATCCATAAAATCAGTCAGATCTCCATATCTAGAAGATCCGCTCTGGTACAGTCGGTTACCCATACCCTTAAAGTTTGGTCGTGTTGGCGGTGGGTGCGGTTCCATAGTGGGTCTGTAGCATTGATCGTCTGAGTACGGTGGGTAGAAAGGAAATGGATCTTGGGGTGTTTGGTATTGAGGATGTTGGGTGGTTTGGTGATATTGTGGGTGATGGTAGGTTGGGTCGGTTTGTTCGTAATCTTCCGACATTCCCATATCAGGGCTAAGGCTGGATGTTGAGGGGGCCATATTGGGATATGTGGAAGACTAAAATTGTGTGTGGGGTATGCGGGTGTGCTGGTATTGGGATTGGTATTGTGGTTGGGTTTGAGGCATATCGGGGTATTGGTAGTTTGGTGGTGATTGTGGTTGGTTGTGCGGCATTTGAGTGTAGTTGTGTTGTGGTGGGGACTGTGGTTGGGTGTTTGTGGGTCTGTTTCTTCTTGGGGGTTGGTGGGAGGTTGATGGGTTTTAGGTTTGTTGATGGGGAAACAAGGGTTGTGCCCATTGTGTGCGTGGGTCAACCAAGTACCTTGGATGAGACACGTGCATTTCAGGGTTACTAACTGACATGTACCAAGACAAATATTGATCCGTGTGTCGCATATTACCTTGACTAAGGAAAACCGGGAATTACAAGACGTAGCGGTGACGCCTCTGCCACATCTTACACCATTCCGGAGCGAAGTCCTTCCAGTTGGTAAGACCCCACTGGGCGTCGACCCTTTTAAGATGCCATGGGGACAAACAAGTTGGATCACTTGGTATCTCTTGATGCATTCCGAACTGCATCTTCACACGATCGCTGTGGTGCATCTCCACAATGTTGAACCGAATGATTGCAGTCTTCGCGGTCCAAGTTGCTGCATCCTCCGGGTTTGGATCATGGCCCAAACCCAAATATGGTCTCCAGACGAACTGCGATAAAATGTAAATCAGGTTAATGCAAAAGTAATGTATAAATAATTTAGTTGAACAAAAGTTAAAAGCTACGACGTACGTCATCCGGGCCTAAGTGATCCAACAGATTGCGGTAGAGTGCGACATTGAATCTTGGATTCTTTCCGTAATCCATACCCCTCACGCAGTACCTAAAGGAAATGAGAAACATTTTATTCTTAGCATATATTTGGGGAAGATAAGAATAGTTATAAATTATATAACTTGATGAATTACTTTGTTGCGTACGGGAAATCGAAAGTGTTGTTGTTGACGGGGTTTAAGGACTCCATCCTCCACCAACCCCAGGCATGTAGTAAAAAAGCGCACCCATAAAATGTACATTTTTTCTTGACTGCGTTTTTGCACAAGGAACTGTATAGGTGGGCTAAAACTGCAGAACCCCAACTATATTTTCTTGTTTTTTCAAAATTTCTTAGTAAATGTAAGTACATAAAATTTACACTATTTCCCGTACTTTCGGGAAATAAAAATGTACCAAAAAGTATCATAAGATAAGTTCTGGCTTTTACTACCCTGTCATTCTCTGAGGAATTTTCATTTAATTCCAAACTTGCATAATGACTTTTCAGCTCAGTGAGTAGTATTCCCTGCCCTCTTGCACCACCACCTTCTACCATATCCCTGCCCAACAGTTCTTCACACTGAGAGTTGGGTTGTTGAACCGACCCGTTCACGGCCTTACCGTCGACAGGGAGACCTAGTAGCATGTACACATCCTCTAGCGTGATGGTACATTCACATATTGGTAGGTGAAATGTATGGGTCTCCGGTCTCCACCTTTCCAACATTGCAAGAATGAACTTCGAGTCAATGGTGCAGTTGGAGATCTTTATGACATGTCCAAAACCTGCGTATTCCAGATATGGGACGATAAATGGGTCGGGAGCCAGGTAGTTGTGCAAACGAATTCTGAATCTTTTTGTGTCCTGAGTTCATAATGTAACATGTGTAAGATTAATTAAGATGAACAATGCGTTATTTGAAGTATGAAAAATGTATAACCAAAAAAGAAACTTACAAATGCGGCAATGTTTTCCCTTGTGCCTCTGTGAGTATCGCCCATTGTTAGAAGAGCCATTGTTTAAAATGCTTGAGAGTATGAAAGACTTAGGAAGAGATAGATATTATGATAGACTTATGAAATATTTCGTAGCAGAGAGTGAGACTTGTGTGGGTGTGAGAGATGTATGATATGGTATGTATTTATAGGCAAATAAATTTGATATAGTGGTTGCTTGTGCTTGCATGCCTGCGAAGTGTCACATTTGCATGCTTAGGGGGTTACACATATGCATGCATGCATGTACAAAAAATGAAAGGTGTCACTCTTGCAGGCTAGGTGGCAGCCCATGCATGTATCACGATTGGACAGTAAGGGAGGCGCCATTGGACTTGGCGAAAGAGTACAAAAATGAATGGTGTCGCCACCCCAATTGGCGAATAAGAGGGGTCCTTTGTTACAGCCTAGGCTCAGGCTACGTGACAGCCTTTGGGATTCCTTTCGTTATTGCATGTAATCCCATTGGAGTTGATGGGAGGAGTCTTACGAAATACATGTATAGGTGCAGACTAGGGGCAGCCTAGGTGGCAGCCTAGGGGGTTACATAAGCCCATGCATGTATCACGATTGGACAGTAAGGGAGGCGCCATTGGACTCGGCGAAAGAGTACAAAAATGAATGGTGTCGCCACCCCAATTGGCGAATAAGAGGTGTCCTTTGTTACAGCCTAGGCTCAGGCTACGTGACAGCCTTTGGGATTCATTTCATTATTGCATGTAAGCCCATTGGAGTTGATGGGAGGAGTCTTACAAAATACATGTATAGGTGCAGACTAGGGGCAGGCTAGGTGGCAGCCTAGGGGGTTACATAAGCCCATGCATGTATCACGATTGGACAGTAAGGGAGGCGCCATTTGACTTGGCAAAAGAGTACAAAAATGAATGGTGTCGCCACCCCAATTGGAGAATAAGAGGTGTCCTTTGTTGCAGCCTAGGCTCAGGCTACGTGACAGCCTTTGGGATTCCTTTCATTATTGCATGTAATATTATTGGCAGCCTTGGGGGGTTGCATCCTTACTTAATTGAAATTTTTAGCCTTACGTTTATCATAACATTGATTCACATAATCTGTCAAATCTTCCAACCTTCAAACGTTCTTAAAACCAAACCTTCAAACTGCAAACAATCAAACATTCCAACCTTCGAATCACTCATAAAATTCAAACATTCCAACCTTCAAACATTACAGCATTCAAACCTTCATACAATCAATAAACCTCAAACATTCCAACCTTCAAACCTTAAAACAATTCTACGCAATGGCCTCTTCACCACAATTTGTCATCAAAGCACATTTCAACGGTGAGACATACATTTGTCCCACCGTTGGGTTTTTGTTTAGAGACACAGACAACATCCGATTTCTCTTAAACGGGAAAGCCAATTTCTCGTACTTCAAAAAAAGATTGGAGGCCAAACTTGAACGAGGCCCGGTGTCCCAGATATTTTATCAGAATCCAATTTTCTTTGGAAACAACCAAGTAATTTTTTATAAGGTTGAAGTTCAAGATGACGAGGATCTCCAGAATATGATTTCCATCCATGTCTATTCTGGATACGACTCTATTGAGTTGTACGTTTTGCTTCGAGAGCCTCAGGTGACACAGGAGGTTGATCCTTTGGAGAATGAACAAGATGAGGTAGATGCAGTTGATGATGAAGAAGAAGATAACAAGTTAGAGTTTGATGAAATGGTGAATGATGATTATGACGATGATGGCATCCCTAGTATTCCTATAGACAAAATCTACACACCACCTCCGCACATGACAAACTTCAACATGGGCGGAGATGAACCTTCTACTGACTTATTTTTCAATCCGTATATGAAGTCGGATGAAAATTTAAAAGAGAAGGACAAGTTTCGTAACAGAGAGGAATGCATCAGGGCCATTAAAAAATTTCACATGCTCAACTCGGTTGATTTTAAGGTGGATCGTGTCAACCCGGAAAGGTACAAGATCAAGTGTGTCCACCCTAATTGTATGTTCAAGCTGACCGCATCATACAGATTAAGGGGTGACTGCTGGGTCATAGGTTCCATGACTACCCACACTTGTGTAAGTTCCACTCAATCACAGGACCACCGAAAACTCAACTATGATCTAATCTGTCAAGAAATCCTACCCCTGGTCAGCAACGACCCATCTTTGAAGGTGAAAACAATCATCTCCCACATTACCACAGTTTTTAACTACACTCTGTCTTACCGTAAGGCGTGGTTAGAAAAGACTAAGGCGATTGAAAGGGTGTACGGAAACTGGGAGGAGTCACACCGAGAACTTCCCCGCTACCTGAATGCACTCAAGACGTATTCTCCAGGTAGTGTTTACGTTCTGGAAACATTGCCAGCGTACGCCCAAGATGGTAGTCTACTGAATGGCAACGGAATATTCAGTCGCGTGTTTTGGGCATTTCAACCATGCATCACAGGGTTTTCATCATGCAAACCAATTATACAAATTGATGGGACTTGGTTGTATGGGAAGTACAAAGGCACGCTATTGATGGTAGTTGCACAAGATGGCAACAACAACATTTTCCCCATTGCCTTTGCCCATGTCGAGGGGGAGACCGGTGGTGCTTGGAGCTTTTTCCTGAAAAATCTGCGGACACACGTTGCTCCTCAACCAGATCTCTGTTTGATCTCGGACAGACATGCCTCCATTGAAAGTGCCTACAATAATCCAGCAAATGGTTGGCATGACCCTCCTTCTACGCATGTCTATTGCGTTAGGCATATCGTCCATAATTTCTCGAGGGAGGTCAAGGACAAAACATTGAGGAAAGCGGTTATGAATGCGGGATATGCATTGACACAACCCACATTCAAATATTACCGCAACGAGATTCGTTTGTCTAGTCCGGAAGCCGGTAGGTGGATCGACAATATTCCGGTGGAAAAATGGACTAGGTCATATGACAATGGCCAAAGATGGGGGCATATGACAACGAATCTTATTGAATCAATGAATGGGGTATTCAAAGGCATACGAAACCTCCCAATCACGGCCTTGGTAAAATCTACATATTTTAGGATGGATGCGTTATTTGCCAAAAGAGGTGAAATGTGGAATGCGGTGTTGCAATCTGGACAACTATGGAGTGAAAGCTGCATGAAATACATTAAGGCTGAAAGTGCTAAAGCTAACACTCACATGGTTACACGGTTTGACCGACACAGCCACAACTTCATTGTGAAAGAGACAATCGACCATAATGAAGGCCTGGCAAGACAAGAATATAGGGTCATTTTACCTTCTCAATGGTGCGATTGTGGCAGGTTTCAAGTATTTCGTATGCCTTGCTCTCATGTAATTGCCGCTTGTGCTCATACCCATCAAGAGGCGCTGCAACTTCTGTCAAACATTTACAAATCTGAAACGTTGCTCAATGTTTACAACAACAACTTTCCTTTGGTAGCAAAACCAGATTATTGGCCTGCATACGACGGCGATATAGTGTGGCACAATGACCAAATGCGAAGGAACAAGAAGGGTCGTCCCAAAAGTAGGCGCATCACAACAGAAATGGACGATCTAGATAGGTTGAAAAGAAAGTGTGGTTTATGCCGTCAGGTCAGACACAATCGCAAAAACTGTCCGAATCGGGCGTATGCCTCGACCACATAAATATTGTAATACATAAAATCTTTTCATAATTGTGTTGTAAACATTTGGGTTTTCCGTTAACAGATTCTGCTACAATTAATAAAACGCGTCCAAAAAATAATTAACGATATTTCATCTACGAAATTACAACTGTTAACACAATTTCATCTGACCCATGCATCATCAACATTACATCGCTGTGTATTTTGACTTCCTCCAACCACACGTTAGGTCTTCCTGTCGCATGTGAGGTTGTGGTTCATTTTCGCTGGATCCTTCGAATTTTTCCCCCTCAGCAATGTCTCCATCTAGCCATCGCATCAACTCCCGCTTCAGACGCTCCATGGAGTGGATGTGCCAGAATTTCATTTTCATCGCAGGTTTCGTGGCAGAGAAGATAACGTAACCATCTCTGCTAAAAATCATAGGCGACGTCATGACGAAAATAACAGAGTACAAAATAAAAATATAGTGCGAGAAAGTGTGAGAAATTTCGGAGAAACGGACGAATTATTTATAAAACAGCATTTTGCCCTAGTTTTGTCCTAGGAGCCAAGTGAGATGGCGCCTCCTCTCACTTTTAAGGAGCATGCGCCATCTCACTTGGCTAAAAACCAAGGGAGGCGCCAAGTGAGATGGCGCCTAGGGCAAAACACTAGGTGGAGGCGCCAAGTGAGATGGCTCCTCCTTTAGGGAGTCATCTGAAACATGATTATTTGCGTAATTTTTTCCGAAACTCAGTTATTTACGAAATATTATTTTAATACTTGGTTATTAATAAAAAAATTCTCCAACTCTTTCAAAAATTTTAAGTTAGAAGTCTAACATTCCAGTTTATAGGATAATGTATGAATATATAATAGATTAGTTAGTTGTTCTTAAGCTAACTAATAAGTTTGTTAAATTAATTAGATAAAATTATTAATTATATAATTCTAGTCATTTTTATGTGACAAAGCATTCTTCCATTTTTTTAATATATTTTTATTATAATTTCCTGTTCATAATTTCTATCCTTAATTATAATAAAATACAATTGAATTGGAGTAGAGTTACCGTCACTATGATTTATAGGAACAAATAGAGATAAATAAAGAATGGAACAAAGTATAGAGATAAAAGAAGTATGGACTTATTTGTTTTATTGATTTCAATGATGAGACTAAACAATAGTGTAAATTCTAGTCGTAGTCTTTATTCTTTTAGCCTCAATAAAAAAGGCTTTGAATTACATTATAACATATGACGTGAAGGCTAATAACACATTATTCATTCAGAAAGACAATAGACTTGTGGAATAGTATCTCTAGCTGTTCCATGAGCATTTCTACAAATAACAGAAGCAGCCCCTCCTTTTTCAGCAGGTAAAATGTTGTTTTGATCCAATAGAATGTCTAAACAACCAGATGAACTACAATCTAAATTAATAGCTACTTTGCCAACATAAGTTCCGTTAAATCCTCGAAATGTCACGTAACTCACCGACACAGATGATGTTTCCTGATAATTACAATAAAATGAAATTCATAGATAACTTTGATATTATAATTAGTATATTATGCAAATAAAATTAGTAAATAATAAAACACATTGTTTTTGAAATTACAAGATAAAATAATAGGAGTGAAATACGTACCTCCAAATAATTATTATATTCTTGATTTATGATTATTGGATTCTTAACATTTTCAAGGATGATTTGTTCATATGTAATATTTTTTGCATAACCCGATCCACCCTGCAAATAAATTGACACAAAGAAGGTGTTGTGATGACATAATAGGAGAATTTGATCAAATTATTATTGTTAAGAAGAATCTTTCTATTTTGATCCAAAAAGAAACACATCTTTTCCACCAAGTGGAAGTAGAGCAGAATCCCATTATTCTTTTCCATTAGAAAGAAGAAATAACGATTAAACAATCACTTTTAACATAACAAAGTTCAAAAAAAATATTGTATTTTAAATTTACGATTGACAATACTAGTATAAATATAAATTATATATTATGATATTGTTATATATTATAAAACAAATCTCTATTTACATAGAATTTGAACTAAAAGTTGATTAAAAAAATATAGAGTTTTAATTGGCAAAGTATATGTGAAAATTTCATTTATAAATTATTAGCTCTATTTGTATCAATTATAAACACATTTAATTTGTTAGATCTACTCACCAAAACTGTCTTGATTCTTGCTCCATTAGTAGATCCCGTGAAAGTGCAATTCCGTACATAAATATCAGAAACTTGTTCGGTTGCATTATTTTTACCAAGACTACCAACACTGATAAATTCATAAAAGAATGTTATAATGAGATATCTTGATAAAAATATAAATACATATATACTATGAAATTCATACACAACAAAATAAATTTACAAGTGTTTCAAACTCTCTACTAATATATCATAGTAAAAACAAACATTTGATATTTAAATAAAAATAACTAATAATTAAATTCAAAATACAAATTTAGTTTGTAACTTTTCTAATTTATACATATGTGTATTAAAAATTAAATTTTAAATAAATACAAACCTTATTCCATGGCCAGGTCCACAAACAACTCGATTAACATTTACAAAATATGAGCCACCGTTGATGGCAATACAGTCATCACCTATTTAAAAGAAGAAAAAAAAATCGAAACAAATTATTCATTCATTACAAAAAATAATTATATAATAAAACTTTTTTTTTTACTATTTCTTAAATTTTATTTAGTCATTCTAATAATATAATTAATCAATCTCCTTTTTCATAAATAAATATGTTTCACTTCCCTTTTATGGATATTTGTTCTTTTTAAGAAAAAAGTAAAACGTAAAACATCCTAATATAATATATATATAAACTTTAATTACCAGATTTTATGTTGGAATCTTGTATAGAGATATTAGTAGAAGCAGAAATGTCAAATCCATCCGTGTTTGGACTATGAGCAGGAGAATCAATGGATATATTAGAGAATGTTGCACCATTACACTTATTAACAGATACATGAGCTTTTGGACTATTACTGATAGTGAGGTTACTAACAGTAAGATTATTGCATGAATGAAAATGAAACACCTGCACCATTAAAAAGAATTTGTCACAATATACTTACAAAAACTTCAAAATGTCAATTATGGGCTTAAGAGATTTTCATTATTTGATATACTTACAAACATTTTCTTAAGCTATTAATTTTAAGTATTAATAAATGAGCTCTTGATTTTCTTAACGAAATTGATTAATGTGAATAGTGACAATACATACCACTGGTCGAGCACATTTTGGGCAATCCCACCAAGTAGAACCATTGCCATCGACTTCTCCTAGACCATTGCCATCAATTTTGAGTCCATTTAAATGTTCAATAGTAATCCAACGTGATTCAAATGTCCACTCTTCTTTACCAGGTGCAACTATTTTCCCTTCAATCTACAATTTTATATAGAAAAAAATTATTATAATTTATTTAAGCATTTTAAAGAGCTCCTAAATATTTTCATTTTCGAAAGTAAAATAATGATGTGTAGTAATGTTATTTATATATTATATACCTGAATGAGAATTGTGCTATCGCAAGGTCCACTAAAGTTTACTTTGGTCACCAAGAATGATTTCTCCGATGGTATAACTAATGTTGACATTCCTCCTGCATTACAGGCACTAGTCCATGCTTTTGAAAATGCCTACAAATCAATATATAAATATAATAAGTAACAGATATTGTTAAGGTCACTCAATTACTTATAAAATGATATAAAATAAATATAAATTAAAATTATAAAGATAAAGCATAAAAACATATACTTGTGTATCATCAGATTTGCCATCGCCAATTGCACCATATTGCATCACATTATAAGTATTATTTTCGGTTACATATTTCAATCTTATACATATACAAGGTGAAATGAAAGAAAGAATCAAAACACAGGTAATGAATCTTTGCATTATTAACTAAAGTGGAAAATAAAAGAAAAGAAAGATTAAAAGTTTCTACAATGATTTGAGATGGAAGTATGGTATTGGGTTGGCCGATCTGGAGGTTAAATAGAAAACTACATCCATTAAATTATTTTATTTAAATAGAAAAAAAAATTAGATAATGGTGAAAAGTCAATTGGTCTAATTTTTCAATTTAGATTAAAAATCATACAGTCAAAAACATTTTTCTATCTAATCTGCTTTCTATAGATAATATTTTTTCCTTTATATCACCTTGTATCATTTTAACATTGTCTATATTCATAGATGAAAGAAAACTTATCATAATAATATATTTTTGGAACATTGAGACTATAGTTTTAAGATTACGGCACATTCGATAACTCTTTATCACATATCTGTATTACAAAATCTACAATTAAATTAAAAATTATTATCATATAAATCACGTATATAAAAATTTGTATCAACAAAAATTAACCATTATATTAATCAAAAAATAAAGTTATTATTGTATAGATCACGTCTATAATATTTTTTATCAAATAAAAATATATAGGTGATAGATCAATAATATGTTTTTATTTAAATGGTAAGAATAGTAGATCTTTCTAAACAAAAAATTGATTTTATTCATAATATATTTATTTTATACTTTAAAATTGATATAGTTCTTTAATTTATACTTTATAATTGGTATAAGGGTATTCATTACATAATTATAAATATATTGGTCTATAATTTATTTCGATGAAAAAAAGTTGAATGTTCTAATATATTGATCTATATTTTAAAGTAAAAATAAATAAATAATAAATAAAACCATCTTTCTAAAATTCTGACCAATTTATTTAAATTCTAATTTTGTAACAATATTATAATAATTGTGGCACCTATTGGATGTTGGCAAATTTGAAATTTAAATTTTATTATTTGATGCTTAAAATAGTTCTCATTTTTCACAATAGATATTAATTTTCAACTATACACTTCGTATATATAAGAAAAGGAGATCGCTCTAATCCTTGAGAACTTCCTTGATGATTTAGCAATTGAGAGACGGTTGTGACAAGTAAGAAAGTGGACCACCCAGAAACTGGAAGATAAAAAGAGTTTCTTTTGGCTTATATAAGAATATTTTTATAAATAACTAAACTCTAACTGAGCAGACCCTTAATCACTTCTAGTGGACTGTGTATAGGACTATTCACGGAGTAGTGAAAAGACAGAGAGTATTCCTATTGATTCTAAGGGAGAACGAAGGACGGAGTGGAGGATGGAGGCGGATCGGTTGGAACGCGGGCTAGCCGGCCGGGAGGTTCGATTCCTCCCCGATTCCTATTTACTCGATCCATTGTTCGTGCAATCTTAAGGTTCATAATCTTTGATGTATTTATAAATAGATTAATTTACATAATTTTAAGCAATATCCTTATTTCCTTTCATTTTAATAATATTTTAAAAAAATAAAGTAAATTCTCATATATATATATATATATATATATATATATATATATATATATATATATATATATATGGATCAAATTGACACATAAATCTCATAATTAATGTTAAGATACGTTCGATAAGTATTTAACGCATATCTAAAATCACAAAATCCTCTACTGGATTCAAAGAAATTATCATATAGACACTGTATAAAATTTAATACTAATAAAAATTATTTGACATGTCAGTAAGAAGTATAAAAAATAATGTCTTATAAAAATTCTTTAAAACAGTTAATTTTGATCATGTTATTAACATGTCAAATAAATTCAAATTAATATTTAATTTTATAGACATGCTCTATATAATAATAACTATTATTCTCCAACAAAAAATTTTGTTATATGGATATGCAGTAAAAAATTATCAAAAATGTTATAATATAGGACATGCCACAATAGTAAATACCACATTTGAATTAAAAACACCAGACAATAGATTGGAAAGCACAACAAATAATAGATAACATACATACAACAGATAAAATTGCATGACGTCTAAAACGATATCTTTCGTCAGAAGGCGTAGAGTCCAACCAAACCACTTCTCTATCAATAAATCAACAACCAGCATATACTAGTGCACATCTTGGTCGTTAATATGAATAAAAATCTATTAAAAAAAAATAATATTTTGTGATATGAACCAAATTTTAATTTCGAATCTAACAACTATTTTTGTAAAGTAACAGAAAATCACCCTGTTAATGGAAGATTTTGTTGTCATAAACTTAGCTTGTTCACACAATATTGCTTAAACAAAATGTAGTTTAAGTAAATAATTAATAATTAATCACTGTAAATGTAAGAGTTGGAAATGAAAGTGGTAATCACCGCAAACTCGATAGGCAAATACCAAAGAGACTTCATTCTTCACGAGGTATCCATCACCCAATTTTGTCTGTCAACGACTAGATTAATAATCCTTATAGTCAAATGAAAATGATATTAGATCAAAATTTTACATTAATATGAATTTTTTTTAATTCCAATCATATAAATATAACCTATTTGTCAACAGGACAATTGGACATAAGAGACTTCAATGTTGCCCTATCCCCAATTACACTTGATATAGATTTAATCAAAATCTCATCACTACAAAGAATAGACATATGCACTGTCAGTTATCAGATTAAAGGTAAAAAATCAATTTATAATTAGGTTTTAGCATGTGTATTAAAAAGACATACCCATTTTGTTGCTCTTCCTCATTCAAAATCATCTTTGGGGTGGGTCTAAAAGTCATTGGCATCCACTGTCGTTAAATACATATGAAAGAAAGACAATTGTAAGTAATAAATTGATATTATGTTATATTAGGTTTTACTTATAATAATTAGTTAATACTTATTTCAGGAATAACAAAACCATTATCAGAAGCTTTATATCCAATATTACTTGATGGATGAAAGTTGAGGATAAAATCATTGCCATCTTCTTCAGGCAGAAAGAACAAATTCTTCTTTAGCCTATTGTATATATTTTCATTCAGTAATTCATTCCTCCCCTCTATTTTAATCTTGAATTTGGGTGGTGCTGATGTTGTGCCCAAAGTCTTATTAATTTGGACTTGCTTGGTTTAATTTCAGTTGCACGCAGATTTTTAATACAATTTATACGATCCACTTTAGGCGTTGAAGCTTCATAGTTGTCACTACCCAATGTAGTAGTATGATGACTACTTAAATCATTTTAATAATCATTTTAATAATAGTATAGAAACATAATACAAAATAAAGTTCAACAATATGTTATAACCAACATATATGGATATTGAAAAGTTGATTCTCAAATTGGAAAAATTATCAATCTGTTGTAACTGGTTTTAAAATGAGAGTCGTCACCCTTAATTTTTATCCTAAGGTATGGAATATAAAGGAATAACCCTAAAAGTTAGAGATTATAGGTTTTTTGGGACTCGAGTTTTGAAGAAGGGAAGGTGTTAGACACTTCCCATCTACCTTATTCACAAGGATACTAGGGTTAGAAGCGTATTCTTTAGGAAATAGGGTTTTAAGTTTTATTAGGGGAACTCTCCATGATTTTCATCATATGCCTACGTATCCTCTTATGAGGAATCAGAGTCTCAATTCGTAGTTCGCAGTTGGTTTGTGTATTTTATGGGTTACGAAGATATTTGAATTTTTCGCATACTTAGTCTAGGTGTGTGAATAGTGGAGTTTGTTAGACTAAGTGCCCAGTAGATTTAAATATATTCGTAACTCTTTTCAAAAATTAATTGTTGAATTAATTTGATTAAGAAAATGATTTTATTGTTGGTTAAATGTTTTTATGTGTTAATTGTAGAAAATATCTTATTTAAATGCATGATTAAAAAATAATTTAATGCAATAAATAAAATATATTTGAATGAGTTTAGAAAAATATCATTTTATAAATATATTAAAATTATAAATATATATATGGAAATATAAAATATGGAAACTAATTATAAGAAAATAATAAATAAAATTAAATAAAACGCAAGGGGGGTGTGAATACAGTTTAGAAGTAAAACTAGAAGGTGTTAACAGCATGGGCCTGAATTCTGATATTGAAGTCAGGCCCAAAATACAGAGGAGTATGTTTTAGAGTTAGGTAGTAAAATGGAGGGTGTTTTTTTGGCCATGGGGTAGTAAAATGAAGGCCCAGATATTGGACTTGGCCCATTTGGCCATGGGGTGTTTTTTTTGCATGCGTAAGTAAAAAAAAAGGGGTATGATTGGTAATGGGCTAGGCCCAAAAGGGGTTGGGAGTCCCATTGGACCGAGTGTAGGTGAGCGCATGGTGGTTATCATGGGTGCGCGTGTTTGTAACGTGTGATGGTGATTGTGAGCGCGCACGTATGGGATTATTAGGCATAATATAATTTCATTTTACCAAAACAAACACTTTATTTCATTATCTCCTTCTATCTCTCTCTCCACGTCTCATCTCTTCTCTCACTCCACCAACAATACACATGAATAACACCGAAACCCCAAAACCCTAGATCTTAATCCCGACGACGACGCTCCTTCCCTTACTCCCTAGATATAACTTATCCCTTACAACCCAAATCGTATAAAAATAAAAAATCTAAGTCGTTTTACCTCTGGCCGTGATCGTTCTTTGTGCTTTACGTTTGCTTCCAATGAGGGCTTTTTGCTAATCTTCTGTTTTTGTTTGGTAGGTGAAGTGGCGATGAAGATGATAACAACGACGGATGATGATGATTAAAGGTGACAATGGTGGATTTAGGGTTTCATATATTGAAACACTAAACTGGAGCGGTGGATATGGATCTGCAACGGGAATGGAGACAAGCTCTCCCTATTCTTCTTCTGATTCTTCTTTTGAAAATAAATTCTCTTCTCTGTATAATTCTTCCTCTAATTTTTTTCTCTGTAAATCTCTTTATTTCTGTAAATTCCCCCTTTTTTCTTGTTCTGTTTTATTCTTCGCCTTTTATAGTATTCTTAGGGTTTAGATTTAGGAAAGAATTTTAATTCGTCATTATTATGTTGATTAAGGAATTAGAGAATTAGGAAAGATTATTGATCTTGTCTGTAATTTTAATTTGTTTTTGTAATTAGTTTAATTTTGTTCGATCCTTTGTTAATTCGATTTAGTCTTTGTATCCGGTTTGTAAAGTTTTGCTTTATTTTGATTTTGTTTATGTAATAAAGGAATGGTTTGATTCGAAGAGTACTGATGGAGGTGGATTTAGGGTTTCATATATTGAAACCCTAAGCTGGAGCAGTGGATATGGATCTGCAATGGCGATAGAGATAAGCTCTCCATGTTCTTCTTCTGATTCTTCTTTTTTAAATAAATTCTCTTCTCTGTATAATTCTTCCTCTAATTTTTCTCTCTGTAAATCTTTTTATTTCTGTAAATTCCCCCTTTTTTCTTATTTTGTTTATTCTTCGCCTTTTATAGTATTCTTAGGATTTATATTTAGGAAAGAATTTTAACTCGTCATTATTATGTTGATTAGGGAATTAGAGAATTAGGAAAGATTATTGATCTTGTCTGTAATTTTAATTTGTTTTTGTAATTAGTTTGATTTTGTTCAATCCTTTGTTAATTCGATTTAGTCTATGTATCCGGTTTGTAAAGTTTTGCTTTATTTTGATTTTGTTTATGTAATAAGGGAATGGTTTGATTCGAAGAGTACCTGTTTTAGTAAAACAAGCGTTACTTTTCTTTTATCCCTAAACAGTTAATGTTTTTTCCATTAAAACATGAGTTACTTTTTGTTTAATCAGCACAGTGACTGGTTGTTAGTTTTGGGCGAAACGTTTTCTTTGATCTGGGCCTGTAATGGATCCTATGGTGGCCTCTAAAATAATTATTTAATTTTAATATAAATAATATTATGTAACATTTAATAAACATAATCTTAATAAAACAAAAATCCAGTTTGAAATGAAGACTTGAAATGTGCCTTAAAAGAGATTGGACCGTGCATTTAGTAAAGGCCTTTTTTTTCAATCTGACTTCAATAATAAAAAATAAAGCATACAAAATTTAAGTGTTAAAATATAATGATTACTAAAATAATTAGAAATAATAATAATTGATAAAAGTAATTATAAAATAACAGGAATGTTAATAATAGCAAAACAGTTACTTAAAAACTGTAATGGACCTAATAGGTTTGATTGTTTGGGCCTTTAATAAAATAGATTGCTTTACACTTCTTAACCTAAATGGGCCATTATGATTTAGAAATGGCCCAATATGTCTTCAATAGCGTGACCCCCCCCCCCCCCCCCCCTTCAATATTAGAAATAAGCTGGCATTTTTACACGGGTCCTTTCTAATTTAGAAAGGTCCAAAAATTAATAATGTAAACCCCTCTTTGCAATGAGTTGAAATTACAAGCTTTAATTGACACACAATGGGCCTTCTCTGATTTAAAAAGGCCTGTGAGTTCTTAATGATAATTCTTGAAAATAGGAGATAAAAACCAGTAAGGAAAATTTGGGGTATGACAACTGCCCCTATTTAATTGTCTTTCTATTGAATGGTGCGAGAATACGCAGGTCTCGTACATTCTGATAGAAAGTTTATTAAATATTGGAAGATCCCAAAATTTGTCTGGAAGATTATAAGGATATGTTGTACAGTGTTCCCATGGGTACAAAGAGAAGATATAGATGATGATGTATCATCTTACCAACATTTAAACCAAGGTTTTTGGCAGAACTTAGACACGACGACGCAGATAACTTGTCAGTATCTAAGAGATCGTAGATTCTTTTGCATATTCACAAGAAATACAAGTTTTGAAAAAAGTGGACTTACTAATGCTTGGAGACTAATATGGTAAGTTTTGATTTGATTTTATTTTATTTATTCATCGTAACCTAGGGGATGAATAAAACAAAGTCTGATAATGCATTGTTGCATGGAGACTGATGCAATGGATTAAGCATGTTTATTCGCATATCTATCGCAACCTAGGGGATAGATATTTGAAAAGAAAGCTTGATAACAACATTGTTGCATGGAGACTGACGCAATGAGTTATATCGCAGATTTTGCACATTACTGCATGAAGACTGATGTAATGAGCTATAACAACATTACTGCATGGAGACTGGCACAATGAGTTATATTGTAGATTTTGCACATTGTTGCATGGAGCCTGACGCAATGAGCTATATCACAGATGAGGAAACATATTGCTGCATGTAGACTGACGCAATGAGCTATATCGTAGAGGAGGAAACATGTTGTTGCATGAAGACTAACGCAATACGTTATATTGTAGACGAGGAAACACATAGTTGCATGGAGACTGGCACAATGAGTTATATTGCAGATTTCATACATTGCTGCATGAAGCCTGGCGCAATGAGCTATATCGCAGAGGAGGAAACACATTTCTACATGGAGACTGACACAATGAGTTAAATTGCAGATTTCGCACATTATTGCATGGAGCCTGACGCAATAAGATATATCACAGAGGAGGAAACACATTGTTGCATGGAGACTGATGCAATGAGTTATGTCGCGGCTTTCACATATCGCTGCATGGAGACTGACACAATGAGTGATAACAACATTGCTGCATGGAGACTGACACAATGAGTTATATCGCAGATTTTGCACGTTGCTGCATGGAGACTGACGCAATGAGCTATAACAATATTGTTGCATGGAGACTGACACAATGAGTTATATTGTAGAAGAAGTTGTTTTGATGATCAAATCTTAGATAACTAAATCAGAGATGAGATCAGATTTTTACTAGTTGTGTCTGTTCTTAACCAAGGTAATAATCTGATGGAGGGCCCAAAGATATTGGTTTTGCCCAAAGTATGTTTTGAGAAATGCCAAGTGTAATGTATGTGCATGATGTCTTAGATTGGTATAGAACCCATAGTGCAGATACACTGAGTGTGTGTATGCCCTAAATATTTACATATGTACTAAATGTGTGTACATGCCCCAAAATTTTATGAAAGATGTTTTTCGATATTCTCACCTTCTAAACCATTGGTTTTTTGTGTTACCAACTCCCCGATGTTGTACGTTGTATTGTCGTGGTATCTTTGAATTGATTTGAACGTGGTGAAAAGTATCAACAAGATCTTGATATTTGTGTCGTAGGTGCAAGTGTAGGTATGGGCGTAGACATAGTCGTGGACATAGGCGTAGGCGTGGAAATAGGCGTAGATGTGGACGCAGGCGTGGATTTTCTTTCGATTTTTTTCTAACCAAAATGCTTTTCAATGTTTTAACAAGTGATTATATTTGTCAAATCCCTGAAATGATTTCAACGTAGTATTCACAAGAAATAATCGTAGTATTTTGCAAACAAGTCTGAAAAGGAAAAACACAATTGAAAGATGGAAAAAGTAAATGTTTTATTGATATGTCTCTAAATAGGCGAGAGTAAAAGATGTAATTCCTTAAAAGAGGTAATTACAGAAAGTTTTTAAAACTGTAAATGGTAATGAAAATGATAATTGCTACTGTTATTTCCCCAATGTCCTCTTGATAGATCCAATCTCCTTTGCTTCTGAGTTGAGTGATTCGAATTTATCTCTTCTTCGGTGGTTTTTAGTCGCAGTTCTCAGATCGCAGTTTTTTGTTCTTTATTTCTTTGAATAAGATCCCTAATTTTTGCCTGGATCTCCATTTAGGGTTTTTGATCCATCAAGATGCTCCTTTTTGCCTAAGTTACCTGTTTAAGGTTCGATCTTAGCGAGCTTTCTTATACATAGTATTTTTTACTGTATCTAAATTTGTCGGATGCGGTAGTTCTTCCCCATCCATTGTTAAGAGGATGAGACCACTGTAACACCCCATTTCTACCCAACGGATTTTATATAAATCAGAGATATAAAATTGTGACATACAAATAGGATGCTACACTTTCAACTTAGAAATAACTCAGTTAATCACATGTAAAACAGATACATAGCACATAAAATTCGGATGAACCGATAACAACCTGTTTAGTCTTTGAAAACAAAATAACTTTTATAATTAAGCAGCGGAATCACAATTTTCAACTCAAATGACATAACATGTTTGTCCAACTGAAAACAACTTCAAAATAACAAGTACTTAACGAAAATAACTTAAAATTCAGCAACGGGAGTAAAATCAACAATAAAGCAACAAATGTGCATCCCCCTGAGTGTTACGTATCAGAGCGACGACACTGACTCGAACCACTGAAGGTAAACAGTCTTCATTCTGGATTACCTGCACGTTACCAAAATGGGGTAACATTCAAACAGAAGGAGTGAGATATCGAACCTTATAATTGAGTGTATGATAAACAATTTATTATATCAGATTATATAAAATCACCACTTCACAACTTTCAACCAACATCAATCATCACAAGTCAACAATGCAACATGTTAAATCTACAACACGGGATGCGACTCGTTATAATGCACATGCATGTGGTACCAACGGAGAAAAACTCCTAACTTAATAATCTACCAATCAATAGAGGCATCAACAAGGCATAAGCCTTCAACTTTATATTTTCCAATCCATGCCAACTTACTGAGCATGAGCTCCCAACTTGATATGCTATGTATGCGACAACAATATGAATGTAGTAACAACAACAACAATAATTCATCAACAACTCAACACAATTCAACATTGCCCATAAGCCTACAACTTAATATCTGCCAATAATTAGAGGCGTCTCAACAAAATTCATCATCACCTGCAAATTCCCAAATTACAACAAAGTATACAATACACCATATCAACCAAAATATACTATGACGTCTTGCATAACTATTCGGGTAATTCGACTATATATTGTTAGTCACTTATTAATTATACTATCTCTCCTGCTACTAACTTATTTTTACTAGAATTCATTAACCTTATAGGGATAGAATACCTTAAGAATTCTAATTATTATATTGAGAATGTTAAACATAATTAAATAACTAAATAGCTTGCACATGAGCGTTATGGGATGGGAATAGAGGATGTTCCCTTAAACATGCACAAGAATAACAGTATGGACATTAATAATGACGTGAACCCCTCGACACAATGGACATGCTGATCGGTACCTTATCCTCATGCCTCTGTACTGGATGACACCCCATACTTCTCAGCTAATCGTGCAGCCTTGTGCCGCTCGACACAACTACATATTTCCCTCGGTGCACCTTGCAGCCTTGTGCTGCTCGACACCTAGCACCTATGCTCCTCGGCACATCTTGCAACCTTATGCCGTTAGACACCTAACACCTATGCTCCTCGTCACATCTTGCAACCTTATGCCGCTTGACACCTAGCACATATGCTCCTCGGCATATCTTGCAACCTTATGTCGCTCAACACCTAGCACCTATGATCCTCTACACATCTTGTAACCTTATGCCACTCAACGCAATTACCTACACTCCTCGGTATGATACGATGGTAGAACCGACTGTTATACTGGTTTTGCATTTATGTTCGCAAATGTTGCGGTAAGTAAGAGTTTCCACCGACTTTTCTTTTATCCAACAAAGGAAAGGGTGAAAATAACAGAAAAAGACCTTTCGAGATTATTTCTGAGTAAGGGGGTAAATTATGGAAAGGGAAGGTGTCAGTATCCTTTCCATCCGTAGTTATCTACGGGCTCTTAGATGCTTATCTCATTTGAAATACCTTGTGATTTTTGTTTGTTTTGAAAAGTATTTTTGAAAGTGCCTTAGTGCGGTGATTTTCTTTATGATAACTCTTGTATCAGTCCTCAAGAGTGTTGATAAAGCGTTTTTTTGTAAATGTTTTTGAATTTTTTTTGTGTAGGTGTAAAAAGTTTGTTTCTTTGAGCATAACATCTAGGAACTATCTACTTATACTTGAAAGGTTTTTTTTCTTCTTTTTCCTCCTTTCCTTTAGACAATACTAGCCTACTATTAGTGAGTAGGTAAGCATAGTCGTTTGGATGTATGAGGGACGTTCGCGGGTCATCATACAGTCATAAAGTCAACATGTAGAGACGCTTTAGCAGTTTTGTTTAAGGGACTAGATCATTTACCGAAAGGCAACACTGTAGGATCATCGAGGGACTATGATCTTTTTGATTTAAGGGTCTTTGTTAAATTGTCCCTACTTTCGAGGGACATGATTGTTTTATTTCCGAAGGCAACAAGTGGAGGTACCTTAGAGGTGCGCGTGTGCGAGTGTGTTTTTTTTCAGTTATGTTTATCTTTGAATGTTAGGTTTGCTAGCATTTTGATTTTAATCTTTGCCTTACAATCCTATTAGTCATACATCTAGCAGTTAATATGTACAGGAAATAAAATACGGAAATTGTAAATCCTACGCTATTACAAAGCTTCAGAGAGGGGGATATTTACATGTCCAAAACTTGGGGAAAAAGCAATAAAGAAAGATCCTAAATTAAGCTATTACAGGTTGTGAGCCGATACAATAATATGAATGTAACACGCGTGAAATGGAAAAGAACGTCTAAAAATCCTAAGGAAAAGGAAGTATTTTTGTTTGTTTTTATTTATAAAAGAAAGAAAAGCCTAAGTCTACTTAATTTTAATTTAAAGAAAAGATTAAAATAATTAATTAATTTATTTAATTAAATTAACTTAATTAAAAAATACTAACCTATTTTTTTTTGGATTTTTATTTGATTGTTAATTTAAAAAAGGGAAACTACTAAAAGAAATGAGTGACTTTTGGGATATCTCTGCCACAAGAAAAGATTTATTTTGCTAAGACAATGCCTAAAAGAAAGGTCAGTGATTTTGATATCCCCTAGAACCCGTTTACTTTCTAGGACAGGTTGAGCCAACTGAACTTCAAGAGGGTACTTACCTACAAACTCCATGCAAGCCTAAACCTAAGGACTTGTTTGCTTTGTGTGTATATGAATATTTGTACATAACAACTTGCTTGCTTTGCATACTTGTACATAACATCATGACATCATACCATAACGTTCTCAATAACCATTTCAAGGATATCAAGGGCCTGTGATGCAGGGACATGTTGAACCAAACGTCTATCAAAGGGCAAGTGGATTTATTTTTTCTCTAACCAAATCCCGTCAAAGGCCAAAGCACATTACTTTGAGTCAAGGGCTATGACCCACTTCACATGGTGAGCTTGATTCTCGTGGAAGGACATCACCCGATACGAAGTTCTCCAATCAAAGTTATGATCAAAGTTCAACTTCTAACATTTTCTTGTGTTTTCCCCGCGAGATCCTTGAAAACACTGCATCCACATATCATGACAGATTTTTCCCTTACAGGTTTCCTCATCTGCCTATTGTTTATTTCAGCAAGAGATGGCTCTAGAGCAAACATTTAAAGATCTCCAAGCTCAAAACACCCAGTTCCAACAGATGCTCATGAACTTAGCCATGGGGAAGGGAGATCTGAAAACTCTCTTCACCAAAGAGAGTAAGAAGAAGAAGAAGCTTGTCACCCTCAACATAGGAAAAAGGTTCAAGGGGCCTGTCCAGCTAACTCAAAAAGAAGATACTTATTCTGAGGAAGAAGACAATCAAGAAGAGGAAGCTAGAAGCACTAGAGCTAACCAAGCTACGGACGACGAAGACTACTCTGAGGAGAAGTATCCACTGATGGATGAAAGATACAAATAGCTTGAAGACAGATTAAAGGCTGTAGAGATCCAAGTTGTGCCTGGCTTGGATCTTGGAGACTTGGGTTTGGTTCCTGGCGTGGTCATTCCCTACAAGTTAAAGATCCATGCCTTTTCCAAGTATGATGGAGTCTCTTGCCCGAAACTCCATCTAAGATCTTACGTGTGTAAGATTCAGCCACACACTATTGACCGAAAGCTCTGGTTTCATTTCTTTCAAGAGAGTCTAGTTGGGACTCAACTTGCATGGTTCTATCAATTGGTGAGTTCATGCATCCACACTTGGGAGGATCTAGCTGCTGCTTTCTACAAGCAGTACCAATACAACACTTATCTTGCACCAACTCGTGTGCAGTTGCATAATATGACCATGGGTTCCAACGAGGGCTTCAAGGAATATGCCCAAAAGTGGAGAGACCTAGTTGGCTGAGTGCAGCCACCCTTAACGGACAGGGAGCTGATTGATATCTTTATGGGAACTTTGGCAGGACCTTTCTTCAATCACCTAATCGGAAGCTCCTCACTTGGGTTCACCGAACTAATTCTAACTGGGGAACGAGTTAAAAATGGAATCAAAAGCGGAAAGTTCCAAGGAGCTACAACCTTCGATACTCAGAAGAAGCCATACAATGGGAATAAAGAGTCCAATACTGTGTACAACTAAAAGGGTCATAAAAAAAGCAACCACGATCAACATGTGGGGGCAGCCATGATCTCCAGTCCTGCATCGCAGCGACAACAACAACGGAGAAATCAATGAAGGCAAGACGAGGCTAAGAGACAGTTTACCAACATCAAAATGAACTGTCTCAAGCATTGCAAAACATGTTGAGGCATATCCTTCGATTGGACCATGTGTGTCCTTCGAAGGGATCACATACAGTTCTTTGAATGGGCTAGTAAAGCATATCCTTCAAATGGGATACATGTGTGTGCCTTTCATGTCCACCAGTACATGTTCTTCGAAGGGGCCACCAACTATGTGTGTTGGAGGTTTTCAAGGGTGGAATCGAAGCAATCATGAGGGAAGTTCCTGCCTTGTGAATTGAAAGTAAACCAAGAAGGAGGCCTATTCCTTCTAAATCGAAGGAAAACTGCATGGGGCTATCCCCTTATGCCTGCTGGCATGAAGCAGCCAACATTCAGACGAAGCTTGCGTGCAGAGGAGACACTACTTAGTGAATCGAGGTAAACCATCAGGAGGCCATTGGCTTCTGAATTGAAGGAGATCTACACGAGGTCATTGTCTTGTGCCTGCTGGCATGAAGGAAGGCCCGGTTTTATGAATCAAAGGAAAACATGTAAATGGTGCAATCGAAGCTTTGTGAGAAGGTAATCCTTGTCCAATTGAAACTTGCCTGCAGGAGGTCACTGTTTTGTGACTCCAAGCAAGCATACAAGAGGCTATTGCCCAAACGAAGGTTTGAATGAAAAGCCAATGTCCAATCTAAACTTACTTGCAAGAGGTCACATGGCCAAGCGAAGGATGTAACCCAAAGCTTGCATAAAAAGGGAACCACATGCCCAAACGAAGGATGTAAACCAAACATGCATTCAAAGAAGGCCACATGCCCAAACGAAAGATGCATGCAGGGGGTCACTGCTTTGTGAATCGAAAGAAATCTTTCAAAAGGTCATTGCCTTATGAATCAAAGGATGCTTTCAGAAGGTCATTGTCTTCAAAATTGAAAGAAGCCAGTATGAAGCCACTAACTTCTAAATCGAAGGAAACAAAAAAGAGGTCCCTGCCTTCTGAATCGAAGGAAGATGTTTCAAAGGGAAACAAAGCCCAGTAGAAGCTTGCATGCAGGAGAGAGTTCAATCGAAGCTAAGCATGAATCGAAACAAGCTTATTTTTCTTCAATTTTGTCAAAAAATAAAATTCATCTGTTTTGCTCTTTCAATACTCCCCTCTTTGACTTGGTGCTTGAAAAATCCAATATGATCCAATTGTACTTGTGCAGTCTTGATCCAGTAGGAACTTTGTGAGAAAAATCTTGAGAAATGAGAGGGAAAATTTTGGGGTACAACAACTGCCCCTGTTCAATCTTCTTAAACATGAAGAGTTAGATTGGCGAGTTCGCCATTCGTGACTTGAAGGTGGAAGATGATTGAACACTAGAGTGCCCAAAAATTTTCACTTGATGATGTGGTGGTTGATTGTGTATGGAATGGGCTTAAAGATGCCATTTAGAGAAGATGACTGAGAGTTGTCGGAGATGGGCTTAAAGATGCTATCCAAAGTAGATATTGACTTCATAAGAGGTCTCTTTGTGGGGAATTCCTGTTCCTGCTGTTTGAGGAGGAGTCCACTGGGGAATGTTGATTTCTGTTGTTCTCTTACTTGAGGAAAACTCTGCAGGGAATAGAGTCTAGGAACTTCAGTTGTCCATGGCTCTACTGAGGAGTTATCTCCGGACTGGAGAGATGAAAGTTTGTTTTTTTCTTGTTGAACTCCAGGCTTCACAATAACTTGCTAGGGAGAATGAAATTAATTGTTGTCTGGAAATGTATTTGAAAGAGCCTATGTAGGGTTGCTTTAGGATGAGTCCGTGTTAGACTGCATCTGGAGATCATGAGAAGAAAACCCTCTAAGATTGCTTCAGGATGAGTCCGTGATAGACTGCATCTAGAGATCATGAGAAGGAACCCATGTAAGATTTCTTTAGGATGAGTCCGTGTTAGAATGCATCTGGTTATGTAGTTATTTTTCCAGTTTGGTTTCAAGTATTAACCTACAATTAGTCGTTCACAGATAGTTGTCATGTCTTGTTTCAAGTATTAATCTGGGACTTGCCTTTGTGGGTCATTGAGATAATTGTCCTGGTTGGTTTCAGGTATTAATCTCTGACCTGAGAAAGAAAGATAGCTTTCCCGTCTGGTTTCAAGTATTAATCTTCAATCTGCTCATGTAGATAATTTTCCTATCTGGTTTTAGGTATTAATCTACAATCAGTCGTCCACATATATTTTTCTTGGCTTGCTACAGGTATTATTCTAGAACTTATTTTTTTGTTGGTCACATAAATAGTTACCCCGTATGGTTTCGGGCATTAATTTGTGGCTTGCTGCATTTGTTGGTAAACCTGTCTTGTTCCGGGAGTTCATACCACTTGATCATGTAGATAGTTTCCCCGTCTGGTTTCGGGCATTAATCTTTGATCTGTTGTGCTTAAGTTGATAGTATTCTTCTGTCTGCAAATTCAACCTGAAAAGGTAAAGTCAATTTCATGCGATGACATGATGTATGAATTGCATAATTCTCTAAAAATAAATGAGATTCTGATATATGCATTTGTGTTTCATATGCTATGATGTTTATAGAAATTATGTATGAATTTAATGTATGAACATGTCATCTGTTCCAATGCAATGTTGTTGAATTAGGGAAAATAAATCCCTAATTGCTGCCGGGGGTTAAGAATGTAGGTCTTCAAATTTTGTTGAAGTTGAATTACTGGGAGATGATCTTCCATTGTTAGACAAATAAAACTCTGTTGGGGAAGGAAAACTCTGTGAACTGTTTAGGGATTGTCAGAGTGAATCTATGTCGTGATTGCATCTGGAACGTTTCTAGAGGAGAATCTAGAATAAGTGTCAGGATGACATCCTTCTCTAGATCGTACCTGAACCATTTCTAGCGTGAATCTGGAATAAGTGTCAGGATGACATCCGTCTCTGGATCATACCTGAACCGTTTCTAGAGGAGAATATGGAATAAGTGTTAGGATGACATCCGTCTCTGGATCGTACCTGAACTGTTTCTAGAGTAAATCTGGAATAAGTGTCAGGATGACATCCGTCTCTGGATCGTACCTGAACCGTTTCTAGAGGAGAACCTGGAATAAGTGTCAGGATGACATCCATCTCTGGATCGTTCCTGAACCGTTTCTAGAGTGAATCTGGAATAAGTGTCAGGATGACATTCGTCTCTGGATCGTACTTGAATCGTTTCTAGAGGAGAATCTAGAAAAAATGTTAGGATGACATCCGTCTCTGGATCGTACCTGAACTGTTTCTAGAGTGAATCTGGGATAAGTGTCAGGATGACATCCATCTCTGGATCGTACATAAGCCGTTTCTAGAGGAGAATGTGGAATAAGTGTCAGGATGACATCCATCTCTGGATCATACCTGAACCATTTCTAGAGTAAATCTGGAACAAGTGTCAGGATGACATCCGTCTCTGGATCGTACCAGAACTATTTCTAGATTGAATCTGGAATAATTGTTAGGATGACATCCGTCTCTGGATCATACCTGAACAGTTTCTAGAGGAGAATTTGGAATAAGTGTCAGGATGACATCCATCTCTGGATCGTACCTGAACTATTTCTAGAAGAGAGTCTAGAATAAGTTTCAGGATGACATTTGTCTCTGGATCGTACCTGAATTGTTTCTAGAAGAGAGTCTGCTTTATTTAGAATGTTTCCGCTGAGAATTCCTGTTTTGTTATTTTGAGAAGAAATCCGTTGGGGAACATTGATCTTGTTTGATTGTACATGCTCTTTTGATGGAAATCACATTTCATGCCCCAAGTGATGGAGACTTGCCCCGGTTATTCAGGACTTTTTGAGATTTTCTTGGAATTTTGACTTGAATTCCCCAGATGTGTTAGGCACCATTTCAAGCCCCTTGATTATGGAAGGCCTGTTATTTGAAATGTTTTTCCATCTGAGGTGATTCTGTCCATCGAGAGGATTTTTGTTCACTGAAAATTTGTCTGTGACTTTCTCTGTTGTTGAACAAATAGTCATATACAAGCGATGGTATTTTAAAAATGCAAAGTTTATGTCTGTCTTGAAGTTTGAAAATTCATTTTTTAGTAAAACAAACAAATTTTGTAGGAGTGTGATATAAACTCGGGATTTAATAGCAAACCTTACAGGAGTCAGGATACCTTTTGTAACAGTATGTTTTCGAACTAACCCATGCTTCAGTTAGGACTTTTAAGGGTTGTAACGTGGTCTAGTTCACAGTTTAAGAAATAAAGGGTAAAGGATCAAATTTTATTTGTACCTAACCCGTTCTTCGTGATGCTCTTCAATCCTATGCTCAGCTAATTGTGCGTTTAGATCCCAATTTAGTCTGGAGTCTTTGCAATGACACTTGGTGATGGTTCAGAAATTGAACGTTTGTTTGAGAAGGCAGTCATTTTAGTAACCCTTTTTTGTTTAGGATTTGTAGGACCGTTTTTTTATATTTTGTTATCCCTACTTTTGCGTGAACTGCTTCTTATGATTATAGTCAGCGGGATGCCCCATTTTTTCTTAAGTCTCCTTCATAGGTTTTTGACTTAATGGTCTTTTATTTTGGGAAATAATGACTGCCTGTCTTGATGATTATGTGGAACCATCACCATCTTTTGGAGAGCACCATCTACACCATTTGTCGTGTATGAAGGTAGAGCTTGCGACTAAATGCATATCTGAATTAACTGAGAAAACTACCTTGCCCCGGGTTATGATTAAGGGTTTTGATTTGTGTGAAAAGAAAAACTCCTACTTCTTAGGCTCAAAAGGGTTGACTAGGGATTATCTTCCTTATAACTCCACTGTTTAGGATTTGAAACAACGCATGTACATCGTCAACAAGGTCCATCTAAAAGCATACTGTAGAGATCATGGCATTATGTTCATCATCCTCCCTCTAAAGGCTTACAACTTTTAACCGAGAGTTGAATATCACAAAAAGGAAGTAAGAAAGCAGTTTAAATATAATGAAACATGAAAATGACATAATTCAAGACAAACATATGTAATGCATTAATGGGAAAACCAAATTTTGACATGACAGTAATTGTTTGAACAAGCAAAGGAAATTACAATTGAAAAACACAAATGAACTAGACGCTCTCAATGATTTGGTGTAGAAGCAGTGATCACATGGTGAGTCTCTGGAGGGTCGAATTTAATCTCCTTGGTGTCAATCATATCTTTAAACCACTGCATCCACATATCATGACAGATTTTTCCCTTACAGGTTTCCTCATCTTCCTACTATTTATTTCAACAAGTGATGGCTCTAGAGAAAACATTTAAAGATCTCCAAGCTCAAAACACCCAGTTCTAAAAGATGCTCATGAACTTAGCCATGGGGCAGGGAGATCTGAAAACTCTCTTCACCAAAGAGAGTAAGAAGAAGAAGAAGGTTGTCACCCTCAACATAGGAAGAAGGTTCAAGGGGCCTGTCCAGCTAACTCAAAAAGAAGATACTTCTTCTGAGGAAGAAGACAATCAAGAAGAGGAAGCTAGAAGCACTAGAGCAAACCAAGCTACTGACGACAAAGACTACTCCGAGGAGAAGTATCCACTGACGGATGAAAGATACAAATAGCTTGAAGTCAGATTAAAGGCTGTAGAGATCCAAGTTGTGTCTGGCTTGGACCTTGGAGACTTGGGTTTGGTTCCTGGCGTGGTCATTCCCTACAAGTTAAAGATCCATGCTTTTTCCAAGTATGATGGAGTCTCTTGCCCGAAACTCCATCTAAGATCTTACGTGTGTAAGATTCAGCCGCACACTATTGGCCGAAAGCTCTGGTTTCATTTCTTTCAAGAGAGTCTAGTTGGGACTCAACATGCATGGTTCTATCAATTGGTGAGTTCATGCATCCACACTTGGGAGGATCTAGCTGCTGCTTTCTACAAGCAGTACCAATACAACACTTATCTTGCACCAACTCGTATGCAGTTGCAGAATATGACCATGGGTTCCAACGAGGGCTTCAAGGAATACGCCCAAAAGTGGAGAGACCTAGCTGGACGAGTGCAGCCACCCTTAACGGACAGGGAGCTTATTGATATCTTAATGGGAACTTTGGCAGGACATTTCTTCAATCACCTAATCGGAAGCTCCTCACCTGGGTTCACCGAACTAATTCTAATTGGGGAACGAGTTGAAAATGGAATCAAAAGCGGAAAGATCCAAGGAGCTACATCCTCCAATACTTAGAAGAATCCATACAATGGGAATAATGAGTCCAATACTGTGTACGGCTAAAAGGGTCATAACAAGAGCAACCACGATCAACATGTGGGGGCAGCTCTGATCTCCAGTCCAGGATCACAGTGATAACAACAACGGGGAAATCAATGAAGGCAAGACGAGGCCAAGAGATAGTTTACCAACATCAACATGCCACTGTCTCAAGCATTGTATCACATGTTGAGGCATATCCTTCGATTGGACTATGTGTGTCCTTCAAAGGGATCACATGCGGTTATTTGAATGGGCTAGTAAGGCATATCCTTCAAAAGGGATACATGTGTATGCCTTTCATGTCCACCATTACATGTCCTTCGAAGGGGCCACTAACTATGTGTGTTAGAGGTTTTCAAGGGTGGAATCGAAGAAATCATGAGGAGAGTTCCTGCCATGTGAATTGAAAGTAAACGAAGAAGGATGCCAATGCCTTCTGAATCGAAGGAAAACTGCATGGGGCTATCGCCTCGTGCCTGCTGGAATGAAGCAGCCAACATTCAGTCGAAGCTTGCGTGCAGAGCGGACACTACTTAGTGAATCCAGGTAAACCATCAGGAGGCAATTGGCTTCTAAATTGAAGGAGAGCTACACGAGTTCATTGCCTTGTGTCTGCTGGCATGAAGGAAGGCCTGGTTTTGTGAATCAAAGGCAAACATGTAAATGGTGCAATTGAAGCTTTGTGAGAAGGTAATCCTTGTCCACTCGAAACTTTCCTGCAGAAGGTCACTGTTTTGTGACTCCAAGCAAGCATACAAGAGGCTATTGCCCAAACGAAGGTTTGCATGAAAAGCCAATGTCCAATCTAAACTTGCCTGCAAGAGGTCACATGGCCATACGAAGGATGTAACCCAAAGCTTGCATAAAAATGGAACCACATGCCCAAATGAAGGATGTAAACCAAACTTGCATTCGAAGAAGGCCACATGCCCAAACGAAAGATGGATGCAGGGGGTCCCTGCTTTGTGAATCGAAAGAAATCTTTCAAAAGGTCATTTCCTTCTGAATCGAAGGATGCTTTCAGAAGGTCACTGTCTTCTGAATCGAAAGAAGTCAGTGTGAAGCCACTAACTTTTAAATCAAAGGAAACCAAAAGGAGGCCCCTGCATTCTGAATCGAAGGAATATGTTTCAAAGGGAAACAAAGCCCAGTTGAAGCTTGCATGCAGAAGAGAGTTCAATCGAAGCTAAGCATGAATCGAAATAAGCTTATTTTTCTTCAATTTTGTCAAAAAATAAAATTCATCTATTTTGCTCTTTCAATACTCCCATCTTTGACTTGGTGCTTGAAAAATCCAATATGATCCAATTGTACTTGTGCAGTCTTGATCCAGTAGGAACTTTGTGAGAAAAATCTTGAGAAATAAGAGGGTAAATTTTGGGGTACAACAGCTGCCCCTGTTCAATCTTCTTAAACATGAAGAGTTAGATTGGCGAGTCCGCCATTCGTGACTTGAAGGTGGAAGATGATTGAACACTAGAGTGCCCAAAAATTTTCACTCGATGATGTGGTGGTAGATTCTGTATGGAATGGGCTTAAAGATTCCATTTAGAGAAGATGACTGAGAGTTGTCGGAGATGGGCTTAAAGATGCTATCCAAAGTAGATATTAACTTCATAAGAGGTCTCTTTGTGGGGAATTCCTGTTCCTGCTGTTTGAGGAGGAGTCCACTGGGGAATGTTGATTTCTGTTGTTCTCCTACTTGAGGAAAACTCTGCAGGGGATAGAGTCTAGGAACTTCAGTTGTCCATGGCTCTACTGAGGAGTTATCTCTGGACTGGAGAGATGAAAGTTTTTTATTTTCTTATTGAAGTCCAGGCTTCACAATAACTTGCTAGGGAGAATGAAATTAACTGTTGTCTGGAAATGTATTAGAAATAGCCTATGTAGGGTTGTTTTAGGATGAGTCCATGTTAGACTGCATCTGGAGATCATGAGAAGAAACTCGTGTAAGATTGCTTCAGGATGAGTCCGTGATAGACTGCATCTAGAGATCATGAGAAGGAACCCATGTAACATTTCTTCAGGATGAGTCCGTGTTAGACTACATCTGGTTATGTAGATATTTTTCCAGTTTGGTTTCAAGTATTAACCTACAATCAGTCGTTCACAGATAGTTGTCCTGTCTTGTTTCAGGTATTAATCTGGGACTTGCCTTTGTGGGTCATTGAGATAGTTGTCCTGGCTGGTTTCAGGTATTAATCTCTGACCTGAGAAAGAAAGATAGCTTTCCTGTATGGTTTCGAGTATTAATCTTCAATCTACTCATGTAGATAGTTTTCCTATCTGGTTTTAGGTATTAATCTACAATCAGTCGTCCACATATATTTTTCCTGGCTTGCTACAGTTATTAATCTTGAACTTATTTTTTTGTTGGTCACATAGATAGTTTCCCCGTCTGGTTTCGGGAATTAATTTGTGGCCTGCTGCATTTGTTGGTAAACCCGTCTTGTTTCGGGAGTTCATACCACTTGATCGTGTAGATAGTTTCCCCGTCTGGTTTCGGGCATTAATCTTTGACCTGTTATGCTTAAGTTAATAGTATTCATCTGTCTGTGAATTCAACCTAAAAAGGTAAAGTCAGTTTCATGCGATGACATGATGTATGAATTGCATAAAGATCTCAAAATAAATGAGATTGTGATATATGCATTTGTGTTGCATATGCTATGATGTTTATAGAAATTATGTGTGAATGTAATGTATGAACGTGTCATCTGTTCCAATGCAATGTTGTTGAATTAGGGAAAATAAATCCTTAATTGCTGTTGGGGGTGAAGAATGTAGGTTATCAAATTTTGTTGAAGTTGAATTGCTGGGAGATGATCTTCCATTGTTAGACAAAAAAAACTCTGTTGGGGAAGGAAAATTCTGTGAACTGCTTGGGGGTTGTCAGAGTGAATCTATGTCGTGATTGTATCTGAACCGTTTCTAGAGGAGAATCTATAATAAGTGTCAGGATGACATCCGTCTCTGGATCTTACCTGAATTGTTTCTAGTGTGAATCTGGAATAAGTGTCAGGATGACATCCGTCTCTGGATCGTACCTGAACCGTTTCTATAGGAGAATATGGAATAAGTGTTAGGATGACATCCGTCTCTGGATCGTACCTGAACTGTTTCTAGAGTAAATCTGGAATAAGTGTCAGGATGACATCCGTCTCTGGATCGTACCTGAACCGTTTCTAGAGGAGAACCTGGAATAAGTGTCAGGATGACATCCATCTCTGGATCGTTCCTGAACCGTTTCTAGAGTGAATCTGGAATAAGTGTCAGGATGACATTCGTCTCTGGATCGTACTTGAATCGTTTCTAGAGGAGAATCTAGAAAAAATGTTAAGATGACATCCGTCTCTGGATCGTACCTGAACTGTTTCTAGAGTGAATCTGGGATAAGTGTCAGGATGACATCCATCTCTGGATCGTACATGAACCGTTTCTAGAGGAGAATGTGGAATAAGTGTCAGGATGACATCCATCTCTGGATCATACCTGAACCATTTCTAGAGTGAATCTGGAACAAGTGTCAGGATGACATCCGTCTCTGGATCTTACCAGAACTATTTCTAGATTGAATCTGGAATAATTGTTAGGATGACATCTGTCTCTGGATCATACCTGAACTGTTTCTAGAGGAGAATCTGGAATAAGTGTCAGGATGACATCCATCTCTGGATCGTACCTGAACTATTTCTAGAAGAGAGTCTAGAATAAGTTTCAGGATGACATTTGTCTCTGGATTGTACCTGAATTGTTTCTAGAAGAGAGTCTACTTTATTTAGAATGTTTCCGCTGAGAATTCCTGTTTTGTTATTTTGAGAAGAAATCCGTTGGGGAACATTGATCTTGTTTGATTGTACATGCTCTTTTGATGGAAATCACATTTGATGCCCCAAGTGATGGAGACTTGCCCCGGTTATTCAGGACTTTTTGAGATTTCTTGGAATTTTGACTTGAATTCCCCAGATGTGTTAGGCACCATTTCAAGCCCCCTGATTATGGAAGGCCTGTTATTTGAAATGTTTTTCCATCTGAGGTGATTCTGTCCATCGAGAGGATTTTTGTTCACTGAAAATTTGTCTGTGACTTTCTCTGTTGTTGAACAAATAGTCATATACAAGCGATGGTATTTTAAAAATGCAAAGTTTATGTCTGTCTTGAAGTTTGAAAATTCATTTTTTAGTAAAACAAACAAATTTTGTAGGAGTGTGATATAAACTCGGAATTTAATAGCAAACCTTACAGGAGTCAGGATACCTTTTGTAACAGTATGTTTTCGAACTAACCCATGCTTCAGTTAGGACTTTTAAGGGTTGTAACGTGGTCTAGTTCACAGTTTAAGAAACAAAGGGTAAAGGATCAAATTTTATTTGTACCTAACCCGTTCTTCGTGATGTTCTTCAATCCCATGCTCAGCTAATTGTGCGTTTAGATCCCAATTGAGTCTGGAGTCTTTGCTCTGACACTTGGTGATGGTTCAGAAATTGAACGTTTGTTTGAGAAGGCAGTCATTTTAGTAACCCTTTTTTGTTGAGGATTTGTAGGACCGTTTTTTTTATTATTTTGTTATCCCTACTTTTGCGTGAACTACTTCTTATGATTATAGTCAGCGGGATGCCCCATTTTTTCTTAAGTCTCCTTCATAGGTTTTTGACTTAATGGTCTTTTATTTTGGGAAATAATGACTGCCTGTCTTGATGATTATGTGGAACCATCACCATATTTTGGAGAGCACCATCTACACCATTTGTCGTGTATGAAGGTAGAGCTTGTGACTAAATGCATATCTGAATTAATTGAGAAAACTACCTTGCCCCGGGTTATGATTAAGGGTTTTGATTTGTGTGAAAAGAAAAACTCCTACTTCTTAGGCTCAAAAGGGTTGACTAGGGATTATCTTCCTTATAACTCCACTGTTTAGGATTTGAAACAACGCCTGTACATCGTCAACAAGGTCTATCTAAAAGCATACTGTAGAGATCATGGCATTATGTTCATCATCCTCCCTCTAAAGGCTTACAACTTTTAACCGAGAGTTGAATATCACAAAAAGGAAGTAAGAAAGCAGTTTAAATATAATGAAACATGAAAATGACATAATTCAAGACAAACATATGTAATGCATTAATGGGAAAACCAAATTTTGACATGACAGTAATTGTTTGAACAAGCAAAGGAAATTACAATTGAAAAACACAAATGAACTAGACGCTCTCAATGATTTGGTGTAGAAGCAGTGATCACATGGTGAGTCTCTGGAGGGTCGAATTTAATCTCCTTGGTGTCAATCATATCTTTAAACCACTGCATCCACATATCATGACAGATTTTTCCCTTATAGGTTTCCTCATCTTCCTACTATTTATTTCAACAAGTGATGGCTCTAGAGAAAACATTTAAAGATCTCCAAGCTCAAAACACCCAGTTCTAAAAGATGCTCATGAACTTAGCCATGGGACAGGGAGATCTGAAAACTCTCTTCACCAAAGAGAGTAAGAAGAAGAAGAAGGTTGTCACCCTCAACATAGGAAGAAGGTTCAAGGGGCCTGTCCAGCTAACTCAAAAAGAAGATACTTCTTCTGAGGAAGAAGACAATCAAGAAGAGGAAGCTAGAAGCACTAGAGCAAACCAAGCTACTGACGAAAAAGACTACTCCGAGGAGAAGTATCCACTGACGGATGAAAGATACAAATAGCTTGAAGTCTGATTAAAGGCTGTAGAGATCAAAGTTGTGCCTGGCTTGGACCTTGGAGACTTGGGTTTGGTTCCTGGCGTGGTCATTCCCTACAAGTTAAAGATCCATGCTTTTTCCAAGTATGATGGAGTCTCTTGCCTGAAACTCCATCTAAGATCTTACGTGTGTAAGATTCAGCCACACACTATTGACCGAAAGCTCTGGTTTCATTTCTTTCAAGAGAGTCTAGTTGGGACTAAACTTGCATGGTTCTATCAATTGGTGAGTTCATGCATCCACACTTGGGAGGATCTAGCTGCTGCTTTCTACAAGCAGTACCAATACAACACTTATCTTGCACCAACTCGTGTGCAGTTGCAGAATATGTCCATGGGTTCCAACGAGGGCTTCAAGGAATACGCCCAAAAGTGGAGAGACCTAGCTGGACGAGTGCAGCCACCCTTAACGGACAGGGAGCTTATTGATATCTTAATGGGAACTTTGGCAGGACATTTCTTCAATCACCTAATCGGAAGCTCCTCACCTGGGTTCACCGAACTAATTCTAATTGGGGAACAAGTTGAAAATGGAATCAAAAGCGGAAAGATCCAAGGAGCTACATCCTCCAATACTTAGAAGAATCCATACAATGGGAATAATGAGTCCAATACTGTGTACGGCTAAAAGGGTCATAACAAGAGCAACCACGATCAACATGTGGGGGCAGCTCTGATCTCCAGTCCAGGATCACAGTGATAACAACAACGGGGAAATCAATGAAGGCAAGACGAGGCCAAGAGATAGTTTACCAACATCAACATGCCACTGTCTCAAGCATTGTATCACATGTTGAGGCATATCCTTCGATTGGACTATGTGTGTCCTTCAAAGGGATCACATGCGGTTATTTGAATGGGCTAGTAAGGCATATCCTTCAAAAGGGATACATGTGTATGCCTTTCATGTCCACCATTACATGTCCTTCGAAGGGGCCACTAACTATGTGTGTTAGAGGTTTTCAAGGGTGGAATCGAAGAAATCATGAGGAGAGTTCCTGCCATGTGAATTGAAAGTAAACGAAGAAGGAGGCCAATGCCTTCTGAATCGAAGGAAAACTGCATGGGGCTATCGCCTCGTGCCTGCTGGAATGAAGCAGCCAACATTCAGTCGAAGCTTGCGTGCAGAGCGGACACTACTTAGTGAATCCAGGTAAACCATCAGGAGGCAATTGGCTTCTAAATTGAAGGAGAGCTACACGAGGTCATTGCCTTGTGTCTGCTGGCATGAAGGAAGGCCTGGTTTTGTGAATCAAAGGCAAACATGTAAATGGTGCAATTGAAGCTTTGTGAGAAGGTAATCCTTGTCCACTCGAAACTTTCCTGCAGAAGGTCACTGTTTTGTGACTCCAAGCAAGCATACAAGAGGCTATTGCCCAAACAAAGGTTTGCATGAAAAGCCAATGTCCAATCTAAACTTGCCTGCAAGAGGTCACATGGCCATACGAAGGATGTAACCCAAAGCTTGCATAAAAATGGAACCACATGCCCAAATGAAGGATGTAAACCAAACTTGCATTCAAAGAAGGCCACATGCCCAAACGAAAGATGGATGCAGGGGGTCCCTGCTTTGTGAATCGAAAGAAATCTTTCAAAAGGTCATTTCCTTCTGAATCGAAGGATGCTTTCAGAAGGTCACTGTCTTCTGAATCGAAAGAAGTCAGTGTGAAGCCACTAACTTTTAAATCAAAGGAAACCAAAAGGAGGCCCCTGCCTTCTGAATCGAAGAAAGATGTTTCAAAGGGAAACAAAGCCCAGTTGAAGCTTGCATGCAGAAGAGAGTTCAATCGAAGCTAAGCATGAATCGAAATAAGCTTATTTTTCTTCAATTTTGTCAAAAAATAAAATTCATCTATTTTGCTCTTTCAATACTCCCATCTTTGACTTGGTGCTTGAAAAATCCAATATGATCCAATTGTACTTGTGCAGTCTTGATCCAGTAGGAACTTTGTGAGAAAAATCTTGAGAAATAAGAGGGCAAATTTTGGGGTACAACAGCTGCCCCTGTTCAATCTTCTTAAACATGAAGAGTTAGATTGGCGAGTCCGCCATTCGTGACTTGAAGGTGGAAGATGATTGAACACTAGAGTGCCCAAAATTTTTCACTCGATGATGTGGTGGTAGATTGTGCATGGAATGGGCTTAAAGATTCCATTTAGAGAAGATGACTGAGAGTTGTCGGAGATGGGCTTAAAGATGCTATCCAAAGTAGATATTGACTTCATAAGAGGTCTCTTTGTGGGGAATTCCTGTTCCTGCTGTTTGAGGAGGAGTCCACTGGGGAATGTTGATTTCTGTTGTTCTCCTACTTGAGGAAAACTCTGCAGGGGATAGAGTCTAGGAACTTCAGTTGTCCATGGCTCTACTGAGGAGTTATCTCTGGACTGGAGAGATGAAAGTTTTTTATTTTCTTATTGAAGTCCAGGCTTCACAATAACTTGCTAGGGAGAATGAAATTAACTGTTGTCTGAAAATGTATTAGAAATAGCCTATGTAGGGTTGTTTTAGGATGAGTCCGTGTTAGACTGCATCTGGAGATCATGAGAAGAAACTCGTGTAAGATTGCTTCAGGATGAGTCCGTGATAGACTGCATCTAGAGATCATGAGAAGGAACCCATGTAACATTTCTTCAGGATGAGTCCGTGTTAGACTACATCTGGTTATGTAGATATTTTTCCAGTTTAGTTTCAAGTATTAACCTACAATCAGTCGTTCACAGATAGTTGTCCTGTCTTGTTTCAGGTATTAATCTGGGACTTGCCTTTGTGGGTCATTGAGATAGTTGTCCTGGCTGGTTTCAGGTATTAATCTCTGACCTGAGAAAGAAAGATAGCTTTCCTGTATGGTTTCGAGTATTAATCTTCAATCTACTCATGTAGATAGTTTTCCTATCTGGTTTTAGGTATTAATCTACAATCAGTCGTCCACATATATTTTTCCTGGCTTGCTACAGTTATTAATCTTGAACTTATTTTTTTGTTGGTCACATAGATAGTTTCCCCATCTGGTTTCGGGAATTAATTTGTGGCCTGCTGCATTTGTTGGTAAACCCGTCTTGTTTCGGGAGTTCATACCACTTAATCGTGTAGATAGTTTCCCCGTCTGGTTTCGGGCATTAATCTTTGACCTGTTGTGCTTAAGTTAATAGTATTCATCTGTCTGCGAATTCAACCTAAAAAGGTAAAGTCAGTTTCATGCGATGACATGATGTATGAATTGCATAAAGATCTCAAAATAAATGAGATTGTGATATATGCATTTGTGTTGCATATGCTATGATGTTTATAGAAATTATGTGTGAATGTAATGTATGAACGTGTCATCTGTTCCAATGCAATGTTGTTGAATTAGGGAAAATAAATCCTTAATTGCCGCTGGGGGTGAAGAATGTAGGTTATCAAATTTTGTTGAAGTTGAATTGCTGGGAGATGATCTTCCATTGTTAGACAAAAAAACTCTGTTGGGGAAGGAAAATTCTGTGAACTGCTTGGGGGTTGTCAGAGTGAATCTATGTCGTGATTGTATCTGAACCGTTTCTAGAGGAGAATCTATAATAAGTGTCAGGATGACATCCGTCTCTGGATCTTACCTGAATTGTTTCTAGTGTGAATCTGGAATAAGTGTCAGGATGACATCCGTCTCTGGATCGTACCTGAACCGTTTCTAGAGGAGAATATGGAATAAGTGTTAGGATGACATTCGTCTCTGGATCGTACCTGAACTGTTTCTAGAGTGACTCTGGAATATGTGTCAGGATGACATCCGTCTCTGGATTGTACCTGAACCGTTTCTAGATGAGAATCTGGAATAAGTGTCAGGATGACATCCGTCTCTGAATCGTTCCTGAACCGTTTCTAGAGTGAATATGGAATAAGTGTCAGGATGACATCCGTCTCTGGATCGTACTTGAATCGTTTCTAGAGGAGAGTCTAGAAAAAGTGTCAGGATGACATCCGTCTCTGGATCGTACCTGAACTATTTCTAGAGTGAATCTAGGATAAGTGCCAGGATGACATCCGTCTCTGGATCATACCTGAACCGTTTCTAGAGGAGAATCTGGAATAAGTGTCAGAATGCCATCCATCTCAGGATCATACTTGAACCGTTTCTAGAGTGAATCTGGAACAAGTTCCAGGATGACATCCGTCTCTGGATCGTACCAGAACCATTTCTAGAGTGAATCTGGAATAAGTGTTAGGATGACATCTGTCTCTGGATCGTACCTGAACTGTTTCTAGAGGAGAATATGGAATAAGTGTCAGGATGACATCCGTCTCTGGATCGTACTTGAACTGTTCCTAGAAGAGAGTCTAGAATAAGTGTGAGGATGACATTCGTCTCTGGATCGTACCTGAATTGTTTCTAGAAGAGATTCTGCTTTATTTAGAATGTTTCCGCTGGGAATTCCTGTTTTTTTGTTTTGAGAAGAAATCCGTTGGGGAACATTGATCTTGTTTGATTGTACGTGCTCTTTTGATGGAAATCACATTTGATGCCCCAAGTGATGGAGACCTGCCCCGGCTATTCAGGACTTTTTGAGATTTTCTTGGAATTATGACTTGATTGCCCCAGATGTGTTAGGCACCATGTCAAGCCCCCTGATTATGGAAGGCCTGTGACTTTCTCTGCTGTTGAACAAATAGTCATATGCAAGCGATGGTATTTTAATAATGCAAAGTTTATGTCGTTCTTGAAGTTTGAAAATTCATTTTTTAGTAAAACAAACAAATTTTGTAGGAGTGTGATATCAACTCGGGATTTAAAAGCAAACCTTAAAGGAGTCAGGATACCTTTTGTAACAGTATGCTTTCGAACTAACCCATGCTTCAGTTAGGACTTTTAAGGGTTGTAACGTGGTCTGGTTCACAATTTAAGAAACAAAGGGTAAAGGATCAAATTTTATTTGTACCTAACCCGTTCTTCGTGATGTTCTTCAATCCTATGCTCAACTAATTGTGCGTTTAGATCCCAATTGAGTCTTTGCTCTGACACTTGGTGATGGTTCAGAAATTGAACGTTTGTTTGAGAAGGCAGTCATTTTAGTAACCCTTTTTGTTGAGGATTTGTAGGACCATTTTTTTTTATTTTGTTATCCCTACTTTTTCCTGAACTGCTTCTTATGATTATAGTCAGCGGGATGCCCCTGTTTTTCTTAATTCTCCTTCATAGGTTTTTGACTTAACGGGATTTTATTTTGAGAGATAATGACTGTCTGTCTTGATGATTATGTGGAACCATCACCATCTTTTGGAGAGCACCATCTACACCATTTGTCGTGTATGAAGGTAGAGGTTGCGACTGGATGCATATATGAATTAACTGAGAAAACTACCCTGCCCCAAGTTATGATTAAGGGTTTTGATTTGTGTGAAAAGAAAAACTCCTACTTCTTAGGCTCAAAGGATTTGACTAGGAATTATCTTCCTTATAACTCCACTGTTTAGGATTTGAAACAACGCTTGTACATTGTCAACGAGGTCTATTCAAAAGCATACTGTAGAGATCATGGAATTATTTTCATCATCCTCCCTCTAAAGGCTTATAGCTTTTAACCGAGAGTTGAATATCACAAAAAGGAAGTAAGAAAGCAGTTTAAACATAATGAAACATGAAAATGACATAATTCAAGACAAACATATGTAATGCATTAATGGGAAAACCAAAGTTTGACATGACAATAATTGTTTGAACGAGCAAAGGAAATTACAATTGAAAAACACAAATGAACTAGACGCTCTCAATGATTTGGTGTAGAAGCAGTGATCACGTGGTGAGTCTCTGGAGGGTCGAATTTAATCTCCTTGGCTTCAATCATATCTTGAATTTTATTCTTCAGAGCTCAGCAGCCATTTGTATCATGTCCAGGACTATCAGAATGGTATGCACACCTTTCGTTGGGGTGGTAGCTAGGAGAAGAGGTATTGGGATTCTGCAGAGGAGCCTTTAACGTAATCAATCCTGCTTTCAACATGTGTTGTAATGATTTAGCTAGTGACATGTTTATTTTGGTGAATTGTCTCTTAGGTGTGACCTCCTTACGCTGATTCCCTTGTTGATGTCGTTGCACAAGCGTAGGATTAGAAACCAATACTGCCCCCACAAATGGGTTGTGGTTACCTCTAGCACGTCCCTCTTGGCCATATACAACATTATCTTCCTTCTTGCCACCGAATGGCTTCTTCTCAGCATTAGAAGGTACAACCATTAGAATCTTCCCATTCTTAATACCACTTTCGACTCTTTCACCTGTCAGTATCATCTCGGTGAACCCAGCTGAAGAACTTCCAATCAAGTGGTTGAAGAATGGACCATACAAAGTTCCCAAGAACATGTCTACCAGCTCCCTATCAGACAGAGGAGGTTGGACTCTCCCTGCAAGATCCCTCTATTTCTGGGCGTAATCTTTGAAACCCTCGCCGGAACCAATAGACATACTTTGCAATTGTGTACGGGTTGGAGCGAGGTTAGCATTATATTGGTACTGCCTGTAGAAAGCAGTAGCCAAGTCTTCCCAAGTATGAATGTCGGTTCCTTCTAACTGGTAGAACCACTCCAGTTGAGTGCCGGCCAAACTTTCTTAGAAGAAATGGACCCATAACTTCCGGTCAGCAGTGTGAGGCGGGATCTTTCTAACGTATGATCTTAAATGAAGTTTAGGATAAGATACCCCGTCATATTTAGCGAATGTGGGAACCTTGAATTTTTTGTGGGATGACCAGCCCAAAAACCATCCCAAACTCTTTAAAGTCCAAGCCAAGTATCTGCTGAATCTCCATAGCATTGAGACGATCCTCCAGCTGTTTGTATTTATCATTAGCAGGAGGATATTGTTCCTCAAAGTAATCAACTTCTTCTTCATCATTCCCTAGATTGTTATCTTCTTCATGATTATCCCCCTCATTTAATGGAGTTTTGAGATCTAGAGCTCGTTTGACCTGTCCTCTAAGTCTTCTTCCCATATTCAAGACACCGACCGATTTCTTTGCCTTGTTATTCTTCTCTTTGATGATGAGAGATTTCAGTTCTTCCTGCCCCTTAGCCAGAGCCAGGAACATTTGTTGGAACTGGGCGTTTTGAGGTTGAAGGTCCTTTACTGTTTGTTCAAGAGCCATTTCTTTTGTTGAAATAAACAGCGAAAAGATAAGAAACCTGTCTTGAAATACCTGTTATCCAATGTCATGTATGGTATGCTTATGCGATATTTTCAAGGATCTCGCGGGGTAAACATAAGAGTATGTTAGGAGTTGACTGCAACTTTGATTGAATAACTTTGTGTCATTAAATGTCCTTCTACGAGAATCAAGCTCACCATATCAAGTGGGTCATAGCCCCTGACTCAAGTTTTCATGCTTTGGTCTTTTGACGGAATTGGATAGAGGAAAATAAATCCCCTTGCCCCCTTGCTAGATGTATGATTTATCATAACCTGCATCATAGGCCCTTGAGATCCTTGAAATGGTTAAGGAAATTCTATGGCATGATGTTATGATGTGTATGTTATGCATCAAGCAAAAAAATATAGGGTCATGAAGACAAGTGAGTCTTGCTAGAAATCCAGGTTATTGGATAATGACTCATAGCATCAGATAATAAATAAAACCCTGCAAGGAATGAAAGCAAATAAGTCACACAAGCAGCCTTAGGTTCAGGCTTGCATGGATTCCATAGGTAAGTACCCTCTTGAAGTTTAGTTGGTTCAACCTGTCTTAAAAAAGTAACCGGGTTCTAAGGAGTCTCAATATCACTGATCTTTCTTTATCAGGAATTCTTTCAGGTTAAGCGATCTTTTCTCGCGGCCAAAATATCCCGAAAGTCCAATCTCAATGAGTGTAGCATCGAGTATCAACCAATCCTCAGCTTTATGTTGAGGCCGACTATCTCACTACTTTCTAATGGCCAAGTTTTTTCAACTAAGGTTCTAAGGGTCGTTAGTTCTTTATGACACCATGCAACAGCCTCATATTCTCCTCGATTTAACACAAGGGATACCGGTACCAACCAAAGTGTCACACCAATGCAACTATCATTTCAACCATATTGGTTTATGCTGTACAGTCTCCATGATATATTGCTGCTTACCTAAAAATGTGCCCCAGATCCGGGTGTAGGATCTTTACAAGAATACCCCCAACAAACCCTCAAAGATAAAGCAAGTAAAGCATACAAGGAAAGCAATTTAAAATAATGAACTAAACTCTAAGGTAACCCCACTTTTTATTGGCCCCAGCAGAGTCGCTAGTCATGTGATACGGTGGCAGAACTGACTGTTATACTGGTTTTGCATTTGTGTTTGCAAATGTTGCGGTAAGCAAGAGTCGTCACCAACTTTTCTTTTATCCAACAAACGAAAGGGTGAAAAGAACAGAAAAAGACCTTTCGAGATTATTTCTGAGTAAGGGGGGTAGATTATGGAAAGGGAAGGTGTTAACACCCTTTCCATCTGTAGTTATCTACGGGCTCTTAGATGCTTAGCTCATTTGAAATACCTTGTGCTTTTTATGTGTTTTGAAAAGTATTTTTAGAAGTGCCTTAGTGCGGCGATTAGCTTTATGATAACTCTTGTATCAGTCCTCAAGAGTGTTGATAAAGCGTTTTTTTGTAAATGTTTTTGAAATGTATTTTGTGTAGGTGTAAAAAGTTTTTTTTTAGCATAGCATCTAGGAACTATCTACTTATACTCGAAAGGTTTATTCTTTTTCCTCATTTCCTTTAGACAAGACTAGCCTACTATTAGTGAGTAGGTAGCCATAGTCGTTTGGATGTGTGAGGGATGTTCGCGGGTCATCGAACAGTCATAAAGGCAACATGTAGATACACTTTAGCAGTTTTGTTTAAGGGACTATATAATTTACCAAAAGGTAACACTGTTGGGTCATCGAGGGACTATGATCTTTTTTATTTAAGGGTCTTTGCTAAAGCATCCCTACTTTCGAGGGACATGAGTGCTTTATTTCCCAAGGAAACAAGTGGAGGTACCTTAGAGGTGCGCGTGTGCGTGTGTGTTGTGTTTCAATTTTGTTTATCTTTGAATGTTAGGTTTGCTAGCGTTTTGATTTTAATCTTTGTCATACAATCCTATTAGTCATACATCTAACAGTTAATATGTATAGGAAATAGAATGCGTGAATTGTAAATCCTACGCTATTACAAAGCTTCGGGGAGGGAGATATTTACATCTCCAAAATTTGAGGAAAAAGCAATAAAGAAAGATCCTAAATTAAGCTATTACAGACTGTGAGCAGATACAATAATATGAATGTAACGCGCGTGAAATGGAAAAGAACGTCTAAAAATCCTAAGGAAAAAGAATCTTTTTGTTTGTTTTTATTTATAAAAGAAAGTAAAGCCTAAGGCTACTTAATTTTAATTTAAAGAAAAGATTAAAATAATTAATTAATTTATTCAATTAAATTAACTTAATTAAAAAATACTAACCTAATGTTTTTTTATATTTTTATTTGATTGTTAATTTAAAAAGGGTGAATTTACTAAAAGAAATGAGTGACAAAAATAAAAAATGCTGGAGGAAAGGTCTTTCGATCCAAAGAAAAGGTGTCTTTCGATCCAACGAAAGGTGGCCTTTGATCCAATGAAGGATGATTGTTTTTCAATCCAGGGGGAAAGCTGCTTTTCAATCCGTATCTCCAAGACAAGCATTAGAAAGAATAGAGATGCAGGACCTGGGTTTCGAACCCAGGTCCTTCGATCTTGTACGCGTTAGTCTGTTCAGGCTTGATCTGCAGTACAAGCGTTAGGAAAAAAACAAATACAGACCTGGGTGTCGAACCTAGGTCCTTAGTCTTGAATACAAATTGAACTATAAGTGTTAATATGTCATGCAACAATCAAAATTAACTTAAGATCGAAGGTTTGTTACCAATGGGATGTTTTGTTTTGGATGGAGATGGCTTTCAAAGTGCTTGGGAACGCCTCCTGCAAACTTTAAGGAGCGAGTGGAGAGTTATTGAATATTCCTTCGATTTGGATCACTTATGACATTTTTGATAACTTTGGTGTGGCTTATGAGGCAGCGTGTGCGTGTAAGGAACTATATATGTGTAGTTTCTAGGTGTATGTATCTAGTGTATACCCCTTGGCTTATAGAAATGGTATGTATTTATAGGATATGGGGAGAGGGTCATAACATAGAAATGGCAAGGGACAACCATTAACTAGGATTTGAAGGCCAAATCAGACACATTAAGGGATTGCCTTTTTTGGCGAGTTCCTACCCCTTTGGGCTTTGGGGTGAACCTGGACACATTTGACTCCTTCGAATGCCCTCAAGCTTTTCTCTTCGATTGGCCCAGGGTTAACTCCTTCGAATGGCTCCAATTCTCATCATTAGGGCCTCTTTGATTGAGCCTCTACTTAGCTAGCCCAAGCGAAAGCTCTTTTCTAGCCAGTCGAAGCTTCCTTTGGCATGAATGTGCTTTTGCAGGAGGCTTGAGCCTGGCAGCATGTTGGATTTTGGGCCAGCAAACGTCTTTGCATATTTCTCTTTCGTTTTGACCAACTAGATCCATCCTTCGACCAGACCCCTCTTCAGGCAACAATATGTGTCCTTAGAATGGGGCCTTTGTGCATCCTTCGAAGGGGCCAAATGCATATCCTTCGATTGGACTATGTGTGTCCTTCGAAGGGATCACATGTAGTTCTTTGAATGGGCTAGTAAGGCATATCCTTCAAATGGGATACGTGTGTGTGCCCTTCAAGTCCACCAGTACATATCCTTCGAAGGGGCCACCAACTATGTGTGTTGGAGGTTTTCAAGGGTGGAATCGAAGCAATCTTGAGGGGAGTTCATGTCTTGTGAATTGAAAGTAAACCAAGCAGGAGGCTAATTCCTTCTGAATCAAAGGAAAACTGCATCGGGCTATCACTTTGTGCCTCTTGGCATGAAGCAGCCAACATTCAGTCGAAGCTTGCGTGCAGAGGGGCCACTACTTAGTGAATCAAGGTAAACCATCAGGAGGCCATTGGCTTCTGAATCGAAGGAGAGCTTCATGAGGCCGTTGCCTTTTTCCTGATGGCATGAAGGAAGTCCTGGTTTTGTGAATCAAAGGCAAACATGTAAATGGTATAATCGAAGATTTGTGAGAAGGTAATCCTTGTCCAATCGAAACTTTCCTGCAGGAGGTCACTGTTTTGTGACTCCAAGCAAGCATACAAGAGGCTATTTCCAAAATGAAGGTTTTCATGAAAAGCCAATGTCCAATCTAAACTTTCCTGCAAGAGGTCACATGGCCAAACGAAGGATGTAACCTAAAACTTGCATAAAAAGGCGACCACATGCCCAAACGAAGGATGTAAACCAAAATTGCATTCGAAGAAGGCCACATGCCCAAACGAAAGATGCATGCAGGGGGTCCCTGCTTTGTGAATCGAAAGAAATACTTCAAAAGGTCATTGCCTTCTGAATCGAAGGACGCTTTCAGAAGGTTAATGTCTTCTGAATCGAAAGAAGCCAGTATGAAGCCAATAACTTCTAAATCAAAGGAAACCAAAAGGAGGCCCCTGCCTTCTGAATCGAAGGAAGCTGTTTCAAAGGGAAACAAAGCCCAGTAGAAGCTGGAATGTAGGAGAGAGTTTAATCGAAGCTAAGCATGAATCAAAACAAGCTTGTTTTTCTTCAATTTTGTCAAAAAATCAAATTTATCTGTTTTTCTCTTTCAATACTTCCCTCTTTGACTTGGTGCTTGAAAAATCCAATATGATCCAATTGTACTTGTGCATTCTTGATCCAGTAGGATTTTTTTGAGAAAAATATTGAGAAATGAGAGGGAAAAGTTTGGGGTACAACACTCAGCATAACGCGTCTTCACATTTTTTTACAGAATTCGTCCAGTCTTTGACGAACATCAACCCAGCCTTATAGTAATATCTTCGACCATTAATTTCCGACCAACTGCACAGAAACAACATAGCAACGGGGAAACTATATCTCCTACTAACAGATTTATCAATTGTACAAAACAGTCATGCATAGGATTCCTAAATGACCACAACATAAAAACGGGCAACTTTCAAGAACATGCCTATAAAATCAACGCACAAAAATCATACCTACGACCAAACCCCTATAAAATATTCATCATACGCCCCCATTATAAGGTCAGAACCCCACCCTTACCTTGGATTGAATTTCGCTCGACAGCTCTCCGATCGGAAGCTCGCTTTGCCTCTTCTCCTTATTCCTCTTCTCTTCAACTTCTCACGGCCAATTTCCAACAACTTCTCAACTAACCCTATTCTTTATTTTAAATAGAATATCACAATATTATTATTCTTAATGGGCTTAACAACACACCCCCTATATTTCTACTTCCAACCATTAAAATCAGGCCCAACACAGTTGTTCTATTATTCTACTAATTCTAGCATTATTACTATTATTAATCAACTAATCAATTAACTAGTAATAATATAGCAACTTATGCCAATAATTCACAACACCTTACAACTTCAACGAATAATTCGAAAATAATATATTAAATAATTAATTAAATTAACGGGCGTTACAACCACCATCGGAGATTGCTATTTTTACCACATATGGACCTTCGTAGTTGGGTGTCCATTTACTACGTGAATCGAGGCGAGGTAGAAGAATCATCTTGAGCACCAAATACACTTATTTGAATACTCTAGGGAAGACTTTCTTGTCGAAGGCTTTCTTCATCTTCTTTTGATACAACTGACCATGGCACAAAGATGTCAAGCGTTTCTCTTCAATGAGGTTGAGTTGATCAAGTCGCATTTGAACCCACTCTACTTTTTCAAGCTTTGTTTCCATTAGAACCCGAAGTGATGGAATCTCTATTTCAACTAGGAGTATTGCCTCCATGCCATATACTAGAGAGAAAGGAGTTTCACCTGTTTATATGCGTATGGAGGTATGATAGGTATGTAGAGCAAAGGGAAGCATTTCGTGCCAATATTTGTATGTCTTCACCATTTTCTGAATGATTTTCTTGATATATTTCTTGGAAGCTTCAACGGACCCGTTCATCTTGGGTCGATATGGTGAGGAATTATGATGCACGATCTTGAAATCATAGCATAACTCCTTCATCATTTTGTTATTCATATTAGACCTGTTGTCCGTAATGATCTTGTTTGGAACCCCATATCTATATATGAGATTTTGCTTGATAAATCGAGTAACCACTTGACTTGTCACATTTTCGTAAGATGCCGCTTCTACCTATTTGGTGAAGTAATCAATGGCAACCTGTTTGAACTGGTGTCTGTTGGATGCTTTTGGTTCGATCATACCTATCATATCAATTCCCCACATCTAAAACGACCAAGGAGAGCTCATGATATTCAGAAGAGTAGGTGGCACATTCATTTTGTCGGCGTATATTTGGCACGTATGAAATGTTTTTGTATAATGGTAGCAATCGGCTTCCATCGTTAACCAATAATAACCTGCTCGCAAGATTTTTCTAGCCATGGCATGCCCATTTGTATGAGTTCCAAAAGTAGATTCGTGGATTTATCTCATAAGCCTATATGCTTCTTGTTTCTCCACACATCTGAGTAGCACCATATCATAGTTTCTTTTGTATAACACATCACCACTTAGAAAGAATTTTGAGTCTAGCTTTCGCAGAGTTCGTTTGTCAATGATAGAGGCATTTTTTGGATATTCTTATTTTTCAAGGTTCCTCTTGACGTAATAGAACCAAGGCTTATTATTTGTCCCTTCTTCAATAACAAGGCAGTGTTAAGGCTCTTCAAAATGTTTGATTGTAATATGCGGTTTATGGTTTGGCTAAGTAACCTTGAACATGGCTGATAGAGTTGCCAATGTGTCTTCCATCTGATTTTCTTCTCGCGGGATTTGACTGAAGGTAATCTCAGTGAATTCCATAGCTAGCTTTAAAACATGATCCCGATATGGAATCAATTTAGGATGTTTAGTGTCCTATTAACCGTTGACTTGGTATATGACTAGCACGGAGTCTCTAAATACTTTGATTTGTTTGATTCTTAGATTTATGGTTGCTTCTAGACCCAGGATACAAGCTTCGTATTCAGCGATATTATTGATGCAGTCAAAACATAACCTTGCAGTATAATGCTTGTGATAATTTTTCGGAGAAGTCAAAACTTCCTCAATTTCGTGCCCCAGTGCATTTGAAGCTCCGCCGAACATGAGTGTCCAACGTGCTCTTAGCTCAGGTCCTTTGTTGGGCCCTGGTATTTCGTAGTCACCTATAACCATGACATCTTCGTCTAGAAATTCGAACTTCATCGGTTGATATTCTGACAATGGATGATGAGCTAGGTGGTCAGCTAGTACACTACCCTCGATGGCCTTTTGAGTAATATATTGGATGTCATACTCTGATAGTAGCATCTTCCATTAGGAAATCCTTCCTTTAAAAGCTGGTTTTTTGAATACATATTTTAAAGAATCCATTCTTGCGATTAACCACATGGTCTGAGTTAACATATACTGCCTCAATATTTTGGTAGCCCAAGCCAATGCACAATAATTTTTCTCTAGGAGTGAGTACCTAGTTTCGCAGTCAATAAATTTCTTACTGAGGTAGTATATTGCATACTCTTTTCTACCTGTTAGGTCATGTTTCCCCAATACACATCCCATTGATACTTCAAACATTGTTAGATAAATGATGAGCGGTATTCCAGGAAATGGTGGCATTAAGATCAGTGGCTCTTGTAAATATTGCTTTATTGTCTCAAAAGCTGTCTGACAATTATTATTCCATACCACTGTCTAATCTTTTCGTATTAGTTTGAATATAGGCTCGCACATAGCAGTTAGGTGTGATATGAACCTAAAATATAGTTCAATCGTCCTAAGAAACCAAGAACCTCTTTCTCTGTCCTCGGAGCTGGAATTTCTTGTATGGCTTTTACCTTGTCAGGTTCCACTTCAATACCACGTTGCTTACAATGAAATCTATTAACTTGCCTGATCTGACACCAAATAAACACTTGTTTGGAATTAATCTTAGTTTGAATCTTCACAGATGATCGAATAGATTTTGTAAATGTATTATGTGATCCTCCTCCATTTAGGATTTGGCGATCATATCATCTACGTATACCTCCACTTCTTTATGAATCATATCATGGAATAGTGTGACCATAGGTCGTTGATAAGTTGCCCCTGCGTTCTTCAGACCGAACGACATTACCTTATAGAAGAAAGTGCCCCAAGGTCTCATGAAGGTAGTCTTTTCCATGTCTTCAAAAGACATTTTTATTTGATTATAGCCTGAGAAACCATCCATGAATGAGAATACATGAGCTTGAGTTGTATTGTCCACCAGAAAATCTATGTGAGTCAACGGGAAATCGTCCTTGGGACTCGCCTTATTTAGATCTCGTTAATCTACACACAGACGTACTTTACCATCCTTCTTGGGTACTGGAACAAATTGTTTAAGGACCTCTTCTCGAATTTTCTTGGACATTGTTGTACCCCAAAATTTTCCCTCTCATTTGTCAGGATTTTTCTCACAGAATTCCTATTGGATCAAGACTACACAAGTACAATTGGATCATATTGGATTTTTCAAGCACCAAGTCGAAGAGGAAAGTATTGAAAGAGCAAAACAAATAAATTTGATTTTCTGACAAAATTGAAGAAAAACAAGCTTGTTTCGATTCATGCTTAGCTTTGATTAAACTCTCTCCTGCATGCCAGATTTGACTGGGCTTTGTATCCCTTTGAAATAGCTTTCTTCAATTCAGAAGGCAGGGGCCTCCTTTTGGTTTCCTTCAATTTAGAAGGTAGTGGCTTCATGCTGGCTTCTTTCGATTCAGAATACAATGACCTTCTGAAAGCGTCCTTCGATTCAGAAAGCCATGACCTTCTGAAAGATTTATTTCGATTCATAAAGAAGGGACCTCCCGCATGCATCTTTCGTTTGGGCATGTGGCCTTCTTCGAATGCAAGTTTGGTTTACCTCCTTCGTTTAGGCATGTGGCCCCCTTTTATGCAAGCTTTGAGTTACATCCTTCATTTGGCCATGTGACATCTTACAGGCAAGTTTAGATTAGACTTTGGCTATTCATGCAAACCTTAGTTTGGGCAATGGAATCTTGTATTCTTGCTTGGAGTCACAAAACAGTGACCTCCTACAGGAAAGTTTCGATTGGATAAGGATTACCTTCTCACAAAGCTTCGATTTCACCATTTACATGTTTGCCTTTGATTCACAAAACCATGGCTTCCTTTATGCCAGCAGGCACAAGGAATTGGCCATGTGCAGCTGTCCTTCGATTCATAAGCCAATGGCCTCCTGTTGGTTTACCTTGATTCACTAAGTAGTGGCCCCTCTACACACAAGCTTCGACTGAATGTTGGCTGCTTCATGCCAGCATGCACAAGGCGATAGCCCCCTGCAGTTGTCCTTCGATTCAGAAGGCATTGGCCTTCTACTTGGTTCACTTTCAAATTCACAAGCCAGGGAATCCCTTCATGATTGCTTCGATTCCACCCTTGAAAAGCTTCCAATACACAAAGGGCCCATTCGAAGGACACGTATTGTTGTCTAAAGAGGGGTCTGATCGAAGGATGGATCTAGTTGGTCAAAATGAAAGAGAAATATTCAAAGATGCTTGCTGGCCCAAAATCCAACATACTGCCAGGCTCAAACCTCCTGCACAAGCATATTTATGCCAAAAGAAGCTTCGACTGGACAGAATGAAGTCTTTCGATTGGGCTAGTTGGTTAGTGTCATAACCAATCGAAGAACAAGGCAAATATGGACTCAATCGATAAGGCCATAATGATGAGGCTTGGAGGAATTCAAAGGAGGTAACCCTGGACCAATAAAAGAGAAAAGCTTGAGGGCATTCGAATGAGCCAAATGTGTCCAGGTTCACCCTAAAGCCCAAAGGGGTAGGAACTCACCAAAAAAGGCAATCCCTTAATGTGTCTGATTTGGCCTTCAAAGCCTAGTTAATGGTTGTCCCTTGCCATTTCTATGCTATGGCCCTCTCCCATCTCCTATAAATACATACCATTTCTATAAGCTAGAGGGTACACACACTAGATACACACGCCCAAAACCTACACACATATAGTGCCTTACATGCACACGCTACGTCATAAGCCACACCAAAGTTTTCAAAAATCTCATAAGTGATCCAAATTGAAGGAATCTTCAACAACGCTCCACTCACTCCTTGAAGTTTGTAGGAGGCGTTCCCAAGCACTTTGCAATCCACTTCCATCCAAAACAAAGCATCCCATTGGTAACAAACCTTTGATTTTAAGTTAATTGTGATTATTGCATGACATATTAACACTTGTAGTTCAATTTGCACCCAGGTCTGTATTTTTTTCCCTAACGCTTATACTGCAGATCAAGCCTGAACAGACCAACGACACATGATTGAAGGACCTGGGTTCGACACCCAGGTGCTGCATCTTTATTCTTTCTAATGCTTGTCTTGCAGATACGGATTGAAAAGCAGCTTTCCCCCTGGATCGAAGAACAATCATCCTTCATTGAATCGAAGGCCACCTTTTGTTGGATCGAAATACACCTTCTCTTTGGATCGAAGGACCTTTCCTCTTTCATTTTTATTTTTGTCACTCATTTCTTTTAATAGTTTCCTTTTTTAAATTAATAATCAAATAAAAATCCAAAAAAAAACATTAGGTAAGTATTTTTTAATTAAGTTAATTTAATTAAATAAATAAATTAGTTATTTTAACTTTTTCTTTAAATTAAAATTAAGTAGACTTAGGGGTTTCTTTCTTTTATAAATAAAAACAAACAAAAATATTTCCTTTTCCTTAGGACTTTTAGACGTTCTTTTCCATTTCATGTGTGTTACATTCATATTATTGTATCTGCTCACAGTCTGTAATAGCTTAATTTAGGATCTTTCTTTATTGCTTTTTCCCCAAGTTTTGGACATGTAAATATCCCCCTCATCGAAGCTTTGTAATAGTGTAGGATTTATATTCCTTCATTTTATTTCCTGTAGATATTAACTGCTAGCTGTATGGTAATAGGATTGTATGGAAAGAATAAAACAAAACGCTAGCAAACCTAACAAAGACAAAAATAATTGAATACAACCCACTTGCACATTTACACCTCTAGGATACTCTCACTTTGGTTGCCTTCGGAAATAAAACAGACATGTACCTTGAAAGTAGGGACGCTTTAGCAAAGACCCTTAAATAAAAAAATATCACAGTCCCTTGATGATCCTACAGTGTTGCCTTTTCGGTAAATGATCTAGTCCCTTAAACAAAATTGCTAAAGCTTCTCTACATGTTGCCTTTATGACTGCACGATAACCCGCGAACGTCCCTCATACATCCAAACGAATATGGCTAGCTACTCACTAATAGTAGGCTAGTCTTGTCTAAATGAAAGGAGGAAAAAGAACAAACCTTTCGAGTAAAAGTAGATAGCTGTTAGATGCTTGCTCAAAAACAATTTTTCAAACGCTTCATCAACACTCTTGAGGAGTGATGCAAGAGTTATCATAAATAAAATAGCCGCACTAAGGCAATTTCAAAATACTTTTCAAAAATACACAAAAGCACAAGGTATTTCTCAAATGAGCTAAGCATCTGAGAGCCCGTAGATAACTACGGATGGAAAGGGTGCTAACACCTTCCCTTTCCATAATCTACCCCCCTTACTTAGAAATAATCTCAAAAGGTCTTTTTCTGTTCTTTTCACCCTTTCCTTTGTTGGATAAAAGAAAATTCGGTGGCGACTCTTACTTACTGCAACATTTGCAAACACAAACACAAAACCAGTATAACAGTCGGTTCTGCAACCGCATCACAGACACGTCTGTACGAGTTCTCCTGAGCTTCTTCCTGACTGGAGAGCAACCTTCCTTGAGTGGTAGTTTGTGCACCATAAAATGTCTGTCTCCAACCCTGACATATCTTTGTAAGACCAGGTGAATATATCCATGTATTCATGTAACAACTTGATCAGCCTTTCTTTGATGCTCTTCTCCAATGTTGCCTTTAGCTTAATCTCTTTTGGATCTTCCTATGTGCCCAGGTTAACGATCTCAATAGATTCCTAGTATGGTTGTATGTTATCATCTTTCTGCTCTATCTCTCTCGCCAATTCTTCATAAAGTTCAAGATCTTCATCATCTTCCTCTTCAGATTGGTTGATGGACGCATCAAAGTTATATAGGATAGCAGCAGTAACATTATCAGTGATTTTGGGCATGGATCTGCATATTTATCATGTTTTGGTGCAGTTATTTAGTATGTGAATTTTGGAAAATGCATATGAAGAAAAGTATTGCCATTTTTTTAAATGTAAAAGATGAATGAAAGAGAAAGGCATGGATCTTAACTAAATACAAAATATAACTTTATTAATCGTGAATACTGTCTGAAACAAAATGGGGGACCCTTACAAGAAACCCCTATGCCTTGGGCTTGACATAGGTTCTTTCAAAAACAAGAAAAATTACTTAGGAAAGAAAAAGATCTCGAGAATCTCCACAGTTGCCCAGTTCTTAAGTTCTTCTCATAGGGCGCGTTCATGGATGAAATCAGTTGCCTTTTTGATTTTTCTCTTATTAGATATCATTTCCAGCTGTCCGCCATGTTCTACTCCTTTGTTGACGAAGGTCTCCTGGATTGGAGGAAGTCGTGTTTCACCCTTCAGAGTAGCCTTTGATAATTCGTAACCCAAACCATAACGATTCTTTATTTTAGGTATTTCTGGGAGCTTTTCCCAACCCTTTGTGGTACCACTTTCCACTACTATTTGTAAATCTCTCCACAAAGTCACAATAGGTTTCTTGATTTTTTCCACCGGTGGGGTTACCATTGAGGCAACCTCTAAGACTTGAAATGGTGTGGCTATACAGTCTTCATCAACACTAATATACTTGTATGACTCTATGTGACTTACAAAGATATCCTTTTCACCATCAATTACGACCAATCTTCCTTCAACGAAGAACTTCAGCTTCTGATGTAAAGTTGAAGTGACTGCCCCTACTGCATGAATCCAAGGTCGCCCGAGTAAACATGTATATGCTGGTTCTATATCCATGACTTACAAAGTGATATAGAACATGTGTGGGCCGATCTTGACAGGGACGTCCATTTCTACAAATAATAAACTTTGAGAGCCCTCAAAAGCTTTGACTATCGTAGAACTCGGTCTTATCACGACAATGTCTAGTGTTAACTTCATCAAGCTGGATTTTGGTAACACATTAAGGGCAAAACTAGTATCGGTGAGTACCCTGGACAGGCTTGTAGTATCTATCTGAATCGAGATGTTCAATGCTTTATTGTGAGCCCGACCTTGTGTAGGTAACTCACTGTTGTTAAAACCCAAATATGAACCAAATGTCAAATTTTCTACAACGTTGTCAAATTAGTTTACAGTAATCTCTTCTGCGACATGGGAAAAACTTAGAACTTTATCAATGAATCTCGGTGCACTTCTGAATTAATGAGTAACGAGAGTATAAAATTTTTGGATGGGGTTTAGTGAAGCTGATTCACCACCATATAATCACTCATTTTAATTATCTTCAGAAATTCATCCGCCTCTTGATCAATAAAGTTCTTGCTTGGAGGCTCTAGTTCTTGACTTGCCACCACCACTGGTTTCTCTTTATCTTTCACCAACGTATCATTTTTATTTTTTGCCATAACATCATCCTTCTTTTGCAGTTCAGAGCCAAAGATTCGACCACTGCGGATCATGCCCTCTGTCCCTGCTATATTTGAGATTGCAGGTCCTTGAATTGATGATGGCTCACATTCTTGTTTTAACCCATTGACGTATACCATTGAATCATAACTCCATGGTACTGCTTTATCATTTTCATAAGGGGTATGAGATGGCCCCCTACTTACCATTTTAGTCTTTGGAACTACTGGTATCCTTAGAGTTTGTCTTGTCTTTGTTGTGGTTGTTTCTGTTGATTCTCCCCACGAGATCACAAGAGTCTTCTTGTTAAGGTTTATCCCTTGACAAGGAATTACTAATGGCTTCTTTGTACTTCCTTCAATTATAACTACATATTCTTCTTTAGGGTATGATCCCAATTGGACTATCTCCTGATCCACCAATTTTTGTAATGTTTCTTCAAAATCTTTATTATGTTCCAAGAGGAACCCACACTCCAACAGATGTCCCTTCAAAAAATTTATTGGGGCTTTCATGAAGATGTGAAAAACACAAGAAGGGGGGTTGAATTGTAAAACTTAAAATCAAATGCAGACAACACGTTATTTTTATCCTGGTTCGTTTGATCTCAAACTACTCCAGTCCACCCGTCAAGGTGATTTCGCCTCTCTCCAACGAGGTATTAATCCACTATATTCAACTGAATACACAACTGCTTTAACAACTGTTAAAGCCTTCTTGAGTCTAACCACAAACCGGTTTATCTCAAGGAATTTCTCTTACAGACAAATGAACAAAAGTGTGTTTGATGTTTTCTAGAAAAACTATATATCACAACTGTGATAATACACAATATGAAGCTTAGAATAAAAACTAGATTGCTAGAGCTATAGAGTAAGCGTGGTTGAACGCTTTAGCAAAAATGAGAGCGTGAAGATGATTAGCTTAGCCGTATGTGCGTGTAGAGTATTAGCCATTTCTTTTTTCACTGACTTGTTTAAGTAGCCTAGGAATAAATACGTTGATGTCCATAAATCCATTTCAATGCTCATAACGTTCTTTCCTTTTTGAGGAGATCTTTTTCTTGGAATAAAGCCGTTGGTAATTAATCTGTCTTGAATGCATAGTAACATTGACACTTCAGAGTGTTCTGCTAATGATAATTAGAGTGTTCTTGGCTTTAGCTTATTTTGACGCTTCTGAGTGCTGATGACATGGTTTGGATCTTGATTAGAGTCAGAGTATGTTATGCGCAGATTCTGTTCATCAGGCTTCAGCGTATAGCACATGTTATTTGATCTTCTGATGCTGACATATCTTCTGATGCTGATGTTGATACTGATATTCTGATGCTGATTCCATCAGAGTTTCTGTAAATACACAACATAATTTTAAGTAGCATATATGTCTTATATAAATCTCATAATTCATTTAATCTTGTATTTTGTTATCATCAAAACTCTAACTGGGGGTTGTAGAATCAAACTATGTTCTAACAATCTCCCCCTTTTTGATGATGACAAAAACCGTATTTTTTCAATTAAAATAAAATAATAAAAGGTATCAGAGATTAAGGATAGAGAGGAAAAGGTATCAGCGATAAACAAATAACAAATAAAAGGTATCAGAGATACGAAGATAAAGAATAAAAGGTATCAGAGTAATGAAGAGAAAAACTCCCCCTGAATTTATTACTTCCCTTTAATTCCATGAGACCTTGAGCATCAGAACTTTATTGAACTTTCTTTGAGCATCAGAACTTTACTTTATCAGAGTTCATCAGATTCTTGTACCTGTAAGCTTTTTAGAAGAAGGAAATTCAAATATATCATAATGTTAGAATGTTTGAGACTTTTGTCTCAGTAATCCGTTATTGAAAAATATCATTCTTTCTCCCCCTTTTTGTCAGTTATCAAAAAGCACAAATAATCAGAGTTGAAATGATCAGAGCAAAAAGAGCGTTTATATAAAAACAGAAGCAATGATTAAGTTCAGAACACGTAAAATATTACAGACAAACATGTAAAGAAAACAATGGAAACACAAGAAAATTTTAAGAGGAAGGTGGAAGACGTGTGAACAGAGCTTCCAACATGCTCTTGATTTGATTGTTGGTTTCCTGTTGCTGAGATACCATGTTTGTTATAGAATCAATCTTGATGTCCTGCTTATCCATCCTTTCATTCATCAGCATATCACTTCTCAGAGCTTTCTGCAATAACTTCTTCTTGACCCAAGTCTTCAGCTGGAATCGTCTGTTCTTCTGCAGGTTGAACTTTGGATGCTGGACGCTTTTCAGACCAAGGAGCAATGTCCAGATGGAGAACTTCTTCCTTAAGCTTCTTGCTCAGAACTGGACCTTCCATTTCCTTCAGCAGATTGCTGAAGTTCTGTTGAGCCTGTCCATAGCTCTGGTCTTGCAACTTAAAGGTTTCAGCGCATACCCATCTTCTGAATTTTGTCCAGAGGAGGTATGATACAACAGGATCAACTAGTTCCAGACTTGCTTGTTTCAAAGAAGTGATCCACTTTTGTATATCTGTTTCAAAGTTCAATATGCTGGAACCAACATCTGGTTATTTTGGTTTAGGGATAGTAGTTTTGTTGTTTATTGCAGCAAGGCGTTCAAAGACTGTTAGATCAATGACAGTCTTGCTGTGGTCATCTGAATTTTTCTTAGGTGAGGGAGTGGGAGAGTCAGGAATTACGATTAGACTAGATGGAGAATTTGGTGGAGTTATTTCTGGTGAAGAGGGAAGTTGAGGAATATTCACAGTGGTACCACAGGGCAATTGAATGGCCAAAGGTTGTGGTTCAGGGGATTCAGAGGTTTGAGCCTCAGAGGTTTGAGTCTCAGGTTGTGGAGATTGTTCATGTTGAGAGAGGGTGGATTAATATCTGGTTGAGGAGATGAAGGTTGTGGGATTTCTGGTTCTACAGAGAGTGGAATTTCTGGTATTGGTGAGAGGGGAGTTTCAGGTTGTGCTTCTGCGTTTGGATTTGGATTTGGATTTTCTGTTTTGGGAGTGGAAGTGTGTTGGTCTATATCAGAAAGAACTTGTGCAAGTTCTGGTTCTGGTATGGTTGTAGTATTTGGATTTTATGGTTAGGAGCGGGATCTTCTGAGGGTTAATGACTCAGAAGGGTCAAAGTCTAAGTCAAAATCATCGAAAGTTTGAGGAGTTGGGTTTTCAGATGGAGTTGGAATTGGAGTTGGAATAGGGATAGATGTGGAAACAACAGTTAAATCTAAAACAGTTACAAAAACATGATTACCTCTCTTCTTTGGAGTTTGTTGAGATGATCCTTCTGCAGCAGCTTTTCTTTTCTTCGTCTTCTTCAGAACAACCTCTGGAGCCTTCTGCTGAAGATCATGAATATTCCGATTTGGTGCTATACCATCAGCTTTACAAGCATCCAAATATCTCAGAATGATTTGAGGCTTAGAGTCAATTTCTGAGAACATAGGGAAGTCGTCCAGAGGGACTATTCTGCTGGAGATTTCAGCAAAAGGAGTGACGCTGGGCTCCTTCTTAATGTTCTCTATCAGCTTCATTTTCTTCAGATTTTTGGCATTCAGCTGCTTGCCAATAGATGGTTCCAGAGTGCTGATTTCTTGTGCCTCTGTCAAATGTTCAATCAGCCTATTCTCTGTAAGAATATCTGATATCAGTCTTCCCAAGGGTATCCAATCCCTTTTTGTACGTTCCTCTTCCCTTGTTTCTTTGACACTTGTTCTGAGATGGTTGAACAGAAGATGAGCTAGATTTATCTTGACCTTCTGAGAGATGAAATAGAGCAGAAACTGTTGATCAATGTTTATGTAATCAGGAGAGCTGGTAGGCTTCCTGTGGTTGAAACAGCCCAGAATGATCTTGGCCCAAATTCTGTGCTTGTCCTTCAAATCCCTTATCTTGCTGGAGGGAAGCCCTAGCGTGAAAATTTCCCTTGCAATTACGGCAACATCTACACACCTTTCTTCCATATCAATGCAGCAAATACCACCTCCATTGTACCCTATCATTCTTGCAATCAGGTCTTCAGTAATCACAATCTTCTTCCCCATGATGTAGGATGTAACTTGATGATTTGAATAAGAAGCGTGAATCCAAAATTCCTTTACCAGAATAGGAAATGTTGGACCCACCAGCCTGTCAAAATACTTTTCCCAACCTTGAGCTTTAATCTCTTAAGATAAATCAAAACCATTTTCCTTGAGACTGTTGAAATCCACAATTAGTTCAGACAGAACTTCAAGGTTCTTGATTGGAGTGAGAAGCGTTCTGAAAGGTACTTCATATTTTTCAGAAGAAGCAGTTTTTTGGGAACCTGAAGAAGGAATGCTGGAAGAAGCCATGTTCACACGAGGTTTTTGAAAAAGATTGAAAGGTTTTCTTAAGAAAGTAAGAACACAGAAATCAGAAATATTGAGAGAAAACGAAAGTAAAGGTAAAAAGTGTGAATGGTGTGAAGTGTTTAAATAGATTTCTAAAAAGTTTTTGAAAACATAAACGTTTAAGAGAGAGAAATAAATAATGATTATTAGCATTTAATGATAGCTGATTTTAGGGGATTCAGAAAGATATTTGGAACGGTTACCCATGACATGTGTCTCAATGCATCCAATCAGCGCTTTGCCTTTTCAGAAACGTGAACGCGTGTTCAGCCTCAGAAAACAGCTGATGACTGGATGCCACTTGTTTTCTTGAGTGAACAACACTTCTATCCTTGAACTGAAGTGCTCAGATCTTCATGGATAGATTCTAATACAATCTGCATTTCTAAAGTTCTGAAAGAAGATTGATCAGTAGTTCACATAAAATACACACAATTCTGAAGGTTAATATATAAAATTAAGACAGTTTTATTCTGGGCAGAGCTTCATGCTAAGATGTTTCAGAATGAAGTTGAATCTATCTTCAGAAAGTGGTTTTGTGAAAATATCAGCCCATTGATGGTCTGTGTTAATAAATTTTAAATTTAAAATCCCTTTCTGAATATAGTCCCTAATAAAATGATGTTTTATTTCTATATGCTTAGCCCTAGAATTCAAAATTAGGTTTTTACTTAAGCAAATGGAAGAAGTGTTGTCACAAAGGATAAGAATGTTACTCTCAAAAATCTGGAAGTCCTCAAGTTGACTTTTCATCCAGAGCATTTGTGTGCTGCATCCAGCTGCTGCTATATATTCAGCTTCTACTGTTGATAGAGCAATTATAGATTGTCTTTTGCTGGACCATGAGATCAGACTTTCTCCCAGAAATTGGCAGCTTCCAGAAGTTCTTTTATGCTCTACTCTGTCTCCAGCAAAGTCAGCATCACAGTATCCTACTAAGCTGTAATCACTTGATTTTCTATAAAACTGACCCAGATTAGTAGTACCTTTCAGATACTTGAAAATTCGCTTAACAGCTGTTAAGTGAGATTCTCTAGGATCTGATTGGAATCTTGTACAAATGCATACACTGAATAAAATATCAGGCCTTGATGCAGTCAGATAAAGAAGAGAACCAATCATACCTCTGTAGACCTTCTGTTCTACCTTTTTGCTTACCTCTTCTTTTTCCAGAATGCACGTGGGATGCATTGGAATCTTTGATGGCTTACATTCTGAGAGATTAAATTTCTTCAGAAGTTCTCTGACATATTTGCTTTGATGAATGTAAGTTTCTTCTGGGGTTTGATTGATCTGAATGCCCAGAAAGAATTTCAGTTCCCCCATTAGGCTCATCTCAAATTCTGCCTGCATACACTTAGCAAATTCTCTTCCCAGAGAAGGTTTAGTAGATCCAAAAATGATATCATCAACATAAATCTGACATACTAAAATGTCATTCTTAACTGTCTTACAGAATATAGTTGTGTCCATTTTCCCTCTGGTGAATTCCTTTTCTAACAGGAAGTTACTTAGTCTTTCATACCAAGCTCTGGGAGCTTGTTTCAGACCATACAGTGACTTCTTTAGTTTGAAAACATATTCTGGATTTTTTGAACTTTCAAAACCAGGGGGTTGGTGCACATATACCTCTTCTTCTATATAGCCATTTAAGAATGCACTCTTAACATCCATCTGATACAGAGTGATGCATTTATTAACAACAAAAGAAATTAAGAGTCTGATGGATTCTAACCTGGCGACTGGAGCAAAGGTTTCTGTATAGTCTATCCCCTCTTGCTGACTATAACCTTGTGCTACCAATCGTGCCTTGTTTCTGATGACTTCACCTTGTTCATTCAGTTTGTTTCTGAACACCCATTTTGTTCCAATGACGTTGAATCCTTTTGGTTTAGGTACTAGATCCCATACGTCATTTCTTGTGAATTGATTCAGCTCCTCTTGCATTGCTAGAATCCAATCATTGTCCAGGAGTGCTTCATCAACTGTTGATGGTTCAATTAGAGAAACAAGTCCCATGAGGGATTCCTCAGAGTTTCTGAAGCTGGCTCTTGTTCTGATTGGATCTTCTTTTCTTCCTAAGATTGTTTCTTCTGGGTGATCCATGCTGCTTCTGGATGGTCTTTTCTGAAGTTGATCAACAGAAGGTGCTGGATTGCTTGCAGTGCCTCTTTCTGTTGTTGAGGGAGTGTCTCTGTTAATAGCTTCTGATGACTTGTCTTCAGTACCTGTGAATTCAACTTCCATACCTGCAAGTAATTCATTTTGCTTTGACTTTTGAGAGTCAAGCTTATCATCAAAACGAACACTGATTGATTCTTCCATAATTTGTGTTTCTGTATTGTATACTCTGTACCCTCTTGAGCGTTCAGAGTATCCTAACATAATACACTTTTGTGCTTTAGAGTCAAACTTGTTCAAATAATTTTTAGTATTCAAAATAAAACAAGTACATCCAAATGGATGAAAATATGAAATGTTGGGCTTTCTGTTCTTCCACAATTCATATGGAGTCTTTTCCAGAATAGGTCTTATGAAGATTCTATTCTGAATGTAGCACGCTGTGTTTATTGCCTCTGCCCAGAAGATCTTAACAACATTAGTCTCGTTGATCATGGTTCTGGCCATTTCTTGCAATGTTCTGTTCTTTCGTTCTACAACTCCATTTTGCTGGGGAGTTCTAGGACAAGAGAAATCATGCAGAATGCCTTTGTCATTAAAAAATGATTCAAAATCTTTATTTTCAAACTCTCCACCATGATCACTTATGACTTTGACAATTTTAAGATCCTTTTCATTCTGAACTTGGTTGCAGAAGGTGACAAACACAGAGTGTGACTTGTCCTTGTGTCTTAAGAACTTTACCCATGTCCATCTGCTATAGTCATCTACGATTACTAACCCATACTTCTTGCCACTGACTGAAGCAGTTTTAACTGGTCCAAATAAGTCAATGTGCAGAAGTTCTAATGGCTTAGAGGTGGAAACAACGTTTTTAGATTTGAAAGCTGGTTTTGTAAACTTGCCTTTCTGACATGCTTCACACAGAGCATCTGAATTGAACTTCAGGTTAGAAAGTCCTCTGACCAGATTGAGTTTGTTAATCTGAGATATTCTTCTCATACTAACATGTCCCAATCTTCTATGCCAGATCCATTGCTCGTTGTTAACAGACAGAAGACACTTTATATTCTGACTTTTTAGTTCAGAAAGTTTGATTTTATAAATGTTGTTTCTCCTCTTTCCATTAAATAGGATAGTCCCATCTTTCTGACTAACAACTTTGCATGAATTTTGATTAAAGATTATATCATAACCGTTATCACTTAATTGACTTATGGATAATATATTATGCATTAATCCATCTACTAATAAAACATTACTTATAGAGGGAAGATTTCCATTACCTACTGTTCCAGAGCCAATGATCTTTCCCCTTTGATTGCCTCTAAAACCTACGTGGCCTCCAAGCTTAAGTTCCAGGCTTTAGAACATATGCCTTCTTCCCGTCATGTGTCGTGAGCAGCCAGAGTCTAGGTACCATGACTAGTGTTTCTGCTTTGCTGCTAAAGATATCTGCCACATGTATTATTTTATCCTTAGGTACCCATATTTTATTGGGTCCTGATTTGTTATTTTTACCAAAACTCTAGCTGAATTTTGGTTTGACAGAATAATTACTACTAGTATATTTGATGTCATGTGTGTGCCCATATACAAAGTGAGAATAAAGTGAAGTGCATTTTATAACTAAATCCATGGCATTCTTTGGTGTAGGTACCTTACCTTGGTATCCTATTCCTTTTCTGCCATTTCTGCTAACTCCATAGATCATTGAAGCCATTTTGCTTCTATCTATGTTTTTAGCTAGAAACTTCTGAAAGTTGTGATCATACTCCTTGATGATCTCATCAGCACTGCTGGGAGTTTCAGGGATTGTTTCCTTCTGAGAGTTTTTTAATAGATTTTATAATTTTGAAACTTTATCTTTCAACTAAGAATTCTCCAATTTGAGACTCTCAGTTTTATCAGAGTCCGAAGCAAGATTCCTTTTCAAGTTTCTGAATTTGACTCTGATCTGCTGATATCTTTCCAGAATTTCATTAAGGCTTTCAGCTAGTTCAGCCTTAGTAAAGTTAATAGCAAAGTCAGGAAATACCTCTTCTGTGTCTGATTCAGAGTCTGATTCAGAAGCTTCACCGTCTTCTGTTATGTTTGCCATGAGAGCTATGTTTGCTCTCTCATCATCTGATTCTGAGTCAGCTTCAGATGTGTCAGAGTCATCCCATGTAGCCATGAGACTTTTCTTTTTTTCCTTGCCAAACTTCTTTTTGGGCTTTTCCATATGAAGCTTTGGGAAATCACTCTTGTAGTGTCCTTGCTCGTTACATTCATAGTAGATGATGTCTTTGTTGTTTGGCTTTCTGCTTCCTGAAGAGCCTTCAGATCTTCTATGTCCAGAGGAGGATTCTGACCTTCTGTATCTGGAGAAAGATTCATTCTGATTTTCTGATCTTCTGGGATTCCTGAACTTTCTTTGCCTCTGCTTCTATAGTTGGTTCACCCTTCTGGAGAGGAGAGATAGTTCATCTTCTTCTAATGAGGACCCATCAGAGGTTTCTTCAATAGCCTACAAAACTTTGGAGTCAGATTTTCTGTTAGATTTTAAAGCTAATGGATTACGTTGCTTTTGAGGTTCATCTGCTTCTAGCTCTATCTCGTGACTTCTGAGGGAGCTGAAAAGTTCCTCCAGAGAGATTTTGTTGAGATCCTTAGCTAGATTCAGCGTTGTGACCATTGGCCTCCACTGTTTTGGCAAGCTTCTGATGATCTTCTTAACATGATCAGCAGTAGAATACCCTTTGTCCAGAAATTTGAGACCAGCAACCAGAATTTGAAATCTTGAGAACATCGTTTCTATTGATTCACTTTCTTCCATCTTGAATGCCTCGTACTTATGAATGAGCGCAAGAGCTTTGGTTTCTTTGACTTGAATGTTGCCTTCATGCGTCATTCTCAGAGAGTCAAACATATTCTTTGCAGTGTCTTTGTTTGATATCTTTTCATATTCAGAGTAAGAGATGGCGCTGAGAAGAATTATTCTGGCCTTGTGATGATTTCTGAAATCACGCTTTTGTTGATCAGACATTTCTTTCCTGTCAATCTTCTGACCACTTCCATTCACTGGGTGCGTGTATCCATCAGTCACCATATCCCACAGATCAGCATCATGGGCCAGAAAGAAGCTTTCAATTCTGTCTTTCCAGTAACCAAAGTTCTCTCCATCAAAGACTGTAGGTTTGCCACTGAATCTGTCTCTTTCTTCATTGTTGTCATTGCTGATGTTTTGATGTGGTCCTGCCATTGTTTTTTTCTAACGCTGGATCTTGTACTGGCACGGTTAACTGTTATAAGCTCAGAACCAGGCGCTCTGATGCCAATTGAAGATGTGAAAAACACAAGAAGGGGGGTTGAATTGTAAAACTTAAAATCAAATGCAGACAACACGTTATTTTTATCCTGGTTCGTTTGATCTCAAACTACTCCAGTCCACCCGTCAAGGTGATTTCGCCTCTCTCCAACGAGGTCTTAATCCACTATATTCAACTGAATACACAACTGCTTTAACAACTGTTAAAGCCTTCTTGAGTCTAACCACAGACCGGTTTATCTCAAGGAATTTCTCTTACAGACAAATGAACAAAAGTGTGTTTGATGTTTTCTAGAAAAACTATATATCACAACTGTGATAATACACAATGTTGTACCCCAAAATTTGCCCTCCCATATTCTTCAAGATTTGCAAAGAGCATACTTCAAAATCTCCCAAAGGTTGCACAGTTCAATGGCCTCCTAACAGTCAAAAATTAGGGTTTTTGTTCTGGCAAAGAAATTGAAGTCTCCAAGGGTCCAATCAAGTCCCACATGCCTATAAACATTGTCAAGCATCCTTATGCCAAGTTTCAAGACTTACAGCACAAAATTGCACAGTCAAAAACCCTAATTGCCCAACAGTCAACCGCAGGGGCAAAATGGTCATTTGACAGTCAAAAGTCAAAATTTTTGGTCAACATCTTATTTTGAGGCCACAAACATCATTGGATCAATTCTTGATCATGATTCTCAAAGCATGGCTCAAAAAGTCTCAAGATGCAAAAGTTTCTATTTTTGGACAGTTGGAAAAGTCAACTGCAAATTGACCAGGGCATAACTTCCACATGGTTTATCAGAAAAATTCCATCCAAAGCTCATTTTGAAGAGAATGACATTTCCTACAACTCCTCTTCACACTTCAAGTCCAAGAAATTCTCTCACAAAAAGTTATCAATCTCAACATTATAGGTCATTTTCAAAAGTCAACAAAAAGGCACTTTAAGTCAAAGACCATAACTTGAGATTGGTAAATCAAAATGACACGGGACCAAAGATATTGGTTAGAGGACTTCAAGACCTTTCCAAAATGTCCAAGAACATGATCAAATCTTAAAAATTGAGCAAGATATGCCTTGTGGAAGTTGGGAAATTTTTGGGAATTTTGAAAAGTCAACTTTGCTTCAAATGCCTCAAAATTGCTAATGGGCCTCAATTTCTTCCAAGAATCATCACCCAAAAGCTATGCACGACCCATTGACCCAAAGGGGAGTTATTTTCTTATTTTTAATTAATTAATTGAGTTTTTAATTCTATTAATTCATTTAATTAAAATTAAATATAAGAAAAATACTAAAATATGTTTGCTAAATCTTTTTATGCAGCATTTGCACTCTTTATTCACTCAAGATTTCGTTCACATCCAAAAGGGAAAGAATCTCCCATGATTGGCAATGTTTTGATGAAAAAAAGATTGAAAAAAGATGCTTGAAAAATCAAATATGGAAACATTGATTCAAATGGATTTTGGGCTTTGTTTTTTACCTAATTCATTCCTCATACATAAGGTCTTGTCACTTGGTATACACACCGGTTGCTAGTACATGTACCACAGAAAAAAGCTCCTGTTTTGAATCAACCAGTTTCCTCTTGTTCACGAAAATTAAGTCTCCTTTTGGTCACATACACAAACTTCTACATACCCACTTTGTGTATACAACCATTTTCCAAAACCATAATCTGCAAACTTGTTTTTTACAGAATAAGATATTCCTGAAAAAAAAAGCAGCAACCTTCAAATTAATTCACTAAAAACCATACAAAAATTCGTGAATTCACAACATCTGGAATTTTCGGAAAATCAGTCCTCATCTGCTTCATGATTGTCACCATGTACTAATTCCATTTTTGCAGGGAAGAGAAGAAATAAAAACGCAATAATTTTTTGTGTGCTTGTATTTAACTTGATTTTGCAGGTTACTAAGTAAGCCGGTAACAACCGACATCATAACATCGACGGCAAAACTGCGAATCACCGTGAAGCTCTTGTCCGGTTCAGATCTCCGCCCGCGAGCCACCTCGAGTCACCGACAAAACCCTTTCGACCATTATCGGTATCTCGCCTCTCCACCGCCGAAGAAGCCAACCACCAGTTCGGATCTCGTCACCATCACCTGCACCGTCATCATCGTCATCTATCGTAGGACATCGCTGGCGAATCACCAACGAAGACCTCTGCCGCTGTCGATCTCCAAACAAGATTGAAAAAAAAAAGAATAAGAAAAATGATTGGAAACAAAGTCGAAATCAAATAGCTCAGAAAGTTACCGGGAGACACCTCCAGTAATCTACCTCCGTCGATCCCGTCGAAGGCCACCATCGACCACTGCCACTACTGCCTGTAAATCCAGCTGACAATGCCTCAACCTTTCCGTTCACCATGAGACCCCAATCTCGTCGTCGTACGCTACGACCCAGCACGTCCATATAGATGCCACACCGCTCTTAGACTCCAGAAGCCCGTCGATTCTGTCGAAGGTAAGAAGGAGGCATGTTCATCTTTTACTTATTTTCTTTGGTATAGAATTATCTTGAAAAAGATGAAATTGAGGAAGAGATGATGTGAACATTGAGAGAGAAAGGTCAACTTTTGAAGAGGACAAAAGAGGTAAAACTGATATCCTCTCTTTCTCTGTACGTGTTTTACTGTTGTTTTGTTTTGGTTTATCATCTGCCAAGTGTCATGGCGAGAGTGGGTCGCTGCTAGATATATTTGAAGAATCAAATGGGGTAACGCCCCTTCTTGCAAGTAGGTCATTTCTTTATTATGATTTTTTTTATCATTTCAAAAAAAACATAAAAAATAATTTCTTTTCTTTATTTAATAATTAATTAATTTACAATTTCAATTCAATTCCTTAAAGGGTCCAACGCCCTCACACTCTCGATTCTTATTTCTTTTCGCACGCTTACTTTTATTTCCTTTTTAAATATAATGTATTTGCCCCAAAGCCTTGTGTTGTACCCCAAAATTTGCCCTCCCATATTCATCAAAGATTTGCCAAGTCAAGGTCACAAAATTCCCCCAGGGTTGTGCAGCTCAACTGTCTCCTAGACAGTCAAAACTAGGGTTTGAGTTCTGGTCAAGCAAATGAACTTTTCAAAGGCCCAATCAAGTCTCATATGCTTATAAAGATGATCAAGCATCCTCATGTTAAGTTTCAAGGCATTCAGCTCAAAATTGCACAGTCAAAACCCTAGATTGCACTACAGTCAACTGTAGGGGCAAAATGGTCATTTGACAGTCAAAAGTTCAAATTTTTGGTCAATATATCATTTTGAAGCCACAAACATCATTTGACCAATGCTTGATCATGATTCTCAAAATTTGGCTCAGAAATCATCAAAGATGCAAAAGTTGCTATATTTGGACAGCTGAAAAAGTCAACTGAAATTGACCAGGGCATAACTTTCACATGGATTATCAGAAAAATTCCATCCAAAGCTCATTTTGAAGAGAAAGACATTTCCTACAATTCATCTTCATATTCCAAGTCCAAGAAATGCTCTCACAAAAAGTTATCAATTTCAACATTATAGGTCATTTTCAAAAGTCAACAAAAAGTGACTTTAAGTCAAAGGCCATAACTTGAGATTGGTAAATCAAAATGACATGGGACCTAAGGCATTGGTTAAAGGACTCAAAGACCTTTCCAAAATGTCCAAGAACATGTGAAAAGCTTAAAAAATTGACCAAGTTATGCCTTGTGGAAGTTGGGAAAGTTTTAGGAATTTTGAAAAGTCAACATTGATGCAAAAGGCCTAAAAATGCAAATGGGCCTATTTTCCTTCCAAATTTCTTCATGCCAAGCCTATGCACGACCACTAGGCCCAAAGGGAAGTATTTTCATATTTTTTAATTATTTATTTGAATTAATATTAATTTATATTCATTTAAATCATTTTAATTCATGAAAAATATAAACCTAACCTAAAAAAATCTTTTTATGCATATTATAATGTCAATATTTCGTGCACATGCTGATTAGGAAGAATTGGATTGAATTGGATATGATTTGCACAAAAACCATGTGAAAAAGATTGAAAGTATAATGGAAGAAAATCAAATCTTCAATTCATAATTGCAAGAGATTTTTGTTGAAATTGTTGACCTAATTGCTTCCATACAAGTATGAGATCACAACCCTAAGCAAAGAGGACTGCAAGCTGCGCCCCACAACTCCATTGCATATTGGAATTTTTCATAAAAAACTCAAAACTGAAAAGTGCCTTAGAGGTCGATTCAAGCTTCAACCTTGATTCCATTCGCATCCTGAGACATTCTTGAACCTTTCTCAATCAATAACAACAACCAAAAGGCCCTGAATTGGTATCCACGAGTCCAACTGTACCAAGAAAATCTTGAAATCGCATAGCATGAATTAAGCATTATTTTGCATTTTTTTCATGGATTCATGTTTATATTGATGTTTCTGAACTAACTGATACGTTTGATTGTGTTTTTGAGTCATATATGCGAATTCGCCATTGTCACATACTAGGGTTACAGGTTTCCCAAATTGGGGGTTTCACAACCAAGTAAAATTAGGGCTCAAGATGGCCAGGTTTGGATTCAGCACCTCCAGACGATGATGTCCGAACCCTCGCGAACAATTTATGAAGCACAGGGTGCTAATCGCTATTTTCCAATAGGCACCTTTCTGCAACGCTAAGAAAACCGTTCTCATAGCGTTTTGTTTTACAGGGTGGGGAAGAAGACGAATGCGTGTCCATCAGCCATTGGTCAATTCAAATCTGCGCGCGAATTAATTAGTGGGCGTTGGTTTTACTTTTTCATTATTCGTTTATAATAATATACTAATTAACACACGTAGCTCAGCTGGCAGGGACTAATGCATGTGACCTTCAAGACCTGGGTTCAAGTCCCAGGTCTGGCAAATGCTTAACGTTATTTTTCAATACTTGATTCTATGCAGCACTAACGTCCAGGTGTACCATATGCTCACCCTCTCAAGCCACACACGCGTCCATCTCACCCAGATCAACGGCCAAGAATCTAAGGAACACCTACGCTTAGTCAACGTGTCATACACGATCCAGGAAAGTCAGCACGTTGCAAGCTTATTGGGCCAGGCCTCTCAAATTTATACCTCCTTACTTGGGGCAACACCCCACCCTGGTTTGATTTTCTTTTCTTTTTGTTGTTTTAATTATTGTATTATATTATTTTTATTGCTTTAATTAATTAATTTATTTTTTCTATAAAATATAAAAACATTATAAAAATCAGAAAAAGACCAAAAAATAATATCTATTTTATTATAATTATTTTATTAGCATGTAAATAAATTAATTTCAAATTAGGTTTAATTTATATTTTTCCACAACAAAAAATCCAACAAAATAGAATTAGGTTAATTAATATTTTTTTTATTCCTTTTAATGTTTTTCCCTTTTTTAGAATAATAATATTATTTAGTTATTTTCATAAATTAAAATTTGTACATAAGTTAATTTAGAGTTTAATTTAGGTTTTAATTTAAATCTTTCTTAATAAACTTAAAAAATATTAGAACTAGGGTTTAGCATTTTAATTTTAATTAATTTTATCCTTTTTTTCTTTTAAACCTAAAAAACACAAAATAACAAAAACATTTTAATTTCAATTTCCTTATTTAATTTTAATATTTTGTAAAAGGGTCCAACGCCCTATTTTTGTTTTAATTTCCTTAATTCGCGCATTTATCTTATGTCGTTTAATTATAATTTTGTAAATATCCCAAAGCCATGTAATTTAAATTTCTCGCACTTTTATTTATTCGCTTTATTTATTTTCCGCTAAATCGGGTCCGGTTTAATTTTGGCGATGTGGACCCGCGCCATTTGTAATAATCTTAGATTTATTTCCTCGCAAAATATTTAATCGTTAACCAAGCATGAAAGAATGAATGTCTAAATAAAATCAAGCGTAGAGCACGACAAACATGACAAGACAAATAACTGAAACATGACACACAATTCGCACACACCACCCCTAGGGTACACCTCACTGTTGCCTTGCCTCGAAAGGTGGTCGTCGAGTAGAGGGCGTCTTAGTAAGTCCTCATGATCCGGGAACCTGGCATGAGGGTAGCTTCTAAGGTGTCTTCCCATTGCTCCGGTGATCACCATGTCCCGATAAACCCGAATTGACCCGAACACCTCCAACGGTGGTGCTACCTACCTCTCAATGGTGGGATGGCACTACTTTAAAGGACATCTACACAGACGAATTCCTTAGGGTAGGTAGGTTCTCAAGGATACTTGCTCTAATCTCAAAACAAATTCAAAAAGACTTTTCACACTGACACATTTTCAAAAGCTTTCAAAGCAAATTTTTTCAAATACTCTGACGTACGAGTCGATCTGAAATTTTTCAAAGAAACTTTTAAACCCACATTGAAAAGCAAGCAAACAATTTTGAAAACACAAATGAGCAAGTATCTAAGAGCCCATGGATAACCATGGATAGAAAGGGTGCTAACACCTTCCCTTTCTATAACCTACCTCCCGAACCGAGAGCAATCTCTTTAAGGAATTTTTCTGTGCTTTTGTCCTTTCCATTTGGAGAAAATAAAAGACGGTGGCGACTCTTGCTTCCGCGACATTTCGCGAACCAGCGTTAAACAGTCAGTTCCAGATCCACCGATCACAGAACTGGCGACTCTGCTGGGGATAACTTTATAAAGTGAGGTGTACCTTAGGACTAAGATCACTGTGTTTTCAATTGCTTTCTTGCTTGCTTTATTATTGTGGGTTGCTTGGGAGTTCTATAGATCCTAACCCGGATCTGGGGGATACCTTCTTAGAAAGTAGCAACAAGGCTGTGAGGGAACTGTGCGGGGTATACCGACATGGTTGAAACAGTCTGCTACGTTGATGTGGCACTTTGGTGTGTACCGGTAACCCTTGAGTTCAGTCAAGGAGAGTACGGGGCCTCCGCGTGGTGTCGTGAAGCATCAACAGACCTTAGGAACCTTAATTGAACTATCTTGGCCTCTTTAGGGTAGTGAGATAACTGACTTTGGTGCAGTCCGAGGTTGGTTGATACTCGATACTACACTCAATTGAGGGTTGCTTTCCTGGAATATTTCGGTCGCCAGTTCAGTGGCTAAATCGAAACGATGAACAATGAAAGCAATCCCGTGATATTGGGACCCTTAGAACCCGGTTACTTCTAATAGGACAGGTTGAGCCCGCCAACTTCAAGAGGGTAATACCCAGCCCCCATGCTGGCCTAAACTCTAAGGGTTCTCTTGTGTGACTTGTGTGCCCTCGTACTTGACTACTTGCATGCTTGTTATCTGACACATGAACTACTTGCAGGTTTTGTTTATAGTCCTTAATTGGGACTCATAACAGGGTTACTAAGTCTTGCAGGTTTTGTTTATGGTCCTTAATAAGGACTCATAACAAAGTATACTGAGTTTCTTGCAGGGTTTGTTTATAGTCCTTAATTGGGGCTCATAACAGGGCTACTCACATTACCCCATGCATACCATAACATCATACCATTGCATACATCCTAACCCATTTCAAGGATCTCAAGGGTCTGTGATGCAGGTCATGATGAATCAAACATTTAGCAAGGGGCAAAGAGGATTTATTTTCCTCTAGCCAAGGTTGTCAGGGGCTATGACCCACTGGATATGGTGAGCCTTTGACCCTTGAAGAAGGACTCTCAACAACATGCAGTTCCTTCAATCAAGCTACGAATTCAAATTCTAACAATCTTTTACCCTGCGAGATCCTTGAAAACATTGCATACATATCATACGTATCATTGCATTACAGGTACCCTCTTGACAGGTCACTCACCATCTTCGCTGTTTATTTCAGCAATGGCTTTCCAACCAGACAACCAAGATCTCTGTACTCAGAACGCCCAACTGCGAGAAATGTTCTTGAACTTATCCCAGGGGCAAGAAGAAATAAAGACTCTCCTCACCAGGAACTTGACCTTAGGGAATGCAGGGGGCATCAGGAACGATCAGCTGGAAGGGCTACAAATTGAGTTGGCAACCATGAAGATCCAAATGATGGGGCAGTTGGTGGGCCAAATGACTCTCATTCAGGATTTAGCTCAAAAACAAGAAGAACTCTGGGTCCTCGTCACCAAGCTGCTTCAAAATAATCCAGTAGGGCAAACAGCCAAGGTGGAAGCTCCAGCCATCACTCAACCACATGCGGGGCAAGAAGACAAAGGAAAATCTCCTCAGCTTGCTTCAGGGTCACGAGCCCAGCCTCAACGGGGTAGTCAACGTAAACGAAATGCGCCCGGAAGACATTTCTCAGAGACTGATATACCCTCATCCTTTATACTGAAGCGCTTGCTGGAGGTCAATCTGATCACCCTAAAGGACCCTCCCAAGAATCCCAACAGGACAGCTTCGAGGTATAACCCCGACACCCACTGCACTTATCATTCAGACAGCCCGTGGCATGCTACAGACGACTGTTGGACCTTGAAGAACAAAATTCAGGATTTGATTGATGAAGGGGTGATAGAGTTCATGCCGGATGGCGAGATGAAAATCTTCCGCTAAGAATTCTCCATCTGAGATGGCTATCTCAAACTAGAAATTTTTGTTCATTAGGATTTTTCAAGTTGTAATTCCCTTTTGATTATTCAAACATTTGTTCATTGTTAAACATTGTTATTTCATTAATGCATCGCATACGTCTGTTTTGAAGCAATATATTCGTATTCACTATATGCAAATCATCTTCATATTTTTTCTGATGATCAACGCTCGATTAACAATTCTAAGCCTCTTGAGGGAGGATGACGAAAACGATACCACGATATTTACAGTATGCTTTTGAACAGACCCCGCTGATGAGGTACAGGCATTGTTTCAAATCCTAAACACTGGAGTTATAAGGAAGATAATCCCTCGTCAACCCATCTGAGCCAAAGAAGTAGGAGTTTTATTTTCGAAAATTGAAACCCTTAATCATAACCTGGGGCAGGGTAGTCTCTCAGTTGATCCAAGTGCATAACGAATGGCACCAAAGAGATCTTTACGAAAAAAGAAAGACAGTTGATGGTTCAGAACAATCAAAAGGACAAGCAGTCATTATCAAAAAAAGAATCATAAACGAAAAGCCCAAGAAGTCAAACCCATGAAAGAGACTTATGAAACTGGGGCATCCCGCTGACTATAATTCCAAAAAAGGAAACAGTTCAGGCAAAAAAGAAAGGGATAACAAAAATCAAGAAAGAGGTCATACAAACCCTCAACGAAAAAAAATGACTGCTCATTCCAAAATAAATCACCAGTATCCGAACCATCATTGGAACATCAGGACAAAGACTCAAACAAGGTCTAACGCACGATCAGCTGAGTTTAGGTTTGGAGAACATCACGAAGAGCGGGTGGGTACAAATAAAATTTGAGCCTTTATCCTTTGTTTCTTAAACCGTGAACCAGGCCACGTTATAACCCTCAAAAGTCCTAGCTGAAGCATGGGTTAGTTCGAAAGCATACTGTTACAAAAGGTATCCTGACTCCTTAAGGCCTACGGTAAATACGGGGTTGACATCATGTTTTACAAACATTCATTTGTTTTATGAAAAAAGAATACATTTTCAAAATCTTCAAGACAGACATAAGCTTTGCATTTTTGACATAACTTTGTTTGCATATGACTTTTTTGAACAGCAGGAAAATTCGCACGATGAATACCTAGTGAACAAAAGCATTTCCAATCAAGGGGCACGACATGATCATGGTCTACCATCTGGGGCAGTTAAATCAAGATCCAGAGAATCTTTCAAAAGGCCAAATAGCCTGGGGCAGATCTCCGCCTGAATCACTTGGGACCTTGAACATCAACTCCAGCAACGAATCTTGCACGATCAGACATCTTCTGGTAATATGGCAACACAAGCAGCCAGGGGCAATTCCCTACATTCTGAGAACATGGACATGGTCGAAAAATACTACGCAAAATCAAAGACCCGCTAGGTTGACATACCTAGGCAAAAATAAGGGCTTCCCGGCGAACCAAAAGGGTTCGGGCAAAATGAAGGGTTGGAATGAAAAATCTGTACACCCGGCAAGTCGAAAACCTGAAAAGGCGGCTTGGGCAAAAATGGGTATCCCGGTGGATTGAAAACCCGAAAGGGCGGTCCAGGCAAAATTTAGGGATCAAAAGCGTACGACTATGTCCTGTCATCTTGTCACCTACCTACCAGAAGAAGATTTGTCCATCAACCACTATCAGTACCTCACATGTCTTCATCTCCCATAGAAACAGGGGCAATAAAGAGTTGTCTGAGCAGTCTAATTGTTCTATCCTCCAAGATACCAAGGTAGGTTCAGCTGGAGAACATAACCAGATATCTCAATTCCCCAGAGAGTAAATCAGCAAGTCAATACGCTCTCCCCAAGTAAAGCTATTTTCAAACTTAAGGAAGCTGGGTATCCTCCCGCAGAGCTCAACATTCCCCGCAGTATACATGTATTCTTAACAAGCATCCCCGGTAGTCTTGACCTAAAGATTGTTCCCCGGCGGTATATCAAACGTTCAACAGAGTTACTTCCAGTGCAGTTCAAAACTCCCCAGAAGAGTCCAATCCAGCTTCACCAAGAAAGTTGGAATTCATATCCCCAAGCAGCAAGCTTATCCCCAGTAGATTCTGGAAGCTCATCCCTCGCAGAGCACGAACGCGTCGTCCCGGCTTGATTTAAAAAGTTATTTCCGTAACAGGATATAACTGGGTTATCCTCAGCCAAAAGCCACGGAAAGAGCGTCCTCGACAAAGTATATTCCTACCCCCAGCGAAGTCTATCAACACTTCCGACAACAAGGATATCCCCAGCGGAGTTATCTTCATCAACTCAGCAAAGCATCGCTATCCCCACAGAGTAGCACTCCCCAGCATGATCGCTAGAGTATCTTTTCTCTCGCAGAATTTTTTCATTTTGCCAAGTGTATTCCTCAACGGAGTTATCTTCTCCTACCGGTATTCTTGCAACAATCATCCACAGCGGAAGCAAAATCTCTTCCTCAACATCAGCCCAGGATATGACTTCCCGGCACCCGTCAAGGATTTATTTTCCTAGACGAAAACATACATAAAACCTTACATACATCACCATAGCATGCATAACGCACTGCATCATATCATACGAATCTCATTTATGTTGAGAGCATCATTGCTTGATCCATATCATGCATTGCATATGACTGACTTTTACCTTTCAGGAAAGATGCAGTTGAAATTCTCAAACATATTTCAAGGATTTCTCTAGTCCAGTTAAATCGACTCCGAACAGATTTTTCTGATAAAGACTCAGTAGAAGTTCTCTTATGGTCCCCTCTCCAACGGCGTGTGAGGTGGTAATTCCTTCTTCAGATGTTCCCCTCTCCGGCATGAGCGTGAGGTGATATTCTCTTATGGTCCCCTCTCCAGCGGCGTGTGAGGTGGTAATTCCTTCTTCAGATATTCTCCTCTCCGGCATGAGCGTGAGGTGATAGTCTCTTATGGTCCCCTCTCCAACGGCGTGTGAGGTGGTAATTCCTTCTTCAGATATTCTCCTCTCCGGCATGAGCGTGAGGTGATAGTCTCTTATGGTCCCCTCTCCAACAGCGTGTGAGGTGGTAATTCCTTCTTCAGATGTTTCCCTCTCCGGCATGGGCGTGAGGTGATATTCTCCTATGGTCCCCTCTCCAACGGCGTGTGAGGTGGTAATTCCTTCTTCAGATGTTTCCCTCTCCGGCATGAGCGTGAGGTGATATTCTCTTATGGTCCCCTCTCCAACGGCGTGTGAGGTGGTAATTCCTTCTTCAGATGTTTCCCTCTCCGGCATGAGCGTGAGGTGATATTCTCTTATGGTCCCCTCTCCAGCGGCGTGTGAGGTGGTAATTCCTTCTTCAGATGTTTCCCTCTCCGGCATGAGCGTGAGGTGATATTCTCTTATGGTCCCCTCTCCAACGGCGTGTGAGGTGGTAATTCCTTCTTCAGATGTTCCCCTCTCCAACGGCGAATGAGGTGGTAATTCCCTTTCAAGATGTTTCCCTCTCCAACGGCGAGTGAGGTGATATTTCCTTTCAGATTATAATTTCCTATAGTTCTCTCTCCAACGGTGAGTGAAGTGACTCCCTTTGAGATTATAATGTCCTTTGGTTCTCTTCCTGACACTACGAAGATGGTAATTCTCACCAAGATTTTCTCAACGAGCGTTGTTGAGGTTGAAATCATTCAGGATTCTCTTACCATTCATGCTAAGGCAGTAACCATCCCTGGTGCATTCATCAGCGTTTGAAGCTCCAGACCCAGCTCCTGTAACCAGTCAGGACGTATTTATATCAAGCATCTAAAATCAGCTCCTGCGACGTGTCAGGTACTCATTTTTCCGTTTTGCAGGTATGCAGGTTCTCGCTAAGGAATTTCCTACGCGATCAACATCCAAATGGCATCTATAAACCCATTCCCTCATCATCATTGCTACTATGTGAGCGCAAATTTCTGGGCACTCTAGTGTCCAATCATCTTCTACCCTCGGATTACGAAAGGCACGTCAGCCAATCTGCATCCTCAGGTCTAAGAAGATTGAACAGGGGCAACTGTTGTACCCCAAAATTTGCCCTCCCATATTCATCAAAGATTTGCCAAGTCAAGGTCACAAAATTCCCCCAGGGTTGTGCAGCTCAACTGTCTCCTAGACAGTCAAAACTAGGGTTTGAGTTCTGGTCAAGCAAATGAACTTTTCAAAGGCCCAATCAAGTCTCATATGCTTATAAAGATGATCAAGCATCCTCATGTTAAGTTTCAAGGCATTCAGCTCAAAATTGTACAGTCAAAACCCTAGATTGCACTACAGTCAACTGTAGGGGCAAAATGGTCATTTGACAGTCAAAAGTTCAAATTTTTGGTCAATATATCATTTTGAAGCCACAAACATCATTTGACCAATGCTTGATCATGATTCTCAAAATTTGGCTCAGAAATCATCAAAGATGCAAAAGTTGCTATATTTGGACAGCTGAAAAAGTCAACTGAAATTGACCAGGGCATAACTTTCACATGGATTATCAGAAAAATTCCATCCAAAGCTCATTTTGAAGAGAAAGACATTTCCTACAATTCATCTTCATATTCCAAGTCCAAGAAATGCTCTCACAAAAAGTTATCAATTTCAACATTATAGGTCATTTTCAAAAGTCAACAAAAAGTGACTTTAAGTCAAAGGCCATAACTTGAGATTGGTAAATCAAAATGACATGGGACCTAAGGCATTGGTTAAAGGACTCAAAGACCTTTCCAAAATGTCCAAGAACATGTGAAAAGCTTAAAAAATTGACCAAGTTATGCCTTGTGGAAGTTGGGAAATTTTTAGGAATTTTGAAAAGTCAACATTGATGCAAAAGGCCTAAAAATGCAAATGGGCCTATTTTCCTTCCAAATTTCTTCATGCCAAGCCTATGCACGACCACTAGGCCCAAAGGGAAGTATTTTCATATTTTTTAATTATTTATTTGAATTAATATTAATTTATATTCATTTAAATCATTTTAATTCATGAAAAATATAAACCTAACCTAAAAAAATCTTTTTATGCATATTATAATGTCAATATTTCGTGCACATGCTGATTAGGAAGAATTGGATTGAATTGGATATGATTTGCACAAAAACCATGTGAAAAAGATTGAAAGTATAATGGAAGAAAATCAAATCTTCAATTCATAATTGCAAGAGATTTTTGTTGAAATTATTGACCTAATTGCTTCCATACAAGTATGAGATCACAACCCTAAGCAAAGAGGACTGCAAGCTGCGCCCCACAACTCCATTGCATATTGGAATTTTTCATAAAAAACTCAAAACTGAAAAGTGCCTTAGAGGTCGATTCAAGCTTCAACCTTGATTCCATTCGCATCCTGAGACATTCTTGAACCTTTCTCAATCAATAACAACAACCAAAAGGCCCTGAATTGGTATCCACGAGTCCAACTGTACCAAGAAAATCTTGAAATCGCATAGCATGAATTAAGCATTATTTTGCATTTTTTTTCATGGATTCATGTTTATATTGATGTTTCTGAACTAACTGATACGTTTGATTGTGTTTTTGAGTCATATATGCGAATTCGCCATTGTCACATACTAGGGTTACAGGTTTCCCAAATTGGGGGTTTCACAACCAAGTAAAATTAGGGCTCAAGATGGCCAGGTTTGGATTCAGCACCTCCAGACGATGATGTCCGAACCCTCGCGAACAATTTATGAAGCACAGGGTGCTAATCGCTATTTTCCAATAGGCACCTTTCTGCAACGCTAAGAAAACCGTTCTCATAGCGTTTTGTTTTACAGGGTGGGGAAGAAGACGAATGCGTGTCCATCAGCCATTGGTCAATTCAAATCTGCGCGCGAATTAATTAGTGGGCGTTGGTTTTACTTTTTCATTATTCGTTTATAATAATATACTAATTAACACACGTAGCTCAGCTGGCAGGGACTAATGCATGTGACCTTCAAGACCTGGGTTCAAGTCCCAGGTCTGGCAAATGCTTAACGTTATTTTTCAATACTTGATTCTATGCAGCACTAACGTCCAGGTGTACCATATGCTCACCCTCTCAAGCCACACACGCGTCCATCTCACCCAGATCAACGGCCAAGAATCTAAGGAACACCTACGCTTAGTCAACGTGTCATACACGATCCAGGAAAGTCAGCACGTTGCAAGCTTATTGGGCCAGGCCTCTCAAATTTATACCTCCTTACTTGGGGCAACACCCCACCCTGGTTTGATTTTCTTTTCTTTTTGTTGTTTTAATTATTGTATTATATTATTTTTATTGCTTTAATTAATTAATTTATTTTTTCTATAAAATATAAAAACATTATAAAAATCAGAAAAAGACCAAAAAATAATATCTATTTTATTATAATTATTTTATTAGCATGTAAATAAATTAATTTCAAATTAGGTTTAATTTATATTTTTCCACAACAAAAAATCCAACAAAATAGAATTAGGTTAATTAATATTTTTTTTTTATTCCTTTTAATGTTTTTCCCTTTTTTAGAATAATAATATTATTTAGTTATTTTCATAAATTAAAATTTGTACATAAGTTAATTTAGAGTTTAATTTAGGTTTTAATTTAAATCTTTCTTAATAAACTTAAAAAATATTAGAACTAGGGTTTAGCATTTTAATTTTAATTAATTTTATCCTTTTTTTCTTTTAAACCTAAAAAACACAAAATAACAAAAACATTTTAATTTCAATTTCCTTATTTAATTTTAATATTTTGTAAAAGGGTCCAACGCCCTATTTTTGTTTTAATTTCCTTAATTCGCGCATTTATCTTATGTCGTTTAATTATAATTTTGTAAATATCCCAAAGCCATGTAATTTAAATTTCTCGCACTTTTATTTATTCGCTTTATTTATTTTCCGCTAAATCGGGTCCGGTTTAATTTTGGCGATGTGGACCCGCGCCATTTGTAATAATCTTAGATTTATTTCCTCGCAAAATATTTAATCGTTAACCAAGCATGAAAGAATGAATGTCTAAATAAAATCAAGCGTAGAGCACGACAAACATGACAAGACAAATAACTGAAACATGACACACAATTCGCACACACCACCCCTAGGGTACACCTCACTGTTGCCTTGCCTCGAAAGGTGGTCGTCGAGTAGAGGGCGTCTTAGTAAGTCCTCATGATCCGGGAACCTGGCATGAGGGTAGCTTCTAAGGTGTCTTCCCATTGCTCCGGTGATCACCATGTCCCGATAAACCCGAATTGACCCGAACACCTCCAACGGTGGTGCTACCTACCTCTCAATGGTGGGATGGCACTACTTTAAAGGACATCTACACAGACGAATTCCTTAGGGTAGGTAGGTTCTCAAGGATACTTGCTCTAATCTCAAAACAAATTCAAAAAGACTTTTCACACTGACACATTTTCAAAAGCTTTCAAAGCAAATTTTTTCAAATACTCTGACGTACGAGTCGATCTGAAATTTTTCAAAGAAACTTTTAAACCCACATTGAAAAGCAAGCAAACAATTTTGAAAACACAAATGAGCAAGTATCTAAGAGCCCATGGATAACCATGGATAGAAAGGGTGCTAACACCTTCCCTTTCTATAACCTACCTCCCGAACCGAGAGCAATCTCTTTAAGGAATTTTTCTGTGCTTTTGTCCTTTCCATTTGGAGAAAATAAAAGACGGTGGCGACTCTTGCTTCCGCGACATTTCGCGAACCAGCGTTAAACAGTCAGTTCCAGATCCACCGATCACAGAACTGGCGACTCTGCTGGGGATAACTTTATAAAGTGAGGTGTACCTTAGGACTAAGATCACTGTGTTTTCAATTGCTTTCTTGCTTGCTTTATTATTGTGGGTTGCTTGGGAGTTCTATAGATCCTAACCCGGATCTGGGGGATACCTTCTTAGAAAGTAGCAACAAGGCTGTGAGGGAACTGTGCGGGGTATACCGACATGGTTGAAACAGTCTGCTACGTTGATGTGGCACTTTGGTGTGTACCGGTAACCCTTGAGTTCAGTCAAGGAGAGTACGGGGCCTCCGCGTGGTGTCGTGAAGCATCAACAGACCTTAGGAACCTTAATTGAACTATCTTGGCCTCTTTAGGGTAGTGAGATAACTGACTTTGGTGCAGTCCGAGGTTGGTTGATACTCGATACTACACTCAATTGAGGGTTGCTTTCCTGGAATATTTCGGTCGCCAGTTCAGTGGCTAAATCGAAACGATGAACAATGAAAGCAATCCCGTGATATTGGGACCCTTAGAACCCGGTTACTTCTAATAGGACAGGTTGAGCCCGCCAACTTCAAGAGGGTAATACCCAGCCCCCATGCTGGCCTAAACTCTAAGGGTTCTCTTGTGTGACTTGTGTGCCCTCGTACTTGACTACTTGCATGCTTGTTATCTGACACATGAACTACTTGCAGGTTTTGTTTATAGTCCTTAATTGGGACTCATAACAGGGTTACTAAGTCTTGCAGGTTTTGTTTATGGTCCTTAATAAGGACTCATAACAAAGTATACTGAGTTTCTTGCAGGGTTTGTTTATAGTCCTTAATTGGGGCTCATAACAGGGCTACTCACATTACCCCATGCATACCATAACATCATACCATTGCATACATCCTAACCCATTTCAAGGATCTCAAGGGTCTGTGATGCAGGTCATGATGAATCAAACATTTAGCAAGGGGCAAAGAGGATTTATTTTCCTCTAGCCAAGGTTGTCAGGGGCTATGACCCACTGGATATGGTGAGCCTTTGACCCTTGAAGAAGGACTCTCAACAACATGCAGTTCCTTCAATCAAGCTACGAATTCAAATTCTAACAATCTTTTACCCTGCGAGATCCTTGAAAACATTGCATACATATCATACGTATCATTGCATTACAGGTACCCTCTTGACAGGTCACTCACCATCTTCGCTGTTTATTTCAGCAATGGCTTTCCAACCAGACAACCAAGATCTCTGTACTCAGAACGCCCAACTGCGAGAAATGTTCTTGAACTTATCCCAGGGGCAAGAAGAAATAAAGACTCTCCTCACCAGGAACTTGACCTTAGGGAATGCAGGGGGCATCAGGAACGATCAGCTGGAAGGGCTACAAATTGAGTTGGCAACCATGAAGATCCAAATGATGGGGCAGTTGGTGGGCCAAATGACTCTCATTCAGGATTTAGCTCAAAAACAAGAAGAACTCTGGGTCCTCGTCACCAAGCTGCTTCAAAATAATCCAGTAGGGCAAACAGCCAAGGTGGAAGCTCCAGCCATCACTCAACCACATGCGGGGCAAGAAGACAAAGGAAAATCTCCTCAGCTTGCTTCAGGGTCACGAGCCCAGCCTCAACGGGGTAGTCAACGTAAACGAAATGCGCCCGGAAGACATTTCTCAGAGACTGATATACCCTCATCCTTTATACTGAAGCGCTTGCTGGAGGTCAATCTGATCACCCTAAAGGACCCTCCCAAGAATCCCAACAGGACAGCTTCGAGGTATAACCCCGACACCCACTGCACTTATCATTCAGACAGCCCGTGGCATGCTACAGACGACTGTTGGACCTTGAAGAACAAAATTCAGGATTTGATTGATGAAGGGGTGATAGAGTTCATGCCGGATGGCGAGATGAAAATCTTCCGCTAAGAATTCTCCATCTGAGATGGCTATCTCAAACTAGAAATTTTTGTTCATTAGGATTTTTCAAGTTGTAATTCCCTTTTGATTATTCAAACATTTGTTCATTGTTAAACATTGTTATTTCATTAATGCATCGCATACGTCTGTTTTGAAGCAATATATTCGTATTCACTATATGCAAATCATCTTCATATTTTTTCTGATGATCAACGCTCGATTAACAATTCTAAGCCTCTTGAGGGAGGATGACGAAAACGATACCACGATATTTACAGTATGCTTTTGAACAGACCCCGCTGATGAGGTACAGGCATTGTTTCAAATCCTAAACACTGGAGTTATAAGGAAGATAATCCCTCGTCAACCCATCTGAGCCAAAGAAGTAGGAGTTTTATTTTCGAAAATTGAAACCCTTAATCATAACCTGGGGCAGGGTAGTCTCTCAGTTGATCCAAGTGCATAACGAATGGCACCAAAGAGATCTTTACGAAAAAAGAAAGACAGTTGATGGTTCAGAACAATCAAAAGGACAAGCAGTCATTATCAAAAAAAGAATCATAAACGAAAAGCCCAAGAAGTCAAACCCATGAAAGAGACTTATGAAACTGGGGCATCCCGCTGACTGTAATTCCAAAAAAGGAAACAGTTCAGGCAAAAAAGAAAGGGATAACAAAAATCAAGAAAGAGGTCATACAAACCCTCAACGAAAAAAAATGACTGCTCATTCCAAAATAAATCACCAGTATCCGAACCATCATTGGAACATCAGGACAAAGACTCAAACAAGGTCTAACGCACGATCAGCTGAGTTTAGGTTTGGAGAACATCACGAAGAGCGGGTGGGTACAAATAAAATTTGAGCCTTTATCCTTTGTTTCTTAAACCGTGAACCAGGCCACGTTATAACCCTCAAAAGTCCTAGCTGAAGCATGGGTTAGTTCGAAAGCATACTGTTACAAAAGGTATCCTGACTCCTTAAGGCCTACGGTAAATACGGGGTTGACATCATGTTTTACAAACATTCATTTGTTTTATGAAAAAAGAATACATTTTCAAAATCTTCAAGACAGACATAAGCTTTGCATTTTTGACATAACTTTGTTTGCATATGACTTTTTTGAACAGCAGGAAAATTCGCACGATGAATACCTAGTGAACAAAAGCATTTCCAATCAAGGGGCACGACATGATCATGGTCTACCATCTGGGGCAGTTAAATCAAGATCCAGAGAATCTTTCAAAAGGCCAAATAGCCTGGGGCAGATCTCCGCCTGAATCACTTGGGACCTTGAACATCAACTCCAGCAACGAATCTTGCACGATCAGACATCTTCTGGTAATATGGCAACACAAGCAGCCAGGGGCAATTCCCTACATTCTGAGAACATGGACATGGTCGAAAAATACTACGCAAAATCAAAGACCCGCTAGGTTGACATACCTAGGCAAAAATAAGGGCTTCCCGGCGAACCAAAAGGGTTCGGGCAAAATGAAGGGTTGGAATGAAAAATCTGTACACCCGGCAAGTCGAAAACCTGAAAAGGCGGCTTGGGCAAAAATGGGTATCCCGGTGGATTGAAAACCCGAAAGGGCGGTCCAGGCAAAATTTAGGGATCAAAAGCGTACGACTATGTCCTGTCATCTTGTCACCTACCTACCAGAAGAAGATTTGTCCATCAACCACTATCAGTACCTCACATGTCTTCATCTCCCATAGAAACAGGGGCAATAAAGAGTTGTCTGAGCAGTCTAATTGTTCTATCCTCCAAGATACCAAGGTAGGTTCAGCTGGAGAACATAACCAGATATCTCAATTCCCCAGAGAGTAAATCAGCAAGTCAATACGCTCTCCCCAAGTAAAGCTATTTTCAAACTTAAGGAAGCTGGGTATCCTCCCGCAGAGCTCAACATTCCCCGCAGTATACATGTATTCTTAACAAGCATCCCCGGTAGTCTTGACCTAAAGATTGTTCCCCGGCGGTATATCAAACGTTCAACAGAGTTACTTCCAGTGCAGTTCAAAACTCCCCAGAAGAGTCCAATCCAGCTTCACCAAGAAAGTTGGAATTCATATCCCCAAGCAGCAAGCTTATCCCCAGTAGATTCTGGAAGCTCATCCCTCGCAGAGCACGAACGCGTCGTCCCGGCTTGATTTAAAAAGTTATTTCCGTAACAGGATATAACTGGGTTATCCTCAGCCAAAAGCCACGGAAAGAGCGTCCTCGACAAAGTATATTCCTACCCCCAGCGAAGTCTATCAACACTTCCGACAACAAGGATATCCCCAGCGGAGTTATCTTCATCAACTCAGCAAAGCATCGCTATCCCCACAGAGTAGCACTCCCCAGCATGATCGCTAGAGTATCTTTTCTCTCGCAGAATTTTTTCATTTTGCCAAGTGTATTCCTCAACGGAGTTATCTTCTCCTACCGGTATTCTTGCAACAATCATCCACAGCGGAAGCAAAATCTCTTCCTCAACATCAGCCCAGGATATGACTTCCCGGCACCCGTCAAGGATTTATTTTCCTAGACGAAAACATACATAAAACCTTACATACATCACCATAGCATGCATAACGCACTGCATCATATCATACGAATCTCATTTATGTTGAGAGCATCATTGCTTGATCCATATCATGCATTGCATATGACTGACTTTTACCTTTCAGGAAAGATGCAGTTGAAATTCTCAAACATATTTCAAGGATTTCTCTAGTCCAGTTAAATCGACTCCGAACAGATTTTTCTGATAAAGACTCAGTAGAAGTTCTCTTATGGTCCCCTCTCCAACGGCGTGTGAGGTGGTAATTCCTTCTTCAGATGTTCCCCTCTCCGGCATGAGCGTGAGGTGATATTCTCTTATGGTCCCCTCTCCAGCGGCGTGTGAGGTGGTAATTCCTTCTTCAGATATTCTCCTCTCCGGCATGAGCGTGAGGTGATAGTCTCTTATGGTCCCCTCTCCAACGGCGTGTGAGGTGGTAATTCCTTCTTCAGATATTCTCCTCTCCGGCATGAGCGTGAGGTGATAGTCTCTTATGGTCCCCTCTCCAACAGCGTGTGAGGTGGTAATTCCTTCTTCAGATGTTTCCCTCTCCGGCATGGGCGTGAGGTGATATTCTCCTATGGTCCCCTCTCCAACGGCGTGTGAGGTGGTAATTCCTTCTTCAGATGTTTCCCTCTCCGGCATGAGCGTGAGGTGATATTCTCTTATGGTCCCCTCTCCAACGGCGTGTGAGGTGGTAATTCCTTCTTCAGATGTTTCCCTCTCCGGCATGAGCGTGAGGTGATATTCTCTTATGGTCCCCTCTCCAGCGGCGTGTGAGGTGGTAATTCCTTCTTCAGATGTTTCCCTCTCCGGCATGAGCGTGAGGTGATATTCTCTTATGGTCCCCTCTCCAACGGCGTGTGAGGTGGTAATTCCTTCTTCAGATGTTCCCCTCTCCAACGGCGAATGAGGTGGTAATTCCCTTTCAAGATGTTTCCCTCTCCAACGGCGAGTGAGGTGATATTTCCTTTCAGATTATAATTTCCTATAGTTCTCTCTCCAACGGTGAGTGAAGTGACTCCCTTTGAGATTATAATGTCCTTTGGTTCTCTTCCTGACACTACGAAGATGGTAATTCTCACCAAGATTTTCTCAACGAGCGTTGTTGAGGTTGAAATCATTCAGGATTCTCTTACCATTCATGCTAAGGCAGTAACCATCCCTGGTGCATTCATCAGCGTTTGAAGCTCCAGACCCAGCTCCTGTAACCAGTCAGGACGTATTTATATCAAGCATCTAAAATCAGCTCCTGCGACGTGTCAGGTACTCATTTTTCCGTTTTGCAGGTATGCAGGTTCTCGCTAAGGAATTTCCTACGCGATCAACATCCAAATGGCATCTATAAACCCATTCCCTCATCATCATTGCTACTATGTGAGCGCAAATTTCTGGGCACTCTAGTGTCCAATCATCTTCTACCCTCGGATTACGAAAGGCACGTCAGCCAATCTGCATCCTCAGGTCTAAGAAGATTGAACAGGGGCAACTGTTGTACCCCAAAATTTGCCCTCCCATATTCATCAAAGATTTGCCAAGTCAAGGTCACAAAATTCCCCCAGGGTTGTGCAGCTCAACTGTCTCCTAGACAGTCAAAACTAGGGTTTGAGTTCTGGTCAAGCAAATGAACTTTTCAAAGGCCCAATCAAGTCTCATATGCTTATAAAGATGATCAAGCATCCTCATGTTAAGTTTCAAGGCATTCAGCTCAAAATTGTACAGTCAAAACCCTAGATTGCACTACAGTCAACTGTAGGGGCAAAATGGTCATTTGACAGTCAAAAGTTCAAATTTTTGGTCAATATATCATTTTGAAGCCACAAACATCATTTGACCAATGCTTGATCATGATTCTCAAAATTTGGCTCAGAAATCATCAAAGATGCAAAAGTTGCTATATTTGGACAGTTGAAAAAGTCAACTGAAATTGACCAGGGCATAACTTTCACATGGATTATCAGAAAAATTCCATCCAAATCTCATTTTGAAGAGAAAGACATTTCCTACAATTCATCTTCATATTCCAAGTCCAAGAAATGCTCTCACAAAAAGTTATCAATTTCAACATTATAGGTCATTTTCAAAAGTCAACAAAAAGTGACTTTAAGTCAAAGGCCATAACTTGAGATTGGTAAATCAAAATGACATGGGACCTAAGGCATTGGTTAAAGGACTCAAAGACCTTTCCAAAATGTCCAAGAACATGTGAAAAGCTTAAAAAATTGACCAAGTTATGCCTTGTGGAAGTTGGGAAATTTTTAGGAATTTTGAAAAGTCAACATTGATGCAAAAGGCCTAAAAATGCAAATGGGCCTATTTTCCTTCCAAATTTCTTCATGCCAAGCCTATGCACGACCACTAGGCCCAAAGGGAAGTATTTTCATATTTTTTAATTATTTATTTGAATTAATATTAATTTATATTCATTTAAATCATTTTAATTCATGAAAAATATAAACCTAACCTAAAAAAATCTTTTTATGCATATTATAATGTCAATATTTCGTGCACATGCTGATTAGGAAGAATTGGATTGAATTGGATATGATTTGCACAAAAACCATGTGAAAAAGATTGAAAGTATAATGGAAGAAAATCAAATCTTCAATTCATAATTGCAAGAGATTTTTGTTGAAATTATTGACCTAATTGCTTCCATACAAGTATGAGATCACAACCCTAAGCAAAGAGGACTGCAAGCTGCGCCCCACAACTCCATTGCATATTGGAATTTTTCATAAAAAACTCAAAACTGAAAAGTGCCTTAGAGGTCGATTCAAGCTTCAACCTTGATTCCATTCGCATCCTGAGACATTCTTGAACCTTTCTCAATCAATAACAACAACCAAAAGGCCCTGAATTGGTATCCACGAGTCCAACTGTACCAAGAAAATCTTGAAATCGCATAGCATGAATTAAGCATTATTTTGCATTTTTTTTCATGGATTCATGTTTATATTGATGTTTCTGAACTAACTGATACGTTTGATTGTGTTTTTGAGTCATATATGCGAATTCGCCATTGTCACATACTAGGGTTACAGGTTTCCCAAATTGGGGGTTTCACAACCAAGTAAAATTAGGGCTCAAGATGGCCAGGTTTGGATTCAGCACCTCCAGACGATGATGTCCGAACCCTCGCGAACAATTTATGAAGCACAGGGTGCTAATCGCTATTTTCCAATAGGCACCTTTCTGCAACGCTAAGAAAACCGTTCTCATAGCGTTTTGTTTTACAGGGTGGGGAAGAAGACGAATGCGTGTCCATCAGCCATTGGTCAATTCAAATCTGCGCGCGAATTAATTAGTGGGCGTTGGTTTTACTTTTTCATTATTCGTTTATAATAATATACTAATTAACACACGTAGCTCAGCTGGCAGGGACTAATGCATGTGACCTTCAAGACCTGGGTTCAAGTCCCAGGTCTGGCAAATGCTTAACGTTATTTTTCAATACTTGATTCTATGCAGCACTAACGTCCAGGTGTACCATATGCTCACCCTCTCAAGCCACACACGCGTCCATCTCACCCAGATCAACGGCCAAGAATCTAAGGAACACCTACGCTTAGTCAACGTGTCATACACGATCCAGGAAAGTCAGCACGTTGCAAGCTTATTGGGCCAGGCCTCTCAAATTTATACCTCCTTACTTGGGGCAACACCCCACCCTGGTTTGATTTTCTTTTCTTTTTGTTGTTTTAATTATTGTATTATATTATTTTTATTGCTTTAATTAATTAATTTATTTTTTCTATAAAATATAAAAACATTATAAAAATCAGAAAAAGACCAAAAAATAATATCTATTTTATTATAATTATTTTATTAGCATGTAAATAAATTAATTTCAAATTAGGTTTAATTTATATTTTTCCACAACAAAAAATCCAACAAAATAGAATTAGGTTAATTAATATTTTTTTTTATTCCTTTTAATGTTTTTCCCTTTTTTAGAATAATAATATTATTTAGTTATTTTCATAAATTAAAATTTGTACATAAGTTAATTTAGAGTTTAATTTAGGTTTTAATTTAAATCTTTCTTAATAAACTTAAAAAATATTAGAACTAGGGTTTAGCATTTTAATTTTAATTAATTTTATCCTTTTTTTCTTTTAAACCTAAAAAACACAAAATAACAAAAACATTTTAATTTCAATTTCCTTATTTAATTTTAATATTTTGTAAAAGGGTCCAACGCCCTATTTTTGTTTTAATTTCCTTAATTCGCGCATTTATCTTATGTCGTTTAATTATAATTTTGTAAATATCCCAAAGCCATGTAATTTAAATTTCTCGCACTTTTATTTATTCGCTTTATTTATTTTCCGCTAAATCGGGTCCGGTTTAATTTTGGCGATGTGGACCCGCGCCATTTGTAATAATCTTAGATTTATTTCCTCGCAAAATATTTAATCGTTAACCAAGCATGAAAGAATGAATGTCTAAATAAAATCAAGCGTAGAGCACGACAAACATGACAAGACAAATAACTGAAACATGACACACAATTCGCACACACCACCCCTAGGGTACACCTCACTGTTGCCTTGCCTCGAAAGGTGGTCGTCGAGTAGAGGGCGTCTTAGTAAGTCCTCATGATCCGGGAACCTGGCATGAGGGTAGCTTCTAAGGTGTCTTCCCATTGCTCCGGTGATCACCATGTCCCGATAAACCCGAATTGACCCGAACACCTCCAACGGTGGTGCTACCTACCTCTCAATGGTGGGATGGCACTACTTTAAAGGACATCTACACAGACGAATTCCTTAGGGTAGGTAGGTTCTCAAGGATACTTGCTCTAATCTCAAAACAAATTCAAAAAGACTTTTCACACTGACACATTTTCAAAAGCTTTCAAAGCAAATTTTTTCAAATATAACTGAAAATGACCCACAATTCACACACCACTCCTAGGGTACGCCTCACTGTTTCCTTGCCCCTCGAAACGTGGTCGTCGAGTAGAGGACGTTTTAGTAAGTCCTCATGTCCATGAACATGGCATGAGGGTAGATTCTAAGGTATCTTACTATTGCTCGGTGACCACACTGTCCCTAACCCTCGAATTGACCCGAACACCTCCAACGGTGGTGCTACCTACCTCTCAATGGTGGGATGGCACTACCTTAAGGACATTAACACAGACTAATTCCTTAGGATAGGTAGATGACTCATAGATACTTGCTCTAATTCAAAACAAATCAAAAAAACTTCTTTTCACACCGACACTTTGCAAAAAGCTTTCAAAGACAACTTTTCAAACACTCTTGAGGACTGATACAAGAGTCGAACTGAAATTTTAAACGGAACTTTTTCAAACCCACTCACCTTGAAAAGCAAACAAACATTTTGAAAACACAAATGAGCAAGTATCTAAGAGCCCATGGATAACCATGGATAGAAAGGGTGCTAACACCTTCCCTTTCTATAAATCTACCTCCCGAACCGAGAACTAATCTCAATAAGGAATTTTTCTGTGCTTTTGTCCTTTCCATTTGGAGAAAATAAAAGACGGTGGCGACTCTTGCTTCCGCGACATTTCGCGAACCAGCGTTAAACAGTCAGTTCCAGATCCACCGATCACAGAACTGGCGACTCTGCTGGGGAATACTTAAAGTGAGGTGTACCTTAGGATAGCTCATACTTGTGTTTTCAATTGCTTTGTTTTGTTTGCTTTATTATTGTGGGCATTGTCTTGGAGTTTCATAGATCCTAACCCGGATCTGGGGATACCCTGTTTAGGTAGCATAAGCTGTGAGGGACCTGTCCGGCGTAGACCGACACGGGTGAAGCAGTGGCTACGTTGGTGTGGCACCTTGGTCTGTACCGATATCCCTTGTGTTGCAACGAGGAGAATATGGGTCTTCTGAGGATTCATTAAGCACCAACAGACCTTAGAATCTTAAATGACACAACTTGGCCATTAAAACAGTAGCAGTATGCTACGCCCATTGAGGCTAAACTCTCGTGATTGTTCTGGCCGCAAGAAAAGATTGCGATGCTGGAGTTATGACCGATTGAGGGTAGTCAATGATATTGGGATCCTCTAAGAACCCGGTTACTTTTGATAGGACAGGTATGAACCAACAAACTGAAAGAGGGTAATACCTACTCCTAATGCTGGCCTAAACTCTAAGGGCTTCTCTTGTGTGACTTGTGTGCCTTCGTACTTGACTACTTGCATGCTTGTCATCTGACACATGAACTACTTGTAGGTTTTGTTTCTAGTCTTTAATTGGGACTCATAACAGGGTTTATTAAGTTTCTTGCAGGTTTTGTTTATAGTCCTTAATTGGGACTCATAACAGAGTGTACTGAGCTTCTTGCAGGTTTTGTTTATAGTCCTTAATGGGGACTCATAACAGGGTTTACTTACATCACTCCATGCATACCATAACATCATACCATTGCATACATCCTAACCCATTTCAAGGATCTCAAGGGCTTGTGATGCAGGTCATGATGAACCAGAATGTCTAGCAAGGGGCAAAGGGGATTTATTTTCCTCTAGCCAGGTTGAGGATCTGAGTCAGAGGCTATGACCCACTGGATATGGTGAGCCTTTGACCCTTTGAAGAAGGACTCTCAATAACATGAAGTTCCTTCAATCAAGCCACCGGATTCAAGCTCTAACAAATTTCTTGTTTACCCCGCGAGGTCCTTGAAAACATTGCATGCATATCATACATATCATTGCATTACAGGTACCCTTTTGATAGGCCACTTACCATCTGCGATGTTTATTTCAGCAATGGCTTCCCGACAATACAACCAGGACCTTCTTGCTCAAGAGACTCGGTTCGAGGAAATCCTCCTGAATCTATCCAAGGGGCAGGAGGAGCTGAGAGCACTTCTCATGGGGACTTTGGTCAGGAACAGCGCTGAGGACGAACGGCTGAAACGTCTGCAAGCTGAAGTGGATGCAATGAAAGCCCAGATGATGGGGCAGGTGACTGCCATTCAAGGTGTAGCTCAAAGACAAGAAGAGCTCGGAGTTCTCATCAACCAACTGCTTCAGGGTAACCAACTGGGGAAAACGTCTAAGGGTAAAGAGCCAGTCATCATTCAACCATCTTTGAGACAAGGAGATAAGGGGAGAGCTCCTCAAATGGCTCCAGTGTCACAAATTCAGCATCAACCTCACCAGCTTCAGCCGGACAAGCCCAGGAGGCAATTCACCCAGCTCAATACGTCGCTGTTTCAAGCTCTACAACGCCTGTTGAGATTGAATCTGATCACGTTAAAGGCTCATCCCCGGAACTCCAACACAGCAGCTCCTACCTATCACCCCAATAAAAGGTGTGCCTACCACTCTGCCAGTCCAGGACATGATACAAATGAGTGTTGGGCTCTGAAGAACAAGATCCAGGACCTGATTGATGAAGGAGCATTGGAGTTCACACAAGATGGTCAGGCTGAGTTTTTCTACCATCCCTCCAAGGCTCACCATTTGAAGTAACAAGCCCTGAAGATGAAAAGACTTTTGTTCATTAGGATTTTCAAGTTGTAATTTTCTTTTGTTCAAACATTTACTCATGTTAAACGTTGTTATTCCATTAATGCATCGCATACGTCTGTTTTGAAGCAATACATTCGTATTCACTATATGCAAATTATTTTCATATTTTTTCTGATGATCAACGCTCGATTAATAATGCTAAGCCTCTTGAGGGAGGATGACGAAAACGATACCATAATCTACAATATGCTTTTGAACAGACCCCGCTGATGAGGTACATGCATTGTTTCAATCCCTAAACACTGGAGTTATAAGGAAGATAATCCCTCGTCAACCCCTTTGAGCCAAAGAAGTAGGAGTTTTTTCTTTTCGAAAATTAAAACCCTTAATCATAACCTGGGGCAGGGTAGTTCTCTCAGTTGATCCAAGTGCATAACGAATGGCACCAAAGAGGTCCTTACAAAACAAAGAAAGACAGTGATGGTTCCGAATAATCAATAAAGAAAGGCAGTCATTATCTTTCAAAATAAGAACCCATTAAGTCAAAACCTAGGAAGGAGACTTACAAAACTGGGGCATCCCGCTGACTGTAATCACAAAAGAACAGCTCAGGCAAAAAAAAAGGGATAACAAAAATCAGAAAAAGAAAGAGGTCTTACAAACCCTCGACAAAAAATGACTGCCTTTTCAAAATAAGTTATCAACATCCGAATCATCATCGGAAAATCAGAGCAAAGACTCAAACAAGGTCTAACGTATGATCAACTGAGTTTAGGTTTGGAGAACATCACGAAGAGCGGGTGGGTACAAATAAATTTGAGCCTCTATCCTTTGTTTCTTAAACCACGAACCAGGCCACGTTATAACCCTTAAAAGTCCTATCTGAATCACGGGTTAGTTCGAAAGCATACTGTTACGAAAGGTATCCTGACTCCTTAAGGCCTACGGTAAATACAGAGTTGACATCACGTTTTACAAACATTCACATGTTTTATGAAAAAGAATGCATTTTCAAAATCTTCAAGACAGACATAAGCTTTGCATTTTTGATATAACATTGTTTGCATATGACTATTTGTTTGAACAGCAGGGAAATTCGCACGATGAAAGCCTAGTGAACAAAGGCACTTCCAATCAAGGGGCATGACATGATCATGGTCTATCATCCGGGGCAGTTAGGTCAAGATTCAGGGAATCTCTCAAAATGTCAAATAGCCAGGGGCAAATCTCCGCCTGAGTCGCTTGGGGCATTGGACATGAATTCCAGCAATGAATCTTTCCTGATCAAACGTCTTCTGGTGGCATGGCAAAACAATTCTAACAGGGGCAATTCCCTACATTCCGAGAGAACGGACATAGTTGAAAAATACTACGCATAATTAAAGACCCGCTAGGTTGACATGCCTAGGCAAAAATAAGGGCTTCCCGGCGAACCAAAAGGGTTCGGGCAAAAATAAGGGATGAAATGAAAATAATCTGTACACCCGGCAAGTCGAAAACCTGAAAAGGCGGCTTGGGCAAAAATGGGTATCCCGGTGGACTGAAAACCCGAAAGGGCGATCCAGGCAAAAGTTAGGGATCAAAATGTACGACTATGTCCTGTCATCTTGTCACCGGCCTGCCAGAAGAAGGTTCGTCCATCAACAACTATCAACACCTCACAGGTCTTCCTCTCCCACCTCAGAAACAGGGGCAATGATGAGTTGTCCAAACGATCTAATGGCTCTGTCCACCAAGGTACTAAGATAGGTTCAGCTGAAGAACAACCAAGATATCTTAAGTCCCCAAAGAGTGAGCCAGCAAGTCCATGCACTCTCCCCAAGCAGAGTTATACTGTCATCCTTAAGGAAGTTGTGTATCCTCCAGCAGATCTCAAACATTCCCCGGCACATCATACAGACATTCCTAACAAGCATCCCCGGCAGTCTTGGTCTAAGACTGTTCCCCGGCGGTATACCAGGCATCCAGTGGAGTCATTTCCAGTACATCTCAAAATTTCCCAGGAGAGTCCAATCCAAAGATTTCCCCAGGAAAGTTTGAATCATCTCCCCAGCAGGAAGCTTATCCCCAGTAGATTCTGGAAGCTTATCCCTCGCAGAGCACGAACGCGTCTCCCGGCTTTATTTAAAGGTTATTTCCCTACCAGGATATAACTGGGTTATCCTCAGCCAAGAGCAATGGAAAGGTCGTCCTCGGCAAAGTCTTCTTATCCCCAGCAGAGTCCATTAACACTTCCAACAAAACAGCGGTATCCCCAGCGAAGTTACCATCAATATCCTAGCAAAGTACTTCCCTCCCCACAGAGTATTATTCCCCAGCAAGATCGCTAGAATAATTTTCTCCCCGCAGAGTAATCCATTCGTCAAGTTTATTCCACAACGGAGTTATCTTCTCCTACCGGTATTCTTGCAACCATCTTCCCCAACAGAAACAACAAAGCACTATTCTCTAACATCAGCCCAGGATGTGACTCCCCGACACCCGTCAAGGATTTACTTTCCTAGACAAAAACATACGTTCATAAACATCGCATTTCCATACATTATAGCATGCATATACGCATCATATCTTACAAATCTCATTTATGTTGAGAACATCATTGCTTGATCCATATCATGCATTGCATATGACTGACCTTTAACTTTCAGGAAAGATCCAGTTAAGTTCTCAGCTATATTTCAAGACCTTGTCCGGTTCAGTTAAATCGACCCTAAGATTTTCCTGATTCTTATCCAGTCAAAGGCCTTCTCCGGTTCAGTCAGATCAACCCTAAGATCTCCCTGATTCTTATCCAGTTGAAGATATTCCAAGACCTTGTCCGATTCAGTTAAATCGACCCTAAGATTTTCCTGATTCTTATCCAGTCAAAGGCCTTCTCCAGTTCAGTCAGATCGACCCTAAGATCTCCCTGATTCTTATCCAGTTGAAGATATTCCAAGACCTAGCCTGGTTCAGTTAAATCGACCCTAATATTTTCCTGATTCTTCTCCAGTCAAAGGCCTTCTCTGGTTCAGTCAGATCGACCCTAAGATCTCCCTGATTCTTATCCAGTTGAAGATATTCCAAGACCCTGCCCGGTTCAGTTAAATCGACCCTAAGATTTTCCTGATTCTTATCCAGTCAAAGGCCTTCTCTGGTTCAGTCAGATCAACCCTAAGATCTCCCTGATTCTTATCCAGTTGAAGATATTCCAAGGCCTTCTCCGGTTCAGTCAGATCGACCCTAAGATCTACCTGATTCTTATCCCAGTAGAAGACATCCAAGATTCTCTCAGCGTTCCTGTTGAGGTAGTAATCGCCCCAAGATTCTCTCAGCGTTCCTGTTGAGGTAGTAATCGCCCCAAGATTCTCTTAGCGTTCCTGTTGAGGTAGTAATCGCCCAAGGTTCTCTCAGCGTTCCTGTTGAGGTAGTAATCGCCCCAAGATTCTCTCAACGTTCCTGTTAAGGTAGTAATCGCCCCAAGGTTCTCTCAGCGTTCCTGTTGAGGTAGTAATCGCCCCAAGATTCTCTCAGCGTTCCTGTTGAGGTAGTAATCGCCCAAGGTTCTCTCAGCGTTCCTGTTGAGGTAGTAATCGCCCCAAGATTCTCTCATCGTTACTGTTGAGGTAGTAATCGCCCCAGGTTCTCTCAATCGTTACTGTTGAGGTAGTAATCTCCCCAGGTTCTCTCATCGTCTCGTTGAGGTAGTAACCATCCCTGATTCATTCATCACCTTTTGAAGCTCCAGACTCGATTCCTGTATCTCGCCAGGGCACGTCTGAAGAGGTTTAAGGATTCAATTCCTGTAACCAGTCAGGGCACATCTACACAAGAGTCTGAAGATCAACTCCTGTAACAGGCCAGGTAATTATTTTTCTTTTTCAGTTACGCAAGTTCTCGCTAAGGAATCTCTTACGCGATCGACACCCAGATGGCATCTATAAGCTCATCCACCTATCCATCACCTCTCAACATGGCATCTGTAAGCCCATCTTCCTATCCATCAATCTCCAAATGACATCTGTAAGCCCATTCCCATCATCACACTGCTAACATGTGAGCGCAAATTTCTGGGCACTCTAGTGTTCAATCATCTTCCACCTTCGGATTACGAAAGGCACGTCAGCCAATCTACATCCTCAGGTTTAAGAATATTGAACAGGGGCAACTGTTGTACCCCAAAATTTGCCCTCCCATATTCTTCAAGATTTGCAAAGAGCATGCTTCAAAATCTCCCAAAGGTTGCACAGTTCAATGGCCTCCTAACAGTCAAAAATTAGGGTTTTTGTTCTGGCAAAGAAATTGAAGTCTCCAAGGGTCCAATCAAGTCCCACATGCCTATAAACATTGTCAAGCATCCTTATGCCAAGTTTCAAGACTTACAGCACAAAATTGCACAGTCAAAAACCCTAATTGCCCAACAGTCAACCGCAGGGGCAAAATGGTCATTTGACAGTCAAAAGTCAAATTTTTTGGTCAAAATCTTATTTTGAGGCCACAAACATCATTGGATCAATTCTTGATCATGATTCTCAAAGCATGGCTCAAAAAGTCTCAAGATGCAAAAGTTTCTATTTTTGGACAGTTGGAAAAGTCAACTACAAATTGACCAGGGCATAACTTCCACATGGTTTATCAGAAAAATTCCATCCAAAGCTCATTTTGAAGAGAATGACATTTCCTACAACTCCTCTTCACACTTCAAGTCCAAGAAATGCTCTCACAAAAAGTTATCAATCTCAACATTATAGGTTATTTTCAAAAGTCAACAAAAAGGCACTTTAAGTCAAAGACCATAACTTGAGATTGGTAAATCAAAATGACATTGGAACAAAGGCATTGGTTAGAGGACTTCAAGACCTTTCCAAAATGTCCAAGAACATGATCAAAGCTTAAAAATTGAGCAAGATATGCCTTGTGGAAGTTGGGAAATTTTTGGGAATTTTGAAAAGTCAACTTTGCTTCAAATGCCTCAAAATTGCTAATGGGCCTCAATTTCTTGCAAGAATCGTCACCAAAAAGCTATGCACGACCCATTGACCCAAAGGGGAGTTATTTTCTTATTTTTAATTAATTAATTGAGTTTTTAATTCTATTAATTCATTTAATTAAAATTAAATATAAGAAAAATACTAAAATATGTTTGCTAAATCTTTTTATGCAGCATTTGCACTCTTTATTCACTCAAGATTTCGTGCACATCCAAAAGGGAAAGAATCTCCCATGATTGGCAATGTTTTGATGAAAAAAAGATTGAAAAAAGATGCTTGAAAAATCAAATATGGAAACATTGACTCAAATGGATTTTGGGCTTTGTTTTTGACCTAATTCATTCCTCATACATAAGGTCTTGTCACTTGGTATACACACCGGTTGCTAGTACATGTACCACATAAAAAAGCTCCTGTTTTGAATCAACCAGTTTCCTCATGTTCACGAAAATTAAGTCTCCTTTTGGTCACATACACAAACTTCTACATACCCACTTTGTGTATACAACCATTTTCCAAAACCATAATCTGCAAACTTGTTTTTTACAGAATAAGATATTCCTGAAAAAAAAAGCAGCAACCTTCAAATTAATTCACTAAAAACCATACAAAAATTCGTGAATTCACAACATCTGGAATTTTCGGAAAATCAGTCCTCATCTGCTTCATGATTGTCACCATGTACTAATTCCATTTTTGCAGGGAAGAGAAGAAATAAAAACGCAATAATTTTTTGTGTGCTTGTATTTAACTTGATTTTGCAGGTTACTAAGTAAGCCGGTAACAACCGACATCATAACATCGACGACAAAACTGCGCATCACCGTGAAGCTCTTGTCCGGTTCAGATCTCCTCCCGCGAGCCACCACGAGTCGCCGACAAAACCTTTCCGACCATTATCGGTATCTCGCCTCTCCACCGCCGAAGAAGCCAACCACCAGTTCGGATCTCGTCACCATCACCTGCACCGTCATCATCGTCATCTATCGTAGGACATCGCTGGCGAATCACCAACGAAGACTTCTGCCGTTGTCGATCTCCAAACCAGATTGAAAAAAAAAAAGAATAAGAAAAACGATTGGAAACAAAGTCGAAATCAAATAGCTCAGAAAGTCATCGGGAGAAACCTCCAGTAATCTACCTTCGTCGATCCCGTCGAAGGCCACCATCGACCACTGCCACTACTGCCTGTAAATCCAGCTGACAATGCCTCAACCTTTCCGTTCACCATGAGACCCCAATCTCGTCGTCGTACGCTACGACCCAGCACGTCCATATAGACGCCACACCGCTCTTAGACTCTAGAAGCCCGTCGATTCTGTCGAAGGTAAGAAGGAGGCAGGTTCATCTTTTACTTATTTTCTTTGGAATAGAATTATCTGGAAAAAGATGAAATTGAGGAAGAGATGATGTGAACATTGAGAGAGAAAGGTCAACTTTTGAAGAGGACAAAAGAGGTAAAACTGATATCCTCTCTCTCTCTGTACGTGTTTTACTATTGTTTTGTTTTGGTTTATCATCTGCCAAGTGTCATGGCGAGAGTGGGTCGCTGCTAGATATATTTGAAGGATCAAATGGGGTAACGCCCCTTCTTGCAAGTAGGTCATTTCTTTATTATGATTTTTTTTCTCATTTCAAAAAAAACATAAAAAATCATTTCTTTTCTTTATTTAATAATTAATTAATTTACAATTTCAATTCAATTCCTTAAAGGGTCCAACGCCCTCGCACTCTCGATTCTTATTTCTTTTCGCACACTTACTTTTATTTCCTTTTTAAATATAATGTATTTGCCCCAAAGCCTTGTAATAGATAATTAGGACATTTACTTTCCGCACTCTTTATTCAAAATCGGGTCTTTGTTAATTTGGCGATGTAGACCCGCGCCTTGTAATAGCGTAGGACCTTTATTTTCCACATTTTTATTTCCGCACCTTTTAATTGCTAACTATCACATGAAAGAATGTATGCCCAAATAAAATTAAAGCGTAGCTCACTCAATGCATGACAAGATAAAAATATAACTGAAAATGACCCACAATTCACACACCACTCCTAGGGTACGCCTCACTGTTTCCTTGCCCCTCGAAACGTGGTCGTCGAGTAGAGGACGTTTTAGTAAGTCCTCATGTCCATGAACATGGCATGAGGGTAGATTCTAAGGTATCTTACTATTGCTCGGTGACCACACTGTCCCTAACCCTCGAATTGACCCGAACACCTCCAACGGTGGTGCTACCTACCTCTCAATGGTGGGATGGCACTACCTTAAGGACATTAACACAGACTAATTCCTTAGGATAGGTAGATGACTCATAGATACTTGCTCTAATTCAAAACAAATCAAAAAAACTTCTTTTCACACCGACACTTTGCAAAAAGCTTTCAAAGACAACTTTTCAAACACTCTTGAGGACTGATACAAGAGTCGAACTGAAATTTTAAACGGAACTTTTTCAAACCCACTCACCTTGAAAAGCAAACAAACATTTTGAAAACACAAATGAGCAAGTATCTAAGAGCCCATGGATAACCATGGATAGAAAGAGTGCTAACACCTTCCCTTTCTATAAATCTACCTCCCGAACCGAGAACTAATCTCAATAAGGAATTTTTCTGTGCTTTTGTCCTTTCCATTTGGAGAAAATAAAAGACGGTGGCGACTCTTGCTTCCGCGACATTTCGCGAACCAGCGTTAAACAGTCAGTTCCAGATCCACCGATCACAGAACTGGCGACTCTGCTGGGGAATACTTAAAGTGAGGTGTACCTTAGGATAGCTCATACTTGTGTTTTCAATTGCTTTGTTTTGTTTGCTTTATTATTGTGGGCATTGTCTTGGAGTTTCATAGATCCTAACCCGGATCTGGGGATACCCTGTTTAGGTAGCATAAGCTGTGAGGGACCTGTCCGGCGTAGACCGACACGGGTGAAGCAGTGGCTACGTTGGTGTGGCACCTTGGTCTGTACCGATATCCCTTGTGTTGCAACGAGGAGAATATGGGTCTTCTGAGGATTCATTAAGCACCAACAGAACTTAGAATCTTAAATGACACAACTTGGCCATTAAAACAGTAGCAGTATGCTACGCCCATTGAGGCTAAACTCTCGTGATTGTTCTGGCCGCAAGAAAAGATTGCGATGCTGGAGTTATGACCGATTGAGGGTAGTCAATGATATTGGGATCCTCTAAGAACCCGGTTACTTTTGATAGGACAGGTATGAACCAACAAACTGAAAGAGGGTAATACCTAGACCTAATGCTGGCCTAAACTCTAAGGGCTTCTCTTGTGTGACTTGTGTGCCTTCGTACTTGACTACTTGCATGCTTGTCATCTGACACATGAACTACTTGCAGGTTTTGTTTCTAGTCTTTAATTGGGACTCATAACAGGGTTTACTAAGTTTCTTGCAGGTTTTGTTTATAGTCCTTAATTGGGACTCATAACAGAGTGTACTGAGCTTCTTGCAGGTTTTGTTTATAGTCCTTAATGGGGACTCATAACAGGGTTTACTTACATCACTCCATGCATACCATAACATCATACCATTGCATACATCCTAACCCATTTCAAGGATCTCAAGGGCTTGTGATGCAGGTCATGATGAACCAGAATGTCTAGCAAGGGGCAAAGGGGATTTATTTTCCTCTAGCCAGGTTGAGGATCTGAGTCAGAGGCTATGACCCACTGGATATGGTGAGCCTTTGACCCTTTGAAGAAGGACTCTCAATAACATGAAGTTCCTTCAATCAAGCCACCGGATTCAAGCTCTAACAAATTTCTTGTTTACCCCGCGAGGTCCTTGAAAACATTGCATGCATATCATACATATCATTGCATTACAGGTACCCTTTTGATAGGCCACTTACCATCTGCGCTGTTTATTTCAGCAATGGCTTCCCGACAATACAACCAGGACCTTCTTGCTCAAGAGACTCGGTTCGAGGAAATCCTCCTGAATCTATCCAAGGGGCAGGAGGAGCTGAGAGCACTTCTCATGGGGACTTTGGTCAGGAACAGCGCTGAGGACGAACGGCTGAAACGTCTGCAAGCTGAAGTGGATGCAATGAAAGCCCAGATGATGGGGCAGGTGACTGCCATTCAAGGTGTAGCTCAAAGACAAGAAGAGCTCGGAGTTCTCATCAACCAACTGCTTCAGGGTAACCAACTGGGGAAAACGTCTAAGGGTAAAGAGCCAGTCATCATTCAACCATCTTTGAGACAAGGAGATAAGGGGAGAGCTCCTCAAATGGCTCCAGTGTCACAAATTCAGCATCAACCTCACCAGCTTCAGCCGGACAAGCCCAGGAGGCAATTCACCCAGCTCAATACGTCGCTGTTTCAAGCTCTACAACGCCTGTTGAGATTGAATCTGATCACGTTAAAGGCTCATCCCCGGAACTCCAACACAGCAGCTCCTACCTATCACCCCAATAAAAGGTGTGCCTACCACTCTGCCAGTCCAGGACATGATACAAATGAGTGTTGGGCTCTGAAGAACAAGATCCAGGACCTGATTGATGAAGGAGCATTGGAGTTCACACAAGATGGTCAGGCTGAGTTTTTCTACCATCCCTCCAAGGCTCACCATTTGAAGTAACAAGCCCTGAAGATGAAAAGACTTTTGTTCATTAGGATTTTCAAGTTGTAATTTTCTTTTGTTCAAACATTTACTCATGTTAAACGTTGTTATTCCATTAATGCATCGCATACGTCTGTTTTGAAGCAATACATTCGTATTCACTATATGCAAATTATTTTCATATTTTTTCTGATGATCAACGCTCGATTAATAATGCTAAGCCTCTTGAGGGAGGATGACGAAAACGATACCATAATCTACAATATGCTTTTGAACAGACCCCGCTGATGAGGTACATGCATTGTTTTAATCCCTAAACACTGGAGTTATAAGGAAGATAATCCCTCGTCAACCCCTTTGAGCCAAAGAAGTAGGAGTTTTTTCTTTTCGAAAATTAAAACCCTTAATCATAACCTGGGGCAGGGTAGTTCTCTCAGTTGATCCAAGTGCATAACGAATGGCACCAAAGAGGTCCTTACAAAACAAAGAAAGACAGTGATGGTTCCGAATAATCAATAAAGAAAGGCAGTCATTATCTTTCAAAATAAGAACCCATTAAGTCAAAACCTAGGAAGGAGACTTACAAAACTGGGGCATCCCGCTGACTGTAATCACAAAAGAACAGCTCAGGCAAAAAAAAAGGGATAACAAAAATCAGAAAAAGAAAGAGGTCTTACAAACCCTCGACAAAAAATGACTGCCTTTTCAAAATAAGTTATCAACATCCGAATCATCATCGGAAAATCAGAGCAAAGACTCAAACAAGGTCTAACGTATGATCAACTGAGTTTAGGTTTGGAGAACATCACGAAGAGCGGGTGGGTACAAATAAATTTGAGCCTCTATCCTTTGTTTCTTAAACCACGAACCAGGCCACGTTATAACCCTTAAAAGTCCTATCTGAATCACGGGTTAGTTCGAAAGCATACTGTTACGAAAGGTATCCTGACTCCTTAAGGCCTACGGTAAATACAGAGTTGACATCACGTTTTACAAACATTCACCTGTTTTATGAAAAAGAATGCATTTTCAAAATCTTCAAGACAGACATAAGCTTTGCATTTTTGATATAACATTGTTTGCATATGACTATTTGTTTGAACAGCAGGGAAATTCGCACGATGAAAGCCTAGTGAACAAAGGCACTTCCAATCAAGGGGCATGACATGATCATGGTCTATCATCCGGGGCAGTTAGGTCAAGATTCAGGGAATCTCTCAAAATGTCAAATAACCAGGGGCAAATCTCCGCCTGAGTCGCTTGGGGCATTGGACATGAATTCCAGCAATGAATCTTTCCTGATCAAACGTCTTCTGGTGGCATGGCAAAACAATTCTAACAGGGGCAATTCCCTACATTCCGAGAGAACGGACATAGTTGAAAAATACTACGCATAATTAAAGACCCGCTAGGTTGACATGCCTAGGCAAAAATAAGGGCTTCCCGGCGAACCAAAAGGGTTCGGGCAAAAATAAGGGATGAAATGAAAATAATCTGTACACCCGGCAAGTCGAAAACCTGAAAAGGCGGCTTGGGCAAAAATGGGTATCCCGGTGGACTGAAAACCCGAAAGGGCGATCCAGGAAAAAGTTAGGGATCAAAATGTACGACTATGTCCTGTCATCTTGTCACCGGCCTGCCAGAAGAAGGTTCGTCCATCAACAACTATCAACACCTCACAGGTCTTCCTCTCCCACCTCAGAAACAGGGGCAATGATGAGTTGTCCAAACGATCTAATGGCTCTGTCCACCAAGGTACTAAGATAGGTTCAGCTGAAGAACAACCAAGATATCTTAAGTCCCCAAAGAGTGAGCCAGCAAGTCCATGCACTCTCACCAAGCAGAGTTATACTGTCATCCTTAAGGAAGTTGTGTATCCTCCAGCAGATCTCAAACATTCCCCGGCACATCATACAGACATTCCTAACAAGCATCCCCGGCAGTCTTGGTCTAAGACTGTTCCCCGGCGGTATACCAGGCATCCAGTGGAGTCATTTCCAGTACATCTCAAAATTTCCCAGGAGAGTCCAATCCAAAGATTTCCCCAGGAAAGTTTGAATCATCTCCCCAGCAGGAAGCTTATCCCCAGTAGATTCTGGAAGCTTATCCCTCGCAGAGCACGAACGCGTCTCCCGGCTTTATTTAAAGGTTATTTCCCTACCAGGATATAACTGGGTTATCCTCAGCCAAGAGCAATGGAAAGGTCGTCCTCGGCAAAGTCTTCTTATCCCCAGCAGAGTCCATTAACACTTCCAACAAAACAGCGGTATCCCCAGCGAAGTTACCATCAATATCCTAGCAAAGTACTTCCCTCCCCACAGAGTATTATTCCCCAGCAAGATCGCTAGAATAATTTTCTCCCCGCAGAGTAATCCATTCGTCAAGTTTATTCCACAACGGAGTTATCTTCTCCTACCGGTATTCTTGCAACCATCTTCCCCAACAGAAACAACAAAGCACTATTCTCTAACATCAGCCCAGGATGTGACTCCCCGACACCCGTCAAGGATTTACTTTCCTAGACAAAAACATACGTTCATAAACATCGCATTTCCATACATTATAGCATGCATATACGCATCATATCTTACAAATCTCATTTATGTTGAGAACATCATTGCTTGATCCATATCATGCATTGCATATGACTGACCTTTAACTTTCAGGAAAGATCCAGTTAAGTTCTCAGCTATATTTCAAGACCTTGTCCGGTTCAGTTAAATCGACCCTAAGATTTTCCTGATTCTTATCCAGTCAAAGGCCTTCTCCGGTTCAGTCAGATCGACCCTAAGATCTCCCTGATTCTTATCCAGTTGAAGATATTCCAAGACCTTGTCCGATTCAGTTAAATCGACCCTAAGATTTTCCTGATTCTTATCCAGTCAAAGGCCTTCTCCAGTTCAGTCAGATCGACCCTAAGATCTCCCTGATTCTTATCCAGTTGAAGATATTCCAAGACCTAGCCTGGTTCAGTTAAATCGACCCTAATATTTTCCTGATTCTTCTCCAGTCAAAGGCCTTCTCTGGTTCAGTCAGATCGACCCTAAGATCTCCCTGATTCTTATCCAGTTGAAGATATTCCAAGACCCTGCCCGGTTCAGTTAAATCGACCCTAAGATTTTCCTGATTCTTATCCAGTCAAAGGCCTTCTCTGGTTCAGTCAGATCAACCCTAAGATCTCCCTGATTCTTATCCAGTTGAAGATATTCCAAGGCCTTCTCCGGTTCAGTCAGATCGACCCTAAGATCTACCTGATTCTTATCCCAGTAGAAGACATCCAAGATTCTCTCAGCGTTCCTGTTGAGGTAGTAATCGCCCCAAGATTCTCTCAGCGTTCCTGTTGAGGTAGTAATCGCCCCAAGATTCTCTTAGCGTTCCTGTTGAGGTAGTAATCGCCCAAGGTTCTCTCAGCGTTCCTGTTGAGGTAGTAATCGCCCCAAGATTCTCTCAACGTTCCTGTTAAGGTAGTAATCGCCCCAAGGTTCTCTTAGCGTTCCTGTTGAGGTAGTAATCGCCCCAAGATTCTCTCAGCGTTCCTGTTGAGGTAGTAATCGCCCAAGGTTCTCTCAGCGTTCCTGTTGAGGTAGTAATCGCCCCAAGATTCTCTCATCGTTACTGTTGAGGTAGTAATCGCCCCAGGTTCTCTCAATCGTTACTGTTGAGGTAGTAATCTCCCCAGGTTCTCTCATCGTCTCGTTGAGGTAGTAACCATCCCTGATTCATTCATCACCTTTTGAAGCTCCAGACTCGATTCCTGTATCTCGCCAGGGCACGTCTGAAGAGGTTTAAGGATTCAATTCCTGTAACCAGTCAGGGCACATCTACACAAGAGTCTGAAGATCAACTCCTGTAACAGGCCAGGTAATTATTTTTCTTTTTCAGTTACGCAAGTTCTCGCTAAGGAATCTCTTACGCGATCGACACCCAGATGGCATCTATAAGCTCATCCACCTATCCATCACCTCTCAACATGGCATCTGTAAGCCCATCTTCCTATCCATCAATCTCCAAATGACATCTGTAAGCCCATTCCCATCATCACACTGCTAACATGTGAGCGCAAATTTCTGGGCACTCTAGTGTTCAATCATCTTCCACCTTCGGATTACGAAAGGCACGTCAGCCAATCTACATCCTCAGGTTTAAGAAGATTGAACAGGGGCAACTGTTGTACCCCAAAATTTGCCCTCCCATATTCTTCAAGATTTGCAAAGAGCATGCTTCAAAATCTCCCAAAGGTTGCACAGTTCAATGGCCTCCTAACAGTCAAAAATTAGGGTTTTTGTTCTGGCAAAGAAATTGAAGTCTCCAAGGGTCCAATCAAGTCCCACATGCCTATAAACATTGTCAAGCATCCTTATGCCAAGTTTCAAGACTTACAGCACAAAATTGCACAGTCAAAAACCCTAATTGCCCAACAGTCAACCGCAGGGGCAAAATGGTCATTTGACAGTCAAAAGTCAAATTTTTTGGTCAAAATCTTATTTTGAGGCCACAAACATCATTGGATCAATTCTTGATCATGATTCTCAAAGCATGGCTCAAAAAGTCTCAAGATGCAAAAGTTTCTATTTTTGGACAGTTGGAAAAGTCAACTACAAATTGACCAGGGCATAACTTCCACATGGTTTATCAGAAAAATTCCATCCAAAGCTCATTTTGAAGAGAATGACATTTCCTACAACTCCTCTTCACACTTCAAGTCCAAGAAATGCTCTCACAAAAAGTTATCAATCTCAACATTATAGGTTATTTTCAAAAGTCAACAAAAAGGCACTTTAAGTCAAAGACCATAACTTGAGATTGGTAAATCAAAATGACATTGGAACAAAGGCATTGGTTAGAGGACTTCAAGACCTTTCCAAAATGTCCAAGAACATGATCAAAGCTTAAAAATTGAGCAAGATATGCCTTGTGGAAGTTGGGAAATTTTTGGGAATTTTGAAAAGTCAACTTTGCTTCAAATGCCTCAAAATTGCTAATGGGCCTCAATTTCTTGCAAGAATCGTCACCAAAAAGCTATGCACGACCCATTGACCCAAAGGGGAGTTATTTTCTTATTTTTAATTAATTAATTGAGTTTTTAATTCTATTAATTCATTTAATTAAAATTAAATATAAGAAAAATACTAAAATATGTTTGCTAAATCTTTTTATGCAGCATTTGCACTCTTTATTCACTCAAGATTTCGTGCACATCCAAAAGGGAAAGAATCTCCCATGATTGGCAATGTTTTGATGAAAAAAAGATTGAAAAAAGATGCTTGAAAAATCAAATATGGAAACATTGACTCAAATGGATTTTGGGCTTTGTTTTTGACCTAATTCATTCCTCATACATAAGGTCTTGTCACTTGGTATACACACCGGTTGCTAGTACATGTACCACATAAAAAAGCTCCTGTTTTGAATCAACCAGTTTCCTCATGTTCACGAAAATTAAGTCTCCTTTTGGTCACATACACAAACTTCTACATACCCACTTTGTGTATACAACCATTTTCCAAAACCATAATCTGCAAACTTGTTTTTTACAGAATAAGATATTCCTGAAAAAAAAAGCAGCAACCTTCAAATTAATTCACTAAAAACCATACAAAAATTCGTGAATTCACAACATCTGGAATTTTCGGAAAATCAGTCCTCATCTGCTTCATGATTGTCACCATGTACTAATTCCATTTTTGCAGGGAAGAGAAGAAATAAAAACGCAATAATTTTTTGTGTGCTTGTATTTAACTTGATTTTGAAGGTTACTAAGTAAGCCGGTAACAACCGACATCATAACATCGACGACAAAACTGCGCATCACCGTGAAGCTCTTGTCCGGTTCAGATCTCCTCCCGCGAGCCACCACGAGTCGCCGACAAAACCTTTCCGACCATTATCGGTATCTCGCCTCTCCACCGCCGAAGAAGCCAACCACCAGTTCGGATCTCGTCACCATCACCTGCACCGTCATCATCGTCATCTATCGTAGGACATCGCTGGCGAATCACCAACGAAGACTTCTGCCGCTGTCGATCTCCAAACCAGATTGAAAAAAAAAAGAATAAGAAAAACGATTGGAAACAAAGTCGAAATCAAATAGCTCAGAAAGTCATCGGGAGAAACCTCCAGTAATCTACCTTCGTCGATCCCGTCGAAGGCCACCATCGACCACTGCCACTACTGCCTGTAAATCCAGCTGACAATGCCTCAACCTTTCCGTTCACCATGAGACCCCAATCTCGTCGTCGTACGCTACGACCCAGCACGTCCATATAGACGCCACACCGCTCTTAGACTCTAGAAGCCCGTCGATTCTGTCGAAGGTAAGAAGGAGGCAGGTTCATCTTTTACTTATTTTCTTTGGAATAGAATTATCTGGAAAAAGATGAAATTGAGGAAGAGATGATGTGAACATTGAGAGAGAAAGGTCAACTTTTGAAGAGGACAAAAGAGGTAAAACTGATATCCTCTCTCTCTCTGTACGTGTTTTACTATTGTTTTGTTTTGGTTTATCATCTGCCAAGTGTCATGGCGAGAGTGGGTCACTGCTAGATATATTTGAAGGATCAAATGGGGTAACGCCCCTTCTTGCAAGTAGGTCATTTCTTTATTATGATTTTTTTTCTCATTTCAAAAAAAACATAAAAAATCATTTCTTTTCTTTATTTAATAATTAATTAATTTACAATTTCAATTCAATTCCTTAAAGGGTCCAACGCCCTCGCACTCTCGATTCTTATTTCTTTTCGCACGCTTACTTTTATTTCCTTTTTAAATATAATGTATTTGCCCCAAAGCCTTGTAATAGATAATTAGGACATTTACTTTCCGCACTCTTTATTCAAAATCGGGTCTTTGTTAATTTGGCGATGTAGACCCGCGCCTTGTAATAGCGTAGGACCTTTATTTTCCACATTTTTATTTCCGCACCTTTTAATTGCTAACTATCACATGAAAGAATGTATGCCCAAATAAAATCAAAGCGTAGCTCACTCAATGCACGCCAAGATAAAAATATAACTGAAAATGACTCACAATTCACACACCACTCCTAGGGTACGCCTCACTGTTGCCTTGCCCCTCGAAACGTGGTCGTCGAGTAGAGGACGTTTTAGTAAGTCCTCATGTCCATGAACATGGAATGAGGGTAGCTTCTAAGGTATCTTACTATTGCTCGGTGACCACACTGTCCCTAACCCTCGAATTGACCCGAACACCTCCAACGGTGGTGCTACCTACCTCTCAATGGTAGGATGGCACTACCTTAAGGACATTAACACAGACTAATTCCTTAGGGTTGGTAGATGACTCATAGATACTTGCTCTAATTCAAAACAAATCAAAAAAACTTCTTTTCACACCGACACTTTGCAAAAAGCTTTCAAAGACAACTTTTCAAACACTCTTGAGGACTGATACAAGAGTCGAACTGAAATTTTAAACGGAACTTTTTCAAACCCACTCACCTTGAAAAGCAAACAAACATTTTGAAAACACAAATGAGCAAGTATCTAAGAGCCCATGGATAACCATGGATAGAAAGCGTGCTAACACCTTCCCTTTCTATAAATCTACCTCCCGAACCGAGAACTAATCTCAATAAGGAATTTTTCTGTGCTTTTGTCCTTTCCATTTGGAGAAAATAAAAGACGGTGGCGACTCTTGCTTCCGCGACATTTCGCGAACCAGCGTTAAACAGTCAGTTCCAGATCCACCGATCACACACAATATGAAGCTTAGAATAAAAACTAGATTGCTAGAGCTATAGAGTAAGCGTGGTTGAACGCTTTAGCAAAAATGAGAGCGTGAAGATGATTAGCTTAGGCGTATGTGCGTGTAGAGTATTAGCCATTTCTTTTTGCACTGACTTGTTTAAGTAGCCTAGGAATAGATACGTTGTTGTCCATAAATCCATTTCAATGCTCATAATGTTCTTTGCTTTTTGAGAAGATATTTGTCTTGGAATAAAGTCGTTGGTAATTAATCTGTCTTGAATGCATAGTAACGTTGACACTTCAAAGTGTTCTGCTAATGATAATCAGAGTGTTCTTGGCTTTAGCTTATTCTGACGCTTCTGAGTGCTGATGACATGGTTTGGATCTTGATCAGAGTCAGAGTATGTTATGCGTAGATTCTGTTCATCAGGCTTCAGCGTATAGCACATGTTATTTGATCTTCTGATGTTGATATATCTTCTGATGCTGATGTTGATAGTGATATTCTGATGCTAATTCCATCAGAGTTTCTGTAAATACACAACATAATTTTAAGTAGCATATATGTCGTATATAAATCTCATAATTCATTTAATCTTGTATTTTGTTATCATCAAAACTCTAACTGTGGGTTGTAGAATCAAACTATGTTCTAACATTTCAATCGTCTGGATTTCCCATAATTAGTGACTACTTCGATCGCATTTATCGCTGGTCCACCATGTGGAGGCAGGGGGTTTGAATTTATATTTGGGTTCTTAAAAGTGATGTCCTGAGAATCCAACAAATCTTGAACTTTATGCTTGAAGGCCCAACATTGATCTATGGTTGGCTCCGAAGAATTGGCATGAAACTCGCATTTGGCATTGGCACTATATCTTGGTGGGGGTGGCCCAACTTGAGGGCTAAAGGTTTCAGCTCCACCAAAGATGCATTGACCAAGTGTTGTAATAGTTGACCGGGTGGCATAGGGAGTGGATCAAAATTCCTTTACAGTCTTTCAAACTTGTTATGTTGTTGTCCTCGCTGAATCATTAACGGTTGTTGTGACCTTGGTTGCGAGGCTACAACATTAATTTCTTCCTCCTTCGTCTTTTTGAAGTTAGGAACATGTCTTTTTTCATTTTAAGGGGTATTTGACGAGCCCCCTTATATCTTTTCGCTTTTTACCCCACTTCGATCCTTTCCCCAATAGTCACTAAATCTGAAAATCCAGAAGAGATGCTTCCTACCATCTTTTCATAGTATACCTCTTGCAAGGTTCCCATGAACATATCGACTAATTAGTTCTCCAACAGTGGTGGTTGTACACGTGATGCCATCTCTGAGCATACTCTTTGAAGGACTCCTCTTTCTTTTGAGACAAGTTCTGGAGTTGCGTGCAGGTAGGCGCCATGTCCAGGTTATATTTGTACTGTTTCAAGAAGGCATTAGCAATATCTTCCCATGTCTGGATGTGAACTCTTTCTAACTGCATGTACCAATCTAGAGATACTCCACTTAAACTGTATTGAAAACAGTAGATCACCAGCTTCTGGTCTTGAGCATATGCATACATCTTCCTGCAATACATGCCCAAATGGTTCCTTGGATAGGTGAGCCCCTTGTATTTTCCAAAGTTAGGTACTTTGAATTTTGGTGGGATCACCACATCGGTAACTAGACCCATTTCAAGAGCATCTACATCGAAGGCATCATAACCTTCTACAACTTTCAATCTTCCCACAAGAGCTTTGTACTAATTTAGCATGAATGGATTCTCAGTAGCATGAGTATTGGTCGTTCTTAAGGGTTCTTGATTGACATCCTCTAAGTCGTGGTCTCCATACTGTAAGTCCAAGTAGTTGTCTTCATTGTTGGTCAGAATCTATAGAGTATGGGATGCCCCTACCTTCGGTGGAGGTGGGACAAACCCTTCAGTCTCAGCTTGTATTGTCTCTTATTTGGCCATGGCAGACTTTTGGGGTCCTGCTTCTGGATCTTTCCTTGGTTGGTGAGTGCTTGATGCACCAATGGTTTGGGCCACTTCTTTAAAGGCTACCCTAGGAATTTGATCATGTCTGTCAATAATGTTCTTCAAAGGATACCCTAGGAATTTGATCCTATCTGTCAATAATGTTCTTCAAGGCTAGAAGAACTTGAGTCATGTCTCCTCTCATTGAGTTGACATTGCCCTTGACTTGCTCAAGATCTTCTTTGAATGCAGCTTGATTCTCTTCAATTTGTTCCATCGCTTTATATTGATGGGCTCTTGTCTGATATGATGGTCAGAGAGGTGGTGGTTTTCTTCTACCAATGGTTTAACTAGAGAAGGTTTTGAAAAAATATAAGTTTCTGTGCCATAAATTTATGAGATGCAGATATTTATGAATGTATGAATGTGTATGAACATGCTAAGAATTTCATTTTGAATGTCTTATTCACTTGGATACATATTTTTTTTTTATATATTTCTTGTTAGGTTTTGCTTTTTTTTTTTTATTGGTGAGTATCTAGAAAATAAATACACAAACGAACTACGAAACACAATGCCTTTATTGAAAGTAACAATTGTCTTTAAAAGAGAACATAATTCAGATATTGAAAGATATTACAACTTTAAAACAATAAACTCGCTGCAAGAAAATTAACAAAGGAAAACAGTATTCAAAGCGCGCTTACGGATGTCTGCTCTGAAATGATCGACCATTGTTCGGAAAAGCTTGAGAAAGTCTTCAATATCTTGTGGAAGAGGAACCATCACATTTTCTGTGTCTCTCAACTTTCTAGGGATGTCTTCGATGAGATTGTTGGCTAAGAAGGCGAGTATTTCGTACTTGTCCTTGTAGTATCGGTATTCTCTGTTAAGATTAAGAATTATTTTATGGTTATCCCTTCCTGCTTGGGCGATCTTTGCATACTATTCTTCCCAATACATCTTTTCATCCCTCATCTCCGTATAAAGTCTTTGTTGTATCAAGAAATCCTTTTGGAGGCCTTCTAGCTTAATGCACACTTGCTCGTATTCTTCAGTTTTTCGGGTAAGAAGTCTTTCTGCCTTCATCCTTGCAAGGTGTTCCCTTATCTTTGATTCTTGTATATCTTGGAGTCTGGTGGTAAGATATTTCATTTTCTCTTCTTGATCTAAAGAATCTTGCACCAAACTTTGGATTTGGGTCCTCAGATCTTCTTCCAACACCTTCTTGTCTTGCATCGCCTTTTGATACTGTTGTACCCCAAAATTTTCCCTCTCATGTTTACCAAGGTCTTCCCCCTACATGGTTGACCATAAACCCTTGCCTAAGGAAAAAGAAAAATTTTTAGCGTTGTTTTAAGTACCTTTCGATTGGCATTCAGAAAGACCCTTCGATTGGTATTCTGAAGGAGCCTTTCGATTGGCATGGACAATGCCCTTCGATTGGCATTATGGCCAAGCCTTTCGATTGACATTCCAAAAAATTCTTCGATTGGAATTATGGCCAAGCCCTTCGATTGGCATGGATACAAGGCCTTTCGATTGGCCTCATGACAAGCCTTTCAATTGGAATTGTGTCAAGGCCTTCGATTGGCATTGTGTCAAGGCCTTCAATTGGCATTCTGAAAGACCTTTCGTTTGGCACCATGGACCAAGTCTTTCGATTGGCATGGTAAGGGATTCTTTGATTTATCATCTCAAACCAGGGCAGCTTTGACAAGCATGTTAATTGCGTCCTTCGATTGGAATTTGGACAAATGGCCTTTCGAATGAGATGCTAGTACAAAAATTCAAAAGATCAATCAAGGCCAAGGGCCATTCGAAGAACTCCTTCAAGGCCATTCGAAGGAGGCCATCAAGAGGGCATTCGAAAGTCAAAAGGTGTCCAGGTTCATTCAAGATTCCAAAGATACATGAATATTTAAAAAAGGAAATCTTTTAATATTTATGATTCTTGTCTCATAGCTTTAAAAGCCTGGTTAAATGGCTGTCTCTTGTCGTTACTATGCACCCTCACACTCCTATAAATACGAGTCCAATGACACATTACAGGGGGGTGAAAAAAATTAGAGAGACGCTACCCACAAATCCACCAAAGGTTTTCAAAATTGTCATAAGTAATCCAAGCCAAGGCAACCCTTCAACAAAAGTATCCACGCCCATAAGTCACAGATCGAAGGTACCCACATACAGAAAGTTCCAAATCGAAGGTTCCAACTACTAGTAAGAGAGGGTAAAATGTCAAACTTTGTATTTACATAACAAATCCATATTTGTTGTTTCATTTGATTTGTCATTCTAGACAGAATCAAAGGGCTTGGGTTTGGCACCCAGGTCATGTTTTTCGTTTGCTAGCACTTGCTGTATATATAGCTTGAAAAGAGCCAGCGCACGTAGGATCGAAGGACCTGGGTTTCGATACCCAGGTCCTGCGTTTTATTTCACTAACATATTTTTGCAGATGTAGTGCCTCCACAGGTAACCCTTCAGGCCTTTCCAGCAACACCCTTTATAGAATCGAAAGGCAACCTTCTTCCTCTAAATTGAAACCCCCCCTTTCTCCCTGAAATCGAAGTTTAACCATATCCTTCCTAAACCCAATCAAAGGAGGCAGGAAAGGGTGCAAATAGAAGCTTACCCCATCAATTCTCAAGCCCAATCGAAGGCTACTCACACCCATTCCCTAGCTCAATTGAAAGAAGGACAAAGAAGGGTGAATCAAAGGAGTCCATGGCTTGGATCAAAGAAGTCTTTTCTCTTCTTTATTTTTACTTTTTACTTGTCTTTCTATTTGGTTGTAATAGCCTAAGACCTCTATTTTCTGCATTTTTTTTGCTGCTTTTCATATTAACTGCTGGTAACTAGGCGCGTATGAAAAGACTAATAATTAAACGTTATCAAACTTAACAAAAAGACAAAAATAACTGAATTGAACACAATTGCACACAAGCACATCTAGGGTATCCCACTTTGGTTTCCTTTAAAAAAAGCAGTCATGGGGAAGGAATACTTTAGCAAAGACCCATAAATCAAAAGATCATAGTCCCTCGATGACCCTACAGTTGCCTTTTCGGTAAATGATCTAGTCCCTAAATAGAATTGCTAAAGCATCTCCATAAGTTTCCTTCATGACTGTAACGTCCCTCCAATTGTCCCTCAAAACATCCAACGATAAGGATACCTACTCACTAATAGTAGGATAGCACTGTCTAAAGGAAAAGAGGAAAGGAATAACCTTTTCGAGTACAAAAGTAAATAGTTGTTAGAAGTTTGCTCAAACATTTGTGCAGTTACACAAAAACTACGTTTCAAAAGACATTTCAAAACACTTTGTATATTTTCTCCACTATCCCGAGAAACATTACAAAGTTCATCGTACTAAGGCATTTTCAAAACATTTTCAAACACAAAGCACAAAGGTATTTTAAAAATGAGCAAACCTCTAAGAGCCCGTAGATAACTACGGGTGGAAATGGTGCTAACACCTTCCCTTTCCATAATCTACCCCCTTACTCAGAAAACTCTCAAAAAGGTCTTTTTCTGTTCTTTTCACCCTTTCCTTTGTTGGATAAAAGAAAAATGGTGGCGACTCTTGCTTACCGCAATATTTGTGAACACAAACGCAAAACCAGTATTAAACAATCTGTTCTGCCACCGTATCACAGAATTGGTGACTCTGCTGGGGAAATAAAAAAGTGGGGTTACCTTAGAGTTTTAGTTCACCATTTTAAATGCCTTATTGTGTGTTTGCTTGCTTTATATTTGAGGGTTTGTTGGGGTATTCTTATAAAGATCCTACATCCGAATCTGGGGCACCTTATTAGGTAAGTATCAATATATCATGGAGGTTGTACGGCGTAGACCGATACTGACGAAGTGGTGGTTACGTTGGCGCGATACTTTGGATTGTACTAATGTTCCTTGAGTAAGTCGAGGATAACATTAGGCTTCCTCATAGTGTCACTAAGCGCTAACTGACCTTTAGAACCTTTAATTGACTCATCCTAGCCATTAGGAAGTAGTGAGATAACCGACTTTGGTTCCGACCGAAGATTGGTTGATACTCGATACTACACTCATTGAGGCTGGACTTTCGGGATTTTTTGGTTGCAATACTTCGGTGCGGAGATGAAATAATTTCTGAAGGGAAGGTCAGTGATATTGAGACTCCTTAGAACCCAGTTACTATTAATAAGACAGGTTGAGCCAACTAAATTTCAAAAGGGTACTTACCTACAAACCCCATGAAAGCCTAAACCTAAGGTTGTCTGTGTGATTTGTTTGCTTTCAACTTGAGCTACTTGTTGGGTTTTTATCTAACAACATGATCTCCATGCAGGATTTGTTTACAGTCATTATCCAGTAACCTGGACTTCTTAGACTCACTTGTTTTCATCACCTTACACTTTTGCTTAGCAAATATCATACACATCATAACATCATGCCACAACATTTCCTTAACCATTTCAAGGATCTCAAGGGTTTGTGATGCAGGTTATGATAAATCAGACGTCTATCAAGGCGAAAGGGGATTTATTTTCCTCTAGACAATGCCGTAAAAAGACCAAAACACGACAACTTGAATCAGGGGATATGACCCACTTGATATGGTGAGCTTGACTCTTGTAGAAGGACCTTCAATGATACGAAATTCTTTACTCAAAACTGCAAATTTCAACTTCTGACATTTTCTTGTTTATCCCACGAGATCCTTGAAAACATTTGCATATCATACATGTCATGGCATACTAGGTACTCTAGGTACAAGCTTCTTATCCCTTCGTTGTTTATTTCAGAAATAAGAAATGGCTCTTGAAAAAACAATCAAATACCTTCAGGCTCAAAATGCTCAGTTACAACAAATGTTCCCGACTCTGACCCAGGGGAAAGAAGATCCGAAAGCTTTAATCATCAAAAATAAGACTAAGAAGGCAAATAAGCCAGTTCATGTTTTAAGTGTGGGAAGAAGAAGACCAGCTAACCGAGCTCTAGATTTTGCAACCCCATCAAAGAGAGGGGATAATCAAGAGGAAGATGACAATGAATTAGAGGAAGGAGACAACAATTCATCGTCTAAAGAAGATGAAACTGACTATTCTGAGGAGTAATATCCTCCTGTTGACGATAAATACAAATGGCTAGAGGATCGGCTCAATGCCATGGAGATCAAAAGGGTGCCCGGTCTGGATTTTGAAGAATTAGGTTTGGTTCCAGGGGTGGTCATCCCACCTAAGTTTAAGGTCCATATCATTGAAAAATATGATGGTGTTTCCTTTCCCAAGCTTCACTTGAGGTCATATGTCAGAAAGATCCAGCCTCACACTGCTGACCGGAAGCTATGGGTCCATTTCTTCTAAGAAAGTTTGGCTGGCGCTCAACTGTATTGGTTCTATTAGCTAGAAAGAACTGAAATCCATACATGGGAAGACTTGGCTGCTTCTTTCTACAAGCAGTACCAATACAACGCTGATATGGCACCAACTCGAGTGCAACTGCAGAATATGTCCATGAGCTCAAGAGAAGGGTTCAAGGAATATGCACAAAAATGGAGAGATCTAGCTGACAGGGTACAACCTCCTCTGAATGATCGTGAAATGGTAGACATGTTCATGGGCACTCTGACAGGCCCGTTCTTTAATCTACTGATTGGGAGTTCCTCATCCGGGTTCACAAAGATGGTTCTGACCGGAGAAAGGATCGAAAATGGTATCAAGAGTGGAAAGATCCCGATGGCTGCATCTTCTAATGTTGAGAAGAAGAAATTTACTGGTAAGAGGGAAGCCAATGTTGTGTATGGCTAGAAGGGTCGTAATAAGGCAGACTACCACCAATCTGTAGGGGTAGTGCTGGTCTCTAATTTGGCACGCGTGCAATGACCATAACAACGGGGTAATCAGCGAAGGCAAGATGAGCCCGAGAGACAGTTTACCAAGCTCAATATACCGCTGTCTCGACCATTACAACACTTGATGAGGAAGAATCTGATTACACCGATAGGACCTCATCCAAACCCCAAGACTTCCTCTCCTAACTACAATCCTGGTGCAAGGTGTGCCTATCATTCTGGAAGTTCGGGGCATGATACTAACGATTGTTGGGTGTTGAAATACAAGATTCAGAACATGATTGACGCTAAGGAGATTGTGTTTGACCCTCCTGAGACTCCCAACATGATCACTCCCCCCATGCTAAATCATGGCCAGGATTGAGAGCATTTTTGTTCATTTGAATTCTCAAGTTGTATTTTCTTTGTTTGTTCAAACAATTATTGTCATGTAAAACTTTGTTATTTCATTAATGCATTGCACATGTTTGTCTTGAATTAATTTGTTCTCATTATGCTGAAACTGATTTCTTACTTCCATTTTGTGATATTCAACTCTTGATTAAAAGTTGTAAGCCTTTAGAGGGAGGATGACGAAAATGATACCACAATCTCTACAATGTGCTTTTGAACGGATCATGCTAACGATGTACAGGCGTTGTTTTAAATCTTAAATAGTGGAGTTATAAGGAAGATAATCCCTAGTCAACCCCTTTGAGCGAAAGAAGTAGGAGTTTTTATTTTCACACAAATTAAAACCCTTAATTATAACCTGGGGCAGGGTAGTTTTCTTAGTTAATTCATATGCACATTCGGTAGCAATATTCTACTTCATACATAATGAATGGCATCAAAGACGTCCTTCCAAATCAGAAGATGGTGATGGTTCCGCATAATCATTAAAACCGGCAGTCATTATCTCTCAAAATAAAAGCCTGCTAAGTCAAAACCTATGAAGGAGACTTAAGAAAAATTGGGGCATCCCGCTGAATGTAATTACAAAAGAAATAGTCCAGGAAGAAGTAGGGATAACAAAATAAAAAAAAAGAGGTCCTACAAATCCTCAACAAAAGAAAAGGTTACAAAAATGACTGCCTTCTCAAACAAACTTTCAATTTATGAACCATCACCAAGTATCAGAGCAAAGATTCCATACTCAATTGGGATCTAAATGCACAATTAACTGAACATAGGACTGAAGAACATCACGAAGAGTGGGTGGGTACAAATAAATTCTGAACCTTTATCCTTTGTTTTTTAAACTGTGAACCAGACCACATTACAACCCTTAAAAGTCCTAGCTGAAGCATGGGTTAGTTCGAGAGCATACTGTTATAAATGTATCCTGACTTCTGTAAGGTTTGCTATAAATCATGAGTTGATATCACATTCTTGTAAATTTTGTTTTACTATAAAAAACACATTTTCAAAAAATTTCAAGACAGACATAAGATTTGCATTCTTTAAATGACATTGTTTGCATATGACTATTTATTCAACAATAGAGAAATTCGCACACAAATATTCAATGAACAAAAATCATCTCAATGAGTAGAATCACCTCAGATGGAAAGACATTCCAGTGATAGGCCTTTCATAATTAAGGGGCCTGACATGGTGTCCAGTTGTCCTGGGCCGTCAAGTCAAGGTTCAAGGAATCTCTCAAAAATGCCAAATAGCCAGGGACAGATCTCCGTCTGAGTCACTTGGGGCATTGGACGTGAATTCCAGCAATGAATCCTGTAGGATCAAACAAACACCTTCTGGAAAGTGTGACAACACTTACTACTATGGACAATGACAATTCTCCGTACCTGATGAACATGGACATAGTCCAAAAATACTACGCATAAACAAAGACCCGCTAGGTTGACTGGCCTAGGCAAAAATAAGGGCATCCCAGCGAACCAAAAGAGTTCGGGAAAAAATTAGGGATATATACAAAAATATTATACACCCGGCAAGTCGAAAACCTTAAAAGGCGGCTTGAGTAAAAAAGGGTATCCCAATGGACTGAATATCTGAAAAGACAGTCCAGGAAAAGTTAGGGATTAAAGCGTACGACTACGTCCTGTCATCTCGTCACTTGTCTAAGCAGTAGAAGGTTTATTACCCTGATCTGTATTCACCAAGCACCCTAGGAGTTGGGATGACACTCAAACCATCCACAAAGTCTTCGCAGGTACTTTCTCCAGCAGGTACAGAGGCAGGGGCATCTTACTAAAAAGTCACTGACATATCCTTAACTTATAACCTAGTGATGTCAGGTGTTCTTGTATCCCCGACAGAACAGGAATTTCTAACTACTGCTTCGACATCAGGTTTTCCCTAGTAAAGTCGTCAAACTTCTCAGGATTCCCCAATAGGATTTTACAAAATCCTCAGGCAGTGCACATAACTTTCCTTCCCCAACAGAGTTTATTTCTCTAACAACGGAAGATCATCTCCCAGCAGTTCAGCTTCAACAAAATCTGAAGACCTACATTTTTCATCGCCAGTTGCAATCAGGGATTTATTTCCCCTAATTCAACAGCACTGCAATAGAACAACTGATACATTCATATATTGCATTCATACATTATTCTATAAACGTCATAACATCTCCAGTATAAATACATACATCCAAATCTCATTTATTTTGAGAACACCATTACACAATGCATTTCATACATCATGACATTGCATACAGCTAAGGCTTTACCTTTTCAAGAAAGATCAATCAACAAATATTTATCATCAACAATTTTCAACAGGTCCAGGATTAGCTCCTCAAACAAAACAGAATAATTATCTGTGCGACCAAATACAACTTTACACGGGCTCATCATGAAGCAATCTTACACGGGTTTCTTCTGACTTCAAAATACATATTTACATGGGCTCTTTATGAAGCAGTCTTACACGGGTTCCTTCACTTTCTGAAATACAACTTTACATGGGCTCTTCATGAAGCAATCTTACACGGGTTCCTTATCCCTCCTTCTGAAGTTTTACACGGACTTATCCCGAAGCAGCCCTACCCAGGCTCCTTCTGAAGTTTTACACGGACTTATCCCGATGCAGCCCTACCCAGGCTCCTTCTAAAGTTTTACACGGACTTATCCCGAAGCAGCCCTACCCAGGCTCCTTCTGAAGTTTTACACAGACTTATCCCAAAGCAGCCCTACCCAGGCTCCTTCTGAAGTTTTACACGGACTTATCCCAAAGCATCCATACCCAAGCTCCTTCTGAAGTTTTACACAGACTTATCCCGAAGCAACCCTACCCAGGCTCCTTCTAAAGTTTTACACAGACTTATCCCGAAGAAGCCCTACCCAGGCTCCTTCTGAAGTTTTACACGGACTTATCCCGAAGCAGCCATACTCAGGCTCCTTCTAAATTTTTTACACGGACTTTTCCTAAAGCAGCCCTACCCAGGCTCCTTCTGAAGTTTTACACGGACTTATCCCGAAGCAGCCTTACCCAGGCTCCTTCTGAAGTTTTACACAGGCTTATCCTAAATTAGCCCTACTCAAGCTCATTCTAATGTTTTACACAGACTTATCACAAAGCAACCCTACCCAGGCTCCTTCTGAAGTTTTACAGAGACTTATCCTGAAGCAGCCCTACCCAGTCTCCTTCTGAAGTTTTACACAGACTTATCCTGAAGCAGCCCTACCCAGGCTCCTTCTGAAGTTTTACACTGACTTATCCCGAAGCAGTCCTACCTAGGCTCCTTTTGAAGTTTTACACAGACTTATCCCAAAGCAGCCCTACCCAGGCTCCTTCTGAAGTTTTACACAGATTTATCCCTAAGCAGCCATACCCAGTCTCCTTCTGAAGTTTTACACGGACTTATCCCGAGGCAGCCCTACCCAGGCTTCTTCTGAAGTTTTACACGGACTTATCCCAAAGCATCCCTACCCAGGCTCCTTCTGAAGTTTTACATGGAATTATCCCAAAGCAGCCTGTGATACAGTGGCAGAACCGACGATTATACTTGTTTGTGTTTTTTGTTTGCAAATGTTGCAGTAAGCAAGAGTCGCCACCGACTTTTATTTTATCCAATCAGGAAAAGGAAAAAGAACAGAAAAAACCTTTTCGAGAATATTTCTGAGTACGGGGGGTAGATTATAGAAAGGGAAGGTGTTAGCACCCTTTCTATCCATGGTTTTCCATGGGCTCTTAGGTAATTGCTCATTTTAAAATTGCTTGTGTGTGTGCTAGTTTTGAAAAAAGGTTACTTCGTGATAACCCTTGTATCAGTCCTCAAGGATGTGACGAAGTTGTTTTGAAAATTGTTTTGAAAAGTGTTTGTGTGAAAAAGTTTCTTTGTTTGAGCAAGTACTTAAGAGTTAATCTACCTACTCGAAAAAAAGTTTGTTCATTTTCCTTTAGACAGCGCTATCCCATTATTAAGGAATAGGTAGAACCGTCGTTGGAGTTTTTAGGGACGTTCGAAGGGACATATACGATCACAAAAGCAATTTTAGGAGGTGTTAGTAATCATCCTAAAGCCTTAAAGATATTTTCCGAGGCAACATCCGGATGGGTCATTTGATATCTTTCGAAGCTAGAGGACGACCACTAACAAACCCTATACTTCATGATCGTTTAACCGAAGGCAACCGAAGTGGAGTAAACCCTAGGAGTGAGCATGTGCGAGTGAGCTTTTTCAGTTAATTTGTCTTTGCACATTTAGGTTATCTACCGTTTTAATTTTCAAATGTTCTTTCCATACAATCCTATTAGCATACATATAACAGTTTATAATTGCGGAAATTAAAGTGCAGAAATAGAAATCCTAACTATTACATGGCTTTTGCAGATACAAAATTATTTTGACTGAAAGTAAAATGCGAGATTAAAACCTAATTAAAACTATTACAACCTCGGAGCAATTACAAAATTAATAAAAGGTAATTGAAATATGCGCGACTAATTAAATGCGAGGACGATTAGAAGACCTAGAAAATCTAATTTGATAAAAAATATTTGAGTTATTTTTGAAGAAAAATTAATTATTTACAAAAATTAAATCCTAATTTCTAATTGATTTTTAATTTACAAAAAAAATAAGATTTAATTGCCCTAAATTTGAATTAAATTAATTTAATTAAAGAAAATAAATATTTTATAAAAAAACATGATTTTTGGTGTCTTTGTGATTTTTTTTGGTTTTTTTAGTTAATTAAAAAAAGATATTAATTCGTGAAAACAAATAATTAAACAAATAAAAAAAATAAAAGAGATAAAGGAAATTAAATTGGGCCTGCTTAAGCAATTGGAGGGGGTGTGTTGTGAAATTTGCTAGGCCCACCAAGCTGAAGCCCAATCTACGTTGGATCCAGTGGTGCTCCCTCCTGACGGTGTACCATGGTCTCTAGCAAGTGGGGGTGTTGGATTGGACTGATGGTGAATTCCATGGTTGGATGTTGATGGCATACGGTAGGCGTTTGGTCAAGAGAAGCACCAGATCTGCAAAGGAATCAAAATAAAGAAATTTGCTGGGACCTGGGATCGAACCCAGGTCCTCTACCCTTTCCAACATACGCCCTTGCCAGCTGCGCTACCTGTTTTGTTTGTTAATATAATAGCAACAATATATAATATATGAAACATGGTAACTGAATCACAAACGCGCGTGAAATTCAAAATGGCCAATGGTATCTTGACACGCCTTCATCCTCCTCTTTGTTCCATCGTTTTAGACTACGACCTTTTACCCACAGCAATTTTCGTCACTATAGACTTTAGTGACGGTTTTCGTGCGTTGCTATAGACCTTTCATATCTCAAAACGCAAAGCAAGCAATATTAATCAGAGCTAAGAACATAGATCCACTGAGAATCTTGTCCTGAGTTCATTGGTATCATTAATCAGTCCTAATTTTGCTTCTACGAGGAATCCCTAACTTGAAGCTTTCAAACCCTAATAATGTCGTAAGCTTGTTCCTGCACTAGAAATCAAATTCAGGCTATCCAAAAGGTCACAAACATGACTATGAATACATTTATGCAAGCAAATCGAATGTAAAATGCGTAAAACCTTGAAATCGAATTTGAGTTACAAGGGTGCAAACCGTGATCTATATCTTACAGTTTGGGATGTTTTGTGGCTTGAGAATGATTGGAATCACTTCAGAGTATGTCCAGGAACAAGCTAATGTCTTTGGAATTGCTTGAATCAGGCTGCAAATGAAAATCCGACCTACACTTTTCTTTGTAAATTTTGGAAATTGTTCTTGTGTTTTCTCTAATGGCAACTGTTGTACCCCAAAATTTGCCCTCCCATATTCTTCAAAATTTACCAAGATCAATCTTCAGATGATTCAAAATCTCTCAAGGGTTGCACAGTCCAATTGCCTCCTAACACAGTCAAAATTAGGGTTTTGGTTCTGGCAAAGAAATTGAAATTTTCAAGGGTCCAATAAAGTCCCACATGCCTATAAACATTGTCAAGCATCCATATGCCAAGTTTCAAGACTCACAGCATCAAATTGCACAGTCAAAAACCCTAAATGCCTCACAGTCAACTGCAGGGGCAAAATGGTCATTTGACAGTCAAAAGTCAAAAATTTTGGTCAACATCTTATTTTGAAGCCACAAACATCATTTGATCAATTCTTGATCATGATTCTCAAAGCATGGCTCAAAAAGTCTCAAGATGCAAAAGTTTCTATTTTTGGACAGTTGAAAAGTCAACTGCAAATTGACCAGGGCATAACTTCCTCATGGTTTATCAGAAAAATCCCATCCAAAGCTCATTTTGAAGAGAATGACATTTCCTACAACTCATCGTCACACTTCAAGTCCAAGAAATGCTCTCACAAAAAGTTATCAATTTCAACATTATAGGTCATTTTCAAAAGTCAACAAAAAGGCACTTTAAGTCAAAGACCATAACTTGAGATTGGTAAATCAAAATGACATGGGACCAAAGGCATTGGTTAGAGGACTTCAAGACCTTTCGAAAATGTCCAAGAACATGATCATAGCTTCAAAATTGAGCAAGATATGCCTTGGAGAAGTTGGGAAATTTTTGGGAATTTTGAAAAGTCAACTTTGCTTCACAGACTTCAAAAATGCTAATGGGCCTCAATTTCTTTCATGGATCATTACCCAAAGGCTATGCACGACCCATTGACCTAAAAGGGATTTATTTTCTTATTTTTGATTAATTAATTGAATTTTTATTATTATTAATTCATTTAATTAGATTTAAATATGAAAAGATATCAAATAATACTTTTCAAATCTTTTTGTGCAGAAAATCCACTCATTATGTGCTAAAGATTTCGTTTCACATTCCAAAAAGCAATATCTTTCACAATTGGTAAGAGTTTCATGGCAAAAAGATTGAAAAAAGATTGGATTTACATGATTGGAAATCAAATATCAAAATCATTAATTCATGGACTATGGGCTTGGCTTTTTGACCTAATTCCATTCAGGTACAAAGGCACAACATAACCTAATGCTAATATACACGAAAGACTGCTCAAAAGCTAAGAACAAAGTTTCAACTTTTCATCAAATTTTTGGAATCTGAAATCATAGCTACAGCGCGATTCAAAGCCTAAAACCTATTCCAAACGCTTGCTGAGACTTCCTTGAACGTGTAGCAATCACTTTCCAGTCTCCATACTCCAAGAATTGGTAGAACAGAATCACTCTTTTCGTGAACATATCCATAATCGTTTTTCAATTTCCATGCATTATTCATGTATTTTATTTGTTGATTTACACTAACAATGATGTTCTGAAGCGAATGGTACCATTTAATTGAACTAACAATGCTTGAACCAAGATCTGCCATTGATGGATATTAGGTTTTCAGAAGCTCAAAATTAGGGGTTCTCCCATATGGAAAAATTGGCCCTTAAAACCTATGCCATTGAATTCGTGGCAACAGGACGAATCCATTGATGACCTCTAACCTTTTTTATATTACAGCATGTGCTAATCGCTATTATTTCAGGCTTCATTTAGTGGGGGTTTAAAACCCCCGCTATTTGTTTTCTATTTACAGGAAAGATGAGGAAGAAGATGGACGTGTCTTCATGTGATAGGGAGGTTCAAATAATTGGCGCGTTTTTTTCTTTTGTTTCAGAATAATTGCTTTTTTCACATATAATAATGACGCTCCATTATGTATACAAAAAAAACGCGTTGGCTCGGTTGGTGGATGAGTTGTCCTGCAGGTATTGGGACCTGGGTTCGATTCCCAAGTCCCCCCATATGTTCAATAATTTTTGTCTCAATATATTCCTATGCAGCATTCCACCAAAGGTTCACCATACACGCATATGCTAAGGCCTGACAAGTGGCTTCAAGACCAATCTGAAGGCCAAAACGTGCAGTCCATGGTACACGCTAGTCAACCACTCCACATGTGATCCCAAGAAGCCAAAGAAGGCTTTGTTCTGATGGGCCAAAAATACTTCAAAAACCTCCCTTTGGGGTCTGACACCCCCTGGTTTGCACTTTCTTTTTAATGTTAATTCTTTTCAATTTTAATTCTTTTAATTGTTTTTTTTAATTGTTTCTTTAATATCATAAAATAATTCTCACAATAAAAAAAATCAGAAACTAAAATATGTTAATTAATTTATTTATTAAATATTTTTGTAAATAAATGTTAAATAATTAATTTAGTTAAATTAGGTTAAAACTTCAATCTTTTTCTTAATAAATTAAAATATGTAGAAATTAGGGTTTTTTAACATTCTCATCTTTTTCTTAAATAAATAATTTTCTCTCATTATTATTATTAATTATTACTTTTGTAAATAAATATGTAAATAATTAATTAGCATAAATTAGATTAACTTTAATATTTTCTTAATAATTAAAATAGACTTAGAATTAGGGTTTCCTTTTAATTTTGATCTTCTTTATTTCATAAAATACAAAAACCTAAAAAAAAAATCTTTTCTTAATTAAATAATAATTAGCTTTTAATTCAATTTAATTTCAAAAGGGTCAAAACCCTCGGACATTCGATTCTAATTTCTTTTCGCGCATTTATTTTCTTTCGAATATTATGTAATTGCTCAAGGCTTGTAATAGTAATTAGGTCTTTTACTTTCCGCATTTTATTAAAACTGGTCTTTGTAATTTGGCGATGTATAGACCCGCGCCTTGTAATAGCGTAGGATTTTACTTTCCGCATTTAAATTTCAGGACTTTTAAATTCTAATTGCATGAAAGAATGTATGGCTAATTAAAAATAACTCGTAGCTCACAAATGCCATGATCAAAGATAATTGCTAAACATGAAAACAACACACAAATTCACACACCACTCTTAGGGTACGCCTCACTGTTGCCTTACCTTCGAAACGTGGTAGTCGAGTATAGGACGTTTTAGTAAGTCCTTATGTCCATGATCCAGTTGCCTCGAAACGGTTGCCTCGGATTAAAAAAGGATCAATGGCATAAGGGTAGCTTCTAAGGTGTCCTACTGTTGCTCTGGTGACCACACTGTCCCTACAAACAAATTGACCCGAACACCTCCAACGATGGTGCTACCTATCTCTCAATGGTGGGATGGCACTACCTTAAGGACATTTACACAGCCTAATTCCTTAGGGTAGGTAGATGACTCATAAATACTTGCTCTATTCGAAAACAAATCAAAAACTCTTTTCACACCGACACTTTTCAAAAAGCTTTCAAAACAATTTTTCAAACACTCTTGAGGACTGATACGAGAGTCATTCTGAAATCTTTAAACGAAACTTTTTCAAACCCACTCACACTTGAAAAGCAAACACTTTTGAAAACACAATGAGAAAGTATCTAAGAGCCCATGGATAACCATGGATAGAAAGGGTGCTAACACCTTCCCTTTCTATAAATCTACCTCCCGAACCGAGAAACTATCTCATAAGGAATTTTGCTGTGCTTTTGTCCTGTCCATGTTGGAGAAAATAAAAGACGGTGGCGACTCTTGCTTACCGCGACATTTCACGAACCATCATTAAACAGTCAGTTCTAAATCCACCGATCACAGAACTAGCGACTCTGCTAGGGACACTTAAAGTGAGGTGTACCTTAGGACTAAGATCACTTGTGTTTTCAATTGTTGTGCTTGTTTGCTTTATTATTATGGGTTGCATCAGAGTTACATAGATCCTAACCCGGATCTGGGGATACCCTTTTAGGTAGCATAAGCTATGAGGGATCTGTCTAGCGTAGACCGACACGGGTGAAGCAGTGGCTACGTTGGTGTGGCACCTTGGTCTGTACCGATATCCCTTGTGTTGCAACAAGGAGAATATGGGTCTTCTGAGGAGTCATTAAGCACCAACCGACCTTAGAACCTTAAATGACCCAACTTGGCCAATAGAACAGTAGCAGTATGCTACGCCCATTGAGGCTAAACTCTCGTGATGGTTCTGGCCGCTAGAAAAGATTGCGACACTGGAGTTATGACCGATTGAGGGTAGTCAGTGATATTGGGATCCTCTAGAACCCGGTTACTTCTGATAGGACAGGTCTTAACCAACAAACTGAAAAAGGGTAATACCCAGACCCCATGCTGGCCTAAACTCTAAGGGCTTGTCTTGTGTGACTTGTGTGCCTTATCATGTTTACCTTTGTGAATATTTGTGGTGTGCTTTATCATAACATCATGCCATCATAATCATTGTATGCATCCTGCATAAGGACTGACCATTTCAAAGACAAGAGGGTTTCACCTTTGCTCTGTTTTGTAGGACATCATGATGCCTATGCGAAGGAATACTATCCGGTTCAACTTTGTTCACCCACCTGAGTTACTTGAAGAGTTGGTTAGCAGAATTCCAAATACTACTTCCTTCATCCAGAGGCATGGTTCTCTTCTCAGTTTAGTCACTGCAAAGTGGGACCAACAACTAATGAGTGTCCTGACCCAGTTTTATGACCCTCTGTACCAGTGCTTCACCTTTCAAGACTTCCAGCTGGTCCCTACCCTGGAAGAGTTCTCTGATTTGCTTGGTATCCCTATCTTAGATCAGACTCCCTTCACTGGTTGGGAAAAGACTCTTAGGCTTGAGGAGATTGCTGCAGCTCTTCCCTTGACCCACAAGGAGGTAATGGACAACTGGGTGACTAGAAGCAAAGTTAAGGGTTTCTTGGCCAAGTTTCTGGTTGGTAAGGCTAACAGTTTCTGGAATGACTTGGACTTTAGGGAGTACGAAGACATTCTGGCTCTCTTAATCTATGGTCTAGTCTTGTTTCCTAATCCTGATAACTTCATTAACGTCACTGCCATAAGGATCTTTATGTCTCGGAACCCTGTGCCCACTCTCTTGGGTGATATCCTGCAACAACTTTATGCTCGTACTGCCCGAAGACGAGGAACTCTGTGGTGTTGTATTCCTTTGTTAGTGAGGTGGTTTATTTCGCACCTCCCTAAGTTCGTGCTGAAGAACAAAGAAGGAAGAGGTTGGGCTCATAGGTTAATGTCTCTCACTGATAATGACATCACTTGGACTCTCAGAGGTTTGGATGAGGTAGCTATTATTGATCGTTGCGGAGAATATCCTAATGTCCCTTTGATTGGTACCCAAGGAGGAATCTCTTATAATCCATGTCTAGCCCTCCGTCAGTTTGGAAGAGCTAGAAGAGCAGGGCCTCATGAGATGTTGGTGCCTCACATCAGTTTTGAGTTTCAGGTAGATAGTGACGAGCTATGTCGTAGGTTCATCAAGGCTTGGGACAGAATTCACAAAGCTGACCCACAAGAGTTGGGACCAAAGACTTCTCTACCTATGGAAGCCTACTACAAATGGGTCTGCATCCGTGCTCAGAAGTTAGGTATGCCGTATGAAGCTGTCAGACCCGTCATTCTTGAATATCCTGATAGAGATGGGGCTTCTCCAACTGTTCTCCCTCCTCAGATACCTACTAATATTGATACACTAAAAAGGTCTTGGGCACAACTACGAGAAGAACGGGATTCTTATCGGGAAAAGTTCAACGAGAAGGAATTGAAGATCCAGAAGCTGACAAAGCAGTTGGAGAACGAGCGGGCCTTGAATGATTACATCCGTACTGAGAAGAGGAGACCCTGGGATCAATGATGAACTTTGGATGTTCTTTTACAGTTTTACTTCCCTTTTCAGTATTTTCAATTTTTATGTAACGCCTAAGGGCAATCTGTTGAACAATTTAAATTTCAAAGTTGAATCTAATGAAGTGTGTTCCTTTTTGTTTACAAAGTTGATTCCCGATTGTCTTTGAAAACATAAATCATACGCATCCCATTCATCATGTGCATAGCAGGTACTCTTCTTTTCAGGTTGCTTAATGTTCTTCGCTGTTTATTTCAGCATCATGAACCCTGAATCATCTACTGAGCAGTCCATTAAGGCCCTTCAGGCTCAGAACGCCCAATTCCAAGAGTTGATCATGAGTTTGGCCCAAGGTCAGGAGGAACTGAAGGCCCTGCTGGTCAAGAAGAAGAAGAAGAGAATTGTACTATTCAACACGGGCCGGAGGTTTGGTAACACACTGCAGAATGAGGTTGATCAAGCTGGTTCTTCTGTGGGGAAAGGCAGTCCCCAGGGGGGAAGAGTTCCTAGTCCGGTGGTCTCTGACAACGAGACTGATTTCAATGAGGAGCAGTATCCTCCAGCTGAAGACAAGTACAAGCAGTTGGAAGACCGTCTGAATGCCATGGAAATTCAACAAGTGCCTGGGTTGGATTTCGGAGACTTGGGTTTATCTTCTGGTGTGGTCATCCCACACAAGTTCAAAGCACCATCTTTCGCAAAGTATGACGAGGCTTCCTGCCCTAAGCTACATCTCAGATCTTATGTGCGGAAGATTCAGCTGTATACTGTAGACAAGAACTTGTGGATATATTTCTTCCAGGAGAGTCTTTCAGGGACTCATCTTGAATGGTTCTATCAGCTGGATGGAACCAAGGTTCGTAACTGGGAGGAATTGGCTACTGCTTTTCACAAGCAGTATCAGTATAATGCCGACCTCGCTCCTACACGTACCCAACTCCAGGGTATGTCGCTAGGATCGGGAGAAGGTTTTAAGGAGTATGTGCAGAAGTGGAGGGACCTGGCTGGCAGGGTGCAGCCACCATTAACCGACCGTGAACTTGTAGACATGTTCTTGGGGACCCTATCCGGGCCGTTCTTCAATCATCTCATTGGCAAATCGTCTGCAGGGTTTACAGACCTCATTCTGACTGGGGAAAGGATAGAGGCTGGTATGAAATTAGGGAAGATTCAGAAAGGTGCGTCCTCAAGTTCTGAGAAGAAGCCTTTCAAAAAGGAAGCCAGTGCTGTGTATAGGCCTAGAAGGCAAAACAAACTAGAGCGTCGCCAAGCTGTCAACACGGTGGTTATTGCAAAGCCTGCTGCCGCTCCTCGGCAACCTAACCAACCAAGGGGTGAGAGACCCAGAAGAGAATACACTCGGCTTAGTATGACCTTGTCACAAATCTTGCCGCAACTACTATCGACCAACTTGGTAACCGTCAGAGAGGCTCCGAAGGTGGTGAACACAACCTCTCCGAAGTATAATCCAAATGCCCGCTGTGCTTATCATTCTGATAGCCCGGGGCATTCTACTGATGATTGCTGGGCCCTAAGAAATAAGGTTCAGGACCTTATCGATGCCAAAGAGGTTCAGTTCGAGGCGCCTGAGAAACCCAATGTGGTGACAGCTCCCCTACCTGACCATGGAGTGAATGCTATCAGGGACAGTGACGAAGTGGAAGAATCTGAGTTCAACAGCTGGATCTACCCGGCGGCCGACAGTGGACCTAGCAATTGGACTGCGAAAGACCACATACCTGTTACTTTTGTTACGCAGTAATGAATTCCTTTGTTTTTTTTAATTTGTAACAAACAATAAATTGAAACTTTATGGCCCGGTGTCTTACCCGGGGCACCGTTGGCTTCATTTGTGAGGGCTTATTACTTGTCATTTCATATATCATGAATAAAAGCATTGGACGTTTTTCGCATTTCAAATCTTGTGCTCCTTTTCTTTCTTTCTTTCTTTCTTTATATATTGTAAAACAGCTATATTTACACACACTCACCTATACAGGTTTTAATCCACTCTGGATCTCACTGGTAACGACCCTGCTACTGCCAGTTATTGTAACGCCCGAATTTAACTAATTGGTTAATTAAATTATTTAAGAATTTAATTATTGGATTTTGTCGGTTTAATCGCAAAAATAATATTAAGAATAATATTATTTATTTATTGGTGTAATTTAATTGAGTTGGGCCAAGTAGCATTAAAATGCAGTTAATTGGAGGGGTGTGGATAGTAGGCCCATTTGGATTAATTGTTGGAATAATATTGATACTATTATTATTATTATTTGGAGGAAAATTAATAAAAGATAAGTCAGCAGAGAAAATAAGGTTTTTTGGAGAGAAAACAGAAGTCACGTGAAAACGGTGCAAAGAGGCAAGGTTGAAGACGGCGGAAAAGCCATCGAAGAGGCGATTGCGATTAGAGAATCGAAGAACCGTCAATCCCAGGTAAGGGTGGAGTTCTGATTCTATAATCGGATGCATGATAGATGATATGTAGGATGAGATTTATCGAATTGCCCTATGTTTGGTGTGTTTTGATTATTGATGTGGTATTGATCCTATTGTATGCCTTAGATCATTGCTATATGGTAGGAATTCGATTTTGATGGTTTTAGGATGTTTGGGGATGATTAGGAATGGGTTGGGGTGATTTTGGGAAGCATAAAAACGTGAAATTTGGGGTTGCAGAGTCATCAACACGGGCCGTGTTGATGCACACGGGCACCCGTGTTGATCTTTTGTGTTGATGCTCGGGTAGGTTTTCCCAAAAATCGTTTCGGCCATAACTTTTGAACCGTAACTCCGATTTAGGCGCCGTTTGATGCGTTGGAAAGCTAGTGAAATTTTCTATATGATTATGAGGAATTAAGTAGCTTTAAGAGCTTATTTTAATAAGTTATTATTGGAGAAAGTGTTTATGTTTATAAGTGAATTTGGTTGTTATGTATTTTAGTGAAGTGATTGGAGATATTTGGGATTGGAGCTCTGAAGAACGACGAACAATCGCTCAAGAGTTCGAAGCTGCAATTTGATAAGGTAAGGGGGCTACTACTCAATTTATATTTGCTTATGGGTTTAGATGCAATTGGTTGGGTAATCGTAGGATAATCCCCATTGTTGATTTGGATCGAAATTGTATGATCGTGAATTTACCTTAGGTGTTCTAAGGATAACCTCAACGTTGTTAGGATTTCCCTAAAGGACGGGTAATATGTAACTTAAGGTCAATTTTAATAAAACTTGTTGTTGATGAAAGGATTGTTGACAAAATAGGATGTTTTAAAAATGAAAATTCTGAGTTTTGATTGATTTTGGAAAATGAGACCTTAAGTGAAATAATGTTGTCCTTAAGATTGGAAATTGACTAACGTAGAAGGGAATTGTGTTCCAATTGATGTGTTGTTTTGAGTTATGCACAATTGATGTTGTTATGTACCGAAATGTGTGTTTTGGCTGGCATTTTCGCGTTTGGCTGCTGTTCTGAACTGCTGCAGGAACAGGAAATTTTGGGTTCGCGCTCATCAACACGGGCCGTGTGGATTCACACGGGCACCCGTGTTGATTCACTGTGTTGGCAGGAAAAATGTTTTTCCAGCCACATTTCAACAAGGGCCGTGTTGATTCACACGGGCACCCGTGTTGATCCCCTGTAATGGCAAAATAACGTGTTTTCTGGACACATTTCCACACGGGCAGTGTTGATTTACACGGGCACCCGTGTTAAACCTCCTGTGTTGGTTTTTAAACTCTGTTTTATGTGCATGATGTTATGTACGGATTGATCTTGTTTTGATGTGCGGTGTTTGACATGTTTTGAATATGTTGTCTATTGATTTCCTAGTGTTGATTGATGCTTGTATCGAATAACGATTGTATGTTATGATACCAACACTATATGGATTTTATTGTCATGCTTTTAGATGATGTATCAAGCATGAATTATGATATAACTTGATATGATTGATGTTTAATAGTATGCTGAGTGATTACATGCTATCCATATCCTGTTATGATTGATGTTGTTGATGTTGCATGATATGTTGATTGATGTTAATAGTATGCTGAGTGTTACATACTTTACATATCATGTTGCATTTGTTAATTCCCATTGTGTGGAATTAACATGGTGGCCAATATATGTGTCCGCGATTTAATGGAACGTTGAGGTGGTAGCCGTGTCCGCGATATAATGGAACGGTGAGTTATCCGTGACCCGAGATTTAATGGGACGGTAAAATGGTACCACATGCATGGGTGTGTTGCATTATATTGAATATAACGTGAATGGATGACCTTCCAATGTTGTATTTAATTGATTGTATGCATGTATTGCTGCTAAATTGTTAATGATGTTTGATGATTATTTATAAGTATGAAAAGTAATAGATTATGAATATATGAATTGTAAAGGTTTTCGTAAACTATGAAACATGCTAACTGTTTGGGTGATGCTTATGGTTTTCTGAATTGATTGTTATGAACGTATAATCAAATGTATAGTTGAGATGCTCACCCTTACTGTTGAACATTTCAGTTTGAGGAGCTTCGTTCAGGTGCTTGGCGAAGGCTTGTCGTTTCTAGTTTATTTCTGTTTAAGTATTGTCTGGGTCATGCTCTGATAGTTGTAACTCCGGGAACGTTTGTTTGTCGAGCTGCTTTAGTCAGACTCGTTTATTTCCTTATGTTTGTTATAATATGATGTTGATATATTCCAGGTGTTAATCCCTGATGATTTTGAAAATATTATAACATTGGTTTTGTTAATCGAATTATTTCGCTGTGTAAACATGTATGAGTTGCTTCTATGTTATGCATGACAAGAACCTTGTTTTTATTAAAAGAGAATTGTGACATCCTCGTAATACATGTACTCTGAAATTATAATTTTAATTATTTGCGAAATTTTATTCGGGGTTTTAGAGGGTATTACAATAGTGGTATCAGATCATGATCGGTCTGTCCGACCAAGTTGTTATGTCAGTGTCATTACCCTTGGTACGCAATAAGTGTTTGAAAACACTGTTGGTACTTCTTTGTTTTGGATCACTTGATTGCAGGGATAAGATTGCGATAAGTGGGGGAGAAGCTTTTCTTCTCGGATGCGCTTCAGTTGTGATATGCCGGTTCAGAATGTTGCTGACGGCGACAATGCAAATGTTGTTGAAGTTTGGATGCTTCCTGAATGCGAAGGTGATATAGATTCAAGAATTTTGGTATGCTAGTGAACTCGTATGGGAAATTGGATTAAACTGCGTTGAAGAGATGCCGTCATGCAAAAATCCCTTTCTGTCTCGTACAGTTCGCGGCGCCAACTAGTGGTCGCGGCGCAAACTGCATATTTTTGTTGTCATCACAGTGCGCGCTGGCCTTCACGGCGCGTACTGTGTGGTTTTGTGGAAAATGGCTAAATTATGTTTTGATCTCTAATGGTCGGAAAGTGGAACTGAACCTTAGTTGATTACCTTGAGGAATATTTTGGATACTATTAGTGTAGTAATTGGACTAATCTCCTATGGTAGCATGCCACTAAAGTCAATGTATGTTGTTATGTTCGAAGAATTGTGTTGAAAACTTGGGGTGCGAGTTATTCTGGATGGTTGTAATTTACACTATTTCATCAAGTATCATGAAGTTGTTGAAGGCGATGTTGATTGGAAGAATGCAAAGGTCATTGAGTCGCTGTTGTTGCGAACCGGCGAGAGTATGGACTCATGAATCTGTATCGGTCAAGTTGAAAATGTGGGTAGGTTTTTAGACGGTGAATTTAAGACATTTGAGAATAAAGTCTATTCCAAAGAAAATGATAAGTTGAAGGGATTAACTCGTCGGATTGTATGTCTTTAGTATAGTTGGATTAATATCGGATGATTTTCGTAGTTGGATAAAAAGAAAGGATGTGGGTGAATTTTGGAAGAAAGAGAGAAAGATGGAACTTATGTTCATCAATCTCAAATTCAGATTTTTGTAATTTTAGAGCAGCTGTTAGTAAAAGTGGTATAACTTTTTACTCGTGATTCCGATCAAAGCGGTTATTGACTTTTTGGAAAGCTTACGAAATTCCATATAGTTTGCATATAAGATTTGTCTTCGGAAAGTTCGTGAAGAAGGAGAAAAATGCATTTTAATATTTGGGTCTGATGTTGAATTTGGGAAAAATTCTGCATGCGGGAATTATGAACCAGTCCCATTGCAAAGATGATAACTTTTGCTCGTAACTTGGATTTGAGCGATTCATGAAGTTATAGAATCTACAAGTAATTACCTTCATTATAGAATATAATTTTATGCTTGGGAGGCATGTATCGAAGGAAATAATTGTGTTGGACGTTGAGTGTTTCTTGTTGAAAAATTGAAAGAGTGAAGAAGGATGTAAAGTATGGATGAAGAAATTTTATTCCGATGTTGTCGTAAGATGTGTTGTAGTAGGTTGTTGTATGACGTTAGTGTTCGTATTTTCGGATAACTTTGGGATCCGTATCTTGTGTTTGGATTGTTGGATTGATGTTCTGTTTGAACCTGCAAGGAGATAAAAGTATATTTCTTTTATATGAAAATGTTTCCAAGTGTGGTAGAAGTATTCTCATAGGAAGAGACTTTGAAGTCGGTTGAGGAATTATAAACTTTTTGGACATGGGTGGTTGTTATTGTAGTTGTTGAGACGAGTTCAATTGAAAAATGTTGTTTGGAAATGAGTTGAGAGACATGTTATTCTGCATGGAAGGATGCGAAAGTGTCAGAGGTGGATCTCATGATGATTGGTAATTGTTGGATTATGATGTTGTGAATGATTTGAGAAAAAGTTCATAAGGAACACTATTATAGTTTGGTAACGATGGTTTATGCTCCGTTATGGTTTTCGTCTATCTATTGGCAAATTGAGGAACTGATCACCCTTAATCTATTGTTGATAGTAGACAGAATCATAGTTGATGGATAGATGTGTTGTGTCGACTAGTATAGTGCATTCTGAAGAATATGTTGTTATTTTTGTTTCTTGTTGCTATTTAAAAGAAGTGAAATTATAAGTTTGTTTATTAAAGTGCGAGTTTGGTTGGAAGAAGATGAGTCATCTTGTTGGAATTAATTGGACCCATGTACTGTATGTGGTTGTAATGTGGTTATGTTTTTAAGATGATTTTTGAGGATTATGTTACTAAAAAGATGATAAAGTCGTAGTTATGTTTTATGACAATTGGGAATTCATGGAAGTATATGAATGTTTCATCCAAGAGTGGCAATTGGAGTAAACTTGGTAGAGTTGATACTTTATAAGTAATCGGAGTTGCGCATCTGAAGCGTGATGTTCCAGAGTATGTTGGTTTATTATAAATGTCAGTTGATTTAATAAGGATATTAATGTGGTTGTTGGTTTATGGAGAGTTGTATATAATTTTGGATTAAGACCCGTAAGCAGATGTTATGAGAATTTTGTTTTCGTTGTTGTGATGTCAGTGTTGATTACTAAAAGGAATGGTAATATTTCAGATTGTGTTAAAGGTGATTTGGTCGGTTATGTGGATGTCACTATAAGAGTGATATGACGAGAGTAATCAAGTTGTAAGTATTTGGTTGATAATTGGAATTCGTATATTAAGGAATGCATTGGCGCGTGAGTTTGTATTAAGAATGTTGTCAAGATGATAATATGATGGTTGTATATCCAAGTATAAGTAGTTTGCGGATGTTATTACTTCATAAGCGATGTATCAAGATGGTGTTGAGGGTGTCGATGAGCTAATATCGGGTATATCGCTATGATTAGTTGTGTATGTTTTGGTGTCGATATGGTCGCTAAGTTGATCATATAATATTGTTAAGACGAAAAGACGATGTTGTGTGCCTGAGTGCAACAGTTGTTGGTTGATAATACGTTGAGTGTTTGGTATGTCCAGAATTGGTGTTGAGAGTGGTTGTGTCGATTGGATTTTCGAGGACGAAAATATCCTAAGTGGGGGAGAGTTGTAACGCCCGAATTTAACTAATTGGTTAATTAAATTATTTAAGAATTTAATTATTGGATTTTGTCGGTTTAATCGCAAAAATAATATTAAGAATAATATTATTTATTTATTGGTGTAATTTAATTGAGTTGGGCCAAGTAGCATTAAAATGCAGTTAATTGGAGGGGTGTGGATAGTAGGCCCATTTGGATTAATTGTTGGAATAATATTGATACTATTATTATTATTATTTGGAGGAAAATTAATAAAAGATAAGTCAGCAGAGAAAATAAGGTTTTTTGGAGAGAAAACAGAAGTCACGTGAAAACGGTGCAAAGAGGCAAGGTTGAAGACGGCGGAAAAGCCATCGAAGAGGCGATTGCGATTAGAGAATCGAAGAACCGTCAATCCCAGGTAAGGGTGGAGTTCTGATTCTATAATCGGATGCATGATAGATGATATGTAGGATGAGATTTATCGAATTGCCCTATGTTTGGTGTGTTTTGATTATTGATGTGGTATTGATCCTATTGTATGCCTTAGATCATTGCTATATGGTAGGAATTCGATTTTGATGGTTTTAGGATGTTTGGGGATGATTAGGAATGGGTTGGGGTGATTTTGGGAAGCATAAAAACGTGAAATTTGGGGTTGCAGAGTCATCAACACGGGCCGTGTTGATGCACACGGGCACCCGTGTTGATCTTTTGTGTTGATGCTCGGGTAGGTTTTCCCAAAAATCGTTTCGGCCATAACTTTTGAACCGTAACTCCGATTTAGGCGCCGTTTGATGCGTTGGAAAGCTAGTGAAATTTTCTATATGATTATGAGGAATTAAGTAGCTTTAAGAGCTTATTTTAATAAGTTATTATTGGAGAAAGTGTTTATGTTTATAAGTGAATTTGGTTGTTATGTATTTTAGTGAAGTGATTGGAGATATTTGGGATTGGAGCTCTGAAGAACGACGAACAATCGCTCAAGAGTTCGAAGCTGCAATTTGATAAGGTAAGGGGGCTACTACTCAATTTATATTTGCTTATGGGTTTAGATGCAATTGGTTGGGTAATCGTAGGATAATCCCCATTGTTGATTTGGATCGAAATTGTATGATCGTGAATTTACCTTAGGTGTTCTAAGGATAACCTCAACGTTGTTAGGATTTCCCTAAAGGACGGGTAATATGTAACTTAAGGTCAATTTTAATAAAACTTGTTGTTGATGAAAGGATTGTTGACAAAATAGGATGTTTTAAAAATGAAAATTCTGAGTTTTGATTGATTTTGGAAAATGAGACCTTAAGTGAAATAATGTTGTCCTTAAGATTGGAAATTGACTAACGTAGAAGGGAATTGTGTTCCAATTGATGTGTTGTTTTGAGTTATGCACAATTGATGTTGTTATGTACCGAAATGTGTGTTTTGGCTGGCATTTTCGCGTTTGGCTGCTGTTCTGAACTGCTGCAGGAACAGGAAATTTTGGGTTCGCGCTCATCAACACGGGCCGTGTGGATTCACATGGGCACCCGTGTTGATTCACTGTGTTGGCAGGAAAAATGTGTTTCCAGGCACATTTTAACACGGGCCGTGTTGATTCACACGGGCGCCCGTGTTGATCCCCTGTAATGGCAAAATAACGTGTTTTCTGGACACATTTCCACACGGGCAGTGTTGATTCACACGGGCACCCGTGTTAAACCTCCTGTGTTGGTTTTTAAACTCTGTTTTATGTGCATGATGTTATGTACGGATTGATCCTGTTTTGATGTGCGGTGTTTGACATGTTTTGAATATGTTGTCTATTGATTTCCTAGTGTTGATTGATGCTTGTATCGAATAACGATTGTATGTTATGATACCAACACTATATGGATTTTATTGTCATGCTTTTAGATGATGTATCAAGCATGAATTATGATATAACTTGATATGATTGATGTTTAATAGTATGCTGAGTGATTACATGCTATCCATATCCTGTTATGATTGATGTTGTTGATGTTGCATGATATGTTGATTGATGTTAATAGTATGCTGAGTGTTACATACTTTACATATCATGTTGCATTTGTTAATTCCCATTGTGTGGAATTAACATGGTGGCCAATATACGTGTCCGCGATTTAATGGAACGTTGAGGTGGTAGCCGTGTCCGCGATATAATGGAACGGTGAGTTATCCGTGACCCGAGATTTAATGGGGCGGTAAAATGGTACCACATGCATGGGTGTGTTGCATTATATTGAATATAACGTGAATGGATGACCTTCCAATGTTGTATTTAATTGATTGTATGCATGTATTGCTGCTAAATTGTTAATGATGTTTGATGATTATTTATAAGTATGAAAAGTAATAGATTATGAATATATGAATTGTAAAGGTTTTCGTAAACTATGAAACATGCTAACTGTTTGGGTGATGCTTATGGTTTTCTGAATTGATTGTTATGAACGTATAATCAAATGTATAGTTGAGATGCTCACCCTTACTGTTGAACATTTCAGATTGAGGAGCTTCGTTCAGGTGCTTGGCGAAGGCTTGTCGTTTCTAGTTTATTTCTGTTTAAGTATTGTCTGGGTCATGCTCTGATAGTTGTAACTCCGGGAACGTTTGTTTGTCGAGCTGCTTTAGTCAGACTCGTTTATTTCCTTATGTTTGTTATAATATGATGTTGATATATTCCAGGTGTTAATCCCTGATGATTTTGAAAATATTATAACATTGGTTTTGTTAATCGAATTATTCGGCTGTGTAAACATGTATGAGTTGCTTCTATGTTATGCATGACAAGAACCTTGTTTTTATTAAAAGAGAATTGTGACATCCTCGTAATACATGTACTCTGAAATTATAATTTTAATTATTTGCGAAATTTTATTCGGGGTTTTAGAGGGTGTTACAGTTATGACTTCGAAAATCCGATCAACTTAGCCGAAGACGAAGGTGAAGATGATTGCGAAGTGCCTGGTGAGCTTGCAAGACTGTTACTCCAGGAAGAGAGGGCCATTCAGCCACATGAAGAGCCAGTGGAAACGGTAAATCTGGGTACTGAGACGGACAGAAAGGAGGTTAAGATTGGTGCCAATCTGGAGCTCAGCGTGAAACAACGGTTGATTCAGATGTTGCATGATTATGTGGAGATCTTTGCTTGGTCCTAAGAAGACATGCCTGGGTTGGATACCGACATTGTGGTCCATCATTTGCCTACCAAGGAAGACTGCCCTCCGGTTAAACAAAAGGTCTGCTGTATACGTCCAGAGATGTCCGAGAAGATCAAAGCTGAGGTTATGAAGCAATTTGATGTCGGGTTTCTAGCAGTGACTTCTTACCCTCAGTGGGTTGCCAACGTAGTTCCGGTACCGAAGAAGGATGGTAAGGTCAGAATGTGTGTCGATTACAGGGGTTTAAACAGGGCCAGCTGTAGCGATAAAAAATGTAGCGAGGTAAATCGGAGATCGAATTATTGATTAATTCGTCTCACAAAAGCAAGAGTCGCCACCGCGCTTTATTGTTTCCAAAGGAAAAGGGAAAAGAGCGAAATAAAACCCTAAATATGCAATGTAAATAAAATACAAATACAAAGCGTTTTTGAAAAGAGATCTTATGGTTCGGGGGTTGGTTATACAATGGGAAGGTACTAGCACCCAATGCATCTATAGTACTCTATAGGAACCTTTTGAAATATCTGTTTTATTTAAAATTGATTGCTTGATTGAAAATAAATCGTTTTGGACGAAAAGGGATATGGACGGGTTTTTGAAGATACGACGACCTAATGTCGAAGTTTTTGCTTAAAAGGTATAGGTCTTGAAAAGGGTGAATGTTTGAGGAAAAATTATCCTAAGTTTTAATGAATGAGAGTATTCGCTCGATCGTTTTTGAGGACATGAAGTCAACAAAAATTAGACAATTCCCTTTGGATTGGCGCAAACAGAATAATCGAATAAATGCGAGATATTTAAACAGAAGATTATGAGATGAATGATATACAACAAATTAAATAAGAGACCGAGTGTGAATATGCATTTTTGGTTTTTTTGTTTAATATATGAAGAGAAAAATGTTTCAATTGGTTACGCATTTTAACATAGATAAAAAGTAACGAGAATTAATAGAAATGTTTTTTAGGTTTTGTATGTTTTTATTTTTTATGTCTTTTTTGTAATAAAAGTATTACTTTTAAGAATTCTTTAAATTAAATTAAAACTTAATGCTACTAACTTAAGTCTAATTTTGAAAAAAAAGATACTAAGATTACTAAATTAAATCCTAAGAGTTTAAATTAATAAAATTAGTCAATGGTTAAAAAAATGTTTTAAGTTACATCTCTTATTTTTGACTTACTAAATTAAAACTTAAACTAATAAGATTTGGGTAAAATATTAAAACTTGTTTAATTAAAACCATATGTGTATTCCTAAAAACTAATTAATCTAAATTAAATAAGTTAAGAAAATGACTAGAATTTAACTAAAGGGCAAATAAAAGATGGGCTTAAGTTAAAGAAGAAAATGAGCTGGGTTAAGGGGAATGGGCCGGGTCGTTGGAAGACCCAGACCCAAGAAAGAGACACAAAGCTGTAACGAAAAAGAAACCCTTGGAACGCTGTACCATGGCCGCCGCTGTGGCCGCGTCTACTCACCACCGTAAGCCACCTCCCTTCAATCTCTCTCTTCTTTAACAATCTCCTCAAATATCTCAGCAACTCGTTCAACTCACCTACATCCTCAACTCTCTCTATCCTCTTCCCAAGTTCCTCCAATCTCACCCTGCACGTTTCTAATCTTCACCAACAGCGTCAACTCTCTCTGAGTTTTTTGCAACATCACACAACAATGATTTCATCCCATAATTTTCTTTAATTGTTTTGCGTCATTTCTACATCCTCGCAATAACATCTTCCACCTTCGTATTGTTGAATTTCTTTGGATCTTTGGCTACGCTCTTCATCGCTTTTAAAGAGCCACCAGAGCTCCTCCGGCAGGTAAAACTCTGATTCTCTCATCTCGTCATCTTCTTTTATATATTCTTCATACATTGATATAGATTAGGTTCTTCTGAATCTTTCCCCCAAGGACTCATGGCCCGAACCTCTACCAAAGCGATTTCATCGGATTCTCAGGGTTTTAGGTCATGTTGAGTTTTTTTCAGATTAGAAAGTGATAGTTACGATATGATGAAATGAAGCTGGGATATGGAGAAAGGAAGACGAGACGAGGAGGAGGATGAAAGATTTTTAAAGATCAGTGGAGTTCCGCAGCCTCTGGCGCGTCGAAGTGATTTCCGGTGAGTTTTAGTTTAAGGAAACGGATTGATATGGAGAGAGAGATGATGTTAGAATGGTTTATGTTGGATTCGCAGAAAAAGTGGTCGTTCACAAAGATGCAAACGCGATGATGTCGTTGAAAAGAGTTTTAACATGGTGGTTATGGAAACAGAGGTTAAAGGTATGTTATGATCTTCCTGTATATTTTCTAGTATAAGTGGCCCTCTTAATCTTCTTTTTTATGAAAAACTCTATGTCTGAATTGTTCCATTGTTGCGCGTATGTTGATTGAAGTAGAGGAGCAACCCGATGAAGATGTGGTGACGCTGTGATGAAGACGATAGAAATGTGATGAAAGTATCGGAAGGAGAATATCGTTGTTAGATCGATGAAATCAAAGGTAAGTCAGTCATACTTGTTTGTGTTTGATGAGTGAGCCATTTTGATTGAATTGATGAGAAATTGATTAGAGAGAAGGAGCAGATTTGTGAATTTGTTTATTATTTCAAATTGGCTTTAAATTAACAGTGCTTATGTGATTGTGTATCGGTCTTGCAACATTTAATAAACTTGAAATTTATCGAACGAGTTATTGCCGGTGTTAAAAAGGGATTGATGTATTGATGATTCGCAATGATATTAAATGGCCATTTTACATGATTTCAGGAAATTGAGAGAGGATTATTATCCAGTGAGACAAAGGCAACACAACGGTATAAAGATTTATGCGAAAAACTGAAGAAACTCACATGGTCGGAGCTAGTCCGACGGTACAATTCCGGCGAAGTCAGGTAAGCTCCGAAGATTCTTCGCTCTTTGCTTCCTGCTACTAATTCTTATCTTCTTCTTCGTCTAAAAAACTGGTTGGAATATTGAATAATTGGTTTTTGAATGGATTTGGATTATACTGTTTTGTCTATGGTTTTGATACAGTATGCAGGTTATGTGATTAGCAATATGGTATGCAAAATGATTTAGCAGTATGCAGGTTGTGTGATTTTTGCCTTGTGTTACGGTTTTGAATGGTTTTGCAATGATGGTTGTGTAGAGATATGCTCTGGGTTATGATAGCAGTATGCAGGTTGTGGTTTTGCAAATGCTTAGAGATGGTTTAGCAATATGCAGGTTTTGAATGTTTTGTGCAGTATGCTGGTCGTGGTTTAGCAATATGCTTAGAGATGGTTTTTCAATGGACTATGGTTTGGATAGTTTTATGCAGTATGCTGGTTGTGGTTTAGCAATATGCTTAGAGATGGTTTTTCAATGGACTATGGTTTGGATAGTTTTATGCAGTATGCTGGTTGTGGTTTAGCAATATGCTTAGAGATGGTTTTTCAATGGACTATGGTTTGGATAGTTTTATGCAGTATGCTGGTTGTGGTTTAGCAATATGCTTAGAGATGGTTTTTCAATGGACTATGGTTTGGATAGTTTTATGCAGTATGCTGGTTGTGGTTTTAAGGTTTTTTGGTGGTGGAGAGCTCTCTTCTTTACAGGTTGTGAACTCTGCTTATATTTGAAGGGGTTTGGTAATATTATATCCGTTGCCTCCTTTGATGGCTCAGGTTTGAGTATATTAATATATTTTCTGATGCTGCACATATGGTTGACTTTATTCCCGTTTCATGCTTAAATCAAAACCTGCAAAACTGAACCTCTTCTCTCTTCTCTCTCAAGTACATAAATGATACATAAAAATGATATCTTGTACTGCTGTCTGAAAAAGCAAACAGGCTGGAATATGATGAAAAATGGAAACATATATTGCTTGCATTCATAGTTTTAAGACTGCACATGTTTGAAATTGCATATTGTTGGAATTGCATTTTCTCTTGTCTTGCATATCTCCCCTATGTGGTTGCAGGTTAACGTTAGCTTTTGTTATGTACCTACACATGCTGTTGATTTATGCTTATGCAGTTTTGACCAAAAAATGAATTTATACATATGTGAAATATGCAGTGGGCTTTTTGATAAAAATGCAATTGATTTTGAAATGTGCTATTTTTTAATTGTGCATTCATTAAAAATTCCTCTCTTTTTTGTGAACCGGGAGAAATCTCGTGATTTGCAAAAAAAGAGTAACTGATTCCGGCCATTGTTTTTAATGATGAACATTAAATTTATTTTCTGCATTTTAATTATTTATTCAATTCTGACTTTTCTTTTAATTGTTTTCGCAGGTAAAATTAAATGAGCAAACAAGAGCATTGGATGGAAGATTTAGAATTAGAATTTAGAAAAATAGCTTTTTATTTACTTTAAGCATTTATGTAATTGTCTTTATAAATATTTTGTAATAACACAACATTTAAATGACAATTGTAATAAATAGAATAAAGTGAATAAAAATTCTATTATTTCTCAATTAATTCTTTTTCCTTTCAATTATTTATTTATTGTTTATAATTCTTTAAATTATATAATGACTGAAAATCAAATCCAATCATTTAAATTTAAAATGATAAACAAATAAATAAACATCATTGATCAATTAATAACTTCAATTATTTATTTTATTATTATTTTTAATTCTTCTAAATTATAATAACTTGAAAAAATAGAATTTCAGCTATTTAAATTTAGAACAATAAATAATCAAATAAACATTGCTTGATCAATTAATAGACTCCTTTTCAAATGTTTATTTCATTATTCGTAAACCTTTAAATTATATAATAACGGAAAACAGGTCCCCATTATTTAAATTTAGGATAATGAATAATTAATAAACATTATTTGATCAATTAATAAACCTCTTCTCAATAATTTATTTTATTATTTATAAATCTTTAAATTACATAATAATCGAAAATAAATTCCAATTATTTGAATTTAAGATAATAAATAATCGATGAACATTGTTTAAGTCTTGATCAGTTAATAAATTTAGCGTTCAACAAATAAACAGCTCCCGACTCGAAAAAGTTGTGAATTTTTAAACTGCTTTGAAAAATTTGATAAAATATGTGAAAACCCTTGCAATGCGAATAATGCAGATGGAAGACGGTATCTTAGGTCAAAATTTGGGGTACAACAGCTGCCCCTATTTAAGTTCCTTCTATCCGGAGATATGAAGATTAAAGTCTTCGTTTCGACGAGATTGAAGGTACTTAAATACATAATTACGCAAATTTTGTCCTAAGATGCCGTCATCATGCAGTGATATGAATGTAGTGCTTGAATTCACAGAGAAAGATATTGTATGAAACAAGACAAATGTTGGAGGAATCGAACACCAACAAAACACAAAGACATGAATTATACGCTACTGGGGAAAACGAGCTATCGACTTCAAACGACAGACTCCTGACAGCGAATAAAAACTGAGGGAATACGACCCCTAACCCTAACAAAGAGAGCATCTTGCATAGGCCATAACAGATTATTGATCCAAAACAGTGAGTTCGCAACTCAAGGTCGATGGTTGACAGAGTATCAAATGGCTGATAATCGATCACTGAATTCTGGAGGTATAGATTCGTACCAGACTTCTCTGTGAGGTTTTCAGAGATATACTCATTAATGCTGAGGTAATAAGACTGTAGATACGAAAGTTGTTCAAATAAAGAAAACTGCCATTTGTTGTTGTCCAGAGAAAATACCGATAACATACAAGTTGCTCAGATAAAGAGGTTGCCACTTGTTGTCGTCCAGAAAAGAAATAACGTACAAGTTGCTCAAATAAAGAGACCACCGCTTGCCGTCCAAAGAAAATACCAATAACAAACAAGTTGCTCAAATAAAGAAGTTGCCACTTGTTGTTGTCCAAAGAAAAAAATACCAATAACATACAAGTTGCTCAAATAAAGAGGCTGCCGCTTGCTGTCGTCCAGAAAAGAAATAACGTACAAGTTGCTCAAATAAAGAGACCACCGCTTTCCGTCCAAAGAAAATACCAATAACAAACAAGTTGCTCAAATAAAGAAGCTGCCACTTGTTGTTGTCCAAAGAAAAAAATACCAATAACATACAAGTTGCTCAAATAAAGAGGTTGTCGCTTGCTGTCATCCAAAAAAAATACCAATAACAAACAAGCTGCTCAAATAAAGAAGCTACCACTTGTTGTATTCCAGAAAAGTAATAACGTACTGGTAACTCATGAAGAGTTTGCTGCTTGTTGCTTTCAGAAAAATAAAAATGACGCACTAATAGCTCATGAAGAACTGCTGCTCGGCGCTTTCAGAAAAATAAATGACGCACTAGTAGCTCATGAAGAACTACTGCTCGGCGCTTTCGAAAAGATAAAATGACGCACTAGTAGCTCATGAAGAACTGCTGCTCGGCGCTTTCAGAAAAATAAATGACGCACTAGTAGCTCATGAAGAACTGCTGCCCGGCGCTTTCAGAAAGAAGTAAAAATGACGCACTAGTAGCTCATGAAGAACTACTGCTCGGCGCTTTCGAAAAGATAAAATGACGCACTAGTAGCTCATGAAGAACTACTGCTCGGCGCTTTCGACAAGTAAACGTACAAATTGCTCATGAAGAGCTACCGCTTGTCGTTTTCCAAAAATAATTCGGAAGGAAACTGCGATGATATTGGCAGAGAATATAATCTTCATCAAAGAGAACCCTGAATCAATCCTTCCCGAGGAGATCATATACTTTAACGTGCAAAATAAATGCACCAACCGTCTAGGTCGCAATTTCACTGGGGAGAATCAAAGAAATAGCCTATGCAAGAGGCAACAACTTCATCCAGGAATAACCAGAGAGAAAACAGTCAAACGAGACTCCTCCCAATGAGAAAGTAACTCGATTGGGGAAATTATCCTATCCAGAAATGGACAAGGTAAGCTAAATCAAAAATCATCCACGAGGATTAGCTCAGTTGGGGAATTAGAAAGGAGGCACATTTTATGCTTAAGTCGGCACTCTATTTGGAAAGATCAAATGTGCTATTTGAAAAGGCACAAACGAGGTGTACGAACTTAATGACATCAACAAATACAACTGTGCGTGCATGATGCAAGTGTGAATGAATGTCATGTGTATGCTGACAAAAACGATAGGGGAGATGGACAAAAGATGATAAGACATCACAGTACAACCCGGCGCTCGGCTAATCTCAAAAGGAGGGGAACATCACTGGAGATAGAAGACAAACGCCATCACTGGGGCAAAGTCATCCTACAAATCTCAAATCTCTTGGAGAGGAAGATATTTTAGGTAGAAAACCCAAAGTCCAGTCTTCTACTGTCGACAACCCAATGAAAGGATAACAACACGAACAAAGCTTCAGCTGGAAAGAGTCATGCTTAGCTGGAGATACTGGGAACACCACCCTCTGATAAAGTGTGCGATACATAACACACATTCGGACAAGTCTAGATTGCCCCTGGGACCAATATTGGATGCCCCAAATTTACTGCATGATGCACGACGATTCTTGCAAATAGCTTCACTTCTCAAATGCCCCAAGCTAAAAGGTTGATGAGGAGAAAGCGTCTCAAGAGGGTTTACAAAAGACCTGGCATTCACTATGCTCTGGTGTCCTCAAACTCTTAGAGGAAATCATCAAATCTCGACGTGATTGCCCCGGATTGACTGTAGTCGGCACAACAAATTCTTCGAATTTTTGCCCCAAACGAGCAAGCAAATTGGGAAAAGCATTAACTAGGAGAAGCAACCTGTCCATGCTTAAGGTCTTCAACTGACATGCCCCTGGATATGATTTTTTCTTGAAATGATTCTCCAATTACTCAACATAGTTTTAAGCCTTAAAAGAATAAACTTATCATTGCTGCTTATATGTGAGCTTCCTTGATATCAAACAAATATTTTGCAGTTAGAAAAAAAAAGTTTACAATGAGAATGAAAATTCTAATGCAACAGTTATGTAAGTCTTGAAGATTTTGAAAGACATCGCACAAATTTTGCGAGTTAAAGCATCATTTATTTTTGTATAGGAAAAACATATGCTACCAACATAAACATTCATGGGAGTCAGGAACACTATCTCATTGAAGTATGCTTTCAGAATGACCTTGCTTCAATTAGGACTTTTGAAGGTTGTAATGTGGTCCGATTTATGGGTTTTTTAGAAAAAGATTTTAAGGCTCAAAATATTTGGTGCCCACCCATTCTTCATGATGTTCTCCAACTCTATGTTCGGTTAATTCAACACGAGTGTTCATCTCTCAAAGGATTTTGTGACGGTAACATCTTCCTTGCGAATTTTGAACACTCAATCAGATTAACTGAAAACTACCCTGCCCCAGGTTAAAATTCAAGGTTTTTTCGTATAGAAAAGAAACTTCTGCTTCAAAGGCTCAAAAGGGGTTAGCAAGGGATTATCTTCCTTATATCTCCGGTGTTTAGGGATTTGAAACAATGCCTGTACATCATCAACAAGATTTTATTCAAAAGCATGCAACCAAAGATTTTGTGTTCTTTAGATCATCATCCCCCCTTCAATCTCTGCCTAGGCAAGAGAATGGGCAACATGTTGGTATCATAATGCAAAAGGAAATTTAAAATTTGAAAGCAAATATGAGTGAAACGAATGAATTTCTTCAAGACAAACATACTCATTGTATTAAAATAATCATTCAGACGCAAACAAGTTCTTACATGCAAACAATGTTTCGATAAATAAGAAAAGCTACAAAAGCAGAAAACAAGTTAATAATCTGGGAAGGCTTTCCACTTGAACTACCGAAAACATCTTCAAAAACTCAAAGTCACCCTCAATCGTGTTTACTCTTTGGCGCCTGTTTGATTTGAACTTCAAAACCAACGTCCTTGAATGACAAGATACCACTTCGGACCAACTTCTGAACCTCAATCTTCAAAGCAAAGCAACCCTCCAAGTCATGTCCAGGAGCACCTTGATGAAAAGTACAAGCCAAATCAGCTTTGTAGTTCCAATGTATCTTCTTAGGGACCTTCGGTGGAGGTCGGGTCTGAACCAAATTCCTCTGCATCAGGATAGGGAACAACTCTGTATAGGTGATTGGAATTGAATCAAACTGGGTTTTCCTCTGATTAGGAACTTGCTGATTCTGTTGATGAACCTGATGATTCTGATGATGATTATCTCTTCCTCTGGTTCTCTTCTTGGAAAAGTCATTATCAAACTTCTTCACACCATTAACTGAGCTACCCACTTCATATAAACATCCCTTTCCGACATCTTCTTCTAGACGCACTCCCACATTCACCTTGTCAGGAAAGTCATCAGGTGCATTAACCGTCACCTTTTCATGAGAAAAAGATTTTAGAGTTTCCGTGAAGACTTTTATCCTTGCTTCCTCCCTCCTAGACGGATTGACTTGGGCGGAGATCAGAATTTCAACCAAACCAGTTAAGTGATCCAAACCAGCTTTCAAAATAGTCACCTCTCTGCGGAGTTCAGAAACCTCTTGCTTGATATTCTCCATTGTTCTCTTAGCGTCAGTGTTGTACTGGCGAGACCGAAGGAAAAAAATGAGACTCGGAAAAAGACTTTTGAAAGTGAGACAAAGGAAAATGTAGAATGATGTATGATATGCAAAAGAGTTTTATTTGACTTCCAAGGAACTCAAGATATCAAGTTATAAACATCCAAGTATGAAGATAACAGATGAATTTTAAATTGGCTCCAAACATTGATCAAGTTATCGTCAAGATCAATCATCCATTTTGGTGGATTAGGGTTTTCGCCCTATCGACACCCAAGATCCATTGAGTTTGACGAAACTAGTGATGTTTACAAAGAAAGACCTCCAAACTCCTTCAAAGTCAAGTGAAAAGAGTTTTATGGATGCATGAATGCATGGCGATGCAACAACCACAAGCAAGGTCACAAACATGGGGTTAAAAAGTTCAACGTTCCGCATGGAGTCGAGGGTAAAGCCCACCCAAAGGTATGTACTAATGTTTCAATCGCACCTGTAAGACAAGGTTCTAAGAGTTCCCAGAGTCTACATTCCTCCTTCGGATATTGCCAACGTCTGGATTACTCAATAATTAGCAATATTCTCAAGAGAAACTCGTCCGAGCGTAACATCGCGTGACAACTACTTCCAAATTACTCCGTTATAGTCTCCGCGCTACACCTAGAAAAAGGCCAAGATGGGTTAGGGTTCTACGGTCCTCAACTTCTCGGGCTCCTAGGTTGAAAATAATAATGTCTTCCTGATTACTCGGTAAACAAATATTAAGTTCAAGAGGGCCTTCCATTGAGTGGGGGATCTCATGCCTCCTTTTTCGGGATTACTCCCTCAAAGTTAACATGACCATACCGCCCGTCCTATTCCTTAAGTGTTACTTAATCCGGGTGTAGGATTTGTCCTTTGCGAAAAACCCGAATAACCCCAATTTAAACATATAATCAAGCAAATCAAATAATAGTAAACAGATAAAACAAATTAGGCTTAACCCACTTAGGGATGGACCAGCAAGAGGTCAATAATTTCCCCAGCAGAGTCGCCAATTCTGTAGCGATAAAAAATGTAGCGGGGTAAATCGGAGATCGAATTATTGATTAATTCGTCTCACAAAAGCAAGAGTCGCCACCGCGCTTTATTGTTTCCAAAGGAAAAGGGAAAAGAGCGAAATAAAACCCTAAATATGCAATGTAAATAAAATACAAATACAAAGCGTTTTTGAAAAGAGATCTTATGGTTCGGGGGTTGGTTATACAATGGGAAGGTACTAGCACCCAATGCATCTATAGTACTCTATAGGAACCTTTTGAAATATCTGTTTTATTTAAAATTGATTGCTTGATTGAAAATAAATCGTTTTGGACGAAAAGGGATATGGACGGGTTTTTGAAGATACGACGACCTAATGTCGAAGTTTTTGCTTAAAAGGTATAGGTCTTGAAAAGGGTGAATGTTTGAGGAAAAATTATCCTAAGTTTTAATGAATGAGAGTATTCGCTCGATCGTTTTTGAGGACATGAAGTCAACAAAAATTAGACAATTCCCTTTGGATTGGCGCAAACAGAATAATCGAATAAATGCGAGATATTTAAACAGAAGATTATGAGATGAATGATATACAACAAATTAAATAAGAGACCGAGTGTGAATATGCATTTTTGGTTTTTTTGTTTAATATATGAAGAGAAAAATGTTTCAATTGGTTACGCATTTTAACATAGATAAAAAGTAACGAGAATTAATAGAAATGTTTTTTAGGTTTTGTATGTTTCTATTTTTTATGTCTTTTTTGTAATAAAAGTATTACTTTTAAGAATTCTTTAAATTAAATTAAAACTTAATGCTACTAACTTAAGTCTAATTTTGAAAAAAAAAGATACTAAGATTACTAAATTAAATCCTAAGAGTTTAAATTAATAAAATTAGTCAATGGTTAAAAAAATGTTTTAAGTTACATCTCTTATTTTTGACTTACTAAATTAAAACTTAAACTAATAAGATTTGGGTAAAATATTAAAACTTGTTTAATTAAAACCATATGTGTATTCCTAAAAACTAATTAATCTAAATTAAATAAGTTAAGAAAATGACTAGAATTTAACTAAAGGGCAAATAAAAGATGGGCTTAAGTTAAAGAAGAAAATGAGCTGGGTTAAGGGGAATGGGCCGGGTCGTTGGAAGACCCAGACCCAAGAAAGAGACACAAAGCTGTAACGAAAAAGAAACCCTTGGAACGCTGTACCATGGCCGCCGCTGTGGCCGCGTCTACTCACCACCGTAAGCCACCTCCCTTCAATCTCTCTCTTCTTTAACAATCTCCTCAAATATCTCAGCAACTCGTTCAACTCACCTACATCCTCAACTCTCTCTATCCTCTTCCCAAGTTCCTCCAATCTCACCCTGCACGTTTCTAATCTTCACCAACAGCGTCAACTCTCTCTGAGTTTTTTGCAACATCACACAACAATGATTTCATCCCATAATTTTCTTTAATTGTTTTGCGTCATTTCTACATCCTCGCAATAACATCTTCCACCTTCGTATTGTTGAATTTCTTTGGATCTTTGGCTACGCTCTTCATCGCTTTTAAAGAGCCACCAGAGCTCCTCCGGCAGGTAAAACTCTGATTCTCTCATCTCGTCATCTTCTTTTATATATTCTTCATACATTGATATAGATTAGGTTCTTCCGAATCTTTCCCCCAAGGACTCATGGCCCGAACCTCTACCAAAGCGATTTCATCGGATTCTCAGGGTTTTAGGTCATGTTGAGTTTTTTTCAGATTAGAAAGTGATAGTTACGATATGATGAAATGAAGCTGGGATATGGAGAAAGGAAGACGAGACGAGGAGGAGGATGAAAGATTTTTAAAGATCAGTGGAGTTCCGCAGCCTCTGGCGCGTCGAAGTGATTTCCGGTGAGTTTTAGTTTAAGGAGACGGATTGATATGGAGAGAGAGAGATGATGTTAGAATGGTTTATGTTGGATTCGCAGAAAAAGTGGTCGTTCACAAAGATGCAAACGCGATGATGTCGTTGAAAAGAGTTTTAACATGGTGGTTATGGAAACAGAGGTTAAAGGTATGTTATGATCTTCCTGTATATTTTCTAGTATAAGTGGCCCTCTTAATCTTCTTTTTTATGAAAAACTCTATGTCTGAATTGTTCCATTGTTGCGCGTATGTTGATTGAAGTAGAGGAGCAACCCGATGAAGATGTGGTGACGTTGTGATGAAGACGATAGAAATGTGATGAAAGTATCGGAAGGAGAATATCGTTGTTAGATCGATGAAATCAAAGGTAAGTCAGTCATACTTGTTTGTGTTTGATGAGTGAGCAGTTTTGATTGAATTGATGAGAAATTGATTAGAGAGAAGGAGCAGATTTGTGAATTTGTTTATTATTTCAAATTGGCTTTAAATTAACAGTGCTTATGTGATTGTGTATCGGTCTTGCAACATTTAATAAACTTGAAATTTATCGAACGAGTTATTGCCGGTGTTAAAAAGGGATTGATGTATTGATGATTCGCAATGATATTAAATGGCCATTTTACATGATTTCAGGAAATTGAGAGAGGATTATTATCCAGTGAGACAAAGGCAACACAACGGTATAAAGATTTATGCGAAAAACTGAAGAAACTCACATGGTCAGAGCTAGTCCGACGGTACAATTCCGGCGAAGTCAGGTAAGCTCCGAAGATTCTTCGCTCTTTGCTTCCTGCTACTAATTCTTATCTTCTTCTTCGTCTAAAAAACTGGTTGGAATATTGAATAATTGGTTTTTGAATGGATTTGGATTATACTGTTTTGTCTATGGTTTTGATACAGTATGCAGGTTATGTGATTAGCAATATGGTATGCAAAATGATTTAGCAGTATGCAGGTTGTGTGATTTTTGCCTTGTGTTACGGTTTTGAATGGTTTTGCAATGATGGTTGTGTAGAGATATGCTCTGGGTTATGATAGCAGTATGCAGGTTGTGGTTTTGCAAATGCTTAGAGATGGTTTAGCAATATGCAGGTTTTGAATGTTTTGTGCAGTATGCTGGTCGTGGTTTAGCAATATGCTTAGAGATGGTTTTTCAATGGACTATGGTTTGGATAGTTTTATGCAGTATGCTGGTTGTGGTTTAGCAATATGCTTAGAGATGGTTTTTCAATGGACTATGGTTTGGATAGTTTTATGCAGTATGCTGGTTGTGGTTTAGCAATATGCTTAGAGATGGTTTTTCAATGGACTATGGTTTGGATAGTTTTATGCAGTATGCTGGTTGTGGTTTAGCAATATGCTTAGAGATGGTTTTTCAATGGACTATGGTTTGGATAGTTTTATGCAGTATGCTGGTTGTGGTTTTAAGGTTTTTTGGTGGTGGAGAGCTCTCTTCTTTACAGGTTGTGAACTCTGCTTATATTTGAAGGGGTTTGGTAATATTATATCTGTTGCCTCCTTTGATGGCTCAGGTTTGAGTATATTAATATATTTTCTGATGCTGGACATATGGTTGACTTTATTCCCATTTCATGCTTAAATCAAAACCTGCAAAACTGAACCTCTTCTCTCTTCTCTCTCAAGTACATAAATGATACATAAAAATGATATCTTGTACTGCTGTCTGAAAAAAGCAAACAGGCTGGAATATGATGAAAAATGGAAACATATATTGCTTGCATTCATAGTTTTAAGACTGCACATGTTTGAAATTGCATATTGTTGGAATTGCATTTTCTCTTGTCTTGCATATCTCCCCTATGTGGTTGCAGGTTAACGTTAGCTTTTGTTATGTACCTACACATGCTGTTGATTTATGCTTATGCAGTTTTGATCAAAAAATGAATTTATACATATGTGAAATATGCAGTGGGCTTTTTGATAAAAATGCAATTGATTTTGAAATGTGCTATTTTTTAATTGTGCATTCATTAAAAATTCCTCTCTTTTTTGTGAACCGGGAGAAATCCCGTGATTTGCAAAAAAAGAGTAACTGATTCCGGCCATTGTTTTTAATGATGAACATTAAATTTATTTTCTGCATTTTAATTATTTATTCAATTCTGACTTTTCTTTTAATTGTTTTCGCAGGTAAAATTAAATGAGCAAACAAGAGCATTGGATGGAAGATTTAGAATTAGAATTTAGAAAAATAGCTTTTTATTTACTTTAAGCATTTATGTAATTGTCTTTATAAATATTTTGTAATAACACAACATTTAAATGACAATTGTAATAAATAGAATAAAGTGAATAAAAATTCTATTATTTCTCAATTAATTCTTTTTCCTTTCAATTATTTATTTATTGTTTATAATTCTTTAAATTATATAATGACTGAAAATCAAATCCAATCATTTAAATTTAAAATGATAAACAAATAAATAAACATCATTGATCAATTAATAACTTCAATTATTTATTTTATTATTATTTTTAATTCTTCTAAATTATAATAACTTGAAAAAATAGAATTTCAGCTATTTAAATTTAGAACAATAAATAATCAAATAAACATTGCTTGATCAATTAATAGACTCCTTTTCAAATGTTTATTTCATTATTCGTAAACCTTTAAATTATATAATAACGGAAAACAGGTCCCCATTATTTAAATTTAGGATAATGAATAATTAATAAACATTATTTGATCAATTAATAAACCTCTTCTCAATAATTTATTTTATTATTTATAAATCTTTAAATTACATAATAATCGAAAATAAATTCCAATTATTTGAATTTAAGATAATAAATAATCGATGAACATTGTTTAAGTCTTGATCAGTTAATAAATTTAGCGTTCAACAAATAAACAGCTCCCGACTCGAAAAAGTTGTGAATTTTTAAACTGCTTTGAAAAATTTGATAAAATATGTGAAAACCCTTGCAATGCGAATAATGCAGATGGAAGACGGTATCTTAGGTCAAAATTTGGGGTACAACACCAGCCCCAAAGATGACTTCCCCTACCTCACATTGATGTTCTGGTTGACAATACTGCTCAACACAAGGTGTTCTCCTTCATGGATGGTTTTTCAAGTTATAATTAGATCAAGATAGCTCCTGAAGATATGGAAAAGACTACCTTCGTTACTCAGTGGGGCACCTTCTGTTATAAGGTCATGCCATTTGGACTGAAAAATGCTGGGGCAACCTACCAATGTGCCATGGTTGCTTTATTTCATGACATGATCCATCATGAGATCGAAGTGTATGTCGACGATATGATTGCAAGGTCCCAAACTGAGGAGGAACATCTTGATCATCTGCAGAAATTGTTTGACCGTCTGAAGTTATACAAATTGAGGTTGAACCCAAATAAGTGCACATTTGGGGTAAGATCTGGAAAGTTGCTAGGCTTCGTCGTGAGCGACAAAGGTATTCAAGTGGACCCTGCCAAGGTTAAAGCCATATAAGAGATGCCAGTTCCTAAGACAGAGAAAGAAGTCAGAGGCTTTTTAGGACGTCTGAATTATATTGCCCGATTCATCTCGCACCTAACTGCCACCTGTGAACCAATCTTCAAGCTGCTGAATAAAGATCAGGTGATACGTTGGAATGATGAATGTCAGGCCGCTTTTGACAGAATCAAAGAGTATCTCCAAGAACCACCCATTCTTATGCCACCGGTTGAAGGGAGACCTCTAATACTATACCTGACAGTACTTGACAGCTCAATGGGGTGTGTGCTGGGGCAGCATGACGAGTCTGGCCGAAAAGAGCACACCATTTATTACCTTAGCAAAAAGTTTACCGACTGTGAGACCCGATACTCACTGCTCGAGAATACTTGCTACGCTTTGGTATGGGCTGCTCGTCGGCTGAGACAGTATATGCTGACTCACACTACTCTGTTGATTTCAAAGATGGATCCGATCAAGTACATATTTGAAAAGCCTGCTCTGTCTGAAAGAATAGCAAGATGGAAAATGATCTTGACAGAATACGACATCCAGTACACGACTCAGAAAGCTATCAAAGGAAGTGTATTGGCAGACCACTCGGCACACCAGGCAGTAGATGACTACCAGTCAATGAAATTCGAGTTTCCAGACGAGAGCATCATGATAGTGACTGATTGTGAAGTACCTGGACCGGATGAAGGACCTGAGGAAGAATCCCGATGGTCTATGCATTTTGACGGATCCTCCAACGCTTTGGGTAACGGTATCGGTGCTGTGATCATATCCCCTCAAGGAACTCATACTCCACTCACCGCCCGGCTATGTTTCAACTGCACCAACAACATGGCGGAGTATAAGGCGTGTATCATGGGTCTTCAAGCTGTGATTGACTTAAGGATCAAGTTTCTGAGTGTCTTCGGAGATTCCGCTCTCGTGATCAACCAGATCAAAGGCGAGTGGGATACGAAACATCCGAATCTTATTCCTTACAGAGAATGTGTGTTGACGTTGATCCCCCATTTCACAGAGATAACTTTTGAACACTTCCCAAGGGAGGAGAATCAGTTAGAGGACGCGTTGGCTACGATGTCTTCCATGTTCAAAGTCAAGTGGGACAATGAGGCTCCCCAGATCATTATCTGGAAACTGGACGAACCGACATATTGTTGTGATCTTGAGGCTGAGACGATAACTGAAAAACCCTGGTATCATGAGGTGAAGAGGTATTTGGAAGCTCAAGAATACCCTGAAGGTGCATCCATCAATGATAAAAAATTCCTGAGAAGGTTCACAGCGAAGTTCTTCCTCAGCAACGGCATTCTGTACAAGCAAAACCATGATTCAACCTTACCGCGTTGTGTGGATAAGACTGAAGCAGAAAGGATCATGGCAGAGCTACATGAAGGTACCTTCGGAACACATTCCAGTGGACACACCATGGAAAAGAAAATCCTTCGGGCAAGATATTTCTGGTCCACAATGGAAGCTGACTGTTACCAACATTCTCGGACATGTCACAAATGCCAGATTTATGCAGATAAGGTGCACATTCCTCCAGTTCCTCTGAATGTCTTGACAGCACCTTGGCCTTTTGCAATGTGGGGTATTGATATGATCGGCGAGATTAAACCTACGGCATCCAACAGGCATCGCTTCATACTGGTTGCGATTGATTACTTTACAAAATGGGTTGAAGCAGCTTCCTATGCTACGGTAACCAAGAATGTGGTGGCACGGTTCATTCGGCACAACCTGATCTGTCGATACGGCGTCCCGGAAAGGATCATTACGGACAATGGTACCAATCTTAATAATAAGATGATCACCGAGCTCTGCGCGCAATTCAAGATACAGCACCACAACTCTTCTCCTTACCGGCCGAAGATGAATGGGGCTGTAGAAGCAGCTAATAAGAATATTAAGAAGATTGTGCAGAAGATGACAGTGACCTATAAATATTGGCACGAGATGTTACCGTTCACTCTTCATGGGTACCATACCTCAGCAAGGACGTCAACCGGGGCAACTCCCTTTTCTTTGGTCTACGGCATGGAGGCAGTCTTACCGATTGAAGTGCAGATACCCTCTCTCCGAATAATGAAGGATGCAGATTTGAGCGAAGATGACTGGATCCAGACTCGACTTGATCAATTGAACCTAATTGACGAAAAGAGACTCACTGCTATTTGTCATGGTCAAACGAACCAAAAACGGATGATCGGGGCATTTAACAAAAAGGTCAGACCATAAGAGTATCAAGTTGGGGACCTGGTAATCAAACGCATCATTCTTCCTCAGAGTGATCCCCGGGGCAAATGGACTCCTACATACGAAGGGCCATTTGTGGTTAAACATGTGTTCTCAGGAGGAGCCATGATTTTAACCACCATGGATTGTGACGACCTTCCTCACCCCGCCAATGCAGACATAGTAAAAAGATACTACGCATGATAAAAGACCCGCTAGGTTGACATACCTAGGACAAAATTAGGGCTTCCCAGCGAACCAAAAGGGTTCGGGCAAAATGAGGGATGAAATGAAAAAATCTGTACACCCGGCAAGTCGAAAACCTGAAAAGGCGGCTTGGGCAAAAATGGGTATCCCGGTGGACTGAAAACCCGAAAGGGCGGTCCAGGCAAAAGTTAGGGATTAAAGCGTAATACTATGTCTCATTGGATCACCTTGCATCCAGAATCCGGTATCAACCTCGAGTTCAGACGGCATTGATCAATCAGCTTAATCTTCAACCGAGCAGCCAAGTGATGAGACGCTCGAAGATATAAAGGCGATAGCAGAGTTGGAACCCAGTGGGATTATTCTTTTCACATAGCTGTTTTGTTTTCTCTGTACAAATTGTATAAACTCTGTTGTTCGGCGGCATTCTCTTACTAGGACGTCAACCTCTTGTACATAAACGCCTATTTACAGGCAAATTCAAAAAATCAATACAAATTCACTTTTCAGACCAATTGTCAACTGTTTTTCCTTTTTCTGTTTTGTTTTGCGAAGAACGTCCAATGTTCAAATTTTGATATATGCATTTGATAATAATTGCTAACTCATAAATATTTGCATGCGAAACAAAGGATTAATTACAGGTAACATCAGAAACAGGGGCAATAATGAGTTGTCTAAGCGATCTAATTGCTCTGTCCACCAAGGTACCAAGGTAAGTTCGGCTGAAGAATGTAACCAAGATATCTTAATTCCCCAAAGAGTGAGCCAAGATTCAACAATTCTCACCCAAGAAGTTGGTCTCCAATCAGCCCTGAACAAGGCACAGTATCTCCCAGCAAGTCAGTGATACTCTCCCCAAGCAGAGTTAGTTCACTGTCAGCCTTAAGGAAATTGGGTATCCCTAGCAGATCTCAACATTCCTCAGCGGAGTATACAAACATTCTTAACAAGCATCCTCGGCAGTCTTGATCTAATATTTTTCCCCGGCGGTATACAGACATTCAGTGGAGCCACTTCCCCAGTACATCTCAAAAATTTCCCCAAGAGAGTCCAGTCCGAAAGTTGCCCCAGGAAAGTTGAATCAATCTCCCCAGTAGATTCTGGAAGCTTATCCCCAGTAGATTCTGGAAGCTTATCCCCAGTAGATTCTAGAAGCTGGTCTCCTGCAGAGTACATACGTCTCTCCCCGACCATATTCAAAGGTTATTCCCCACCAGAGCTTATAACTGGGTTATCCTCAGCTAATTACAACGGAAAGATCGTCCTCGGCGAAGTCTTCTTATCCCCAACGGAGTTCATCAAAACTTCCAACATAACTCAACAATGGTATCCCCAGCGGAGTTATCATCAATCTCAGCGAATTGCTCTCTTTCCCCACAGAATTCACTCCCCGCAGAGTATTCTATTCGCCAAGTTTAGTCCCCAACGAAGTCATTTTCTCCTACCGGTATTCTTGCAACCATCATCCCCAGCGGAAACAAAAAGCTCTATTCTTCAAACATCAGCCCAGGAATTAATTTCCCGGCACCCGTCAAGGATTTATTTTCCTAGACAAAAACACATTTCATAAACATCGCATCTTCATACATTATAGCATGCACATACGCATCATGAACATACAATCTCATTTATTCTGAGAACATCACGCATGTCATACATCATGACATCGCATACAATTAACGTTTTGTCTTTTTCAGGACAAAGGTTAATACAAAGATGATTACTATCAACGGTCGCAACTGAAGGTCCGATTCCTGTATCTTGCCAGGGTGTATCTGTTGACGACTAATTCCAGACTCGATTCCTGTATCTTGCCAGGGCATGTTTGAAGAGTTCGAAGATCCGATTCCTGTATCTTGCTAGGGTGTATCTGTTGACGGCTAATTCCAGACTCGATTCATGTATCCTGCCAGGGCACGTCTGAAGAGTTCGAAGATCCGATTCCTGTATCTCGCCAGGGTGTATCTGTTGACGACTAATTCCAGACTCGATTCCTGTATCTTGCCAGGGCACGTCTAAAGAGTTCGAAGATCTGATTCCTGTATCTCGCCAGAGTGTATCTGTTGATGACTACATTACCAGACTCGATTCCTGTATCTTGCCAGGGCACGTCTGAAGAGTTCGAAGATCTGATTCCTGTATCTTGCCAGGGTGTATCTGTTGACGACTATATTCCAGACTCGATTCCTGTATCTTGCCAGGGCACATATGAAGAGTTCGAAGATCCGATTCCTGTATCTTGCGAGGGTGTATCTGTTGACGACTACATTACCAGACTCGATTCCTGTATCTTTCCAGGGCACGTCTGAAGAGTTCGAAGATCCAATTCCTGTATCTTGCCAGGGTGTATCTGTTGACGACTAATACCAGACTCGATTCCTGTATCCTGCCAGGGCACGTCTGAAGAGTTTGAAGATCTGATTCCTGTATCTTGCCAGGGTGTATCTGTTGACGACTACATTACCAGACTCGATTCCTGTATCCTGCCAGGGCACGTCTGAAGAGTTCGAAGATCTGATTCCTGTATCTTGCCAGGGTGTATCTGTTGACAACTACATTACCAGACTCGATTCCTGTATCTTTCCAGGGCACGTCTGAAGAGTTCGAAGGTCCGATTCCTGTATCTTGCCAGGGTGTATCTGTTGACGACTAATTCTAGACTCGATTCCTGTATCTTGCCAGGGCACGTCTGAAGAGTGTGAATATCCGATTCCTGTATCTTGCCAGGGTGTATCTGTTGACGACTAGATTCCAGACTCGATTCCTGTATCTTGCCAGGGCACGTCTGAAGAGTTCGAAGATCCGATTCCTGTATCTTGCCAGGGTGTATCTGTTGACGACTATTCTCCGGACTCGATTCCTGTATCTTGCCAGGGCACGTCTGAAGAGTTTAAAGATTCGATACCTGTATCCAGCCAGGGCACATCTACACAAAGAGTTTGAAGATCAACCCCTGTAACAGGCCAGGTAATTATTTTTCTTTCTTAGGTACGCAAGTTCACGCTAAGGAATCTCTTACGCGATCGACACCCGATGGCATCTATAAGCCCATCTCCACAACTACCAATACAGTCCCTAATGGCATCCATAAGCCCATTCCCGACAAGGTTCTGTCACATCTCCAGATGGCATCTATAAGCCCATCCTCCTATCCATCAGTCTCCAAATGGCATCCGTAAGCCCATTCCCGCCATCACACTGCTAACAGTCTACTATGTGAGTGCAAATTTCTGGGCACTCTAGTGTTCAATCATCTTCCACCTTCGGATCACGAAAGGCACGCCAGCAAATCTACGTCCTCAAGTCTAAGAAGATTGAACAGGGGCAACTGTTGTACCCCAAAATTTGCCCTCCCATATTCTTCAAAATTTGCCAAGATCAATCTTCAGATGATTCAAAATCTCTCAAGGGTTGCACAGTCCAATTGCCTCCTAACACAGTCAAAATTAAGGTTTTGGTTCTGGCAAAGAAATTGAAGTTTTCAAGGGTCCAATCAAGTCCCACATGCCTATAAACATTGTCAAGCATCCATATGCCAAGTTTCAAGACTCACAGCATCAAATTGCACAGTCAAAAACCCTAAATGCTTCACAGTCAATTGCAGGGGCAAAATGGTCATTTGATAGTCAAAAGTCAAAATTTTTGGTCAACATCTTATTTTGAAGCCACAAACATCATTTGATCAATTCTTGATCATGATTCTCAAAGCATGGCTCAAAAAGTCTCAAGATGCAAAAGTTTCTATTTTTGGACAGCTGAAAAGTCAACTGCAAATTGACCAGGGCATAAATTCCTCATGGTTTATCAGAAAAATCCCATCCAAAGCTCATTTTGAAGAGAATGACATTTCCTACAACTCAACCTCACACTTCAAGTCCAAGAAATGCTCTCACAAAAAGTTATCAATTTCAACATTATAGGTCATTTTTCAAAAGTCAACAAAAAGGCACTTTAAGTCAAAGACCATAACTTGAGATTGGTAAATCAAAATGACATGGGACCAAAGGCATTGGTTAGAGGACTTCAAGACCTTTCCAAAATGTCCAAGAACATGATCATAGCTTCAAAATTGAGCAAGATATGCCTTGGAGAAGTTGGGAAATTTTTGGGAATTTTGAAAAGTCAACTTTGCTTCAAAGGCTTCAAAAATGCTAATGGGCCTCAATTTCTTTCTTGAATCATTATCCAAAGGCTATGCACGACCCATTGACCTAAAAGGGATTTATTTTCTTATTTTTGATTAATTAATTGAATTTTTATTATTATTAATTCATTTAATTAGATTTAAATATGAAAAAATATCAAATAATACTTTTCAAATCTTTTTGTGTAGAAAATCCACTCATTATGTGCTAAAGATTTCGTTTCACATTCAAAAAAGCAATATCTTTCACAATTGGCAAGAGTTTCATGGCAAAAAGATTGAAAAAAGATTGGATTTACATGATTGGAAATCAAATATCAAAATCATTAATTCATGGACTATGGGCTTGGCTTTTTGACCTAATTCCATTCAGGTACAAAGGCACAACATAACCTAATGCTAATATACACGAAAGACTGCTCAAAAGCTAAGAACAAAGTTGCAACTTTTCATTAAATTTTTGGAATCTGAAATCATAGCTACAGCGCGATTCAAAGCCTAAAACTTATTCCAAACGCTTGCTGAGACTTCCTTGAACGTGTAGCAATCACTTTCCAGTCTCCATACTCCAAGAATTGGTAGAACAAAATCACTCTTTTCGTGAACATATCCATAATTGTTTTTCAATTTCCATGCATTATTCATGTATTTTATTTGTTGATTTACACTAACAATGATGTTCTGAAGCGAATGGTACCATTTAATTGAACTAACAATGCTTGAACCAAGATCTGCCATTGATGGATATTAGGTTTTCAGAAGCTCAAAATTAGGGGTTCTCCCATATGGAAAAATTGGCCCTTAAAACCTATGCCATTGAATTCGTGGCAACAGGACGAATCCATTGATGACCTCGCGCCTTTTTTATATTACAGCATGTGCTAATCGCTATTTTTTCAGGCTTCATTTAGTGGGGGTTTAAAACCCCCGCTATTTGTTTTCTATTTACAGGAAAGATGAGGAAGAAGATGGACGTGTCTTCATGTGATAGGGAGGTTCAAATAATTGGCGTGTTTTTTTCTTTTGTTTCAGAATAATTGCTTTTTTCACATATAATAATGACGCTCCATTATGTATACAAAGAAACGCGTTGGCTCGGTTGGTGGATGAGTTATCCTGCAGGTATTGGGACCTGGGTTCGATTCCCAGGTCCCCCCATATGTTCAATAATTTTTGTCTCAATATATTCCTATGCAGCATTCCACCAAAGGTTCACCATACACGCATATGCTAAGGCCTGACAAGTGGCTTCAAGACCAATCTGAAGGCCAAAACATGCAGTCCATGGTACACGCTAGTCAACCACTCCATATGCGATCCCAAGAAGTCAAAGAAGGCTTCGTTCTGATGGGCCAAAAATACTTCAAAAACCTCCCTTTGGGGTCCGACACCCCCTGGTTTGCACTTTCTTTTTAATGTTAATTCATTTCAATTTTAATTCTTTTAATTGTTTTTTTTAATTGTTTCTTTAATATCATAAAATAATTCTCACAATAAAAAAAATCAGAAACTAAAATATGTTAATTAATTTATTTATTAAATATTTTTGTAAATAAATGTTAAATAATTAATTTAGTTAAATTAGGTTAAAACTTCAATCTTTTTCTTAATAAATTAAAATATGTAGAAATTAGGGTTTTTTAACATTCTCATCTTTTTCTTAAATAAATAATTTTCTCTCATTATTATTATTATTAATTATTACTTTTGTAAATAAATATGTAAATAATTAATTAGCATAAATTAGATTAACTTTAATATTTTTCTTAATAATTAAAATAGACTTAGAATTAGGGTTTCCTTTTAATTTTGATCTTCTTTATTTCATAAAATACAAAAACCTAAAAAAAAATTCTTTTCTTAATTAAATAATAATTAGCTTTTAATTCAATTTAATTTCAAAAGGGTCAAAACCCTCGGACATTCGATTCTAATTTCTTTTCGCGCATTTATTTTCTTTCGAATATTATGTAATTGCTCAAGGCTTGTAATAGTAATTAGGTCTTTTACTTTCCGCATTTTATTAAAACGGGTCTTTGTAATTTGGCGATGTATAGACCCGCGCCTTGTAATAGCGTAGGATTTTACTTTCCGCATTTAAATTTCAGGACTTTTAAATTCTAATTGCATGAAAGAATGTATGGCTAATTAAAAATAACTCGTAGCTCACAAATGCCATGATCAAAGATAATTGCTAAACATGAAAACAACACACAAATTCACACACCACTCTTAGGCTACGCCTCACTGTTGCCTTACCTTCGAAACGTGGTCGTCGAGTATAGGACGTTTTAGTAAGTCCTTATGTCCATGATCCAGTTGCCTCGAAACGGTTACCTCGGATTAAAAAAGGATCAATGGCATAAGGGTAGCTTCTAAGGTGTCCTATTGTTGCTCTGGTGACCACATTGTCCCTACAAACAAATTGACCCGAACACCTCCAACGATGGTGCTACCTATCTCTCAATGGTGGGATGGCACTACCTTAAGGACATTTACACAGCCTAATTCCTTAGGGTAGGTAGATGACTCATAAATACTTTCTCTATTCAAAAACAAATCAAAAACTCTTTTCACACCGACACTTTTCAAAAAGCTTTCAAAATAATTTTTCAAATACTCTTGAGGACTGATACGAGAGTCATTCTGAAATCTTTAAACGAAACTTTTTCAAACCCACTCACACTTGAAAAGCAAACACTTTTGAAAATACAATGAGCAAGTATCTAAGAGCCCATGGATAACCATGGATAGAAAGGGTGCTAACACCTTCCCTTTCTATAAATCTACCTCCCGAACCGAGAAACTATCTCATAAGGAATTTTGCTGTGCTTTTGTCCTGTCCATGTTGGAGAAAATAAAAGACGGTGGCGACTCTTGCTTACCGCGACATTTCGCGAACCATCATTAAACAGTCAGTTCTAAATCCACCGATCACACCAACCCCTATTTTCGTGTCTGCTCTTGCTCTCCATACATCCTTGAACGAATTAGGGTTATAAAAACCACTAGTGTCTTTGCAATTTTTGAAGATTTGATTTGGTTTTCATGTGGTATGACATCCTTCCAAATTTGGCCTAATCATGCCATTCTTATGCCAATTAGCTTTGATTCGATTTGATTCTAATATGCCAGCATAATGAGCTTGTGATTTTGTCCAAAAATCCAATCAAAACAAATCTTTGCTATTATTTACCATTTATTTGATTTAATTCAATTTTTAATTAATAAAAATCAAAATAAAATAAATAATGATGCAAATAACATGTGAGTGAATATTTGGGTCATGGACCATGTTATGAGTGAGGTGCAAGCATAAAAAGTTAGGCCCATTTGGCAAAAAATGCAATTTTGAGCACATTTGACTTTTGGCAATTTTGCAAAAAAGGTCAACTTTGACAAGGCATATCTCTTCCAATTTTAACCCTAGAGAGGTGTTCTTGAACTTTTTAGAAAGCTTAGGATGTCCCCTAAACAACTCTTTTGGTCTTATCTCAATTGGGTCTTCCATGTTCATGTAAGAATCTTTGACCCAAAAAGTGTTTTTGTTGACTTTTCAAAAGGACCTATAATATGGAAATTCATATCTTTTTGTGAGTGCATATTTTGAACTTGAGGGCTGAAGATGAATTGTAGGGAATTGCATCCTCTTCAAAATGAGCCTTGGATTTTTGATGATTTAGGGAATTCCTTGAGGAATCATGATCAGCCCTTGATCAAATGATGGATATAACTTCAAAATATTGATGTTGACCAAAAATCTTGAAGTTTGACTATATGTGGGCCACAGTTGACTTTTGACCTAGTACAGTCGATTCTCAAGCATCTGGGCAGTTGAATAAGAAAACTTCTTGTGCAAGGCTTGAAATTTGACATGGAGGGTCTTGAGAACATATTAGGACCATGGAGAGTATATGAGGTCTTTGGAGTTCACCCATCTTGATGAAAATGGAAACCCTAGTTTGAGATACATTGCCTTAGGAGAGAGTTTGTCTGGTCAACTCTTAGGCAACCTTGAGAAAATTTAGGATCTCTAGGTGTATGTTTTGAGTAAAATGAGAGGGCAAATCTTGGGGTACAACAAAGCCCTACACAGGTTCCTTCTGAAGTTTTACACGGACTCATCCTGAAGCAACCCTACCCAGGTTCCTTCTCACAATCTCCAGACACAATTTTACACAGACTCATCCTGAGGCAACCATACCCAGGTTCCTTCTCTTGAATTTCCATATGCAGTTTTACACGGAGTCATCCTGAGGTAACCCTACCCGGGTTCCTTCTCACAATTTCCAGATGCAGTTTTACCCGGACTCATCCTGAAGCTGCTTTACCTAGGCTCCCTCTCATATATCTCCAAAAACAACCCTACCCAGGTTCCTTCTCATACACTTCCAGATGAAGTCTTACCTGAAATCCTCCTGAAACAGCCTTACACAGGTTTCTTCTGATACATTTCCAGATAGCAGTTAATTTCATTCTCCCTAGCAAATTACTGCGAAGCCTGGATTTCAACTAGAAAGCAGAAAACTATCATATCTCCAATCCAGAGATAACCCCTCGGTAGAACCATGGACAACTGATGTTCCTAGACTCTATTCCCCACAGAGTTTTCCTCAAACAGGAAAACAACAGAAATCAACATCCCCCAGTGGACTCCTCCTCAGACAACAGGAACAGGAATCCCCACAAAGAGACTTCTTATGAAGTCAGCATCTACTTTGGATGGAATCTTTAAGCTCATCTTCAACGACTCTCCATCATATTCCTTGGATGGAATCTTTAAGCCTATCTCCGACGATCTTCTATCATCTTTTCCAAATGGCATCTATAAGTCCATTCTCAATACTATATACACAATCAAGTATCATCTCAGACGAGTGCAAATTTCTGGACACTCTAGTGTTCAATCATCTTCCACCTTCCGATCACGAAAGGAAGACAAGCCAATCTACATCCTCAAGTTTAAGAAGATTGAACAGGGGCAACTGTTGTACCCCAAAATTTGCTCTCTCATGTTTTCCAAGGTCTCTCCCTACACGGTTGACCACAAACCCTTGCCTAAGGAAAAAGAAAAATTTTGAGTGTTGTTTTAAGTACCTTTCGATTGGCATTCTGAAAGACCTTTCAATTGGTATTTTGAAGGAGCCTTTCGATTGGCATGGACAATGCCCTTCGATTGGCATTATGGCCAAGCCTTTCGATTGACATTCCAAAAAATGCTTCGATTAGCATTATGGCCAAGCCCTTCAATTGGCATGGATATAAGGCCTTTCGATTGGCCTCATGACAAGCCTTTCGATTGGTGTTGTGTCAAGGCCTTCGATTGGCATTCTGAAAGACCTTTCGTTTGGCACCCTGGGCCAAGTCTTTCGATTGGCATGGTAAGTGCAGCGGTAAAATCAATGGAGTTGCCACCGAGTATTTATTTATACCATATGAAAGGGAAAGGAAAATCATCGAAGAAAAACCTAAAGGGGAAACCAAGGTCTTGCGACCAAGAGATTGGGTAAGGGAGTCGATTACACGAGGGGAAGGTATTAGCACCCTACACGTCCATAGTACTCTATGGGATCCACTCTCGTTATTCTAATCAAAGGGTGTGTTCAATCTAATGCTTAAAGGTTATAAACTAAGAGAGAATGCATGCAAATAAAAGAGAAAGAATGTAGGGAAAATAAAGTTGTACTCGCTTGGGCCCTACCCCAATGCCTACGTATCCTTTTTGAGGAATCAGAGCTACCGTAGTTCTGCTCATATATTTTGTTTGTTTGTATTTTTTTAAATGAACAATGTTGAACTCGATCATTCCACCGCTGCTCGACCTTTGGAGACTTATGACCTGTAGTGGAAAGGAGCTAACATGCTCTTAGAATAGAAAATCCGAATGGAGAAAACAAGTGGATTGGTTGATATTTTTTACCATGAAAAGAATTTTTTATATACTTAGCATTTTTTTATACATTTGCCAAGAAAAAGAAGTTTTAGTTTTAAAATGCAATTATGCAAAAAATGGGAAGAAAACATTCAAGGGAGACTAACCTATCTCTAACCTAATGTTATCATACAATGGGGGATCTTACCTAAGTTAGAATGCCAAAGAAACTCTAACAAACTATCCTATAGGGAACATGCACTGAGAGCGAACTCGTGACCTCAATTTCTAAATTGAGTGACTCATCGATCAAAGATAAAGGAAATCGATAAAATCCTATAGGGAGCATGCACTGAGAGTGAAGTCGTGATCTCAATTTCTAAATTGAGTGACTCATCGATCAACAAGAAAGAAAACAAACACAAGCACAACACATATTAGAAATGAAGTGCGGAATGCCTGCTACAAGTCTTTAAACAGCGACTTCGAGCGCACGCTCTTTATTTCCTACTTCTCATGATATATAGAAAAGCGATAAATGCGGAAATATAACTTGGAAGAAGTATAATACCAAACGAACAATGACGTCCGCAAAAAGCGCACCCAAAGTAAAGAAATCCGAGATACTTCGCGCGAGCAAAAGCGAGCGGATCGTCAAAAGCGGACGAAAGCAATGGAGAAGCAAGGAGTACGCATCGAGCAAGCTTCACCAAGAAACAAACAAAGTCAGAAACGAAATCTAACTAAGATAAAAGCACACGCATGTTGCGAATGCAACGCGGAATCAGAAGTTCCTGCACAAAGTATCACAAAATATCACATGCATCTAGATAACATATAATATGATATGAATTTCTCATGACGATGAGAAATAAGGCATGTCGCATCGGAAGCGAGCATAAGCCATATGCTTCGATCACATAATAACTTGTTATGTTACATGATTGAAAGCACCAAAATGTATCTTGTAAAATAAACAAACGCGTCAAAAATAAAGGCAAAATAGTGTAAATTATGAACAAAAAAAAACTAAAAGAAAAAGTGTTTTTATTAGTTTTTTATGTGAGGAAAATTCTATCGAAAACTAAAGAATTAATTCCTAAAATCAACCAAGAAGTTCTAACAAGTCTTATGGGTTTTATAATTTTCTTATCACAAAGAAAATAAAATAAAATCCTAAATCTAACAAAGAGAAAGATAGGATTAGGGGTGTGAAGCTGGATCAGAGGTGTAGTGCAGAAGCAGGTATGGCGCCTAGGCCCAGACTGGAAGTCCAACAAGAGTTTTTCCAAGGCTTCTAAGTTGTAACAAAAAAAACTACAGACCTAGAGTGTGTGGTGTGATCCAAGGCCCATCGAAACTCCTTCTTTTAATCCAACATCCAAACAATTCTTATCCAGCCCATGAGTTATTATCAGAACTATCATTAATTTTAACAAAAAAAAAAGAAAATAACAAATAAAAATAATAAAAAGAATGTAAAATTGAAATAGGATTAGGGCTGAATTTTCCATGACTATTGAACTTCTCTCTTCTTCTCCAAAAAACAATTCCCTCCTCTCTTACGATTTTCGGCGAACCTTCCGCCGCGGGCACCACCATCAAACGGCCTGAATCACCCTTATTCTTACATATACCTGCCTTAAAACAACGCCCTGGATCCAAATTCACCGTCAATTTCTCATGAAACCTCTCCCATGGTCGGATCGACGAAGTAATAGGAACCCTAACTTTCCGAACATCGCGTATTCCAAGCAGATACAAACAATTCAAGAGATAACATCTCCGGCGGTCATCAAGGAAAGCTGTAACATTCAAGATTGAGAAAGAATCACATGTAGATGAACCTGATTGGAGCCTCTAACGTCCCGGTTTGGTGGTGCGATCTACGACCACCGCTACTAAGGTATTCTCTTCCTATTTCTGTTATCCTTCCTCAATCTTCTTCTTCTACTAATTTTTTGTGTATTTTTTATTTTTCCGCGTTTCGTTGGATTTCCTATGCAATTCGATGCATAATTGTTGTCATGTTAGTGATGTTATTGTTTTCATATTATTGTGAGGATGGTGAGATGAGAGTGAAGTGGTTTTGAAGATTTTGCAGAGGTTGTTGATGAAGCTGATTGAGGAGCAGAGAATCTATTGATGATGATGATTGGAGTGAGGCGCGATGAAGGTTCTGCAGAGTTGCCGAGAAGATAAAGGTTGGTGATGGAGATGAAGGATAAGTGGTGAATGATGATGAAGATGAAGAAGAAAGAGAGAGAGAGCTTTTTTTATAGTTTTTCTGATGGTGATTCTTCTGTGAATTGAAAAAAATGGAGAATGAAGAGTGAGAAAGGTGGAGGAAAGTGAAGGTTGAGGATTCTTCTGTAGAATTTCCGAATCCCTTTACTGGTGAGTTTTTTCTGTTTTATATTTCTGTTATTGCTATCAACCCTCTATCCATCCCCCTCTTTGTAATGAACTGTTAGCCACTCTGAATTCTGTTACAAAATCGTTTTTTTTGCGCTTCTCTCTCTCTTTCCAATTCTGTTAGAAGTTGTTAACCATTCCCAATTCTGTTACAAAACCTCTAGCCATTCTGTTATGAATCTTTTTTTTCTGTTACCAACAATTAGCCATTCTGTTATAGCTTGGTCTCTTGACAGTTATGAATTCTGCCAGCTCTCTCCTTCCTTTATGTTATTCTCTTCTTCTGTAACTGAATCTCGTTGAAAATGCTTCCCCAGTTTTTTGAAACTGTTATGAGCTTTGTTTTCTGTTAGAGAAGAAGTTGGAGAACCGTTAGAAAACTTTGTTAGTTGAAATTCCGTTCTGAAACAGTTTTGGAAGAAGTCAATTATAGGCTGCAACTTCCTATTATGAATTCACTTGAAGATATCAATATTAGTCCTTGGTGAATGATGCATAAGACCAATCTGAAAAATGTTCTAATTTCCTGTTGCTAATACATTTCCTAATTTGGTTTCCTTTTTCTGCATATATTCATGATAGTTCACGAGTCCTGATCGATATATCTTTTTGCAGCTTTTTGTTGTCCATATTCCAGGGCACAGCTAGCGATATTATGGCTTGAAGTATTTGAAGTTCAACTTGGCATCAGTTAGATGAAGAAAAGTATAGGTTTATATGGATTCGGTTTTTTTGAAACTTTGTAATGATTTCTGAATTTATCCTTCAATCAATGAAGTAATTTCAAGGAAAAGCAGTTTGACTTTCCTTTTAATTTCAATTCCAAATTTTACTCTGATTCTTCAATTTAGACATCCGATTTTCCTTTTATTCTGCAACCTTGGATCATGTATTGATTTTGTAATGCCTAATCTCTTTCTTTTGTTCTCATCTTGAATAAATCTTGTTCTTTAAAAAGAACTTTCACCCATCTCAAGTAATATTCTCTAATTAATTTTATTCCTTGGCATGATGAAATGGTGAGTCAAGATAACTTAAATGACTTTTGAAACACGACATGCCCATAAACTCTCATGAATCAAGACCTGAATCCCACATTTCCAGCAAATCAAATTCTCAACTTTTCTAGTTTTGCAACCTTAATATTGACATGATACATGTATGAAACATTATAAAGGCCTTTGTAATTCGAATTCTCGATTATCTACTTGACTAGATTTTTAATTCGGATTATACTTTGAATTTTTACTTGTAAATTATATTCCTACAAAACCATATGCATGAATTCGATTGAATCAATCTCGAGAGAAACATCTCACAATAATGGATCCATTCTCTACTCCACTCTTCAATTTCAAGTCAACTTGCAAAAAATGAAGAAGTTGAAGAGATAACCAAGCCTTGACCATAAAGAAGTCCTTAAACTCCTAACATGATATATATTTGCCAACAAAATACCATGCTGAACCCCCAGAGCCACACTTAATCATTCGGCAAGTCTCGATGATTGATAAACTTTTTGCAATAAAGAACAGATGGTGACCCTTGTAGCCTTAAGGAGAGAAACCTAGCACGATGAACTTCTGTTGAAGATCTAATACCAAGCTCTGAATAAGATAGGAGAAACCCTAAATGATCTTGCTCTGAGTGTACATTAAGGAAGAAGGCTTGAGATAGTGAGAGGAACAAAACCCCGACTTCAGAACATTCTTAATGAAGACATGATGGGATCTTGAGCACATAGTAAACCCTAAAGCACTCTTCCTGAAGAAATTCTGATGAAGACAACCTTATATCTCGAGGAATCCTGCTAGTGAAGACGTCTATGTTACTTGAGATCCAAAACCCTAATCTCATACCAAGATAATGAGAGCACCAGTTGAATCAATTTTGAGCAAGACGACAACCTCCATTCTGAGAGAGAGACCCTAATGCCAAAGCTCTTCGATCATATAACCATGAGACCAATGCTATGTGCAGAAAGTACAAAGTATGATGAAGGATCTTAGGGGCAAAAATTGGGGTATAACAGCTGCCCTTATTTAAGTGTCTTCTATCCGGAGATACGAAGATTAAAATCTTCATTTCGAAGTGATTGAAGATACTTAAATATAAAACAAGCCCTATTTTTGGCCCTAAGTTACCATGCGATGCTTACGATTATGGATGTAATGTATGAACTTCATGCAGATGGTCCAGAGACACACCGGAGAAACAACAGTAAAATCAATAGATTAACAAAAGGAAATTAACCAGGATAATCAACCTCTGGAAAACAACACGACTTCGGGGATAGAAATTTAGATCTACTGGAGATGAATTGGCTCTGCTGGGGAAAGGAAAAACTCAACTTCACCGGGGGTAAGATCCCGAAAGGAGACAAAATAACATAGACTCAAAAACTGAGAGAGAAGTAATGGATGACAACAATTAACCAATAGTTGCGAACTATCCACTCATAGAGGAGATAGAAAAAAGAGAGTAACATCAACACAGGGGATCGACAATCGCTAACCAGAAAGATCAATCTTACCTAAGAATGGTAATGAACTACCCACTCAAGAATAAAGGTAAAAACAAACATAGGACAATACTGACTTTTATTGAAGGTAAAGAAACAAAAGATACACCAACGTTTACTGAAGGAGGAGAAAAGAGAATGCACCATCTTTTACTGAAGGTGACGTCTCAAAGAGTAATAAAGAACTTCCCAATATCCTGGTGTTCTTCCTAGAAGGAGTAAAAATACAAGCTATCTCAAATAAAGAGACTACCACTTGTAAAGATTTCACAACAAACTTCTCTTACAAAACTTCCTCGAAGAGATACCATTTGATGGAGAATCAGATAAACTTCCCCTCGATCTTGACTATACGCCACGAACTGGTCTCAGTTTCTTCTTTAACCAAGATATTTCACCTTGGAAGGGTAAAAACACAAGATATCTCAAATAAAGAGACTACCACTTGTAAAGATTTCTCAACAAACTTCTCTTGCGAAACTTCCTCGAAGAGATACCATTTGATGGAGAATGAGATAAACTTCCCCTCGATCCTGACTATACGCCACGAACTGGTCTCAGTTTCTTCTTTAACAAAGATATTTCACTTGGAAAGGGTAAAAACACAAGATATCTCAAATAAAGAGACTACCACTTATAAATATTTCTCAACAAACTTCTCTTGCGAAACTTCCTCGAAGAGATACCATTTAATGGAGAATCAGATAAACTTCCCCTCGATCCTGACTATACGCCACGAACTGGTCTCAGTTTCTTCTTTAACAAAGATATTTCACCTGGAAAGGGTAAAAACACAAGATATCTCAAATAAATAGACTACCACTTGTAAAGATTTATCAACAAACTTCTCTTGCGAAACTTCCTCGAAGAGATACCATTTGATGGAGAATTAGATAAACTTCCCCTCGATCCTGACTATACGCCACGAACTGGTCTCAGTTTCTTCTTTAACCAAGATATTTCACCTGGAAAGGGTAAAAACACAAGCTATCTCAAATAAAGAGACTACCACTTGTAAATATTTCTCAACAAACTTCTCTTGCGAAACTTCCTCGAAGAGATACAATTTGATGGAGAATCAGATAAACTTTCCCTCGATCCTGACTATACGCCACGAACTGGTCTCAGTTTCTTCTTTAACCAAGATATTTCACCTGTGTGATACGGTGGAAGAACTGACTTGAGGTTTTGTGTTTGTTTTCGCAAATGTTTCGGTTTAGCAAGAGTCGCCACCGACTTTTTATTTTATCCTAAGGAAAGGTTAAAAAGCACAGGAAAAACCTTTGAGATGTTTTCTTGGGTTCAGGGAGTAGATTATAGAAAGGGAAGGTATTAGCACCCTTTCTATCCATGGGCTCTTAGTTACTTGCTTAGATCACTTGCTTTGCATTTTCAATTGTTTGAAATGGTGCTTTCAATTGTTTGAAATGGTGCTTTGTGTGTGATTTTGAAAGATGTTTTGAAAAGAGGCCATTGTCGTGGCAACCTTTGTAATGATCCATGTTTGAATGTATACAAAGGTGTATTGTCTTTTGAAAAGTTTTTCAATGTTTTGAAAGTTGTTTTGAAATTATGTTGTGAGGTGTGTTTTTGAAAAGTAGCAAGGATTGTTTTGCAAGTTTGGTCAAGTAACCAAGAGCTATCTACCCTAAATTTCTCAAAGATCTTTCTCATGTTTTAATCCTTTTAACAGTGTTGTTTCACCATTGTATTTGTTGAACAACCTTGTGTTAGGATGTTAATGGGACGGGCGCGGGTCATCATTTAGACCATGAATGCAATAGTGTCAAGTATCTTTGGCCATTTTCTCAAGGGACTTGATCATTTTTGTTTAGGCAACTTGATAGCGTCATCGAGGGACTATGATCATTTGATTTGTTTTTGTTTTGCCAAAGACAACTTAACATGCAACCATGGCCCATTTTTGAAGGCAACAAGTGGAGTAACCCTAAGGGTGCAAGTGTGCATTGTGTTTGTTTTTTTCATGCATGTTTATCTTGAATTAGGTCAAGCTACTTGTTGGTTTTATTTGCATACAAACCCTAAGTCTATCATGGCATAATTTGAAAGCTTTTAAATGCGGAAATTTAAATGCTAAGCTATTACAACAATGATTATGGGGATGGGGGTACAAGTTTGAATTTGGGGATATTTGACAAGAAATTAAATTCTAAGCTATTACATCCATATCGAATATACAAATATTTAATTGTACAATATTTAAATAAATACAATAAATATGCAAAATGTATTATGCAAAAAATGATTTTTTTATGTATGTGAAAGTATTTTTCAGTGTGAAATATAAACAAAAATAAAAAGGTCAAATTTTAAACATTTTTGTCATTTAGGGCAAAACCCTAGTTTTTAAATAAATAGTATTTATTTACTAATTATATACAATATTTGTTAATTATATATAAAAATAAAAAGTATATTGTAAAAAAAAAGTATTTTTTAGTGTCATATATTAATAAAAATAAAAATGTATTATTTTTATATTTTTGCCCTAATTATCTAATAAAATATACAAGTATTTATATATTATATATTAAATATACTAAATATATACAAGAATAAAATATTAATTATTTACAAAAAAATGTATATTTTAGAAAATGTTTTCAAAATGTAAATAAAAAATAATAACTAAAAATAAATATTTTTTGTATTATTTTTTAGTGTTTTAAATAAAAAGGTATTATATTTATTTACATATACATGCTAAATAAAACAAATAAATGCCAAATAAATGCAAAAAAATGTGGAAAAATATTTTTAATGTTTTTTATGTTTGAACAAAAAATATTAAGTCAGAATCAAAAAGAAAAATTCAAAAATGACAAGCATTTCACACAATGGGCCAGGGGTGTGTAAATTGAAAAAGGGAGTGCAAAGAGTAAGACTGACTCAGGCCCAGCCCAAGCCAGTCATCTTCAACCTTGTTTGAATGAAAAAACCCGCACGCCTCTTGTACCAAAGCTAACTCCTGATTCCTTGACTTTTAGCAAAAACTCATAACACCAACATTGTAGAGCATCAAGAGACGAATTCATAAATATAAAATACTTGACCTAACTCTAAGAAACCAGGGAGAATTTCTTCATCCCCAATTTCTGACCTAATTTTTCTTCAATGTTCATGGCTAAAATTCTCACAGCATACTTAATATAAATGAAAAGTAATCATATGTATGGCTTCAGGGCTATGAGTAGAGCATGTTTCATTCACAAACCTAAGCCTAACTCTTCCTAGACTGAGAGATAGAAGTTCATGGTTTTACCTGTTTCAGCTTGAATCGTGTACAACAATGTGGCCAACTTCAATGGAGTTTGAGCTTCTGTACAGCTTGCCTGAAGTCCAAGGAAGCTTCTCCAACTCCTATCTTGCTTTGAATCACTCTATATCATGCTATGGAAGTTCACCTGCAAAACTGAAAAATGAAAATGGTAGATGAGGTTAGGGGTGTTACAACTGGTGTTTAGGGCTTGGAATAGCTTCAATTGATGGTATGGAATGTGTTTGCAAGGTTTTTAGCCAAAGTGCACGAGTGGATTGGGTTGTGGACCTCAATCTGCAGCAGGTACCCTGTTTTGGAAACAAGAAGGTGTTTTTTGTGTATGAGGAGGTATGAGGGGTAGTTCAGTCATGCCTTAGGTTAGTTCAGATGTATGGAAGATGAGAATAAAGTTTGTGTTTGGCTGTGTTGACAGGAAATGAGAGTTGTCTCTTTTGCAATGTTTCTTTCAATGTAAGTAAGAAAGTTCAAGTTGACATATAGGCCTGTACAATACCCTAAAGTATGCTGCAACTTTGGCTCTTGGTAACTGGAATTTGTCCACAAAACTTTGCCTCAAAGATCTGGCTTGTACTTCAAAGATTAAGAACTTGACATAAAGCATCACTTTTCCAAAATGGCAAGTTTGCTTTTTCTAATTAAGGATTAATTTAGCATGTATTGTCCAAATGAATGAAATAATGTCTTAACACAATGGTTAAGCATTAAATTAAGGAGTGCAAACTTGGTTTAGAGGCCTGCAAACAAGTACCAAGCATGCTGGTTTGAAAATGAAACTTGTATGAACATGTATTTGGTTATGAACAAGAATAAGTTTTGGCCAACTTTGCAAATTTGGTTCTCTCTAACCCCAAGGGTGTTTGAGAATTTATTGGACAATTTGGAAATCTTGGAATGTGTACTACAATCCATCTTTGTAATGCAGATTGAAATTCCAAGTGGAACCATGTGAAAAATGGCCAAGAAGTTGGGCAAAAATCCTGCCTAGAATAGGGTAAAATTTGTCTAAGTTAAAAGTGTTTTGTACCCTTGTTCCAAAAATCATAACTTGAGATAAAAGCTTCCTTTGAGAAAACTTTGTGAATCAAAGTTGTAGATTTTGCAATGGACTACAACGTTCATGTTTCAAGTTTTGTTTGAATCCATTTGAATCTTGGTGAAAAAATGGGACAAAGTTAGGAAAAAATAAGGAAATTTCATAACTTAGAAAAATTCTAAGTTATGAAAATTTTCATTTTAAAACCCTAATTTGTAATTTTTTGTTTCTTGATGAACAAGTTTCATAATTTGACATGTCTTGATGAAAAATGAATCTTGGCACTTGATTTTGACCAAAAAGTCAAAGTTTGACTTTTCAGTATACAGTCAAATTTTGATCAGTTGACTGAAAAATTCATCTGTCAATCCTTTGCATTTGAGATCTTTTGAACTTGTTGAATGTGTCAAGACAATGCCATTGAGTCCTTGAGTCCATATATGAGCTTGGTTTGCCATTGTTTAGGTCAAACAGCCAAAAATTGCCTTTGTGCAGTCAAAACCCTAAAAATGACCATTTTGCCCTTTTGGTGATCTGATCAAATTTCTTGTGGAATTGTGATCCAAACTTGACCAAATGGTTCATATGAGTTCATTATGTTGATGTGGGTCAAAAATCATGAGGTTTGACTGTCAATTGGCCACAGTTGACTTTTTCCCCAATACAGCTGATTTCTAGGTCAATTGTCCAATTGACTGGGCAAAGATTAGAATCAAGGCATGAAACTTGGTATGGATAAACTTGTAAGTCCAACATGAAGCATGAAAGTCACTTTGGGAATTTCAGGTCAATACATCCCTGTGCAAACTCAAACCCAAATTTGGGTCAACAGTGCAAGGAGGGGTCTTGAGCAGAGCAAACCCTAACTTGATCTTGAGCTCCAAGAGTCTTGTGATGAGAAAATGTTGATGAAAATAGAGGGAAAATTTTGGGGTACAACAACCTGGAAAGGGTAAAAACACAATGTATCTCAAATAAAGAGACTACCACTTGTAAAGATTTCTCAACAAACTTCTCTTGCGAAACTTCCTCGAAGAGATACAATTTGATGGAGAATCAGATATACTTCCCCTCGATCCTGACTATACGCATCGAACTGGTCTCAGTTTCTTCTTTAACCAAGATATTTCACATGGAAAGGGTAAAAATACAAGCTATCTCAAATAAAGAGACTACCAATTGTAAAGATTTCACAACAAACTTCTCTTGCGAAACTTCCTCTAAGAGATACCATTTGATGGAGAATCAGATAAAATTCCCCTCGATCCTGACTATACGCCACGAACTGGTCTCAGTTTCTTCTTTAACCAAGATATTTCACCTGGAAAGGGCAAAAACACAAGCTATCTCAAAAAAAGAGACTACCACTTGTAAATATTTCTCAAAAACCTTCTCTTACGAAACTTCCTCGAAGAGATACCATTTGATGGAGAATAAGATAAGCTTCCCCTCGATCCTGACTATACGCCACGAATTGGTCTCAGTTTCTTCTTTAACCAAGATATTTCACCTGGAAAGGGTAAAAACACAAGCTATCTCAAATAAACAGACTACCGCTTGTAAATATTTCTCAACAAACTTCTCTTGCGAAACATCCTCAAAGAGATACCATTTGATGGAGAATCAGATAAGCTTCCCCTCGATCCTGACTATACGCCACGAACTGGTCTCAGTTTCTTCTTTAACCAATATATTTCACCTGGAAAGGGTAAAAACACAAGCTATCTCAAATAAAGAGACTACTGCTTGTAAATATTTCTCAACAAACTTCTCTTGTGAAACTTCCTCGAAGAGATACCATTTGATGGAGAATCAGATAAACTTCCCCTCGATCCTGACTATACGCCACGAACTGGTCTCAGTTTCTTCTTTAAGCAAGATATTTCACCTGGAAAGTGTAAAAACACAAGCTATCTCAAATAAAGAGACTACCACTTTTAAAGATTTCTCAACAAACTTCTCTTGTGAAACTATATCGAAGAGATACCATTTGATTAGGAATCAGATAAACTTCCCCTCGATCCTGACTATACGCCACGAACTGGTCTCAGTTTCTTATTTAACCAAGTTATTTCACCTGGAAAGGGTAAATATACAGATGTAGGAATCTTTCAACGAACTGTCTTTATCATTGAAGTACAGCCAAACTCAACCACGAACTATCTCCCATAATGACGAGACTACCATTCATTGGAGTAACATCTTCTTACGTTAACAGACTTACTGGGAAGAACAGGTTACTCAAATAAAGAAAACTGCCGCTTACTGTCTTAAGAAGGAATTGTAATAGGACTGGCGAGAAATGAAGCTTGATTACCTGGGGAAATACCAATACATGCCTGTTGGGAAAAAAAGTCTTTGCGTGCAAAATAAATGCACATTCTCAAATCAAGGCTCGAAGCCTATAGAAATCAGAATAATAATGTTGTCAGAGACTACAGACTCAAACGAGAAATAAACTGGAATGAAATAATCAACCAAGTCAACACCCGATAAGAAATAAACTCAAAGGGGATCACACTCCATCCAGATAATGAACTAAATAGGAAGGCTGAAGCAAAAATCTTCCACGAGAGATAACTCGGTGGGGAAATTGAAAGGATATGCACTTTCTGTGTAATGTTGACAACTCTAATGGAGAGAGAGTAACATAACTTTGCAAAGAGGATAATATGCTGAAAAAACATCAATGAATGCAAATGAGTGATGAGTTTTAAATTCATTTATGCATGATGTGTATGAATGTATGGATGTTATCATGCGCATGCTGACAAAACAACCATAATGCACTGGGGATAACCAAACAAATCTAATCTTGGGCGAAGACAACACTCGGCCAAGTCACATGCAGGACGAAGATCAGATTCCACGAGAGGGTAAGCATCAACAGAGGAAACAAAGTCCTATTTAACGGCTTAACTTCGCTGGGAAGGACATGGCTTGAAAACAATCAAAGAACCACCTGACTAACAACAAATAAAGTTGTGGGCATATCATAAACTCTTCTATGTCTCACCGGGGAATACCAATACGGACTTCGATAAGGGAAGAGGAAGCTTCATCGTCTAGACTTCACTGGAGATTCCAGAACTAACTTCACTAGGGGAAGATGAAAATCATGTCGTCGAGACTTCAACTGGGGATGGCAATACAGACCTTACCGGGGAAGATGCAAAACTACATTGTTGATACTTCCACTGGGGATTGTTATGCTAACTTCATTGGGGAAAAAGAAGCCACACACACCAAAGAGAGCCTGGATATAGTCTTCAATATTAGGCATAATGGTTGTGCAAAATTCTCTAGAGAGAGATCACGGAATTTCATGGGATAACAACTTCAGAGGGAAGTATCATATTCGAAACATCTGGAGAATTTAAGAAGTCGACAACACATTAATGGGTTAGCTCATGGGGATTTTAAATCAAACTCAGCGCATAGCGAGAGAAAACCCAAGGAGTAGACGCTTATCTCAAAACTTCTTTGAATGTACATTGCCCTTGTCTGGTTGCTTAGAAGCACACAACAACAACAATATCATAACTCGAGGGCATAATATCCCGCTAAAGATTACTTCTCAACACGAAGGTAGAAAGAGTTCAACAACTAAGCACATGCTTTGTAACTTTGCAACCTCCGCTTGATCACCTTCCAACCACATAAGGAAATTACACTCGGTCGGAGAAATCTGAATCAAGACCTGACTGGAGAGGATGGGATTACTAACCCAACACCCAATAGCTATTTGAAGACAAACAAGACCAACCCATAAATGAGGAGTGCCACAATCTCTTCAAAGGCTTGTTGATCCAGGGAATTCCAACACTCTTGCGCCTTCTCAAACAAGAACTTTTCCAAGAAGCCTTTGACACCACTTCTGGTTTCCCAATGCCCCTTGATGTTAGATGGTTGCAAGTGTAGTGCTTGAGCAACATCTTCAGGTTTTGGTTCTTTTTCCGTACCGTTGTAGGGTAGTTGATTAAGAATAGGAATTCTCAGGAGTTGAGAAAATTCCTCCAAAGTAGGCACCAATTGGTAGTCGGGGAATGTGAAACAGTGGTGAAGGGGGTCAAATAATTGGAACAACACTTTCACCATGTCTTCTTCAATGTTGGTGTTGACTAGGCTGAGCAGTCTACCATGTCTTTCACTGAAGAGAGATCTTTCTGGAATTCTGGATGTAAGCTCCTTGAGTTGAGGAGGGATTCTCACAAGGTTGACTTGGATAGTTTTCCTACGAAGAATTTCCATGACCTACAAAACAAGAACAAAGATGAAGATCCAAACCCTTGAAATGGTTAGTGGATGCATATGATGCTTTATGATGTTCATGATGTATGCACAAACACATGTACAAGCAAGTCACACAAAACCCTAGTTTCAGGCTTGCATGGGGTTTCATAGGTAAGTACCCTCTTGAGTGTAGTTGGCTTAAAAGCCTGTCCTATGAATATTAACCGGGTTCTAAGGAGCTCAATATCATTGGATTGTTTTCCATGTTCATTGTTTTGGTTTAGCCACTTAACTAGCGACCAAAATATTCCAAGAAAACAGCCCTTAATGAGTGTAGTATCGAGTATCTACCAATTTCGGACTGCACCAAAGCCGGTCATCTCACTACCCCTAATAAAAGTCCAAGATGGTCAAGTAAGGTTCTAGGTCATTAGTGCTTAGTGACATCACTCAGCGGCCCCGTACTCTCCTTGATTGAACTCAAGGGTTACCGGTACTCACAAATATGTCGCACTAATATAGCTATTGCTTCAACCGTGTCGGTATACCCCGCACAGTTTCCACAACGTATTGCTATCTATGAATGTTTCCCAAATCCGGGTTAGGATTTCAAGCCCAAACAAGAGAACCAAAATGTAAAGCAATCAAAGCAAACAATTAGTCATGCAAAAGGGTGATCTAGGCCCTAAGGTTACTCCATTTTTTAAAGATGTCCTCAGCAGATTCGCCAGTTCTGTGATACGGTGGGAGAACTGACTTGAGGTTTTGCGTTTGTTTTTGCAAATGTTTCGGTTTAGCAAGAGTCGCCACCGACTTTTTATTTTATCCTAAGGAAAGGTTAAAAAGCACAGGAAAAACCTTTGAGATGTTTTCTTGGGTTCGGGGAGTAGATTATAGAAAGGGAAGGTATTAGCACCCTTTCTATCCATGGTTATCCATGGGCTCTTAGTTACTTGCTTAGATCACTTGCTTTGCATTTTAAATTGTTTGAAATGGTGCTTTCAATTGTTTGAAATGGTGCTTTGTGTGTGATTTTGAAAGATGTTTTGAAAAGAGGCCATTGTTGTGGCAACCTTTGTAATGATCCATGTTTGAATGTATACAAAGGTGTATTTTCTTTTGAAAAGTTTTTCAATGTTTTGAAAGTTATTTTGAAATTGTGTTGTGAGGTGTGTTTTTGAAAAGTAGCAAGGATTGTTTTGCAAGTTTGGTCAGGTAACCAAGAGCTATCTACCCTAAATTTCTCAAAGATATTTCTCATGTTTTAATCCTTTTAACAGTGTTGTTTCACCATTGTATTTGGTGAACAACCTTGTGTTAGGATGTTAACGGGACGGGCGCGGGTCATCGTTTAGACCATGAATGCAATAGTGTCAAGTATCTTTGGCCATTTTCTCAAGGGACTTGATCATTTTTGTTTAGGCAACTTGATAGCGTCATCGAGGGACTATGATCATTTGATTTGTTTTTGTTTTGCCAAAGACAACTTAACATGCAACCATGGCCCATTTTTGAAGGCAACAAGTGGAGTAACCCTAAGGGTGCAAGTGTGCATTGTGTTTGTTTTTTTCATGCATGTTTATCTTGAATTAGGTCAAGCTACTTGTTGGTTTTATTTGCATACAAACCCTAAGTCTATCATGGCATAATTTGAAAGCTTTTAAATGCGGAAATTTAAATGCTAAGCTATTACAACAATGATTATGGGGATGGGGATACAAGTTTGAATTTGGGGATATTTGACAAGAAATTAAATTCTAAGCTATTACATCTATATCGAATATACAAATATTTAATTGTACAATATTTAAATAAATACAATAAATATGCAAAATGTATTATGCAAAAAATGATTTTTTTATGTATGTGAAAGTATTTTTCAGTGTGAAATATAAACAAAAATAAAAAGGTCAAATTTTGAATATTTTTGTCATTTAGGGCAAAACCCTAGTTTTTAAATAAATAGTATTTATTTACTAATTATATACAATATTTGTTAATTATATACAAAAATAAAAAGTATATTGTAAAAAAAAGTATTTTTTAGTGTCATATATTAATAAAATTAAAAATGTATTATTTTTATATTTTTTCCCTAATTATCTAATAAAACATACAAGTATTTATATATTATATATTAAATATACTAAATATATACAAGAATAAAATATTAATTATTTACAAAAAAATGTATATTTTAGAAAATGTTTTCAAAATGTAAATAAAAAATAATAACTAAAAATAAATATTTTTTGAATTATTTTTTAGTGTTTTAAATAAAAAGGTATTATATTTATTTACATATATATGCTAAATAAATCAAATAAATGCCAAATAAATGCAAAAAAATGTGGACAAATATTTTTAATGTTTTTTATGTTTGAACAAAAAATATTAAGTCAGAATCAAAAAGAAAAATTCAAAAATGACAAGCATTTCACACAATGGGCCAGGGGGTGTAAATTGAAAAAGGGAGTGCAAAGAGCAAGACTGACTCAGGCCCAGCCCAAGCCAGTCATCTTCAACCTTGTTTGAATGACAAAACGCGCGCGCCTCTTGTACCAAAGCTAACTCCTGATTCCTTGACTTTTAGACAAAACTCATAACACCAACATTATAGAGCATCAAGAGACGAATTCAGACATATAAAATACTTGACCTAACTCTAAGAAACCAGGGAGAATTTCTTCATCCCCAATTTCTGACCTAATTTTTCTTCAATGTTCATGGCTAAAATTCTCACAGCATACTTAATATAAATGAAAAGTAATCATATGTATGGCTTCAGGGCTATGAGTAGAGCATGTTTCATTCACAAACCTAAGCCTAACTCTTCCTAGATTGAGAGATAGAAGTTCATGGTTTTACCTGTTTCAGCTTGAATCGTGTACAACAATGTGGCCAACTTCAATGGAGTTTGAGCTTCTGTACAACTTGCCTGAAGTCCAAGGAAGCTTCTCCAACTCCTAGCTTGCTTTGAATCATCTATATTGTGCCATGGAAGTTCACCTGCAAAACTGAAAAATGAAAATGGCAGATGAGGTTAGGGGTGTTACAGCTGGTGTTTAGGGCTTGGAATAACTTCAATGGATGGTATGGAATGTGTTTGCAAGGTTTTTAGCCAAAGTGCACGAGTGGATTGGGTTGTGGACCTCAATCTGCAGCAGGTACCCTGTTTTGGCAACAAGAAGGTGTTTTTGTGTATGAGGAGGTATGAGGGATAGTCCAGTCGTGCCTTAGGTTAGTTGAGATGTATGGAAGATGAGAACAAAGTTTGTGTTTGGCTGTCTTGACAGGAAATGAGAGTTGTCTCTTTTTCAATGATTCTTTCAATGTAAGTAAGAAAGTTCAAGTTGACATATAGGCCTGTACAATGCCCTAAAGTATGCTGCAACTTTGGCTCTTGGTAACTGGAATTTGTCTATAAAACTTTGCCTCAAAGATCTTGCTTGTACTTCAAAGATTTAGAACTTGACATAAAGCATCACTTTTCCAAAATGGCAAGTTTGCTTTTTCTAATTAAGGATTAATTTAGCATGTATTGTCCAAATGAATGAAATAATGTCTTAACACAATGGTTAGGCATTAAATTAAGGAGTGCAAACTTGGTTTAGAGGCATGCAAGCAAGTACCAAGCATGCTGGTTTGAAAATGAAACTTGTATGAACATGTATTTGGTTATGAACAAGAATGAGTTTTGGCCAACTTTGCAAATTCGATTCTCTCTAACCCCAAGGGTGTTTGAGAAGTTCTTGGACAATTTGGAAAGCTTGGAATGTGTACTACAATCCATATTTTTAATGCAAATTTAAATTCCAAGTGGAACCATGTGAAAAATGGCCAAGAAGTTGGGCAAAAATCCTGCCTAGAATAGGGCAAAATTTGTCTAAGTTAAAAGTGTTTTGTACCCTTGTTCCAAAAATCATAACTTGAGATAAAAGCTTCCTTTGAGAAAACTTTGTGAATCAAAGTTATATGTTTCGCAATGGACTACAACTTTCATGTTTCAAGTTTTGTTTGAATCCATTTTCATCTTGGTGAAAAAATGGGACGAAGTTAGGAAAAAATAAGGAAATTTCATAACTTAGAAAAATTCTAAGTTATGAAATTTTTCATTTTAAAACCCTAATTTGTAATTTTTTGTTTCTTGATGAACAAGTTTCATAATTTGACATGTCTTGATGAAAAATGAATCTTGGCACTTGATTTTGACCAAAAAGTCAAAGTTTGACTTTTCAGTATACAATCAAATTTTGATCAGTTGACTGAAAAATTCATCTGTCAATCCTATTCATTTGAGATCTTTTGAACTTGTTGAATGTGTCAAGACAATTCCATTGAGTCCTTGAGTCCATATATGAGCTTGGTTTGCCATTGGTTAGGTCAAACAGTCAAAAATTGCCTTTGTGCAGTCAAAACCCTAAAAATGACCATTTTGCCCTTTTGGTGATCTGATCAAATTTCTTGTGGAATTGTGAACCAAACTTGACCAAATGGTTCATATGAGTTCATTATGTTGATGTGGGTCAAAAATCATGAGGTTTTTGACTGTCAATTGGCCATAGTTGACTTTTTCCCCAATACAGCTGATTTCTAGGTCAATTGTCCAATTGACTGGGCAAAGATTGGAATCAAGGCTTGAAACTTGGTATGGATAAACTTGTGAGTCCAACATGAAGCATGAAAGTCACTTTGGGCATTTCAGGTCAAAACATCCCTGTGCAAACTCAAACCCTAATTTGGGTCAACAGTGCAAGGAGGGGTCTTGAGCAGAGCAAACCCTAACTTGATCTTGAGCTCCAAGAGTCTTATGATGAGAAAATGTTGATGAAAAGAGAGGGAAAATTTTGGGGTACAACAGTTGCCCCTGTTCAATCTTCGTGCACCTGAAGAGTTAGATTTGCAAGTTTGCCTTTCGCATCTCGAAGGTAAAAGGAGATTGGACACTAGAGTGCCCGTAAATTTGCACTTGTCAAAACATGGGTGCGGGAATGGGCTTAAAGATGCCATTTGGAGATGGGCTTAAAGATGCCATCTGGAGAGGTGACAGGATCTTGTCGGGGGATGGGCTTAAAGATGCCATCTGGAATGTTTGTTGAATTGTAATGTGATAGGTCAGAAGAATGAGGATTAAAATGGTATTCGTGTCTGTAATGCGTTTGAACTGTATCTGGAGACTGAGTTTGTATGAGAAAAAGAATGGCCTCCGTGTTTGGGGCATATCTGAGCTGTAACTGTGTTTGAATGTAGAATGAATATCAGAATGACTGCCGTGTCTGGAGTGTATCTGTATTGTATCTGGGTAACAGAGAAATATCTGTGTATGGAGCAACTGCGTGCTGGGGATAAACTCTGAATGAGTGAAAGAATGGCAACCGTGTCTAGAGCGTATATGGACTGTATCTGAAGTTGAGATTTGTATGAGTAGCATAATGACTTCCGTGTCTGGAGTGTATTTGAAACTATAACTGGGATTGAGATCTGTATGAGTAGCAGAATGACTTCCGTGTCTGGAGTGTATCTGAAATTGTAACTGGGATCTGAACAAATGACAAAATGACTTCCGTGGCGAATACACTGGGGAGAATCAAACTGTTGTTGTAAGGGTCAGAATGGTATCTGTGTTTTGGAATGTATTGAACCTTGAGGTGGATAAATGAATCTGAATGAGAGATAGAATGGCTGCCGTGTCTGGAGCGTATCTAGTCTGTATTTGATTGCTGTAGTCTGAATGAGTAGTAGAATGACCGCCATGTCTGGGGTGTATCCATACTGTATCTTGACTTTGAAATTCTGAATGAGTAATAGAATGACCGCCTTGTCTAGGGTGTATCCATACTGTATCTAAATAATTGTTAATGATAGCCTTTTAATCTTATCCGGAAAAGGATAAAATGTTAGTTGAAACATAAAGTTATGTTGCATGATATGTATGATGCAATATATATGTTATATCAATGTTTATGATATATGAATGTAATGAATGCGCATGTAAGCTGATGAGCTGTCTTGCTGAGGATAGATGAATCCTGAATAGCCAGAGATAATAGAATCCTGACTGCTGCAGGGGATTCCAAGGATCTTTGATTGCTGAAGCTGAGACATCCTTGTTGACTGCTGACTGCTTGGTGAACAAGATCTTCAATTGTTGAGGGATCTTAGGATCACTGCTGGGGATTGAAAATCCTTGGTGACTTGTGGGGAATGAGAATTCTGATGATCTCTACTGGGGAGTCCGGAGCCTGGTAGACTTATGCTGGAGAAGTAAGACTGAGAATCTTCAATCTAATGGGAAGTGCCTCTGTGGGGAGAATGTTCACTAATCTGGCTCTGCTGGGGATTTATAGTTGGAAGTTTTAGCTCCGCTGGGGATTAACAGCTTTGACTTTACTGGGGATAGCACTTTCAGATTTTTAGGGCTCCACTGGGGATACTGAAACTTAACTCTGAGGGGATTTAGATTCTGGAAGGCTCTCTGGCTGGGGAAATCAGTTTTGAGAAAGCTCTTATTCTGCTGAGGATCCTGAAGCTTTAACTATGTTTGGGGAATTAAGCTCTGGATTTTAACTTTGTTGAGGAATTTGGAGTTTAATTCCGCTGGGGATTCCTTCTGAGAGGGCATCAAGGTATCTATCTGTACCTTCAACCTATCAGCAATCATCTTTCTTGATTCGTAAGAAAATGATTATGTTCAAATGCATATGCCTATTTAACAAAACATTGGATGTTTCTCAAATAAAACATAAGTGTAAAAGGGAAGACAAAGCAAATTTCTGTATTTGGAAAAGTATTTGTATTAACTTTTTATGAGTATCTTTGTACAAAGGAGACAGACATCCTAGTAAGAAGATGTTGTCGTAAAAAATTGAAAATTTTATACAAAAGAAAGATGGCTATGTGTAACAATTCCATGGGATTCCATTATGTTATAGCCTTCATAACTCTGAATATCTTGTCCATTCCATGCTTCGTCCGCCGATGATTGGATTGATCAGAAGCTCAGAGCTTGTTGGTGAAGAGATTGCTCTTTAAAGTGATCCGACGAGACATAGTCATACGCTTTAATTCCCTAACTTTTGCCTGAATCGCCCTTTCGGGTTTTCGATCCACCGGGAAACCCTTTTTTGCCCAAGCCGCCCTTTCGGGTTTTCAACTTGCCGGGTGTACAGATTTTTTTTGTTTTATCCCTAATTTTTGCCTGAACCGCCCTTTCGGGTTTTCGGTTCACCGGGAAACCCTTTTTTGCCCAAGTCGCCCTTTCGGGTTTTCGACTTGTCGGTTTTTTTTCATGCGTAGTATCTTTTGACTATGTCTGTGTTTGCAGGGTGTGGCAAATCGTCGCCGTCCATGGTGGTCAGAATCATTGCACCACCAGAAAATATGCTCTTGATCACAAATGGTCCTTCGTAAGTAGGAGTCCATTTTCCACTGGGATCACTTTGCGGCAAGATGATCCGCTTGATTACAAGATCTCCGACTTGATATACTTGACGTCTGACTTTCTTGTTGAAAGCCTTGATCATCCGTTTTTAGTATGTCTGACCATGGCAAACAGAAGTGAGTCGCTTCTCATCGATCAAATTGAGTTGATCAAGTCGGGTCTGAATCCAATCGTCTTCACTCAAACCAGCGTCCTTCATAATCCTTAAAGAAGGAATCTGAACTTCCATGGGTAGGACAACTTCCATGCCATATACCAAAGAAAATGGGGTTGCCCCTGTTGAAGTACATGTTGTGGTACGGTATCCATGCAGAGCAAACGGTAACATCTCATGCCAGTCCTTGTAGGTAACTGTCATTTTCTGAATGATCTTCTTAATGTTTTTGTTCGCAGCTTCAACAGCACCGTTCATCTTCGGCCGATAGGGAGATGAATTGTGATGATAAATCTTGAACTGTTCGCATAGAGCGGTGATCATAGTATTGTTCAGGTTTGTACTGTTGTCTGTGATAATCCTGTCGGGGACACCATACCGGCATATGAGGTTCTGCTTGATGAAGCGGGCAACCACATTTTTGTAACAGAGGCAAAGGAAGCTGCTTCGACCCACTTGGTAAAATAGTCAATAGCGACCAGGATGAAGCGGTGTCCGTTGGATGCCGTGGGCTTGATCTCTCCAATCATGTCAATGCCCCACATTGCGAATGGCCAAGGAGCTGTCAGAATGTTGAGAGGAACAGGAGGAATAGGTATCTTGTCGGCGTAGACTTGACATTTGTGGCAAGTACGGGAATGTTGATGGCAATCAGCTTCCATGGTAGACCAGTAATAGCCTTCCCTTAGAATCTTCTTAGCCATCGTATGTCCACTCAAGTGGGTGCCAAATGTGCCGTTGTGTATCTCAGTCATGATCAACTCTGCTTCAGCTTTGTCTACACATCGGAGTAAAACACAATCATGGTTGCTCTTATAAAGGATGCCATTGCTCAGGAAGAACTTGGCTGCAAATCTCCTTAAGAACTTTTTGTCATTGACGGAAGCTCCTTCGGGATATTCTCTAGTCTAGAGATACCTTTTGATTTCGTGAAACAAGGGTTGTTCCACTACTTCTTCGGTATTAATCTCATGACAATGCGCAGGTTCATCCATTCGCTCGATGGTGATTTGGGGAGCCTCGTTATCCCGGTTGAGTTTAAACATGGAAGACATTGTAGCCAGAGCATCTGCTAGCTGATTTTCTTCTCGCGGGAAATGCTCGAAAGTAATCTGCTCGAAATGAGGCAGCAATGTCAAGACATGTTCTTTGTATGGGATAAGGTTAGGATGTTTGGTGTCACACTCTCCTTTGATTTGACTGATAACCAAAGCCGAGTCCCCGAATATGATCAAAGATTTGATCCCCAAGTCTATAGCAGCCTTGAGACCAAAGATGCAAGCTTCATATTCGGCCATGTTGTTGGTACAGCTGAAACAAAGTCGGGCCGTGAAAGGTGTATGGCAACCTTCTGGGGAAATGAGTACCGCACCGATACCGTTTCCAAGTGCATTGGAGGCACCATCAAAGTACAGGGTCCATCGGGATCCATTTTCAGGTCCGTCATACGGTCCATTACCTTCAATGTTGTCCAAAGTCATGATGTCCTCGTCCGGGAAGTCGAATCTCATGGATTGATAATCTTCGATAGCTTGATGAGCCAGATGGTCAGCTAGTACACTCCCTTTTATAGCTTTTTGGGTAGTATACTGGATGTCATATTCAGTCAGGATCATCTTCCATCTAGCGATTCTTCTAGATAAAGCAGGCTTCTCGAAGATATACTTGATCGGATCCATTTTGGAAATCAGCAAAGTGGTATGAGTCAACATATACTGCCTTAGTCGGCGAGCAGCCCATACCAAAGCGCAGCAAGTTTTCTCGAGCAGTGAGTAGCGAGTCTCATAGTCGGTAAACTTTTTGCTAAGGTAATAAATGGTATGCTCTTTTCGACCAGACTCGTCATGCTGGCCCAGTACACATCCCATTGAGTTGTCCAAAACAATCAGATACATGATCAGCGACCTTCCTTCGATGGGTGGCATCAGAATAGGAGGTTCTAGCAAATACTCCTTGATCTTATCAAAAGCAGTTTGACAATCATCGTTCCATTCGACTACCTGATCTTTCTTTAATAGTTTGAAAATTGGCTCACAGGTAGACGTCAGACGAGAGATGAATCTGGCAATATAGTTCAAGCGTCCCAAGAATCCTCTAACCTCCTTTTCAGTACGGGGGGGGGGAGGCATTTCTTGTATAGCCTTTACTTTTGTTGGATCGACCTCAATGCCCTTGTTGCTGACAATAAATCCTAGGAGTTTACCAGACCTAACTCCAAAAGTGCACTTACTTGGATTCAGCCTGAGTTTGTACTCCTTCAACCTGGCAAACAGCTTTTGCAAATGTTCAAGGTGTTCTTCCTCTGTTTGTGATCGAGCTATCATATCGTCTACGTAAACTTCTATCTCATGATGTATCATATCATGAAACAAAGCTACCATGGCGCGTTGATAAGTTGCCCATGCGTTCTTCAGTCTGAACGACATCACCTTGTAGCAGAAGGTACCCTATTGTGTAACAAAGGTTGTTTTCTCCATGTCCTCGGGGGCCATTTTAATCTGGTTGTAGCCCGAGAATCCGTCCATGAAAGAAAATACTTTGTGCTAAGCTGTGTTGTCAATCAAAATGTCGATATGTGGTAGCGGAAAATCATCTTTAGGGCTGGCCCTGTTCAAATCCCGGTAGTCTACACACATTCTGACCTTGCCGTCTTTTTTGGGAACGGGCACAATGTTAGCAACCCATTGTGGATAGGATGTAACAGCCAGAAAACCAGCGTTGAATTGTTTAATTACTTCAGCTTTAATCTTCTCAGACATGTCGGGCCTTATTCGGCGAACTTTTTGCTTGATCGGTGGACAGTCTTCTCTTGTAGGGAGACGGTGAACCACGATGTCTATGTCTAACCCTGGCATGTCTTCATAAGACCAGGCGAAGATTTCAACGTATTCATTTAACAGCTGTATTAAGCGCTCCTTGACACTTGGTTCCAGATTGGCACCCACTTGTACTTCTTTCCTGTCTTCCTCTGTTCTTAAGTTGACTGTTTCCAACAACTCTTCATGAGGCAAGATGGCCCTTTCTTCTTGTTGTAGAAGTCTGGCTAGCTCTCCCGGTACTTCACAATCTTCGTTATCTTCGTACTCAGCCTGATTGACCAAATCTTCGGAGTTATTGAAGGATACAACAGAATAGTCACCCATGGAATTCGGAGTGGATAGGTACCTGCATTTGTGAGTGTGGGTGTGTGTAAGGGATAGCCATCCTTAAACAAACAAAAATGCAAAAGGAAAGAAAATAAACACAACAGTTTATAAATGAAAAACGTCCAATGAATCATTAAACATGGCATATGATTGTGAAAAGAATCAAGCCCTTACAAATGGACCTACATGCCTCGGGCAAGGCATGAGGTGAAAAAGTAGTGTGCGAATTGTTTAAGAGTAATTATTACAGACCAACAGGAAATGTTCGAAAGATAAATTACTGATTGATGAAAGTAATGGGAACGAAGTCTTTTGCCTCCCAGTTGTGCAGTTCCCCTTCAATGGTTGGGAAGATCCAATCTTCAATGTTACCCTCTTCGTCTTCGTCTTCTAAAGCATTGATTCCATGAGGAGAAATCTTGATGGGTGTCTTTTCAATCTTTGAGCGACGCATAGCCTTTTGCCCCGCAGCGGTAAACCCTAACCCAAACTTGTCTGTCTTGTAGGGAAAGTTAGGCAACTGACCCCATGTTGAGTTCTTTCCCTCCTTCATTGCAGCCTTTGCGTCTTTCAGAGATGCCATCCTGGCCACCTGCTTGGGTACCTCAACTACTGCCTTTGCTACTGCCACTTCGGGGGAAACTTCCTCAAAGTGTTGAAAGGGTGTTTCAATGAATTCGCCATCCACTTCCACATACCGAAAGGAGTTCAGATGACTGATCATGTACTCCTCCTCACCGTGTACAGTTATGATTTTTCCCTTAACAGGGTATTTCAGCATCTGATGTAGAGAAGAAGTGACTGCCCCAGCATTATGAATCCACGACCTTCCTAGCAAGCAAGAGTAGGATGGGCGGATGTCCATCACATAGAATGTTGAGTGGAACACCTCAGTGCCTACCTTGATGGGAATGTCGACCTCCCCATGCACCATTCTTTTAGACCCGTCAAAGGCCCTGACAATGATATTACTTGGTTTCAGCTCCAAGCCTTCATAATCCAACCGGTCCAGAGCTTTCTTAGGCAGCACATTTAGAGAAGAACCAGTATCGACCAAGACATGGGCGAGAGTGGTTCCTCGGCATTCAACTGACACATGCAATGCGTCATTGTGCTTTCTTCCCTTCGGAGTCAGGTCAGCATCAGAGAAACCCAGGCCGTTGTCGGCGATAAGGCTGGCTACACAATCCTGGAATTGATCGGCTGAGGTTTCTTGGGGCACATGGGTTGTCTTCGGAAATCTTATCAAAGCTTTGGCATGAGCCTCTGAACAAAGCAGCAAAGCTAACATGGAGATCTTCGAGGGGGTTTGCCCCAGCTGCTCTACCACGTCATAATCACTCTTCTTAATTATTTTCAGAATCTCCTCCATTTCTTTCTTAGAGGTTTCGGGGATGACCAATGGCTGAGCCCTCGTCTTGACGAGCTCTTCTTGGATCCCTTTCCCCTTATCAGCAGTAGCAGGAGGGACAACCACAGGAGTAACAACTTCTTCAATTATTGGCATTCTTGCAGATAGTTTTACTGGGGCAGGGGTAACCTTGGCAGCAGCTGAGGGTCCGAGGGGCAATCTCTGGAGAGAAAATTCTCCCACTTCGGGTAATTTTGCTCGTACCGGCAATGTTTCCAATGTCGGAAGTTTCTTCGTCAGAGCTCTCTTCAGTTATCTCAATTTGTTTAACACCGTGGTAGTAGATTTCTCCACCATAATTCCACGGTATTGATTTGTCATATTTGTATGGGACGGGCCCAGGCATGGTTATTTTCAAGGGTACAATCTTCGGAGCGGATGTAATCTTAACAGGCCTTTTGGGGACCTTGGAAAGATTGGCGGAAATGGTGATTATTGAAACATCTTTGATAGGAGTTGGAGTGACAGGAGTCTTTTCGAAAAGAATTCGTTGGTTGTCCATTAGGCGTTGGATGCGTATCTTCAGCAATGGACAATCGGTTGGTAGGGAGGAACAAAAGTAACAATCTTCTTTACAACCTGGGAAAATCCCAGCCTTCAACAGTTTCAACTTGATTGTCAGTAGTGGGGTTACCAGATCATCAACAACAGAAACAAACAGACCCTCTTCAACAGCATGGACATTGTGACCATGCTTTGGCATTGGAGCGGAGATTACATTCGGCTTCTCAGGGGCGTCGAACTCAACCTCTTTAGCATCTATCAAATCTTGAATTTTATTCTTTAACACCCATTAATTGTTGGTGTCATGTTCGGCACTGTCAGAATGATAGGCACATTTAGCATTGGCATGATAGTATGGAGATGTGGTGTTAGGGTTTTTTGGTGCCTCCTTTAAACCAGTCAGATTCAACTTCAACAAATGAGGAAGAACTTGCGCAGGCGTCATGTTGATGCGGGTGAACTGCCGTTGTGGCCGTTCTACCCGTTGCTGGTTAGGTCTAGACTAATTGTTACGAGGCTGATCATTTGACAAATTTTGAATCATCACGGCCCCTACAGTCGGTCGGTGCTCAGTTCTTCCCGATCCTTTCTGAGAGTATAAAACAACTGCTTCCTTCTTGGCTGGGAACGGTTTCTTAACAGTTGCGGAGGCAGAGGAATCCCTTTGAATCTTCCCACTCTTAATACCAGCTTCCACCCTTTCGCCAGTCAGAATCAATTCAGTAAACCCTGCGGAAGAGCTCCCGATAAAATGGTTGAAGAACGGGCCAGATAGGGTCCCCAAGAACATATCAACTAGTTCCCTATCTGAAAGAGGTGGATGCACTCTTCCAGCCAAGTCGCGCCATTTCTGGGCATATTCTTTAAATCCCTCATTTGAGGCCATCCCCATACTTTGTAGTTGAGTACGGGTTGGCGCCAAGTCGGCATTATATTGATACTGGCGATAAAAGGCAGTTGCAAAATCTTCCCAACTATGCACTTCTGACCTCTCAAGCTGATAAAACCAATCTAGCTGTGTACCAGACAGACTATCTTGGAAGAAGTGTACCCAAAGATTTCTATCGGATGAGTGAGGTTGAATTTTTCTGACATACGGCCTCAGGTGCATCTTCGGGCAAGACAGACCGTCGTATTTTGCAAAAGTTGGTACCTTAAACTTTGGAGGGATCACAATCCCAGCAATCAATCCTAATTCTTCAAAATCTAACCCGGGAACCCTTTGGAGCTCCATAGCTGCCAGTCTATCCTCCAGGTTTTTGTATTTGTCATCCGCTGGCGGGTATTGCTGCTCTGAGTAGTCTTCATCTTCCTCAACCTCTTCCTCTTCAGCCTCGAATTCAGAAGGCAATGCAGCCCTTTTCCCTTACCGGTCCCCTCATCAGATGTTGAGGGGAATTCAAGAACTCTCCTAGCTTCATTCTCAAATCTTCTTCCCAGTGTAGCTACCCCAACTCTTTTCTTCTTCTTTTTTCCTTTTTCTTGCTCTTTATTCCCTAACAGTGCTTTAAGATCCTCCTGACCCTTTGCCAAGGTCATAAGGAACTGTTGAAACTGCGAGTTTTGTGCCTGCAGATCTTTGACCATCTGTTCAAGATCCATCTTACTGAAATAAACAACAGAAAGATAAGGAAACCTGGTGTGAAGACCTGTTTATGCATATGATGAATGATATGTTTATTCATGTAATGCATTCAAGGATTTAGAAATTCAAAGTTGTTGCAAACAAAAAGAACACACGTCATATTAATAAGAGGAAATTTGTCAGTACATAAATGCCCCATGGGCCAAATATTACAAAAACTTCTTAAGGTAAAAAGACGTTGCGCATCCTCTTTGGTGCGATGTAAGTGTTGAGGGTTTCCTCCTCGTGAAGTCGGCGGGTAAGCTCCAAAACCTTCTTCTCACTGGCGTAAAAGCTAGCTTCAAAAGTATCCCTTTCTTCCTTGAGTTGGATCCAACTCTTCTGCATCTCCTCCCATGATGTTGGCATGTCAGGATGTAGGATGGTGTATGGAACCTCTCCTTCCTTAACAGGCTCTTTAATCAAAGGGAGAATATGAGGGTAAGGCATCATAAGACTCTGGGCTCGGGTTCGTACCCACTTGAGGTAAGGCTCAAGAGGGATGGAGTTCTTGTGCCCCAGTGTCTTGCTATCTACCTTGTTAGGCATCCTCCAAGCTCTGATGAATCTTTGGCGAAGTCCTTGCGCATCGTTGTCAAAGTAAAAAACTAGGTCAGGAATCAACATGTCATGAGGGCCATCCCTCCGTGCATATCCAAATTGTCTCAAAGCTAGACAAGGGTTGTAGGTAATGACTCCCCTAATGCCAAGTAATGGAACATTAGGGAACTCACCACAACGATCGATGATGATGACATTTTCTCTGGACCGAGAACACCAATGTACATCAGAATGTGTGAGGGTCATCAATCGTTGTGACCACCTTGAACATTGCTCATTCTTCAAAACAGATTGTGGCAGGTGAGAAATAAACCACCTTGCGAGGAGAGGAGTACAGCACATGAGAACACCTCTTTTCCTCATTGTTCGTGTGTAAAATGAGTGGAGGATGTCCCCAAGCAATGTAGGTATGGGATTCTTGGACATGAAAATCTTGACAGCATTTACATCTATAAGTTGGTCAGGATTTGGGAACAAGACCAACCCATAAATGAGGAGTGCCACAATCTCTTCAAAGGCTTGCAGATCCAGGGAATTCCAACACTCTTGCGCCTTCTCAAACAAGAACTATGCCAAGAAGCCTTTGACACCACTTCTGGTTTCCCAATGCCCCTTGATGTCAGATGGTTGCAAGTGTAGTGCTTGAGCAACATCTTCAGGTTTTGTTTCTTTTTCCGTACCGTTGTAGGGTAGTTGATTAAGAATAGGAATTCTCAGGAGTTGAGAAAATTCCTCCAAAGTAGGCACCAATTGGTAGTCGGGGAATGTGAAACAGTGGTGAAGGGGGTCAAAGAATTGGAACAACACTTTCACCATGTCTTCTTCAATGTTGGTGTTGACTAGGCTGAGCAGTCTACCATGTCTTTCACTGAAGAGAGAGCTTTCTGGAATTCTGGATGTAAACTCCTTGAGTTGAGGAGGGATTCTCACAAGGTTGACTTGGATAGTTTTCCTGCGAAGAATTTCCATGACCTACAAAACAAGAACAAAGATGAAGATCCAAACCCTTGAAATGGTTAGTGGATGCATATGATGCTTTATGATGTTCATGATGTATGCACAAACACATGTACAAGCAAGTCACACAAAACCCTAGTTTCAGGCTTGCATGGGGTTTCATAGGTAAGTACCCTCTTGAGTGTAGTTGGCTTAAAAACCTGTCCTATGAATAGTTACCGGGTTCTAAGGAGCTCAATATCATTGGATTGTTTTCCATGTTCATTGTTTTGGTTTAGCCACTTAACTAGCGACCAAAATATTCCAAGAAAACAGCCCTCAATGAGTGTAGTATCGAGTATCTACCAACTTCAGACTGCACCAAAGTCGGTCATCTCACTACCCCTAATAAAAGGCCAAGATGGTCAAGTAAGGTTCTAGGTCATTAGTGCTTAGTGACATCACTCAGCGGCCCCGTACTCTCCTTGATTGAACTCAAGGGTTACCGGTACTCACAAATATGTCGCACTAATATAGTTATTGCTTCAACCGTGTCGGTATACCCCGCACAGTTTCCACAATGTATTGCTATCTATGAATGTTTCCCAAATCCAGGTTAGGATTTCATGCCCAAAAAAGAGAACCAAAATGTAAAGCAATCAAAGCAAACAATTAGTCATGCAAAAGGGTGATCTAGGCCCTAAGGTTACTCCACTTTTTAAAGATGTCCTCAGCAGAGTCGCCAGTTCTGTGATACGGTGGGAGAACTGACTTGAGGTTTTGCGTTTGTTTTCGCAAATGTTTCGATTTAGCAAGAGTCGCCACCGACTTTTTATTTTATCCTAAGGAAAGGTTAAAAAGCACAGGAAAAACCTTTGAGATGTTTTCTTGGGTTCGGGGAGTAGATTATAGAAAGGGAAGGTATTAGCACCCTTTCTATCCATGGTTATCCATGGGCTCTTAGTTACTTGCTTAGATCACTTGCTTTGCATTTTCAATTGTTTGAAATGGTGCTTTCAATTGTTTGAAATGGTGCTTTGTGTGTGATTTTGAAAGATGTTTTGAAAAGAGGCCATTGTTGTGGAAACCTTTGTAATGATCCATGTTTGAATGTATACAAAGGTGTATTGTCTTTTGAAAAGTTTTTCAATGTTTTGAAAGTTGTTTTGAAATTGTGTTGTGAGGTGTGTTTTTGAAAAGTAGCAAGGATTGTTTTGCAAGTTTGGTCAAGTAACCAAGAGCTATCTACCCTAAATTTCTCAAAGATCTTTCTCATGTTTTAATCCTTTTAACAGTGTTGTTTCACCATTGTATTTGGTGAACAACCTTGTGTTAGGATGTTAACGGGACGGGCGCGGGTCATCGTTTAGACCATGAATGCAATAGTGTCAAGTATCTTTGGCCATTTTCTCAAGGGACTTGATCATTTTTGTTTAGGCAACTTGATAGCGTCATCGAGGGACTATGATCATTTGATTTGTTTTTGTTTTGCCAAAGACAACTTAACATGCAACCATGGCCCATTTTTGAAGGCAACAAGTGGAGTAACCCTAAGGGTGCAAGTGTGCATTGTGTTTGTTTTTTTCATGCATGTTTATCTTGAATTAGGTCAAGCTACTTGTTGGTTTTATTTGCATACAAACCCTAAGTCTATCATGGCATAATTTGAAATCTTTTAAATGCGGAAATTTAAATGCTAAGCTATTACAACAATGATTATGGGGATGGGGATACAAGTTTGAATTTGGGGATATTTGACAAGAAATTAAATTCTAAGCTATTACATCCATATCGAATATACAAATATTTAATTGTACAATATTTAAATAAATACAATAAATATGCAAAATGTATTATGAAAAAAATGATTTTTTTATGTATGTGAAAGTATTTTTCAGTGTGAAATATAAACAAAAATAAAAAGGTCAAATTTTGAATATTTTTGTCATTTAGGGCAAAACCCTAGTTTTTAAATAAATAGTATTTATTTACTAATTATATACAATATTTGTTAATTATATACAAAAATAAAAATTATATTGTAAAAAAAAAGTATTTTTTAGTGTCATATATTAATAAAAATAAAAATGTATTATTTTTATATTTTTGCCCTAATTATCTAATAAAATATACAAGTATTTATATATTATATATTAAATATACTAAATATATACAAGAATAAAATATTAATTATTTACAAAAAAATGTATATTTTAGAAAATGTTTTCAAAATGTAAATAAAAAATAATAACTAAAAATAAATATTTTTTGTATTATTTTTTAGTGTTTTAAATAAAAAGGTATTATATTTATTTACATATATATGCTAAATAAATCAAATAAATGCCAAATAAATGCAAAAAAATGTGGAAAAATATTTTTAATGTTTTTTATGTTTGAACAAAAAATATTAAGTCAGAATCAAAAAGAAAAATTCAAAAATGACAAGCATTTCACACAATGGGCCAGGGGGTGTAAATTGAAAAAGGGAGTGCAAAGAGCAAGATTGACTCAGGCCCAGCCCAAGCCAGTCATCTTCAACCTTCAGCCTTGTTTGAATGACAAAACGCGCGCGCCTCTTGTACCAAAGCTAACTCCTGATTCCTTGACTTTTAGAAAAAACTCATAACACCAACATTGTAGAGCATCAAGAGACGAATTCAGACATATAAAATACTTGACCTAACTCTAAGAAACCAGGGAGAATTTCTTCATCCCCAATTTCTGACCTAATTTTTCTTCAATGTTCATGGCTAAAATTCTCACAGCATACTTAATATAAATGAAAAGTAATCATATGTATGGCTTCAGGGCTATGAGTAGAGCATGTTTCATTCACAAACCTAAGCCTAACTCTTCCTAGATTGAGAGATAGAAGTTCATGGTTTTACCTGTTTCAGCTTGAATTGTGTACAACAATGTGGCCAACTTCAATGGAGTTTGAGCTTCTGTACAGCTTGCCTGAAGTCCAAGGAAGCTTCTCCAACTCCTAGCTTGCTTTGAATCACTCTATATCGTGCTATGGAAGTTCACCTGCAAAACTGAAAAATGAAAATGGCAGATGAGGTTAGGGGTGTTACAGCTGGTGTTTAGGGCTTGTAATAACTTCAATGGATGGTATGGAATGTGTTTGCAAGGTTTTTAGCCAAAGTGCACGAGTGGATTGGGTTGTGGACCTCAATCTGCAGCAGGTACCCTGTTTTGGAAACAAGAAGGTGTTTTTGTGTATGAGGAGGTATGAGGGGTAGTCCAGTCGTGCCTTAGGTTAGTTGAGATGTATGGAAGATGAGAACAAAGTTTGTGTTTGGCTGTGTTGACAGGAAATGAGAGTTGTCTCTTTTGCAATGTTTCTTTCAATGTAAGTAAGAAAGTTCAAGTTGACATATAGGCCTGTAATATGCCCTAAAGTATGCTGCAACTTTGGCTCTTGGTAACTGGAATTTGTCTACAAAACTTTGCCTCAAAGATCTGGCTTGTACTTCAAATATTTAGAACTTGACATAAAGTATCACTTTTCCAAAATGGCAAGTTTGCTTTTTCTAATTAAGGATTAATTTAGCATGTATTGTCCAAATGAATGAAATAATGTCTTAACACAATGGTTAGGCATTAAATTAAGGAGTGCAAACTTGTTTTAGAGGCCTGCAAGCAAGTACCAAGCATGCTGGTTTGAAAATGAAACTTGTATGAACATGTATTTGGTTATGAACAAGAATGAGTTTTGGCCAACTTTGCAAATTCGATTCTCTTTAACCCCAAGGGTGTTTGAGAAGTTCTTGGACAATTTGGAAAGCTTGGAATGTGTACTACAATCCATATTTTTAATGCAAATTTAAATTCCAAGTGGAACCATGTGAAAAATGGCCAAGAAGTTAGGCAAAAATCCTGCCTAGAATAGGGCAAAATTTGTCTAAGTTAAAAGTGTTTTGTACCCTTGTTCCAAAAATCATAACTTGAGATAAAAGCTTCCTTTGATAAAACTTTGTGAATCAAAGTTGTAGATTTCGCAATGGACTACAACTTTCATGTTTCAAGTTTTGTTTGAATCCATTTTCATCTTGGTGAAAAAATGGAACGAAGTTAGGAAAAAATAAGGAAATTTCATAACTTAGAAAAATTCTAAGTTATGAAATTTTTCATTTTAAAACCCTAATTTGTAATTTTTTGTTTCTTGATGAACAAGTTTCATAATTTGACATGTCTTGATGAAAAATGAATCTTGGCACTTGATTTTGACCAAAAAGTCAAAGTTTGACTTTTCAGTATACAGTCAAATTTTGATCAGTTGACTGAAAAATTCATCTGTCAATCCTATTCATTTGAGATCTTTTGAACTTGTTGAATGTGTCAAGATAATTCCATTGAGTCCTTGAGTCCATATATGAGCTTGGTTTGCCATTGGTTAGGTCAAACAGTCAAAAATTACCTTTGTGCAGTCAAAACCCTAAAAATGACCATTTTGCCCTTTTGGTGATCTGATCAAATTTCTTGTGGAATTGTGATCCAAACTTGACCAAATGGTTCATATGAGTTCATTATGTTGATGTGGGTCAAAAATCATGAGGTTTGACTGTCAATTGGCCACAATTGACTTTTTCCCCAATACAGCTGATTTCTAGAAGAGATAAAAACACAATCTATCTCAAATAAAGAGACTACCACTTGTAAATATTTCTCAACAAACTTCTCTTGCGAAACTTCCTCGAAGAGATACAATTTGATGGAGAATCAGATAAACTTCCCCTCGATCCTGACTATACGCATCGAACTAGTCTCAGTTTCTTCTTTAACCAAGATATTTCACATGGAAAGGGTAAAAATACAAGCTATCTCAAATAAAGAGACTACCAATTGTAAAGATTTCACAACAAACTTCTCTTGAGAAACTTCCTCTAAGAGATACCATTTGATGGAGAATCAGATAAACTTACCCTCGATCCTGACTATATGCCACGAACTGGTCTCAGTTTCTTCTTTAACCAAGATATTTCACCTGGAAAGGGAAAAAACACAAGCTATCTCAAAAAAAAAAGACTACCACTTGTAAATATTTCTCAAAAAACTTCTCTTGCGAAACTTCCTCGAAGAGATACCATTTGATGGAGAATCAGATAAGCTTCCCCATGATCCTGACTATACGCCACGAACTGGTCTCAGTTTCTTCTTTAACCAAGATATTTCACCTGGAAAGGGTAAAAACACAAGCTATCTCAAATAAACAGACTACCGCTTGTAAATATTTCTCAACAAACTTCTCTTGCGAAACTTCCTCAAAGAGATACCATTTGATGGAGAATCAGATAATCTTCCCCTCGATCCTGACTATACGCCACGAACTGGTCTCAGTTTCTTCTTTAACCAATATATTTCACCTGGAAAGGGTAAAAACACAAGCTATCTCAAATAAAGAGACTACTGCTTGTAAATATTTCTCAACAAACTTCTCTTGCGAAACTTCCTCGAAGAGATACCATTTGATGGAGAATCAGATAAACTTCCCCTCGATCCTGACTATACGCCATGAACTGGTCTCAGTTTCTTCTTTAACCAAGATATTTCACCTAGAAAGTGTAAAAATACAAGCTATCTCAAATAAAGAGACTACCACTTTTAAAGATTTCTCAACAAACTTCTCTTGCGAAACTATATCGAAGAGATACCATTTGATTAGGAATCAGATAAACTTCCCCTTGATCCTGACTACATGCCACGAACTGGTCTCAGTTTCTTATTTAACCAAGATATTTCACCTGGAAAGGGTAAATATACAGCTGTAGGAATCTTTCAACGAACTGTCTTTATCATTGAAGTACAGCCAAACTCAACAACGAACTATCTCCCATAATGACGAGACTACCATTCATTAGAGTAACATCTTCTTATGTTAACAGACTTACTGGGAAGAACAGCTTACTCAAATAAAGAGAATTGCCGCTTGCTGTCTTAAGAAGGAATTGTAATAAGACTGGCGAGAAATGAAGCTTGATTACCTGGGGAAATACCAATACATCCCTGTTGGGAAAAAAAGTCTTTGCGTGCAAAATAAATGCACATTCTCAAATCAAGGCTCGAAGCCTATAGAAATCAGAATAATAATGTTGTCAGAGACTACAGACTCAAACGAGAAATAAACTGGAATGAAATAATCAACCAAGTCAACACCCGATAAGAAATAAACTCAAAGGGGATCACACTCCATCCAGATAATGAACTAAATAGGAAGGCTGAAGCAAAAATCTTCCACGAGAGATAACTCGGTGGGGAAATTGAAAGGATATGCACTTTCTGTTTAATGTTGACAACTCTAATGGAGAGAGAGTAACATAACTTTGCAAAGAGGATAATATGCTGACAAAACATCAATGAATGCAAATGAGTGATGAGTTTTAAATTCATTTATGCATGATCTGTATGAATGTATGGATGTTATCATGCGCATGCTGACAAAACAACCATAATGCACTGGGGATAACCAGACAAATCTAATCTTGGGAGAAGACAACACTCGGCCAAGTCACATGCAGGACGAAGATCAGATTCCACGAGAGGGTAAGCATCAACAGAGGAAACAAAGTCCTATTTAATGGCTTAACTTCGCTGGGAAGGACATGGCTTGAAAACAATCAAAGAACCACCTGACTAACAACAAATAAAGTTGTGGGCATATCGTAAACTCTTCTATGTCTCACCGGGGAATACCAAAACAGACTTCGATAAGGGAAGAGGAAGCTTGATCGTCTAGACTTCACTGGAGATTCCAGAACTAACTTCACTAGGGGAAGATGAAAATCATGTCGTCGAGACTTCAACTGGGGATGGAAATACAGACCTTACCGGGGAAGATGCAAAACTACATTGTTGATACTTCCACTGGGGATTGTTATGGTAACTTCATTGGGGAAAAAGAAGCCACACACACCAAAGAGAGCCTGGATACAGTCTTCAATATTTGGCATAATGGTTGTGCAAAATTCTCTAGAGAGATCACGGAATTTCATGGGATAACAACTTCAGAGGGAAGTATCATATTCGAAACATCTGGAGAATTTAAGAAGTCGACAACACATTAATGGGTTAGCTCATGGGGATTTTAAATCAAACTCAGCGCATAGCGAGAGAAAACCCAAGGAGTAGACACTTATCTCAAAACTTCTTTGAATGTACATTGCCCTTGCCTGGTTGCTTAGAAGCACGCAACAACAATAATATCATAACTCGAGGGCATAATATCCCGCTAAAGATTACTTCTCAACACGAAGGTAGAAAGAGTTCAACAACTAAGCACATGCTTTGTAACTTTGCAACCTCCGCTTGATCACCTTCCGACCACAGAAGGAAATTACACTCGGTCGGAGAAATCTGAATCAATACCTGACTGGAGAGGATGGGATTACTAACCCAACACCCAATAGCTATTTGAAGACAAACTGAACCAACACTTAACTATGGAAATATGGGAACACATGCCTAAATGCCACACCATGTATTAGCTTGTATGAGATTCATCTATCCCAAGGAACGATATCCTGAATGGAACACACACATATCAATAAGAGAAACCAGGGAACTTTTCAAACTTAGGAGTTTGCACATCCTTGAAATCACAACTTTTGTACCACTCGAATCACAATATTTGAAGTAAAAGGTAATTTGTAAATTCTTTTCAAAACATTTTTTATTATTAAGTCTTTTTGTTTTGAAAATTTCTATCAACAATAAATGTAATTTTTGCGAACAAAATAAAAGTAAGAACTGCAAAGAATTGGATAAAGGCTCAAACTTTATTAATAGAATGGTAGTCTATGAATGGCGAGACTCCATAAATGATTACAAAGTTTGAAAAATGGTAAATATATGGGAAAGATACATTCGAATACAATGACCATTGTTCTCCCTAATAACTTAGAACTCGTGAGCAAAGACTCCAGTTGAAGTGTGATAAGAATTTGAGAAGATTGTTGCTTCAACGATCAAGTCTTGTCTAACGCAGTTACTTGCCAAGAAATCCCTAACTTTTGCCTAGGTTACCCTTGCGGGTTTTCAACCTACCGGGTTTTCAACTTAGCGAGCCCTTTCGGGTTTTCAACTTAGCGAGCTGTTATTTTATTTCTTTAGGCGAAGTATTTCTTGACTGCATCAGCATTCAAAGGACGTGGGAACTCCTCACCATCCATAGTTTCAAGAATCAATGCACCTCCAGAGAAGGCTTTCATGACAACATATGGGCCTTCATAATTGGGAGTCCATTTTCCCCTAGAATCAGCGTTAAAAGACATGATCTTCCTGAGCACGAGGTCGTCTTCTCTGAATTCAAGAGGCTTGACCTTCTTATCAAAAGCTTTCTTCACCCTCTTTTGGTACAGCTGACCGTGACACAAAGCCATCATTCTCTTTTCTTAAATCAAATTCAACTAGTCGAACCTATTCTGGATCCATTCAGCCTCTGATAATTTGGTTTCCATCATCACGCGTAAAGAGGGAATCTCAACCTCGACGGGGAGCACCGCTTCTATACCATACACAAGCGAGAAAGGGGTTGCCCCTGTTGAGGTGCGAACAGATGTACAATACCCATGCAAAGAAAAAGGGAGCATCTCATGCCAATCTTTATAAGTAACAACCATCTTCTGAATGATTTTCTTAATGTTCTTATTGGCAGCTTCGAAGGCTCCATTCATCTTTGGCCTATAGGGAGATGAATTATGATGGAAAATCTTGAATTCTTCACAAAGTTCCGTCATCATCTTATTATTTAAATTCGAGTCGTTGTCAATGATGATCCTGCTTGGCACACCATATCGACAAATAAGATTATGCTTGATAAAGCGTACTACCACCTGCTTAGTAACATTGGCATTTGAAGTTGCTTCCACCCACTTGGTGAAATAGTCAATCGCTACCAAGATAAAACGATGTCCATTCGACGCCTTAGGTTGAATCATTCCAATCATGTAAACACCCCACATAGAGAAGGGCCACGGGGACGAGATAACATTGAGAAGTATCAGAGGCACCTGAATCTTGTCGGCATATGTTTGACACTTGTGGCACTTTTTTGCAAATTTGCAACAGTCAGATTCCATTGTCAGCCAATAGTAACCTTCCCTAAGCATCCTCTTTTCCATCGAATGTCCATTGGCATGAGTACCAAAGGAACCTTCATGGATCTCATGCATCAACATGTATGCTTCGTGTCTATCCACGCATCTAAGCAAGACCATGTCATGATTTCTTTTGTATAGAACATCTTCATTAAGGAAAAAGCTACATGCCAATCTTCTCAGGGTCTTCCTATCTTTATTTGATGCTCCCAACGGGTATTCCTGAGTTCAAAGAAAATGCTTGATATCGTGATACTAAGGCTTTTCATCTGACGTTTCCTTTATTGCAAATACATGGGCTAGTCTATCCAGACTTCACACTGTGATACGGGGCACATCATTCCAAGCATTCACCTGATACATAGACGCCATAGTTGACAAAGCGTCCGCCATTTGATTTTCCTCCCTAGGAATATAATGGAATTCAACTTTGTTAAAGAAGGGTAATATCCTTCTAGCATAATATTTGTAAGGGATCAAGCTAGGGTGACGAGTATCCCATTCTCCTTTAATCTGGTTTATTACCAAAGTTGAATCCCCATAGACATCAAGGATTTTGATTCTGATATTCATAGCTGCTTCGAGGCCCATGATACATGCTTCATACTCCACCATATTATTGGTACAATCAAAGGTCAGCCTTGCAGTGAAAGGGATATGAGACCCATGAGGAGTGATAATCACAACTCCAATCCCTTTTCCGTAAGCATTCACAGCTCCGTCAAACACCATGCCTCATCGGGACCCAGGATCAGGACCTTCCTCAGGAAAAGGTTTATCACAATCTTTTACTTTCAAAAACATCACATCTTCTTCGGGAAAGTCATATTTGACAGACTGATAGTCTTCAACCGGTTGGTGAGCAAGGTACTCCGCCAACACACTACCTTTGATAGCCTTCTGAGTGCGGTATTCAATATCGTATTCAGACAGCAACATCTTCCAGCGAGCGATTCTTCCAGTAAGAGCAGGCTTTTCAAAGATGTACTTAATTGGATCCATTTTGGATATCAACCAAGTAGTATGATTTAGCATATACTGACGCAGACGCTTCGCTGCCCAAGCCAAAGAACAACATGTCTTTTCAAGTAGAGTGTATCGTGACTCACAATCAGTGAAATTTTTACTCAGATAGTAAATGGCGTATTCTTTTCTTCTCGTTTCATCTTGTTGTCCCAAAATGCAACCCATAGAATGATCCAACACTGTCAGTTGCATAATTAACGGTCTTCCCTCAACGGGAGGGAGAAATATAGGAGGTTCAAGAAGATACTTTTTAATGCTTTCAAATTCCTTCTGGAAATCATTGGTCCATACACACCCTTGATCTTTCTTCAGAATCTTGATGATGGGTTCACACATTGCAATCATGTGGGAGATGAACCTGGAGATATAATTCAGACGTCCAAGGAAACCTATAACTTGTTTTTCAATCCTTGGAGTAGGAATTTCTTGAATTACCCTGACTTTATCAGGATCAACTTAAATTCCTTTTTGACTGACAATGAAACCTAGCAACTTTCCTGAACGAATGCCAAAGGTGCATTTATTTGGATTCAAACGAAGGCGATACATCCTTAAACACTGAAATAACTTCAACAAATCTTCTATATGTCCTTCCTCAGTATGAGATTTAGTGATTATATCATCAATATATACTTTAATTTCCTTATGCATCAGATCATGGAATAGGGTTGTCATAGCCCTCTGGTACGTTGCACCAGCGTTCTTCAACCCGAAGGGCATCACTCTGTAACAGAATGTTCCCCAGGGTGTGATAAACGTTGTTTTTTCCATGTCCTCAGGAGCCATCTTAATTTGATTGTACCCAGAAAATCCATCCATGAACGAGAACAATTTGAATTTTGATGTGCTATCTACCAACATATCAATATGCGGTAATGGAAAGTCATCTTTTGGACTTGCTTTATTTAGATCTCTATAATCAACGCACATGCGGGCTTTTCCGTCTTTATTTGGTACGGGAACAATATTGGAAATCCATTGAGGATACACTAATGTCACGAGAAAACCAGCATTGATATGCTTCAAAACCTCCTCCTTTATCTTCATTGCCATATCAGGGTGAGTTCTTCTTAACTTCTGCTTAATGGGAGGACATTCTGGCTTCAACGGAAGGTGGTGCTCCACGATGTTAGTGTCTAACCCAGGCATATTTTGGTAAGACCAAGCAAAAATATCGGAATATTATTTCAGTAACTCAATCAATTTCCTCTTCACGTCGGGATGAAGCAATTCTCCAATCTTGACTTCTCTTAGGTGTTCCTCTGATCCCAAGTTAATCACCTCCAACAGCTCTTTATACAGCTGAATAGTATCCTCCTCGTGCTCAAGCAACCGTGAAACCTCTTTTGGGATTTCATTGTATGCTTCTTCCTCGGTCAAATACACAGGATATTCGAAGTTTGGAGAGGGCGCAGGGTCATTGTATTCAATGGTTTTCTTAGTTAATATGCACATGTGATTATGATTGATTTTAGAAACTGACCGATGTATAAGTGAGTATGCAGATTTTACTAATGATTATTATTTATTTCGAAAGATTTTATCTGATTACCATTTTCCAAGAAAAAGCAATAAATAAAACATAATTTGGAAAACAAAAACATCTTTTATTAATGATGTAAAAGTTCAAAACAAAAGACATGCCCGTACAATATCGCTTTCACCTTGGGCAGAGTGAAAGGATTTTTGGAAAGATAACAAAAAAACAAATTACTTCGAGATGTGGATGCAAGAAGGCACATCAATAGTTATCCAATTATGGACCCTCACTCCGTGCGTTATGAAATTCGGCATCTCTCGCCGTGGCTCATCCTAAAGGATAGCATTGATCTTCGAAGTAGTGGGATGCAGATACCCTGCACTGTGGAATATGTCTTGATATTTGCTGAAAGCAGACTTCGGCTTCAAAATCTCATACTTATTATTCTTCATTGAGAAACCCAGACTAGCTTTATTCTTATTCAATGGTGGGTTAATAATTTTCCCCCACGCCTTTCTAGAGCCATTCCTTACTACCTGTTGAGCATCTCTGAATGAAGCAATAGAGTCCTCATTTTTCCTTATGTTATCGATCGACAAAGCTTGGAACTGCGTTCCAACAACCACCTCGTCAGCCTCTACAACGCTGAAGAAAGACAAATTAGATATTAATAAAGCTTGCTCGCCGCTTATGATAACCACCTTCCCTTCTCGGACAAACTTTAACTTCTGATGGAGAGTCGACGTAACAACTCCCGCCTCGTGGATCCATGGTCTTCCCAATAGACAGCTGTAAGCGAGAACGATATCCATCATCTGGAAAGTAATCTGGAACATGTGTGGACCTATATGCATAGGCAAGTCCATCTCTCTAATGACCAATTTCCTGGAGCCATCAAAGGCTTTCACTATGATGCCATTAGGGTGCATGGGGGCTCCTTGGTACTTAAGCTTTGAGAGAGTGCTTCTTGGAATCACGTTTAAGGCAGAACCGTTATCAATTAATACATTGGATAAAGAATCATTTTTGCAATTCATCGAGATGTGTAGAGCCATATTGTAGTTTCTTCCCTGCTTGGGTAATTCTTCATCACAAAAGCTCAAATTATTACAAGAAGTAATATTCCCGACAACACCTTTAAATTGGTCCATGGGAATATCTCTTTCAACAAATGCTTGATCTAGCACTCTCGTCAAGGATTCCCAATGGGAAGCATAATTCATCAATAAGGCCAATATAGAAATCTTTGACGGGGTCTATAACAACTGATCCATGATCTTGTAGTCGCTCATCTTAATGATCTTTAGCACATCATTGACTTCTTTCTCTAAGGTAGTGCCACTAGATTCCTCGGCCGCCTTTTCAGGTTCAACATTAGTTTCAACGACTTTCTTGCCCTGATCAACATCTCCTCGAAAAGTAGGACCAAACACCTGACCACTATGCGTCACTCGACTGGCTTCATCAATATTCTCCACATGTGTCAAAGGTCATATCGGGACTTCGATCCCGTCTTCTAGGATGGTCGCATTGTATTTATAGGGTACAACTCTGTCTGATTCATACGGGACACGACCAGGTAAACATATAACAACAGGGGTTACTGTAGGCTTGCTGCAATATGTAATCTCCACCGGAGTAGGAATATCAAAATAGGTTACAATAACATTCACTCCTATCTCTCTTGTACATTTAGACTTTATGAAATCACCAACGGAAGTATCATCTTTAACCAAAAGCTTGGACTCATCACCAGAAAAGAATTTGTAGCAGAAATATATTCATCATCTGACACGATCTCACCAGAATGGTCCTCAACCATGTTGACTCCTGCATAACCATCTCTATTTCTTGTGACGCTAATAGTTCCTTCATCTAGGAGTAATTGGATACCCCTCTTCACGATGGAACAGCCGTGGGGGTCTCTACAACAGATCCGACAACCACTATATTGATGTAACACCTGTCCTGGCATACGGAAAAAGTTGGCATGTAACTGTACCAGATTGTCCTCCATATCATTCACGTCATAAATTCGAAACTCACCGGGACATCCGTGCACCATGTTCACTCTGTCTTCACATTCAACCTTGGTCCTGATGATACAGACAAGGTCTTCATCAATCACCTTGTGAAGGTCAACCTTCACCTTATCACATCCACGACTATTTTGGCTGCAGATATTACACATATTATTGTCATGCATACAATAGCCGAGCCTGCAAAGGTCAGCATGCATCTTCACCAAATTTCCTTTTATCAAGTTCACATCATAAATCATAGACTCTTTTGGATCAACAGAAATCATATTCACCGTTCCTCCACCTCCATGTTTAGGCAACGGGTTCTCTTTCACGTTGGGACCAACGTCTTTAAAGGACAAAAGGCCAGATCTAACCATTTTTTGGACCTCAGACTTCAAAGGATAGCAATTCTTGATATTATGCCCAGGGGCTCCCTGATGAAAGGCACATGTCTGATCTGCCTTGTAATACCATGGCAAAGGAGACAGTATAGCAGGAGAACTCCTGGTCTGCACTAAATTTTTCTGAATCAGTGCTGGAAATAGCTCTGTGTAACTCATAGGGATGGGGTCAAAAGGTTCTCTCTTCTGACTATGCCCTTTATTGCCTTGTTGAGGTGTTCTTTGGTACACAACAACAGTCTGAGCTACGTTAACAACCAGAGTAACCGAAACAACCTGTTGTGGATGTGCACGACTCTTCTAGGAGGTTTAGCTCTTCTCTCTTGAACAACGACATCTGCATCTCCTTCCTTCTTTCTAGCAAATCCATATGACGATTTTTTTGCACCACTAGAACTTTCATCTCTCATCAAACGGCCTTCCCTCACAGCTTCATCTAAGCGAACACCCATACCCACCATTTCGGTGAATTCACTTGGCGCACTCGCCACCATTCTTTCATAGTAGAAGGAACCCGAAGTCTTTAAAAAGATCTTCGTCATCTCCTTCTCTTTCATTGGAGGGATTACCTGGGCGGCCACTTCACACCACCTTTGCACGTATTCCTTAAATGACTCCTTATCTTTCTGGACCATAGCCCTGAGTTGATCGCGATCAGGCGCCATGTCCACATTGTACTTGTATTGCTTAATGAATTCCTCTCCTAGGTCGTTGAAGGTATGAATATTGGCACTATTTAAGCTCATGTACCATTTTAGTGCAACACTAGTCAGGCTATCTTGAAAGAAATGGATTAGCAAACGTTGATCATCAGTGTGAGTGGACATTCTCCTCACATACATTACCAGATGAGCACGGGGGCAAGTATTGCCCTTGTATTTTTCAAATTCTGGCACTTTGAATTTTGCAGGTACTTTTACATTTGGAACTAGGCATAGATCGCTTACATTATGTCCGAACAGTTCTTTTCCCCAGAGGGCCTTCATTTCTTTTCGCATCTCATTAAACTGATCTTGGAAGTCATCCATTATGTCATAGAATCCAACTCCTTCGCTTGGCGGGGGAGTAAGATGATGAACCACATCATTAACAACAGGGACAACATTCATTACTGAAGGCACTGCATGACGGATCTCATTGTTAACAGTAGGAGCAATGTGTACCACGGGAGGGGCAGAAGCCATAAATTGTTGAGCAGATTGAGCAATTTGAGGAGTAGGGTTATATCCTTCTGGTGTATAACCTCCAAGCATCCCCCATGGATATCCAGGAGGCATGCAATGCTAAGCAGCAGTAGTATTTGGAGCAACTGAGATGGGAGTTGTCATAATTTCAGAGACAACTGTTGCTTATTGTGGTTGCGTAGCATGAGGAGGTGGAGGTGGTGGTGGCTGATTCCGAGAAGCCACCAATGACTCTACCAAAGAAGTTAATTTCACCATTCCAGTTCTTAAAGCGGTAACCTCTTCATGCAGTTCGCGATTCTCTTGTTCGAGATTTTCCATCTGCCTCTTGAAAGTGCTTCGAGTATTATAACGATGCAAATATTTGGTAGCAATCTCTGTAAAGAAACCCAAATCAAAGATAAGAAAACCTGTCGTGACCACCTGTCATGATATGGTATGCATGGATGAATGATTATGCATGATGTGTTTTATCATTTCTAGGAGAATCCTTTGGTTTTTTCATCAAGCATCGATAAGTAATAGGATAGACAACAAGATAAAACAAAACAAAGGCAAAGTATCAGAGTAGAAACTGCTCATATCATAGAGTCGAACAAACATCCATACGGTAGTGATTTAGTACAAATAAAGTCAATTATTAAAGGGGCCCCGTCCAACAAGACTGGCGGTGACCTTGTCGATCAAAACAAGCATAAAAGATAAGTGCAGTAAAAAGAATTATCCTCAAGCTCAATTGTCCAGCTAATCATTTTCAGAGAAAGGGTCCCCAGTCACAAAGCTCCTCTTCTTCACTAGTGCCAACAAACAATGATATTTGAGTTCCCAATCCTCAGAATCTACATTTCCCACCTCGGCCTCTTCTGCTGGAACCTTGTCTTTATTTGCTACCTGGGATTTGATTGTTGTCAACTCTTTCATAACTTGAGTCAAGCGAACATCTTTCTCTCGCAAATTTTTCTTTAATATCCTAACTTCCTCGCAATGCTTAGCTTCCAATTCCTTTTTAGCCAATCGAAGATTTTCTATCTCTTGATGACTAGCCTACAGCTCTTTAACCTGTCAACTGGTAGTATTTGAACCCTCGACTCTAGGTTTTTTTGACCACTCAAGCAAACCATGTTTTTCTAGAAACTGGTTTTTCAACTTAACTTCTTTCATCAGCTTCTTCTTGTCTTGCAAAGCAAATGACATATCCACATTCACTTCTTCTTGCCTAGCCTGGAGTTTGAGGTTTTCGGCCTTGACATTCTTAAAACACGTTACAGGCACGAACTCTAATCCTTATGTGACAGGCTGCACAGGAAACAAATCAATACGGAATAAAGAATTGTCTTCCTGAACATCCACTAATGGGTGAAAATCAGCTTGAGGATATAGCAACCTCCCCCTTTTATAAGGTAAATGCACTTCCCTCACACGATCCTGAATCCAGCTCGTATAGGCATCATAAGCTACACTTTCATTCCGTCTGAAAGAAAGTTTCCCTTTACGGCGAATATGTCCCCATGCTATCTTCACCTTTTCAAGAACCACTGCATCTTCCCCTTTACCGAAGTAAACGGTATCCATCACCTCCCGTTCATCGGGTCTATCTAACATCGCGAATCCTAATTGACGGCGTGCCAGGATAGGGTTATAATTAATGCACCCCCTTGTCCCCATAAGAGGGACATTAGGGAATTCTCCACACCCTATAATGATCTCTTTCAAACCTATCACACTTTGCCAAACAATATCATACGAGGTGAGTCCTATGATACACTGAGACCATAAAGATGAATCGGCAGTATGAACAAAAGGCCTTTTTGTAGGCATATGCATCATCAACCATTTATAAAGCGCGATCACGCAACACATGACTTCCCCTTTCTTCCCATGTCAGGAATGGATGGTGTAATAAGTGTCGGCGAGTAGAGTTGGTACGGGGTTACCGTTCATGAAGACACATAATGCAGATAGATCCACCAACTTCTCGGATACAGGAAAGAAGACCAAACCATAAATCATTGCTTCTAGCAGTGCATTAAACGCGGTCCAATTCATGTCCTTTGCAAAACCCTTGGCCTTTGATATCAATTAATTCATAGGGAGACCGCTCGTTCCTATTTTGTTAATCCAGTTACTTTTAACTTCACAATGAGTCAAATAAAGAGCTCTGGCGATCGCCATATAATCTGGAGTCTCTGGTTCTCGAACAAAAGGAATACCGTTGGTCACCTTGACATCCATAATTTGTGCATATTCTTCGAGAGTTGGTGCCAATTGATAGTCTCGAAAAGTAAAACAGCATAATTGCGGATCATAGAACTGAAGAAGTGTTCTCACGGCCCACTCCTCAAAATCATCATTCACCAATGGTAATAAGTTTCCATATTGTCCTCTGAAAACTTTTTCATTTGGTCCATTCAAAAGAGCTCCCACCTCACGCAATCGACCACCAAATCATGGAAACTGATAGGCATCAGTGTTTCTAAGAGGCTCTGAACTTGTCTCCATGTTGTTATCCATATTTGATGCTGATGACAGACCTCATAATAATCTTGGAAATGAAATGCAAATGCAGGTTAGGCAGTCATATATTTTTTGCGTTTCTTTTATAAAATAAATATGCCATGATGCAAGTTCAATAAACATAAGATCAAAGTTTCTGCAATGCCGGATAGCTGCTGAACTGATAACAAAACCACTGTTATATGTAACACGATCAAAGGTTCGGACCAATTCGAGAATATCAAGGATCAAAGTCATCAGTATAATCAGAGTCACCAATGGAACATGTATAGTCACCATCTGTACCTGTAAAGATTATTCCCTCCCCACTCACGAGTAAAGACTAAGTCATGGTAAGGCCAATGGTAACTTGAAATTGAGGTTACTCCTGAAAAACTATCGCCATATCACCTACGTGAAAATGATAGCCCCTCATTTGTACCTCATCTAAGCATGGACGGCATGGTGTCATAGTGAAACCTAAGTCAACTAGTCGTTCATGTTTCACTCTATTCCTAGTGTTCCGGTGGTTTCCACTTGGCCTGGGTATTAGGCCTTTGAACTCATAGTAACATCCCACCCATCAAGAGAAAGAGAAACCAACACAGCAACAATATAACAAATAACAATAAAGATGTAATGCAAACATATGCTCAAACATATACAAATGAATAATCCATAAAAGCATAATGATAAACACCCTTAGAAAAGAAAAACGGGAGCTAGGAGTGACTCACGGGATGGACCAGCAATTGGTCGACATGTAGTCCCCAGTGAAGTCGCCATTTTTTGTAGCGGTAAAATCAATAAAGTCTCCACCGAGTATTTATTTATCCCATATGAAAGGGAAAGTAAAATCATCAAAGAAAAACCTAAAGGGGAAACCAAGGTCTTGCGACCAAGAGATTGGGTAAGGGAGTCGATTACGCGAGGGGAAGGTATTAACACCCCACATGTCCATAGTACTCTACGGGATCCACTCTCGTTAGTCTAATCAAAGGGTGTGTTCAATCTAATGCTTAAAGGTTATAAACTAAGAGAGAATGCATGCAAAGAAAAGATAAATAATGTAGGGAAAATAAACTTGTACTCGCTTTGGCCCTACCCCAATGCCTACGTATCCTTTTTGAGGAATCAGAGCTACCGTAGTTCGGCTCATATATTTTTGTTTGTTTATATTTTTTAAATGAACAATGTTGCACTCGATCATTCCACCGCTGCTCGACCTTTGGAGACTTATGACCTGTAGTGGAAAGGAGCTAACATGCTCTTAGAAGAGAAAATACGAATGGCGAAAACAAGTGGGTTGGTTGGTATTTTTTACCATGAAAAGAATTTTTTATATACTTAACATTTTTTTTATACATTTGCCAAGAAAAAGAAGTTTTAGTTTTAAAATGAAATTATGCGAAAAATGGGAAGAAAAATTCAAGGGAGACTAACCTATCTCTAACCTAATGTTATCATACAATGGGGGATCTTACCTAAGTTAGCATGCCAAAGAAAGTCTAACAAAATATCCTATATGGAACATGCACTGAGAGCGAAGTTGTGATCTCAATTTCTAAATTGAGTGACTCATTGATCAAAGATAAAGGAAAGCGATAAAATCTTATAGGGAGCATGCACTGAGAGCGAAGCCGTGATCTTAATTTCTAAATTGAATGACTCATCAATCAACAAGAAAGAAAACAAACACAAGCACAACACATATAAGAAATGAAGTGCGGAATGCCTGCTACAGGTCTTTAAACAGCGACTTTGAGCGCACGCTCTTTATTTCCTACTTCTCATGATATCTAGAAACGCGATAAATGCGGAAATATAACTTGGAAGCAGTATAATACCAAACGAACAATGACGTCCGTAAAAAGCACAACCAAAGTAAAGAAATTCGAGATACTTCGCGCGAGCAAAAGAAAGAGAATCGTCAAAAGCAGACGAAAGCAATGGAGAAGCAAGGAGTACGCATCGAGCAAGCTTCACCAAGAAACAAACAAAGTAAGAAATGAAATCCAACTAAGACAAAAGCATACGCATGTTGCGAATGCGATGCGGAATCAGAAGTTCCTGCACAAAGTATCACAAAATATCACATGCATCTAGACAACATATAATATGATATGAATTTCTCATGATGATGAGAAATAAGGCATGTCGCATCGGAAGCGAGCATAAGCCATATGCTTCTGTGATCGGTGGATCTGGAACTGACTGTTTTAAAGCTGGTTCGCGAAATGTCGCGGTAAGCAAGAGTCGCCACCGTCTTTTATTTTCTCCAAATGGAAAGGACAAAAGCACAGAAAAATTCCTTTAAAAGAGATTGCTCTCGGTTCGGGAGGTAGGTTATAGAAAGGGAAGGTGTTAGCACCCTTTCTATCCATGGTTATCCATGGGCTCTTGGATACTTGCTCAATGTGTTTTCAAAATTGTTTGTTTGCTTTTCAATTGTGGGTTTTAAAAGTTTCTTTGAAAAATTTCAGTTCGACTCGTACGTCAGAGTGTTTGAAAAATTTGCTTTGAAAGCTTTTGAAAGTGTGTTGGTGTGAAAAGTATTTTTGAGTTTGTTTTGAGATTAGAGCAAGTATCCTTGAGAACCTACCTACCCTAAGGAATTCGTCTGTGTAGATGTCCTTTAAAGTAGTGCCATCCCACCATTGAGAGGTAGGTAGCACCACCGTTGGAGGTGTTCGGGTCAATTCGAGTTTTAGGGACGTGGTGATCACCAGAGCAATGGGAAGACACTTTAGAAGCTACCCTTATGCCATTGATCTTTTATTCCGAGGCAACTATTCCGAGGCAACTGGTTTCGAGGCAACTAGATCAATGGAACATAAGGACTTACTAAGACGTCCTATACTCGATGATCACCTTTCGAAAGGCAACAGTGAGGCGTACCCTAGGGGTGGTGTGTGCGAATTGTGTGTCATTTTCAGTTTATTGTTTGTCTTGTCATGCATTGGTGATCTAACGATTCGATTTTATTTTTGGGCATTCATTCTTTCATGTTATTGTTTAACAGTTAAATGTGCGGGAATTTAAAGTGCGGAAAAGATAAAAGTCCTACGCTATTACAAAGGGCGAGGGTCTACAACGCCAAATTAATCCAGACCCGTTTTAAAATAAATTGCAGAAAAGAAATGTCTAATAGCTATTACATGGCTTTGGTACAAGTACATTATATTCACAAAAGAAATAAATGAAACGCGCGAAAAAGAAAATAATCAAATGCGAGGGCGTTGAACCCTTTAAAGGAATTAAAATAATTAAGTTATCTAAGATTAAAATTAAATGAAAAAGGGTATTTTTGTGTTTTTTAGATTTAAAAGAAAAAAGAAAAATTAATTAAAATTAAATTAAATATTAGACCTAATTCTATTATTTTTTAAGTTTATTATGAAAATTTTAACTTTTAACCTAATCTAATTCTAAATTAATTTATGTACATTTTTTAATTTATGAAAATAAATAAATAACATTATTATTCTGAAAAAGGGGAAAAAAAATAAAAAAAGAAAATAAAAGTCATTAAACCTAAATTCTAGTTTTTGGATTTTAGTTATTAAAAGAATTAAATTTGAAAACCTACTTAAAACTAAATAATTACAAACATTTATTTAGAAAATAATTAAAATAAAAATTATATTTTTTATTGGTCTTTTCTGATTTTTGAAGGTTTTTATATTTTGTTAAAAAAAAAAAAATTAAATAAATAGCAAATAAAAGAAATAAAAAGAAAGATTAAAGAAAGAAAAAAAAAATAAAATAATAAGGCAAACCAGGGGGGTGTAGATTTGAAAAGCCTGGCCCAATTGCTTTGAATTTTGTTGACTTTTCCAATCACATGCACGCCTGTTGACTTGTCCTCATGGTATTCCCCAGTGCACAACCCTTGATCTGATCCCACTAAGTGACGTGGCTGGCCTGATCTGGTGAGTATACGGTAGTCTGCAACGTCATATCCACACCTGAACATATATTGAAAAAGAATATTGAAGTGAAGTAGACCTGGGGATCGAACCCAGGTCTTATGCATTACTCACGCGTTCGCTTGCCATCTGTGCCATTTAATCTATTCGTTATATAATAAACAAATAAATCATATAAAACAAAAGCAACGCGCTAGTGGCTGAAACGCGCGAATTTTGAATGAACGAATCGTTGGTTGACACCACATCATCGTCCTCACCCCCCTGCAAAACAAAACTCAAAGGCAACGCTTTCTTACGCGTTTCATTAGACCACTTTTGAAAAAATAGCGATTAGGTCTGGAGATCACATAAATTGATCGCGATGGTTGTTTCTTGTTCGTTGGAACATGCTGGTTTTAATGACAATGGTCTTGAGGCTTGATTTTACTCCATTTCAAAAACCCTAATTCAAAAAGCTGGAAACCCTAAAAACCAAACATGGTAACTTGGCCAAAAGTGCACGAAAATTCAATTAACAGTTATGGTTAGCTTAGAAACTTTGTAATGAACATGAATATACAATTAAAATGCAGTGATCATGCTTAGAATTGAGAACACGATTTCAAAAAAATTTCTGTACAGCTTGAGTTGTAGCTACCGCTTCTTCGTGTTTTGATTGAGGTTAAGGATTGGGATGTGTTCAGAAGATGTCCAGGATGCTATTAGCAAAAGAATTAAGGCCTAAAACTTAGTCCAACTTTGATTTCAGATTTGAATTATATCACCAATTTTTCAAAGTTCCAATCCACTTTTGAGCGAGCCTTTTGCTGTCTTATGGTTAGGGTTGGACTCAGTGATCATAATGGAATGGAATTGGCTTACTCTTTGACCTAGATTCAAGCTCATGAAGGAATTAGTCTTAGGGTTTTCACTCTTAACCATTTTTCCTCCTTTTTAGCCAAAACCTAGACCTAGTGTGCAAATGAACCCTAGCCTGATTTCTTGAGTTGGTTCATGATACATAGAAATTGTCCAAGTTCACATGACACTATTCCATTGGTTTTTGAATTTTATTTGAATTTTCAAAGATTTAAAATGAATTAAATTATTAAAAATTAAATAAAATGGAAAAATCAACATTTGGTCTTGAAATTAACCATGGGACACGTGTGTGGCATGACAAGGATGAACCAAGTGGAAAAAATGGGGCCCTTTTGTCAAAAATTTGATTTTCAAGGATAGTTGACTTTTGCCATTTCACAAAAATTTCCCAACTTCTACAAGGCATAACTTGCTCAATTTTTAAGCTTTTCACATGTTCTTGGACATTTTGGAAAGGTCTTTGAGTCCTTTAACCAATGCCTTTGGTCCCATGTCATTTTGATTTACCAATCTCAAGTTATGGCCTTTGACTTAAAGTCCCTTTTTGTTGACTTTTGAAAATGACCTGTAATGTAGAAATTGATAACTTTTTGTGAGAGAATTTCTTGGACTTGAAGTATGAAGATGAGTTGTAGGAAATGTCTTTCTCTTCAAAATGAGCTTTGGATGGAATTTTTCTGATAATCCATGTGAAAGTTATGCCCTAGTCAATTTCAGTTGACTTTTTCAACTGTCCAAATATAGCAACTTTTGCATCTTTGATGATTTCTGAGCCAAATTTTGAGAATCATGATCAAGCATTGATCAAATGATGTTTGTGGCTTCAAAATGACATGTTGACCAAAAATTTGAACTTTTGACTGTCAAATGACCATTTTGCCCCTACAGTTGACTGTAGTGCAATTTAGGGTTTTGATTGTGCAATCTTGAGCTGAATGCCTTGAAACTTGATATGGGGATGCTTGACCATGTTTGTAAGCATATGAGACTTGATTGGGCCTTTGAAAACTTCCTTACTTTGATCAGACTCAAAACCCTAATTTTGACTGTATGGGAGACAATTGACCTGCACTACCCTTGGGGAATTTTGTGACTTGGCTTGGCAATTTCTTGAAGAATATGGGAGGGCAAATTTTGGGGTATAACAGTTGCCCCTGTTCAATCTTCTTAGACCTGAGGATGCAGATTGGCTGACGTGCCTTTCGTAATCCGAAGGTAAAAGATGATTGGACACTAGAGTGCCCGGAAATTTGCGCTCACATGTTAGCACTGATGGGAATGGGCTTATAGATGCCATCTGGATGTTTGATTGCGTAAGAGATTCCTTGGCGAAAACCTGCATACCTGCAAAAGAAAAAATGAGTACCTGACACGTTGCAGGAACTGATTTTTGAGAAAAATCTTGGTGACTTTAACAACGCTTGTTGAGAAAAATCTTGGGTGTCTTCTACTGGGATAAGAATCAGGGAGATCTTAGGGTCGATCTGACTGAACCAGAGAGGCCTTTGACTGGGTAAGAATCAGGAAAATCTTAGGATGATTTAACTGAACCGGTCTAGGTCTTGAAATGTCTTCAACTGGATAAGCATCAGGGAAATCTTGGGACGATTTAACTGAACCAGAGAAGGCCTTTGACTGGATGAGCATCAGAAAAATCTTGGGACGATTTAACCGAACCGGTCTAGGTCTTGGAATGTCTTCAACTGGATAAGCATCAGGGAAATCTTGGGACGATTTAACTGAACCAGAGAAGGCCTTTGACTGGATAAGCATCAGGAAAATCTTGGGTCGATTTAACCGAACCGGTCTAGGTCTTGAAATGTCTTCAACTGGATAAGCATCAGGGAAATCTTGGGACGATTTAACTGAACCAGAGGAGGCCTTTGACTGGATAAGCATCAGGAAAATCTTGGGACGATTTAACTGAACCGGTCTAGGTCTTGAAATGTCTTCAACTGGATAAGCATCAGGGAAATCTTGGGACGATTTAACTGAACCAGAGAAGGCCTTTGACTGGATAAGCATCGGGAAAATCTTGGGACGATTTAACCGAACCGGTCTAGGTCTTGAAATGTAGCTTGAGAACTTAACTGGACCTTTCCTGAAAGATAAAAGTCAGTCATATGCAATGCATGATATGGATCAAGCAATGATGTTCTCAACATAAATGAGATTTGTATGATGCAGTGCGTTATGCATGCTATAATGATGTATGTGATGTTTCACGTATGTTTTTGTCTAGGAGAGTAAATCCTTGACGGGTGCCGGGAAGTCGTATCCTGGGCTGATGTTGAAGTATTGATTTTGTTTCCGCTAGGGATGATAATTGCAAGAATACCGGTAGGAGAAGATAACTCCGTTGCGGAATAACTTGGCAAATGGAAGATTCTGCGGGGAGAAAAAATGCTCTAGCGACCATGCTGGGAAGCAATACTCTGTGGGAAGAGATATGCCTTGCTGAGTTGTTGACAACCTGTTGAGGATACCGTTGTTATGTTGAAAGTATTGATGGACTTCGCTGGGGATAGGAAAGAATTACGTTGACGACGACCTTTCCTTGGCTTTTGGCTGAGGATAACCCAGTTATATCCTGTTGAGGAAATAACTCTTTAAATAAAGCCGGCCGACGCGTTCGTGCTCTGCTAGGGGATGAGCTTCCAGAATATACTGGGGATAAGCTTACTGCTTGGGGAGATGAATTCCATCTTTCCTGGGGAACTTGGATGGGACTCTCCTGGGGAAGTTTTGATATGCTGGGGAAGTGATTCCCTTGAATGTTGATGTATGCCGCCGGGGAACAATCTTTAGACCAAGACTGCCGGGGATGCTTGTTAAGAATATATGCTGCTGGGGAATATTGGGATCTACTCGAGGATACCCAATTTCCTTGAGACTTGTTAACTTTGTTTGAGGAAGAATGCATTAACTCACTCTCTGGGGAATTTAAGATGCTTGGTTAGGTTCTTTAGCTGAACCTACTTTGGTACCTTGGAGGATAGAACAATTAGACTGCTCAGACAACTCTTTATTGCCCCTGTTTCTAGTGTTACCTGCAATTAATTCTTTGTTTCGTATGCAAATATTTATGAGCTAGCAAATTATTGTCAATGCATATATCACAAATTGAACCTTGGACGTTCTTCGCAAAACAAAACAGAAAAAGCAAAGCAGTTGGCACGTTTAACTGAAAAGTATATTTGTATTGATTTTGAATGGCCTGTGAATAGGCATTTTGTGTACAAGAGGCTGACATCCTAGTAAGAGAAACGTCGCCGAGCAAAAGAGTTTATACAAGTTTTGTACAAAAGAAAATAAAACAGCTGTGTGAAATATGAATGATCCACTGGGTTTCAACTCTGCTATCGCCTTTATAACCCTGAGCGTCTCATCACTTGATGACCTTGGTTGAAGGTGAAGCTGACTGATCGATGCCGTCTGAACTTGATGTAGATACCGGATTCTGGATGCAAAGTGATCCAATGAGACATAGTATTACGCTTTTATCCCTAATTTTTGCCTGGACCGCCCTTTCGGGTTTTTCAGTCCACCGGGATACCCATTTTTGCCCAAGCCGCCTTTTCAGGTTTTCGACTTGCCGGGTGTACAGATTTTTTTCATTTTCATCCCTTCATTTTGCCCGAACCCTTTTGGTTCGACGGGAAGCCCTAATTTTTGCCTAGGCATGTCAGCCTAGCGGGTCTTTTTCATGCGTAGTATTTTTTAACTATGTCTGCATTGGCGGGGTGAGGAAGGTCGTCACCATCCATGTTGGTTAATATCATTGCTCCTCCTGAGAACACATGCTTAACCACAAATGGCCCTTCGTACGTAGGGGTCCATTTGCCCCTTGGATCACTCTGAGGAAGGATGATTCGCTTGATCACCAGATCCCCAACTTGATATTCCTGTGGTCTGACCTTTTTGTTAAATGCCCTGATCATTCGCTTCTGATACGTCTGACCATGACAGATAGCAGCAAGTCTCTTTTCGTCAATAAGGTTGAGCTGATCAAGTCGTGTCTGGATCCAATCATCTTCGTTCAGATTTGCATCCTTCATTATCCGGAGAGAAGGAATTTGTACTTCAATCGGCAAGACTGCCTCCATGCCATAAACCAGAGAGAAAGGAGTTGCCCCGGTTGACGTCCTAGCTGAAGTACGATACCCATGCAGAGCGAACGGTAACATCTCGTGCCAATCTTTATACGTTACTGTCATCTTCTGCATGATCTTCTTGATATTTTTATTAGCTGCTTCTACAGCCCCATTCATCTTCGGTCGGTAAGGAGAAGAGTTGTGGTGCTGTATCTTGAACTGTTCGCAGAGCTCAGCGATCATCTTATTGTTCAGATTGGTACCGTTATCTGTAATAATCCGCTCAGGGACACCGTACCGACAGATCAGATTGTGCCGAATGAACCGTGCCACAACGGTCTTGGTTACCGTAGCATAGGATGCTGCCTCAACCCACTTCGTAAAATAATCAATCGCCACTAGGATGAAGCGATGTCCATTGGATGCCGTAGGTTTAATTTCACCGATCATGTCTATGCCCCACATTGCAAATGGCCAAGGCGCAGTCAGAACATTCAGGGGAACCGGAGGAACATGTACCTTGTCTGCGTAGATCTGGCATTTATGGCATGTCCTGGAATGTTGGTAACAGTCAGCTTCCATTGTAGACCAGTAATACCCTGCCCGTAGGATCTTCTTTGCCATGGTATGTCCACTGGAGTGTGTACCAAAGGTCCCTTCATGTAGCTCTTCCATGATTCTATCTGCTTCAGTCTTATCTACACAACGCAGTAGGGTTGAATCCTGGTTTCGCTTGTACAAGATGCCGTTGCTAAGAAAGAACTTGGCTGCAAACCTCCTCAGGAATTTCTTATCATTGACAGATGCTCCTTCAGGGTATTCCTGAGCTTCTAGGTATCTCTTCACTTCATGGTACCAAGGCTTCTCAGTCACCAATTCAGTTTCGAGATCACAACAGTATGCCGGTTCGTCCAGTTTCCAGATGGTGATCCGGGGAGCTTCATTATCCCATTTAACCTTGAACATTGAAGACATTGTAGCTAACGCGTCCGCTAACTGATTCTCTTCTCTTGGAAAGTGCTCAAATGTTATCTCTGTGAAGTGGGGGATCAGGGCCAACACGCATTCTCTGTAAGGAATCAAGTTTGGGTGTTTTGTATCCCACTCTCCTTTGATCTGATTGATCACAAGAGCGGAATCTCCGAAGACACTCAGAAATTTGATCCTCAGGTCGATCGCAGCTTGAAGACCCATGATACACGCTTCATACTCCGCCATGTTGTTGGTACAGTTGAAACACAGTCGGGCGGTGAGTGGAGTATGAGTACCTTGTGGAGATACGATTATGGCGCCGATGCCATTTCCCAAAGCATTGGAGGCTCCGTCAAAATGCATAGACCATCGGGATCCTGGTTCAGGTCCTTCATCCGGTCCAGGTATTTCACAGTCAGTTACTATCATAATGCTTTCATCTGGAAACTCGAAGTTCATTGACTGGTAGTCATCCACAGCTTGATGTGCTAAGTGGTCTGCCAATACACTTCCCTTGATGGCTTTTTGGGTCGTGTACTGAATGTCGTATTCCGTCAAGATCATCTGCCATCTTGCAATTCTCCCAGACAGAGCAGGCTTTTCGAATATGTACTTTATAGGATCCATTTTTGAGATTAACAAGGTAGTGTGAGTCAGCATATACTGTCTCAGCCGGCGAGCCGCCCATACCAAAGCGCAGCAAGTTTTCTCAAGCAGTGAGTATCGGGTCTCACAGTCGGTAAACTTTTTGCTAAGGTAATAAATAGCATGCTCTTTTCGGCCAGACTCGTCATGCTGCCCCAGCACACACCCCATTGCATTATCAAGCACTGTCAGGTAAAGTATCAAAGGTCTCCCCTCAACTGGTGGCATAAGGATGGGTGGTTCTTGGAGATATTCTTTGATCCTGTCAAAAGCAGCCTGACATTCATCATTCCAACGTACTACCTGATCTTTCTTCAGCAGCTTGAAGATTGGCTCACAGGTAGCAGTTAAGTGTGAGATGAACCGAGCAATGTAATTCAGACGTCCTAGAAAGCCTCTGACTTCCTTCTCTGTCTTAGGAACTGGCATCTCTTGAATGGCTTTGACCTTAGCAGGGTCCACTTGAATTCCTTTATCACTGACCACGAAGCCTAGCAACTTCCCAGATCTTACCCCGAAGGTGCACTTATTCGGATTCAACCTCAACTTGTACAGTTTCAAACGGTCAAACAGTTTCTGCAGATGATCAAGGTGTTCTTCCTCAGTCTGGGACCTAGCGATCATGTCGTCAACATACACTTCTATCTCATGATGGATCATGTCATGAAATAAAGCAACCATGGCACGTTGGTAGGTTGCCCCAGCATTCTTTAGTCCGAAAGGCATGACTTTGTAGCAGAAGGTGCCCCACTGAGTAACAAATGTAGTCTTTTCCATGTCTTCAGGTGCCATCTTGATCTGATTATAGCCTGAAAAGCCATCCATGAAAGAGAACACCTTGTGCTGAGCGGTATTATCAACAAGGACATCAATGTGGGGTAGAGGGAAGTCATCCTTAGGGCTGGCCCTGTTCAGATCCCTGTAATCGACACACATCCTGACCTTGCCGTCCTTCTTAGGTACCGGCACCACATTAGCAACCCACTGAGGGTAAGAAGTTACTGCAAGAAACCCGGCATCAAACTGCTTCATCACCTCGGCTTTAATCTTCTCGGACATCTCTGGACGCATACGGCGGACCTTTTGCTTAACCGGAGGGCATTCTTCTTTAGTCGGTAAGTGATGGACCACAATGTCGGTATCTAATCCGGGCATATCTTCGTAGGACCAGGCAAAGATTTCTTTATAGTCATGCAGCATCTGAGTCAACCGTTGCTTCACGCCGAGTTCTAGGTTGGCACCAATCTTCACCTCTTTCTTGTCTTCCTCAGTACCCAAGTTTATTATTTCCACTGGCTCTTCATGGGGTTGAATTGCCCTCTCCTCCTGTTGTAACAGTCTTGCAAGTTCACCAGGCACTTCGCAATCATCTTCACCTTCGTCTTCGGCTAAGTTGATCGGATTTTCGAAGTCATAACTGGCAGTAGCAGAGTCGTTACCAGTGAGATCCAGAGTGGATTGAAACCTGTATGAGTGAGTGTGTGTGTAAATACAGCTGTTTTGCAATATGTAAAGAAAGGAAAGAAAAAGAGCGCAAAATTTGAATTGTGAAAAACGTCCAATGCTTTTATTCATGATATATGATAGTGACAAACAAAAGCCCTCATAAATAAAACCACGGTGCCCCGGGTAAGACATCGGGCCATATAGTTTCAAATTATTGTTTATTACAAATCAAAAACAAAGAAATTCATTACTGAGGAACAAAAGTTATGGGTGTAAAATCTCTAGCAGTCCAATTGGTCAATCCACCGTCGGCCGTCGGGTAGATCCAGCTATCGAACTCTGACTCTTCCACTTTGACTTCCTCTCCAATAGCATTCACTTCTGAGTGGGTGATGAGCACAGGAGGTCTTCCAATTCTCGCCTTGCGTACCGCTTTCTGAGCTTCTGTGGTGAAACCCAGCCCAAACTTGTTAGTCTTAGGAGTAAGATCAGGGAGCTTGCCCCAGTTTGCACATTCACCTCTTTCGATCACAGCCCGGGCATCCTTTAAGGAGGCCATCTTCATAGGAGAAACCTCTTCATCTTCTGCTGCTGCCAAGGTTGGTGGTACTTCCTCAAAATGTTGAAAGGGGGTTTCGATGAACTCCCCATCCATTTCTACATATCTGAAGGAGTTGAGGTGGCTGACCATGTACTCCTCCTCCCCTTGCACTGTTACGATCTTCCCCCTGACCGGGTACTTGAGCTTCTGATGCAATGTGGAAGTCACAGCTCCAGCCTTGTGGATCCACGGGCGACCCAGCAAACACGAATAGGACGGATGGATGTCCATCACATAGAATTTTGAATCGAATACCTGTGACCCAACCCTGATTGGGATGTCCACTTCACCATGCACCATTCTTTTGGACCCGTCAAAGGCCCGGACAACAATGGTACTTGGTTTGAGCTCCAGACCCTCACAATCCAGCCTATCCAGAGCCTTCTTGGGCAGCACGTTTAACGAAGAACCTGTGTCAACCAGCACATGAGCAAGAGTAGTGCCCCTGCATTCAATGGAGACATGCAGGGCATCATTATGGTTCTTCCCCTTTGCTGTCAGATCGGCATCAGAGAAACCCAGGCCATTATCAGCAGTTAGGTTGGCCACACAGTCGGTGAACTGGTCAGCAGTCGTCTCTTGGGGTACGTGGGCAGTCTTTAAGAAAGCAATCAGAGCCTTTGCATGGGCCTCTGAACACAGCAGCAGTGACAACATGGAAATTTTAGAGGGGGTGTGCCCCAGCTGTTCTACAACGTTGAAGTCACTATTCTTTATTATCTTGAGGATTTCTTCCATTTCCTGCTTGGAAGCCTCAACAATGGTCTTTGGTGCCTCCGTCCTGGCAGGCGTATCAGCAGCAATTCCCTTGCCCCGAGTATTAGATGACTCAGTAGCAGGGGTGGATACTTGGTCAGAGGGAGAAACAGACACTCTGGCAGGTGTGAAGATCAAAGGCCTATGAATTGCCGGAGGAGCAATGTCTGGCGAGAACAGTCTCCCACTACGAGTGACCTTAGCAGGCCCGGTGATGTTGGAGACGCCAGTATCAATGTTGCACTCTTGTTTCACACCCAGAACATAAACATCCGCCCCATAGTGCCATGGGACAGCCTTATCAGACTTGTAGGGTATAGGCCCCGGAACAGTAATGGTGATGGGAGCACTCTTGTGAACTGACAAAATTTGGACAGGCTTCTTTGAAGGAGCCTCGGAATGGTTGTTGAAGATGGTAACGATCGACACTTCTTCAACAGGAGCAGCAAGAACAATAGTCTTTTCGAACAAAATCTCTCTACTATCTATCAGGTTTTGGATGCCTGACTTCAACAGAGAACAACCAGCAGGGGAAGCAACACATAGAGGGCAACTTTCGCTACACCCCGGAAATAAACTGGCTAGCAACAGATTCCTCTTGACCATCAGCAACGGAGTAGCAACATCATCCACCGAAGCTACATACAAATCCTCCTCAACAGCATTCACTCCATGCTGGGGCATGGGAGCAGTTACAACATTCGGCCTCTCGGGCGCCTCAAACTGTATCTCCTTGGCATCAATGAGGTCTTGAACCTTATTCCTTAGGGCCCAACAGTCATCTGTGTTATGCCCCGGGCTATCAGAGTGATAAGCACAGCGAGCATTTGGATTGAACTTGGGGGATGCAGTATTGGGAAACTTTGGAGCCTCCTTGACAGTCACTAAATTGGTGGATAGCAACTGTGGCAGGATCTGTGATAAGGTCATGCTTAACCGGGTAAACTCCCTCCGGGGTCTTTCAAACTTTTGAGGATTAGTTGGCCGAAGGGCGGCAGCAGGTTTAGCAATCATTACCGCACTGACAGATTGGCGGTGTTCAGGTCGCTCTGCTCTCCGGGAGCTATATACAACACTAGCCTCCTTTTTGAAGGGTTTCTTCTCAATACTGGAGGAGGCAACTTTCTGTATCTTCCCTGATTTTATACCGGCCTCGATCCTTTCACCAGTCAGGATCAGATCAGTAAACCCAGCAGAGGAATTACCAATGAGATGATTGAAAAATGGACCAGATAGAGTCCCCAAGAACATATCTACCAGCTCCCGATCCGTCAATGGTGGCTGCACCCTGCCAGCCAGGTCTCTCCATTTCTGGGCGTACTCCTTAAAACCTTCACCCGACCCTAGCGACATACCCTGGAGTTGGGTACGCGTAGGAGCGAGGTCGGCATTATACTGATACTGCTTGTAAAAAGCAGTGGCCAGATCCTCCCAGTTACGAATGCTGATTCCATCTAGCTGATAGAACCAATCGAGGTGAGTCCCTGAAAGACTCTCCTGGAAGAAGTGGATCCAAAGGTTCTTGTCTGCTGTGTAAGGCTGGATCTTCCTTACATAAGAACGGAGGTGCATCTTGGGACAGGAAGCCCCATCATACTTCACGAAGGCAGGTGTTTTGAACTTGTGTGGGATCACCACTCCAGTAGATAACCCCAAGTCTCCGAGATCCAATCCAGGCACCCGCTGAACTTCCACAGCCTTCAATCTGTCTTCCAGCTGTTTGTACCGGTCTTCAGCAGGAGGGTACTGTTCGTCGTTGAAGTCTGTTTCAGTATCAGAGCCCACAAGAGTAGTGACCTCCCTTTCTTGGTGACTACCTTCCGTCACAGATGGAGGAGTCCTTTCAGCTTCAACCAAAGTGTTCCCGAGTCTGCGCCCAGTGTTAAATAGCACAGTCCTCCTCTTCTTCTTAGTCTTCTTCAGAAGCATGGTCTTCAACTCTTGTTGACCCTGAGCCAAGCCCTTGATCAGCTCCTGAAATTGGGCGTTCTGCGCCTGAAATTGGACATTTTGCGCCTGAAGAGCCTTGATGGATGCCTCAGTTGATGATTCAGGATTCATGATGCTGAAATAAACAGCGAAGAACGGTAAACAACCTGAAAAGAAGAGTAACTATGATGCACATGATGAATGATATGTGCTTATGCAATGCATTCAAGAGTTCGAAAATTCAAGTTTGTTGTAGACCAAAAGGAACACACGTTATTATTAAGAAAATCATTGTTTAATACATCAAAGCCTCATGGGCAAAAGTACAAAAAGATCAAATCAATCCCAAAATATGTTGCGCATCTTCTTTGGAGCTATGTAAGTGTTGAGGTTCCTTTCCTCGTGCAACAGGCGGGTGAGCTCCAAGACCTTCTTTTCACTGGCATGCAAACTAGTCTCAAGAGAATTCCGCTCTTCCTTAAGCTGGATCCAGCTCTTCTGCATCTCTTCCCATGATGTGGGCATATCAGGGTGCTGAATGACATGAGACACCTCTCCTTCCAAGGCAGGCTCTTTGATTACTGGAAGCATGTGAGGATAAGGCATTACTAACTTCTGAGAGCGGGCTCGTACCCACTTGAGGTAAGGCTCCAAAGGGATGGAGTTCTTGTGCCCCAGTGTCTTGCTGTCTATCCTACTAGGCATCCTCCAAGCTCTGATAAATCTCTGGCGAAGTCCTTGAGTATCATTGTCGAAGTCGAAAACTATGTCAGGAATCAACATGTCATGAGGACCATCCCTCCGAGCATAACCAAATTGTCTCCAAGCCAGGCATGGACTATAAGTAATACCCCCTCTGATTCCAAGTAAAGGAACATTAGGATACTCCCCGCAACGATCAATGATAGTGACATCTTCTCTGGACCTAGGGCACCAATGTATATCTGCATGTGTAAGAGTCATCAATCGTTGTGACCATCTCAAACCCCGCTCATTCTTCAGGACTGATTGTGGGAGGTGCGAAATAAACCACTTTCCCAGGAGAGGAGTGCAACACATAAGGACACCTCTTTTTCTCATGGTTCGAGTGTAACATGAGTGAAGGAGGTCCCCCAGCAACGTAGGTATAGGATTCCTGGACATAAAGATCTGGACAGCATTGATATCAACGAGCTGGTCTGGGTTAGGGAACAACACCAAACCATAAACAAGAAGGGCCACAACCTTTTCAAAAGCTTGTAAGTCAAGGGAGTTCCAACATTCATAGGCCTTTTCAAACAGAAACCTGGCTAAGAACCCTTTAATACCACTTCTAACTTCCCAATGTCCCTTGAGGTCAGATGACTGTAGGTGCAAGGCTTTAGCAATCTCTTCAAACTTAGGTTCCTTTTCTGTACCGTTGAAGGGTAGCTGATCAAGGATAGGGATCTTCAGGAGTCGGGAGAACTCCTCCAATGTAGGTACCAATTGATAGTCCAAGAAGGTGAAACAGTGATGCAGAGGGTCAAAGAATTGGAACAGGACCTTCATCATATCTTCCTCAATGTTGGTATTGACCAAACTGATGAGACTTCCATGCCTTTCACTGAATGAAGAGTTCTCGGGAATCCTAGATATAAGCTCCTTAAGCTGAGGAGGGATTCTTACAAGACTGATTGGAATTGTCTTTCTACGAACGGTTTCCATGTCCTACAAAACAAGAACAAAGATGAAAATTCGAACCCCTGAAATGGTTAGTCAATGCGTATGATGCTGGATGATGTCATGATGCTATGATTAAACACACCACAGATATTTACAAAGACAAACATGTAAGGCACACAAGGCACACAAGATAGGCCCTTAAGGTTTAAGGCCAGCATGGGGTCTGGGTAGTACCCTCTTGAAGTTGGTGGGTTCAACCTGTCCTAATCAAAGTAACCGGGTTCTAAGGTTCCCAATATCACGGGATTGCTTTCATTGTTCATCGTTTCGATTTAGCCACTGAACTGGCGACCAAAATATTCCAGGAAAGCAACCCTCAATTGAGTGTAGTATCGAGTATCAACCAACCTCGGACTGCACCAAAGTCAGTTATCTCACTACCCTAAAGAGGCCAAGATGGTTCAATTAAGGTTCCTAAGGTCTGTTGATGCTTCATGACACCACATGGAGGCCCCGTACTCTCCTTGACTGACTCAAGGGTTACCGGTACACACCAAAGTGCCACATCAACGTAGCAGACTGTTTCAACCATGTCGGTATACCCCGCACAGTTCCCTCACAGCCTTGTTGCTACTTTCTAAAAAGGTATCCCCCAGATCCGGGTTAGGATCTATAGAACTCCCCAGCAACCCACAATTTTAAAGCGCACAAGGAAAACAATTGAAAACACAGTTATGAACTAGCCCTAAGGTACACCTCACTTTAAGTTAAATTCCCCAGCAGAGTCGCCAGTTCTGTGATCGGTGGATCTGGAACTGACTGTTTTAAAGCTGGTTCGCGAAATGTCGCGGTAAGCAAGAGTCGCCACCGTCTTTTATTTTCTCCAAATGGAAAGGACAAAAGCACAGAAAAATTCCTTTAAAAGAGATTGCTCTCGGTTCGGGAGGTAGGTTATAGAAAGGGAAGGTGTTAGCACCCTTTCTATCCATGGTTATCCATGGGCTCTTGGATACTTGCTCAATGTGTTTTCAAAATTGTTTGTTTGCTTTTCAATTGTGGGTTTTAAAAGTTTCTTTGAAAAATTTCAGTTCGACTCGTACGTCAGAGTGTTTGAAAAATTTGCTTTGAAAGCTTTTGAAAGTGTGTTGGTGTGAAAAGTATTTTTGAGTTTGTTTTGAGATTAGAGCAAGTATCCTTGAGAACCTACCTACCCTAAGGAATTCGTCTGTGTAGATGTCCTTTAAAGTAGTGCCATCCCACCATTGAGAGGTAGGTAGCACCACCGTTGGAGGTGTTCGGGTCAATTCGAGTTTTAGGGACGTGGTGATCACCAGAGCAATGGGAAGACACTTTAGAAGCTACCCTTATGCCATTGATCTTTTATTCCGAGGCAACTATTCCGAGGCAACTGGTTTCGAGGCAACTAGATCAATGGAACATAAGGACTTACTAAGACGTCCTATACTCGATGATCACCTTTCGAAAGGCAACAGTGAGGCGTACCCTAGGGGTGGTGTGTGCGAATTGTGTGTCATTTTCAGTTTATTGTTTGTCTTGTCATGCATTGGTGATCTAACGATTCGATTTTATTTTTGGGCATTCATTCTTTCATGTTATTGTTTAACAGTTAAATGTGCGGGAATTTAAAGTGCGGAAAAGATAAAAGTCCTACGCTATTACAAAGGGCGAGGGTCTACAACGCCAAATTAATCCAGACCCGTTTTAAAATAAATTGCAGAAAAGAAATGTCTAATAGCTATTACATGGCTTTGGTACAAGTACATTATATTCACAAAAGAAATAAATGAAACGCGCGAAAAAGAAAATAATCAAATGCGAGGGCGTTGAACCCTTTAAAGGAATTAAAATAATTAAGTTATCTAAGATTAAAATTAAATGAAAAAGGGTATTTTTGTGTTTTTTAGATTTAAAAGAAAAAAGAAAAATTAATTAAAATTAAATTAAATATTAGACCTAATTCTATTATTTTTTAAGTTTATTATGAAAATTTTAACTTTTAACCTAATCTAATTCTAAATTAATTTATGTACATTTTTTAATTTATGAAAATAAATAAATAACATTATTATTCTGAAAAAGGGGAAAAAAAATAAAAAAAGAAAATAAAAGTCATTAAACCTAAATTCTAGTTTTTGGATTTTAGTTATTAAAAGAATTAAATTTGAAAACCTACTTAAAACTAAATAATTACAAACATTTATTTAGAAAATAATTAAAATAAAAATTATATTTTTTATTGGTCTTTTCTGATTTTTGAAGGTTTTTATATTTTGTTAAAAAAAAAAAAAATAATTAAATAAATAGCAAATAAAAGAAATAAAAAGAAAGATTAAAGAAAGAAAAAAAAAATAAAATAATAAGGCAAACCAGGGGGGTGTAGATTTGAAAAGCCTGGCCCAATTGCTTTGAATTTTGTTGACTTTTCCAATCACATGCACGCCTGTTGACTTGTCCTCATGGTATTCCCCAGTGCACAACCCTTGATCTGATCCCACTAAGTGACGTGGCTGGCCTGATCTGGTGAGTATACGGTAGTCTGCAACGTCATATCCACACCTGAACATATATTGAAAAAGAATATTGAAGTGAAGTAGACCTGGGGATCGAACCCAGGTCTTATGCATTACTCACGCGTTCGCTTGCCATCTGTGCCATTTAATCTATTCGTTATATAATAAACAAATAAATCATATAAAACAAAAGCAACGCGCTAGTGGCTGAAACGCGCGAATTTTGAATGAACGAATCGTTGGTTGACACCACATCATCGTCCTCACCCCCCTGCAAAACAAAACTCAAAGGCAACGCTTTCTTACGCGTTTCATTAGACCACTTTTGAAAAAATAGCGATTAGGTCTGGAGATCACATAAATTGATCGCGATGGTTGTTTCTTGTTCGTTGGAACATGCTGGTTTTAATGACAATGGTCTTGAGGCTTGATTTTACTCCATTTCAAAAACCCTAATTCAAAAAGCTGGAAACCCTAAAAACCAAACATGGTAACTTGGCCAAAAGTGCACGAAAATTCAATTAACAGTTATGGTTAGCTTAGAAACTTTGTAATGAACATGAATATACAATTAAAATGCAGTGATCATGCTTAGAATTGAGAACACGATTTCAAAAAAATTTCTGTACAGCTTGAGTTGTAGCTACCGCTTCTTCGTGTTTTGATTGAGGTTAAGGATTGGGATGTGTTCAGAAGATGTCCAGGATGCTATTAGCAAAAGAATTAAGGCCTAAAACTTAGTCCAACTTTGATTTCAGATTTGAATTATATCACCAATTTTTCAAAGTTCCAATCCACTTTTGAGCGAGCCTTTTGCTGTCTTATGGTTAGGGTTGGACTCAGTGATCATAATGGAATGGAATTGGCTTACTCTTTGACCTAGATTCAAGCTCATGAAGGAATTAGTCTTAGGGTTTTCACTCTTAACCATTTTTCCTCCTTTTTAGCCAAAACCTAGACCTAGTGTGCAAATGAACCCTAGCCTGATTTCTTGAGTTGGTTCATGATACATAGAAATTGTCCAAGTTCACATGACACTATTCCATTGGTTTTTGAATTTTATTTGAATTTTCAAAGATTTAAAATGAATTAAATTATTAAAAATTAAATAAAATGGAAAAATCAACATTTGGTCTTGAAATTAACCATGGGACACGTGTGTGGCATGACAAGGATGAACCAAGTGGAAAAAATGGGGCCCTTTTGTCAAAAATTTGATTTTCAAGGATAGTTGACTTTTGCCATTTCACAAAAATTTCCCAACTTCTACAAGGCATAACTTGCTCAATTTTTAAGCTTTTCACATGTTCTTGGACATTTTGGAAAGGTCTTTGAGTCCTTTAACCAATGCCTTTGGTCCCATGTCATTTTGATTTACCAATCTCAAGTTATGGCCTTTGACTTAAAGTCCCTTTTTGTTGACTTTTGAAAATGACCTGTAATGTAGAAATTGATAACTTTTTGTGAGAGAATTTCTTGGACTTGAAGTATGAAGATGAGTTGTAGGAAATGTCTTTCTCTTCAAAATGAGCTTTGGATGGAATTTTTCTGATAATCCATGTGAAAGTTATGCCCTAGTCAATTTCAGTTGACTTTTTCAACTGTCCAAATATAGCAACTTTTGCATCTTTGATGATTTCTGAGCCAAATTTTGAGAATCATGATCAAGCATTGATCAAATGATGTTTGTGGCTTCAAAATGACATGTTGACCAAAAATTTGAACTTTTGACTGTCAAATGACCATTTTGCCCCTACAGTTGACTGTAGTGCAATTTAGGGTTTTGACTGTGCAATCTTGAGCTGAATGCCTTGAAACTTGATATGGGGATGCTTGACCATGTTTGTAAGCATATGAGACTTGATTGGGCCTTTGAAAACTTCCTTACTTTGATCAGACTCAAAACCCTAATTTTGACTGTATGGGAGACAATTGACCTGCACTACCCTTGGGGAATTTTGTGACTTGGCTTGGCAATTTCTTGAAGAATATGGGAGGGCAAATTTTGGGGTATAACAGCTTCGATCACATAATAACTTGTTATGTTACATGATCGAAAGCACCAAAATGTATCTTGCATAATAAACAAACGCGTCAAAAATAACAAGGCAAAATAGTGTAAAATATGAACAAAAAAAATATAAGAAAAAGTGTTTTTTATTAGTTTTTGATGTGAGGAAAATTCTATCGAAAACTAAAGAGTTAATTCCTAAAATCAACCAAGAAGTTCTAACAAGTTTTATGGGTTTTATAATTTTCTTGTCACAAAGAAAAGAAAATTAAATCCTAAATCTAACAAAGAGAAAGATAGGATTAAGGGTGTGAAGCTGCATCAGAGGTGTAGTGCAGAAGCAGGTATGGCGCCTAGGCCCAGACTGGAAGTCCAACAAGAGTTTTTCCAAGGCTTCTAAGCTATAACAAAAAAACTATAGGCCTAGAGTGTGTGGTGTTATCCAGGGCCCATCGAGACTCCTTCTTTTAATCCAACATCCAAACAATTCTTATCCAGCCCATGAGTTATTATCAGAACTATCATTAATTTTAACAAAAAAAAATAACAAATAAAAATAATAAAAAGAATGGAAAATTGAAATAGGATTAGGGCTGAATTTTCCGTGACTATTGAACTTCTCTCTTATTCTCCAAAAAACAATTCCCTCCTCTCTTACGATTTCCGGCGAACCTTCCGCCGCGGGCACCACCATCAAACGGCCTGAATCAACCTTATTCTTACATATACCTTCCTTAAAACAACGCCCTGGATCCAAATTCACCGTCAATTTCTCATGAAACCTCTCCCATGGTCGGATCAACGAAGTAATAGGAACCCTAACTTTCCGAACATCGCGTATTCCAAGCAGATACAAACAATTCAAGAGATAACATCTCCAGCGGTCATCAAGGAAAGTTGTAACATTCAAGATTAAGCAAGAATCACATGTAGCTGAACCTGATTAGAGCCTCTAACGTCTCGGTGTGGTGGTGAGATCTACAATCGCCGCTACTAAGTTATTCTCTTCCTATTTCTGTTATCCTTCCTCAATCTTCTTCTTCTACTAATTTCTTGTGTATTTTCGATTTTTCTGCATTTCGTTGGATTTCCTATGCAATTCGATGCATAATTGTTGTCATGTTTGTGATGTTGTTGTTTGCATATTATTTTGAGGATGCTGAGATGAGAGTGAAGCGGTTTTGAAGATTATGCAGAGGTTGTTGATGAAGCTGATTGAGGAGCAGAGAATCTATTGATGATGATGATTGGAGTGAGGCGCGATGAAGGTTCTACAGAGTTCCGAGAAGATGAAGGTTGGTGATGGAGATGAAGGATAGATGGTGAATGATGATGAAGATGAAGGAGAGAGAGAGAGAGAGAGAGAGAGAGAGAGAGAGAGAGAGAAAGAGAGAGAGAGAGAGAGAGAGAGAGAGAGAGAGAGAGAGAGAGAGAGAGAGAGAGAGAGAGAGAGAGAGAGAGAGAGATAGAGAGAGAGAGAGAGAGAGAGCTTTTTTTTTAGTTTTTCTGATGGTGATTCTTCTGTGAATTGAAAAAAAATGGAGAATGAAGAGTGAGAAAGATGGAGGAAAGTGAAGGTTGAGGATTCTTCTGCAGAATTTCCGAATCCCCTTACTGGTGAGTTTTTTCTGTTTTATATTTCTATTATTACTATCAGCCCTCAATCAATCCCCCTCTTTGTAATGAAATGTTACCCACTCAGAATTCTGTTACAAAACCGTTTTTTGCGCTTCTCTTTCTCTTGCCAATTCTGTTAGAAGTTGTTAACCATTCCCAATTCTGTTACAAAACCTCTAGCCATTCTGTTATGAATCTTTTTTTCTGTTACCAACCATTAGCCATTCTGTTATAGCTTGGTCTCTTGACAGTTATGAATTCTGCCAGCTCTCTCCTTCCTTTCTGTTATTCTCTTCTTATGTAACCTAATCCCGTTGAAAATTCTTCCCCATTTTTTTGAAATTGTTATGAGCTTTGTTTTCTGTTAGAGAGGAAGTTAGAGAACCGTTAGAAAACTCTGTTAGTTGAAATTTGGTCCTGAAACAGTTTTGGAAGAAGTCAATTATAGGCTGCAACTTCCTATTATGAATTCACTTGAAGATATCAATATTAGTCCTTGGTGAATGATGGATAAGACCAATCTGAAAAATGTTCTGATTTCCTGTTGCTAATACATTTCCTAATTTGGTTTCCTTTTTCTGCATATATTTCATGATAGTTTACAAGTCCTGATCGATATATCTTTTTGCAGCTTTTTGTTGTCCACAGTACAACGCACAACTAGCGATATTGTGGCTTGAAGTATTTGAAGTTCAACTTGGCATCAGTTGAAGCAAAGTGAAGACGGCATAGCATCAGTTCGATGAAGAAAAGTATAGGTTTTTATGGATTCGGTTTTTTTGTAACTTTGTAATGATTTCTGAATTTATCCTTCAATCAATGAAGTAATTCCAAGGAAAAGCAACTTGACTTTCCTTTTAATTTCAATTCCAAATTTTACTCTGATTCTTCAATTTAGACATCCAATTTTCCTTTTATTCTGCAACCTTGGATCATGTATTGATTTTGTAATGCCTAATCTCTTTCTTCTGTTCTCATCTTGAATAAATCTTGTTCTTTAAAAAGAACTTTCACCCATCTCAAGTAATCTTCTCTAATTAATTTTATTCCTTGGCATGATGAAATGGTGAGTCAAGACAACTTGAATGACTTTTGAAACACGGCATGCCCATAAATTCTCATGAATCAAGACCTGAATCCCACATTCCCAGTAAATCAAATTCTCAACTTTTCTAGTTTTGCAACCTTAATATTGACATGATACATGTATGAAATATTATAAAGGCCTTTGTAATTCGAATTCCCAATTATATACTTAACTAGATTTTTAATTCGGATTATACTTTGAATTTTTACTTGTAAATTATATTCCTACAAAACCATATGCATGAATTCAATTGAATCAATCTTGAGAGAAACATCTCACAATAATGGATCCATTCTCTACTCCACTATTCAATTTCAAGTCAACTTGTAAACAATGAAGAAGTTGAAGAGATAACAAATCCTTGACCATAAAGAAGTCCTTAAAATCCTAACATGATATATATTCGCCAACAAAATACCATGCTGAACACCCAGAGCCACACTTAATCATTCGGCAAGTCTCAATGATTGATGAACTTGCAATAAAGAACAAATGGTGACCCCTGTAGCCTTAAGGAGAGAAACCTAGCACGATGAACTTTTGTTTAAGATCTAATACCAAGCTCTGAATAAGATAGGAGAAACCCTAAATGATCTTGCTCTGAGTATACATTAAGGAAGAAGGCTTGAGATAGTGAGAGGAATAAAACCCCGACTTCAGAACATTCTTAATGAAGACGTGATGGAATCTTGAGCACATAGTAAACCCTAAAGCACTCTTCCTGAAGAAATTCTGATGAAGACAACCTTATATCTCGAGAAATCCTGCTAGTGAAGACGTCTATGTTGCTTGAGATCCAAATCCATAATCTCATACCAAGATAATGAGAGCGCCAGTTGAATCACTTTTGAGCAAGACGACAACCTCCATTCTGAGAGAGAGACCCTAATGCCAAAGCTCTTCGATCATACAACCATGAGACCAATGCTATGTGCAAAACGTACAAAGTATGATGAGGGATCTTAGGGGGGAAAATTGGGGTATAACAGTAAGGGATTCTTTGATTTAGCATCTCAAACCAGGGTAGCTTCGACAGGCATGTTAATTGTGTCCTTCAATTGGCATTTGGACAAATGGCCTTTCGAATGGGATGCTAATACAAAAATTCAAAAGATCAATCAAGGCCAAGGGCCATTCGAAGAAATCCTTCAAGGCCATTCTAAGGAGGCCATCTAGATGTCATTCGAAAGTCAAAAGGTGTCCAGGTTCATTCAAGATTCCAAAGAGACATGAATATTTAAAAAAGGAAATCTTTTAATATGTCTGATTCTTGTCTCATAGCTTTAAAAACCAAGTTAAATGGCTGTCTCTTGTTGTTATTATGCACCCTCACACTCCTATAAATACGAGGCCAAGGACACATTACAGGGGGACAAAAAAAATTAGAGAGACGCTTCCCAGAAACCCACTAAAGGTTGTCAAAATTTTCATAAGTAATCCAAGCCAAGGCAACCCTTCAACAAAAGTATCCACACCCAGAATTAAAGGGGCCCTTCATAACACATCCATATTTGTTGTTTCATTCGATTTGTCATTCTAGATAAAATCAAAGGGATTGGGTTTGGCACCCAGGTCATGTTTTTCGTTTGCTAACACTTGCTGCAGATATAGCCTGAAAAGACCCAGCACGCGCAGGATCGAAGGACCTGGGTTTCGATACCCAGTCCTGCGTTTTATTTTGCTAACATATTTTTACAGCTGCAGTGCCTCCACAGATGATCCTTCAAGCCTTTCCAGCAACACCCTTCATAGAATCTAAAGGCAGCCTTCTTCCTCTGAATCGAAGCCCCCCCTTTCTCCCTGCAATCGAAGTTTACCCATATCCTTCCCAAACCCAATCGAAGGAGGCGAGAAAGGGTGCAAATCGAATTTTTCCCCGTCAATTCTCAAGCCCAATCAAAGGCTACCCACACCCATTCCCTAGCTCAATCGAAAGAAGGCCAAAGAAGGGTGAATCGAAGGATTCCATGGCATGGATCAAAGAAGTCTTTTTTCTTCTTTATTTTTACTTTTTACTTGTCTTTCGATTTGGTTGTAATAGCGTAGGACCTCTATTTTCTGCATTTTTTTACTGCTTTTCATATTAACTGCTAGTAACTAGGCGTGTATGAAAAGACTAATAATCAAACTTTAGCAAACTTAACAAAAAGACAAAAATAACTGAATTGAACACAATTGCACACAAGCACATCTACGGTATCCCACTTTGGTTGCCTTTAAAAAAATAGTTATGGGGCAGGAACGCATTAGCAAAGACCCATAAGTCAAAAGATCATAGTCACTCGATGACCCTACATTTGCCTTTTCGTTAAATGATCTATTCCCTAAACAGAATTGCTAAAGCATCTCCATAAGTTGCCTTCGTGACTGTAACGTCCCGCCAATTGTCCCTCAAAACATCCAACGACAAGGCTACCTACTCACTAATAGTAGGATAGCACTGTTTAAAGGAAAAGAGGAAAGGAACAACTTTTTCGAGTACAAAACTAGATAGTTGTTAGAAGTTTGCTCAAACATTTTTGCACTTACACAAAAACTAGTTTTCAAAAGACATTTCAAAACACTTTGTATATTTTCTCCACTATCCCGAGAAAAATTACAAAGTTCACTGTACTAAGGCATTTTCAAAACATTTTCAAACACAAAGCACAAAGGTATTTTAAAAATGAGCAAACCTCTAATATCCCGTAGATAAATACGGATGGAAAGGGTGCTAACACCTTCCCTTTCCATAATCTACCCCCTTACTCAAAAAACACTTGAAAATGTCTTTTTCAGTTCTTTTCACAAACACAAACGCAAAACCAGTATTAAACAGTCGGTTCTGCCACCGTACCACATATACCATCTGGTTAACCTCCCAATTTCACTAGCAGCATCTTCCAACATCTGGTTGTGGGAATCCAGGTTGAAAGTAGCACTTAACAACCCTTCCGTTGTACGCTTCCGCTTAAGATTCTCCTTTTCAGATGCCTCTTGATCTCTCTAAATCTGTTGGTCTTTTGATTCCAGTATGCGCTGCATTTGTCTTTTTTCTTTGGCTAAGTTAAGGAGGTTGAGCTCCAATTCTTCTTTCTCCCCTGAGCTTTTTTTAAGGTATTCTTCAGATCATCTATTTCTTCCAAGGACATAGGCGGAGCCTATGGGATCTCTGGCTTGTATTCAGGATCTATGTCAAATGGTAGCTTAACAATTTGTACCCTATCCAGAACCCATCGAGTGTAGGGTTCTTTTGCCACAACATTCTTTCTTTCAACTTTTCTTTTATTAACCCTGTTCCAGGCTTAAATGATTTTGTTAAGCAACTCTTGGTCATTTTTTCCCATGTCATGAATGATTAATTGTTGGAGTTGTTCATCTGAAGGTTTATCTTCCAAAAGATACCCTAATTGTCGTATGGCCAAGGTAGGGTTATAATAAATTCAGCCTCGTGATCCGATCAATGGAGCATTAGGAACGTCCCTGCAGCTATAAATAATATCACCAATGTCTAGCTTCCTCGTATACCATAATACAGAATTAGAAGTAAGAAACTTTAATTTTCGAGGCCATTCATACCTTGTCAAATTCGGAATCATGTAATCTTCCTTGTAGAGGTGAATCATAAACCATGAATATAGAAGTGGAATGCAACAATTCAGAGTACCCCTTCTTTTTTCGTACCGCGTATGAAGCGTATAGTAAAATCAAGCAAGCTAAGCAGGAGTTGGATCCGTATTAAAAGCTTTTGCACTCCCAAAACACACTAATAGCTGCAGGGTCAATGTGATACGGTGGCAGAACCGACTGTTAATACTAGTTTTGCGTTTGTATTCCCAAATGTTACAGTAAGTAAGAGTCGCCACCTAATTTTCTTTTATCCAACAAAGGAAAGGGTGAAAATAACAGAAAAAGACCTTTTCGAGAGTTTTCTAAGTAAGGGGGTAGATTATGGAAAAGGAAGGTGTTAGCACCCTTTCCATCTGTAGTTTTCTATTGGCTCTTAGATACTTGCTCATTTTTGAAAATTGCTTTTTGTGCTTGTGTGTTTGAAAAATTGTTTGCTTTATGATAACTCTTGTATCAATCCTCAAGAGTGTTAATAAAGCGTTTTTTGAAAATGTTTTGAAAGTGTAGTGTGAAAAAGTTGTTTTTGAGCAAGTACCTAACAGTTATCTACTTACTCGAAAAAGGTGTTCTTTTCCTCCTTTCCTTTAGACAGTACTATCATACTATTAGTGAGTAGGTAGCCCTAGTCATTGGATGTTGAGGGACTATCGAAGGGATGTTTACGGTTACTAAGGAAACTGGGCAAGAACTTTTAGTAATTGTACTAAAGTTCTAAGATCACTTTTTAACTGAGGAGGCATCGAAAGGGTCATAGAGGGACTTGTGATCTCTTGAACTAAAGGACAGCCACTAAAAATTCTCACGTTTCGAGAATTGTGACCACTTTCGAAGGCAACCGAAGTGGGAGATACCCTAAGGGTGAACATGTGCAAGTGAATTGATTCAGTTCATTTATCTTGCAATTTAGGGTTATCTAATCGTTTTAATTTACAGTCTTTCCATGCAAATCTAATTACTAGTAGTTAATAGTGCGGAATGTAAAAACAGGAAGATAGAGTCCTATGTTATTACAGGGCCTCGGGGAGGGGGATTTACAAGTTCAATAATTGGGGGAATAAACAGTAAATAAACCCTAATTTTAAACTATTACAAACTATGCACAGATACATTAATTAAAAAGTAATAGTACGAAAAATAACAACGCATAAAAATTAAGACGGGAATAAGTTTGACAAAGCCTAAAAAACTAATTGCTTAATAAAAATATTTTTGGTATTTTATATGAAAAAGATTTGATATTTAACCTAATTTCTAATTAATTTTAAATTAAAGAAAAAGTTAAAATCAATTAAATTAAATTAATTTACAAGAGTTGACTTAAATTTTAAAAAAATTAAGTCTATTTTTTTTGTGATTTTTGTTGATTTTATGATTAAAATAAAAATGAATTTAAAAAAAATTAAATTAAAAAAAATAAGAATGAAATGGGCCTGGTGTATGAAACAGTTTGGGGGGTATGGCGCTGAAAATTGCTAGGCCCAGATGTGTTGGCCCAATGCCTGCCTGATCACATGTTGTTGATTCTCTGGAGGTCCATCCTGGGGAAGCACTCCAGGAGCGCTGGATATGGATCCACTAATATCCAATGGTTGGGACCTGGAGATGTATGAGGTGCGCGCTAGGAGGAAAAATACTCGATCCTGCAAGAAACATTAGGAAAATGCAAAATGCAAGAGGTAGAGATCGAACCCCTGCCCTTGCACCTTGTAATGCCTTAACACCCTTCGTTCTCACCACTTGATCATTTTGTTCATTCGTAAATATAAATAAAACAAAACATTATAATATGAAAATAAGACAACTGTTGAGTTGCCAACGCGTGCCCTTCAGTGGCCCCCTAGGAGTTTGAACGGACCAATCACGAATCATTATTCAGCCACACCAGCGTAGGGAGGGTCAAACCCCCTCTCACGGTGGTCGACCACCATCATCTCCGGCTCCTTCAAAATCCCAACCTGCAAAATAACATATTTCTGAACCAGAAATTTAACTTACCCCCCCCCCCAAATCATAATAGGCTGTGAACTCAACCATGGGTTTAAATTGATCTGAAAAGTCCTGTATCATGGAAACCGAAGCTTGCACATCTCTAAACCCTAACAATGGTGATATGTAATTCTGGCATTGTTCTTTGCATGTAACACGTTAGGAAATTCGCAAACAATAATAACAATATGAATGTGCAGTCAAAAGGAGTTTATATTAAGAGTTAAGAGAGTTTAAGATCCAAGATTTTTACCAAAGTGAGAGGATCGGGCTAGGACGATTTTGTGCACTTTGGCCTTCAATAATGGATAAGATGAGGTGCTGATATCTCCAGGAGGTTAATGGAGTCCTTAGTTTTGGCTGAAGCTGGCTGGAGAGAGGAATCTCGATTTACACCACTCTTTGAATTTTTTTGAGAAAATGTTAGGGTTCTTTTGAGGCTGCTGCGCGTGTCTTTGGCTTGGCATATTGTCATGTATATATAGTGAATCATATTAGGTTAAAACAAGAAGATTTCCTTCTCCTTTTGTCCCATGCGTTTTTCTGCAACAAAGCAGGCTTCTTGGACTTTCCATATTGATCAGTAACGCATGCAATCTCTATATATCTGTAGCGGTGGAAATGTTTAAGACCAAGCCATTGGATTGACTAGACATATACAGATCAAAAATAAAAATTCCCACCGGGCTTTATTGTTTCCAAAGGAATGGGAAAACAACGAATAACCCAAAAAGAGGGGGAAAGATTCAAGGTAAGGGGGTTGGTTATGTAAAGGGAAGGTATTAGCACCCTAAACATCTACGGTACTCCGCATTAACCTCTTTGAAAAATCTGTATATTTTGGCTATAAAATGTTGTATAAGAATAGATGGTGGAGGTGAGAAAAGAAATATATTTTTATGATTTTTTTGCATCCGTTGTGGTTGCGAACCTTTAGTGCCTACGTACCACCTTTTGTGCAATAGGGGATCAGGGTACACGTAGTTCATCTTTTTTTTAAAAAAAAGAATTTAAAACATAAGTGTGTTGATTGATTTTATGAGATAAGACATCATCGTCATTGTCCGTGTGGAAAACATACTTACCACCCACAATTATGAGAAAGGGAAATTTGCATCATCTCAAAATGGAGGATATGGATTGGATTTTAAAATCAACAATGCCTCACTCAACACCCAATTGGAAAATATCTATCTTCATTATATATTGTAGAAGTATAGTTATTTGCATCACTACAAGGATTGACAAGAGTATAATCTTTTGATAAAGGTTTTAAAATAAAAAGCCAAAGTGGCAAAATGATTTGAAATGAGATTGATTGACTTTTAGTCTTCTCACAAAATAATGTCAAGGCATTATTAAGTTGATTGAAATTTGTTTATGAAAAATGTTTTGGAAATGCATGGACCTAAGTCCAAGTTTATTATGAAATTGGTTCAAGTTTAAAAACAAGAAGGATTTTCAAAAGGAGGAAGAATATTTTTGAAATTAAAGAAGATGGAAGGAGAAGAAGAGACTATCCTAAAGCATAAGGTAAAAGCTAGGGATAAGAACCATCTAACCAACAAGAAGCCAATACTTGACATTATAAATCAAGATATAATTCCCATTCTTTGGATTGAAACCAAGCAAGCAAAAATACTAGATCTCTTAAAATAACCAAACTTCAAGTGTATTAAGTCTTCACAAAAATTAGGCAGAGTAACGACTCTATACGGGTGAAGTCCAGATTACAAACTAAGAGTGTAATCACATTAACCTGCACAAAAAACAAACAAACAACACAATGTCTTGAGGTAAACCTCAAGAACTCCAGACAAAATATCAGTTAAGATCACAAGGTCTCCATCATAGGCCAGGGTTTCTATTCCTAAGTCCAAGAAGTCCAATACTCCATAACGCCAAGGATAGTAACCAAATAGTCCAAGTATCATTAAAGCATTTTATGGTTCATGTTGATTATTAGGTGTCTTAAAAGAGAAAAGAAAAGCTCAAGTGAGCAAAATAAAAATAATAAGAATATAAATGCTCAAGTGAGCAAAATAAAAAATGGCATGAAATGTAATGCTTAAAGTAGATGGTACATAAAGCATAAAAAATAAAAGCATAAAGTAAAACAATTAATAATTAGTGGTTAGTTGGATGACCATCTTGAAACTTGCATTTTAAACTCATTAGAGGATTGGTAGAACCAAAGCCTCCACGCAACAAGTTGCATTTGATTTTTGTCAAGTATATCATCCATTTGAAACCCTCAAAAGTACTATTTAATGATCAAAGATGTTTAAGTGATCCGCATTGACCAAAAGTGTTGTAGATCCATCAGAGGATTGGTAGAACCAAAGCCTCCACACAATGAATCTCAAGGTTATTGGATCAAAGAGATCAAATTAACATACTTGGGCTTGCAAACATAGGTTTGGGCCACGAATGATCATTTATTCGAATCGGGACAAAATTTAACGCTATGTTAAGCAATCGTAAGTGGACTTATATATAAGTCGCACCTATTTTGAGGCCGGTCAATAGCAATCTATGCACCCTTTGTCTTGAGACATGATATAGAGATCATGCTCCAATAACACTTAGTGCAATAAGAAAGGGATGATATGAAGAGGGGTAGGAAAGAACATACAAACCACATTTGAATTAAATTTTAATCAAAATATTATTAAAATCATTCATCCATTTTTATGGAGTTAGACTCAACACCATGGATCCAATGATGTCAATAAAGTTCATGATCAAAGTTCAACCCAAGATCAGCCAAAAAATAATCACAAAATGATATTGCATTTAATACATATATTAAAAAGGGTTTTAAAATGCTTTAAAATAGAAATAAAAGAAAAAAATATCAACTTTGTTCAAATTAATCAAGAAATATTAAATAAGACCATGGAAAAAAATCAGAAATGAACTAAAATATTTTTATAAAATTTTTGGTACTTTTTTAAAGTCAGAAACTATTTTTAAAATTAAAAGAAATGAGTAAAATACACTAAAAATGGTAAAAAAAAATAACAAAGTAAGAAATAAAAAATAAATGAGGTCACCAATATGTGTTACAATATCATTGGATATTCCATAAATTTTTCAGAATTTAAAAATGCATAAAAGTATTTTTAAACATTTAAAATAATTCAAATAAAGTGAAAATTTATTAAAAATATCAAAACACAAAATAAAATTGTGAAAAAATAAAAATCCAAAAGAGAAAAATCGAAAATATTTTTCATAATTTTTTCAGATTATTTGGACTTAAAATGAATTTTCTATGATTTTTTGAAATTTAAAACAATTATATATAAAAATCAGAAAAGAAAATAAAAACAAAAAAGATGTGGACCAATGGATGAGAGTCAAAATGCGTTAGTAATCAAATCCAAGGGATCTGGCGCGCTGTGCATATCATGGTCATTACTAAATATCACACCGGATCCAACATTTCTAAAATAAAATAACTTAAAATGTGACGCATTGGATGAAGTCTGACTCACAAAAGTAATAAGATCCAAGGGCTCCTGAGGCACGCGCATGGTAAGGCAAGCATATTGTATCCATTTCAAAAAAAAATAATGTGGCTTCATGTCATTGGTTGAAGACGGACATGTCATCGTCTTCAACCTCCAATCATCCCCAAATTGAACCCTTCAAACTGTGAAATTAGCAAACCAGACTGGTACCATTAGATTTGTCTCTTCAAGACGATTCTAATGGTACCATCGCGCCAAATTTATATAAATTGTGCAAGGCTGTGTTTGAAGAAAAAATAGCGAGCACGAAAATCTGGGATATCTTACTCAATTCTCAATGAAATGGCAAACTATAAAGAGCACGAGGATCAGAAGAATACAAGGAGTGGATTAGTCTTTTATTTGAATCAATTTGGCCAAGAAATCTACCTGTACGAAGTAGTGAGAATTTGCTCTGAAACTGGACTTCTACAGATCAATATAGGTCACAATTCTTGAAAGTAACCGTATGGTTAGCTTCAGAGAAGTTCAATGAAACTAACTGAATGGAGCTTTTCGTGTGGGATCTGAACAGGGGTTAATTGGCTATCAAAATCTTACCCAAATGAGTGAGGGATGATCCTTATTTATAGCTGATCATGATGCAAGGCTCAAGCGTGTGAATTGGAGGCAAAATTAATGAAATCGTGTGGACCTGCTAAGTGTGAAAATTGTGACTTCACATGGCTCAAAATGCAGCAAAATGAATGGTTTAAGGGTCGTTTCTTGTTATGGAAAGTTCCTAAACATTATTAGACACGAAATTGATCCTTAAACAGGCTTGTAATTGGATTTAAACCAATTTTCAAATCTGACTGAACTTGGGATTTCCATTTTATGATGCTACTTTTATAACCATGATGCCAACAATGTAGGGCACCATATGATGTGATTTTTGAAGAATTTGAAAGATGAAGTCAAAATATTTACAATGTGCAAGGAGTGAGATCAATTGGATGTTTGAGCAAGAAGTTGTGTTGAGTCAAAGTTGGAAGAAAAGGGTTGACTTTCCATACTTAGAAATATTTCAAGTTTTTTCTTCAAAAGTGGCCTATAATGTTTTACATCCAAACATGGCCTTCCCCTTGGAATTTGCTCTTTACCAAAAAATATATAATGAAATAGACCTCTTTAGTGAAATTTTGAAACTTGAACCATTCAAAAATTCCAAAAATTGAGAATGTTCTGAATTGTTGAAGTTGGCAAAAAATCATGAAATGGCCTATAATCTTTTGTATCCTTAGGGAATCTTCCATCCATTTTCTCACTTTTCATATAAAATAAGGAATAAATTTCACATTCTCAAGATCATTTTAGAAAAATAGTGGCCTCAAGGTGATAAAAATTTACCAAGTTATGATCATTTGAAGTCACACATGGAAAATTCGGGGTTCATGTGGAGGACTTGTAATCTTTCTTCATCATCAAGCTTCTTCCACATGAAAACTCCTTGAAACTTTTGAAGTGAATTGTTAATAACCATTTGAAGAGAAGTATGTATTTGGAATCACTCAAAAATACCAAAAGATGAGCAAGATATACTTCTTTGAAGTTCAAAACTCTAGCTCCTAAATCAAGAAAATGCATTGAGGAACTTTGACAATTTTGAATAACCTTCTTATACCAACACTCTTTATTTTTAAATATAAGTTGTTGAGGATGATAATGAGGACTCATATCAACCAAAACCACTTCCATATCTTGAGAATTTATAGAAATATTCATTTGTGACCAATAGGAACAAGACATTGTCCAACCATGACAACTTCTTCAATCAACCCCTTATACTTTTGAATCAATTTGATAACTTGGAAATGTAGTGGACCAAAATAAACCTTGCCATGCCATCCCTTCCAAACAACTTTAATGGTGAGGTTTGAATTTATCAAGCTTTATTGACTAGGGCATGGAAATAAACTCATGAACCCATTGATCAACTTGCTAAGCCATATTGCCTTTACCTACATTATCAACAATTAAGACAAACCAGCATTGCATTTTATTAATTAGAAGGAAAATCAAGACAAAATATTCACGATCACAAAAGAAAACAAGTAAAAGTGCCTGGTGATTCCTCAAAGAGAAAAGCTAAAGATAGGGAGAAGAACCACAGGCCCTAATGTGATCTTGTTGTGATTGAATCAAAATGGTATGATGAAGGGATCTTAGGGGAAAAAATTGGAGTACAACAATATCCCTTTTATTATTTATTTAATTTAAGTTAAATTTTTAATGACTAAAAATCTAAATAAATAAAACATATGATACAATAAGGCATTGATGGGTTTAGAGGTCGTGGACCATGTTAGAAACAAGTTTCAAACATAAAAAGATAGGCCCATTTGGAAAAAAAATCCAAGTTAGTTCAATATTGGCTTCATGCACTTTTCCAAAAATTGGTCAACTTTATCAATGCATATCTGTATTAATTTTAATCCTATGAGGGTGTTCTTGGACTTTTTATAGATCTTAGGATGTCCTATAAACAACCATTTTGGTTTCATCTCAATTGGATCTTCCATGTTCATGTAAGGAGCTTTGAACAAAAAGGTATTTTTGTTGACTTTTTGAAAGGACCCATAATGTCTGAGCTTGTATCCTTCAATTGATTCATTTATTTAACTTTAGGGATGAAGAGGATTTGAAGGGAATTATTTTCTATTTAAAATGAGCCTTGATGGAAAAATTTATGATAAAGTATGGGAAAGTTATGGCTGGTTAAAGTTTAGTTGACTTTTCCTATAGAAACCCTAATTAGCATTTTTTTGTCTTTTGATGAATTAGGAGCATTTCTTGAGGAATCATGATCAACCCTTGATCAAATGATGGATATTAATTCAAAATGTGGTTGTTGACAAAAAATATTTAAGTTTGACTGTATATGGGCCACAATTGACTTTTGACCTAGTATAGTTAATTTTCAAGCATTTGAGCAGTTGACTGAGCAAACTTGTAGTGCAAGGCATGAAATTTGTCATGGACAATCTTGAAGAAATATTAGGACCATGGAAAACATTTGATACCATTGGAGCTCACACATCTTGATGAAAATTGAAACCCTAGATAGAGGTTCATTGCCTTAGGAGGAGAATTTGTCTGGTCAATTCTTAGTCATCCTTGAGCAATTTGAGGACCTCAATGGGCATGCCTTGAGTAAAATGAGAGAGCAAATTTTGGGGTACAACAGCTTCCCCTGTTCAATCTTCTTAAACCTGAAGATTTAGATTGGCTTGCCTGCCTTTCGTGATCTGAAGGTGGAAGATGATTCAACACTAGAGTGCCCAGAAATTTGTACTCGCTTGAAGTAATATTATTGGTTGATAATATCAAGAATGGGCTTATAGATGCCATTTGTAGAAGATAACTGAAATTCGTCAGAGATGGGATTAAAGACGTCATCCCGAGAATATGAAGGAGAGTCATCGGAGATGGGCTTAAAGATAACATCCAGAGTAGATGCTGACTTCATAAGAGGTCTCTTTGTGGGGATTCCTGTTCTTGTTGTCTGAGGAGGAGTCCACTGGGGGATGTTGATTTCTGTTGTTTTCCTGTTTGAGGAAAACTCTGTGGGGAATAGAGTCTAGGAACTTTAGTTGTCCATGGCTCTACTGAGGGGTTATCTCTGGATTGGAGAGATGAAAGTTTGTTGTTTTCTGGTTGAAATCTAGGCTTCGCAGTAATTTGTTGGGGAGAACGAAATTAACTGTTATCTGGAAATGTATCAGAAGAAATCTGTGTAGGGCTGTTTCAGGATGAGTCTGGGTAAGACTTCATCTGGAAGTGTATGAGAAGGAACCCGGGTAGGGCTGTTTTAGGAGATATATGAGAGGGAGCTTGGGTATGGAAGCTTCAGGATAAGTCCGGGTAAAACTGCATCTGGAATTTGTAAGAAGGAACCTGGGTAAGGTTGCCTCAGGATGAGTCAGTGTAAATCTGCATCTAGAAAGTCAAGAGAAGGATCATGGGTAGGTTTGACTCAGGATGAGTCCATGTAAAACTGCATCTGGAGGTTATGAGAAGGAACCTAGGTAGGGTTGCTTCAGGATGAGTCAGTGTAAAACTTTAGAAGGAGGGAGAAGTAACCCGTGTAAGATTGTGTCATGAAGAGCCCGTATAAAGCTGTATTTGGAAGTCAGAAGAAACCCGTGTAAGATTGCTTCATGAAGAGCCCGTATAAAGTTGTATTTGGAAGTCAAGAAGAAACCCATGTAAGATTTCTTCATGATGAGCCCGTGTAAAGCTGTATTTGGAAGTTAGAAGAAACCCGTGTAAGATTACTTCATGTTAAGCCCGTGTAAAGCTGTATTTGGAAGTCAGAAGACACTTGTGTAAGATTGCTTTCTGATGAGCCCGTGTAAAGCTGTATTTGGAAGTCAGAAGAAACCCGTGTAAGATTGCTTCATGATGAGCCCGTCTAAAGCTGTATTTGGAAGTCAGAAGAAACCCGTGTAAGATTGCTTCATGATGAGCTCGTGGAAAGCTGTATTTGGAAGTCAGAAGAAACATGTGTAAGATTGCTTCATGTTAAGCCTGTGTAAAGCTGTATTTGGAAGTCAGAAGAAACCCGTGTAAGATTGCTTCATGTTAAGCCCGTGTAAAGCTATATTTGGAAGTCAGAAGAAACCCGTGTAAGATTGCTTCATGATGAGCCAGTGTAAAGTTGTATTTGGTCGCACAGATAATTACTCTATTTTGTTTCAGGAGCTAATCCTGGACCTGTTGAAATTTTTTGATGATAAATATATGTTGATTGATCTTTCCTGAAAAGGTAAAGCGTTAGCTATATGCAATGTCATAATGTATGAAATTCATTGTGTAATGGTGTTCTCAAAATAAATGAGATTGGGATGTATGCATTTGTACTGCAGATGCTATGATGTTTGTAGAATGATGTATGAATGCAATATGTGAATGTATCAGTTGTTCTATTGAAGCACTGTTGAATTAGGGAAAATAAATCCCTGATTGCAGCTGGCGATGAAGACTGTAGGTCTTCAGATTTTGTTGAAGCTGAACTGCTGGGAGATGATCTTCCGTTGTTAGAGAAATAAACTTTGTTATGGAAGGAAAGCTTTGTGCATTTCCTGAGGATTTTGTGAAATCCTATTGGGGAATCTTGAGAAGTTTGACGACTTTACTGGGGAAACCTGATGTCAGAGCAGTAGTTGGAAATTCCCGTTCTTCTGGGGATACAAGAACACCTAACATCACTAGGTTGTAAGTTGAGGATATGGAGGCGAATTTTTAGTAAGATGCCCCTGCCTCTGTACCTGCTGGAGAAAGTACATGCGCAGACTTTGTGGATGGTTTGAGTGTCATCCAAACTCCTGGGGTGCTTGGTAAATGCTGATCAGGATGATAAGTCTTCTACTAATAAACAAATGACAAGATGACGGAACCTAGTCGTACATTTTTAATCCCTAACTTTTGCCTAGGCCTCCCTTTCCGGTTTTCAGTCCACCGGGATACTCTTTTTTGCTCAAGCCGCCTTTCCAGGTTTTCAACTTGCCGGGAATACAATTTTTTTGTATATATCCTTAATTTTTTCCCGAACTTTTTTGGTTTGCCGGGATGCCCTTAATTTTGCCTAGGCCTGTCAACCTAGCGGGTCTTTTTCATGCGTAGTAATTTCTGACTATGTCCATGCTCATAGGATGTGGAGAGTTGTCATCGTATATGACAACAAGTGTTGTAGAAATGCCAGAAAATGTTTATGTGATCACATGTGCCCTTTTATACGTGGGAGCCTGTGTGGGGCTGCTTCAGGATGAATATGGTGCACCTGATGTTTGATCAAGCTCTGATAGTCTTGAATTTCCTAGGTATCTTTTCTAAGAACTGTCATGGAAGGATTCAAAGACATGATAATGACACCATCTGATGCTACTGGCACAAACAAGCAACTTTGTGGTACCAAAGATTCAAATTTCACAATGATTTTCTGCTGGAATCCCCGATCATTGTAACAGCCCCCGAGTGATTCAGATGGAGATCTGCCCCTGGCTATTCAAAATTTTTGGAGAGATTCTTTGCATATTGGCTTGACTGCCCCAGATTAATTGGACACCATGTCATGCCCATTTATTATGAAAGGTTTGTTATTGGGATTTTTTTTGTCTGAGGTGATTCTATCCATTGAGGGGGTCTTCGTTCATTGAATATTCGTTGTGTGAATTTCTCTTCCATTTGAACAATTAACCATATGCAAACAATGTTATTTAAAGAATGTAAAGCTTATGTCTGTCTTGAAATTTTTTGAAAATGCATTTTTTGTAGTAAAACAAAATTTGCAAGAATGTGATATCAACTCATGATTTATAGAAAACCTTATAGGAGTCGGGATACCTTTGTAACAGTATGATCTCGAACTAACCCATGCTTCATCTAGGACTTTTAAGGGTTGTAACATGGCCTGGTTCACGCTTTAAGAAACAAAGGATAAATGCTCAAAATTTATTTGTACCCACCCGTTCTTCTTGATGTTCTTTAGTCCTATGCTCAATTAATTATGCATTTCGAATCTCAGTTGAGTTCTGGAATGTTGGCCCCGATATTCCGGTGATATTTCAGAAATTGAACGTTTGTTTGAGAAGGCAGTCATTTTTGTGACCTTTTCTTTTTGTTGAGGATTTGTAGGACCTCTTTCTTTTTTTATTTTTCTATCCTTGTCTTTTGCCTGAACTGTTTCTTTTGTGATTACAGCCAGCGGGATGCCCCCGTTTTTTTCTTAAGTCTCCTTCATAGGTTTTGACTTAATGGGATTTTATTTTGAGAGATAATGACTACCCATTCTTAATGATTATTTGGAACCATCACCTTCTTTTGGAGAGCATCTTCTACATTATTTGTCGTGTATGAAGGGAAAGCTTGCGACTGAATGCACATATGAATTAACTGAGAAAACTACCCCTCCCCAGGTTATGATTAAGGGTTTTAATTTGTGTGAAAATAAAACTCCTACTTCTTAGGCTCAAAAGGGTTGACTAGGGATTATCTTCCTTATAACTCCAATGTTTAGTATTTCAAACAACACTTGTACATCGTCAGCGGGGTCTATTCAAAAGCATACTATAGAGATTGTGGTATCGTTCTCGTCATCCTCCCTATAAAGGATTAGAGCTTTTAATCAAGAGTTGAATATCACAAAAAGGAAGTAAGAAAGCAGTTTAAGCATAATGAAAACAAATTAATTCAATACAAACATGTGCAATGCATTAATGAAATAACAAAGTTTGACATGACAATAATTATTTGAACAAACAAAGAAAATACAACTTGAGAATTCAAATGAACAAGAATGCTCTCAATCCTGGCAATGATTATGCATGGGAGAAGTGATCACGTTGGGAGTCACAAGAGGGTCGAACTCAATTTCCTTGGTGTCAATCATATTTTGAATCTTATATTTCAGTTCCCAATAATCGTTAGTATCGTGCCCAGGACTGCAAGAATGATAGGTACACCTTGCATCAGGATTGTAGTCAAGAGAAGAAGTCTTAGGGTTTGGATGTGGTCCTACCAGTGTAATCAAATTCATCCTCAACATATGTTATAATTATTGAGACAGCGGCATGTTGATCTTGGTAAGCTGTCTCTTAGGATCGTCTTGCCTTCACTGATTACCCCATTGTTGTGGTTGTTGCACGCGTGTCGAATTAGAGACCATCACTGCCCCTACATATTGGTGGTAGTCTGCCTTATTACGACCCCTCTGGCCATACAAAGCATTGGCTTCCCTCTTACCATCAAATGGCTTCTTCTCAGCATTAGAAGATGCAGCCATCAGGATCTTCCCACTCTTGATACCACTTTCGATCCATTCTCCAGTCAGAACCATCTCTGTGAGCCCGGATGAGAAACTCCCATTCAGCAGATTAAAGAACGAGCCTGTCAGAGAGCCCATGAACATGTCTACCATTTCCCGATCATTCAGAGGAGGTTGTACCCTTCCAGCTAGATCCCTCCATTTATGGGAATATTCCTTGAAGCCATCCCTAGAACCCATAAACATGCTTTGAAGTTGTGTACGAGTTGGAGCGAGGTCAGCATTGTAATTGTACTTCTTGTAGAAAGTAGCAGCCAAGTCTTCCAAGGTATGAATGTCTGTTCTTTCTAGCTGATAGAACCACTTCAGTTGCGTGCCAGCTAAACTTTCTTGGTAGAAATGGACCCATCACTTTCAGTCAGCAGTGTGAGGCTGGATCTTCCTGACACAAGACCTTAAGTGCAACTTAGGGCAGGAGACACCGTCATACTTTGAAAATGTGGGAACCTTGAACTTTGGTGGGATGACCACTCCTGGAACCAGCCCTAACTCTTCAAAGTCCAAGCAAGGTACCTGCTGAATCTCCATAGCATTGAGACAATCCTCCATCTGTTTGTATTTATCATCAGCAGAAGGATATTGTTCCTCAGAGTAATAAGCTTCTTCTTTATTAGCCTCAGGGTTGTTGACTTCTTCATGATTATCCCCTTCGTTTGATGGAGTTGTAAGATCTAGAGCTCGTTTAACTGGTCCTCTGAGTCTTCTTCCCATATTCAAGATGACAGCCGATTTCTTTGCCTTCTTCTTCTTCTCTTTGATGACGATAGCTTCCAGCTCTTCCTGCCCCTTGGCCAAAGCCATGAACATTTGTTGGAACTAAGCGTTTTGAGCTTGAAGGTCTTTTACTGTTTGTTCAAGGGCCATTTCTTTTGCTGAAATAAACAGCGAAAAGATGAGAAACCTATACTGGAAGACCTGTTATGAAATGGCATGCATGCAATGTTTTCAAGGATCTCGCGGGGTAAACAAGAAAATGTCAGAAGTTGACATTTTCAGCCTTGATTGAAGAACTTTGTATCGTTGAGTGTCCTACTACGAGAGTCAAGCTCACCATATCAAGTGGGTCATAGCCTCTGACTCAAGTTGTTGAGTTTTGATCTTTTGACGGCATTGGCTAGAGGAAAATAAATCCCCTTGCCCCTTGCTAGACGTCTGATTTATCATAACCTGTATCACAAACCCTTGAGATCCTTGAAATGGTTAAGGAAATGATGTGGCATGATGTTATGATGTGTATGCTATGCGCTAAGCAAAAGTGTAAGGAGATGAAGACAAGTGAGTCTAAGAAGTCCAGGTTACTAGATAATGACTGTAAACAAATCCTGCAAGGAGATCATGTTGTTAGATAAAAACCCTACAAGTAGCTCAAGTTGAAAGCAAACAAATCACACAAGCAGCCTTAGGTTTAGGCTTGCATTGTAGGTAAGTACCCTCTTGAAATTTAGTTGGCTCAACCTGTCCTAGTAATAATAATCGGGTTCTAAGGGATCTCAATTTCACTGATATTTCCCACAAGTTTCATTCGGATCGACAACTAACTTGCCACCAAACAAAACTCGGGAGTCAAATCTCAATGAGTGTAGTATCGAGTATCAACCGACTTAGGACTACACCAAAGACGTCTACCTCACTACTTCCTAATGGCCAAGTTGCTCAATTAAAGGTTCTAAGGTCAGTTGATGCTTCATGACACCACGCAGCGGCTCCATATTCTCCTTGACTACTCAATGGCTACCGATACCAACCAAAGTGTCACATCAACATAGCTATCACTTTAACTGTGTTGGTATACCCCACACAGTATCCACAATCTATTTCTACTTACCTAAAAGGTGCCCTAAATCCGGGTATAGGATCTATAGTAACAACCCAAACAATCCCCAAAAGGTAAATCATACAAAGCACACCAAGCTGTTTAAAAATAAAATATCTCTAAGGTAACCCCACTTTTTATTGTTTCCCCAGCAGAGTCGCCAGTTCTTTGATACGGTGGCAGAACTAACTGTTAATACTGGTTTTACGTTTGTATTCGCAAATGTTGCGGTAAGTAAGAGTCGCCACCGACTTTTCTTTTATCCAACAAAGGAAAGGGTGAAAAGAACAAAAAAATACCTTTTCGAGAGTTTTCTGAGTAAGGGGGGTAGATTATGGAAAGGGAAGGTGTTAACGCCCTTTCCATCCGTAGTTTTCTATGGACTCTTAGATACTTGCTCATTTTTATATAAAAAAATTTGTGCTTGTGTGTTTGAAAAATTGTTTGCTTTATGATAACTCTTGTATCAGTCCTCAAGAGTGTTGATAAAGCGTTTTTTGAAAATATTTTGAAAGTGTAGTGTGAAAAAGTTGTTTTTGAGCAAGTACCTAACAGTTACCTACCTACTCGAAAAAGGTGTTCTTTTCCTCCTTTCCTTTAGACAGTGCTATCCTACTATTAGTGAGTAGGTAGCCATAGTCACTTGATGTTGAGGGACTATCGAAGGGACATTTACAGTCACTAAGGCAACTGAGCAAGAACTTTTAGTAATTGTCCTAAAGTTCTAGGATCACTTTTTAATCGAGGCGACAACGAAAGGGTCATCGAGGGACTTGTGATCTCTTGAACTAAAGGACAAATACTAAAAATTCTCAAGTTTCGAGAATTGCGACCGTTTTCAAAGGCAACCAAAGTGGGAGATACCCTAAGGGTGAACATGTGCAAGTGAATTGATTAAGTTCATTTATCTTGCAATTTAGGGTTATCTAATCGTTTTAATTTATAGTATTTCCATGCAAACCTAATTACTAGCAGTTAATAGTGTGGAAAGTAAAAACAGGAAGATAGAGTCCTATGCTATTACAGAGCCTTGGGGAGGGGGATTTACAAGTTCAACAATTGGGGGAATAAACAGTAAAAAAACCCTAATTTTAAACTATTACAAACTGTGCACAGATACATTAGTTAAAAAATAATAGTACGAAAAATAACAACTCGCAAAAATTAAGACGGGGATAAGTTTGACAAAGCCTAAAAATCTAATTGCTTAATAGAAATATTTTTGGTATTTTATATGAAAAAGATTTGAAATTTAACCAAATTTATAATTAATTTTAAATGAAACAAAACAAGTTAAAATCAATTAAATTAAATTAATTTACAAGAATTGATTTAAATTATAAAAAAACTAAGTCTATTTTTTTGTGATTTTTGTTGATTTTATGATTAAAATAAAAATGAATTTAAAAAATAAAATAAAAATAAAGTAAATTAAAAAAAATAAGAATGAAATGGGCCTGGTGTATGAAACAGTTTGGGGGGTTTGGCGCTGAAAATTGCTAGGCCCAAATGTGTTGGCCCAACGCCTGCCTGATCACATGTTGCTGATTCTCTGGAGGTCCATCATGGGGAAGCACTCCAGGAGCGCTGGATATGGATCCACTAAGATCAAATGGCTGGGATCTGGAGATGTATGAGGTGTGTGCTAGGAGGCAAAATACTAAATCCTGCAAGAAACATTAGGAAAATGAAAAATGCAAGAGGCAGGGATCGAACCCCTGCCCTTGCACCTTGTAATGCCTTAACACCCTACGTTCTCACCACTGGACCATTATGTTCATTCGTAAATATAAATATAACATAACATTATAATATGAAAACAAGACAAATGCTGAGTTGCCAACACGGGCCCTTCAGTGGGCCCCTGGGAGTTTGAATCGACCAATCAAGAATCGTTATTCAGCCACGCCAGTGCAGGGAGGGTCAAACTCCCTCTCACGGTGGTCGACCACCATCGTCTCCGACACCTTCAAAATCCTAACCTGCAAAATAACATGTTTCCAAACCAGAAATTTAACCTGCCCCCCTAAATAATAGGCTGCAATCTCAACCATGGGGTTAAATTGATCTTAAAAGTCCTGCATCATGGAAACCGAAGCTTGCACATCTCTAAACCCTAACAATGGTGATCTGTAATTCTGGCATTGTTCTTTGCATGCAACACGTTAGGAAATTCGTAAACAATAATAACAATATGAATGTGCAGTCAAAAGGAGTTTATATTAAGAGTTAAGTGAGTTTGAGATTCAAGATTTTTACCAGAGTGAGAGGATCGGGCTAGTACGATTCCGTGCGCTTTGGCCTTCAAGGATGGATGGGATAAGGTTATGAGATCTCTAGGAGGTTGATGGAGTCCTTAGTTTTGGCTGAAGTTGGCTGGAGAGAGGAATCTCGAATTGCACCACTCTTTGAAATTTTTTTGAGAAAATGTTAGGGTTCTTTTGAGGCTGTTGCGCGTGTCTTTGGCTTGGCATATTCTCATGTATATATAGTGAATCATATTAGGTTAAAAAAAACAAAAGAATCAACTATAATCATGTTTTTTAAAGCATAAGGATTTGATTCAAAACATTCTAAAACAAGAATATATCCTTCTCCTTTTGTCCCATGCATTTTTCTACAACAAACAGGCTTTTTGGACTTCCTATATTGATCAGAAACGCATGCAATCTCTATATATCCCTTTTATTATTTATTTAGTTTAAGTTGAATTTTTAATGACTAAAAATCAAAATAAATAAAACAAATGAGCCAATAAGGCATGGATGGGTTTAGAGGTCGTGGTCCATGTTAGAACCAAGTTTCAAACATAAAAAGATAGGCCCATTTGGAAAAAAAATCCAAGTTTGTTCAATATTGGCTTCATGCACTTTTCCAAAAATTGGTCAACTTTAGCAATGCATATCTATCTCAATTTTAACCCTATGAGGGTGTTCTTGGACTTTTTTGAGAACTCATTATGTCCTCTAAACAACCCTTTTGGTTTCATCTCAATTGGATCTTCCATGTTCATGTAAGGAGCTTTGACCCAAAAGGTGCTTTTGTTGACTTTTTGAAAGGACCCATATTGTTTGAGCTTGTATCTTTCAATTGGTGCATTTCTTGAACTTGAGGTCTGAAGAGAAGTTGTAGGGAATTGGATTCTATTCAAAATGAGGCTTGGTGGAAATTTTTTTGATAAAGTATGAGAAAGTTATGGCTGGTCAAAGTTCAGATAACTTTTCCTATAGAAACCCTAATTAGTAATTTTTGACTTTTGATGAATTAGTAGTATTTATTGAGGAATCATGATCTACCCTTGATAAAATGATGTATATCACTTCAAAATGTTGATGTTGACAAAAAAATCTTGAAGTTCGACTGTATATGGGCCACAATTAACTTTTGACCTAGTATAGTTGATTTTCAAGCATTTGAGCAGTTGATTGAGCAAACTTGTAGTGTAAGGTATGAAATTTGTCATGGACAATCTTGAAGACATATTAGGACCATGGAAAACATTTGAGTCCATTGGAGCTCACACATCTTGATGAAAATTGAAACCCTAGTTAGAGGTTCATTGCCTTAGGAGGAGAATTTGTCTGGTCAATTCTTAGTCATCCTTGAGAAATTTGAGGACCTCGATGGGCATGCCTTGAGTAAAATGAGAGGGCAAATTTTGGGTTACATCATTCAATATAGTCCAAAGTCCATGTGAATAAGATTACACCAAATACCAGCAGTCCTAAACAATCAATACAAGACTCCTATTCTTTGTTATTAGCAAGATCAAAATCCTTATTCTCTTAAGTAGTATCTCTTAATCTCTCGTATGTCTCCTTCTTTCTTGTAATTAAGAGATAATTTGGGATAAGGGATCAATAAACCTTCTTCCAAGACTTTGATGTCAACAGTTTTCCCGATACCTACACAGGCCTTCTCTTTAGAGAAGTTCAGAATTCTATCAAATTCGTCCAGAGTCGATGCTAGCTAGAAGTCTTAAACGGTGAAGCATCTCAGTGGAGGGTCATAGAACTGAATGAGGGCAGAAATGGCATCCAATTTTACCCCTACTTTGGTTAGATTAAGGATATCCCCATAGTAACGAGTGAAAATCTGCAAAGTTTTTACAGAAAGTTTCCCTTTTATAGCCTTGATTTTTGACATATCCGGCTTAATGGCATTGATGCGGACAAGTTATTTCCCTTTTGTATTCATTTTTAGGACAGTTCACCAAAAACCTTTTGTTATTACTTTTTTTTAAACATGTGAATAAGACAAACAAAAGGAAAATAGAGGGTAATGAATATATGAAATGCAGAAAAATGTATGAATGCATGGATGTAGGGCTTAGTGATGGGATTTTATGGGTGGTGTCCTTAGAAGGTAGGCTCCTGGTTTTTGCCTACGATAGTCTACCCTCCCCCATAAGGTGGTTTCCTTAAGGGTATCATGAATAATACTAGAGTGAAAGGCACAAGGGCCTCCCTTAAGTGGAGCCTCTTTACAGACAAAAACTTTCGTCTCTAGGTCATGAAAGGTCTCGTCATGAGATTTTGGTTTAAAGGTTGTACAAAGGGTCATAGGTGTCATTCCAAAGTCCTACTTCCCAAGAGGATGTCTCTTGAGAGATATTCCTTTCGCGGAATTCCACCGACTCTAGCCGAAGTCCTCACATAAACTCATAGGGATGATGTATCCCCTTGGGTAATAGACGAACCTTCTTTCTAAGGTTTTTTGAAAGAAAAAATTTCAAAATTTAAATCCCACCACATATATAATAATATGATAAAATACAATGAGAAGAATAAATGTATAAATTAATAAAGAAAAACCAAAAAATAAGGAAAACCCTAAAACCTAAAGAAAAGGCTTTTAAACCTAAGGTTGAGTCCCGAGCAGAGTCGCCAGCTGTTGTAACTGGTTTTAAAATGAGAGTCACCACCCTTAATTTTTATCCTAAGGAAGGGAATATAAAGGAATTACCCTAAAAGTTAGAGATTATAGGTTTTTTGGACTCGGTTTTAGAAGAAGGGAAGGTGTTAGGCACCCCCCATCTACCTTGTTCACAAGGATACTAGGGTTAGAAGCATAATCTTTAGGAAGTAGGGTTGTAAGTTTTATTAGGGGAACTCGCTGCGATTTTCATCGTATGCCTACGTATCCTCTTATGAGGAATCAGAGTCCCAATTCACAGTTCGCAGTTGGTTTGTGTTTTTTATGGGTTACGAAGATATTTGAATTTCCCGCATACTTAGTCTAGGTGTGTGAATAGCGGAGTTTGTTAGACTAAGTGTGCAGTAGATTTAAATATATTCGTAACCCTTTTCGAAAATTAATTGTTGAATTAATTTAATTAAGAAAATGATTTTATTGTTGGTTAAATGTTTTTATGTGTTAATTGCAGAAAATATTTTATTTAAATGCATGATTAAAAAAATAATTTAATGCAATAAATAAAATATATTTGAATGAGTTTAGAAAAATAGTATATTATAAATATATTAAAATTATAAATATATATAGAAATATAAAGTATGGAAAATAATTATATGAAAATAATAAAGAAAATTAAATGAAATGCAAGGGGGTGTGAATACAGTTTAGAAGTAAAACTGGAAGGTGTTAACAGCATGGGCCTGAATTCAGATATTGAACTCAAGCCCAAAAGAAATGGGGTATATTTTAGAGTTAGGCAGTAAAATGGAGGGTGCAGGGAGCGTGGGTCCAAGTCCAGATATTAAACTTGGCCCATTTGGCCAGGGGGTGTTTTTTTGCATGCATAAGTAAAAAAAATAGGGGGTATGATTGGTAATTGGTTAGGCCCAAAAGGGGTTGGGAGTCTGCTTGGACCGGGTGTAGTTGAGCGCATGGTGGTTATCATGGGCGTGCGTGTTTGTAACATTTGATGGTGATCATATGGTGATAATTGAAGGAGTATGGTAACGATTGTGAGCGCGTACATACTAGATTATTAGGCATAATATAATATAATTTTACCAAAACAAAAACTTTATTTCATTATCTCTCTCTCTCTCTCTACATCTATCTCTCTCTGCATCTCATCGCTTCTCTCACTCCACCAGCAATACACATGAACAACACCGAAACCCCAAAACCCTAGGTCTTAATCCCGGTGGCGGCGCTCCTTCCCTTACTCCCTATATATACCTTATCCCTTACAACCCAAATCGTGTAAAAATAAAAAAATCTAAGTCATTTTACCTCCGGCCTTGATCGTTCTCCGTGCTTTACGTTTTCTTCCGATGAGGGATTTTGTTAATCTTCTGTTTTTGTTTGGTAGGTGAAGTGGTGATGAAGATGATAACAATGACGGATGATGATGATGAAGAAGGTGACGGCGGTGGATTTAGGGTTTAATATATTGAAACCCTAAATTGGAGCGGTGGATATGGATCTGCAACAGCGATGGAGACAAGCTCTCCATGTTCTTCTTCTGATTCTTCTTTTGTAAAATAAATTCTCTTCTCTGTATAATTCTTCCTCTAATTTTTTTCTCTGTAAATCTCTTTATTTCTGTAAATTCCCCCTTTTTTCTTGTTCTGTTTTATTCTTCGCCTTTTATAGTATTCTTAGGGTTTAGATTTAGGAAAGAATTTTAATTCGTCATTATTATGTTGATTAAGGAATTAGAGAATTAGGAAAGATTATTAATCTTGTCTGTAATTTTAATTTGTTTTTGTAATTAGTTTGATTTTGTTCGATCCTTTGTTAACTCGATTTATTCTTTATATCCGGTTTGTAAAGTTTTGCTTTATTTTGATTTTGTTTATCTAATAAGGGAATGGTTTGATTCGAAGAGTACTGACGGCGGTGGATTTAGGTTTCATATATTGAAACCCTAAACTGGAGCGGTGGATATGGATCTGCAACAACGATGGAGACAAGCTCTCCCTGTTCTTCTTCAGATTCTTCTTTTGTAAAATAAATTCTCTTCTCTGTATAATTCTTCCTCTAATTTTTTTCACTGTAAATCTCTTTATTTATGTAAATTCCCCCTTTTTCTTGTTTTGTTTTATTCTTCGCCTTTTATATTATTCTTAGGGTTTAGATTTAGGAAAGAATTTTAACTTGTCATTATTATGTTGATTAAGGAATTAGAGAATTAGGAAAGATTATTGATCTTGTCTGTAATTTTAATTTTTTTTGTAATTAGTTTGATTTTGTTCGATCCTTTGTTAATTCGATTTAGTCTCTTTATTCGGTTTGTAAAGTTTTGCTTTATTTTGATTTTGTTTATGTAATAAGGGAATGGTTTGATTCGACGAGTACCTGTTTTAGTAAAACAAGCGTTACTTTTCTTTTAACCCTAAACAATGAATTTTTTTCCATTAAAACATGAGTTACTTTTTGTTTAATCAGCACAGTGACTGTTTGTTGATTTTGGGATAAACATTTTCTTTGATCTGGGCCTGTAATGGATCCTATGGTGGCCTCTAAAATAATTATTTAATTTTAATATAAATAATATTATGTAACATTTAATAAACATGATCTTAATAAAACAAAAATCCAATTTGAAATGAAGACTTGAAATGTGCCTTAAAAGAGATTGGACCGTGCATTTAGTAAAGGCTTTTTTTTCTTTCAATCCGACTTCATTAATCAAAAGTAAAGTAAACAAAATTTAAGTGTTAAAACATAATGATTACTAAAATAATCAGCAATAATAATAAATGGTAAAAGTAATTATAAAATAATAGGAATGTTAATAATAGCAAAACAGTTACTTAAAAAATGTAATGGACCCAATAGGTTTGATTGTTTGGGCCTTTAATAAAATAGATTGCTTTACACTCGTTAACCTAAATGGGCCATTCTGATTTAGAAATGGCCCAATATGTCTTCAGTAGCATGACCCCCCCCCCCCCCTCTTCAATACTAGAAATAGGCTGGGATTTTTACACGGGTCGTTTCTGATTTAGAAAGATCCAAAAATTAATAATGTAAACCCCTCTTTGCAATGGGTTGATATCACAAGCTTTAATTGACACGCAATGGGCTTTCTCTGATTTAGAAAGGCCCATGAGTTCTTAATAATAAATCTGGAAAATAGGAGATAAAAACTAGTAAGGCAAATTAGAGATATGACAGCTGCCCCTATTTAATTGTCTTTCGATTGAATGGTGCGAGAATACACAGGTCTCGTACGTTTTGATCGAAAGTTTATTAAATATTTGAAGACCCCAAAATTTGTCTGGAAGATTATAAGGATACACTATACAGCGTTCCCATGGGTACTAAGAGAAGGTATAGATGATGATGTATCATCTTACCAACATTTAAACCAAAGTTTTTGGTAGAACTTAGACACGACGACGCGGATAACTTGTCAGTATCTAAGAGATCGTAGATTCTTTTGCATATTCACAAGAAATACAAGTTTTGAAAAAACTTAAATTACTAATGCTTGGAGACTAATATGGTAAGTTTTGATTTAATTTGATTTTGTTTATTCATCGCAACATAGGGGATGAATAAAACTAAGTCTGATAACTCATTGCTGTAATGAGACTGATACAATGGATTACGCAAATTTATTCGCATAAATATCGCAACCTAGGGGATAGATATTTGAAAAGAAAGCTTGATAACAACATCGTTGCATGGAGACTGACGTAATGAGTTATATCGCAGATTTTATACATTGCTGCATAGAGACTGATGTAATGAGCTATAACAACATTGCTGCATGGAGACTGACACAATGAGTTATATTGCAGATTTTGCACATTGCTGCATGGAGTCTGGCGCAATGAGCTATATCACAAATGAGGAAACACATCGCTGCATGGATACTGACGCAATGAGCTATATCGTAGAGGAGGAAACACGTTGTTGCATGGAGACTAACGCAATAAGTTATATTGAAGATGATGAAAGACATTGCATGGTCCAAAAATTAACAATGTAAACCCCTCTTTGCAATAGGATGAAATCACAAGCTTTAATTGACACACAATAGGCCTTCTCTGATTTAGAAAGGCCCATGAGTTCTTAATGATAATTCTGGAAAATAAGAGATAGAAACCAGTAGGGAAATTTTGAGTTATGACACAATCAAACACATGTAAGTCCTTAAATTTATGAATTTCAGGACACACTAAAGTTTTGTTGCTAAGAAAATATAGTTCAGGGCACACACCCTTATCTATGTTCTCATACGTTTTCAAACCAATTTGTGATGTATAAAGGGAAGAACATTTTCATTAATATGAATAAAACTTTTTATATTGGTGAGTTTTGAAGAAACTTATCATATAAAAGATTGGCACATACACATAAGTTTAATGACGTCTTAGAAGCTCACGCACACATACACATAAAAGTTTTGTGACTACTATTCTTATGAAACAGTAAATGGTCCCTATTTATTTTTTCTTATTAACGAGTTATTTTATGCAACTTTACATAAAAATGAATGAAATTCATTGGTTACTAGTCTTTGACTTTAGAATTTCATGACACACTTAAATTTTGTTGCTAAAACAATATAGCTCAGGGCACACACACACACACTTACCAATGTTTTCATGCATTTTCAAACCACAATATGTGAAGTATAAAGGGAAGAAAATGATGGACTGATAAAGTAGAAAATAGGAAAAACTGAGTTATTATCTGGATGATATCTTGATAATCTCAATTTTTAGGTGCTTCATGCGAGTCTCAGAGTACCTCTCCCTAGTTTGTTTAGAATGAGTTGAAATGTTTTAAGTCTTTTTGCTCTTCTTATATGTTGAATTCGTTTCAGTGTTGTTGCATTTTGTGCGTCTGTTTCCCATTGATGGAGAAGTTTGTTTCATTTTGCTTGTTTATGAAGTTGTAATGTTTTGGGCGTCTGCTTGTTGTATGAATGTAAATGTCAATGGAGTAATGAAGTTGTGAGGTTTTGGAAGAGTAAGTGCTTAGTTAAAATGTTTTGGCAGTTGGAGTGATTAAGTATGATTATAAGGTTAGAATGTCAATAGTCATGTCAGATTTTGTGTTTTGAATGTACTTGAAAAATGTTACTATTGGTGCACAATTAATGTGAAAAAACCAAAAGAAATCATAAAAATGTTATATAAAATTATAAATTAAGTTTAAAGGTAAAACTAAAACAAAATGGAAGAATTAATATTTAGTAAAAATTAGAAAGGAAAAAGAAATAATACTAAAAACTATTTTTCTCATTAAAACTGTAAAATAAAAGTTGGAACCATTATAAAATAAAGGTTACTCACTTGATGGTATCAATTATTTAAATCTGATAGTGTAAAAATAGGTGTTATTTACAATATTTGTAATAATAAGCAAGTTAAATCTTAAATCAGAATTAATACGAGTAACTTTGTTTTGGTTAAAAAAAAGTATAATGATTTAAGGTATTGGAAAAGTCATGGCACTATTGGTGCACATTGCTCAATATGAGATATCAATACTATGGTATATTTATATTAAAAGTGTGAGAGAAGTAAAGCTATTCTGTTGAAACATTTTTGTGAGATAGAAGGCTTTGTGTGAAGCACTTGTAACAGCTACTCATTTGCGACACTTTTTTACCATGGAATGGGAGAAGAACTACAGTTCAATCGGCATGGGAAGGTAAAATGTATCAATATTATGTTGCATGTTAACTTTAAATCTATTATTGTTTATTGGTATGTAGTTTTAATATGCGTTTTTCCAGATCCCATGAGGAGGTGGAAAATTTTAATGTTGTGAGAAGTTCGATCATGGATGATGACTTTGTGGAGTTTAAAATGAACAGCAGAAGTTGTATCGGTAAGGAGTTGAAACAATCAGAACATGTTTGCGGTAAGGGCAAAGCATTAGCGGAAAGAGAGAAATATGAGCAAGTGATAACGTTATCATCTGATAGTTAAAGGTAAGATTTCAAAGGCTGATATGTTAAAGCAGTAGTATTTGTAATTGTTAGAGTTAAAGTAGAAAAATTTGAACTCCATATTTTTTGATGAAGATTATTGTGTATTATGACATGCCACATTTCATAGTTGTGACCGATTTTTATATTTTGCGATATTACTATATTTTTCATTTTTACTGATGAAATAGTTTTTGATACAGATGGTTTTTAACATGCATTGTGTGTTATTTGTATGTAGCAATAAGGAAGAAGTATTTGTTGAATATCCAAACATTGGTAACTTTGCAGCAAGGCCAACATGGTGCTTTGGAAGAGAGTAGTCAACGATCCCAGGATTTTGCAGAAAAATTTTCTGGTAAGTTAGTTATTGTTTCAGTGATCCAACCTACACATTGAAAGTTATATGTTATTATAGTAAGGATGTTCATTTAATTTGATGACGGTTGATATTGAAATGTGCAGAAATTACCCCAGCGGGTGATAAAGACCTACAATTTAATAGGAATGTGTCGTATACAGCTTGTTGATTCCACGAGTGGTGATACTTACTTTTGTGATCTTCACACAAATGCGAAGGAGCACTGTATGGAGTAGTACATATTGCCACGGGTAGTATGAACTTGCAAAGGACATGCGGCTGGAAAAAAGAGATGTAGTGGGATTTAGCATCAAATATCCTCTAGTTAGAAGTATCACCGTGACTCGTTTGGCTGTTGAATCCAAATATGGTATTGCTAGAAGGTCAAGGTTGATGGGGGTGTTTCGAGAGAATGCTTGTGAAAGTGTTTTGTTGATGTTTAGTATTTGTAGTTTGAAACTTATGTTACATTAAGTTATAGTAACTTAATGTTAACTGATACATGGCTGCATGAGGATCTTTTGTTTGAATGATCATTCTTTACAGCAATTTTTTTTTCATATGATTCATTCTTTAAGCAAAAAAATTTCCATTATACATGTTTAGCCAAATCTTCATATTGATTCATTCTTTACAGCAAAAAAAACATTTCTCACATAAGATGAATTATAATTAAACAACAATAATCTTCACATTAATATATGATTCGGATGAGGTTTGTAACTCAAATTATTCTTAACTCGTGCCTCATGTTGAACAAATAATTAGAATAACTATTGATACTCAATTTGTTTGTTGCTTATATGCCTCATTTTTAACATTTTTATTCCAAAGTAACTTCAAAACGAGTAAGTTAAACAAAATGTTTATTTTTCATTACACAAACAGATGAATACATCATAAGCATGCAACTTTGATGGGATCTTCACAAAACCCAGAAACTTGCAGCAATCACAATATTTAACATAACCATGCAACATATAATTTATGTAGTAGTCATAACATGAGTTAGTGCGCACAACCATAACATAATAATGATTTATCAACAACACCATATTTCTTCATTGTTTACATCAAGTTGTGCAAATAGTAGATGATTTATAATTTAACAAATACGACTCATAAATGGCAACAAGTCCATTGATACAAAAATATAAACACAACCATTACATTCGTTAATTCAAAGTTTAATCCACTGTGTTAAATCCAAAACACCAACAAGGTCCACGATTACACCTTACTATTTAAAACAGCATCTCGACTAGATCAATTCTTATCAACTGACAATGACATACATCTCGCATGAGGGTACTCAATAGAGAATTTCAAGACATCACCTTTACCCAAACACCGTGCTTTTCAAATTTGTACCAACCTTTGCAAATGTACATAGCAATCTTATTCGGATCCTTACGGGTCTTTAAATTGCACACGTATGATATGCGCATGTCACTATCATAAATTCTAATTGAACTTTGTGGCTCTGTAAAACACTTCTTTATAACGACAGTTGGAAATTTCTGCACAAGGACATAAAACAACATGGTGTTTACTAAAATATTTTAAATACAACATTTATATCATTCTAATTATCTAATATGAAACTTACAAAAATGTTTTTCATATTTTTTTTTTTTGCAGCCTTGACCAGCCGAGTCCATTGGCACTCATTTTGGGCACAAGAATTAGCGACATGGGAATCTTCTCCCAACCTCTCCTCAGCATTACATTTTCATATGATGCAACATAATCATGATTAGTTATTAATCATCGGTTTTAATGTTTTTATTTCTCTAATACAATTTATATATTTGAACAACGCAAACACTAAACAATACATCAAATATGTGTTTTAGTACGGCGTAATAATAGTGAGTAAAATAGTTTACTTTAACGTGTTGGGTGATATTGATATGTGAGAATGAACAGGGCTTACAGTCCTTTTCTCTTTATCTAGCTCTGCAACAACACGTTGAGTATCCTTCTTAGTAGGTTCCTTGGCTTCAACTTTATCTTTACTTCCCTCAACACCCAATCCCGGCATATTCCCTTTGTCTGGATCTGCAATAGCACGTTGAATATACTCCTTAAGAGTTTTGTTGGCTCCAACTTCATCTTTACTTCCCTCATCACCCGATCCCAGCACATGAACACAAAATTCTTCATAAGAAAATGTTTTTATGATCTTTTTATGTGTATCGGTCGCTCTTCGTCCTCATGATCCAAATGATAATTGTACAATTATTTACGTTCATGTTCTTAAAAATGTCGCTGCTTGTGGGTTCCATATCTACATAAAATATCAACATGAAACACAAATTATTTATACACCATACATATGGGTAAAAAACTGTTGTGCTTCTCTGTACTTCTACCATTAACTAAAACCGTAAACGAATCGTTAAGAATTGGTAACAATCAGTAACAATCTTTAAGAGGCTACAATCTAAAAATAACAAAAATTTCATCTCAAATTTGTGTGCTTAACCGAAAATAGAATTGCGTTTGTCTCCCGAAGTCATCGTCATTGCCAGTTGAAAAACTTGTTGTTGAGGTGTGGGATATCTTTGAAAGAAGAAGCTCAAGATGTTCTTTTTGAATTCTCTTCTCCCTTGGAAAGCTGATACGTTTCAAATGGCAAGTCCTTTGCTATTCCTTTTCCAATTTTGATGTCCAGTACTAAACCATTTGAGTTGAGGTGTAAACACGTGTGACTGTTTGCTTCTAAATGTGTCTAAATGAGTTGGTCTTTAAACATGTGTGGTAGCTTTAACATGTGTTTTATAATTTTTAAAAATTTTGTTCTTTGTTTAATAAACTAAATGACTGAATTATCTTTTTAATATTATCTATTTAAAGACTGAATTTTTATATAACGTACAGAAAATTTAACAAATTCTAATCCTTAAATATCTTATTTGGTATTATCTATTTTAAAAATTGTTTTATAGTTAATAGATTAATTTTTTTCTAAAAAAATAATACTATATTAAATCTTTAAGTAATACAAATTTAAGTAAATTCCAACTCTCAAATTGTGTGTTATCATCATAACAATGTCAATATTTTTATATTTGATTTTAAATAAAATCTTTTTCAAAAGTATTATGAATTTGGTATCAGTTTTGATATCAATGTAAATTATGATATACCTGATATAAAATTTATATAGTTTAACAGGAAACGGTTTAGATAGTAAGAGATTCATATATATTATATTATGCTTCATGTGTAACATGTTTCTTTATTGTTTATTTGTTGAACTATAGAATCTTGTTTGTTTGAATGTAAAGCCAAAGCATCAGTAAAATGTTAGATGTATCATACAATTGAGTAAATTATAATGGAGACCAAATATCATAAATTTAAAGTACTGAGTTTACAATAAATTAATACCAAGCATTTTAAGTTTAAATTACTACATACACCAAAGTTTTGCACAAGTGAATTCAAAATAACATCCATAGCAGTATATAATTAGTGGATGATAAAACCCAAAACAAAACATCCAGACCAAGGAAAGACAACCCTTCATAGTTAATTCATACTATCCAACAAACAAAGGAAAACAAAGACTCCATCAACTCCTTTTCACTTTTACATTCAAGTACGGCGAAAAGCGCAACATACTCAAAACCAATGTATCACTGTTATGAAGTTTGTTACGCTGAGAAAATTCGTACCATCCCAATGCCATGTACCTTTTGTATGTGCTTGGTACGTTATCTCTTTTTGCCTTATGAACCTAACATGAAAAACTTTTTTTGTATCCACATCCACCAATTTGATTTCTGTTTGCATCATTGGAAGGCATCTATATGCTATTTCCCTGGGAAAATGCTGCATATATATAAAAGTAATAACAAAAAAAGTTATATATTTCTTGGCCATAGAAATATTATGTATCATATTGATATCATATACTTACCATAACATTGTTTGCACTGCTTTTGGCGTTTCTTATGTGATTCTTCCAAGAAAAATATTTAGCCCTGTGTGACAACTCTATGGTAATTTCAGTTGTCCTCCTTGCTTTCCCAACCAATTTATGTTTTCCTTGCTTAGCCACAACATTCTTCTTTGAATCATTTAAGACAATTTCCTCCCCAACAGGGGCATGTTTTCCCTTCTTTGTTACTTTCGGCTTCTGGATAGATTTCTTCTTTGTATCCCTCTTTTTCATTGCATTACTATGTTCAACATTTACCGGTTCATTCTTATTCCTGCATTTCACAAAATCAGAGTTATCTCTATGGTCCTCTATGATTTCAACTGGTTCTTCATTTAATACGATGAATGATAACATTTTCAGTATTGGTGGGGACAAGGTCGATATTCGCCGTTTTCACAGCAGGCATGTCATTTCTACGAATTATCTTGGCAGTTTCCTTTCCCTTTGTGATTGTTACAAGAGGGTTATCATTAGTACTAAGTCTATTGGAAGCTTTCTTTCCCTTTATGGGAACATACCCAATATCAACAACTAATCCACCAATGGTTTCCTTTGCACCTTCATTATTGATGAATCAAAAAGCATAAATCAAATTATAATGTCATGTATAACATACAGTAAAATAACTATGAATATCAATTACTAAATTAATATGATTATGTAAGAACATCAACAACTAAGCTCTAAATCCGTAAATTTTAGTTTCATGTTTCGTAATATGATTATTTATGAACATCAACAACTAAAGTTTCACAATATCATTTTCAGTGAGTTAACAAATGTTACTATATACATCAACAAAATTAATTAACATGATCCTGGTTTGAAAATTATCATCCCAAATAAACAATAATAAACGATAAGATTTCCATTTCATTAACAGATTTCAAGACATCATTGCATGTTATTACTATATACATCAACAACATTAATTAACATGATCCTGTTTTGAGAACTATCATCACAAACAAACCTTATAAATGACAAGATTTTAATTTCATGGGTTAAATATACAAGCCCCCTGTAATGATAGCGAGTTTAGGTTTTAGCCCCTGGTAAAAAAAAATTTAATTTCCCCCTTATGTTATGTAGATTCCCTCACATAATCCCTTGTTAGCCAGGTGTCATAGAATCTTCACTCATAATTTCATGCGCGGATTTATCATTTTGTTGTTTTTCAAAATTATGTCCACATGTGCATGACAGCATGGCATAATTGTTATGTTCCAACACCATACAACATTAGGGTTCATTTTCCCCATTTCTGTCTGCATTTGAGGTCGTATTTTTGAAGAACTCGTTGCTGGAAGTGGTAAAGCAGCAAGAAAAAAGTAATTTATTAATGTACCGGGTGATATTTAGGTTATATCGTATCATGTCCGCAGAGATTGGTGAATGTTGTTCGACAAATATCTTGTTAATGCTTAGGGGATAAAAGGGTTGAAAGGAAATGTATCAACAAAAAATAAATGTATAAAAAGGAAAAAAGAATAGCTTATCAAGCATACATATATACTACTTCTCACAGACTTAAACCTATCGACCTGTTATACTAAACCTACAATATTCATCAATGGCATCACATGTCAAACACAACCTAAGTCATTTCTAACCCAAATTGAGAGGTTGACTGCATCACCTCGATAGCGATCTCTCAACCACCTCAACAACACATAAGTCAATTATGCTCACTTGCGTCGATGATCTCTCACAGTGACACAAACAACACAGATGCATTAATCACAGACACCCTAAGTGAATAACATCTCTAAATCTATCTCTAGAATTCAGACACTATTAGATAATCATCCTAGATAAGAATTCAAGCAGTATATGTCTATAGCAACTCAAATCCCTAGCACAGAGCAAAAATCAAGGATATAATCGAAAAAGATTTGTAAAGTAAGTTTTATATAACGCTAAGGGCGATAAATATACATGAGTTCAAAGAAAGTACATATAAAAACCCAAACAAAATAGAATACACAAAGAAAAATAGAAATGAACCGCAAATCTACCGGTTTGTCAGATTCGACCGAAGAGTAATCCACCTCAGTTCATCCGTATGCAAGCTCCATAGTTGTTATCTAAGATAATTCTAACAAAATTGGAGGTTGATGGAGTTGGGAGCAAAAACTTCGCCAAAACCATAACCTAAAAATGAACTAAATCTAAAGTTATAAATCAAATCTCAGCAGACTGCGCTAAGCGGGCCTGACACACTTAGCACGACTTCTTTATTTTACACATCAAACCGCCCTAAACCGCACTAAGTGCACTATCCGCACTAAGCGGGCTTCAAAATAATGCTTTTTCGAAATGTCAAAACGTAAGTAGCACGCTACAAAATGTTTTGAGCGCACTCGCGCTTAGCGGCCTTCTGCGTGCTAAGCAGGCTCTCCTGGACATAACTTCCTAAAACTAGTCTTTTATTCCGAAAACGGGCATCCGGAGCCGTGCCTTCGACACCTTATTCCTCGATACTCCAAAATGCAACAAATACCTACAAAATGAATGGAAAAATATCAAATGGTACACTATGTACACAAAAACACAAATAAATACAAACTAACCGTATTTACACAAAAGTCGGGTTTATTCAACCGATATTAACAACAAAGAGTTTATAAGTGCGGAAAAAAAAGCATTTACAAAAATAGCTACAATTTGCACTTATCAAACTCTCCCTAACTTGAACTTGTTTGTACTCAAACAAAGCCAAACAACTCAAAGAACCAAAAGTAATCAACCAAAATATCATGAATCAACAAGTTTTAAAACGGAAATCAAATGTATGGTTCAAACAAAAATGCACACACAAGGTAAATACTTACCACAATCCTACAACGACAACATGTAAACGAAATGAATCCTAAGTACAAAAATCATACTAACAATTCTAAAACAAAACAAGCTCAATCATGAATCACACCTAATAAAAATTCATCGGTAGATGAAGAACACACAAAGGTGAGGGACAAAAAACACTCATCCATAATCTTGTAAATAATAGACTAAATTATGCATTCATCCAAAAACTCATATTGAAGATACAAAGGCAAGAATCACAAGGGCTTTTCAAGGTTGTAATGTGGCTTGGTTAACAAACAAGGGATAAGTCCTAAAGCTAATCGAAACAAAAAGTTTCCTTAACCTAAGGGAGTGATCAACTCACAAAGACTCAAGCAAAATAATTTTAATCAAACTTCTTCTTCATTCCAAATCTCTCACTAACACACATCACTTATTAATACAACATTATTCCATACTCTTTTTGTTTTTTGTTTTTCAAAACTTTTCTCTTTTTTATTTCTTTTTCTTTCTTTTTCTTTCTTTTTATTTTCTTTATTTTTCACTTTTTTCTTTCTTTCTCAACCTCATAGCAATAAAAACATAAGCACATAAACATTTCTCTCCCCAACTTGAATTCAACCATATCATAATATGAATACTCCATACTTTCTATGGCAAGGAAAAAATTCAAACCATAAATCATAATTGAGGGTTTAAGAAAACAAAGAATCAACATCCATACAAAAAGATGAACAAAACACTCATGGACAAGCATTTAGCAAAAACAACATGGACATTGACAAAAAGGTTCAAAGGGGTTACTAATGATCACACACTCACAAGGTGAATTGACTATTTGGCCAAGGTAGTTGTGCTCAAAATGAAACAAAAATTCATGGATCATGTTCATGCTTTCATACAATCAACACAAAGAAAAGATTAAACATAATAAAATCCATTTAGAACAATATTTGTGGCCTCCAACATATGTGAACAATGGAAAGCTTTCTCACATTGATGGGTAAAAAGGGAACTAAAGTGATTCAAGTTATGAGCAAAGTAATGCAAAAAGAATGAATGACATGCTAATTGTACAAATGAAAAGTTTCCTAAATATGTTATGTTATAGAAAGCGATAAACGATTACCTGGAGAGTACCAACTTCAAAAACTATCATTACCATAAATTCGCAAGTTGACACACTCAAAATCAGAAAATCACCAAAAGTGACCTCAAGCTATCTAACCAAAATTTGAGTCCAAACAAAAAAAATAAATAATTAAAAATATTAATATTAATTACTATACTATAAAGCCTTAGGTGAAGTGGGAAAAAGGAGAGTCAAGCGAAAAATTAAAAAGAATTCAATGGCTCTGCACAGTAGGGCACGCTAAGCCGCACACAACATGTTAAGCGCGCTACACCAGTTGCAGAAAAACCGGACAGCAACAGCAGTGCATCAGCACCCTCCACAATCACCTACACAATCTCAACTACACACAACATTTACAACATACAAACTTCCTCAAGCTAAACACGACAAACTTGCAGAAAAACACAAATTGACATAACAAAAATAAACGGTTAAAGTGAATTAAACAATTGAAAAGTGAAAATTTGAGAATTTAAAACAAGTTCAATTTCAACTTTTTAAAATACAAGTCAAGACATACATAAACGAATACAAACAAAACATGCTTGTTTTACGTTGTAAGCCCGGCGCCTTTATTGTGCGAGCTAGTAACCTCCTCTCGTCATGTCATGTTATTGTCGCACAGTGAAAGCCTAAAGAAAGTGTCCTAACATCCACACAACATATGTTACGAAAACAAGACAATTCACAACAATACGTGAAACAAAGAAAAACACATATATGCACAAGTATGGAAAGTAAACACAAAACATGTACAAGTAAAAATAGACAAGTTTATGTACACATTCTATACAACATATACACTAATTATAAAACTAAAAAACAAAGAAACTATCGCAATTCAAAACAATAAACACCAATCCCCGACGACAGAGCCATTTTGCTGGTAGGGGTAAAGCGGCAAGCAAAAAGTGAGTTGTTAATTTACCGGGTGATGTTTAGGTTATATTATATCATTTCCATAGATATTGGTGAATTCAAATGTCGTTCGAAAAATTCCTTGTTAATGTGTTTGGGGATAAATGGGTTGAAAGGAAAAGTATCAATAGAAAATAAATGTATAAAAAGGAAAAAGGAATAACTTACCAAGCATGCATATTCTACTTCTATCATACTTAAACCTATCGACCTGTTATACTAAACCTACACAACCTAAGTCATTTCTAACCAAAATTAAAAGGCTAACTGCATCACTTCGGTAACAATCTCTCAACCACCTCAACAACACAGAAGTCAATCGTCCTCGCTTGCGTCGATGATCTCTCAAAGCAATACAAAAAACACAGAGGTATTAATCACAAACACCCTAAGTGAATAATAACACTAAATATATTTCTATAATTTATACACTATTAGATAATCATCATAGAGAATAATTCAAGCAGTATATGTCTATAGCAACTCAAATCCCTAGCTCAGAGTAAAAATCAAAGATAACAATCGAAAAAGATATGTAAAGCAAGTTTTATATAATGCCAAGGGCGACAAATATAAATGAGTTCAAAGGAAATACATATACAAACCCAACCAATAGATAATACACAAAGAAAAATAGAAATGAATCGCAAATCTACCGGTTTGTCAGATTCGATCGAAGAGTAATCCACCTCGGATCATCCGTATGCAAGCTCCATAGTTTTTATCTAAGTTAATCCTAACAAAGTTGGAGGTTGATGGAGTTGGGAGAAAAAACTTCCCCAAAACCGTAATCTAAAAATGAAATAAGTTTGAAGTTAAAAAACAAATCTCAGCAGACCGCGCTAAGCAGGCTTTACGCGCTAAGCGCGACTTCTTTATTTTACACACTAAACCACCCTAAATTATGCTTAGCGGGCTATCCGCGCTACGCAAGCTTCAAAACAATGCTTCTGTTAAAATGTCAAAACGCAAGCAACGCGCTACAAAATGCACTGAGCGCACTCGTGCTTAGCGGCCTTATGTGCGTTAAGCGGGCTCTCCTGGATAGAACTTCCCAAAGCTGGTCTTTTATTTCGAAAACACACATCCAGAGTCGTGCCTTTGACACCTTATTCCTCGATTCTCCAAAATGCAACAAATACCTACAAAATGAATAGAAAAACATCAAACGATACACTATGTACACAAAAACACAAATAAACACAAACTAAACGTATTTACATAAAAGTCAGGTTTATTCAACTGATATTAACAACAAATAGTCGATAAGTGAAACAAAAAATATATACAAAAATAGCTACAATTTGCACTTATCACCCGTCGCCTCCAGTTGTCATGGGTGGTGTGATACGATGGGAGAACTGACTTGGTTTTGCGTTTGTTTTCGCAAATGTTTCGGTTTAGCAAGAGTCGCCACCGACTTTTTATTTTATCCTAAGGAAAGGTTAAAAAGCACAGGAAAAACCTTTGAGATGTTTTCATGGGTTCGGGGAGTAGATTATAGAAAGGGAAGGTATTAGCACCCTTTCTATCCATGGTTATCCATTGGCTCTTAGTTACTTGCTTAGATCACTTGCCTTGCATTTTCAATTGTTTGAAATGGTGCTTTCAATTGTTTGAAATGGTGCTTTGTGTGTGAGTTGGAAAAGGGTTTTTAAAAGAGGCCATTTGTTGTGGCAACCTTTGTAATGATCCATGTTTGAATGTATACAAAGGTGTATTTGTCTTTTGAAAAGTTTTCAATGTTTTTAAAAGTTGTTTTGAAAGTGTGTTGTGGAGTGTGTTTTGAAAAATGGCAAGGATTTGTTTTGCAAGTTGGTCAAGTAACCAAGAGCTATCTACCCTAAATTTCTCAAAGATCTTTCCTATGTTTTAACCCTTTTAACAGTATTGTTCCACCATTGTATTTGGTGGACAATCTTGTGTTAGGATGTTAGCGGGACGGGCGCGGGTCATCGTTTAGACCATGAATACAATAGTGCCAAGTGTCTTTGGCAATTTTTCCTTCAAGGGACTTGATCATTTTTTAGGCAACTTGAGAAAGCGTCATTGAGGGACTATGATCATTTTGATTTATTTTGTTTTTCCAAAGACACTCAACATGCAACATGGCCCATTATTGAAGGCAACAAGTGGAGTAACCCTAAGGGTGCAAGTGTGATTAGTGTTGTCCATTTTCATGCTTTTTTGTCTTTGCGTTAGTCAAACTATTTGTTGGTTGATTTTGCATACAAACCCTAGGTCTATCATGGCATAATTAGAAAGCTTTAAAATGCGGAATTTAAAGTCCTAAATTATTACAACATAATTATGGGGATGGAGGTACAAATGTTCAAATGGGGGATATTTAGCAAGAAATTAAACCTAGAACTATTACATCCATATTGAATATACAAATATTAAAATTGTACAATATTAAGACAAATATAATAAATATGCCAAATGTATTATGCACAAAAATGTTTTTTTATGTATGTAAAAGTATTTTTTCAATGTAAAATATACACAAAAATAAAAAGTCAATTTTTGGATATTTTCATGGTTTAGGGCAAAACCCTAGTTTTCTAAATAAATAGTATTTATTAATTAATTATATACAATATTTATATATTTATTTACAAAAAATAAATAAAAGAGAAATATGTTGAAAAAAAGGTATTTTTGATGTCAAATATTAATAAAAATAAAAAGGTATTATTTTTACATTTTATCCTAAATATTTGCTAAAATGTGTATAGGTATTTATATTATATATTAACTATACTAAATATGTACAAAAATAAAAATATTAATTATTTACAAAAAAAGAGTATATTTTTCAGAAAATGTTTTCAAAAATGAAAATAAAAATAATAACTAAAAAATATATTTTTTGTATAAAATGCAAATGTTTTGAAATGGAATACAACTTTCATATTTTGAGTTTTGTTTGAATCTAAATATATTTTGATGAAAAAATGGGACAAAGTTAGGAAAAAATAAGGAAGTTTCATAACTTAGAAAAATTCTAAGTTATGAAATTTTCTCATTCTAAACCCTAATTTGCAAATTTGGATTTCTTGATGAACAAGTTTCATAATTTAACATGTCTTGATGAAAAATGAATCTTGGCACTTGATTTTGACCAAAAAGTCAAAGTTTGACTTTTCAGTATACAGTCAAATTTGATCAGTTGACTGGAAAATTCATTTGTCAATCTTGTGCACTTGAGATCTTTTGAACTTGTTGAATAGATCAAGACAATGCCATTGAGTCCTTGAGTCCATATGTGAGCTTGATTTGCCATTGGTTAGGTCAAACAGTCAAAAATTGCCTTTGTGCAGTCAAAACCCTAAAAATGACCATTTTGCCCTTTTGGTGATCTGATCAAATTTCTTGTGGAATTGTGATCCAAACTTGATCAAATGGTCCATATGAGTTCATTATGTTGATGTGGGTCAAAAATTATGAGGTTTGACTGTCAATTGGCCACAGTTGACTTTTCCCCAATACAGTTGATTTCTAGGTCAATTGTCCAATTGATTGGGCAAAGATTGGAATCAAGGCTTGAAACTTGGTATGGATAAACTTGTGAGTCCAATATGAAGCATGAAAGTCACTTTGGGCATTTTAGGTCAAAACATCTTTGTGCAAACTCAAACCCTGATTTGGGTCAACAGTGCAAGGAGGAGTCTTGAGCAGAGCAAACCCTAACTTGATCTTAAGTTCCAAGAGTCTTGTGGTGAGAAAATAGTGAAGAAATGAGAGGGAAAATTTTGGGATACAATAGTTGCCCCTGTTCAATCTTCTTGCACCTGAAGAGTTAGATTGGCAGGTTTTCCTTTCGCGTCTTGAAGGTAAAAGAAGATTGGACACTAGAGTGCCCTTAAATTTGCACTCGTCAAAACAATGGATGCGGGAATGGGCTTAGAGATGCCATTTGGAGATGGGCTTAAATATGCCATCTGGAGGGATGACAAAATCTTGTCGGGGATGGGCTTAAAGATGCCATCTGGAATGTTTGTTGAACTGCAATGTGATAGGTCAGAAGAATGAGGATTATAATGGTATCCGTGTCTGGAATGCATTTGAACTGTATCTGGAGGCTGAGTTTGTATGAGCAAGAGAATGGCCTCCGTGTCTGGAGCGTATCTGAGCTGTAACTGTGCTTGAAGGTAGAATGAATATCAGAATGATTGCCGTGTCTGGAGTGTATATGTATTGTATCCGGGTAACAGAGAAATATTTGTATGGAGCAACTGCGTGCTGGGGACAAATTCTGAATGAGTGACAGAATGGCAACCGTGTCTAGAGCGTATCTGGACTGTATCTGAAGTTGAAAGTTGTATGAGTAGCAGAATGACTTCCGTGTCTGGAGTGTATCTGAAACTGTAACTGGAATCTAAATAAATGACAGAATGACTTCTGTGGCGAACGCACTGGAGAATCAGACTGTTGTTGTAAAGGTTAGAATGGTATCCGTGCTTGGAATGCATTGAACCTTGAGGTGGATAAGTGAATCTGAATGAGAGATAGAATGGATGCTGTGTCTGGAGCGTATCTAGTATGTATCTGATTGCTGTAGTCTGAATGAGTAGTAGAATGATCGTCGTGTCTGGGGTGTATCCATACTGTATTTGACTTGAAATTCTGAATGAGTAATAGAATGACCGCCGTGTCTGGGGTGTATCCATACTGTATCTGAATAATTGTTAATGATAGCCTTTTAATCTTATCCTGAAAAGGATGAAATGTTAGCTAAAACACAAAGTTATGTTGCATGATATATATGATGCGATATATATGTTATATCAATGTTTATGATATGAATGTAAATGAATGCGCATGTAAGCTGAAGAGCTGTCTTGCTGAGGATAAATGAATCCTGGATGGCTGGAGATAAAAGAATCTTGACTGCTGCCAGGGAAAGTGAATCCTTGACTGCTACAGGGGATTGCAAGAATCTTTGATTGCTGAAGATGAGACATCCTTGTTGACTACTGCTGGAGAATCAGGAGCTTGGGTTGTTTGCCAATCTACTGGGGATTCTTGAATTGAGGAGATCTCCACTGGGGAACATCTGATTATCCTGTGAGGAATTGAGAATGAGAGTCTTCATTCTACTTGGGGAATGCAAGATCTTCAATTGTTGAGGGATCTTAGGACCACTGCGGGGAATTGGAATTCTTTGGTGACTTGTAGGGAATGAGAATTTTTGATGATCTCTACTGGGTAGTTCAGAACCTGATAGACTTATGCTGGAGAAGTAAGACTGAGCATCCTTAGTTCGGTGGGAAGTATCCCTGTGGGGAGAAGGTTCATTAGTCTGGTTCCGCTGGGGATTGATGGTTGGAAGTTTTTTAGCTCTGCTGGGGATTGGATTTTCAGATTTTAAGGCTCCGCTGGGGATTCTGAAATTTAACTCTGAGGGGAATTGAGTTCTAGAAGGCTCTCTGGCTGGGGAAGTCAGTTTTGAGAATGCTTCTGCTCTGCTGGAGACCTTGAAGTTTAATTCTGTTTGGGGAATTAAGTTCTGGATTGAGGAATTTGGAGTTTAAATCTGCTGAGGATTCCTTCTGAAAGGGCATCAAGATATCTATCTGTACCTTCAACCGATCAATAATAATCTTTTCTTGATTTGTAAGGAAAATGATTACGTTCAAATGCATATGCCTATTTAACAAAACATTGGAAGTTTCTCAAATAAAACATAAGTGTAGAAAAGCAAAAGAAGACAAAGCAAATTTCTGTATCTGGAAAAGTATTTGTATTAACTTTCTATGAATATCTTTGTACAAAGGAAACAGGCATCCTAGTAAGAGGATGTCGTCGTAAAATTGAAAAATTTATACAAAAGAAAGATGGCTATGTGAAACAATTCCATGGGATTCCATTCTGCTATAGCCTTCACAACTCTGAGTATCTGTCCATTCAATGCTTCTTCTGCCGGTGACTAGAACGATCAGAAGCTTGGAGCTGGTTGATGAAGAGATTGTCTTTAAAGTGATCCGACGAGACATAGTCATACGCTTTAATTCCCTAACTTTTGCCTGGACCGCCCTTTCGGGTTTTTGATCCACCGGGAAACCCTTTTTGCCCAAGCCGCCCTTTCGGGTTTTCAACATGCCGGGTGTACAGATTTTTTTTTGTTTTATCCCTAATTTTTGCCTGAACCGCCCTTTCGGGTTTTCGGTTCACCGGGATGCCCTTTTTTGCCCAAGCCGCCCTTTCGGGTTTTCGACTTGTCGGGTTATTTTATGCGTAGTATCTTTTGACTATGTCTGCGTTCGCAGGGTGCGGCAAATCATTGCCGTCCATGGTGGTCAGAATCATTGCACCACCAGAAAATATGCTCTTGATCACAAATGGTCCTTCGTAAGTAGGAGTCCACTTGCCCCTGGGATCACTTTGCGGCAAGATAATCCGCTTGATTACGAGATCTCCGACTTGATATACTTGACGTCTGACTTTCTTGTTGAAAGCCTTGATCATCCGTTTTTTATATGTCTGACCATGGCAAACAGCAGCGAGTTGCTTCTCGTCGATCAAATGGAGTTTATCAAGTCGGGTCTGAATCCAATCATCTTCATTCAAACCTGCGTCCTTCATAATCCTTAAAGAAGGAATCTGAACTTCCATGGGTAGGACAGCTTCCATGCCATATACCAAAGAAAATGGGGTTGCCCCGGTTGAAGTATGTGCCGTGGTACGGTATCCATGCAGAGCAAACGGTAACATCTCATGCCAGTCCTTGTAAGTGACTGTCATTTTCTGAATGATCTTCTTGATGTTTTTGTTTGCAGCTTCAACATCACCGTTCATCTTCGGCCGATAGGGAGATGAATTGTGATGATAAATCTTGAACTGTTCGCATAGAGCGGTGATCATAGTATAATACATATTTGTACCGTTGTCTGTGATGATCCTGTTGGGGACACCATACCGACATATGAGGTTCTGCTTGATGAAGCGGGCAACCACATTTTTAGTAACAGAGGCGAAGGAAGCTGCTTCGACCCATTTGGTGAAATAGTCAATAACAACCAGGATGAAGCGATGTCCATTGGAGGCCGTGGGCTTGATCTCTCCAATCATGTCAATGCCCCACATTGCAAATGGCCAAAGAGCTGTCAGCACGTTGAGAGGAACCGGAGGAATATGAATCTTGTCAGCGTAGACTTGACATTTGTGGCAAGTACGGGAATGTTGATGGCAGTCAGCTTCCATGGTAGACCAGTAATAGCCTGCCCTTAGGATCTTCTTAGCCATTGTATGCCCGCTCAAGTGGGTGCCAAATGTACCACTGTGTATTTCAGTCATGATTAACTCTGCTTCAGCTTTATCCACACATCGGAGTAAAACACAACCATGGCTGCGTTTATAGAGGATGCCGTTGCTTAGGAAGAACTTGGCAGCAAACTTCCTTAGGAACTTTTTGTCATTGACGGAAGCTCCTTCGGGGTATTCTCTAGTCTGGAGATACCTTTTGATTTCATGGAACCAGGGTTGTTCCACTACTTCTTCGGTATTAATCTCATGACAATGCGCAGGTTCATCCATTCGCTCGATGATGATTTGGGGAGCCTCGTTATCCCAGTTGAGTTTAAACATGGAAGACATTGTTGCCAGAGCATCTGCTAGCTGATTCTCTTCTCGCGGGAAATGCTCGAAGGTGATTTGCTCGAAATGAGGCAACAATGTCAGGACGTGTTCTTTGTATGGGATAAGATTAGGATGCTTGGTATCCCACTCTCCTTTGATTTGACTGATAACCAAAGCCGAGTCCCCAAATACGATCAAAGATTTGATCCCCAGGTCTATAGCAGCTTTGAGACCAAAAATGCAAGCTTCATATTCAGCCATGTTGTTGGTGCAGCTGAAGCAAAGTCGGGTCGTGAAAGGTGTGTGGAAACCTTCCGGGGAAATGATTACCGCACCGATACCGTTTCCAAGTGCATTTGAAGCACCATCAAAGTACAGGGTCCATCGGGATCCTTTTTCAGGTCCGTCATACGGTCTGTTACCTTCAATGTTGTCCAAATTCATGATGTCCTCGTCCGGGAAGTCGAATCTCATGGATTGATAATCTTTGATAGCTTGATGAGCTAGATGGTCAGCTAGTACACTCCCTTTTATAACTTTTTGGGTAGTATACTGGATGTCATACTCAGTTAGGATCATTTGCCATCTAGCTATTCTTCCAGATAAAGCAGGCTTCTCGAAGATATACTTGATAGGATCCATTTTGGAAATCAGCAAGGTGGTATGAGTCAGCATATACTGCCTTAGTCGGCGAGCAGCCCATACCAAAGCGCAGCAAGTTTTCTCGAGCAGTGAGTAGCGAGTCTCATAGTCGGTAAAATTTTTGCTAAGGTAATAAATAGCATGCTCTTTTCGACCAGACTCGTCATGCTGGCCCAAAACACACCCCATTGAGTTATCCAAGACGGTCAGATACATGATCAATGGTCTTCCTTCGACGGGTGGCATCAGAATAGGAGGTTCTAGCAAATACTCCTTGATCTTATCAAAAGCAGCTTGGCAATCGTCATTCCATTCGACTACCTGATCTTTCTTTAATAGTTTGAAAATTGGCTCACAGGTAGAAGTCAGATGAGAGATGAATCTGGAAATATAGTTCAAGCGCCCCAAGAACCCTCTAACCTGCTTTTCAGTACGGGGAGCAGGCATTTCTTGTATTGCTTTCACTTTTTCCGGATCGACCTCAATGCCTTTGTTGTTGACAATAAATCCTAGAAGTTTACCAGACCTAACTCCAAAAGTACACTTACTTGGATTCAGCCTGAGTTTGTACTCTTTCAACCTGGAAAACAACTTCTGCAAATGCTCCAGGTGTTCCTCCTCTGTTTATGATCGAGCTACCATATCGTCTACGTAAACTTTGATCTCATGATGTATCATATTATGAAATAAAGTTACCATGGCGCGTTGATAAGTTGCCCCTGCGTTCTTCAGTCCGAACGGCATCACCTTGTAGCAGAAGGTACCCCATTGTGTAACAAAGGTTGTTTTCTCCATGTCCTCGGGGGCCATTTTAATCTGGTTGTAGCCCGAGAATCCATCCATGAAGGAAAACACCTTGTGCTGAGCTGTGTTGTCAATCAAAATGTCGATGTGCGGTAGCGGAAAATCATCTTTAGGACTAGCCCTATTCAAATCCCGGTAATCCACACACATTCTGACCTTGCCGTCTTTTTGAGGTACTGGCACAATGTTAGCAACCCATTGTGGATAGGATGTAACAACCAGAAAGCCAGCGTTGAATTGCTTCATTACTTCTGCTTTAATCTTCTCAGACATGTCGGGCCTCATTCGGCGGACTTTTTGCTTGATCGGTGGACAATCCTCTCTTGTAGGGAGACGATGAACCACTATATCTGTGTCTAAACCCGGCATGTCTTCATAAGACCAGGCGAAGATTTCAACGTATTCATTCAACAGTTATATCAAGCGTTCCTTGACACTTGGCTCCAGATTGGCACCCACTTGTACTTCTTTCCGGTCTTCCTCTGTTCCTAAGTTGATAGTTTCCAGCAACTCTTCGTGAGGCAAGATGGCCCTTTCTTCTTGCTGTAGAAGTCTGGCTAGCTCTCTCGGTACTTCACAATCTTCGTCATCTTCATACTCATCCTGATTGACCAGATCTTCAGAGTTATTGAAGGACATAACAGAATAGTCGCCCGTAGAATCCAGAGTGGATGGGTACCTGCATTTGTGAGTGTGGGTGTGTGTAAGGGATAACCATCCTTAAACAAACAAAAATGCAAAAGGAAAGAAAATGAACACAGCAGTTTATCAATGAAAAACGTCCAATGAATCATTAAACATGGCATATGAATATGAAGATAATCAAAACCCTTACAAATGGACCTACATGCCCCGGGCAAGGCATGAGGTGAAAAAGTAGTGTGCAGATTGTTCAAAAGTAATTATTACAAACCAACAGGAAATGTTTGACAGATAATTACTGATTAATAAAAGTAATGGGGACAAAGTCTTTTGCCTCCCAGTTGCGTAGTCCCCCTTCGATGGTTGGGAAGATCCAATCTTCAATGTTGGCCTCTTCGTCTTCACCTTCCAAAGCATTGATCCTATAAGGAGAAATCTTGATGGGTTTTCTTTCAACTTTTGAGCGGCGCATAGCTTTCTGCCCTGCAGCAGTGAATCCTAATCCAAACTTGTCTGTTTTGTGAGGAATATATGGCAACTGCCCCCATGTTGAGCTCTTCCCTTCCTTCATCACAGCCTTCGCGTCTTTTAGAGATGCCATCCTGGCCACCTGCTTGGGTACTTCGGCTACCGCTTTTGCTACTGCCACCTCAGGAGAGACTTCCTCAAAGTGTTGGAATGGTGTTTCAATGAATTCACCCTCCACCTCTACATACCGAAAGGAGTTCAGGTGGCTGATCATATATTGCTCTTCACCATGCACGGTTACGATTTTTCCTTTGACAGGGTATTTCAACATTTGATGTAGGGAGGAGGTGACTGCCCCAGCATTATGTATCCATGGCCTCCCTAGCAAGCAAGAGTATGACGGACGGATGTCCATCACATAGAAAGTTGAGGGGAACACCTTTGTGCCTACCTTAATGGGAATGTCGACCTCCCCATGTACCATTCTCTTTGACCCGTAAAATGCCCTTACAATGATATTACTTGGCTTTAGCTCCAAGCCTTCACAATCTAATCGGTCGAGAGCCTTCTTAGGCAGCACGTTCAGAAAAGAACCAGTGTCGACCAAAACATGGGCCAGAGTAGTTCCTTGGCATTCTACTGACACATGTAATGCATCATTGTGCTTTCTTCCTTTTGGGGTCAGGTCAGCATCAGAGAAACCTAGGCCGTTGTCTGCGGTAAGGCTGGCTACGCAATCTTGGAATTGATCGGCTGAGGTTTCTTGAGGCACATGGGCTGTCTTCAGAAATTTTATCAATGCTTTGGCGTGCGCCTCTGAACAAAGTAGTAATGCTAACATGGAGATCTTAGAGGGGGCTTGCCCCAGTTGCTCTACCACGTCATAATCACTCTTCTTAATTATTTTCAGAATCTCCTCCATCTCTTTCTTAGAGGTTTCGGGGATGACCAAAGGTTGAGCCCTCGTCCTGACGAGCTCATCTTGGATCCCTTTCCCCTTATCAGCAGAAGTAGGAGGGACAACAACAGGAATAACAGCTTCTTCAATCAACGGAGTTTTTGAGGAAAGTTTTATCGGTGCAGGAGTAACTTTGGCAACAGCTGAGGGTCCAAAGATCGCCTTTGGGGGGCAATCTCTGGAGAAAATATTCTCCACTTCGGGTGATCTTGCTTGTACCGACAATGTTTCCAATACCGGCATCTTCTTCATCAGAGCTTTCCTCAGTTATCTCAACTTGTTTAACACCATGGTAATAGATTTCTCCACCGTAATTCCATGGTATTGACTTGTCAGAAATGTAGGGGACAGGCCCAGGAATAGTTATTTTCAAGGGAACAATCTTTGTAGAGGATGTAATCTTAACAGGCTTTTTGACGGCCTTGGAAAGATTGGTGGAAATGGTGATTATTAAAACATCTTCGATATGGGTTGGAATAGCAGGAATCTTTTCAAACAGAATTTGTTGACTGTCCATTAGGCCTTGGATGCCTTTCTTCAGCAATGGACAGTCGATTGGTAGAGAGGAACAACAGTGGCAATCTTCTTTACATCCTGGGAAAATCCCAGCTTTCAACAGATTTAACTTGATCGTCAACAGTGGAGTCATCAGGTCATCGACATCAGAAACATACAGATCTTCTTCAATAGCATGGACATTGCAACCATGCTTCGGCATTGGAGCGGATATTACGTTTGGCTTCTCTGGAGCATCGAACTCAACCTCTTTTGTATCTATCAAGTCTTGAATTTTATTCTTTAACGCCCAACAATTGTTGGTGTCATGTCCGGCGCTATCAGAATGGTAGGCACATTTAGCATTCGGATTGTAAGCTGGTGAGGTTGTATTCACATTTTTCGACGCTTCTTTGATATTTGTGAGATTCAGCTTCAACAAATGGGGAAGAACCTGTGCGGGCGTCATATTGATGCGGGTGAACTGTCGTTGTGGCCGTTCTCCCCATTGCTGTTTAGGTTTGGACTGATTGTTACGAGGCTGATCATTTGATGAATTTTGGATCATCACGGCCCCCACAGTCGGCCGGCGCTCAGTTCTTCCCACTCCTCTCTGAGAGTACACAACAGCCGCTTCCTTCTTCGCCGGAAATGATTTCTTAACAGATGTAGATGCAGAGGCATCCTTTTGAATCTTCCCATTCTTAATACCGGCTTCCACCCGTTCGCCAGTCAGAATCAATTCAGTAAACCCTGAGGAAGAGCTCCTGATTAAGTGGTTGAAGAACGGGCCAGATAGTGTCCCCAGGAACATATCAACTAGTTCTCTATCAGAAAGAGGTGGCTGCACTCTTCCGGCTAAATCGCGCCATTTCTGGGCGTATTCCTTGAATCCTTCATTTGAGGCCATTCCCATACTCTGTAGCTGAGTACGGGTTGGCGCCAAGTCGGAGTTATATTGATACTGGCGATAAAAGGCAGCGGCCAAATCCTCCCAACTATGTATCTCTGACCTCTCGAGCTTGTAGAACCAGTCTAGTTGTGTACCCGACAAGCTATCCACAAAGAAGTGTACCCAAAGATTTCTGTCAGATGTATGAGGTTGAATTCTTCAGACATACGACCTTAGGTGCATCTTTGGGCAAGATAGCCCGTCATACTTTGCAAAAATTGGCACCTTAAACTTTGGAGGGATCACAAATCCAGCAATTAATCCCAAATCTTCGAAATCTAACCCGGGAACCCTTTGCAGCTCCATAGCTGCCAGCCTATCCTCCAAGTTTTTGTATTTGTCGTCCGCTGGCGGGTATTGTTGCTCTGAGTAGTCTTCATCTTCTTCATCCTCTTCCTCTTCAGCTTCGGATTCAGATGGTAGTGCAGCACCTTTTCCTTTATTGGTTTCCTCTTCAGATGCGGAGGGAAATTCAAGAACTCTTCTGGCTTCATTCTCAAACCTTCTCCCCAGGGTAGCTACCCCCACTCTTTTCTTTTTCACTTTCTCTTGCTCTTTGTTCCCAAGCAGTGCTTTTAGATCCTCCTGACCCTTTGCCAAGGTCATTAGGAGTTGTTGAAACTGTGAGTTTTGAGACTGCAAATCTTTGACCGTCTGTTCGAGATCCATCTTACTGAAATAAACAGCAGAAAGATAAGGAAACCTGGTGTGGAGACCTGCTTATGCACATGATGAATGATATGTTTATTTATGCAATGCATTCAAGGATTTAGAAATTCAAAATTGTTGCAGACAAAAAGAACACACGTCATATTGATAAGAAGAGAATTTGTCAGTACATAAATGCCTCATGGGCCAAATATTACAAAAACTTCTCAAGGTAAAAAGACGTTGCGCATCCTCTTTGGTGCGATGTAAGTGTTGAGGGTCTCCTCCTCGTGAAGTCGGCGGGTAAGCTCCAAAACCTTCTTCTCACTGGCGTAGAAGCTGGCTTCAAAAGTATTCCGCTCTTCCTTGAGTTGGATCCAACTCTTCTGCATCTCCTCCTATGATGTTGGCATGTCAGGATATAGGATGGTGTAGGGAACCTCTCCTTCCTTAACGGGCTCTTTAATCAAAGGGAGAATATAAGGGTAAGGCATCATTAGATTCTGGTCTCGGGTTCGTACCCACTTGAGATAAGGCTCAAGAGGGATGGAGTTCTTGTGCCCCAGTGTCTTGCTATCTACCTTGTTAGGCATCCTCCAAGCTCTGATGAATCTTTGGCGAAGTCCTTGCGCATCGTTGTCGAAGTCAAAAACTAAGTCAGGAATCATCATGTCATGAGGGCCATCCCTCCGTGCATAGCCAAATTGTCTCAAAGCTAGACAAGGGTTGTAGGTAATGCCTCCCTTAATGCCAAGTAATGGAACATTAGGGAACTCTCCACAATGATCGACGATGATGACATTTTCTCTGGACCGAGAACACCAATGTACATCAGAGTGTGTGAGGGTCATCAATCGTTGTGACCACCTTAAGCCTTGGTCATTCTTCAAAACAGACTGTGGAAGGTGCGAAATAAACCACCTTGCAAGGAGAGGAGTACAGCACATGAGAACACCCCTCTTTCTCATTGTTCGTGTGTAAAATGAATGGAGGATGTCCCCAAGCAATGTTGGTATGGGATTCCTGGATAGGAAAATCTTGACGGCGTTGACATCTATAAGCTGGTCAGGATTTGGGAACAAGACCAACCCATAAATGAGGAGTGCCACAATTTCTTCAAAGGCTTGTAGATCCAATGAATTCCAACACTCTTGTGCCTTCTCAAACAAGAATTTTGCCAAGAAGCCTTTGACACCGCTTCTAGTTTCCCAATGCCCCTTGGTGTCAGATGGTTGCAAGTGTAGTGCTTGAGCAACATCTTTAGGCTTTGGTTCTTTTTCCGTATCGTTGTAGGGTATTTGATTAAGAATAGGAATTCTCAGGAGTTGAGAAAATTCCTCCAAAGTGGGCACCAATTGGTAGTCGGGGAATGTGAAACAGTGGTGAAGGGGGTCAAAGAACTGGAACAACACTTTCACCATGTCTTCTTCAATGCTGGTGTTGACTAGGCTGAGCAGTCTACCATGTCTTTCACTGAAGAGAGAGCTTTCTGGAATTCTGGATGCGAGCTCCTTGAGTTGAGGAGGGATTCTCACAAGGTTGACTTGGATAGTTTTCCTGCGAAGAATTTCCATGACCTACAAAACAAGAACAAAGATGAAGATCCAAACCCTTGAAATGGTTAGTGGATGCATATGATGCTTTATGATGTTCATGATGTATGCACAAACATATGTACAAGCAAGTCACACAAAACCCTAGTTTCAGGCTTGCAAGAGGTTTCATAGGTAAGTACCCTCTTGAGTGAAGTTGGCTTAAAAACCTGTCCTATAAATAGTGACCGGGTTCTAAGGAGCTCAATATCATTGGATTGTTTTCCATGTTCATTGTTTTGGTTTAGCCACTTAACTAGCGACCAAAATGTTCCAAGAAAACAACCCTCAATGAGTGTAGTATCGAGTATCTACCAACTTCGGACTGCACCAAAGCCGGTCATCTCACTACCCCTAATAAAAGGCTAAGATGGTCAAGTAAGGTTCTAGGTCATTAGTGCTTAGTGACATCACTCAGCGGCCCCGTACTCTCCTTGATTGAACTCAAGGGTTACAGGTACTCACAAATATGTCACACTAATATAGCTATTGCTTCAACCGTGTCAGTATACCCCGCACAGTTTCCACAACGTATTGCTATCTATGAATGTTTCCCCAAATCCGGGTGTAGGATTTCAAGCCCAAACAAGAGAACCAAGATGTAAAGCAATCAAAGCAAACAATTAGTCATGCAAAAGGGTGATCTAAGCCCTAAGGTTACTCCACTTTTAAATTTTTCCCCAGCAGAGTCGCCAGTTCTGTGATACGGTGGGAGAACTGACTTGGTTTTGCGTTTGTTTTTGCAAATGTTTCGGTTTAGCAAGAGTCGCCACCGACTTTTTATTTTATCCTAAGGAAAGGTTAAAAAGCACAGGAAAAACCTTTGAGATGTTTTCATGGGTTCGGGGAGTAGATTATAGAAAGGGAAGGTATTAGCACCCTTTCTATCCATGGTTATCCATGGGCTCTTAGTTACTTGCTTAGATCACTTGCCTTGCATTTTCAATTGTTTGAAATGGTGCTTTCAATTGTTTGAAATGGTGCTTTCAATTGTTTGAAATGGTGCTTTGTTTGTGAGTTGGAAAATGGTTTTGAAAAGAGGCCATTTGTTGTGGCAACCTTTGTAATGATCCATGTTTGAATGTATACAAAGTTGTATTTGTCTTTTGAAAAGTTTTCAATGTTTTTGAAAGTTGTTTTGAAAGTGTGTTGTGTAGTGTGTTTTGAAAAATGGCAAGGATTTGTTTTGCAAGTTGGTCAAGTAACCAAGAGCTATCTACACTAAATTTCTCAAAGATCTTTCCTATGTTTTAAACCTTTTAACAGTATTGTTCCACCATTGTATTTGGTGGACAATCTTGTGTTAGGATGTTAGCGGGACGGGCGCGGGTCATCGTTTAGACCATGAATACAATAGTGCCAAGTGTCTTTGGCAATTTTTCCTTCAAGGGACTTGATCATTTTTTAGGCAACTTGAGAAAGCGTCATCGAGGGACTATGATGATTTTGATTTGTTTTGTTTTGCCAAAGACACTCAACATGCAACATGGCCCATTATTGAAGGCAACAAGTGGAGTAACCCTAAGGGTGCAAGTGTGATTAGTGTTGTCCATTTTCATGCTTTTTTGTCTTTGCATTAGTCAAACTATTTGTTGGTTGATTTTGCATACAAACCCTAGGTCTATCATGGCATAATTAGAAAGCTTTAAAATGCGGAATTTAAAGTCCTAAATTATTACAACATAATTATGGGGATGGGGGTACAAATGTTCAAATGGGGGATATTTAGCAAGAAATTAAACCTAGAACTATTACATCCATATTGAATATACAAATATTAAAATTGTACAATATTAATACAAATATAATAAATATGCCAAATGTATTATGCACAAAAATGTTTTTTTTATGTATGTAAAAGTATTTTTTCAATGTAAAATATACACAAAAATAAAAAGTCAATTTTTGGATATTTTCATGGTTTAGGGCAAAACCCTAGTTTTCTAAATAAATAGTATTTATTAATTAATTATATACAATATTTATATATTTATTTACAAAAAATAAATAAAAGAGAAATATGTTGAAAAAAAGGTATTTTTGATGTCAAATATTAATAAAAATAAAAAGGTATTATTTTTACATTTTATCCTAAATATTTACTAAAATGTGTATAGGTATTTATATTATATATTAACTATACTAAATATGTACAAAAATAAAAATATTAATTATTTAGAAAAAAAGAGTATATTTTTCAGAAAATGTTTTCAAAAATGCAAATAAAAATAATAACTAAAAAATATATTTTTTGTATCATTTTTAATGTTTTAAATAAAAAGTATTATATTTATTTATATGTACAAGTTCAAATAAAACAAATAAAATCCAAATAAAATGCAAAAATGGGTGGAAAAATATTTTTAATTTTTTTATGTTTTGACAAAAAATAATAAGTCAGAAGAAAAAATAAAAAGTCAAAAATAATTAAAAAAACACACAATGGGCCAGGGGGGTGCAAAATGAAAAGAAGTGGTGCAAACAGAAGAAACAACTCAGGCCCAGCCCAAGTGGCTTGTCTTCAACCTCCAGCCATGTTTGAACAAGAAAACGCGTGTTTCCTTCTCCACCTGCTATCTCTTGATTCTTTGACTTTTAACAAAAACTTACAACATCAATAATGTAGAGCATCAAGTCACGATTTCAAACATATAAAAAAGTTGTTCTAACTCTCAGAAACAAGGGAGAATTTCTTCGTCCCCAATTTCTGACCTAATTTTTTTCCAATGTTCAGGTTCAAAATTCTCTCAGCACACACAATATAAATGAAAAGTAAGTATATGGATAGCTTCAGGGCCATGAGTAGGACATACTTTCTTCACAAACTTAAGCCTAAATATGCTTGGATGGAGAGATAGAAGTTCACATTTTACCTGTTTCAGCTTGACTCGAACAGAGTAATATGGCCAACTTCAATGGTGTTTGAGGACTTGTACAGCTTGCTTGAGGTCCCAGGAACCTTCTCCAGCACTTAGCTTGCTTTGAATCTAACTGTATCAAGCTATGGAAGTCAACCTGCAAAAGAGAAAAGTGAAAATGGCACACTTGGCTATGGATGTTACAGCTTATATCTAAGGCTTGGGACAGCTTCAATGGATGGTATGGAGTGTAATGGAACTTGTTTGGGCAAAAACGCACGAGTGAATGATGCTGGCCAAGTCAAAATGCAGAATGCCCTGTTTCTTGCAGAAAAATGGTGATTTTCTATATGAGGAGGGATCAAGGGTATTTTGGTCGTGCTTTAGGTCAGTTAGGGAGTATGAAATGTCTTTACAAATTTTGTTTTAGTTGGTCTTTGCAGGCATGAGAGTTATGGTTTAACATGCAAGTTTTCTTCTTATCTAAGCAAACAAAATGCAAGTTGGGTTATAGGCCAATGCAGGCCCCTCAAGCATGCTGCAAACTTGGTTCTTGATCAGTGGGATTTGTCCATAAACTTGTGCCTAAAAGATCTGGCTTGTACCTCTTTGATTTGTTATTTGACATAAAGTGCCTCTTTTCAAGAATGGCAAAATTGCTTTTTCTAAATATGGATTGATTTTGTGTGTATTATCCAAATGAACAAAATAACACTCTAACACAAAGGATATGCATTTAATTATTGAGTGTGAATGAGATTAGAGGCCTGTAATCTAGCTTGAACCATGCTGACTTGAAAATGGCAATGTTATGAACATGTATTTGGCTATGAACAAAGTGACTTTTGCCTATCTTTGCCAATTCGATTCTCCCTAACCACAAGGGTGTTTGAGGAGTTCTTGGACAATTTGGAAAGCTTGGAATGTGTACTACAATCAATCTTCGTAATGAACAAAATAACACTCTAACACAAAGGATATGCATTTAATTATTGAGTGTGAATGAGATTAGAGGCCTGTAATCTAGCTTGAACCATGCTGACTTGAAAATGGCAATGTTATGAACATGTATTTGGCTATGAACAAAGTGACTTTTGCCTATCTTTGCCAATTCGATTCTCCCTAACCACAAGGGTGTTTGAGGAGTTCTTGGACAATTTGGAAAGCTTGGAATGTGTACTACAATCAATCTTCGTAATGAAATTTGAAATTCCAAGTGGAAGCATGTGAAAAGTGGCCATGAAGTTGGGAAAAATCCTGCCTAAAATAGGTCAAAAATTTTCTAAGTTAAGAATGTTTTGCACCCTTGTTCCAAAAATCATAACTTGAGCTACAAGCTTCTTTTGAGGAAACTTTGAGAATCAAAGTTGTAGATTTTGCAATGGACTACAACTTTCATGTTTTGAGTTTTGTTTGAATCCAAATATATCTTGATGAAAAAATGGGACAAAGTTAGGAAAAAATAAGGAAGTTTCATAACTTAGAAAAATTCTAAGTTATGAAATTTTCTCATTCTAAACCCTAATTTGCAAATTTGGATTTCTTGATGAACAAGTTTCATAATTTGACATGTTTGATGAAAAATGAATCTTGGCACTTGATTTTGACCAAAAAGTCAAAGTTTGACCTTTCAGTATACAGTCAAATTTGATCAGTTGACTGGAAAATTCATCTGTCAATCTTGTGCACTTGAGATCTTTTGAACTTGTTGAATGGATCAAGACAATGCCATTGAGTCCTTGAGTCCATATGTGAGCTTGATTTTCCATTGGTTAGGTCAAACAGTCAAAAATTGCCTTTGTGCAGTCAAAACCCTAAAAATGACCATTTTGCCCTTTTGGTGATCTGATCAAATTTCTTGTGGAATTGTGATCCAAACTTGATCAAATGGTCCATATGAGTTCATTATGTTGATGTGGGTCAAAAATTATGAGGTTTGACTGTCAATTGGCCACAGTTGACTTTTTCCCCAATACAGCGGATTTCTAGGTCAACTGTCTAATTGACTGGGCAAAGATTGGAATCAAGGCTTGAAACTTGGTATGGATAAACTTGTGAGTCCAATATGAAGCATGAAAGTCACTTTGGGCATTTTAGGTCAAAACATCTTTGTGCAAACTCAAACCCTGATTTGGGTCAACAGTGCAAGGAGGAGTCTTGAGCAGAGCAAACCCTAACTTGATCTTAAGTTCCAAGAGTCTTGTGGTGAGAAAATAGTGAAGAAATGAGAGGGCAAATTTTGGGGTACAACAGGTGGAAGCAAGTGTTCATCAACGAGTAATCTTGGTAAGGGTTTGCCAAGATATGGGTGCAACGAAACCATGAAGTAGTGGTATCTAACACCCTCAAAAATCCAAGCAAAAAATTCTAGAAATGTAGAGATTACATGGTTAGTTGTTTACAAGGTATTAATTCCTTTTATATTAACCTTTTCAGTTATTTGTGTTTTAATATTGATTAAAAATGTAGAATGGTTGTGGATTATTTGTCTGGGACGATATGGTTAGTGAGGCTGAAGTGCATTCATCAAGATGTTGCGAGTGTGACATGATCAAGGGTTATTTGCGAGAATTTGCAAAAGAGATTGTTGAGGAGGGATCAAACAAGGTGGAAAAATTGAAGAGAAAGGTTGTATTGGAAAAGACATAGAATTTATGGATGATGATCGCAATTGTTCTGTCATGGATGATTTTTGCAGTTGTTTATAATTTTAAGTTGTTGTTATGTTTTCAAATTGTAATTGGTACTTGGTATGTCATGGGTTATAATTGTAAGACAAACCAATTTGTGTTGAATTAAAGTCTGATTTTTGTTATCGATTTCAATTGTAATTGTAAGACAAATCAGTTTTTGTTGAATGAAAGTTTAAGTTATGTGCAATTTAGTTCAAGTTATATTCAATGACATCATAGTTGAAATAAGTTAGATTAATGATGAGTGCTAAATTTTTGTGAATTTGTGTGTGAAGAATTATCACTCATAGGCTTAATTTGTTTGCTTTTTGTCAATAAACCTCAACTTTAGTGTATATTCGGTATAGTTAATGTTATAGTGTATTTATTGCATTATTGTATAAATATCATTGAGTTTAATTAATTTTATCTCATTTTTATATGTATTAAAACTTTTATATTTAGGCATTGTCATAAAGAGCATTGAATAAGCTTTCTAACGCTTCAAACCGGGCGCGAATCGGAGTTACGATTCAAAAGTTATGACCGAAACAGTGCATAATGTTGTGCTGGTTTTCCAACTTTCTATCATCCGCCGCCAGGCGACGCTAGGCGAGCTGTAGCATAGGAAAATGTTATTTTTGTCGCCAGGCGACGCTTTTTAGTCGTCGGGAGATGCTGGACAGTCAGAAATGCGTATTTAGGTGTAAAAACACATTTTTTGGGTATGGTTTTGGGTATTTTTTATCCCAACTTCATCAACCTTCATTTTTGGATAGGATTAGATTAGAAAAAAATAATGAAGCTTGCATACGGATGATCCGAGGTGGATTGCTCATCAATCGACGCTGACAAATCGGGAGATTTATGGTTCATTTCTCTTCCTCTTGGTGTATTCTTTATGTATTGAGTTTGCATATGTATTTACTTTGAACTCATGTATATTTGTCGCCCATGGCGTTATATTAAACTTGCTTTATAAATCTTTATCAATTGTTGTCCTGGATTTTTGCTCTGTGTTAGGGATTTGAGTTGTTAAGACATATATTACGTAGATTCTTATCTAAGATGATTATCTATTAATTTCTGAACTCTTGATATAGATTTAGAGCTGACATCTACTTGGGTATCAGAGCTTAATGTCTCTGTGTGGTTGTGCTGTGCTGAGAGATCGTCAGTGCGATTACATAGTTGTCTACTGTGTTATTGAGGAGGTAGATAGATCATTTCCTTGGTGATACTGTTGGTCTGTTGATTTGGGTTAGAAATAACTTAGATTGTGAGTGATACATAGTGACATTCATGAATATTGTTAGGTTGAATGTAACTGGTCGATAGATTTAAGTCTGTGACGAGTAGATTATATGAAGGCTTGATAAGTTCTTCCTTAGTTTTTTACTTTTGTTTACATTTATTTTATGTTGATAACATTTTCTTTATAAACCCATTTATCCCCAAACTCATTAATGAGAGATTTATTGAACGGAAATTCAATAACTAATCTTTGTCGACACGATAAATTCTCGGATAAATATTTCCAAAACTTTTGTTGCTTGCCACTATTCCGCTCCAACAATTAACAAAAGCACACTTGGTGCATATGTCTGTTACAGCATTACCAAAAGGACACAAAATGCACACTTGGTGCATATGTCTATTACAACATTACCAAAAGGATACAAAAGGCACACTTGGTGCATATGTATATTACAACATTAGCAAAAGGACACAAAAGGAACACTAGTGCTTAGGTCTATTACTAGATAACATAATACTTAGTATCTCATTTTTTTGGTCTTCTATGTCTTCATAAACCTTGTTTTCACTCCTAGTTTAGAGTCTTTTGAACCTGACTTCTCTCCAACTTAAGGTATGGTAATTGGCTGCTCACTAGATCCTAGGCCTGTAATTGGCTTCTTAAACAAACTCAACTTGATCCTTTCACTTTGCCTTCTTTTTGTAATTGTCTTCTTTCCTTTCTGTTTCTTTGATTGCTTGGTGTTGTACCCCAAAATTTTCTCTCATTTCTCAAGAAATCTCTCACAAGATCTCCATTGATTCAAGAGTACACAAGGTTTGATCAGCTCAAGACACCTCCTCAGCACTGATGACTCAAATTAGGGTTTGATTTTGCACAAGGACAAATGGAATTTTAATGCCCCATATGACTTTCATGGATCATTTTGGACCCTCAATATTGCTCATGTCAAGTTTCAAGTCTTGGATCACATTTTTGCTCAGTCAATTTATTAGTTGACCTGAAATTAGTTGTATTGGACAAAAAGTCAACTATGGTCAATTTATAGTCAAACTTCATAATTTTTGGTCCATATCAATATTATGAACTCATATATTTCATTTGATCAAGTTTGGATCAAAATTCCTCAAGAAATTTGATCAGAACATCAAAAGGGCAAAATGGTCAAAATTAGGGTTTTGACTGGGAAGGTTCAATTTGTGATTTTTGACTTAACAAATGACTTATTGGTTTAAGTTGTGATCTCAAGGATTAAAATACTTCATTTTGACCTAATGGCGTGGCACAAAACATTTCTCAAGATCAATTGATTGATAGTTGAATTTCAGTCAACTGATGAAAAGTCAATTGTACATTGTAAAGTCAAACTTTGACTTTTTGATCAAAATCAAGTTTCAAAGATTACAATTCATCAAGACATGTCAAAATATGAAACTTTTTCATCAATAAATCAAAAATTCAAGATTTGGTTTAGAAAAGTCAAAATTTCCAAGACTTAGAATTTTTCTGTGTTGAAAATTCATGTTTTTTTCATAACTTTGTGCCAAATTTACACCATGATGCAAGATGATTCAAAGGAAACTCCCAACATGAAAGTTGTAGATCTCAATGAGATATAAAACATTGTATGTCAGAACCTTTCCTAGAAAATCTTGGATTTCAAGTTATGATTTTGTGAAGACATGCTCATGAAACTTGAAGACTTAATGAAATTTTGCCCTAGTTTAGGCATGATTTTGACCTAACTTCATGAAAATTTTTCACATAGTTCCAATTTGAATTTTCAAAAATGTCCAAAAAAGAGGATGATATAAGCTTTCCAAAGTTTCCAAGAACTTATTGAGATCATGCTTGAGCTAAGAGGATTGAAGCCATGAAGTTAGGGTTTCATTCTTGTATTACAAGTCAATTTTGTGATGAACACTTGATCCAATCTTCAAGCATGTTGTACAAATCCCACTTTTCAGGCTTCTAAATTGCCTTTCACTCCATAATTAAATGTCTACATAGATGTTAGAAGCTTTAATCCAAGCATTCAATGCATTTCCCATGCTTAATACCATTTTAGGAAGAAATGCAACATTGCCATTTTGGAAAAGTGGCTTCTATGCACAAAGTTAATTCTTGAGCCTCTCACTTGTTCCCTCTGATCATACTCCATATACAAAGTCAGAAGCAATGTGATAAAATTGATTTAACCACTCTACATTGTTAGTACAAAACATTGGAACTTGATTTTCTCACTTTTCTTCAAAATCAAGCAATCTAGCCATAACCCTATAACTGCAAAATTTGTTGTGAAAAAGTATTCCAACCTTTTCCATATAACTATACAAACCATTTTCAAGCCAATACACGATTTCAAGCCTCCTCAAACTCTCCCAAGCACCCTTACTGCACAGAACTGCCCAAACTTGACAGTTTTGAGCCAAAACTCACCATCTTCATTTCCACTCGTGCGTTTTGAAAAATAATCATCCAAACACCTTCCATACATCATATCAAAGTAATCCAGGCCCCTGTTTCCTGACTGTAACCCCTTCATCACCATCCACTATTTTCAAAACTGAAACTTGGAACTTGACTTGAGTTGGGAGTTTCAGCCATCCTCAAAGCAAAGTAGGAGTTGAAATACATTCAAGGAGGTCCAGGCTAGCTACAGATATCATCAGGCTATCTCAAAGGTTTCTCAAACTCCATACACGAATCCAGCTACAAGAGGTAAGTTTTCAAACTTCTATCTCTTCATACAAGCATCATTTAATTCTGATTTGTGAAGATAAAATGTAGATATCATTTCCCTGAAATTGTACATGTCAATAGATTTCATTTATATTGATTGAGCTTAGAGAATTTTACATTTGAATCTCTGAAAAAAGTTTGGTCAGAATTTAGTACTTTTAGAAATTCTCATTCATATTTGGTTTATAGCTTATGACATTTACATGGTTGGATTCGTATGGAAAAATGGAGCAACTTTCATGTTTGCATCTTTCATTTTTGTTGAGAAATGAGCAAGTTACAAGAAGCATGGTTGGAGGTTGAAGATGAAGTCATTTTCAGAACTTGTTTTATGTTATGTATTTATCATTTCACTTATGTTAACGGATGTAAAGCCACCCCAGTGGCAAAGGCAGCGCGTGTTTATCTCAAGGTCACGGGTTCAAGTCCCAACGCTGCCTTTTGTTTAATTTCTCAACATTTTTCTCTTCTTTTGTTACAAACCATGCGCGCCTGGGCTTAGCCAATGGGCCTCTACCAATTTGCTGATCCTCACCCCCACTTCACTACACAATACAGGCTCATTTTTTTATTTTTGTTTATTTTTGCTGACTACAAAAAATACCATTTGGGCCAAACTCCAACAAAAAACTATTTTTCTAATAAACATCCTAAACTTCTTTTTCACCCCATGACTTTTATATTTTATTTTATTTTATTTATTATTTATTATTTATTATTATTATTATTATTATTATTATTATTATTATTATTATTATTATTATTATTATTATTATTTTTATTTTAATTAAAAAATCCAAAATTATTTTTATTTATTATTTACACACTTATATTGTTATTTTTCTTTATAAAACAAAAAAAGAACAAAAACATTTTCTTAACAAATTTGATTTCTTTTTTTTATTAATAAATTAATAATTATATTTAGGTTTAATTATTATTATTTTTAAATTAATTTAGAACTTAAGTTTCTTTTAATTAATTAATTTTCATATTATTTTCATTAAACTTAAAACCTTTTTCATAAAAAAACCCTAAAAATGACTTCTAACTTAATTTCTTTTCTTAATTAGTGTAGGTTAATTTTTTCATTTAATTTTAATCATTTTTTTAATTAGGTCAAAACTAAACCCTTAACAAAAACCAAAAAAAAATTATTTCCTTTACATTTATTTTCTTGCACATTTATTCAATTCTTGTACATTATTCAATATGGTTGTAATAGATAATTAGGTTTAATTTTCTTGCAATCCCCATTTGTAAATTTGTATACCCCCTCCCCTAATGATGTAATAGCATAGTAATTTTACTTTCCGCAATTTATCGCTTTCATATAAATGTTAGTAATTAGGGTTTGTATGGAAAGACGAAAATCAACAATTAGTAAACCCTAATTTAAGATAAACAATGCATGTAAATCAAACACACTTACACCCCTAGGGTTAATTCCACTTTGTTGCCTTATAAAAATGGTCATGTTATGCATGTGGGATGTCTTAGCAAAAACAAATAAAAAAAATACAAGATCATAGTCCCTCGATGACGCTACGAATGTTTCCTTTCAAAATGATCTTAGTCCCTCAAAAAGAAATGATAAGATATCTCACGACATTGCTATCATGACTACACGATGACCCACACCCGTCACTTTGCATCCAAAGATAAAGCTTCTTACCAACCAATAGTGAGATAGAAATATCAAAGGAAAGGAAGAAATGAACAAAGACTTTTGAGTAGGTAGAAACATTCTTAGTTGCTTGCTCACTTTCAAAACAAACATCCTTGCTTATTTTCAAAACAAACACCAAATACTTTCAAAAACAAACTTTAAAAACATAAAATGTTTTCAAAAGTCCAACACTTTGTATACATTCTTACGAACGAGAACCTTTACAAAGTTTTCCTAAACGAAGGCGCCTTTTCAAAATACTTTCAAAACCACCACAAAGCACATTTTCAAACAAAAGCAAGTGATCTAGAAAGCAACTAAGAGCCCATAGATAACTATGGATGAAAAGGGTGTTAATACCTTCCCTTTTCATAATCTACCCCCTGAACTCAAGAAATAATCTCAAAGGTCTTCCTGTTATTTTACACCTTTCCTTTTAGATAAAATAAAAGTCGGTGGCGACTCTTGCTAACCGCAACAATTGCGATAAAATGCAAAACATCCCAAGTCAGTTCTCCCACAGTATTACACTTGGGAATTGAGTTAGCCACAACAGATCCGGTCTGACTCATAACAGTTGGTACAGCTATGTCAGTCTCAGTCTGAGAATCATTAGGAAATTCAGAATCGGTAGCCATTGTACTCAGTCCATCAGTAGGAACTGAATTCTCTTCAGCATTATGATCTGCACTTTATACTTCAGTTTGAACTTCCCTCTCAGCTTCAGCTGAATTTTTAACTTTCCTTTACACAAATAATAACATGTTAGATTAGTCACAAACAATTTATACAATAGAATTAATTTTAAGAAACAATTATACCTTTCTTTTTAGAGAATTGGGGTCATGTGTCAATGCCTTGCAAGTCAATGCATTATGACCAAACTTGTCACATTCCGTGCACTTATATTCAACCCCGGGTCTTCTTCTTCTTGCACCTTCCTCTCCAAGTTCTCTTATCCTATGGGTGACTTGGAATTGCTCAGCCATGGACCATGTTAGAAACCAATGTCCATTGTTGAACACTTAATTATCTAACCTTCTCCTAGGTATTGGCATCACTTCATGTTGCCACTTTTCTAGCTTACTGGCAAATGTAGATAACCTATTCATAAGATATTTCCTTATCCACTCACACGTAGTCAATATAGGTTTGTCCCTAGCAACTAGTATTGTAGCATTAAAAGATTCAAATATGTTATTCATCAAAACATCACATTTAGGGTAAAAAGTGAAGGCATGCTTACACCAACTCTTGATAGGGACTGCCATCAACCAAGACCAAGCATTTGGGTCCACTTTCTTCAATTCATTCATCTTCTGGGACCATGCTTGATAATATGTAGCTTTAGCAGCCCTCATCATCAAATCCCTTATGAAGGATCTACCACCATTTTTTTTAAATTTACATATAAATTTCTAGGACACAATCTGTGTTCAATCCTATCAAACATCTCCTCAAAGACAACAACTAGTCCCTAAAGTAAAGAAGAAACATTTGCACATTCAATACAGAACCAACAAGTTAAAATAACAGTTAATTCACTACATTAATAATAGTTAAGAATCTGCGTACCTTCTATTGATCAGAGATGAATACATATCTTCTCTCTTGCCCAATGTATTCCATCAATAGTTGTATGAACCACCTCCAGCTCTCCTTAGTTTCAGTCTCAACCACCCCAAATGCCAATGGAAAGTATTGATCATTAGAATCTCTACCCACAACAATTAATAGTTATCTGCCATACTTTGTCTTCAAATGACATCCATCAATCCCCAAAAAGGGTATGCGTCCATTAATAAATCCTTTCTTACAACCATTCAAACAAAAATAAAAGGATCCAAACCTTGGTTGTATGGAAGAATTTGTTCTTTCAACATTAATCTTCATAGTGTTACCAGGATTCACACTTGTTAACTCAACTGCATACCTTCATATGGATGCATACTGATTATCTGCATCACCTTCAATTACCTTCTTAGCTATTAACTTAGCCCTCCATGCTCTTGCAACACTAATCCCTATAGAAAATTTTTACCTGATATCTTGCATTATGTCTCTTATCCTAACATTAGCATAAGTTTGCATCCTCTTTACCACATGCTTAGCCACTCACCTAGAGTTGGCAGATTTTTTATCCAAAACCCTAGCACATGTGTGAGTATCCACAAGTGTTTTTATTGCAAAAGTGTGTCTGCGGGCCACTTTAGAGCATGAGACCAAAAAGTCACATTTAGCCTTACATTCTAATCTCACTCTATAGATTTCATTTTTAGAAAGGTGATTTCCCTCCTATTGAAGACTGACCAATCACGAATAGCCTCCCTAAATTCCACAAGTGAATTAAATTCCATACCCAACTTAAACTTATAGTTCTTGTTGATGTGCTCTTTTCTAAATCTTTCATACTTGGGCCTTTCATCATCACAAGAATCATCTGGGTCAGCACTATTAAACTCATCACTATGGTATTCATCCTCATCCATTTTCTTATTGGGCCTACCAAAAAGCCCACTAAGACTTACATCTTTATTCAATGGCAATGTAACATTGATTCCTTCAAAGCCATCAAGAAGAGCAGCAGATCTCTCATCTTCACTGTCATCTAACCCTTCAACCATCTCCTCTTCCAACCCGTCCATTTCATTCACCTCATTAACACAATTAGGTTCGATATCATCAGCATCCAAGTCTCCCTGAGAATGTTCCACATATAAATGTCCATTGATATTCATTGCATTGAAGAATGATGAAAAATCATATGTATCAGGATCCTTTCTTATCAAAATATATCCTTCTTTAATATCTAAAACTTTAGTCCATAACCGAAAAGTACCATCCTTATACCCCCCCCCCCCCCCCCCCCCCCCCCCGCCGACTCACCAACTTCAGAATACTATCCATTGTCCAATTAGTAACTTCAAGCCCATTTACATTCGAATCAACCCCCCTTTGTAAATAATTTTAGAAAATTAACCCTAATAAATTCACCCCATGGTTAAAAGTAACAGTAAAAGGTTGGAAATCATGTGAATAAATAAAACTCAATAATCAAAATGTTACCCTTATATTACACGTTAACTATGATGGAGTTTAAATATTAACTTACCTTAGACATTGCAAGCATCGTCTTTGTATTCATCGTCACCTGATGCTTCGTCTTCATCTTTGTCATCGCCTGAGCTTTGTCCTTTATGCAACACAAACTTCTTCACATGAACCTTAAGTTTTGCATGGGGGTATATAGAAATGAAAATGTAAATACCAACTAGGCTATCAATTGAGTAAATTAAAATGCCATGTGTGTATCTAGAAATAGCACGTGGATAGAATTTCAAATTATGAGTGATGATTCCATGACACCTGGCTAATGGGGGGTTATGTGAGGGAATCTACATAACATAAGGGGGAAATTAAAAAAAAACTTTACTAGGGGCTAAAACCTAAACTCGCTAACATTACAGGGGGGTTTGTATATTTAACCATAATTTCATTAAATGAATTCGAAACATCACTACATGTTATAACATAATGAGATTTTAGTAGATGATAGCAATTGATTAGAAAAATTATTCATTCCTCATGTATCTATCATCGTCAGAAGAAATCTAGCCATGACATCCAACCCATGTGTTCTTCATTGTTTCTAAGCTTCAATTTCGTCTGATTTTAGAGGATAGACTGCTAAATAATTTCTAAACCCTTATAATTCTTAATATTTATTGTGTGTTTGATATAAAGACACAATGATGTGTGGTATGTTTCCATTTAAACTCCCACTTTGAAATAAAAAAGATTTAATGTTTATCAACATGTTACAAAAAAATTAAAATCCCATTTTGAAATATAATAATTTTAAATAATAGATAAAATTAAATCCAATTTTGATAATACAATGACATTCGTAGTTAGTTAACCCATTCCATTGACTTTAATCACACAATATCATTCATAGTTAGTAAACCCATTCCATTGAATTTGATTACACAATGTGATTCATAGTTGACCCATTCCATTGACTTTGATCACACGATGTCATTTGTAGTTAGTTATCCCATTCCATTAACTTTGATCACACGATGTAATTTGTAGTTAGCTAACCCATTCCATTGACTTTAATCACACAATGTCATTTGTAGTTAGTTGACCAATCCCATTGACTTTTATCGCACGATGTCATTCGTAGTTAGTTGACTCATTCCATTGACTTTGATAATACAATGTTATTCGTAGTTAGTTGACCCATTCCATTGACTTTAATCACACATTTTCATTCATAGTTGACCCCCTCCATTGAATTTGATCACACAATGTGTTCAGACTTGACCCATTCCATTGACTTTGAGAATGCAATGTCATCGTAGTTAGTTGACCCATTCCATTGACTTTGATAATACAATGTCATTCATAGTTAGTTGACCCATTCCATTGACTTTGATCACATGATGTCATTCATAGTTTGTTAACCCACTCCATTGAATTTGATCACACAATGTGATTCATAATTGACCCATTTCATTGACTTTGATAATACAATGTCATTCATAGTTGACCCATTCCATTGACTTTGATCACATGATGTCATTCGTAGTCATTTAACCATTCCATTAACTTTGATCACACTATATCATTCATAGTTGACCCATTCCATTAACTTTGATCATAGGATGTCATTCGTAGTTAGTTGACCAATTCCATAGACTTGGATCACACAATGTGATTCATAGTTGACCCATTCCATTGACTTTGATCAGGCAATGTCATTCATAGATAGTTAACCCATTCCATTGAATTTGACATAGTTAGTTACACCATTCCATTTAAATTGGCCACACTATGTGATTCATATTTGACCCATTCCATTGACTTTGATGATACAGTGTCATTAGTAGTTATTTGACCTATTTCATTGACTTTGATCACGCGATGTCATTCATAGTTAGTTAACCCATTCCATTGAATTTGATCACACGATGTCATCCATAGTTAGTTAACCCATTCCATTGAATTTAATCACACGATGTGATTCATAGTTGACCTATTCCATTGACTTTTATAATACAATTTCATTCGTAGTTATTTGACCCATTCCATTGACTTTGATAATACAATATCATTCCTAGTTAGTTGACCCATTCCAGTGACTTTGATCACACAATGGCATTCATAGTTAGTTATCCCATTCCACCAAAATTTTATCAAACTATATCATTCATAGTTGACCCATTTCATTGACTTTGATCACATAATACCATTCATAGTTGACCCATTCCACTGACTTTGATCAGACGATGTGATTCATATTTAACCCATTCCATTAAATTTGATCATAATATATCATTCATAGTTGACCCATTTCAGTGACTTTGATCACATGATGTCATTCATAGTTAAACATTTCCATTAACTTTGATCAGAAGATGTGATTCATAATTAACACATTCCATTAAATTTGATCACACGATGTCATTCTTAGTTAGTTAACCCATCCCAATGACTTTTATCACACGATGTGATTCATAGTTGACCCATTCCATTGACTTTGATAATACAATGTTATCCGTCGTTAGTTGACCCGTTCAATTGACTTTGATAAAACAATGTCATTCATAGTGACCCATTCCATTTACTTTGATCACACGATATCATTTGTAGTTAGTTAACCCATTCCATTTAATTTTATCACATGATGTGATTCATAATTGAACCATTCCATTGACTTTGATAATACAATGTCATTCATAGTTGACTTATTCCATTGACTTTGATCAAACAATGTCATTTGTAGTTAGTTAACCTATTCCATTGAATTTGATCACACAATGTGATTCATATTTGACCCATCCCACTGAATTTGATAATACAATGTCATTCATAGTTAGTTGGTCCATTCCATTGACTTGGATAATACAATGTCATTCATAGTTAGTTAACATTTAATTTGATCACACGATTTGATTCATAGTTAGTTAACCCATTCCATTGAATTTTATCACACGATGTGATTCATAGTTGACCTATTCCATTGACTTTTATAATACAATGTCATTCGTAGTTATTTGACCCCATTCCATTGACTTTGATAATACAATGTCATTCGTAGTTAGTTGACACATTCTAGTGACTTTGATCACACGATGGCATTCATAGTTAGTTGTCCCATTCCACCTAAATTTGATCACACTATATCATTCATAGTTGATCCATTTCATTTACTTTGATCACATAATATCATTCATAGTTGACCCATTCTATTGACTTTTATCACATGATGTGATTCATATTTAACCCATTCCATTGAATTTAATCATAATATATCATTCATAGTTGACCCATTTCAGTGACTTTGATCACACGATGTCATTCATAGTTGAACATTTCCATAAACTTTGATCTGACGATGTTATTCATAATTAACCCATTCCAATAAATTTGATCACGTGATGTCATTCGTAGTTAGTTGACCCGTCCCAATGACTTTTATCACACGATGTGATTCATAGTTGATCCATTCCATTGACTTTATTAATACAATGTCATTAGTTGTTATTTGATCCATTCCATTGACTTTGATAAAACAATTTCATTCATAGTTGACCCATTCCATTGACTTTGATCACACGATATCTTTTGTAGTTAGTTAACCCATTCCATTTAATTTTATCACATGATGTGATTCATAGTTGAACCATTCCACTGACTTTGATAATACAATGTCATTCGTAGTTAGTTGACCCAGTCAACTGACTTTGATAATACAATGTCATTCATAGTTGACTTATTCCATTGACTTTGATCAAACAATGTCATTTGTAGTTAGTTAACATATTCCATTGAATTTGATCACACAATGTGATTCATATTTGACCCATCCCATTGACTTTGATAATACAATGTCATTCATAGTTAGTTCACCCATTCCATTGACTTTGATAATATAATGTCATTCATAGTTAGTTAACATTAAATTTGATCATGCGATATGATTCATAGTTAGTTAACCCATTCCATTGAATTTTATCACACGAAGTGATTCATAGTTGACCCATTCCATTGATTTTGAATATAAAATGTCATTCATAGTTACTTGACCCATTCCTATGACTTTGATAATACAATGTCATTCATAGTTACTTGACTAATTCCATTGACTTTTATCAGACGATGCCATTCATATAGTTAACCCATTCCACCAAAATTTTACCATACTATATCATTCATAGTTGACCTATTTTGTTGACTTTGATCACACGATGCCATTTATAGTTGACCTATTCCATTGAATTTGATCACACGATGCCATTTATAGTTGACCTATTCCATTGACTTTGATCACACGATGTGATTCATATTTAACCCATTCCATTGAATTTGATCAAACTATATCATTCATAGTTGACTCAATCCATTGACTTTAATCACACAATGTGATTCATATTTAACCAATTCCATTGAATTTGATCATATAATGTAATTCATAGTTTATTGACCAATTCCATTGAATTTGATCACACAATGTGATTCATAGTTGACCCATTTAGTTGACTTTGATAATACAATGTAATTCGTAGTTAGTTTACTCATTCTATTGTGTTTGATAATATGATGTCATTCATAGTTGACATGTAACACCCTTTTCTAACCCCAAGCAAAAATATTTCATAGATTAGAGTAAAACAGCATGCATAATACCAAAAGAGTTTCATATGTAGTTTTCCAAAACATAGAAAACCAACACACAACATTAACATACACCTGGTCATAATACATAACACATATTCAAACTTCATGTTTCATCAAACTATGCATATCACAACAAAATAATTATTTACTCAAATTATAATAATGATTATATCCTATACTATAATCATAAGCCAGCATAGCAAGTCATATGGATCCAAAATATTAGGCACTAAAGCCACTCAACATGGTATCTCAAAATAAAAACCAAATAAGAGAATGTAACAATATCTCTTCACAAAAAACATGAGTCCAAATATTCCCCCAGTGTTACATGACTAGAGCATTGACTCAACACCTAAAAAACTAGATAAAGTCTAGCTAAGCTCTTCAACTATCCTCGTGTGAAGCACCACTATCTTCGGTACCTGAGCGGTATCATTTAAAACATCATTCTAACAGAAGAGTGAGAATTCACATCATTATAATATAAACAATGTATATAACACACATACATCAAAGGAATTCATCATACTTCATATAATTCTCTATACAACTGGCTTTACCATTCCAAGTACCAAAATAATTATATTCAAACATTACAAGTATACCAAGTAGAACCATTCACACAATCATCGCACATAGCACAATTTCCACCAAAGTAATATCAATGTAACAATTAATTCAATTATCACATATATTACAAATATCACCAATGTCACGATCAAACCAATTATCGCATACATTACGCATCAAAGCAAAACATCACATGACAACAAATGTGACTTCAATGCAACTCAATGTGACTCATGCATGTGATACCATCATGAACATCAAGCTCACTTCACTCTCGATTCCATATCTAGAATCAGATCCACGCTTCTGATTCAAACAAGATCAAATCCCATTATTATGAACATATTGTCCACCACTTCTATTTCCATACAAGGATCAAAGCAACCATCATTATGGACATATAGTCCACGACTTCTATTTCCACACAAGGATCAAAGAAACCATCATTATGAACATATAGTCCATCGTTTCTATTTCCACACAAGGATCAAAGCAACCAACCGGAGTTCAATCTCCCCATGAATGCATGTGCAAATATAACCAAATATATGCAAGTTAAGATTATCATCAAACCTTAATCATACCGCATATCACAATAATCCATCAAAATGAATTATCCCACCATTGCACAAACCATACCTTTATCATGTTATCTATCATTACCGACAATGCAATTATTTATCATTCACCAGTCACACATATCATGAATAGCATTTAGCAATAAAACTAATTCATATTTCACCAATTCATGACATACATATGCATATATACAAATTTACATGTCACTTTATACAATCACATAATGATCCAATCATCCAATTCCAACAAAACTAACTCTATCTTAAAGTTTATTATGTTAGCTTCCTAATTTTTCGAACGACACCTAAAGCGGAGTTACAGTTCAAAAGTTATGGCCGTTACAAAAATCTGTCAAAAATACTAGGTGCCACTCGGATCTTCTCAGGTCGACCCATGAGTCGAATCATACTGAGTCTATTGGTCGTTGTTGTACCCCAAAATTTTCCCTGCCATATTTCTCAAAACATTTCAAGAAAGATCCCCAAGTTGCTCAAGATAGTCCAAGGGTTGGCCAGACAAGCTCTCTCCTAAGGCAGTCTACTTCAAATTAAGGTTTCATGTTGCATCAAGATACTTGAGTCCCAAGGACCCCAAATGCTCAACATTGTCCTAATATGTTCTCAAGATCATCCATGTCAAGTTTCAAGCCCTACAGAGGAACTTTTCTCAGTCAATTGCTCAAAGGCCTGAAAATTGACTGTGCTAGGGCAAAAGTCAACTGTGGCCCACATACAGTCAAACTTCAAGAATTTTGGTCAACATACTCAGTTTGAAGTATATTTCATCATTTGATCAAGGGTTGATCATGATTCATCAGGGATTGCTCATAATTCCTCAAAGAACCAAAAGTTGTTAAATTAGGGTTTTGTAGGAAAAGTAAACTCAACTTTGACCAAGCATACCTTTCTCATACTTTATGAGAAATGACCCATCCAAAGCTAATTTTTAAGAGGATTCAATTCCATACAATCCATCTTCATCTCCCAAGTTCAAAATATGCACTCACAAGAAGTTATGAATTTGGACATTATAGGTCATTTTGAAAAGTCAACAAAAACACCTTTTTTGTCAAAGCTTCATACTTAAGCATGGAATATCAAATTGAGATGATACCAAGAGGGTTTATTAGAGGACATCTCAAGATTTCTAAAAAGTCCAAGAACACCTCCAAAGAGTCAAAATTGAGGAAGTTATGCATTGGTGAAGTTGACCTTTTTTGCAAAATTGCCAAAAGTCAACTATGCCCAAAACTTCAAATTTTGCCAAATGGGCCCAATCTTTTTCACTTGTTTTGAGTTGGCAACATATTCCACGAGCTCTAGCCCTTGCTACTTGTCCTTATCATATTTTTATTATTTATTTTGATTTTTATTTGAATTAATTCAATTTAAATCAAAACAAATCATATAAAATCCAAAATATTGAAAACAAAAGATGTTGTGCTTGTTTCAGGTTTTGTTATACAACTAGCATCAAATCAAACTCGTGTAAAGGCATGTGTGCACAAAAAGATTGGATTTAGGCCATTTTTGGAAAGATTTTAAAGGTGAATCAAATCAAGATCAAGGACATTGATGGAGGAAGATTGAGACCAGGTTTTCAAACCTAATTCACTCCTCAATACATATAGAAGCAATGCAGATAAAAAACGAGGTCAGAAGCAGACGCAAGAGGCAGAACAAAAACTTGAAAAATCAAGAAAAAGTGCAAGATCGAATTCAGTGTTCCAGAAATCCTCAAGGCATCCTAGCTATCTCAATCCCTTCCTGAGATTCCCAGCAAGCGAAAGCAATCGAAACCAAGCATTTCCAGGCCCTGTATCGCGCTGTAAGTTCATCACGACCTTGCTTATTTCTTGAATTTGATTAGCATGATTTAGGCATTGTTAGGGTGAATTAATCATATATTGTTGATCCATGGAACATTTGCAAGCTTCCTGTATTGATTAATTGCATTCATATGGCATGTGGTGGATTTCACCATTATTAGGGTTTTAGATTCCGTTTTAGGGTTTTTTCTTGCAGGTGAAATTAGCTTTCATGAATGGTACCATCATGTTCAGGAGGACGAGACGAGTCCAACCATGGCATTAGATGTCATTTATATGGCCCATGGAAGATTTAGGAACGAGCCCTGTCAATAGCTACGGACAAATGTCCGTAGGTAAAAGTCTGGGACTTTTACCCACGGAGAAAGGAAGAAGATGACCTATGTGTCACCTCTCCATTGGCCCATTCAAACTTTATGCGCGCGTTTTTTTATCCTCCACTAATGCTTGTTTTTTGTATATTATTATTGTTATGTATTCCATGTACAACAAACGCAAAGTGGTGCAGTGGTGAGCGTAGCGTGGAAATTGCTCCAGGACCTGGGTTCGAATCCCAGGTCCCCCTATTTCTCTATGATATTTTCTTTTTCAGGATCCAGCGTACACATGAGTCCAGCGACCACCATGGTCCATCATAATCCAGGGTGCCAAGTGTCCTAAGGGCCAGATCCAAAGACTATCAATGGAAGAACACCATGAGGCTTAGTCAATGTGTTGCATGGGATCACTGGAAGTCAAACATGGGCTTCAGATTGTTGGGCCCAAGCTTGATACCTACACCCCCCATAATTCTCAGGCCCAATTCTTTTTCTCTATTCTTTTTATATTTTATTTAACTCATTTAATTTATTTTACTAACAAAAATTAATTTTCCTTTTATTAAAAAACTCACAAAAATATTTTTTTATCCAATTAAATTTAAGATGTTTTATTTCTATTAAAAATTAATTTATTTAATTAGGCTATTAATTTTAGAAAATTTTAATTCTTTTTGCAAATAATTAAAATTAATTAGAACAAATAGGTTTTTTTATTTCTAATTTAATTATATTTTATTTTTCCTAAAATAATCAAAAACATAAAAAATAGGCCATGTAATTATTTTTTATTAATTAATTTAATTAACTAATTAATTGCATATTTAATTTAGAAAACTTATTTCTTGTATTAAAAACAACAAAAAATTGTTTTCTTTTCATTAGGTTAGAAGGGTCAAAACCCTAATTTCTCGTCGATCTAATTTTCCTCGCGCGCTTTATTATTATTTTTATCTATATTGATGTAACTACCTATAGTTTGTAATAGATTAATTAGGACATTTATTTCCATTTATTGTTTTATTTTCAAAGGGTTTGTTTTTGGCAATGTAAATACCCGAAGCCTTGTAATAGTGTAATTTAAATTCCGCACTTTAAATTCCGCAAATTATTAACTGTTAGATGTATGATATTAGGATGCATGACAAGAATGTATGATTAATTTTAAAACAGTTAGATCACCCTAAATGTGCAAAGATAAATAAATCTGAAATCGAATCACTCGCACATGCGCACTCCTAGGGTACACTCATGTGATGCGGTGGGAGAACTGACTTGAGGTTTTGCGTTTTGTCGCAAATGTCGCGGTTAACAAGAGTCGCCACCGACTTTTCTTTTATCCAAAAGGAAAGGTAAAAAAGCACAGGAAAGACCTTTGAGATGTTTTCTTGAGTTCGGGGGGTAGATTATGAAAAGGGAAGGTGCTAGCACCCTTTTCATCCATGGTTTTCCATGGGCTCTTAGTTACTTGTTTAGATCACTTGCTTTGCTTTGTTTGAAATGGTGTTTGGTGTGGTTTTGAATGTATTTGGTAAAAGAGGCCATTCGTTTAGGTAATCTTTGTAATGATTCTCGCTTGTAAGAATGTATATAAAGATATTTGTCTTTTGAAAATGTTTTCAATGTTTTGTAAGATGTTTTGAAATGTGTGTGCATTTATTTTTTAAAATAGCAAGGATTGTTTTGAAATGGAACAAGTAACTAGAAGCTATCTACCTACTCAAATGTCTTTCTTGTGCATTTTTCATTCCTTTGACATTGTTGACTTACCATTGATTTGGTAAACAACCCTATCTTTGGATGTAAACAGGGCGGGCGTGGGTCATCGTATGACCATGATAGCAATGTTTCCAAGTATCTTAGCATTTTTGAGGGACCAAGATCATCTTTGTTTAGGCAACCTTTGAATAGCGTCATCAAGGGACTATGATCTTATACTTGTTTTATTTTGCTAAGATACTTCGCATGCGTAACATGGCCATTTTATTTTAGGCAACCAAGTGGGAGAAACCTTAAGGGTGCTTGTGTGCAAAGTGTGTCATTTTCATGCTCTTGTCTTGCATTTAGGGTTTTCTATTTTGATTTGTTTTTGTTCTTGTCATGCAAACCCTAATTTACTAAACATGGTATAAAAGCGATAAATTGCGTAAAATAAACTAAGCTATTACAACAATTATTATGGGAAGGGGGATACAAGTTTTGAATAGGGCTTTTGCACAAATATAAACCTAAAAATATTATTACAACCCAATCGAATATTGCGCGAATTAAATAAATGTACAAGTATTTAAAATGCAATGCAATGTATTTGTGAAAAAAATGTTTTGGTATTTGTTTTTTGTATGAGAAAAATAATTAATTTAAACCCTAAAAAGAAAGGAAAAATAATATTATTTTTGGAAGGGTGAAACCCTAGTTTTTTAATTAAAAGAAAATAATATTTCAATATTAATATTTTATCCATTTTTTGTATAAGAAAATAATAAATAATATTATGTGCAAATATTAAAAATTAAATGTGTATGGAAAATAAATATTTATGAGTATATATAATATAATAAAAATATTAAGTATTTTTAAATATATTTACAAGTTATTTTAAGAAAATAAGTTATATTCTATTAAATAAATTAATTTTCATGTGGAAAAAATAATAAAAAATAAAATAAAATTGCAAAAAATAAATAAAATATTTTTAGGATTTTTTATTGTTCAGAAAAAATAATCAAAGACAATAAATATAAAAATATGAAAAAATATGAAAAATATACAAAACTAGCCAGGGGGTGCAATTATCAAGTCAGGGGGTGCAAATAGCAAAACCAAAAAGGCCAGGCGCCAAAAAAAGCCCAGAACACTGCTTCGTCCCTGTCCTTGGTCATCTCCTTCGCGCGCCATAGTTCAAACCTGTAACTTTCAGATGCTTGCACAAAAACAAAAACTTATACATGAAACATGTGGCATTCAGTCTCACGATTTCAACCATATAAATTATGTGACCTAACTCTTAAAGATCAGAGAGAATTTTGGAACCCCTAATTCGTGACCTAAAAAATTCAGGAACTTCAAGCTTCAAATTCTCACAGCACAGTTAATATAAATGAAAAGTATGCATATGTACAGCTTCACCATGTTATGGACTACATTTTTTCATCACAAATCGTGGCTTGAGGATTCCTATTCAGAGAGATAGAGTTCAAGAAAATACCTCCTTCAGTTGGATTCGAGTAGAGCAATGTAGGGACTTTAATGGAGGCCTGAGGATTGTGTGAGCTTCCTGGAACTTCCTTCAAGCTATTCTGATGCTTACTTTGCTTTGAGGATAAGTGGAACTCTCTGCACAAGTCAAGTTGCAAGCTTCAAAAGTGAAAATGGTGGATGCTGAAACAGGGCTTACAGAACCAGGGTAAGGGCTTGGCTTGCTTTGGTATGATATGTAGGAGGTGTTTGAAGTGTTAAAATACAAAACACACGAGTCAAAAATTAGTTGGCTTGGGTTTTGCAGAAATGCTGTGTTTGGATAGAAAAATGGTGTTTTTGAGTTTTGGGGAGTTTTTGCTTCAATCCTATCGTGCTATGCATTGTGACAAGTTTGTATATTTGTAAAGAAATGATACAAAGTCCATCCCTTACTAGTTGTACAAGTTCTGACCTTTTGGCAACCTTTCTTGTATTTTAAGCAAAGTGAAGTGACCAATGCTACATGCTTGTACTGGCTAGCTTAAGGGCTGCAAAGAGCTTGTACAAATTTCTTAAGACCTGTGTGAATTGCTTGCACCAAAGGGATAAGTCCAAGGCTCAAGATTGACAAAGTTTCAAAAGTTGCACTTTATGAAAATGGCATTGTGAACTTTTGGCCAGAAATGGAATTATCTCTTGTATAAAGCTCCAAAAGCAAAAATAATGCCTTTAGATTCTGAGTTTGCATTTAATTATGGAGCGTAGAGTGATTTTAGGACCTGTAAATCAAGATACAAGCAACATGGATCTAATTTGCAACTTGATGCTTTGTAAAAATGGCTTGATCAAAAGTGATAAAATGCCAACTTCCCTTCTTTGATTCTCCCTAACCAAAAATGATCTTGGAGAGTTCTAAGACATTTTGGAAAGCTTGCAATGTTCTCTATAATCCATATTTGAAATTAAATTTTAGATACTTCTTGGAACTAGGTGAAAAATGTACATGAAGTTGGGTCCAAAAACAGCCTAAATTAGGGCAAAATTTCACTAAGTTATTTAGTTCATGGACCTATATTCACAAATTCATAACTTGAGATCCAAACATCTTTTGGGAAAAGTTTGTGAAGAAAGGTTGTAGATTTCATGGAGGACTACACCTTTCATGTTGGAAGTTTTCTTTGAATCACAATGCATCATAGTGAAAAAGTGGTGAAAAGTTGGGGAAAAATAAGAAAATTTCCATACTTAAGAAAATTCTAAGTTATGAAAATTTTCAAATTCAAAACCCTAATTTTCAAAATTGGTTTTCTTGGTGAACAAGTTTCATGTTTTTACATATCTTTATGAATTATGACCCTTGGCACTTGATTTTGACCGAAAAGTCAAAGTTTGACTTTTCAGTGTACAATTGACTTTTGATCAGTGGACTGCAAAATTCATCTGTCAACCCAATGAACTTGAGATCTTTTGAACCATGTAATTGAGTAAGGATGATGCCATTGAAACCTTGAAATCATGTTTGAACTCAATTGGTTATTGGCTAGGTTAAAAATCAGAAATTTCCCTTTCTCAGTCAAAACCCTAAGTTTGACCATTTTGCCCTTTTGATGATTTGATCAAATTTCTTGAGGAGTTGTGATCCAAACTTGATCAAATGATACATATGAGTCTAAAATGTTGATATGGATAAAAAAATTATAAATTTGACTGTAAATTGGCCATGGTTGACTTTTCCCCAATACAGTTGATTTTTAGGTCAATTGTCCAATTGACTGATCAAAAATGTGGTTCAAGGCTTGAAACTTATCATGAGCAATCTTAGGGATCCAAAATGGTGTATGAAAGTCACATGAAGCATTCGTGGTCCAAAAATCCTTGTGCAAACTCAAACCCTAACTTTGGGTTATCAGTGCAAGATGAGATGTCTTGAGCTGACCAATCCCTAATCTTGTCTTGAGTCCAACAAGTCTTGTGAGAAAAATCTTGATAAATGAGAGGGCAAATTTTGGGGTACAACAACTCCCACTTGGTTGCCTTCGGTAAACAGTCATTGAGTATAGGATGCTTTAGTGGTCGTCCTTTTGTCTAAACAAAGATCAAAGTCCCGATTCGGAAAAGTTGCCTCGGAATTCTTGCCTCGGAATTCTTGCCTCGAATAATTGATCTAAGACATTAGGGTTATTACTAAGACGTCCTAACATTGCTTTAGTGACCGTACATCCCTTTCGAATTGACCCTCAAAACTCCAATGATGATGCTACCTACTCACTAATAATTTGGATATCGTTGTCTAAAGGAAACGAAAATAGAACGATTCTTTTTTCGAGTAGGTAGATTAGCTCTTAAGTACTTGGTCAATCAAAAAAAAAATTTCACACTTACACTCCTTGTTAAACAAAGTTTTCAAAAACAATTCATTACACTCTTGAAGACAGAAGCAAGAGTTAAATCAAAGTCAAAACAAAAGCTTTTCAAATCACGCAAACACAAAGAAAACAATTTTGAAAATGATGAGCAAGTACCTAAGAGCTCGTAGATAACTACGGATAGAAAGGGTGCTAATACCTTTCCTTTCTATAATCTACCCGTACTCAGAAGTATCTAGAAAAAGGAATTTTTCTGTGCTTTTTTCCTTTCCTTGTTGGATAAAATAAAAGTCGATGGCGACTCTTGCTTACCGCGACATTTTGCAAAAACAAACGCAAAACGCAAACCAGAAAATTCCTTAAAAAATAGGGAAAACACGTCCCGGTTCTAGCCACCGTATCACAGAACTGGTGACTCTGCTGGGGACAAAATAAGTGGGGTGTACCTTAGGAATAGTCCATTATATTGTTTTCGATTGTTTGATCTATTTGCTTTATATTTGTGGGATTTGTATCAGAGTTACTATAGATCCTAACCCGGATCTGGGGACACCTTTTAGCTAAGTAGCAATAGACTGTGAGGGAACTGTACGACATAGACCGATACGGTTGAAGCAGTAGCTACATTGGTGTGACACATTAGTCGGTACCGATATCCCTTGTGGAGGAACAAGGAGAGTATGAGGCTTCTAATGGGTTATTAAGCATCAAATGACCTTAGAACCTATAATTGACCAACTTGGCCATAGAAAGTAGCAGTATGCTACACTCATTGAGACCATACTCTCGCGATGATTCCGGCCGCAAGAAAAGATTTCTAAACTGGAATTATGACCGAGGGAGGATGGTCAGTGATATTGAGAACCTCTAGAACCCGGTTACTATTACTAGGACAGGTTGAATCAACTAAACTGAAAGAGGGTAATACCTAAACTCCATGCCAGCCTGAAATTTAAGGGCTATTGTGTGACTTGTTTGCCCTTACCATGTTTGCTATTTGTGATACTTGTGGTGTGTTTTTATCATGACATCATGCATCATGACATTGCATGGATAATTCATTAGACTAACCATTTCAAAGACCGAGGGGATTCATCTTTGTTCTGTTTTGTAGATCATGGCCTCTATGTGCAGAAATACCATTCGAATCAGCTTCGTGCAAGTCCCTGCTCAGCTTAGAGAGTTGGTTTCAAAGGTTCCTGATACTTCTTCCTTTGTTAGAAGACATGTTCACCTCCTTAGCTTGGTCACTTCTAAGTTGGATGAGCAAATGATGAGTGTCCTGTTCCAGTTCTTTGACCCGTTGCATCACTGTTTCACCTTCCCGGACTATCAGTTAGTCCCTACTTTGGAGGAGTTTTCTGATTTACTTGGCATATCTATTCTAGAGCAGACACCCTTTACAGGTTTGGAGATAGCTCCTAGGCCAGAGGATATTGCTTCATCCCTACATCTAACAAAGGCCGATGTAGTATCTAACTGGGAGATTCGGAGTGGGGTTAAAGGTTTCTTGGCTAAGTTCTTGATCGATCAAGCTCAACAGTTCCGGGACAGCTTAGACTTTCAAGCTTTTGAAGACATCCTGGCTCTCCTCATCTACGGCCTGGTCCTGTTCCCGAATCCAGATGCCTTCATAGACGTGAACATAGTCAAGATTTTAATGTCTCGTAACCCAGTGCCTACTCTCTTAGGTGATATGTTGCATGCTCTTTATACTCGTACTATTCGGAGAAGGGGAACCCTCTTGTGTTGTGCACCGCTGCTGGCAAGGTGGTTTATTTCTCACCTCCCCAAATCTATATTGAAGAATGAGGAAGGTATGGGTTGGGCTTACAGAATCATGTCCCTTGCTCATACAGACATCCTTTGGAGTACTAAAGATATGGAAAAGGTAGCTGTCATTGATCGGTGTGGGGAATACCCCAATGTTCCATTGCTTGGAATTCGAGGAGGCATAACCTATAATCCTTGTTTGGCCTTACGACAGTTCGGACGAGCTCGGAGGGACAATCCTCATGAGCTGCTGCTTACAGGCATTGTCTTTGACTTCAAGGGGGATGTTGAGGGACATCGCCGCAGGTTCATACGAGCTTGGGACAGGGTTAACAGGTCTGATCCACATGAGCTAGGAATGAAGACTTCTCTCCCGATGCAACCGTATCTCCAGTGGGTTTGTTCCCGTGCTCAAAAGCTGGGGATGCCATACGAAGTTGTTTTGCCGGTGATCATGGAGCATGCTGATGAAGAAGGGGTTCCTTATACGGTCATCCATCCATACATGCCTACTGATATTGGGGCATTAAAGAGATCTTGGATCCAGTTAAGGGAAGAAAGGGATACTTACAAAGAGAAGTATCATGAGCAGGAACAGAAGATCCTGAAGCTTACAAGGCAACTAGAGACTGAGAGGACAATCAACGATTATGTCAACACGAAAGGAAAACGACCATGGGAATTCTGATGTCTTTTACTATTTCTAGTTTAGATTTTCTTTTTCAGTATTTCTTTTGTAACGCCTTAAAGGCATTTGTTAAACATTGTTTCAAGTTTTAATCTAATAAAGTGTGTTTTATTTTGGTTTACAAATTTGAATCTCCCAAAGTGTTTGAAATCATTTCATACGCATATCATTACCATGCACCTCATTACAGGTACCCTTACAGGTTTCTTATCTTCTTCGCTGTTTATTTCAGCACAATATGTCTTCTGAAACACCTACTGATCAAGCCATCAAGGCTCTGCAAGCTCAGAATGCTCAGTTCCAGGAGATGTTCTTGAACTTGGCCAAGAGTCAACAAGATTTGAAGACCCTTATCTTGAAGGACAAGGAGAAGAAGAAGAAGAAGGTGGTCCTGCTGAATATGGGTCACAGATTTGGGAACAAGTTAAGACAAGAAGATGATTTATCTCACTCATCTGGAGGGGGAGAGAATCAAGAAGAAAGGAAGGGTCATAGCCCTGTGGTTTCTGACAATGACACAAACTTTGATGAAGACCGGTATCCTCCTGCCGAGGATAGGTATAAGCAACTCGAAGATCGGCTAAGTGCAATGGAGATCCAAAAGATACCTGGGTTGGACTTCGAAGATTTGGGTTTGACATCTGGGGTGGTGATCCCACACAAGTTTAAAGCTCCTGTCTTTGCTAAGTACGATGGGGTCTCCTGCCCAAAGTTACACCTTTGCTCGTACGTCAGAAAGATTCAACCGTATACTGCTGATAGGAACCTATGTGTTCATTTCTTTCAACATTGTCTGTCAGGGACTCAACTTGAATGGTTCTATCAACTAAAAGGAACTAGTGTCTGCAACTGGGAGGACCTTGCTGCCGCTTTTTACAAGCAATACCAGTATAATTCCGACCTTGCTCCCACGCGTACTCAACTTCAGGGTATGTCTATGGGTGCGAGCGAAGGTTTTAAGGACTACGCTCAGAAGTGGAGAGATCTTGCTGGAAGAGTACAACCCCCTCTAGCTGATAGGGAGTTGGTGGATATGTTTCTTGGGACTTTGTCTGGTCCATACTTCAATCATTTGATCGGTAGTTCATCGTCCGTGTTTACTGAATTGATTATGACTGGGGAGAGAGTCGAAGCTGGTATTAAAAGTGGCAAGATACAGAAAGGTGCTTCGTCAAGTACAAAGAAGAAGCCTTTCAAGAAGGAATCTAGTGCAGTTTACAGCTCGAGGAGCCAAAACTGTCCCGAACGCTACCAAGCAGTTAATGCGGTGGTAATTTCAAGACCAAATGTTGCCCCGCAACGCAACACTCAGCAAAGAGTAGAGAGACCGCAAAGACAGTATACTTGGCTCAGTATGACTTTATCTCAAATTTTTCCGTAATTGTTAAAGACCAACTTGGTGATTCTGAAGGAGGCTCCAAAGAATCCCAGGACTACATCACCGCTGTATAATCCGAACGCCCGTTGTGCCTATCACTTTGATAGCCCAGGGCACGATACTAACAACTGCTGGGCTTTGAAGAATAAAGTGCAGGATCTGATTGATGCTAAGGAGATTGAGTTTGAAGCACCAGAAAAACCTAATGTCATAATGGCTCCTATGCCCAAACATGATCAGGGAGTGAATGCGATTGGAGATGATGATGAAGAGTCAGATTTTGACAGTTGGATTTACCCGACTACCAACGGAGGATTAAGAAATTGGACGGCGAAGGATTCCATGCCCGTTTCTTTTATTACATAGTAATAAGACTTTTGTTTTGAGATTTATAACACACAATTTAAAACTTTACGGCCCGGTGCCTTGCCCGAGACACCGTGGCTTTGTTTGAGGGCTTAATATTTGTCATTTCCATATATCATCAATAAAAGCATTGGATGTTTTCTTGCATTACGAATTTTGCGCTCCTTATTTTTCTTTTCTATCTTGCAAAATAGCTATTTGTCTTACACACACTCACATATACAGGTCTACATCCACTCTGGATCCCAATGATAACGACTCTGCTACTACCAGTTATGACTTCGAAAGTACGATCAACCAAGCTGAGGACGAAGGTGAGAATGATAGTGAAGTTCCTGGGGAACTTGCTAGACTGTTACTTTAGGAAGAGAGGACCATTCAGCCGCATGAAGAGTCAGTGGAAACAGTAAATCTGGGTACAGAGGTGTGATCGGTGGATCTGGAACTGACTGTTTAACGCTGGTTCGCGAAATGTCGCAGAAGAAAGAGTCGCCACCGTCTTTTATTTTTTCCCAATGGAAAGGACAAAAGCACAGAAAAATTCCTTATAGAGATTGCTCTCGGTTCGGGAGGTAGATTATAGAAAGGGAAGGTGTTAGCACCCTTTCTATCCATGGTTATCCATGGGCTCTTAGATACTTGCTCATTGTGTTTTCAAAAATGGTTTGTTTGCTTTTCAACTGTGGGTTTTAAAAAAAGTTCTTTGAAAATTTCAGTTCGACTCTTGTATCGGTCCTCAAGAGTGTTTGAAAAATTGCTTTCGAAAGCTTTTTGAAAAGGTGTCGGTGTGAAAAGTATTTTTGATTTGTTTTGAAATTAGAGCAAGTATCTAGAGTCGTCTACCTACCCTAAGGAATTCGTCTGTGTAAATGTCCTTAAAGTAGTGCCATCCCACTATTGAGAGGTAGGTAGCACCACCATCGGAGGTGTTCGGGTCAATTCGAAGGTTCGGGACATGGTGATCACCGGAGCAATAGGAAGACACCTTAGAAGCTACCCTCATGCCATGTTCATGGACATGAGGAGTTACTAAAACGTCCTCTACTTGACGATCACCTTTCGAGGGGCAAGGCAACAATGAGGCGTACCCTAGGGGTGGTGTGTGATTTGTGTGTCGTTTTCAGATATTTTTGTCTTGTCATGTATTGGTGATCTACGCATTGCTTTTATTTTGACATTCATTCTTTCATGCGATAGTTAACAGTTAAAAGTTGCGGGAACATAAAAATCCTACGCTATTACAAAGGCGCGGGTCCACATCGCCAAATTTAATCCAGGACCCGATTTGAAATAAAATAAAGTGCGAAAAATAAATATCCTAATTATTCTATTACATGGCTTTGGGAGAATTACATGAAAAAGGAAATAAAATAAAAATGCGAGAATAAGTAAAATCGGGAATGCGAGGGCGTTGGACCCTTTTTAGGAAATTAAATTATAATTAACAAATTAAATTAAGTTAAATGAGAAAAGGAATTATTTTTGAGTTTTTCGTATTTATTGATTTTAATGAGAGAATTAAATGAAATTAAAAAGTTAATTAACTCTAATTCTAACTATTTTTATTTATTAAGAAATATGTTAAAATTGAATCTAAAATTAACCTAATTAATTAATACAATTTTATTTACAAAAATAAATAATTAATTATTAATAAAGGTAAAAGAAAAGAAAAAAGATAAAAGTGTTTAAAACCCTAATTCTACAATTTTTAAGTTTATAAAAAAAATATTAAGATTTAAACCTAAAATTAAGACTAAATTAATTAATAAGATTTATTTACAAAAAAATATTAAATCAAATTTTATTTTTTTGTCTTTTCTGATTTTTATTATTTTTATATTAAAGGAAAAATATTAATTTAAGGCATTCAATTAAAACTAAATTAACAAATAAAAATAGAAAAATAAAATGAGTGAAAGAAGGCAAACCAATGGGGGTGTTGACCCCAGTTTGGAGGTTTTGTCCCAGCAATTAGGCCCAATGTTTAAGGCCTTGTTTGACTTTTCTGGCCACGTGCGTATGCATTGACTGGTGCCCATGGTGTTCTTCAAATCTTGACCTTTGGATTGCCCTCAGTGGCCATGTGGCACGTTTGGATATGAGGCTACATGGTGGGCTTCAGGAAGCAAGCTGCATAGAATCTCATGGAAACAAAATATATTAAGGAAGTGAGGGGACCTGGGAATCGAACCCAGGTCCAAGTGCTTATGTGACAACGCACTAACCAACTGTGCCATTTGCTTTCTTTGTAACATTAATGGACAATAAATAATATATAAAACAAAACATGCTAATGATGTTAACTCAAAAAACGCGCTAAAGTTTGAATAACCCTATCACATGGAGACAAGTCATCATCTTCCCCACTCGTTTGCATTTACCTGAAAAACAAAACAAGATTGCGGGGGTTTTAAACCCCCACTATATGATGTATGAAAAAAATAGCGAATAGGCCGTCGTTGATCATAAATTGATCGCGACCTATGGGTTGAGTTCGTATCAAGCTTCTGGTTCTAATGGCCCTGGTCTCACGTCTCAATTTTTCCAAAACAAAGAAACCCCAAATTTGCAGTCATGAAACCCTAGCAAGCTTCAATGGTGATTTCGCGTATAGGCTATAAAAACTCAATTCAACAACATCAATAGACTCAGAAGGTTCATATTAGCATAAAACAACAATTAAAATGTATGAAAGATGCCCAGAAACTTAAACACGATTATGCATATTTTCATGAAAAGTGTGACATGGTTCTACCGTTTCTTGGTGTTAGAGGTTATGATTTTGATTCAGGAAGATTCCTGGAGGTGTCAGGATTGCAATGGAATTGTTGTTTTGCCTTGAAACCTGCTGAAAATAGGAAAACAGTTTTGAAATTTTCTTCAAAAAATACAAAGTTTGTTTATGGCTTGAGCGCAGCTTCCAGGGTTGTGAGCTTTAGGGTTTGCATCAGACTTATATGAGGGATGGATTAGGGTAAAGATTTGGATCCAAAACCCTTTGCATTGATGTATGGAATATTTGATTTTCATGCATATTTTTTCAAATCTTTTTCATGTGATTTTGATTCCAATCATGGCCAATCTTTCCAATTTGGGTTGTGCACGAATCTTGAGTCTTTAAGGAGAGCAAATACTGCATAAAAAGATTCAAATGCATTGGTTGAGTATTTTTTCCATATTTTAATTAATTAAATGAATTAATTGTAATTAAAAATTCAAATAAATAAATAAAAATGATGAAATAAATCCCCTTTGGGCCAAATGGTCGTGCATAGCCTTTGGATGATGAATCTTGGAAGAAAATGTGGCCCATTAGCAATTTTGAGGCATTTGAAGCAAAGTTGACTTTTCAAAATTCCCAAAAATTTCCCAACTTCCACAAGGCATATGTTGCTCAATTTTTAAGATTTGATCATGTTCTTGGACATTTTGGAAATGTATTGAAGTCCTCTAACCAATGCCTTTGGTCCCATGTCATTTTGATTTACCAATCTCAAGTTATGGTCTTTGACTTAAAGTCCCTTTTTGTTGACTTTTGAAAATGACCTATAATGTTGAAATTGATAACTTTTTGTGAGAGCATTTCTTGGACTTGAAGTGTGAAGAGGAGTTGTAGGAAATGTCTTTATCTTCAAAATGAGCTTTGGATGGAATTTTTCTGATAAACCATGTGGAAGTTATGCCTTGGTCAAGTTACAGTTGACTTTTTCAACTGTCCAAATATGGAAACTTTTGCATCTTGAGACTTTTTGAACCATGCATTGAGAATCATGATCAAGAATTGATCAAATGATGTTTGTGGCTTCAAAATGAGATGTTGACCAAAAATTTGAACTTTTGACTTTCAAATGACCATTTTACCCCTATAGTTGACTGTTGAGTAATTAGGGTTTTTGACTGTGCAATTTTGTGTTGTAAGTCTTGAAACTTGGTATGAGGATGCTTGACCATGTTTATAGGCATGTGGGACTTGATTGGACCCTTGGAAACTTCATTTTCTTTGTCAGAACCAAAACCCTAATTTTTGACTGTTAGGAGGCCCTTGAACTGTGCAACCCTTGGGGAGATTTTGAAGCATGTTCTTTGCAAATCCTGAAGAATATGGGAGGGCAAATTTTGGGGTACAACAGTTGCCCCTGTTCAATCTTTTTAGACCTGAGGATGCAGATTGGCTGACGTGCCTTTCGTAATCCGAAGGTGGAAGATGATTGAACACTAGAGTGCCTAGAAATTTGCGCTCACATAGTAGTGTGACGGTGGGAATGGGCTTATAGATGCCATTTGGAGATTGATGGATAGGAGGATGGGCTTATAGATGCCATGCTGAGAGGTGATGGATAGGTGGATGGGCTTATAGATGCCACCTGGGTGTCGATCGCATAAGAGATTCCTTAGCGAGAACTTGCATACCTGAAAAAGAAAATGATTACCTGACCTGTTACAGGAGCTGGTCTTCAAACTCTTATGTAGATGTGCCTTGACTGGTTACAGGAATTGAATATGGAGTTTCAAACGGTGATGAATGAACCAGGGATGGTTACTACCTCAACAGGAACGCTGAGAGAACCTTGGACGATTACTACCTCAACAGGAACGCTGAGAGAACCTTGGACGATTACTACCTCAACAGGAACGCTGAGAGAACCTTGGATGATTACTACCTCAACAGTAACGCTGAGAGAACCTTGGACGATTACTACCTCAACAGTAACGCTGAGAGAATCTTGGGCGACTTCAACCTCAACAGTAACGCTGAGAGAATCTTGGATATCTTCTACTGAGTCTTCATCAGGAAAATATTTTAGGGATCGATTTAACTGGACTAGAGAAGGCCTTTGAATGAATAAGAAACAGGAAAATCTTAGGGTTGATTTAACTGGACCGGACAAGGTCTTGAAATCTTCAACTGGATAAGAAACAGGGAGATCTTAGGGTCGATCTGACTGAACCAGAGAAGGCCTTTGACTGGATAAGAAACAGAAAATCTTAGGGTCGATTTAACTGAACCGGTCAAGGTCTTGAAATCTTCAACTGGATAAGAAACAGGGAGATCTTAGGGTCGATCTGACTGAACCAGAGAAGGCCTTTGACCGGATAAGAAACAGAAAAATCTTAGGGTCGATTTAACTGAACCGGTCTAGGTCTTGAAGTCTTCAACTGGATAAGAAACAGGGAGATCTTAGGGTCGATCTGACTGAACCAGAGAAGGCCTTTGACTGGATAAGAAATAGAAAAATCTTAGGGTCGATTTAACTGAACCGGTCAAGGTCTTGAAATATATCTGAGAGCTTAACTGGATCCTTCCTGAAAGGTAAAGGTCAGTCATATGCAATGCATGATATGGATCAAGCAATGATGTTCTCAACATAAATGAGATTGTAAGATATGATGCATATATGCATGCTATAATGTATGGACATGCGATGTGTATGAAGGTATGTTTTTGTCTAGGAAAATAAATCCTTGACGGATGCCGGGAAGTCATATCCTGGGCTGATGTTGGGAGAAAAGAAAATTCGTTTCCGCTGGGGATGATAGTTGCAAGAATACCGGTAGGAGAAGATAACTCCGTTGGGGAATAAACTTGGCGAATGGATTTCTCTGCGGGGAAAAAAATTACTCTAGCTACCTTGCTGGGGAACAGTACTCTATGGGGGAGGTACTTTGTTAGAATGTTGATGGTAAGTTGCTGGGGATACCATTGTTGTGTTGGAAGTGTTAATAGACTTCGCTGGGGATAAGAAGATTGTGCCGAGGACGATCTTCCCGTGGTTTTTGGCTGAGGATAACCCAGTTATATCCTGGTAGGGAAACAACTCTTTGAATAAAGCCGGGGGACGCGTTCGTGCTCTGCGAATGACAAGCTTCCAGAATCTACTAGGGATAAGCTTACTGCTTGGGGAGATGGATTCCAACTTTCATGGGGAAACTGGATTGGACTCTCCTGGGGATATTTTCAACTGTATCGGGGAAGTGACTCCACTGAATGTTTGATATACCGCCGGGGAACAATCTTTAGACCAAGACTTTGTTAAGAATGTATGATGTGCTGGGGAATGTTGAGATCTGCTGGAGGATACCCAATTTCCTTAAGGCTGACTGTATAACTTTTCTTGGGGAGGGTGTATTGACTTGTTGGCTCACTCTCTGGGGGATTAAGATATCTGGTTATGTTCTTCAGCCGAACCTACCTTGGTACCTTGGTGGATGGAACAATTAGATCGCTTAGACAACTCTTTATTGCCCCTGTTTATAATGTTACCTGTAATTAATCCTTTGTTTCGTATGCAAATATTCATGAGTTAGCAAATTATTGTCAATGCATATATCACAAATTGAACCTTGGACGTTCTTCGCAAAACAAAACAGAAAAGGGAAAACAATTGGCAATTTGAACTGAAAAGTGATTTTTGTATTGATTTTTTTGAATTTGCCTGTAAATAGGCGTTTTATGTACAAGAGGCTGAACGTCCTAGTAAGAGAACGCCGCCGAACAAAAGAGTTTATACAAATTGTACAAAGGAAGATAAAACAGCTGTGTGAAATGAATGATCCCACTGGGTTCCAACTCTGCTATTGCCTTTATATCTCCGAGCGTCTCATCACTTGATGACCTTGGTTGAAGATGAAGCTGATCGATCGATGCCGTCTGAACTTGATGTAGATACCGGATTCTGGATGCAAAGTGATCCAATGAGACATAGTATTACACTTTATCCCTAACTTTTGCCTGGACCGCCCTTTCGGGTTTTCAGTCCACCGGGATACCCATTTTTGCCCAAGCCGCCTTTTCAGGTTTTCGACTTACCGGGTGTACATATTTTTTCATTTCATCCCTTCATTTTGCCCGAACCCTTTTGGTTCGCTGGGAGCCCTAATTTTTGCCTAGGTATGTCAACCTAGCGGGTCTTTATTATGCGTAGTATCTTTTTACTATGTCTGCATTGGCGGGGTGAGGAAGGTCGTCACCATCCATGTTGGTTAGAATCATGGCTCCTCCTGAGAACACATGTTTAACCACAAATGGCCCTTCGTACGTAGGGGTCCATTTGCCCCTTGGATCACTCTGAGGAAGGATGATTCTCTTGATTACCAGATCCCCAACTTGATATTCTTGTGGTCTGACCTTTTTGTTAAATGCCCTGATCATTCGTTTTTGGTACGTCTGACCATGACAGATAGCAGCGAGTCTCTTTTCGTCAATTAAATTTAGCTGATCAAGTCATGTCTGGATCCAATCATCTTCATTCAGATCTGCATCCTTCATTATCCGGAGAGAGGGTATTTGCACTTCGATCGGTAAGACTGCCTCCATGCCGTAGACCAAGGAAAAAGGAGTTGCCCCGGTTGACGTCCTGGCTGAGGTACGGTACCCATGTAGAGCGAACGGTAACATATCGTGCCAATCTTTATAAGTCACTGTCATCTTCTGCACGATCTTCTTAATATTCTTATTTGCTGCTTCTACAGCCCCATTCATCTTCGGTCTGTAGGGAGAAGAGTTGTGGTGCTGTATCTTAAACTGCTCGCAGAGCTCAGTGATCATCTTGTTATTGAGATTGGTACCGTTGTCTGTAATGATCCTCTCAGGGACGCCGTATCGACAGATCAGATTATGTCGAATGAACCGTGCCACAACAGTCTTGGTTACCGTAGCGTAGGATGCTGCCTCAACCCACTTCGTGAAGTAATCACTCGCTACCAGGATGAAGCGATGCCCGTTGGATGCCGTAGGTTTAATCTCACCGATCATATCTATGCCCCACATTGCAAACGGCCAAGGCGCAGTCAGAACATTTAGAGGAACTGGAGGATCGTGCACCTTGTCTGCATATATCTGGCACTTATGGCATGTCCGAGAATGCTGGTAACAGTCAGCTTCCATTGTGGACCAGAAATATCCTGCCCGAAGGATTTTCTTTGCCATGGTATGTCCACTGGAATGTGCTCCGAAGGTACCTTCATGTAGCTCTTCCATGATCCTTTCTGCTTCTGTCTTGTCCACACAACGCAGTAAGGTCGAATCATGGTTTCGCTTATACAGGATGCCGTTGCTAAGGAAGAACTTCGCTGCGAACCTTCTTAGAAACTTCTTATCGTTGACAGACGCACCTTCAGGGTATTCCTGAGCTTCCAAATATCTCTTCACCTCATGGTACCAAGGCTTCTCAGTCACCAATTCAGTCTCAAGATCACAACAGTATGCCGGTTCGTCCAGTTTCCAGATGATGATCCGGGGAGCCTCATTGTCCCATTTGACCTTGAACATAGAAGACATCGTAGCTAACGCGTCCGCCAGCTGATTCTCCTCTCTTGGGAAATGTTCAAAAGTTATCTCTGTAAAGTGGGGGATCAAGGTCAACACACATTCTCGGTAAGGAATAAGATTCGGATGTTTCGTATCCCACTCCCCTTTGATCTGATTGATCACGAGAGAGGAATCTCCGAAGACACTCAGAAACTTGATCCTTAAGTCGATCGCAGCCTGGAGACCCATGATGCATGCCTCATACTCCGCCATGTTGTTGGTGCAGTTGAAACATAGCCGGGCAGTGAATGGAGTATGAGTGCCTTGGGGGGATATGATCACAGCACCGATACCGTTACCTAAAGAATTGGAGGCTCCGTCAAAGTGCATAGACCATCGGGATCCTTCCTCAGGTCCTTCATCCGGTCCAGGTACCTCACAATCAGTCACTATCATGATGCTCTCGTCTGGAAACTCGAAGTTCACTGACTGATAGTCGTCTACTGCCTGATGTGCCAAGTGGTCTGCCAATACACTTCCTTTGATAGCTTTCTGAGTTGTATACTGGATGTCATATTCTGTCAAGATCATTTGCCATCTTGCTATTCTCCCAGACAGAGCAGGCTTTTCAAATATGTACTTTATCGGATCCATCTTTGAGATCAATAAGGTAGTGTGAGTCAGCATATACTGTCTCAGCCGGCGAGCAGCCCATACCAAAGCGCAGCAAGTTTTCTCGAGCAGTGAGTATCGGGTCTCACAGTCGGTAAACTTTTTGCTAAGGTAATAAATGGCATGCTCTTTTCGGCCAGACTCGTCATGCTGCCCCAGCACACACCCCATTGAGTTGTCAAGTACTGTCAGGTATAATATCAGAGGTCTCCCCTCAACCGGTGGCATAAGGATGGGTGGTTCTTGGAGATACTCTTTGATTCTGTCAAAAGCAGCCTGACATTCATCATTCCAACGTACTACCTGATCTTTCTTCAGCAGCTTGAAGATTGGCTCACAGGTAGCAGTTAGGTGCGATATGAATCGAGTAATGTAATTCAGGTGTCCTAAAAAGCCTCTGACCTCCTTCTCTGTCTTAGGAACTGGCATCTCTTGAATGGCTTTAACCTTGGCAGGGTCCACTTGAATACCCTTATCACTTACAACGAAGCCTAGCAACTTTCCAGATCTTACCCCGAAGGTGCACTTGTTCGGGTTCAACCTCAGCTTGTACAACTTCAGTCGGTCAAACAGTTTCTGCAGATGATCAAGGTGTTCTTCCTCAGTCTGGGACCTTGTGATCATGTCGTCAACATACACTTCTATCTCATGATGGATCATGTCATGAAATAAAGCAACCATGGCGCGTTGGTAGGTTGCCCCAGCGTTCTTCAGTCCAAAAGGCATGACCTTGTAGCAGAAGGTGCCCCACTGAGTAACAAATGTAGTCTTTTCCATGTCTTCAGGTGCCATCTTGATCTGATTGTAACCTGAAAAACCATCCATGAAAGAGAACACCTTATGCTGAGCAGTATTGTCAACCAGGACATCAATGTGAGGCAGAGGGAAGTCATCTTTGGGGCTGGCCCTGTTCAGATCCCTGTAGTCGACACACATCCTAACCTTACCGTCTTTCTTTGGTACTGGCACCACATTAGCAACCCACTGAGGATAAGAAGTCACTGCAAGAAAACCGACATCAAACTGCTTCATAACCTCGGCTTTGATCTTCTCAGACATCTCTGGTCGCATACGGCGGACCTTTTGCTTGACAGGAGGGTAGTCTTCCTTAGTAGGCAAATGATGGACCACAATGTCGGTATCCAACCCGGGCATGTCTTCGTAGGACCAGGCAAATATCTCCACATAATCATGTAGCATCTGAGTCAACCGTTGCTTCATGCTGAGCTCTAGGTTGGCACCAATCTTTACCTCCTTCCTGTCCGTCTCAGTACCCAGATTTATTGTTTCCACTGGCTCTTCGTGTGGTTGAATTGCCCTCTCTTCCTGAAGTAACAGTCTTGCAAGCTCTCCAGGCACTTCGCAATCATCTTCACCTTCATCTTCGGCTAAGTTAATCGGATTTTCGAAGTCATAACTGGCAGTAGCAGAGTCGTTACCAGTGAGATCCAGAGTGGATTGAAACCTGTATGAGTGAGTGTGTGTAAATACAGCTGTTTTGCAATATATAAAGAAAGGAAAGGAAGAAAAGGAGCATAAGATTTGAAATGCGAGAAAACGTCCAAGATTTTTATTCATGGTATATGAAATGACAATTTATATACCCTCACAAATGGAGCCACGGTGCCTCGGGTAAGACACCGGGCCGTAGAGTTTTAATTGTTTATTACAAATAACAAAACAAAGAAGTTTATTACTGCGTAACAAAAGTAACAGGAGTATGATCTTTGGCAATCCAATTGGTCAATCCGCCATCAGTTGTCGGGTAGATCCAGCTATTGAACTCTGACTCTCCCACTTCATCTTCATCTCCCACAACATTCACTCCTGGGTTGGTAATGAGCACAAGAGGTCTTCTGATCTTTGCCTTGCGGATAGCCTTCTGACCCTCTGCAATAAAACCCAGTCCAAACTTGTCAGTTTTAGGCGTAAAATCAGGGAGCCTGTCCCAGTTAGCACATTCACCTTTCTTGATCACAGCCCGGGCATCCTTCAGGGAAGCCATCTTCAAAGGAACATCCTCTTCGACCACTGTTTCCGCTGCTGCCAATGTTGGAGGTACCTCTTCGAAATGCTGAAAGGGGGTTTCAATAAACTCCCCGTCCATCTCAATATACCTGAAGGAATTCAAATGGCTCACCATATACTCCTCCTCTCCCTGCACGGTGACAATCTTCCCTCTGACGGGATACTTGAGCTTCAGGTGCAAGGTAGAGGTTACTGCCCCAGCTTTGTGGATCCAAGGTCGACCCAGTAGACAAGAATACGATGGACGGATATCCATCACATAGAAAGTAGAGTCGAATACTTGAGAACCCACACGAATAGGAATGTCTACCTCTCCGTGGACCATCCTCTTAGAACCGTCGAAGGCTCTGACGATGATATTGCTAGGTTTCAGCTCCAGGCCTTCACAATCCAAACGATCTAAGGCCTTCTTGGGTAGCACGTTCAGGGAAGAACCAGTGTCCACCAACACGTGCGTAAGAGTAGTGCCCCTGCATTCAATAGAGACATGCAGGGCGTCATTGTGGTCCTTTCCCTTAGCAGTAAGGTCAGCATCCGAGAAACCCAGACCATTGTCGGCTGTTAGATTGGCTACACAATCAGTAAACTGGACAGCAGATGTCTCCTGTGGCACATGGGCCGTCTTGAGGAATAAAATCAAGGCCTTAGCGTGGGCCTCGGAGCACAGTAGTAAGGAGAGCATTGAGATCTTGGAGGGGGTATGCCACAGCTGCTCGACAACATTGAAGTCACTCTTCTTGATTATTTTTAGAATTTCCTCCATCTCTTGTTGGGAGGCCTCAGCATTCACAGATTTTGGCGCCTCCATCCGGGAAGGCTCATCTTCAATCCCTTTGCCCCGAGCATTAGATGACTCGACAGCAGGGGAAACAACTTGATCAGAACTGGGAACAGGTACACTTGCAGGTGTTATGGTGAGGGGTCTTCGAATAGCTGGTGGTGCAATGTCAGGCGAGAAGAGCCTGCCACTGTGGGTAACTTTTGCTGGACCAGTGATATTGCTGATGCTGGTGCCAGTGTTGAACTCTTGCTTGATTCCATGCACATACACGTCTGCCCCATAGTGCCATGGGACAGCCTTATCAGATTCATAGGGGAGAGGCCCCGGAACAGTAATAATAACGGGTGCGACAGTCATGATTTGAACCGGCTTCCTTGGGAGAGCCTTGATCGGATTATTAAAGATTGTAACAACAGAAACTTCTTCCACCGGAACAAACTGAACAACAGTCTTCTTGAACAGAATCTCTTTGCTGTCCATCAGTCTTTGGATGCCCAACTTCAGCAAAGGACAACCAGAAAGGGAAACAGCACAGAAAAGGAAACCTTCACTGCAACCCGGAAATAAACCGGCCAACAGTAGGTTCCTCTTAACAGTCATCAAGGGAGTAGCTATATCATTCACGGAAACGGCGTATACATCTTCATCAACGGCATTTACTCCATGCTGGGGCATAGGAGCAGTCACCACATTTGACCTCTCAGGCGCTTCAAACTGTATCTCTTTTGTGTCAATAAGGTCTTGCACCTTATTCCTTAAGGCCCAACAGTCATCAGTGGAATGCCCCGGGCTATCGGAGTGATAAGCACAGCGGGCATTTGGATTGTATTTTGGAGAGGCAGTATTCATAACTTTCGGGGCCTCCCTGACAGTCACTAGGTTGGTGGACAACAACTGCGGCAAGATTTGTGATAGAGTTATACTCAAACGGGTAAACTCTCTCCTGGGTCTCTCAGCCCTTTGAGGATTGGTTTGCCGAGGAGCGGCAGCAGGCTTAGCGATCATCACCGCGTTGACAGACTGGCGGCGCTCAGGTTTCTCTTGTCTTCTAGACCCATATACAGCACTGGCCTCCTTCTTAAAGGGCTTCTTCTCGAAACTTGACGACGCACCCTTCTGAATTTTACCGGACTTCATTCCAGCCTCTATTCTCTCCCCAGTCAGAATAAGATCAGTAAACCCTGCAGATGAGTTATCGATAAGATGATTGAAAAATGGCCCAGATAGGGTCCCCAAGAACATGTCTACCAACTCCCGGTCAGTTAACGGAGGCTGCACCCTGCCAGCCAGATCCCTCCACTTCTGTGCATACTCTTTAAAACCTTCGCTTGACCCTAGCGACATACCCTGAAGTTGGGTACGTGTAGGGGCAAGGTCGGCATTATATTGATACTGCTTGTAAAAAGTAGTAGCCAACTCCTCCCAGTTACGAACCTTGGTCCCATCCAGCTGATAGAACCATTCGAGATGAGTCTCTGAAAGACTCTCCTGGAAGAAGTGGATCCACAAATTCTTGTCCACTGAGTACGGTTGAATCTTCCGCACGTAGGATCTGAGATGTAGCTTGGGACAAGACACCCCGTCATACTTGGTAAAAGATGGTGCTTTGAACTTATGAGGAATGATCACACCAGTAGATAAGCCCAAGTCTCCAAAATCCAGCCCAGGCACTTGTTGGATCTCCATAGCATTCAGTCTGTCTTCCAACTGCTTATACCGGTCTTCAGCCAGAGGATACTGTTCCTCATTGAAGTCAGTCTCGTTGTCAGAGACTACTGGACTAGGACCTTTTCCCCCTTGGGGACTGCTCTTGCCTATAGAAGAACCAGCCTCTTCATTTTGCAGAGTGTTGCCAAACCTTCGGCCCGAGTTAAAAAGAACAGTTCTCTTCTTCTTCTTCTTCTCCTTCTTCAGGAGCAAAGCCTTCAGCTCTTCTTGGCCCTGAGCCAAACCCATGATCAGTTCCTGAAATTGCGCATTCTGCGCCTGAAGAGCCTTGATAGACATCTCGGTTGATGATGAGTCAGGATTCATGATGCTGAAATAAACAGCGAAGAACGGTAGGCAACCTGAAAAGAAGAAAACCTGCTATGCACATGATGAATGATATGTGTTTATGCAATGCATTCAAGGGTTCGAAAGTTCAAATTTGTTGTAGACAAAAAGGAACACACATTATTGTTAAGGAAATAATTGTTCAGTACATCAAAGCCTCATGGGCACATATTACAAAGCAAATCAATCCCAAAAGACACTACGCATCCTCTTTGGAGCTATGTAGGTGTTGAGATTCCTCTCCTCGTGCAATAGGCGGGTGAGCTCCAAGACCTTCCTTTCACTAGCATGTAGACTAGTCTCAAGAGAATTCCTTTCTTCCTTAAGCTGGATCCAGCTCTTCTGCATCTCTTCCCAGGACGTGGGCATGTCAGGATGCTGAATGGTGTAGGACACTTCTCCTTCCAAGACTGGCTCTTTGATCACAGGGAGCATATGAGGATATGGCATTATTAACTTCTGGGAGCGGGCGCGTACCCACTTGAGATAAGGTTCCAACGGGATGGAGTTCTTGTGCCCCAGTGTCTTACTGTCTATCCTACTTGGCATCCTCCAAGCTCTGATAAATCTCTGGCGAAGTCCTTGTGCATCGTTGTCGAAGTCAAAAACTATGTCAGGAATTAACATGTCATGAGGACCATCCCTCCGAGCATAACCAAACTGTCTCCAAGCCAAGCACGGGTTGTAAGTAATACCTCCTCTGATTCCAAGTAAAGGAACATTAGGGTACTCCCCGCAATGATCAATGATAGTGACATCCTCTCTGGACCGAGGGCACCAATGTATATCTGCATGTGTAAGAGTCATCAACCGTTGTGACCATCTCAAACCCCGCTCATTCTTCAAAACTGATTACGGAAGGTGCGAAATAAACCACCTTCCCATGAGAGGAGTACAACACATAAGGACACCTCTTTTCCTCATGGTTCGAGTGTAACATGAGTGAAGGATGTCCCCCAGCAACGTAGGTATAGGATTCCTGGACATGAAGATCTGGACAGCACTGATATCTATAAGCTGATCTGGGCTAGGGAACAACACCAAACCATAGACAAGGAGGGCCACAACTTCTTCAAAAGCTTGTAAGTCAAGGGAGTTCCAACATTCATGGGCCTTTTCAAACAGAAACCTGGCTAAGAACCCTTTGATACCACTTCTAACTTCCCAATGTCCCTTGAGATCAGATGATTGTAGGTGTAAGGCTTTAGCAATCTCTTCAAGCTTGGGTTCCTTTTCTGTACCGTTGTAGGGTAGTTGATCAAGGATAGGGATCTTCAAGAGCCGGGAGAACTCCTCCAATGTAGGTACCAGCTGATAATCCAGGAAAGTGAAACAGTGATGCAGAGGGTCAAAGAACTGGAACAGGACCTTTATCATATCTTCCTCAATGTTGGTATTGACCAAGCTGATGAGTCTTCCATGTCTTTCACTGAATGAAGAGCTCTCGGGAATCCTGGATATAAGCTCCTTAAGCTGAGGAGGGATCCTTACAAGGCTGATTTGAATTGTCTTTCTGCGAATAGTTTCCATGTCCTACAAAACAAGAACAAAGATGAAAATTCGAACCCCTGAAATGGTTAGCCAATGCATATGATGTTGGATGATGTCATGATGCTATGATTAAACACACCACAGATATTTACAAAGGCAAACATGTAAGGCACACAAGTCACACAAGACAAGCCCTTAGAGTTTAGGCCAGCATGGGGTCTGGGTATTACCCTCTTGAAGTTGGTGGGCTCAACCTGTCGTATTAGAAGTAACCGGGTTCTAAGGGTCCCAATATCACTGGATTGCTTTCATTGTTCATCGTTTCGATTTAGCCACTGAACAGGCGACCGAAATATTCCAGGAAAGCAACCCTCAATTGAGTGTAGTATCGAGTATCAACCAACCTCGGACTGCACCAAAGTCAATTATCTCACTACCCTAAAGAGGCCAAGATAGTTCAATTAAGGTTCCTAAGGTCTGTTGATGCTTCACGACACCATGCGGAGGCCCCGTACTCTCCTTGACTGAACTCAAGGGTTACCGGTACACACCAAAGTGCCACATCAACGTAGCAGACTGTTTCAACCATGTCGGTATACCCCGCACAGTTCCCTCACAGCCTTGTTGCTACTTTCTAAGAAGGTATCCCCAGATCCGGGTTAGGATCTATAGAACTCCCAAGACAGTCCCACAATTTAAAGCAAGCAAATCAATACAATTGAAAACACAGTTATGAACTAATCCTAAGGTACACCTCACTTTAAGTTTATTCCCCAGCAGAGTCACCAGTTTTGTGATCGGTGGATCTGGAACTGACTGTTTAACGCTGGTTCGCGAAATGTCGCGGAAGCAAGAGTCGCCACCGTCTTTTATTTTCTCCCAATGGAAAGGACAAAAGCACAGAAAAATTCCTTATAGAGATTGCTCTCGGTTCAGGAGGTAGATTATAGAAAGGGAAGGTGTTAGCACCCTTTCTATCCATGGTTATCCATGGTCTCTTAGATACTTGCTCATTGTGTTTTAAAAAATGGTTTGTTTGCTTTTCAACTGTGGGTTTTAAAAAAAGTTCTTTGAAAATTTCAGTTCGACTCTTGTATCGGTCCTCAAGAGTGTTTGAAAAATTGCTTTCGAAAGCTTTTTGAAAAGGTGTCGGTGTGAAAAGTATTTTTGATTTGTTTTGAAATTAGAGCAAGTATCTAGAGTCGTCTACCTACCCTAAGGAATTCGTCTGTGTAAATGTCCTTAAAGTAGTGTCATCCCACCATTGAGAGGTAGGTAGCACCACCATCGGAGGTGTTCGGGTCAATTCGAAGGTTCAGGACATGGTGATCACCGGAGCAATAGGAAGACACCTTAGGAGCTACCCTCATGCCATGTTCATGGACATGAGGACTTAATAAAACGTCCTCTTCTCGACGATCACCTTTCGAGGGGCAAGGCAACAATGAGGCGTACCCTAGGGGTGGTGTGTGATTTGTGTGTCGTTTTCAGATATTTTTGTCTTGTCATGTATTGGTGATCTACGCATTTCTTTTATTTTGACATTCATTCTTTCATGCGATAGTTAACAGTTAAAAGTTGCGGGAACATAAAAATCCTACGCTATTACAAAGGCGCGGGTCCACATCGCCAAATTTAATCCAGGACCCGATTTGAAATAAAATAAAGTGCGAAAAATAAATATCCTAATTATTCTATTACATGGCTTTGGGAGAATTACATGAAAAAGGAAATAAAATAAAAATGCGAGAATAAGTAAAATCGGGAATGCGAGGGCGTTGGACCCTTTTTAGGAAATTAAATTATAATTAACAAATTAAATTAAGTTAAATGAGAAAAGGAATTATTTTTGAGTTTTTCGTATTTATTGATTTTAATGAGAATTAAATGAAATTAAAAAGTTAATTAACTCTAATTCTAACTATTTTTATTTATTAAGAAATATGTTAAAATTGAATCTAAAATTAACCTAATTAATTAATACAATTTTATTTACAAAAATAAATAATTAATTGTTAATAATGGTAAAAGAAAAGAAAAAAGATAAAAGTGTTTAAAACCCTAATTCTACAATTTTTAAGTTTATAAAAAAAATATTAAGATTTAAACCTAAAATTAAGACTAAATTAATTAATAAGATTTATTTACAAAAAAATATTAAATCAAATTTTATTTTTTTGTCTTTTCTGATTTTTATTATTTTTATATTAAAGGAAAAATATTAATTTAAGGCATTCAATTAAAACTAAATTAACAAATAAAAATAGAAAAATAAAATGAGTGAAAGAAGGCAAACCAATAGGGGTGTTGACCCCAGTTTGGAGGTTTTGTCCCAGCAATTAGGCCCAATGTTTAAGGCCTTGTTTGACTTTTCTGGCCACGTGCGTATGCATTGACTGGTGCCCATGGTGTTCTTCAAATCTTGACCTTTGGATTTCCCTCAGTGGCCATGTGGCACGTTTGGATATGAGGCTACATGGTGGGCTTCAGGAAGCAAGCTGCATAGAATCTCATGGAAACAAAATATATTAAGGAAGTGAGGGGACCTGAGAATCGAACCCAGGTCCCAGTGCTTATGTGACAACGCACTAACCAACTGTGCCATTTGCTTTCTTTGTAACATTAATGGACAATAAATAATATATAAAACAAAACATGCTAATGATGTTAACTCAAAAAACGCGCTAAAGTTTGAATAACCCTATCACATGGAGACAAGTCATCATCTTCCCCACTCGTTTGCATTTGCCTGAAAAACAAAACAAGATTGCGGGGGTTTTAAACCCCCACTATATGATGTATGAAAAAAATAGCGAATAGGCCGTCGTTGATCATAAATTGATCGCGACCTATGGGTTGAGTTCATATCAAGCTTCTAGTTCTAATGGCCCTGGTCTCACGTCTCAATTTTTCCAGAACAAAGAAACCCCAAATTTGCAGTCATGAAACCCTAGCAAGCTTCAATGGTGATTTCGCGTATAGGCTATAAAAACTCAATTCAACAACATCAATAGACTCAGAAGGTTCATATTAGCATAAAACAACAATTAAAATGTATGAAAGATGCCCAGAAACTTAAACACGATTATGCATATTTTCATGAAAAGTGTGACATGGTTCTACCGTTTCTTGGTGTTAGAGGTTATGATTTTGATTCAGGAAGATTCCTGGAGGTGTCAGGATTGCAATGGAATTGTTGTTTTGCCTTGAAACCTGCTGAAAATAGGAAAACAGTTTTGAAATTTTCTTCAAAAAATACAAAGTTTGTTTATGGCTTGAGCGCAGCTTCCAGGGTTGTGAGATTTAGGGTTTGCATCAGACTTATATGAGGGATGGATTAGGGTAAAGATTTGGATCCAAAACCCTTTGCATTGATGTATGGAATATTTGATTTTCATGCATATTTTTTCAAATATTTTTCATGTGATTTTGATTCCAATCATGGCCAATCTTTCCAATTTGGGTTGTGCACGAATCTTGAGTCTTTAAGGAGAGCAAATACTGCATAAAAAGATTCGAATGCATTGGTTGAGTATTTTTTCCATATTTTATTTAATTAAATGAATTAATTGTAATTAAAAATTCAAATAAATAAATAAAAATGATGAAATAAATCCCCTTTGGGCCAAATGGTCGTGCATAGCCTTTGGATGATGAATCTTGGAAGAAAATGTGGCCCATTAGCAATTTTGAGGCATTTGAAGCAAAGTTGACTTTTCAAAATTCCCAAAAATTTCCCAACTTCCACAAGGCATATCTTGCTCAATTTTTAAGCTTTGATTATGTTCTTGGACATTTTGGAAAGGAATTGAAGTCCTATAACCAATGCCTTTGGTCCCATGTCATTTTGATTTACCAATTTCAAGTTATGGTCTTTGACTTAAAGTCCCTTTTTGTTGACTTTTGAAAATGACCTATAATGTTGAAATTGATAACTCTTTGTGAGAGCATTTCTTGGACTTGAAGTGTGAAGAGGAGTTGTAGTAAATGTCTTTATCTTCAAAATGAGATTTGGATGGAATTTTTCTGATAAACCATGTGGAAGTTATGCCTCGGTCAAGTTACAGTTGACTTTTTCAACTGTCCAAATATGGAAACTTTTGCATCTTGAGACTTTTTGAACCATGCATTGAGAATCATGATCAAGAATTGATCAAATGATGTTTGTGGCTTCAAAATGAGATGTTGACCAAAAATTTGAACTTTTGACTGTCAAATGACCATTTTACCCCTACAGTTGACTGTTGAGTAATTAGGGTTTTTGACTGTGCAATTTTGTGCTGTAAGTCTTGAAACTTGGTATGAGGATGCTTGACCATGTTTATAGGCATGTGGGACTTGATTGGACCCTTGGAAACTTCATTTTCTTTGTCAGAACCAAAACCCTAATTTTTGACTGTTAGGAGGCCCTTGAACTGTGCAACCCTTGGGGAGATTTTGAAGCATGTTCTTTGCAAATCCTGAAGAATATGGGAGGGCAAATTTTGGGGTACAACAAGAGGTAGACAAGGAAGAGGTCAAGATCGATGCAAATTTGGAGCCTAGTGTCAAGAAACGGTTGATTCAGATACTGCGTGACTATGTTGAGATCTTTGCCTGGTCTTATGAAGATATGCCTGGGTTGGGTACCGATATTGTGGTTCATCGTCTGCCTACTAAAGAAGATTGTCCTCCAGTGAAACAGAAAGTTCGCCGAATGTTCCCAGAGATGTCTGAGAAAATCAAGGCTGAAGTTATGAAACAGTTTGATGCCGGTTTTCTAGCTGTTACTTCTTACCCGCAGTGGGTTTCCAACGTGGTTCCAGTGCTGAAAAAAGATGGTAAAGTGCGGATGTGTGTTGACTATAGGGATCTGAACAGGGAAAGCCCCAAGGACGATTTCCCTTTGCCTCATATCGACGTTCTGGTTGACAACACCGCACAACATAAGGTCTTCTCCTTTATGTATGGTTTCTCTTGTTACAATCAGATTAAGATGGCTCCCGAGGATATGGAAAAGACAACCTTTGTTACTCAATGGGGTACCTTTTGCTACAAGGTCATGCCGTTCGGATTGAAGAATGCTGGGGCAACATATCAGCGCGCCATGGTCACTTTGTTCCACGACATGATTCATCATGAGATTGAGGTATACGTTGACGACATGATTGCAAGGTCCCAGACTGAGTAAGAACACTTCGACCATCTCCAAAAGTTATTTGACAGGTTGAAGTTGTACAAGCTGAGGTTAAACCCGAACAAGTGCACCTTCGGAGTGAGGTCTGGTAAGCTGCTGGGTTTCGTCGTTAGTGATAAAGGTATTCAAGTGGATCCTGCAAAGGTGAAAGCTATACAGGAAATGCCAGCTCCCCGAACAGAAAAAGAAGTTAGAGGCTTTCTGGGACGTCTGAATTACATTGCCCGATTCATTTCGCACCTGAATACTACTTGTGAGCCAATCTTTAAGCTACTGAAGAAATATCAAGTGGTAAGATGGAACGATGAATGTCAGGCCGCTTTCGAAAGGATCAAAGAATATATCCAAGAGACTCCTATTCTGATGCCTCCAGTTGAAGGGAGACGTTTGATCTTATACTTGAAAGTACTCGACAATTCGATGGGGTGTGTGTTGGGGCAGCATGACGAGTCTGGCCGAAAAGAGCATGTTATTTACTACCTTAGAAAAAAGTTTACCGACTGTGAGACCAGATACTCACTGCTTGAGAAAACTTGTTGCGCTTTGGCATGGGCTGCTCGCCGGATGAGACAATATATGCTAACTCACACTACTCTATTGATATCAAAGATGGATTCAATCAAGTATATCTTCAAAAAGCCTGCCTTATCTGGAAGAATAGCAAGATGGCAGATGATCTTGACTGAATACGACATCCAATACACGATCCAAAAAGCAATCAAGGGAAGTGTGTTGGCAGACCATTTGGCGCATCAGGCCGTGGATGATTACCAATCAATGAACTTCGAATTCCCAGATGAGAACATCATGTTGGTGACTGGTTGTGAAACACCTGAACCGGATGAAGTACCTGAGGAGGGATCCCGATGGTCTATGTATTTTGATGGAGCTTCAAACGCTTTGGGTAATGGCATTAGCGTCGTAATCATATCTCCTGAAGGCTCTCATACTCCGTTCACCTCCCGACTATGTTTTAACTGCACCAATAACATGGCGGAGTATGAAGCGTGCATTATGGGTCTTCGAGCAGCTATTGACCTAAGGATTAAGTCCTTAAGTGTCTTCGGAGATTCCGCTCTCGTGATCAGTCAGATCAAAGGCGAGTGGGATACGTAGCACCCAAATCTTATTCCTTACAAAGAGTATGTGTTAACGTTGCTTCCGCGCTTCGAGGAGATAACCTTTGAACACTTCCCTAGAGAGGAGAATCAGTTGGCGGACGCACTAGCTACGATGTCTTCTATGTTTAAAGTCAGATGGGACAACAAGGCTCCCCAGATTACTATTGAGAGGTTGGACGAACCTGCACATTGCTGTGACATTGAGACTGAAGAGGTAATAGAAAAACCCTGGTTCCACGAGGTGAAGAGGTATCTTGAGGCTCAGGAGTACCCCGAGGGTGCATCTGTTAATGATAAGAAGTTTCTGAGAAGGTTCGCGGTGAAGTTCTTCATCAATAATGGTATCCTTTACAAGCGTAACCATGATTCAATCTTACTGCGATGTGTGGACAAGAACGAGGCAGAAAGGATTATGGTAGAGTTACATGAAGTTACTTTCAGGACTCATTCCAGTGGACACACCATGGCAAAGAAAATCCTTCGGGCAGGATATTATTGGTCCACCATGGAAGCCGACTGTTATCAACATTCTCGGACATGTCATAAGTGACAAGTCTATGCTGATAAAGTGCACATACCTCCAGTTCCTCTGAACATCTTGACAGCTCGTTGGCCTTTTGCAATGTGGGTTATCGATATGATTGGTGAGATCAGACCTACGACATCTAACGGGCATCGTTTCATCCTGGTAGCTATTGATTACTTTAAAAAGTGGGTTGAAGCAGCTTCCTTTGCTACAGTGACCAAGAACGTCGTGGCACGGTTTATTCGGCACAACCTGATTTGTCGATATGGTGTACCAAAGAGGATCATTACGGACAGCGGTACAAATCTCAACAATACGATGATCACCGAGCTCTGCAAGCAGTTCAAGATACAACATCACAACTCTTCTCCTTACCGGCCGAAGATGAATGGGACTGTTGAAGTGGCTAATAATAATATCAAGAAGATTATGCAGAAGATGACGGTAACATACAAGGATTGGCACGAGATGTTACCATTTGCTCTCCATGGGTACCGTACCTCAGCGCAGACGTCAACAGGGGTAACACCCTAATCCTTGGTATATGGCATGGAAGCCGTCGTGCCCATTGAGTTTCAGATACCCTCTCTTTGGATCATGAAGGATGCAGGTTTGAGCGAAGATGACTGGATTCAGACCCGGCTTGATCAGCTGAACTTAATCGATGAAAAGAGACTTACTGCTATTTGTCATGGTCAGACATATCAAAAGAGGATGATCAAGGCATTTAACAAGAAAGTTAGACGACAAGAGTATCAAGTTGGGGATCTGGTAATCAAGCGCATAATACTGCCGCAAGGTGATCCCACGGGCAAATGGACCCCCATGTACGAAGGGCCATTTGTGGTTAAGAACATTTTCTCGGGTCGAGCTATGATTCTAACCACCATGGATGGTGACGACCTTCCTCACCCCATCAATGCAGACATAGTGAAAAAATACTATGCATAATCAAAGACCCGCTAGGTTGACTCGCCTAGGAAAAAATAAGGGCTTCCCGGCGAACCAAAAGGGTTCGGGCAAAAATAAGGGATGAAAATGAAAAAATCTGTACACCCGGAAAGTCGAAAACCTGAAAAGGCAGCTTGGGAAAAAAAGGGTATCCCGTTGGACTGAAAATCCGAAAGGGCGGTCCAGGAAAAAATTAGGGATCAAAGCGTAACACTATGTCTCATTGGATCACCTTGCAACCAGACTTCGGTATCGAGTATCAAGCTCGAACGGCGCCAAACAACCTGATTTACCTTCAACCAAGTAGCGAAGTGATGAGACGCTCGAGGATATAAAGGAGATAGCAGAGTTGGAACCCAGTGGGATCGTTCACATGGCTGTTTTTTTTCTTTCTTTCAAACAAATTGTATAAACTCTATTGTTTGGCGGCGTTCTCTTACTAGGACGTCAGCCTCTTGTACAAAAACGCCTATTTACGGGCTAATTTCAATACAATTCATTTTCACAAAGAAATTTCAAATTATTTTCTTTTTTCTATTTTGTCTTGCAAGAACGTCCAATGTTCATTTTTGATATATGCATTTGACAATAATTGCTGCTCATGAATATTTACATGCAAAACAAAAGACGATTACTCGTAATATCAGAAACAGGGGCAAACAAGAAATGTCCAAACCTTACAGTTGCTTTATTCACCAGGTATAGGGATAGACCTAGTTGGAGAAATATGTTAAAGGTATATTCACTCCCTGCAGAGTAAGAGAAGGATGGTGGTGTTAGTTCTCCCCAGCTGAAGCTCGCAACCGTGAATGATTCGGCAATATTCTCCCCAAGCAGAGTTTATCTATCATTAGCACTAGAAGATTATCCCCAGTGAAGTTTGAAAAATTATCCCTAGTGGACTCTGGAAGATTGTCCCCAGTAGAGTCTAAAAGATTATTCCCAATAAAGTTGCAACTGGAAAATCATCTCCAGCGGAGTTCATTCCTTTTTACAAACAGAAACTCAATTCCCAACAGAGTTTATCATCACCGGCAATGATGATTCATCCCCAACCGAGGTTATTTCTCCAAATAAACGGGTTATCTAGAAGAGTTTGACCTCCCCACAGAGTCATTTCCTCATCAGTTTATTCCCCGACAGAGTTATCCTCTCCTGTAGGTTTATTCTCAATCATCTTCATTCCCTATCCCCATCGGAAACGAAGAATTCAACTCTTTTCTCCAGCAGCAATCCGGGATTTGTTTTCCCCAGCTAAAAACATCACATTTCCATACATCATGACACATGCATATACGCATCATACAAATACAATCTCATTTATTTTGAGAACATCATTGCTCAATACATATAATGCATTACATACAGCTAACCTTTACCTTTCAGGAAAAATACAAACAAATTCTCACAAAATTCAGGCTGTGAAGCCCGGGTACGACTGGATAATAGTTTAATCCCCAGTTGAATAACGGACGACCGAAGCTCCTAAAATTCAACTTTCCTCTTCAATAGAGATGATTCCTCAGTAGAATACGGACGACTAAAGTTCCTAAAATTCAACAGAGATGATTCCTCAGTCGAATACGGACGACCAAAGTTCCTAAAATTCAACATAGATGATTCCTCAGTCGAATACGGATGACCGAAGTTCCTAAAATTCAACAGAGATAATTCCTTAGTAGAATACGGATGACCGAAGTTCCTAAAATTCAACAGAGATGATTCCTCAGTAGAATACAGACGATCAGAGTTCCTAAAATTTAACGGAGATGATTCCTCAGTAGAATACAGATGACTGAAGTTCCTAAAATTCAACAGAGATGTTTCCTCAGTAGAATATGGATGACCGAAGTTCCTAAAATTCAACAGAGATGTTTCCTCAGTAGAATACGGAAAACCGAAGTTCCTAAAATTCAAACAGAGACGATTCACCAGCAGAATAACAGACGACCGAAGCTCCTAAAATTCTATCTCTCTCAAGACAGAGATCAGCATTCCCCAGCGGAATTTTCCTCAACAACAGGTATACAAGCTCTCGCTAAGGAATCTCTTATGCGGTCGACACTCCTTCAGATGGCATCTTTAAGCCAATCCCCTCGTCAACAATCTCCAAATGGCATCTGTAAGCCCATTCCCAACATCATAAAACAAGTACCACTTCATGCGAGTGCAAATTTCTGGGCACTCTAGTGTTCTATCATCTTCCACCTTCGGATTACGAAAGGAACGAAAGCCAATCTACATCCTCAGGTTTAAGAAGATTGAACAGGGGAAGCTGTTGTACCCCAAAATTTTCCCTCCCATATTTCTCAAAACATTTCAAGAAAGATCCCTAAGTTGCTCAAGATAGTCCAAGGGTTGGCCAGACAAGCTCTCTCCTAAGGCAGTCTACTTCAAATTAGGGTTTCATGTTGCATCAAGATACTTGAGTCCCAAGGACCCCAAATGCTCAACATTGTACTAATATGTTCTCAAGATCATCCATGTCAAGTTTCAAGCCCTACAGAGGAAATTTGCTCAATCAATTGCTCAAAGGCCTGAAAATTGACTTTGTTAGGGCAAAAGTCAACTGTAGCCCACATACAGTCAAACTTCAAGATTTTTGGTCAACATCCTCAGTTTGAAGTAAATTTCATCATTTTATCAAGGGTTGATCATGATTCATCAGGGATTTCTCATAATTCCTCAAAGAACCAAAAGTTGCTAAATTATGGTTTTGTAGGAAAATTCAACTCAACTTTGACCAAGCATAACTTTCTCATACTTTATGAGAAATGACCAATCCAAAGCTCATTTTGAAGAAGATGAAATTCCCTACAATCCATCTTCAGCTCCCAAGTTCAAAATATGCACTCACAACTAGTTCTGAATTTGGAAATTATAGGTCATTTTGAAAAGTCAACAAAAACACCTTTTTTGTCAAAGCTTCATACTTAAGCATGGAATATCAAATTGAGATGATACCAAGAGGGTTGATTAGAGAACATATCAATATTTCTAAAAAGTCCAGGAACACCTCCAAAGAGTCAAAATTGAGGAAGTTATGCATTGGTGAAGTTGACCTTTTTTGCAAAATTGCCAAAAGTCAACTATGCCCAAAACTTCAAATTTTGCCAAATGGGTCCAATCTTTTTCACTTGTTTTGAGTTGGCAACATAGTCCACGAGCTCTAGCCCTTGCCACTTGTCCTTATCATGTTTTTATTATTTATTTTGATTTTTATTTGAATTAATTCAATTTAAATCAAAACAAAAGATATTGTGCTTGTTTCGGGTTTTATTATACAGCTAGCATCAAATCAAACTCGTGTAAAGGCATGTGTGCACAAAAAGATTGTATTTAGGCCATTTTTGGAAATATTTTAAAGGTGAATCAAATCAAGATCAAGGACATTGATGGAGGAAGATTGAGGCCAGGTTTTCAAACCTAATTCACTCCTCAATACATATAGAAGCAATGTAGATCAAAAACTAGGTCAGAAGCAGGCGCAAGAGGAAGAACAAAAACTTGAAAAATCAAGAAAAAGTGCAAGATCGAATTCAGTGTTCCAGACATCCTCAAGGCATCCTAGCTATCTCAATCCCTTCCTGAGATTCCCAGCAAGCGAAAGCAATCGAAACCAAGCATTTCCAGGCCCTGTATCGCACTGTAAGTCCATCACGACCTTGCTTGTTTCTTGAATTCGATTAGCATGATTTAGGCATTGTTAGGGTGAATTAATCATATATTGTTGATCCATGGAACATTTGCAAGCTTCATGTATTGATTAATTGCATTTATATGGCCTGTGGTGGATTTCACCATTGTTAGGGTTTTGGATTCCGTTTTAGGGTTTTTACTTGCAGGTGAAATTTGCTTTCATGAATGGTACCATCATGTTCAGGAGGACGAGACGAGTCCAACCATGGCATTAGATGTCATTTATATGGCCCATGGAAGATTTAGGAATGAGCCCTGTCAATAGCTACAGACAAACGTCCGTAGGTAAAAGTCTGGGACTTTTACCCACGGAGAAAGGAAGAAGATGACCTATGTGTCACCTCTCCATTGGCCCATTCAAACTTTATGCGCGCGTTTTTTTTTATCCTCCACTAATGCTTGTTTTTTGTATATTATTATTGTTATGTATTCCATGTACAACAAATGCAAAGTGGTGCAGTGGTGAGCGTAGCGTGGAAATTGCTCCAGGACCTGGGTTCGAATCCCAGGTCCCCCTATTTCTCCATGATATTTTCTTTTTCAGGATGCAACGTACACATGAGTCCAGCGACCACCATGGTCCATCATGATCCAGGGTGCCAAGTGTCCTAAGGGCCAGATCCAAAGACCATCAATGGAAGAACACCATGAGGCTTAGTCAATGCGTTGCATGGGATCACAGGAAGTCAAACATGGGCTTCAGATTGTTGGGCCCAAGCTTGATACCTACACCCCCCATAATTCTCAGGCCCAATTCTTTTTCTCTATTCTTTTTATATTTTATTTAACTCATTTAATTTATTTTACTAACAAAAATTAATTTTCCTTTTATTAAAAAAATCACAAAAATATTTTTTATCCAATTAAATTTAAGATGTTTTATTTCTATTAAAAATTAATTTATTTAATTAGGTTATTAATTTTAGACAATTTTAATTCTTTTTGCAAATAATTAAAATTAATTAGAACAAATAGGTTTTTTTATTTCTAATTTAATTTAATTTTTCCTAAAATAATGAAAAACATAAAAAATAGGCCATGTAATTATTTTTTATTAATTAATTTAATTAACTAATTAATTGCATATTTAATTTAGAAAACTTATTTCTTGTATTAAAAACAACAAAAAAACATTTTTTCTTTTAATTAGGTTAGAAGGGTCAAAACCCTAATTTCTCGTCGATCTAATTTTCCTCGTGCGCTTTATTATTATTTTTATCTATATTGATGTAACTGCCTACAGTTTGTAATAGTTTAATTAGGACGTTTATTTCCATTTATCGTTTTATTTTCAAAGGGTTTGTTTTTGGCTATGTAAATACCCGAAGCCTTGTAATAGCATAATTTAAATTCCGCACTTTAAATTCCGTAAATTATTAACTGTTAGATGTATGATATTAGGATGCATGACAAGAATGTATGATTAATTTTAAAACAGTTAGATCACCCTAAATGTGCAAAGTTAAATAAATCTGAAATCGAATCACTCGCACATGCGCACTCCTAGGGTACACTCCCACTTGGTTGCCTTCGGTAAACGGTCATTGAGTATAAGATGCTTTAGTGGTCGTCCTTTTGTCTAAATAAAGATCAAAGTCACGATTCGGAAAAGTTGCCTCGGAATGGTTGCCTCGGAATTGTTGCCTCGAATAATTGATCTAAGACATTAGGGTTATTACTAAGACGTCCTAACATTGCTTTAGTGACCGTACGTCCCTTTCGAATTGACCCTCAAAACTTCAACGACGATGCTACCTACTCAGTAATAGTGGGTTAGCATTATCTAAAGGAAACGAACATAGAACGATTCTTTTTTCGAGTAGGTAGATTAGCTCTTAAGTACTTGCTCAATCAAAAAAAAAATTTCACACTTACACTCCTTTACAAACAAAGTTTTCAAAAACACTTCATTACACTCTTGAAGACAAAAGCAAGAGTTAAATCGAAGTCAAATCACGCAAACACAAAGAAAACAATTTTGAAAATGATGAGCAAGTACCTAAGAGCCCGTAGATAACTATGGATAGAAAGGGTGCTAATACCTTCCCTTTCTATAATCTACCCCCCGTACTCAGAAGTATCTCAAAAAAGGAACTTTTCTGTGCTTTTTTCCTTTCCTTGTTGGATAAAATAAAAGTCGGTGGCGACTCTTGCTTACCGCGACATTTTGCAAACACAAACGCAAAATGCAAACCAGCAAATTCCTTACAAAATAGGGAAACACGTCCCAGTTCTGGCCACCGTATCACAGTCACCTATGTGTCCACTCACACCCTTTTGCATCGGCTCATCACTGTTTGATAGAGAGACTCTGCCTCGCGGGTATGCTCAGATCGACACCCCCCCCTTTTGTTTGAGTCGACTCATACTAAAAAAACATGATTTTTCTACATTTCTAACTTAATTTCCACACAAATTTTCTTCTTACAAACACCATAAATCACCACAAACCATTATGCTTGTCAATTTTAACAATAACCTATCGTTCTAACATGAGAGTCTCATTCTATTCCATTCAACACATCAAATCTCATCGATTTCATATATTTCTACACAAACCCTAACATATAAGATTTTAGAAATTGAAATCAACAACACCTATCATGTTACTATCCGTTGCATACATCATATACCCATAATAACATAGATTCTCACTGTTACCTTGAGTGTAGATCTTTCTTAGGGTTTTCCTCTTCTCTTCTCTTTTCTCCTCTTCCTTTCTCTTATCTTTCTCCTTTTCTCTTGTTTTTCACAAATGAGGTTCTAATATCTAACCCTTCTCTTTACTACTAGTATATAGGTAGTGGGCTTACTAACTCACACCCCTAATTACTTTATATTTCATCATAGTTAGGCCCAATAACTTATTTCTATTATCACACTTAATAACCCAAATAACCCAATTAACACATAATCACATAATTAAATAATTAAATAATTATCATACCACATAATAATTAAATAAATAAATAATAGAATAGTTAATAAAAATTGGGATGTTACAACTCTCCCCCACTTAAAAGATTTCAGTCCTCAAAAATTACCTCAAACAAACAACTCAGGAAACGAATCCTTCATCTGACTCTCAAGATCCCAAGTCACATTACCATTTTCCCTTCCTCCCCAAACCACTTTCACCAAAGCGGTCTCTTTACCTTGGAGTTTCTTCACTTCTCTATCCTCTATCTGCATAGGTGATGTCTTTAACGGTCAACTTATCTCTTACTTGCACATCATCTAATTAGACAACATGAGACAAATCCGCAATGTATTTCCTCAACTGAGATGCATGGAACACATCATGGATATTAGCAAGTGACGGTGGCAAAGAAATCCTATATGCAACTTCACCTAATTTCTCAAAAATTTGATAAGGACCAATAAAGTGCAACGTTAACTTACGCAACTTCAAATCTCTACCAACACCCATTACCGGAGTAACCCTAAGAAATACATGATCATCCTTCTCAAACTCAAGCGCTTTCCTCCTCTTATCTTGATAACTCTTCTGACGACTCTGAGAAATCTTCATCTTCTCTCGAATAATCTTAATCTTATTCGTAGTTTGTTGAACTATCTCAGATCCAACCACCACACTCTCACTAGATTCATACCAACACAAAGGTGTCCTACACTTTCTATCATACAAAGCCTCAAACGGTGCCATTCCAATACTCGAATGAATATTGTTGTTATAAGTAAACTCAATCAAAGGAAAGTAGCTATCCCAAGCACCTCCTTGCTCCAAAACACAAGCTCTCAAAAGATCCTCAAGTAACAAAATCATTCTCTTAGTATGACCATCTATTTGCGGATGATACGCCAAACTCAAACGCAACTTCGTACCCAAGCACTTTGCGAACCTTCCCAAAAATTTGAAGTAAACCTCGAATCTCTATCGGAAATAATACTCGATGGAATACCATGCAAACTCACAACCTTCTCAATATATAACTTAGCAAACCTTTCCATCATATAATCCATTATAATCAGAATAAAGTAAGTATATTTCGGCAACCTATCCACAATAACCCAAACATCATCATAATTACTCAGAGTCCCTTGAAAACCCAAAACGAAACCCATAGAAATGCTATCCCACTTACACTCAGGAATGAATAATGGTTGCAATAATCAAAGCGGTTTCTGATGTTCAATCTTAGACTTCTGACATATCAAACAAGAATACACAAACTCTGCAACATCATTCTTCATACCAGACCAGAAAAATAATTTCCTCAAATCTTGATACATCTTAGTAGCTCTAGGATGAATACTCAAACCACTACGATGTCCTTCATCAAGAATTATTTTCTTCAAATCTTCCACATCCAGAACACAAACTATATCATGACACCTCATGATACCATTCTCATCAATCCGAAAATCACCACCTCGACCTTGATTAATCAACATCAATCGACCAACTAAACTCAAATCATATTTCTGACCTTCTCGAATCTCATCAAGAATACCACTAGTAAGCTTCAACATACCAAGCTTAACACTAGAAGAAGTCTCTTCACAAACCAAACTCAAATCTCGAAATTTCTCAAGAAAATCTAATTCTCAAACCATCAACATCGACATATGCAAATACTTCATACTCAAAGCATCAGCTACAACATTCGCTTTACATGGATGGTAGTTCAAACCAAAGTCAGAGTCCTTAAAGAGTTCCAACCATCTTCTTTTCCTTATATTCAACTCTTTCTGATCAAACTAATACTTCAAACTCTTGTGATCACTAAACACATCAAACCTTGATCCAAATAAATAATGCCTCCAAAGTTTCAAAACAAACACAACTGCAGCCGATTCTAAATCATGTGTTGAATAATTCCTCTCATGAACTTTAAGTTACCTTGAAGCACAACCTACAACTTTCTGATTCTGCATCAACACACCTCCTAAACCCATCAATGAAGCATCACCATACACAAGAAATGGTTTTGTCGGACCAAGCAAAATCAAAATAGGAGTGGTTGTCAACCTTCTCTTAAGCTCTTGAAAACCAGCTTCACACTGCGAAGTCCAAATCAAAGCTTGACCTTTCCTAGTCAATTGCATCAAAGGTAATTCCAACTTAGAAAAACATTTAATAAACTTCTGATAATAACCATCCAAACCAAGAAAACTTCTAATCTCAGAAACAGATTTTAGAGTTTCCCATTGAGACACAACCTTAATCTTCGACGGATCAACAATAATACTACCACTCGAAATTACACGACCAAGTAAACTCACTTCCTTCAACCAAAACTCACACTTAGAAAGCTTAGCATACAATTGCTTCTCCTTCAACACAGATAACATAATCCTCAAATGCTTAGCATGATCCTCTTCACTCTTCGAATAGATCAAAATATCATCAATGAACAAACAACAAACTTATCTAAAAACTCATGGAAATCATGTTCATATATTTCATAAATACACTAGGTGCATTGTTCACACCGAACGGAGTCACAAAAATAATGACCATACCTTATCCTAAAAGCAGTCTTCTGAATATCTTCAGCCTTCACACGAATGTGATGATACCCAAACCTCAAGTCTATCTTACTGAACACACTTGCACCAACCAACTGACCCATCAAACCATCAATCCTCGGAAGTGGATACTTGTTCTTAATATTCACTTTTTTCGGTTGTCTGTAATCTACACATAACCTCATAAAACCTTTCTTCTTCTTCTCAAGTAAATCTTCAAGTCGACTCTTTAACTCTTTTAACTCAAAAGCTGACATGTGATATGGAGCAATCGAAACGGGACTAGTTCCAGGAATTAAGTCGATTATAAACTCCACTTCACGCTCTGGCAGTAATTCACTTACATCTTCGAGAAATACCTCAGAAAAATCACGAACAATAGGCAACTCACGCTTAGTTCGCTTGTCACCGAGATCTAACGTTGCCAACAAAGAAAACAACACAAAACCATCTTGCACAGACTCGTCTACTTGCTTAGCAGACAAAAACAAATCCCTCTCGACACCAGGATCAAGAAAGATAACCATCTTATCAAAACAATTGATATAACATGATTGTACTCCAACCAAATCATACCAAGAATCGCATCAAGTTGATCTAATGGAAGACAAACTAAATCAATCCCAAATTCTCTATAAAAGATACTCAACAAACAATTCAAACACACAACAGAAGTAGTCACTAAACCCATAACAAGGGTATCAATAACCATACTTCCATGCATAACAGACTTCTTGATCTCAGGTTTCAAACCATCCACCTTACATACTATGAAGTTGGCAAGACAAACATATCCTAGCCAACACAATCCTGTCTAGTATCAATAAGAGATTAAGGGTGATCAGTTCATCAATTTGTCAATAGGTAGCAGGAAACCATAATAGATCCTAAACTATCATTACCAAACTATAGTTCTGTTTCTCTTGTTCTCAAAGTTACCTAAAGCACCATGGTCAAATTCTTCACGCCATAAACATCTCAGATAAGTAAAGTTTCTCCCCCCACTTGTTTTAAACCCACTCCTGCAACCAAGTAGCTAGAAAAACAAATAAGTACCGACAGTGTTTCACACACATGTCGTGTACTAAGGAACAAATAATATTAGACAACCTGGTCGGACGGACCGACCATGCTCTGATACCACTAATGTAAAACCCCTTTCTAACCCCGAGAAAAATATTGATTAAATCATAGTAAGATAGCATGCATAATACCAAAAGGGTCTCACATGTTATTTTCCAAAACATAGAAAACCAACATACAACATTAACATACACTTGGTCATAATACATAACACATATTCAAACTTCATGTTTCATCAAACTGTGTATACCACGGCGGAATAATTCTTTACTAAAATTATAATAATGATTATATCTCATACCATAATCATAAGCCAACATAATAAATCATATGGATCCAAAATATTATGTGCTAAGGCCACTCAACATGTTATCTCAAATTACAAACCAAATAAGAGAATGTAACAATATCTCTTCACAATAAACATGAGTTCAAATATTTCCCCAGTGTTACATGACCAGAGCATTGACTCACTGCCTAAACAAGTGGATAAAATTGAGCTAAGCTCCTCAACTATCCTCGTGCGAAGCACCACTATCTTCGGTACTTGAGCGATGTCGTATAAAACATCATGTAAAATCAAGCTTCACAAATGAGCTTTTGTTTTGATGAAGACAAACCATGGCTAACAAAGAAGGCAAAGACTTTTGATCAAGCTCAAAGCATCAAAGGATAATATCTTCATTCAAAGCTCTCAACAACTTTAAAGGTATAATAATATTACCCACTTTGATCTTAAGATATATATGCTCAAAAATGAAAAAGAAATGTTTAAAAAATCATTCTCAAGTTTTTCAAAGTTTAAATTTCATTTTTCTCTTGCATGCAATCGATTTACATTTTAGTGCAATCGATTTCACTCTTCAAACTTTCAGATCTTTTGCTTCTGTTTCTCTGTGCAATCGATTTACATTGCTTGTGCAATCGATTGCATACTTAAACTTTCAGATCTTTTGCTTTTGTTTCTCTGTGTGATCGATTTACATTACTTGTGCAATCGATTGCATACTTGATTTTTCAAAATGTTTGCTTATGTTTCTCAGTGCAATTGATTTACATTCTTAACCCACACATAATGCCCACTTGCACTCATTTACATTGCTTATACGATTGCACTCACTTACTTTTTGCTAGTGCAAACATTTTCTAAGAAGAAATCTTATCCTTCTAGATATAGAAGTAACTTTGAACCTACTTGTTTTTATTGTGGTATTGATTGCACTACTTGTTTTTATGTAGATTCAATGCCAAGTTTGAGTGAAAAGTTTCAATGAAAAGGCATGATGAACAGGTATGTACAAAGCTGCTGTTTTTCAAAATCGTGCAGTATGCAATCGATTGCACCCTTTGTGTAAATCGACTGCACAAGGTTTCAACATTTATTTTTTCAAAAAATTTAAGAGTGCAATCGATTGCACTATCAATGAAAATATATTTCATGCAAAGTAAGTAGCAAAAAGTAAGTGAGTGCAATCGATTGCACTAGCAATGTAAATCGATTGCACTGAGAAACAGAAGCAAACATTTTGAAAAATTAAGTATGCAATCGATTGCACAAGCAATGTAAATCGATTGCACAGAGAAACAGAAGCAAAAGATCTGAAAGTTTAAGTATGCAATCGATTGCACAAGCAATGTAAATCGATTGCATAGAGAAACAAAAGCAAAAGATCTGAAAGTTTGAAGAGTGCAATCGATTGCACTAAAATGTAAATCGATTGCATGCAAGAGAAAAATGAAATTTAAACTTTGAAAAACTTGAGAATGATTTTTTAAACATTTCTTTTTCATTTTTGAGCATCTATATCTTAAGATCAAAGTAGATAATATTATTATACCTTTAAAGTTGTTGAGAGCTTTGAATGAAGATATTATCCTTTGATGCTTTGAGCTTGATCAAAAGTCTTTGTCTTCTTTTTTAGCCATGGTTTGTCTTCATCAAAACAAAAGCTCATTTGTGAAGCTTGATTTTACATTCTCCACCTTTTTGATAATGACAAACAATCTTGCTTTATGCGATGTACTTTTTGGAAGAGCTTCTCCCCCTAAGATGCAAAACTCCCCTTATGTAGGAGAGGGTTGGAATCCTATGCGTTTCTTCATCTTGATTGGAGAGTACCTTGAAAATTAAGACAAGGAAAAATACAAGCATAAAGTACAACATCCTTCTCCCCCTTTGACATTATCAAAAAGAAGGGAAAGATGCATAAAAATGGACAAAATACATATAATAGTATTGAAAGCTTAACCAAGACCATGTTGCTTCATGATACTTTTTATCATCCTTTGATAAATGCACATAGTAGTTATCTTCATCAAAACATGATGTTAAAGCCTTTGTCACAAAGTTGTCTTTTACTTAGAAGTTTTCTTTTGTTCTTCAGCATGAAGTACATCTTCAATGGATATGAAAGTTAGTGTATCAACTTTGCCAATGCCAAGAATTCTTCCTTTAAGGTATTTCCCATATGTGAAATAATCCTTGGACTTGAACTAGATTTGAAAGTTAGTGTATGTCTCTCGTCATATGCTTTGAACAACCACTATCAAGATACCAAATATAGCATGTGGTTTTCAAGCATACCTACAAAACAAATTAAGTTTGATTTGGTACCCAATGTGCTTTGGGTCCATCATAGTTAGTTTCTTTCTTAACCCACACATAATGCCCACTTGCTATACTAAAGTTTTTAACATATCAAGCATTAGGTGTATGGCCAACCATACCACAATAAAAACAAGTAGGTTCAATGTTACTTCTATATCTAGAAGGATAAGATTTCTTCTTAGAAAATGTTTTCTTTTTAGGATAGTGACGAACTATTTTAGGTTTGTTTACTTTCTCTTTGGATGATTGATCACTAGCCTTAACAAAGATAGTTTTGTTAAAACTTGGTTTTGAAAACTTTGAATATCCAAGTCCACTTTTATCATTGGAGTATCTTTGTTGGCTAAGAACACCTTCCAATCCAATTTTGCCTTTTTCATATCTTTCAATGACTCTTTTTAATTGGACAATTTGAAAAGAGAGTGAATCACAATTTTTGCATACAAAATTCTGTTTTTGTTCATCACTTGATTTTTGTTTTTCTTCTTTGAAATCTTTTTCCATTGAAACATATTTTTCTTCTAAGGATGAAATTTGTTTCTTTTGTGATGAAATGGTTTTATACAGAATTTTGCATTCATTCAATAGTTCATCTATAGAACCTTGTGCATCACTATCAAAAAGAGAAAATTCATTACTAACCTCATTGTCTTCATCATCGGAATGGTGTGAGGCCATCAATGCTAGATTGACACGTTTATTGTTTTCGGAATCGGAAGATGAACTTTCCTATGCTATATATATGCTTTCTTTGACTTTTATCTTTATTTATCTTGAAATATTTCTTCTTCTTATCAAGTGTAGGACATTCACTTTTAACATGTCCCTTTTCTCCACATTTAAAGCATATAACCTTCCTTGTTGGTGCTTCCCTTTTTCTTTCTTTTTGTAGAACCTTTTCAATCTTCTTGATAAGATCATCATCTTCACTACTAGTGGATTCATCCTCTTAATTGCTATCATGATCTTTTATCCTTGTATTTAGAGCCATGTCTTTTGAATCTTTTACTTGTATTTCATGCTTTTCAAGTCTTGCAAGTTCCGTCTCATATTCTTGAAGTTTTCCGAACAAAGTGGCGGAAGTCATTGTGGATAGATTCTTCTTCTCGGATATTGCTGTCACTTTTGGTTGCCATTCCCTGGATAAAGATCTAAGCACTTTAAGATTAAGTTCATCATTAGTTAAAGTCTTACCGAGTGCTTTCAAATGATTTTTCAAGTGTACAAATCTTTTCTGCAAGTCGAGGATTGATTCTCGGGGATGCATTCTGAATAGTTTGTATTCTTGACTCAAAGTATTTAATCTCGATCTTTTAACTTCAGCAGTTCCTTCATGAGTTTGTACTAAGGTATCCCATATTTCTTTTGTTGTTTTGCATGCCGAGACACAGAAGAATTCGTCCATACTAAGTGCACCTTGAAGAAGGTTTATTGCCTTTTTGTCATAGAGAACTTTCTTCTTATCATCATCGTCCCATGCAGTTTTAGGCTATGATGAGCCAACACCATTGATTATCGTTATAGGGATAAATGGACCATTTTCGACGGCATCCCATATTTCTTCTCCTTGTGCTTCTAGATGTGCCTTCATGCGTATTTTCCAGAAGTCAAAATATTCACCACAAAATAGAGGAGGCTTGTTGTTACTACCACCATCTCTGAAAACGGGATTTTGATATGCGGAAGCCCTTCTGGATCTTTTAGGAGAAGGTTACCTATAACCTGCTCTGATACCAATTGTTTCTCAGTGCAATCGATTTACATTGCTAGTGCAATCAATTGCACTCACTTACACATCATTCCAACAGAAGGATAAGAATTCACATCATTATAAAATATATAATATAAATAATGTATATAACACACATACATCCAAGGAATTAATCACACTTCATATAAGTAACTATACAACATGGCTTTACCATTCTAAGTACCAAAACAATTATATCCGAACATTACAAGTATACTAAGTAGAACCATTCACACAATCATCGCATACAACACAAATTCCACCAAAGTAACATCAATGTAACAATTAATTCAACTATCGCATATATTACAAACATCATTGTAGCGGTAGAAATGTTGAGACTAAGCCATTGGATTGACTTAACTCGCACAGGTCAAATAAAAATCTCCATGTCGCTTTATTGTTTCCAAAGGAATGGGAAAAGAGCGAATAACCCAAAAAAAGGAAGAGAGAATATAAGTTCGGGGGTTGGTTATGCAAAGGGAAGGTATTAGCACCCTAAACATCTATGGTACTCCGCAGGAACCTCTTTGAAAATTTATGTATGTTGGCTATAAGAGTTGTATACAAAAATAGATTGTGGAGATGAGAAAAGAAGTATTTTTTTTACAATTTTTGCACCCTCTGCAGTTGCAAACCTTTAGTGCCTACGTACCACCTTCCGTGAAATAGGGGATCAAGGTACTCGTAGTTCACCTTTAAAAATTTTAAAACACAAGTGTGTTGGTTAATTTTAAGAGATGAGACATCATCGTCTATCCGAGTGGAAGAACATACTTACTACTCATAATCATGAGAAAGGAGAATTCGCGTCATCTCAAAGTGGAGGATATAGCTTGGATTTTAAAATCAACAAAGCTTCTCTCAAAACACAGTGGAAAATATCTCACTTCACTATATATCATAAAAGTATAGTAGCTCGCATCACTACAAGGACTAACAAGAGTCTAATCTTTTGGGAAAATTTTAAGATAAAAAGCCAAAATGGCTAAAAATGGTTTGAACGAGATTGACTGAATTTTAGTCTTCTCACAAAAATATCAAAGTATTATTAAGTTGTTTAGAGTTTGATTAAGAAATTGTTTTGAAAATTCATGGACATAAGTCCAAGTTTATTATGAAAGTGATTCAAGTTTAGAAAACAAGAAGGGTTTTGAAAAGGAGGGAGAAATTTTTTGAAATTAAAGAAGATAGGAGGAGATGAGGGGACTATCCTAAAGCATAAGGTAAAGCCAGGGAAAAGAATCGTCTAACCAACAAGAAGCCAACACTTGATACAATGATTCAATGTAGAATTCTCATCCTTTGGATTTAAAACCAAACAAGCAAAGACAATAAACCTCTTGAGAAAACCAAACATCAAATGCATTAAGTCTCCTTAAAAATTAGGCAGAGTAACGGTTGTATACAGATAAATTCCTAATCATAGACAAAACATGTAATCAAAATAACCTGCACACAAAGGAAACAAATAACCCAATGTCTTGGGGTAAATCCCAAGAACTCTAGACAAAATTACAATAGAAGTCACCAAGGTCTCCAGGTAGGTCAAGGTCTCTAATCCTAAGTCCAAGAAGTCCATACTCCAAAATGGCAAGGATAGTAACCAAATAGTCCAAGTAAAATTAAATTTTTTTATGGTTCAAGTTGATTATTAGGTATCTTCAAAAAAAGAAAATGAAAAGCTCAAGTGAGCAAAATAAAAATCACATAAATATAAATGCTCAAGTGAGCAAAGATGAAAATAGCATGAAATATAAATGCTAAAATAAATGGTGCTTAGAGTAAAAGCATAAAAATAAAAGTCAATTGTTAATGAATTAGAAATTCGAGGTTAGTTGAATGACCATCTTGAATCTTGCATTTGAAAACTCGTTAGAAGATTGATAAAATCAAAGCCTCTCAACAACAAGTTTCATTTGCTTTTTGTCAAGTATATCATTCATTTCAAATTCTAAAGGCAACAACAAATGATCAACGATGTTTAAATGATTCACTTAGTCCAAAATTGATGATGATTCATTAGAGGATTGATAAGACCAAAGCCTCCTAACAATGAACCTCAAGTTTATTGGATCAAAGGTTTCAAATTAAACATGTTTGGGCTTACAAACATGGGTTTGGGTCACAAATGATCATTTCTCGAATCGAGAAAAAATTTAGCGCTATGTTAAGCAATCGTAAGTGGACTTATATAGAAGTCGCACCTATTTTGAGGCTGGTCAATAGCGATCTATATGACATATGTTTGGAGAGACCATATGTAGATCATCCTCTAACAACATGTAACACAATGGGAAAGGGATAAGATGAAGAGGGAGGGGATACATTTGAATCAAAAACTTAATCAAACTATCATTAAAATCATTCATCCATTTTAGTGGAGTTAAACTCAATACTCAAGATCCAATGATGTTAATGAAGTTCATGATCAACAACACATAGCTAGAATATATTAAAAAATAAATTGTATTTAATGAATAAGATAAAAAGGAAAAAAATGATTTTTAAAATGAAAATAAAAGGCAAAATATCAAACCATATTCAAAGTATCAAAGAAAAATTTAAAGAGACCATAGAAAAATCAGAAATGATCTCAAATATTTTTATAAAATTTTTGGTAATTTTTTAAAACAGAAAAGTATTTTTAAACTAATTAAAATCACTCAAATAAGTGAAACAAAGTTCTAAAATAGTAGAAGTCAAGATGAAATCTAGAAAATTTCAGAAAGTGAGAAATAAGGAAAAAGATTTTTTTTAAAAATTTAGAATTTAAAAATATCAAAAAGTAATTTTAAATAATTAAAAATAAGTTAAAACAAAGGAAAAATTATTAAAAAATATCAAATCTAAAAATAAAATCATGAAAAAATAAAAATTAGAAAGAGAATATTTGAAAATATTTTTGTGAATTTTTTCATAATTTTTGAATAAAAAATGAATTTTCTATGATTTTTTGAAATTTAAATCAATTAAAATATAAAAATCAGAAAACAAAAACAAAACAAAAAAGATATAGACCATTTGATGAATGTCAAAACGCGTTAGTAACCAGGTCTAAGGGATCTGGCGCACTGTGCATATCATGGTCCTTATTGAATAAAACACTGAATCCATTTATTAAATCAGATTTTTGAAAAAAACAAATGGCGTATTGTCATTGGTTAAGAGATGACACGTTGGTCATCTTCAACCTCCAGCCACGCAAGTTGTAGGTCTATCATACTGTAAAATCAGGAGTTCAAACATATGTCATTCGCTTCGTCTCATCAAGACGAAGACAACCGTACCCTCGCAAAAATTTTATTTAAGGTGTAGCTCAGTCGGTTTGCAAAAAACCAGAAGGACAAATTTGAATAAGGATTTGAAAATTCATGGCCAAAACTCAATTCCAGTTGAAAACAAATGTTGTGACTAGTATCAGAATGATGAGAGCTTCATTGTAGTAACAGATTTTGAGAGAACTGATGAAGGAACATACCTATTGAAGTTCAAATTCAGAGCTCTGAAACTTGACTTGACTAGCACGATTTAGGATGCCTTAGGGCTTAGTTCTTATTCTGTTAGCTTCAGTGAAGTTCAAGGATGAAGAATTAGCAAAGAAAATTGATTGAGGAAGGTTGTAAAACCAAATTCGAAGTTGCAGAAAAGTTGGTTAATGAGAGAGTTTGGCAGGGTGATTCTGGCTATTCAAGCTTGAGAAAGTGAATGCAACATGTCCCACTATTTATAGGAGAGAGAATGGTGAAAAGAATTAGAAGAAAAAGTGAAGTTTGGAGGGAAAACAAAAAAAGCTCGAAAATGAGAAAAGTGTGACTTGATTTTTGCTCAAAACTCAGTTAACTCTTGCGTTTTAATCCTTAATTCAACTTTGGGAACTTAGTTAAACATGTTTAAATCAAAAACGCATTCTAATTTGGCGTTTAGAAGCCACATTATGAATTTCAAATTCTGACTTTGGAGAAAACTTCAGTTTAAAGGTATCATCTTTGAATCCATGGTGTTCACAGCTCAAGGAGTCTTAGGGCACTGTTCTTGAAGCATTTGAAAGATAAGGTCACAAACTTTACAATGTGCAAATAGTGAGATCAATTGGATGCTTGAGCTAAAATTTATGATGAGTCAAAGTTGAGAAAAATATGCAGACTTTTTGTACTTAAAAAAGTTCTAAGCTTTTCTTCAAAAGTGACCCATAATGTTTTGAGTTCAAACAAGGACTTCCTCCAAAATTGAGCTTTTATCATTGATTATAGCTAGAAGTAGACTTCCTAAAGAGCATTTTGAAACTTGAATAACTCAAAAATACCAAGTATTGAAAAAGTTATGGCCTTGTAATATTGGTGAAATTTCATGAGGTGACCTATAATCTTTTGAGTTCTTAGGGAATCTTCCACTCATTTTTAAGTTTGCACATAAAATAAGAGTTAAATTTAACATCATTAAGATCATTGTGGAAAAATAATAGGCTCAAGGAGATACAAATTGACCAAGTTATGATCTTTTGAAATCACATAAGGGAATTTGATGGCCTATCTAGAGGACTTGTAATCTTTCTTCATCATTAGGCATCTTCCACACAAAATTTTCTTGAAAATCTTGAAGTGATTAGTTGATAAAACTTTAAAGATAATAACATCTTTGGAATCACTCAAAAATATCAAAATATGAACAAGATATAGCCCTTGGAAGTTCAAAACCCTAGCTCCCAAAGCACCAAAATGACTTGGAAACCCTTTTCAATTTTGACAAACTTTCTTGCACAATTACTTTTTCCATGTGAATAGAGGTTGTTGTGGATGATAATAAGAACCCATAGCAACAATAACCACCTCCAAATATTAAGGATTGATAGAATTATGTACTTGTGATCAAAGAATCAAGAACTTGTCCAATTAGGTCAAACTTCTTCAATCAACTCTTGCATCTTTTTATTTTCTTTAACAAATTGAGGCATTACGAATCATAGTAGACCGTGTAATGATATTACTTCAAAGCATCCTCAATGATGAAGCTTGAATCTCAATGAAGCTTTATTGAAGAAGACATGTAAATAAACTCATGAACCTATGAATCAACTTGATGAAATGTGTTGTGCCCTCACCTATAATATCATCAATTGGAGAAAACATTCATTATATTTATTAGTTAAAAGTTAATCAATACAAAAAAATATGATCACAATATACAAATCAAGGTGCTTGGTGATTCCTCAATAGCAAATCTAAAGATAGGGAGAAGAACCAAACCCTAGTGTGGTCATGTTATGGTTGAGTTGATATGAGAAGATGGAGGAATTTTAGGGGCAAAAATTGGGGTACAACAGCTGCCCTTATTTAAGTGTCTTCTATTAGGAGATATGAAGGTTAAAATCTTTGTGTCGACGCGATTGAAGATACTTAAATATAAAACAAGCCCTATTTTTGGCCATGAGATGCCATGCAATGCTTATGATTGTGCATGCAAACGAACAGATCCAAAGGTGATACGGGACACCGTTGGGGAAACAGAAAATAAAGATCAAAAGAAAAATTCGACCAGGAAAATAAATCACTGGTGAGAAAAAGACTCGACTCTATTGGGTGAAAGCCCAAGGAGAAGATAAAGCAACATAAACTCAAATATTGAGGAGAGAAACTAAAGGATAACAGGGACCAACAGATAACTGGAAACTATCCACTCACTGAGAAGATAGCAAAAAAGGTAACGTCGACCCGTAGGGGGAAAGAAATGATAGGATAATACCAACAAACACCCATATTAGGGTAGGTCACAAATGGCTAGCATTAGCACTTACTACTGGAAACTACTGAATTATTCAGAGCAAAATGAATCTCAACAACGAACTATCTCCCATAATGACGAGACTACCATCCATCGGAGTACAAATCTCGACAACAAACTATCTCTCATAATGACGAAACTACCATCCATTGGAGTAACAAAATCTTAATAACGAATTATCTCCCATAATGACGAGACTACCATCCATTGGAGTGCAAATGAATTTTCTCGGGGAACTAACAGACTTACTAGGGAAGTATAGGTTGCTTAAATAAAAAGACCTTTTATTTGCTGTTATAAAAAACCATTCAGGAAATGAAATATGACTTTTTCGGAGGAAGTTTCAATATATTCATACCGAGGAGATAAAATCTTCTCGTGCAAAATAAATGCACATTCTAAAACTAGGGCTCAGAGCCTACAAAAATCAGAATAATAATGTTCCTGAGGACCACAGATTCAAATAAGAAATAAATTAGAGTGAAACAAGTCAACCAAGATAGCAAATGATGAGAAATAAACTCAAAAGGGAAACACGGAGCTAACCAGACAATGAGATTAATAGGAAGGCTTGAAGCAAAATTCTTCCACGGGGGAAACTCGGTGGGGAAACTGAAAGGGTATATAATTTCTGCTTAAGATCGGAACTCTATTGGAGAGAGGGTAATCATAACTCTGCAAAATAGGGTAATATGCCAACAAAAATATTAATGAATTCAAATGAGCAGTGAATTTTAAATTCAACTATGCATGATGTATGTATGAATGTATATGCTGACAAAACAGACATACATCATTGGGAATAACCAGACAAAACCAGTTTGGGTAAAGTCAACACTCAGCTAAATTACATCCAGGATGAAAATTTCACAAGAAAGTAAGCACCAACTCAGGAAACAAATTCCTATTTCACGGCTTAACTTCACTGGGAAGAAACATAATCCGAAAAGAATCAATTTTAAACAGTGAATCAAGACAGATACATGGATATAACATCCTCCTTCAGGCTTCATCGGGGACGTCACACAGACGTCAATGGGGAAAACAAAGTTTCAATATCTAGATTTCCACTGGAGATAATAATACTAAATTCATTAGGGCAGACGAAAACCATGCCGTCAAGATATCAGCTGGGGATCCTGTGCTAACTTCATTGGAGAGGACAATACCACATTGTCAAGGGGAGCCCAAAATACATTCTTCAATACCAAGAGTGATGATTACTCAAACTTCCTGGGGAGGAAATATAAAACCACACGGGGATAACAACTTTTAGAGAGAAACATTATTTCATCTTTAATTGGAGATTTTAATAATTCAAACAATACAATAATAAATCAAAATTATGGGGATTTTAAATCGAACCCAACACTTGGTGGGAGAAAATCAAAAAATTTGACAATTGTTTCAACAATTCTTATAAACGATATTATCCTTGTCTAGTTGCTAGGGAAACAATCAATAATAATAATGCCAATACTGCAAAAGGGCGATGTGTTGCAAATGATTCCAACTCAACACACAAATGGATAAGGGAATTTCTTCACATGCGCGAAGACCTTATTGGGGAACCTGGGATAGAGGCCTCAGACCGCATAAACCTGAAATAAAAATAATCAAGCTGAAGAAATTTTTTTAACCAAGACTTGACTGGGAGAAATGGGATTACATGCCCAACATCGCACCATATATCAATTGGTATGAACTCCAACTATCTGAGAAACACAAGAGGATCATGCACATATCAGCAGGAGTAATCCCGGGATATCTTTAGGGGAATCAAGAAGTTAATATTACATCAGGAAGTCAAAATTATGGGGATTTTAAATCAGACTCAACACTAGGTGAGAGAAAACCCAAAAATTTGACAAATGCCTCAAAACTTCTTAGAAAATATATTGCACTTGTCTGGCTACTTGGGAAGTACATAACAACAATATTGTCATAACTAGAGGGATAAATGCTCTACAAGAGATCCCATATCATTTATAAATACACAAAGGGAGAAATAAATCCCATCAAATGAGCAAAGGCTTCATAGCTTTTTTAAACCTATGTTTGATCACTGCCTGGCTGGGGAAAGAATCACACTCAACTGGAGAAGTCCGCAACAAGACCTGACTGGGGAATATGGGATAGAGATATCAAACCACACAAACCCAACACTTTATAACAACTTAGAGAAAATTTGAACCAAGACTTGACTGGGGAAAATGGGATTACAAAACCTTGGAGAAAATTTGAAGTCAAGAATTGCCAAATTAGGGTTTCCTTAGGAGAAGTCAACTGAACTTTGACCAGACATAACCTTCACATGCTTCATCAACTTTTCCCCAAACAAAGCCAATTTTGAAGAAAATTCAATTCCCTCCAACTTTTATTTTATTCTCAATTCCAAAAGATGTATCATTTGAAAGATATGATCTCATACATTACAGGTCATTTTCAGAAAGTCAACAAAAGACACTTTTTGTCAAGGCAATTTATATCATGATAATGTCTCCAAATACAAAAATTATTAAAATAGAAAGTGTAGAGAACATCTTGGGCTTTCCAAAAAGTCAAAGATCATCTAAAAAAGATTAAATTTGAGCAAGTTATGAAGTGCACAATTTGGGCAATTTTAAAGAAAATGCATGAAATCTCAATTGAGCAAATTTGTGATTTTAAGTTATTGGGCCTAACCTTTTGGAGTTCAAACGTAATCGTGATATTTCCAAGGACCTCTAAATCTATCCATGCATTATTTTGATTTTGATTTTGATTTATTTGAATTTTTATTCATTTAAATATGAATTAAATCAAATAAAATATGAAAACTAATGGTCTAGTGCATATGGGATTGGCTTGATCCATCATAAAACCCAATAATTCGTGCAAGATACATAGAAAGTTTCTAGGTTCATGCAAAATTCGAAAAAGGCAAGAATCAAACAAAAATGGCAAGGGATCATGAAGTTTGGAAACTTTTCAAATTTTGATTTTTTTTGTTTTAAGGCCATGGTTAATGGCTTGATTCTTTCCATGATGGTTTACACTCCTCTCTTCCCTCTATAAATACATGGCATTGCAATAAAGAAAGGACACACACCAAAATACCTAGAGAAACTCTCAAAATTTTCACAAAAATCTCAAGAATTGTAAAATTCGAAACTCAAACTTCAAGCCCAAATTCATCAAAACCAATCCTTGCATCGTGTTTATGAAGATCCAAGGATCTCATTCTTATCCTTCTTGTAGATTGAAGCACACTAGAATACGCCTACGAGGGAGGTTGCTCCGGTTGAGTAAATTTATCAATCTAAATTTTTTTAATTCTCACGTTATAAATTGGTTTTAAACACTCATACATGTTCACATTGATGCTTGGATTGTTTTAGAACCATTTCCTTTGAGTTTTGACGCAAGAATTCAGCTCTGCCATTGTTAGGGCTCATGAACTTTTGAGTTTTGAATCCAACACTATGAGCCATTTCAGACCAAACCAGTACGTTGGTTGGATTCGTAGCATATGTCCCATTTATTATTATTTTTTGCTTTATTTTATTTTCATTTGTCTCTTTTATTTCAATAATTTCTTTTCCTATTAAAAAATCATAAAAGACATCATAAAATCAAACAAACCAAAAATAATTAGACTTAGATTTTCATTAATTAAATTTATTTTAATTAGTTATTTTAATCACCTTTCTTTTTTTAATTAATTAATCAATTAGAATTAGGATTAATTTAATTTCAAATATTTTTCGTAATAATAATAAAAAAACAAAATAATATTAGATTTTCTTCTATAGTTAATTTTTAATCAATGTTCATTTTCTTCTATTAATTTAAATTAGATTTAGCTTTTTTTAATTTTCAATTTAAATATTTTCTTAAAAAATAAACAAAACAAAAACAACAAAAATTGTCTTATTTTGCTTAGAACTTTTTTTGGATTTTTAGACGTTCCTTCTTAATCTTTGTGCATTCTTTATTTTCCGCATTATTACTTTTGAGATATTGTATCTGCTCATGGTTTGTAATAGTTTAAAATTAGGATTTCTTTATTGCTTTTAACCCCCAGTTTTGGACTTGTAATTTCCCCCTCCCCAAAGCCATGTAATAGTTAGTTTAAATTCCGCACTTTAAATTCTCTGTACTTGTATATATATTGAACTGTTAGATGTATTCCTAATAGGATTGTATGACAAAAATTAAAAGTAAACGTTAGCAAACTTAAACATCAAAGACAGATAACTGAATGCAACGCACTTGCACATGCGCACCTCTAGGGTACTCCCACTTCGGTTGCCTTCGGAATAAAACAATCACAACTCTCGAATGTGAGAGATTTTAGTGGCTACCCTCTGGTTTAAAGATCATAAAATGACCCTTTCGATGTTGCCTCGGTACATGATCATAAAACCTTAGGGTAGTTACTAAAGTATATTGCTAAGTTGTCTTTGTGACTGTATGATGACCCTCGAGTATCCCTCAAAACATCCAACGATAGGGCTATCTACTCACTAATAGTAGGATAGCACTATCTAAAGAAAAAGAGGAAAAGAACAAACCTTTTCGAGTAGGTAGATAGTTCTTAGATGCTTGCTCAAATAAAAAATTTTCCACGCATACACTCCTTTCCAAAAATATTTTCAAAAAGACTTTGTATACGTTCTCAATAATACGAGAAACATTACAAAGTTCGCCGCACTAAGGCGTCTTTTCAAACACACAAACACAAGGTATTTTCAAATGAGCTAGCATCTAAGAGCCCGTAGATAACTACAGATGGAAAGGTTGCTAATACCTTCCCTTTCCATAATATACCCCATTACTCAGAAATAATATCGAAAGGTCTTTTTCTGTTCTTTTCACCCTTTCCTTTGTGGATAAAAGAAAAGTCGGTGGCGACTCTTGCTTACCGTAACATTTGCAAATACAAACGCAAAACCAGTATAACAGTCATTTCTCCCACCGTATTACAGCAACAATAATAAAAGTAGTAAAAACACAAGGGATTATTAACCCAGTTCAGTGTACAACAACACCTACTCTGGGGGCTACCAAGCCAGGGACAAGTCGACAAAATAGTATCTATTCATAGACCCTCAGTAAACAACCAGTTTATGATCTAATCACTTAATTACTACTCGTGCTATACTTCTACCTAAGACACTCCTAGGTATGAGGCCCTCCTCAAATCCCTTTAATCACTTATAGTGAAGAACCAACAGAATTAATAAGTTTTAAAGACTTCAATCATTCAATGCTTAAAAGCTTATGAATGATACACAATTAACAACTCAAGTAACAACACAAGTATTAAATCAATACTAGAGTGTTTGACAATAAAAATATTTATACTTCTAAAACAGAAAGAAAGTATTCTTCTTCAAAAGTTACAGTTGAATGAATAAGGAAGAAGGTCCTTTTATATGCGTAGCAGTGGGCTAGGGTTGAAACTTAAATATTTCAATCGTTTTAATATTTCCTTGAAAACAGGAAATATATATTCCATAAAGATAATTCAAATAGAAAAATATTTCTCCATATTTTTCGCAGCCTATGAGTCACAAATCCTGAATTATGGCGCGCATGAAAACAAGAAACAGAAAACTTAAACTCATATTGGACTGAGTTCAGTTCAAGAGGTAGATGTTAAGACATCTACTTTGACATCATTCAAAAACATTTTTCTTCAAATGTTAAGACATTTAGCAAAACATTATCACATCATTATTTTACCAAAATTGTTGCCAACAAACACTTACAATCTAGATTTCCACTGGAGATAATAATACTAACTTCATTAGGGTAGATGAAAACCATGTCGTCGAGATATCAGCTAGGGATCCTGTGCTAACTTTATTGGGGAGGATAATACCATATTGTCGAGGGGAGCCCAAAATACATTCTTTAATACCAAGAGTGATGATTACTCAAATTTCCTAGGGAGGAATTATGAAACCACATGGGGATAACAACATTCAGAGAGAAACATTATTTCATCTTTACTTGGAGATTTTAAGAAGTCAAACAATACAGCAATAAATTAAAATTATGGGGATTTTAAATCGAACCTAAAACTTGGCGGGAGAAAATCCAAAAAGTTGGCAACCGTTTCAACACTTCTTATAAAAGATTATACGCTAGTCTAGTTGTTAGGGAAACAATCAACAATAATAATGCCAATACTACAAAAGGGCGATGTTTTGCAAATGATTCCAACTTAACACACAAAGAGGGAAGGGACTTTCATCATATGCGTGAAGACCTTACTGTGGAACTTGGGATAGAGGCGTCAGACCGCACAAACCCGAAATCAAAATAATCAACCTGAAGGAAAAATCTGAACCAAGACTTGACTGGGGGAAATGGGATTACATGCCCAACATCGCACCATATATCAATTGGTATGAACTTCAACTATCTGAGAAACACAAGAGGATCATGCACATATCAGCGGGAGTAATCCCGAGATATCTTTTGGGGAATCAAGAAGTTAACATTACAGCAAGAATTCAAAATTATGGGGATTTTAAATCAGACTCAACACTTGGTGAGAGAAAACCCAAAAATTTGACAGTTATCTCAAAACATCTTAGAAAATATATTGCCCTTGTCTGGCTACTTTGGAAGCACATAACAACAATAATGTTGTAACTATAGGGAGTAATGCTCTACAAGAGATCCCATATCAATTCTAAATACACAAAAGTAGAAAGAACTCCATCAAATGAGAAAAGGCTTCATAGCTTTTTTAAACCTCTGTTTGATCACTGCCTGGCTGGGGAAAGAATCACACTCAGCTGGAGAAGTCTGCAACAAGACCTGACTAGGGAATATGGGATAGAGGTATCAAACCACATAAACCCAATACTATATAACAACTTAGAGGAAATATGAAACAAGACTTGACTGGGGGAAATGGGATTACAAAACCAACACCACACCACAGTCTGGATGAAACTCACTAACTGATCAACAACTGTAGAGGAAACCAGGCACACATCTACAAAGTAGATCACAAGAAACAATTCTGCTCGAGGAAGATTCACGACTTGGGGAAGACATAGCAACTATCTTGATAAAATATAGATATTCCCTTGGAAACAAATCTGGTGTCCCAAGTTTACCGTGCTGATCATTGTAACTTTCACAACTTGCCCTTGGCTGTATGCTTTTAAGATAATCTGCCTGACAAGAAGGCTTCTACAGATTTGTTGAATCTTGACCTAACTGCTCTAGATTGGCTGAATTTAAGATAATCTTCCTGACCAACAGGATTTTATAGATTTGTCGAATCTCGACGTAATTGTCCTAGATTGGCTTAATGTTGCATCCTTTTTGCTTAACAACTTCTTCTTAGTGACATGCCCTTAGCTGATACTCAAATGTAAACTTACATGATATCAAGCAAGTGTTTTACAATATAAAATGTTTATTCTAAGAATGATAATTCTAATGTGTTGTACACCAAAGTTTGCCCTCCCATTTTCACACAAGCCATACTCCTAGAGGTCCTCAATTGTTCAAGGTTGACCAAGAATTGATCAGAAAAAATTCTCCTCCTAAGCATTGGCCTTCCAACTAGGGTTTCATTTTTCACCAAGATGTGTGAGCTCCAAATGTCTAAAATGTCATCCATGGTCCTAATATGTCTTCAAGATTATCCATGACAAATTTCATACCTTGCACTACAAGTTTGCTCAGTCAATTGCTCAAATGCTTGAAAATCAACTATACTAGGTCAAAAGTCAACTTTGGTCTATATACAGTCAAACTTCAAGGTTTTTGGTCAACATCAATATTTGAAGTGATATCCATCATTTGATCAAGGGTTGATCATGATCCCTCAAGAAATGCTCCTAATTAATCAAAAGTCAAGAATTGTTAATTAGGGTTTCTATAGGAAAAGACAACCAAACTTTGACCAGGCATAACTTTCTCATACTTCATCCATTTTTTCCCAACCAATGCTCATTTTTAAGAGAATCCAATTCCCTACAACTTATCTTCAGCCCTCAAGTCAAAGAAATGCACCATTTGAAAGATACAAGCTTATAAATTACAGGTCATTTTTAGAAAGTCAACAAAAGGCACTTTTTGTCAAGACCATTTACATCAAGATAAAATCTTCAAATGAAAAATTTATCAAAAGAGGCATTGAAGTAGACATCTCGGGATTTCCAAAAATTCAAAGATCATAATCATGAGATAAAAATTGAGCAAGTTATGGCATGCCTATGTTGAGAAAATTTGGGAGTTTTCAAGAATTATGCTTTGAGCAAACTTGAAGTTTTAGGTCAATGGCTTAATTTCTTGGCCTTAAAACATCTTCCTAAGACTATAGAGGACCTCTAAAATTATTCTTGCCATGCCTTGAATTTGCTAACTATTTTATCCATATTTATTTTAATTTATTTCAGATAAATATGAAATAAAATGTATAAAATAATTGGAAATGGGCTTTGAGCTTTGGGTTGATGTTTTGGACAGCCTGTGCCCATAAAATTTCGTGCAAGCAATGTCCACATTCATTCAAATTCAAAAAGGACAAGATTCCATGTCTTTGGCAAAGTTACAAAACATCATTCATGGCTTTAAAAACACATGTTTATGGTTGTTATTACCTTTGTTCTCTTGTATCCTCCCTCCTCTCTATATAAAGGACACATTAGAAAGCTTCAAGACACATGATATACAGCCTGGAAAAGCTCTACAAATTTTGCAAAATTATCAAAAGTGGTAAAAATTTGAAACCCACTTTGCAGGTACTTTTGGTTCGAAGTAGTAATCATACATTGCTCTTGAGGTTCCCAGGGACTTGTTCAAACCATCCTGAAAGCTTGCAAGGTCCCATATCACCGGATCCAAGCTATCAACATTTTGGTATAATCTCAAATTCGAGTCTCTATTTTTATTAATTGTTGAATGTTCTAATGTGTGTATATGAGTTCCTGGATATCCTTAGAGCAAGTTAGAGGGAATTACATGGAATGCATGACGTCTAGAACATGAGATACCATGTACCATCAAGTACTACCCAAATTGGATCCAAGGATGGACCTGGGCTTTACAATATGGGCTTAGCAAAATTTCAGTTGCAACCCCCATTCTACTTCAGCCATCAAGCTCAATCTCTTTTCTTTTTTGTTTTATTTAGCTATTTCATTTCTTAATCTTTTTTAATAATAATAATAAAAAAACTCAAAAAAATTAGGCATAGATTTTTTTAATTAAATAATTAATTTCTTTAATTAATTAATTAACTAAATTTTAACTATTTTATTAATTTAAAATGAACTAGAATTTAGGACTTAATTTAGATTTAATATTTCTTTTCATAAATATAAAAAACCACAAAAAGAGTTGAAGATATTCTAAGACTTTTGTCTGGTTCAGTTAAATTGATCCTAATATTTTTCTAATTGTTATCCAGTCAAATTTAATTAAAGACCTTCTCTAGTTCAGTCAGATTGACACTAAGATCTCTCTGATTCCTATTCCAGTTGAAGATATTCCAAGACTTTTGTCTGGTTCAGTGAAATCAATCCTAAGATTTTTCTGATTCTGATCCAATCAAAGTTGATTCAAGATTTTCCTCTGGTTCAGTTAGATCGGCACTAAGATCTCTCTAATTTCTATTCCAGTTAAAGATAATTCAAGACCTTTATTGGTTCAGTGAAATTGACACTAAGATTTTTCTGATTCTTATCCAGTCAAAGATAAATCAAGACCTTCACTGGTTCAGTCTGAATCAACCATGAACTTGTTACTGATTCTCAACAGTTTAGTCTCATTTCCCCAGTAAGTCGTTGTGAAGCCTGGAATACAACCAAATAGCAGCCAGCCTTATTATCCTCAACAAGTCACTATAAAGCCTGGATCCTGACCAGATAGCAATTCACTTCTGTTTCTTCATTCAAGAGATGAGTCCCCAATAGAGTAATGGACAACCGAAGCTCTTAGACTCTATTCCCCTAAAAAACATTCCCTAACAGACTCCTCCTTCGACGGCAGGAATAGGAATCCCCACAAAGAGACTCCTTATGAAGTCAACATCTATTTTGGATGGCATCTTTAAGCCCATCTCCGATGACTCTCCGTCATATTCCTTGGATGGAATCTTTAAGCCCATCACCGACAGTCTTCTGTCATCTTTCCAAATGGCATCTGTAAGCCCATTCCTGATATTATTCACCAACAGTCTCACTTTGGGCGAGTGCAAAATTCTGGGCACTCTAGTGTTCAATCATCTTCCACCTTCAGATCACGAAAGACAGACAAGTCAATCTACATCTTCAGGTTTAAGAAGATTGAATAGGGGCAGATGTTGTACCCCAAAAGTTTCCCTCCCATTTTCACATAAGACATACTCCTAGAGGTTCCCAACTTTCCCTAGGTTGACCAGAATTTGACCAGAAAATTTTCCTCCTAAGGCAATGAGCTCCCAACTAGGGTTTCAATTTTCACCAAGATGGTTGATCTCCAAGGATCCCAGATGTTATCCATTGTCCTAATATGTCCTCAAGATCATCAATGCCAAGTTTCATGCCTTGCTCAACAAGTTTGCTCAGTCAATTGCTCAAGTATTGGAAAATCAATTGTGCTAGATCAAAAGTCAATTATGGCCCATGTACAGTCAAACTTCAAGATTTTTGGTTAACATCAACATTTTGAAGTGATATCCATCATTTGATCAAGGGTTGATCATGATTCCTCAAGAAATGCTCCTAACCCATAAAAATTCAAAAATGGGAAATTAGGGTTTCTATAGGAAAAGTCAACCAAACTTTGACCAAGCATAACTTTCTCATACTTTATCAGAAATTCTCCAACCAAAGCTAATTTTGAAGAGAATTCAATGCCCTACAACTTTTCTTCAGCTCTCAAGTTCAATAAATGCACCATTAGAAAGATACAAGTTCATACATTACAGGACATTTTTAGAAAGTCAACAAAAGCCACTTTTTTCCAAGACCTTTTACATCAAGATAACATCTTCAAATGCAAAATTGGTAAAATAAGGGATTGTAATGGACATCTTGGGCTTTCCAAAAAGTAACAGGTCATCATCATGAGATAAAAATTGAGCAAGTTATGGCTTGCCCAAGTTGGGAAAATTTTGGAAATTCAAGAATGGCTCATTGAGCAAATTTGGATTGTTGAGTCAATGACCTAACTTTTTAAAATACAAATATCTTCCTAAGGTCACAGAGGACCCCTAATCTTATTTTTGCATGGCCTTGTATTTTCTACCTATTTTTTACATATTTATTTTAATTTATTTCAAGTAAATATAAAATAAATTGTATAAAATATTTGGAATTGGGTTTGGGCATTTGGGCTATTGTTTTGACTCATCTTGAAGCCCACAATCACGTGCAAATAGTGTCCATATTCACTCATCATCAAAATTGGCAAGAATCTTCACTTATGGAATTTTTTCAAATATGTGATCATGGCTTTAAAACATAGCCTTAATTCCATGATTCTTTCCTTGTTTCCCCCTTACCATCACTTCCTCTATTTAAGCAACGTATCTTCAAGCATTCCAGAGGCGGACAATACCTCAAATCACCACACCAAAAATTGCAAAAAAATCCTAAACTTGTGAAATTCAAAACACACATTTCCAGCTCTCCTCAAGCCAAACCAAGGATTCAAACATCCCCTTGAGGTTTCCAGGGACTCAATCCAACCCTCCAGCATACAGTTTAAAGCCCAGATCAGGAGTATCATCATCGCCCATTTTGGTAAATTTTCTAAAATTCAAATCCTCATGTTTGCGTGTTTTTGAATGCTTTGACATATATGTATGAGTTGATAGGCATCATTAGAACAGGTCAAGAGCTTAGCATGAAGCCCATGATGCTCGAATTGTGATATGCCATTTTCAAACCGTATTAGGGTTTTCTGGCCATAACTCAAAACGCATGAATTTCCAGGCCAAACTGAAGCCGGATTCGGACTCAGGAGGTGTTTTTGTATGGAGTAGACCCTTTGGTTTGCCTCGATTCTTTCTCTTTTGCAGGATCTCGATTTCATTTTGCTGGAGAAGATGACCGGAGGGCAACTCCGGCATCCCTGATTTCCTTTGACCCCGATCAAGGGTGGCGTGGCAAAAATCCATAACCTGATTGGTCAATTCAAATGTTACAACGCACGTGTTTTGCTGACTAGGATCTGATATTTGATTCCATTATATTGTTTTTGTTTTAATATAATAACAATTGAGTTAAATGGTTGGTTGGTGAAAGGCGCGCGTGTTAGGCTAGAGGACCTGGGTTCGATCCCAGGCTTCAACTTTTCTATTTTTCTCATGTTATATTTGCAGATCTGGTACTCAAAGTCAAGCGTACTCACCATGTACCATCAGGTCATCACCAAAGCCAACCTGGGCTATCTATTGGGCCCAATGTTTTTTAGAACCACACCCCCCTGTTTATTATTTAACCCCAGACCCATTCATTTGTTTTAATTTTTTAATTTTTTTTTATTTTTGCTTTCATTTATTTAATTAACCATAAAAATCATAAAAAATCACCAAAAATATTAGGTTAGTATTTTTTAACTAAAATAATTTTGTAAATAATTTAGATAAATATTTTAACTTTTTCTTTAATTAAAAATGAAGTATAACTTAGGATTTAATTAGATTTAATTATTTTCTTTTCATAATAAAAAACAAAAACTTAGACTATTTTTCTTAATTAATTTTCATTTTTTAAATAGACTTTAGGATGTTTAATTTAATTATTTTTCTTAATTAAAACAAAAAATCAAATAAATAAGTTTTTTTACCTAGACCTTTTTTTAGGTTGTTAGACGCTTCTTTCCATTTTCACGCGCGTTTATCTTATTCTTGCATCTTTTATAATATTGTAACTGCCTACGGTTGTAATAGTTTAGGACTTAAATTTCAACACTTTTAATTCCGTACTTTACTTTTCGTCCATTATTATGTATCTACACCAAATCCCTGTAATAGCGTAGGAACCTTTATTTCTCGCTTTTTTACATTTTTGGATGCTTGTATATAATTGCTAGAAGTAGGAGTGCATGACAAGATTAATCAAATTAATCGTAGATCACTAACTTCAAGATAATATAATTGAAAAAACACACTTCTCACACTTGCATCCTTAGGGTATTCCTCACTTGGTTGCCTCGGAAATGGTCATGTCCCTCGAACGTAGGGATATCTTAGCAAAGACCCTCGGTATACAAGTCATCATAAAAGATCATGGTCCCTAAACGTCCCTCGAGTTGTCTTTCGGTAAATGATCTTGTCCTGCGATGTTTCCTATATGACGACAGTCCCTTCGAAATGCTAAGATATCCTTACATGTTGCCTTCAATGACCATAAATGTCTCGTTCGATTGTTCCTCAACATCCAACGATAGGGCTACCTACTCACTAATAGTAGGATAGCACTATCTAAAGGAAAGGAGGAAAAGAACATCCTTTTTCGAGTAGGTAGATGACTTTTAAGTACTTTCTCAAAAACAAATTTTTACACTTACACACTTTCAAAAAACTACTTTCAAAAAATGCTTTATCACACTCTTGAGGACTGATACAAGAGTTACCATAAAGCAAACAAAACTTTTCAAAACACACAAACACAAACAGTTTTCAAAAATGAGCAAGTACCTAAGAGCCCGTGGAAAACCACGGATGGAAAGGGTGCTAATACCTTCCCTTTCCACAATCTACCCCCTTACTCAGAAAATCTCGAAAAATGTCTTTTTCTGTTCTTTTCACCCTTTCCTTTGTTGGATAAAAATAAAAGTCTGTGGCGGCACTTGCTTACCGCGACATTTGCAAACAAAAAATGCAAATTAGTATTAACAGTTGGTTCTGCCACCGTATCACACCAACCCTAATGATGAAATGCGCATTTATTTTAATAATTAATTCTTGTTTGGAATTTTTTTTCATATGTTGATTGTTTACTAACTTTCTCTTTTTCTTTCATGTGATGAGTGTTGACTTGGAGGTGAAGAAGACGAGGACAGGTTGGAGATTGATGCTAGGTTCAAAGAAACATGAAGAATTGAAAATGAGAAGCCATGGTTGGTAACCAAATGAAGCATGGAGGATTTTAGAAGCAAGTTAGCATATGTTTAGGGAGGACTTTAGGTTTCCATGTACACAAAAAAACTTGTGAAATTTTCTTGTAGTTTGTAATTTGAAACTTGGAAAACATGAATTGAATTTGTATTTTTGTAAACTTAAATTAAACTGAATGAATATGAAATATTGAGTGATTTTGTGAAGAGAACTTCGAATCAAAATTGATCTTAAACCCTTGATGTCTTGAGTTTGCATCGTGAAACGATGGACTTTGAATGATGAATACACATGAACATTTGAGCGCCTTGATTCTTGAATGAGCCTTCGAAATCATAATGGACTTGAGCTTTGTATCTTGACGTCTAAGTAATTCACTCATATTATTTTCCATCCTTTAATCTCAAATTAAATATTTGAATAAAGTTAATGTCCTATGAGCTTAAACATGTCTAACACCGATCCAATAATCATCATTGTTTCAATAGCAGTGATTTGTAATGCCAACATCAAAATTATTTATGAATTCTCAAACTCAAACTTCTTATTTTTCATTAATTATCCCGACATAAGAATATATTTTTTTGAGAAAATGATTATGACATGAACAGAACCTGGAAGTTAAGAGCATTCAGAATCAAGCAAATGACCTATGACGATTCAATAATTTTCAAGGTCTTCTAAACACAATTTTCCTCCGATCCTTGAAGAGAATTTATAGATGACATCGCTTATGAAAATGTGCAAGAATAATCTCCTCAAGATCTTGAAAATTGGGGAAATCAAAATTCTTAGAAGTCAGGCAACAGTTACTTGAGATTAGGTAAAAATCCATAAAGTGACCTCTAAAGTATTCGAATTTCTGATGATCTTTCGCACACAATCGGCTCTTGACTTATAAAGAGAAGTTGGAGATGACGTCAAGGAGAGTCATACGCAAAAAGAATCACTCAAAAATATCGAATAATAAAGAAGTTACAACTGTTTGAATTTGATCTTGAAAAGGTCGAATTTTTATCAATGCAGTTGATTTTCAGTCATCTGAATTATCGATTGAGCAAACTTGCAATGCGAGGCTTAAAACTTGGCACGAGCATCCTTGAGAATACATGAATAACTATGAAGAAAATTTGAAACCTTGGAAACTAAATTTTTCTTGATAAATAACAAACCCTAATTGTTTACTCAATGCCTAGGAAGAGAATCTATAAGATCAAACCCTGAGCCATTTTGAGTATTCGAGAAACCCTAGGATAACATCTTGAATGAAAATGGGAGGGAAAATTTTGGGGTACAACAATATGTGTTGTACCCCAAAATTTTCCCTCTCATTTATCAAGATTTTTCCTCACAAGACTTTTTGGACTCCAGACAGGATTAGGGTTTGCTCAGCTCAAGACCTCATCTTGCACTGATGACCTGAAATTAGGGTTTGAGTTTGCACAAGGATTTTTGGACCATCAATGCTTCATGTGACTTTCATACACCATCTTGGACCCCTAAGATTGTTCATTACAAGTTTCAAGCCTTGAATCACATTTTTGCCCAATCAATATGACAGTTGACCTAAAAATCAGCTGTATTGGGGGAAAAGTCAACCATGGCCAATTTACAGTCAAACTTCATAATTTTGGATTCACAACAACATTTTAGACTCATATGAACCATTTGATCAAGTTTGGATCATAACTCCTCAAGAAATTTGATCAAATCATCAAAAGGGCAAAATGGTCAAAATTAGGGTTTTGACTGAGAAATGGCAATTTCTGATTTTTAACCAAGCCAATGACCAATTGGGTTCAAACATGATTTCAAGGACTCAATATCATCATCTTGACCTAATCACATAGTTCAAAAGATCTCAAGTACACAGGATTGACAGATGAATTTTGCAGTCAACTAATCAAAAGTCAACTATGCAGTGAAAAGTCTAACTTTGACTTTTTGGTCAAAATCAAGTGCCAAAGGTCATAATTCATCAAGATATGTCAAAATGTGAAACTCGTTGACCAAGAAACCTAAAATTGCAAATTAGGGTTTTAATTTGAAATTTTTTATAACTTGGAATTTTTCTAAGTATGGAAAATTTCTTATTTTTTCCCAACTTTCCACAACTTTTTCACCATGATGCAATTGGATTAAAAGGAAACTTCCAACATGAAAGTTGTATTCCTCCATGAAATCTACAACTTTGATTCACAAAGTTTTCCAAAAATATGCTTGTATCTCAAGTTATTAATTTGTGAATAGGGGTCCATGAACTAAATAACTTAGTGAAAATTTGCCCTAATTTAGGCAGGTTTTTGACCCAACTTCATGGACATTTTTCACCTAGTTCCAAGAGGTATCTCAAAATTCATTTCAAAGATGGATTTTAGAGAATGTTTCAAGCTTTCCAAAATGTCCAAGAACTCTCCAAGATCATTTGTTGTTAGGGAGAATCGAAGAAGAGAAAATGGCATTTTGTCACTTTTGATCAAGCCATTTTTACAAAGTGTCAAGTTGCAAATCTGATCAGGCATGCTTGTACCTTGCATTACAGGTACTAAATCCCTTCTACACTCCATAATTAAATTCAAACTCATGGGGTAATGGCTTTATTTTGGCTGTTGGAGCATTGTACAAAGAATAAATCCATTAATGGCATAAAGGGCACATTGCCATTTTCATAAAGCAAGCTTTTTGCAACTTTACAATTCTTGAGCCATGGACCTGTTCTTTTGTTACAAGCAATGTCCACAGATATTAAGCATGGTTTACCAACTCTCATCAGCTAAAGAACTAGCCAGTACAGGCCTTTTGCATAAGTCTTGTCACTTTTCTTCAAAGGCAAGAAAAGTTGCAAAAGTCCAAAGAACTTGCACATCTATTAAAGAGTGGACTTGGCCTCATTCAAAACAACTTCACAAACTTATCTCAAGCTAGAACACGAATGCACAACATCTGAAACTCTCCCAAATACAAAAAACCTCATTTCTGGCCCAAACAGGGCAGCTTCTGCAAAATCCTATCCAAGTCATATTTTGCTCGTGCATTTTGCCTCTTGCCACTTGAAACACTTCATCCACATCATATCCAAACCATCCAAGCCCTTGTCCTGTTGCTGTAACCTTTATTTCAGACATCACCATTTTCAAACTTGAAGGTTGCAGGTTGACTCGTGCAGGAAGTTTCAGCCATCCACAAGACCAGCTAAGCATTGGAAAAGCTTGAGGGAACTTCAAGGAAGCTCACACGATCCTCAGGCCTCACTCAAAGTCCCCACATTGCCATATCCAAATCCAGCTGAAGGAGGTATTTTTCAAAACTTTATCTCTCTATTTAGGCATCCTCAAGCCACGATTTGTGAAGCAAAAATGTAGTCTCTAGCATGGTGAAGCTGTACATATGCATATTTGTCATTTATTTTAACTGAGCTAAGAGAATTTGAATGTTGAACATGCTGAAAAATTAGGTTAGAAATTAGGGCTACTGAAATTCTCCCTGATCTTTGAGAGTTGGATTATGAATTTTATATCATTAGAATCGTGAGATTCCGAGATACATTTTTTATGTTGCAAGTTTTTGTTTTTGTGCAAAGAATAGAGAGTTACAGGTTTGAACTCAGAACACGCGCAAGGAAGAAGAAACCAAGGACAGGGACGAAGCTGAGTTGTCTTGGGCTTTTTGTTGTTTCTTGCCTTTTTGTTTTTGTTTTCCACACCCTCTGTATTGCTTTTACACCCCCCTGACCATTTTCTTTTATTTTTATATTTTCTTGTATATTTTTATATTTATTGCTTGAATATTTTTTTTCTAATGATAAAAATCCCCAAAAAATAATTTATTATTTTCATACTTTTATTTTTTTTTTGACATAAAAAATAGTTTATTAGGGCAACATACTTTATTTTCTTAATTAACTTGTAAATAATAAAAAATACTTAATATTTTTATTATATTATTTATACACATTAAATATTTATTTTTCTTACATATTTTTAATTTTTAATATTTGTAAATAATATTATTTATTACTTCTTTTACAAAAAATGGATAAAATAAATAATAGAAAGCATGATTTTCTTTTAAATCAAAAATTAGGGTTTCCCCTTTCAAAAAATAATAATGTTATTTTTCTTATTTTTAGGACTTAAATAATTTTATTTTCTCATACATAAAATTAAATACAAAACATTTTTTGCATAAATACATTTTATTGCATATTTAAATATTTGTATATTTATTTATTTTGCACATAATTCAATTGGGTTGTAATATTATTTTAGGGTTTTGTTTTGTGCAAATATCCCCATTCAAAAACTTGTATCCCCCCTCCCATAATAATTGTTGTAATAGCTTAGTTTACTTTTATGCAATTTATCGCATTTATACCATGTGTAGTAAATTAGGGTTTGCATGATAAGACCAAAAATCAAACAAATAGCAAAGACCTAATGCAAGACAAAAATGCATGTAAAATGACATACATTGCACACAAGCACCCTTAGGGTTTCACCCACTTGGTTGCCTAATTTAAATGGCCATGGTATGCATGCAAAGTATCTTGGCAAAACAAAATAAAACAAAAGATCATAGTCCCTTGATGACGCTATCAAAAGGTTGCCTAAAACAAATGATCTCGGTCCCTCAAAACTTGCTGAGATACTTGGCAACATTGCTATCATGGTTATACGATGACCCACGCCCGTCCCGTTTAACATCCAAAGATAGGGTTGTTTACCAAATCAATGGTAAATCAACAATATCAAAGGAATAAAAATGTACAAGAAAGAATTTTGAGTAGGTAGATAGCTTCTAGTTACTTGATCAATTTGAAAAAAATCCTTGCTATTTTCAAAACACACACACATTTTAAAACATTTCCAAACAACTTTCAAAACATTGAAACATTTTTCAAAAGACAAACATCTTTGTATACATTCTTACGAACGAGAATCATTACAAATATTGCCTAAATGATGACCTCTTTTCAAAATACTTTCAAAACCACACAAAGCACCATTTCAAACAATTTCAAAGCAAAAGCAAGTGATCTAAACAAGTAACTAAGAGCCCATGGAAAACCATGGATGAAAAGGGTGCTAATACCTTCCCTTTTCATAATCTACCCCCCGAACTCAAGAAAACATCTCAAAGGTCTTTCCTGTGCTTTTTTACCTTTCCTTTTGGATAAAAGAAAAGTCGATGGCGACTCTTGCTAACCGCAACAATTTGTGAACACAAACGCAAAACCTCAAGTCAGTTCTCCCACCGCATCACAGAACTGGCGACTCTACTGGGGACTATAATAAAAGTGGGGTTACCTTAGGGTTTTAGATCATATTTACATGCTTATCTTGTTTGACTTGTATGCTTTACACTTTGGTTCTATTGTTTGGGTTTGAATCCTCTACCCGAATTTGGGAAACATTATAGATAAATAGCAATACGTTGTGGAAACTGTGCGGGGTATACCTACATAGTCTAAGAAATAGCTATGTTAGTGCGACATATTTGTGGGTACCGGTAGACTTTGAGTCAATCAAAGAGAATATGGGGCCATTGAGTGATGTCATGAAGCACTAATGAACTTCTAGAACCTTTACTTGACCAACTTGACCTTTTAGTATGTAGTGAGATGACCGGCTTTGGTGCAGTCCGAAGTTGGTAGATACTCGATACTACACCTATTGAGGGTTGGTTCCTTGGAATATTTTGGTCGCCAGTAAAGAGGCTGAATTGAACCAATGAACAAGGAAACAATCCAGTGATATTGACCTCCTTAGAACCCGGTTACTATTTCTAGGACAGGTTGAGCCAACTAAACTTCAAGAGGGTACTTACCTATGAAACCCCATGCAAGCCTAAACTAGGAACTTGTGTGATTTGCTTGTACATATATACTTGTGCATAACATCATAGACATCATAAGCATCATATGCATCCACTAACCATTTCAAGGATTTTGGAGATTCATCTTTGTTCTTGTTTTGTAGGTTATGGATTCACTTCGCAGAAAAACTATCCAAATCAACCTTGTCAGAATTCCTCCACAACTCAAGGAGCTAGCTTCAAGGATTCCTGAGAATTCTCCATTCACCGATAGGCATGGTCGTCTACTCAACTTGGTCACTTCCAAAACAGAGGAGGATATGTTGAAAGTTCTCTTCCAGTTCTTTGACCCTTTGCATCATTGCTTTACATTTCCTGACTACCAACGTGTGCCCACTTTGGAGGAATTTTCTCAATTCTTGAGGATTCCTATTCTCAATCAACTACCCTTCAACGGTACAGAAAGAGATCCAAAGCCAGAAGAGATTGCTCAAGCCCTGCACTTGCACTCATCTGATGTCACAACACATTGGGAAACTAGAAGTGGTGTCAAAGGGTTCTTGTCAAAGTTCTTGTTTGAGAAGGCCCAAAGCTGTTGGAATTCTCTAGACTTGCAAGCTTTTGAGGAGATTGTAGCACTTCTCATCTATGGGATGGTATTGTTCCCTAATCCTGACCAACTCATAGATGTGAGCGCTGTCAAAATCTTTGTGTCTCGCAACCCAGTGCCTACATTGCTTGGGGATATCCTCCACTCTTTTCACACTCGTACAATGAGGAAAAGAGGTTTTCTCATGTGTTGCACTCCTCTCCTGGAAAGATGGTTTATTTCTCATCTTCCCCAATCAGTTTTGAAGAATGAGCAAGGCTTGAGGTGGTCACAACGGTTAATGACACTTAACCATTCAGATATTCATTAGTGTTCTCGATCAAAAGAGAATGTTATTATCATTGACCGTTGTGGGGAATTTCTTAATGTCCCTCTACTTGGCATTAGGGGAGGCATCACCTACAACCCTTGCTTGGCTCTGAGACAATTTGGTTATGCCCGAAGGGATGGCCCACATGACATGCTGATTCAAGGATTAGTTTTCGACTTCGATAACGACGACCAAGGACTCCGTAAGAGATTCATCCGAGCTTAGAGGATGCCAAACAAGGTAGACAGTAAGACCCTGGGACACAAGAATTCCATCCCTCTTGAGCCTTACCTCAAGTGGGTACGAACCCGCGCCCAAAGTCTTATGATGCCTTACCGCTCCATTCTCCCTGTGATTATAGAGCTTGTTACGGAAGGAGAGGTTCCATACACCATCCTACATCCTGACATGCCAACATCACTCGAAGACTTACAAAGGAGATGGATACAGCTCAAGGGAGAGCGCGATACTTTTGAAGCCCAATTCTACGCGAGCGAGAAGAAGGTTTTGGAACTCACTCGGCTACTTCATGAAGAACAGACTCTCAACACCTACATTGCACCAAAGAGGATGCGCAACGTCTTTTTACCTTAGAATTTTGTATTATTTTTCCCAAGGGGCATTGATGTACTAACAATTCTATCTTATTAATATGACATGTGTTTCTTTTTGTTTAAAACAAATTTGAATTTCTGAATCCTTGAGAACATTACATGAATACATATCATTCATCATATGCATAAACAGGTCTTCACACCAAGTTTCCTCATCTCTCTGCTGTTTATTTCAGCAAGATGGATATTGAACAAACAGTCAAGGATTTGCAAGCTCTGAATTCACAATTTCAACAGCTACTCTTGACCTTAGCCAAGGGGCAGGAGGAGCTCAAGACTCTACTAGAGAAGGAGAAAGAGAAAAAGAAGAAGAAGTGAGCCAGTGTGGTTATCATGGGCAGAAGGTTTGAAGGACAAGCCAGACGGACCTTGGAATTCCCATCAACATCTGAAGAGGGGGAAGGAAAAGGAAAAGGAACCGCAGTGCCATCAGATTCTGAAGCAGAAGAAGAGGAAGATGAGGACTACTCCGAACAACAGTACCCTTCGGCCGATGACAAATACAAAAACTTAGAAGAGCGTCTAGCTGCTATAGAGATACAGAGAGTACCTGGGCTAGACTTTGAGGAGTTGGGGCTGGTATCTGGAATAGTAATCCCTCCTAAATTTAAAGTGCTGCTGTTTGCCAAGTATGATGGGGTGTCTTGACCAAAAATGCACCTCAGATCCTATGTCAGGAAGATTCAACCACATTCTTTTGACAAAGACCTGTGGATCCACTTTTTCCAGGACAGTTTATCAGGAACGCAACTTGGTTGGTTCTACCAGTTGGAGAGGGCAGATGTTCACAATTGGGAAGACTTGGCAGCAGCCTTCTATAAATAGTATCAATACAATGCTGATTTGGCACCAACTCGTACTCAACTCCAGAGTATGGCGATGGTATCTAATGAGGGCTTCAAAGACTACGCCTAAAAGTGGAGGGATTTAGCCGAAAGGGTGTAACCACCTTTGTCAGAAAGAGAGCTAGTTGATATGTTCTTGGGAACCCTGTCAGGTCCTTTGTTTAATCACCTGATTGGAAGCTCCTCTGCAGGGTTCACCGAATTGATTCTGACTGGCGAAAGAATGGAAGCCGATATTAGAAGCGGGAAAATTCAGAAAGACGCGTCTACCTCTTCAACTATAAAAAAGCCCTTCACGGGAAAGAAGGAAGTGTCTGCTGTCTATGCCCAGAGGAATCAGGGAAGAATTGAAATACGACCAACAGTGGGGGCAGTTATGATTCAAAAGTTTGCATCAGACCAGCCAAGAAACAACCAGCCGAGAAATGATTAGCCGAGAAATAACCAGCAAAGGGTGGAAAGGCCTGTAAGGCAATTCACCAAGATAAACATGACTCCAGCTCAAGTTCTACCACATCTCTTGAAGTTGAACTTGGCCATGCTAAAAGAGGCCCCTAAAAATCCTAATACTACTTCTCCACACTACCATCCCAACGCCAGATGCGCGTACCATTCAGAAAGTCCAGGGCACGACACCAACAACTGTTGGGGCCTGAAGAACAAGATTCAAGATCTGATTAGCGCTAAGGAAGTTGAATTTGAAGCTCTTCAAAATCCGAATTTTATCTCCGCTCCAATGCCTAGGCATGGACACAATGCCAATGTTGTGGAAGAAGATCTGTTTGTTTCTATGGTGGATGAACTGTTAACTCTGCTATCGACCATCAAGTTGAATTTGTTGAAGGTTGGCGTCTTCCCAGATTGTGACCAAGATTTCCATGCTTGCCTATCCTCCCCATTTGATTGTCCTCTATTGAAGAAAAGAATCCAACAATTGATTGATAACTGAGAAATTTTGTTCGACAAAGCTCATGTCTCACCCATTCCAGTTCCAGAAGTTTCAATAATAACCATATACGCCAATCCTTCCAGGGTTCCTAAAAAACCCGTTAGGATTACATCTGTTCCAGTGATTACTCTGTTGAAGATAACAATGCCCGGGCCAGCCCCATACAAATCCGATAAAATGGTACCATGGAACTATGGTGGAGAAATCTACTATCATGGTGTCAAACAGATTGAACAGACTTCTGAAGAAGAAAGCTCTGAAGAGGATAATCCCGACATCAGTAACATTGTCGGAACAAGCAAAGTTACCCGTAGTGGAAGAATATTTTCTCCAGAGATTGCTCCTCCAACAGCAGTCTTTGGACCCGTGGCCATTCCGAAGATAACCTCTGCACCAGTAATTGTACCTACAAGTGTACCCACCAACAATGACAACACAATTCCTATCCCTGTTTCCGCTGCTGAGAATAAAGGAAAGAATGTTCAAGGGGAGCATGTCCTGACGAAGGCTCAATCACTAGTTATTCCTGAAACATCCAAGAAGGAGATGGAAGAAATCCTGAGGATAATTAAGAAAAATGATTATGATGTGGTAGAACAACTGGGGCAGACCCCCTCTAAAATCTCTATGCTAGCCCTGCTGTTGTGCTTTGAAGCACATGCTAAAGCTTTGGTCAAGTTTCTAAAGACAGCACACGTGCCGCAAGAGACTTTGGCTGATCAATTCCAAGAGTGTGTGGCCAGTTTAACAGTTGACAATGGCCTGGGTTTCTCCGATGTTGACTTGACACCCCGAGGGAGGAAACACAACGATGCACTACATGTCTCAGTGGAGTGCAGAGGAACAACCCTAGCTCATGTCTTGGTTGATACTGGGTCATCTCTGAATGTATTTCTGAAGAAAGCCCTTGATAGGTTGGATTGTGAGGGGCTGACTTTGAAACCCAACAATATAGTGGTGCGAGCTTTTGATGGATCTAAGAGGATGGTCCATGGAGAGGTAGACATCTCAATCAAGGTGGGAACTCAGGTTTTCAACTCGACATTTTACGTGATGGACATCCGTCCTTCTTACTCTTGCCTGTTGGGACATCCCTGGATTCACAATGTCGGTGCCGTCACCTCCACCTTGCACCAGATACTCAAGTACCCCGTCCAAGGGAAGATTATAATTGTCCATGGGGAAGAGGAATATATGATTAGTCATTTGAATTCCTTCTGTTATGTGGAGTTAGATGGAGAATTCATAGAGACCCATTTCCAACATTTTGAAGAAGTCTCTGAAGAAATAGAGGCGACCAAGGCGGTGTCCTCAACTCCTGTGATCACAAAACCACCACCTCAGATGTCATCTCTCAAGGATGCAAGGGCAGTAGTGGAAGAAGGCGGATCCACCATATGAGGGCAGATTCTAGACTTTCCTTTCAAATCAAACAAGTTCGGCTTGGGATTTACTTCGATTGGTCAGAAGGTGGTGCGCCGCGCCCGTGCCGGAGGGCCACCTGTGAAGATCAGCCACCAAGGGGTTAATGTACTAGAGGACAGTGAAGAAGAGGGAAGCCTGAAAGACTGGATATTTCCTACTGTCGGCGGAGGACTGTGCAACTGGGAAGCAAAAGACTTTGTTCTGATTACTTTCATAAATCAGTAATTTATCTTTTCCATTTTTGTTGGACTGTAATGATTCACAAATAATTCGTACTTTTTCAACCATGTGTCTTACCCGAGGCACATGGGTCCATTTGTAAGGGTTCTTATTTCATTTTCATATGTCATTCAATGAATCATGGACGCTTTTCATATTTAAACCTTTTGTGCTCATTGTCTTTCTTTTACATTTTGTTGTTTTAAGATGGTTATCCCTTACACACACCCACACTCACAAATGCAGGTACCCTTCCATTCCGGATCCCATGGGTAACGATACTGCTATAGCCTTCAATGACTCTGAAGATCTGATCTACCAAGCCGAATACGAAGGTGAGGAAGATTGTGAGGTGCCAGGGGAATTGGCCAGATTACTACAGCAAGCGGAAAGAGCAATTCAGCCTCATGAGGAGCAGTTGGATACAATCAACTTAGGTATTGAGGATGATAAAAAGGAAATCAAGATAGGTGCCAATCTAGAGACGAGTGTCAAGGAACGCCTAATTCAGTTGTTGCATGATTATGTTGAGATCTTTTCCTGGTCATACGAAGACATGCCCTGACTCAATACAGACATTGTGGTACACCGTCTACCCACAAGAGAAGATTGTCCACCAGTGAAACAAAAGGTCCGCCGCATGAGACCTGACATGTCAGAGAAGATCAAAGCAGAAGTTATGAAGCAGTTCAATGCTGGCTTTCTGGCTGTTACTTCCTATCCACAATGGGTTGCTAACATTGTGCCCGTGCCTAAAAAGGACGGCAAAGTGAGAATGTGCGTGGATTATAGAGACTTAAACAGGGCCAGCCCTAAAGATGACTTTCCACTTCCGCACATTGACATCCTGGTTGACAACACAGCTCAGCACAAAGTATTTTCTTTCATGGACGAATTCTCAGGCTATAACCAGATCAAAATGGCACCTGAGGACATGGAGAAAACTACTTTTGTCACACAGTGGGGTACGTTCTGCTACAAAGTGATGCCATTCGGACTGAAGAATGTCGGGGCAATCTATCAACGTGCCATGGTAGCTTTGTTTCATGATATGATACATCATGAGATATAGGTCTACGTAGGTGACATGATAGCCCGATCACAAACTAAAGAAGAACACCTTGATCACTTGCAAAAGTTGTTTGTCAGGTTGAAGGAGTACAAGCTCAGATTGAACCCAAACAAGTGTACATTCTGAGTCTGGTTCGGTAAACTCTTAGGATTCATTATCAGCAACAAAGGCATCGAGGTTGATCCTGCCAAAGTCAAAGCTATACAAGAAATTCCTGCTCCTCACACTGAGAAGAAGGTCAGAGGATTCTTGGGACGCTTAAACTACATTGCTAGGTTCATTTCTCACCTAACATCTACTTGTGAACCAATCTTCAAGTTGTTGAATAAAGATCAGGTAGTTAGATGGAATGATGACTGTTAAGTTGCTTTCGATAAAATCAAGGAGTATTTACTAGAACCTCCTATCTTGAAGTCACTCGTCGAGGGAAGACCGCTAGTCATGTATCTGACCGTCCTAGAGAATTCAATGGGGTGCGTACTGGGGCAGCATGACGAGTCTGGCCGAAAAGAGCATGCCATTTATTACCTTAGCAAAAGTTTACGGACTGTGAGACCCGATACTCACTGCTCGAGAAAACTTGATGCGCTTTGGTATGGGTTGCTCGCCGGCTAAGGCAGTATATGTTGACTCATACCACTTTGCTGATATCTAAGATGGATCTGATCAAGTACATCTTTGAGAATCCTGCTTTGTCTGGAAGGATAGCTAGATGGAAGATGATCCTGACCGAATATGACATACAGTACACCACTCAAAAATCTATAAATGGGAGTGTGCTAGCTGACCATTTGGCTTATCAAGCTGTTGAAGATTACCAGTCCATGAAGTTTGACTTCCCTGACGAAGACATCATGACATTGGACAATATTGAAGATTTCAGACCGTATGACGGACCTGAAAAAGGATCCTGATGGACCCTGTACTTTGATGGGGCCTCCAATGCACTTGGAAACGGTATCGGCGCGGTACTCATATCTCTAGAAGGATGACATACTCCTTTCACCGTCAGACTTTGCTTCAACTATACGAACAACATGGCAGAGTACGAGGCATGCATCTTTGGACTCAAGGCTGCCATAGACTTGGGAATAAAATATTTAGATGTGTTTGGGGACTCAGCTTTAGTCATCAGTCAGATCAAAGGAGAGTGGGATACTAAGCATCCAAACCCCATCCCTTACAAAGAACATGTTTTGACATTGTTACCACATTTCGAGCATATTACCTTCGAGCATTTCCCTCGAGAAGAAAATCATCTAGTAGATGCTCTAGCTACAATGTCATCCATGTTTAAACTTAATTGGGATAATGAGGCTCCCAAAATCACCATTTAACGGATGGACGAACCGACACACTGTCACGAGATTAATACCGAAGAAGTAGTGGACCAACCTTGGTTTCATGAAGTCAAAAGGTATCTCGAGGCTCAAGAATACCCTGAAGGAGCTTCAGTCAATGACAAAAAGTTCTTAAGGAGGTTCTCGGCAAAGTTCTTCTTGAGTAATGGCATCCTATACAAGCGCAATCATGATTCTATTCGGCTCCATTGTGTGGACAAGCTTGAAGTTAAAAAAATCATGGCTGAATTGCATCAAGGCACCTTTGGCACTCACTCTAGCGGGCATACGATGGCTAAGAAGATTCTACGGGCAGGCTATTACTGGTCTACCATGGAAGCTGACTGCTATCAACACTCCCGCACCTGTCACAAATGTCAAATCTATACAGACAAGCTGCACGTGCCTCTAGTTCCTCTAAATGTCTTAACAGCTCCTTGGCCCTTCGCTATATGGGGAATCGACAAGATTGGAGAGATCAATCCTACAGCATCCAATAGACACCGCTTTATTCTGGAGGCTGTGATCGGTGGAAATAGAACTGACTGTTTTTAAAGCTGGTTCGTGAAATGTCGCGGTAAGCAAGAGTCGCCACCGTCTTTTATGTTTTCCAACATGGAAAGGACAAAAGCACAACAAAATTCCTTATTCGAGAATGTTTCTCGGTTCGGGAGGTAGATTTATAGAAAGGGAATGTGTTAGCACCCTTTCTATCTGTGGTTATCCACGGGCTCTTATGTTTTCAAAATTTGTTTGCTTTTCAAATGTGTGGGGGTTTTGAAAAAGTTTCGTTTGAAAAATTTATAAGTAACTCTTGTATCTGTCCTCAAGAGTGTATGAAATATTTGTTTGAAAACCTTTTGAAAGTGTAGGTGCGAAAAGTTGTTTTGTTTGTTTTGAAAAGAGCAAGTAACCAGGAGAATCTACCTACTCTAAGGAATTAGGCTTTGTAAGAGTCCTTTAGATAGTGCTATCCCACCATTGAGAGGTAGGTAGCACCATCGTTGGAGTTATTCGGGTCAATTCGATTATAGGGACAATGTGGTCACCAAAGCAATGGTAGGACGCCTTAGTGGTAACCCTAATGTCCTAGATCCTTTTTATCCGAGGCAACCGTTTCGAGGCAACTGGATCTTAGACAGGAGGGCGACCTCTAAAACACCCTATACTTGACGACCACGTCGAGGCAACCAGTGAGGCGTACCCTAAGAGTGGCATGTGCACGTGTGTTGTTTCAGTTTATGTTTATCTTGTACCTGTCATTTGTGAGCTACGGATTGATTTTATTTGTCATGCAAGTCTTTCGTGCATTTTTTAACAATTAAGAGTGCGGAAAATAAATTGCGGAAAGTAAATCTAGCTATTACAAGGCGTGGGTATATACATCGCCAAAAACAAAAACCCGTTTGGAAAATAAAAATGCGAGAATTTAAAAGAAAGCGATAAAGTTCTAATTAATTATTACATTTCCGGAGCAGATACATAAATATAATGAATTAAAATAAAAATGCACGCAAAAGGAATTGAATCGGGACGTCCTTAGGGTTTTGACCCTTTTTGAGAAAGAATTGAATTTTGTCCCTTTTTTGCAATTAAACCTAATAACTAATTAATTAATTAATTAAAGAAAAAGTTTTTTTTTGTGTTTTTTAAGTTTTAATGAAAATAAAAACAAAAGGAATTAAGAGTCAAAAGAAAAACCTAATTCTAAGCTTGATTTTATTTATTATGAAAAAAAGATTAAAATTATTCTAATTAAACTAAGTTAATTATATTTAGAATTTATTTACAAAAAAAAAAGTAATTGAAATTAATAAAAATGTTTTTTTTTGGTTTTCTGAATTTTATTGTGAAAAATGTTAATTTGTTAATTAATTAAATAATACTAATAATAATTACTAAAGAAAATAAAAGGAAAAAGAAAAATGAAAAAAAAGAATAATAAACCAAGGGTGTTGGGCCAGCAATGGGGTGAAGAAGTAATTCCAGCCCATTAAGCCAAGCCTGCGTTGACTTCTGGATCAGGTGTGCAAGCGTTGCCTGGGGTTCATAGTGGTCACTCATCTTTTGGCCTTTGGATTGAGGCGTAAGGACACCTGGCGCGTTGATTTCTAGAGATCCATGGTGGAAGGCCTTTGGGACGCTGCATGAGAACACATTAAACAAAATAATATCAAGTATTTGGGGGACCTGGGATTCGAACCCAGGTCCCAAGGGACTATGCACAAGCGCCTTGGCCATCTGAGCTGCGTGTTTAATTGAAATAATAATAATAAGTGGTTATTATATTTGTAAATCAACGCCTATGCATAAAAAATAAAAAAAGACGCGCGATCATTTAAAAGGACGAATGGGAGAATGACATGTGGTCGTCTTCTCCAAATCTCTGGTTCAGTTACCTGCGGATTTTTATCCGCAGGAAGTTCTGTAGGCCCTTTCCTAAAATCATCCTTAGGCTTCAAAAACGCCATCCAAGCCCATGGTTAGGATCGTCCATGTCTCCTGATCACATCTATGCTTATGGTTTGTTCTAATTTCCCCTGTAAACAAAACACCTAAAAACAATACAAACAAACCCTAGGCACGGGAATTGTCATGTAAGGCCTAAAAACTAAATTGAATATAGCAGTTACGTTAGAAATCAAACAAGGAGTATGAATATGCTACTATTTTTGAGAAAAAATGCAAGAATGGAGAAACACGATTCCATGTTCAGAGGTGACTTCATGAGTACTTACAGTGCTTGATAGGTGGTCTGAGGATGCGTTTGTGATCGCCTTAGCTTCAGGGTATGGCAAGGAAGAAGGCTACGTGCTTAGTTTTGTCTGAAAATGCTTGCAACACAGTTTTTGATCTCACACTTTTTTTGACAATTTTTGAGTTTTTCTCTGGCCGTTTTAGCAAGGCTTGGGTCGTGAATTAGGTTTGTCATGCTTGCTTATGTATGTATGAACGAAATTAGGTCAGCAGTTGGGCTTGTATCCTTGTGTAATTAAGTTTGGGATTCTTGTTGACCACCATTAAAGAACCTTCCATTTTTGGTTCAAATTCAAGATTTTATGCACAAAAAGGCTTGGCACGAATTTGGTAGCTGGCATATGACACATGAAAGCTTATTCAAATCAAAAGATGCTATTCCATTAATTTTTTAGATTTTATTTGAATTTTTATGGATTTAAAATGAATTAAATCAATAAAAATTAAATAAAATGGAAAAATAAATGTTTGATCTTGAAATTAATCATGGGACACGTGTGTGGCATGACAAGGCTGAATCAAGTGTAAGAAAGTGGGCCCTTTTGTCAAAAATTGAAGTTTCAAGGATAGTTGACTTTTGCATATTCCCAAAAATTTCCCAACTTCTCCAATGCACATCTTGCTCAATTTTGATCATATGAACATGTTCTTGGACATTTTGGAAAGGTCTTGAAGTCCTCTAACCAATGCCTTTGGTCCCATGTTATTTGGATTTACCAATCTCAAGTTATGGTCTTTGACTTAAAATGCCTTTTTGTTGACTTTTGAAATTGACCTATAATATATAAATTGATAACTTTTGTGAGAGCATTTCTTGGACTTGGAATGTAAAGATGAGTTGTAGGAAATTTCCTCCCCTTCAAAATGAGCATTGGATGGGATTTTTCTGATGAACCATGAAAAATTTATGCCTTGGTCAAGTTATAGTTGACTTTTCAGCTGTCCAAAAATGGAAACTTTTGCATCTTGATGATTTTTGAGCCATGCTTGTGGAATCATGATCAAGATTTGATCAAATGATGATTGTGTGCTCAAAATAAGATGTTGACAAAAAAATTTGACTTTTGACTGCCAAATGACCATTTTACCCCTACAGTTGATTGTGAAGCAATTAGGGCTTTTGACTGTGCAACTTGATGCTATGAGTCTTGAAACTTGGCATGTAGATGCTTGACAATGTATATAGGCATATGGGACTTGATTGAGCCATTGAAAACCTCAAATTCTTTGAAGGAACCAAAACCCTAATTTTGACTGGCTTAGGAGGCAGTTGGACTGTGCAATCTTTGAAAAGTCTTGAACCATTTAAGGATGATTCTTGATAAACTTTGAAGAATATGGGAGGGCAAATTTTGGGGTACAACAGTTGCCCCTGTTCAATCTTCTTAGACCTGAGGATGCAGATTGGCTTGCGTGCCTTTTGTGATCCGAAGGTGGAAGATGATTGAACACTAGAGTGCCCAGAAATTTGCACTCACATAGCGGTACCAGCAATGTGATGTCAGGAATGGGCTTACAGATGCCATTTGGAGAGATGATGGATGGGAGGATGGGCTTATAGATGCCATCTGGATATGTGACAGAACCTTGTCGGGAATGGGCTTATAGATGCCATTTGGAAATGTAATGGATAGCTGTGGAGATGGGCTTAAAGATGCCATCGGGGGTGTCGATCGCGTAAGAGATTCCTTAGCGAGAACTTGCGTACTTGAGAAAGAAAGATGGTTTCCTGGCCTGTTACAGGTGTTGATCTTCAAACTCTTCATGCAGACATGCCCTGGCTGGATACAGGTATCGAATCTACAATTAATTACTCACAGATATGCCCTGGTTAGATGCAGGTGTCGAATTTGGAATTAGTCGTTTACAGATATGCCCTGGCTGGATACAGGTATCGAATCTCTAAACTCTTCATGCAGACATGCCCTGGCTGGATACAGGTATCGAATCTACAATCAATTGCTCACAGATATGCCCCGGCTAGATACAAGAATCAAATCTGGAATTGGTCGTCTACAGATATGCCCTGGCTGGATACAGGAATCGAATCTCTAAACTCTTCATGCAGACGTGCCCTGGCTAGATACAGGTGTCGAATCTACAATCAATTATTCACAGATATGCCCTGGCTAGATACAGGTGTCGAATCTGGAATTGGTCGTCTACAAATATGCCCTGGCTGGATACAGGAATCAAATCTCTAAACTCTTCATGCAGACATGCCCTTTCTGGATACAGGTATCGAATCTAAAATCAATCACTCACAGATATGCCCTGGCTAGATACAGGTATCGAATCCGGAATTAGTTGTCTACAGATATACCCTGGCTGGATACAGGTATCGAATCTCTAAACTCTTCATGCAGATATGCCCTGGCTGGATACAGGTATCGAATCTACAATCACTCACAGATATGCCCTGGCTAGATACAGGAATCGAATCTCGAATTGGTCGTCTACAGATATGCCCTGGCTGGATACAGGTATCGAATCTCTAAACTCTTCATGCAGATATGCCCTAGCTAGATACAGGTATCAAATCCACAATCAATCACTCACAGATATGCCCTGGCTAGATACAGGTATCGAATCTGGAACTGCGACAGTTGATAGTAATCATCTTTGGATTGACCTTTTTCCTGAAAAGGCAAAACATCAGTTGTATGCAATGTCATGATGTATGAAATGCATGATGTCATGATGTTCTCAAGAATAAATGAGATTGTGTGTTTATGATGCGTATATGCATGTGTCATGGTGTATAATAATGTGATGTTTATGAATGTATTTTCGTCTAGGAAAATAAATCCTTGACGACTGCCGAGAGCTTGAATCCTGGGCTGATGTTGAAGAGTAGAGTTCTTCATTTCCGCTGAGGATGATGGTTGCAAGAATAAACCGGTAGGAGAAGATGACTCTGTTGGGGAATAAACTTGTTGAAGAGATTACTCTGCGGGGAATTACTCTGTGGGAAGAGAGGTACTTCGCTGAGATGTTGATGATAACTCCGCTGGGGATACCGTTGATGAGTTATGTTGGGGAATTTGATGAACTCCGCTGGGGGATAGGAAGAACTTCGCCGAGGACGATCTTTCTGTGGTAATTAGCTGAGGATAACCCAGTTATAAGCTCTGGTAGGGAATAAACTTTGAATAAAGCCGGGGAGAAGCTTTCATACTCTGCAGGGACAAGCTTCCAGAATCTACTGGGGATAAGCTTCCAGAATCTTACTGGGGAGATTGATTTAACTCTCCTAGAGAAACTTTTGGACTGTACTGGGGGAAGTGGCTCCACTGGGGTGTCTGGTACTCCGCCGGGGAACAATCTTATACTAAGACTGCAGGGGATGCTTGCTGAGGAACACCTGTATATTCTGCTGGGGAATATTTGAGATCTTCTTAGGATACCCAACTTCCTTAAGGTTGACAGTAGACTAACTCTGCTTGGGGAGAGCGTTGCTGACTTGTTGGGGATACTGTGCCTTTTTAGGGTTGTCGGGAGACCAACTCTACTTGAGGAGAGTATTGCTGAATCTTGTCTTACTCTCATGGAGTGAAGTTATCTTGGTTACGTTCTTCTGCCGAACCTACCTTGGTACCTTGGTGGACAGAGCAACTAGATCGCTTAGACAACTCATTATTGGCCCTGTTTCTGATGTCACCTGTAATTAGTCCTTTGTTTCGCATGAAAGTATTTATAATTAGCAATTAATGTCAAATGCATATATCAAAAATGAACATTGGACGTTCTTCGCAAGACAAAACAGAAAAAGGAAAAACAACTGGCAATTTGTCTGAAAAAGTGGATTTGTATTGATTTTGAATTTTCCCTGTAAATAGGCTTTTATGTACAAGAGGCTGACGTCCTAGTAAGAGAACGCCACCGAACCACATAGAGTTTATACAATTTTTGTGAAAAGGAAACAAAACAGCTATGTGAAAAATAATCCCATTGGGTTCCAACTCTGTTATCGCCTTTATGTCTTCAAGCGTCTCATCACTTTGCTGCTTAGTTGAAGATGAAGCTGATTGATTGATGCCGTCTGAACCTGATAGCTGATATCGAATTCTGGATGCAAGGTGATCCAATGAGACATAGTATTACGCTTTAATCCCTAACTTTTGCCTGGACCGCCCTTTCGAGTTTTCAGTCCACCGGGATACCCATTTTTGCCCAAGCCGCCTTTTCAAGTTTTCGACTTGCCGGGTGTACAGATTTTTTCATTTCATCCCTTATTTTTGCCCGAACCCTTTTGGTTCGCCGGGAAGCCCTTATTTTTGCCTAGGTATGTCAACCTAGCGGGTCTTTAGTTCATGCGTAGTATCTTTTTACTATGTCTGCATTGGCGGGGTAAGGAAGGTCGTCACCATCCATGGTGGTTAGAATCATAGCTCCTCCTGAGAAGATATGTTTAACCATAAATGGCCCTTCGTACGTAGTGGTCCATTTTCCCCTGGGATCACTTTGAGGATGAATGATGCGCTTGATTACCAGGTCTCTGACTTGATACTCTTGTCGTCTGACTTTCTTGTTAAATGCCTTGATCATCCGTTTTTGGTACGTTTGACCATGACAAATAGCAGTGAGTCTCCTTTCGTCAATCAGGTTTAATTGATCAAGTCGAGTCTGGATCCAGTCATCTTCGCTCAAACATGCATCCTTCATTATCCGGAGAGAGGGTATTTGGACTTCAATAGGCAGGACTGCCTCCATGCCATAGACCAAGGAAAAGGGTGTTGCCCCTGTTGACGTCCGTGCTGAGGTACGGTACCCATGAAGAGCAAACGGTAACATCTCGTGCCAATCTTTGTAGGTCACTGTCATCTTCTGCACAATCTTCTTAATATTCTTATTCGCCGCTTCTACAGCCCCGTTCATCTTCGGCCGGTAAGGAGAAGAGTTGTGGTGCTGTATCTTGAATTGCTCGCAGAGCTCAGTGATCATCTTATTGTTAATATTGGTACCATTGTCTATAATGATCCTTTCCGGGACGTCGTATCGACAGATCAGGTTATGCCGAATGAACCGTTCCACGACGTTCTTGGTTACGGTAGCATAGGAAGCTGCTTCAACCCACTTCGTCAAGTAATCAATTGCTACCAGGATGAAGCGATGCCCGTTGGATGCCGTAGGTCTGATCTCGCCGATCATATCAATGCCCCACATTGCAAAAGGCCAAGGTGCTGTCTAGATGTTCAGGGGAACCAGAGGAATGTGCACCTTATCAGCATAGATCTGGCATTTGTGACATGTCCGAGAATGTTGATAACAGTCGGCTTCCATTGTGGACCAGAAATATCCTGCCCGAAGGATTTTCTTTGCCATGGTATGTCCACTGGAATGCGTCCGGGAAAGTAAAACAGTGGTGCAAAGGGTCAAAGAACTGGAACAACACTTTCACCATATCCTCTTCAATGTTGGTATTGACCAAGCTGATGAGTCTACCATGCCTTTCACTGAAGGAAGAGTTCTCGGGAATCCTGGATGTAAGCTCCTTAAGCTGAGGAGGGATCCTTACAAGGTTGACCTGAATTGTCTTTCTGCGGATAGTTTCCATGTCCTACAAAACAAGAACAAAGATGAAGATTTGAACCCTTGAAGTGGTTAGTAAATGCATATGATGTTGTATGATGTTATGATAAAACACACCACAAGTATTCACAAAGGCAAACATGATAAGGCACACAAGTCACACAAGACAGCCCTTAGAGTTTAGGCCAGCATGAAGTTTGGGGTACTACCCTCTTGAAGTTGGTGGGCTCAAAACCTGTCTTATCACAAGTAACCGGGTTCTAAGGAGCTCAATATCATTGGGTTGTTTTCTATGTTCATTGTTTTGATTTAGCCACTGAACTGGCGATCAAAATATTCCAAGAAAACAACCCTCAATGAGTGTAGTATCGAGTATCTACCAACTTCGGACTGCACCAAAGTCGGTCATCTCACTACCCCTAAAGAGGCCAGGATGGTCAAGTAAGGTTCCTAAGGTCAGTTGATGCTTCACGACACCACGCGGCGGCCCCGTACTCTCCTTGACTTGACTCAAGGGTTACCGGTACTCACCAAAGTGCCACATCAATGTAGCAAACTGCTTCAACTGTGTCGGTATACCCCGCACAGTTCCCTCACAGTTTGTTGCTACTTTCTAAGAGGTATCCCCCAGATCCGGGTTAGGATCTATGAAACTCTAAGACAGGCCCACAATTTTAAAGCAAACAGGACAAGCAATTGAAAACATAAGAGTGGTCTAATCCTAAGGTACACCTCACTTATTAAGTGTCCCCAGCAGAGTCGCCAGTTATGTGATCGGTGGAAATAGAACTGACTGTTTTTAAAGCTGGTTCGTGAAATGTCGCGGTAAGCAAGAGTCGCCACCGTCTTTTATGTTTTCCAACATGGAAAGGACAAAAGCACAGCAAAATTCCTTATTTGAGAATGTTTCTCGGTTCGGGAGGTAGATTTATAGAAAGGGAAGGTGTTAGCACCCTTTCTATCCGTGGTTATCCACGGGCTCTTAGGTACTTGCTCTTATGTTTTCAAAATTTGTTTGCTTTTCAAATGTGTGGGGGTTTTGAAAAAGTTTTGTTTGAAAAATTTCTAAGTAACTCTTGTATCTGTCCTCAAGAGTGTATGAAATATTTGTTTGAAAACCTTTTGAAAGTGTAGGTGCGAAAAGTTGTTTTGTTTGTTTTGAAAAGAGCAAGTAACCAGGAGAATCTACCTACTCTAAGGAATTAGGCTGTGTAAGAGTCCTTTAGATAGTGTTATCCCACCATTGAGAGGTAGGTAGCACCATCGTTGGAGTTATTCGGGTCAATTCGATTATAGGGACAATTGAAGGGGTGAAAAACACAAGAAGGGGGGGTTGAATTGTAAAACTGGAATCTTAAAACAAATGACAAGGTATTTTTATCCTGGTTCGTTTGATCTCAAACTACTCCAGTCCACCCGTCAAGGTGATTTTGCCTCTCTCCAACGAGGTCTTAATTCACTATATTCAACTGAATACAAATCTGCTTTAGCAACTGCTAAAACCTTCTTGATTCAAACCACAATCCAGTTTGTCAAGGCAACACTTTCTTACAAAGGTATAAGCAAATGTGTGTGAATGTTTTCTACAAAAACTATATCACAACTGTGATGTTTACACAAATGAAGCTTAGAAACTTAGAATGCTAAACGCTAATGGAGTATCAGAGTTTGTTGGTTTAGCAAACTGGTGGATGAAGATTATGTTCAGCTTTTTGCGTGTAGAGAGTTTGGAAGCATTAGCCATGATAATCTTCGAAGCTTGGTTTATATAGCACTTGAGAAGATGAACGTTGATGCAAATATTCTTGATTCAATGCTATTAACAAGCTTTCCTTTTTGAGCAGATCTTGTCTGGAATGAGGCCGTTGGAATTGATTAGCGTTCAATGCACAGTACCGTTGCTTCTTCAATGCACGATCTGGCTTGGCTCATTCTGATTCTGCTTCGCTGCTGATGAACTATTTGATTCTGTATCAGAGTGTTTTACGCGCAGTTCTGTTCATCAAGCTTCAGCATGTGCAAGCGTTGATCATCTGATCTTGACGTTCTGATTCAGCAACTTCTGATGCTGGTGTATGAGAACATATTCTGATGCTGAGAACGTGATCTTTCTTATTTTAATCAGCATATCTGCAAATCAGAGCATAGTAATTTTAGGCAGCATATAATTCAATCATGAAATATTTAACTACTATATCTTTTCACTTTGTTATCATCAAAACTTAAATATAGGGTACTAGATTCAAACATTGTTCTAACAATCTCCCCCTTTTTGATGATGACAAAAACTGGATATTTTAAATGAGAAATAACGTGAAAAGTTATCAGAGTTATGTATCAGAATAAGAAGTACGGAGAATTCAGAGTTTAAGAGATACTCCCCCTGAGTTTGTTACTTCCCTTTGATATGCGTGTTCTTCAGAGTCAGATCTTTTTCTATCTTTGAGCATCAGATTATAGGTCTTTGACTTATCAGAAAGCAGAGCTTCAGAGCATTTCCTGTCAGAGCTTTGCTTAGGATCAGAGTGTTAGGAAAATCAGAGCTTCATATATCAGAACTTCATATTTGATCAGAGCAACATGAGCTTCTAGTTCTTAGTCTTCATAGTGTTCGGAGCTTCCTTGTGCCTGTAGACTTAACAACAAAACAGAACATTTCAAGTAATAGAGTTAGAATGTTTGAGAGTTTCTGTCTAGTTAGCCGTTATTGATTTTAAATATCATTCTTGTTCTCCCCCTTTTTGTCAGCAATCAAAAAGTGATAGTGATGTGCTAAAACAATTTAGATCAGAAAAACAAATTATATTGAAGGTAGTTCAGTGCACAAGAACATTACACACACATAGTCAAAATAGTACATCAGAATGAAGAAAACATAAAAGGTTATGCATGACAAAAAAAAAAATTTTAAGGTTGTGGGGGCATGCGTGAGAACAGGCTTTCCAGCATTGCTTGAATCTTTTCAGAAGTTTCATTCTGCTTCTGAACCATGGTGACAACAGTATCAATTTTGATGTCCTGAACATTCATCCTTGCTTCCATCTTCTGATCATTTTCTTCCATCCGCTGCTGTAGACGCAAGTCATTCAGCCTTAGTTCTTCCAGAGCCTGCCTGTCCAAGGCAGCTTGAGAACTTTCAGCAGGAGGAAGTTTCTCAGAACTTTCAGCTATATCTTCTGCTGGATTTTCTTCCTGAAGAGTCTTGTCTTCTTCTGATGCTTGCACCTGTGCAGCTTGCTCTTTCTCAGACCAGGATTCACTGTCCAGAGGGAGCACAACTTCTTGAGGCAGCTGACTCTCAACTTCCTTCAGCAGCATGCTAAAGTTCTGTTGAGCCTGCTCGTAGTTGACGTCCTGCAGCTTGAGTGCTTCAGTACGTACCCATACTCTGAACTGTGACCAGAGCTGATCAGAAGCAGCTGGGTCGATCATCCCCGGACAAACTTGCTTCAACGAAGCAATCCACTGCAGCATACCTGTTTCAAAGTCCAAAATACCAGAGCCAACATCTAATTGCTTTGGTTTGGGAATGGCCAATTTGTGTCTTAAATCAGCAAGACGTTCAAGACTTGTTAAGTCAATGAAGATTTTGCTGGGGTTTTCAGAGGATTGGTTTTCAGAGGTTTGCTGAGGTGCTGTTTGTTTTGGTGGATGGTTACCAGAGTCAGAGGATATATCTATTGGAGTGGTTGGAGTTTTTGGAGGTGTTGATTCCTCTGATGATGGTAACTGGGGTCTGACAATGGTGGTTCCACATGGCAACTGGATTGCCAGCGGTGAAGGTTGAGGTGAGTGGGGATCAGAATGATGAGGAGATGGGGTTTCATAGCGTTGAAACTCTGGTTGTGGTGAGGGTGGATTGTTTTCTGGTTGAGGAGGTGGAATCTCTGATTGCTCAGGGATCAGAGGTTCTTCTGGTTCAGGTTGTTGAGATTGTGGTTCAGGTTCTGGTTGATGTTCTGGTTGAGGTTGAATTTCTGGTTCAGGTTGTGGAGGAGGAATATTTGGTGGTTCAGAGTGAGGTTGAACAGAAGCATGTTCACGCTCAATATCAGCTAGCACGCTATCAAGTGCTGATGTTGTTGAAACAGTTGGTTGTTTGGTAATCTTAATGGGAATTTTAATTCTGGTTCTTCTGAGAAGTAAGGCCTCAGAAGGGTCTTCTGGTATGGTTTCATCAATAGAAGGGATTGGGATGGATATTCTGTGAGAGGTTTGAGGAGGGGCAGCAGATGTTGGAATAGTAGATGAAATTGAAATAGGAGCAGCAGATGTATTACCTCGTTTCTTTGGAGTCTGATGAGATGATCCTTCTGCTTTCCTCTTCTTTGTCTTCTTCTGAGTCACTTCAGGTTGAACTTGACTCAGATCTTTGATCTTCAGCTTTGAACCTGCATCTTCTTCCTTGTATGAATCTGGGTACTTGGGAAACATATCAGGTTGGGATTCCATTTCAGAAAATCTTGGGAAATTACTCAGAGGCACTCTTCTTCTGGAGATGTCAGCAGTTGAAGAAGCTCTGGGTTCCTTCCTGATATTTTCTATCAGCTTCATCTTCTTCAGGTTCTTAGCGTTCAGCGGTTTTCCAACAGTTGGTTCAAAATTGCCCAGCACTTTAGCTTCGCTCAGATAATCTATCAGCTTATTCTCTGTCAGAATATCTGATATGAGCCTCCCAAACGGTATCCAGTCCCTTTTGGTCCTTTCTTCTTCTCTAGTCTCTTTCACACTAGCCTTCAGATGGTTGAACAGGAAGTGTGCCAAATTGATCTTTACCCTCTGATCAATAAAGTAGATCAGAAATTGCTGATCCACGTTTATATAGTCAGGAGAGCTTGTTGGCTTCCTGTGATTGAAACAGCCTAGAACAATCTTGGCCCACACTCTGCAGTGATCCTTCAGATCCTTGATTTTGCTGCTGGGAAAACCAAGAGTGAAAATGCAGTTGGCTACCACACCTATATCAGGGCATCTATCAGCCATGTCCACACAACGGACTCCACCACCACTTTGACCAATTAACCTAGCAATGAGGTCTTCAGAAATTATTATCTTCTTTCCCATGACATAGGAGATAACTAGATGTTTATGAATCTTGGCGTGAATCCAAAATTCCTTGACAAGCTCTGGGAAGGTTGGTCCAACCAATCTATCAAAGTACCTCTCCCACTTTTGAGCTTTGACTTCCTCAGTTAGGTCAAATCCATTATCCTTCAAACTTTCGAAATCGATGATTAACTCAGAGAGAACCTCAAGATTCTTTACTGGTGTGAGAAGAGTTCTGGTAGGCGCTTGATATTGCTCAGAGGTTTCTTTCTTCTGATTTCCTGCAGAAATGCTGGAGGATGCCATTGTTCTCACACAAAAAGCTTGAGAGTGATTTGGGAAAAAAAGGTTTGAAGATGGTAAACTCAGAAGTATGCAGAAAAATTCTTAAGAGATTATGAGAAAGCGTAAAGATTAAGAGTGAAGAGTAATGTGCTTAAATAGAATTTTCAAAAAAATTATTTTGAAAAATAAAACGTTTTTAAGAGAGAGAAAAAAAATAATGATTGCCATTAACAAGCGTGATTACTTTTGCATTTAATGCTTGCTGATTTTGGGGGATTTGAGAAAGATACTTAAAAACGGTTACCAGACATGTGTCTCAATGCACCCAATCAGCGCTTTCCTTTCTCAGAAGCGTGCACGCGTTCTGCTTCAGGGATTTGCTGATGATTGGATGACACTTGTTTGATGTAGTGATCAGCACGTCTGTCTTTGAGATTAGACTCTCAGATCTTTAGACTTGCCTCTGATACAATCTGCATGTTCTAACTTTCTGAAAGAAGATTGATCAGAAGTTCACAGTAATATAAATACATTCTGAAAGATAAAAATATGGAATTAAAACATTTTCATTCTGGGCATACTTTCATGCTGAGATGTTTCAGAATGAAATTAAACCTATCTTCTGAAAGGGGTTTAGTAAAGATATCAGCCCATTGATGGTCTGTATCTATAAATTTCAGGTTTAAAATTCCTTTCTGAATATAGTCCCTAATGAAATGATGTTTTATTTCTATATGCTTAGCTCTAGAATGTAAAATAGGATTCTTACTTAAGCAAATAGCAGAAGTATTATCACAAAGAATAGGAATGTTACTCTCAAAAATCTGGAAGTCTTCAAGCTGACTTTTCATCCAGAGCATCTGTGTGCTGCATCCAGCTGCTGCTATGTACTCAGCTTCTGCTGTTGACAGAGCAATAGTTGATTGCCTTTTGCTGGACCACGAGATCAGATTTTCTCCCAGAAACTGGCAGCTTCCAGAAGTACTTTTGCGTTCCACTCTGTCTCCAGCAAAATCAGCATCACAGTAGCCTACTAAGCTGTAATCACTAGATTTTCTATAAAACAAACCCAGATTAGTAGTACCTTTCAGATACTTGAAAATTCGCTTAACAGCTGTTAAGTGAGATTCTCTAGGATCTGATTGGAATCTAGCACAAATACATACACTGAATAAAATATCAGGTCTTGAAGCAGTCAGATAAAGGAGAGAACCAATCATACCTCTGTAGACTTTCTGTTCTACGCTTTTGCTTACCTCTTCTCTTTTCAGAATGCACGTGGGATGCATTGGAATCTTTGATGGCTTACATTCTGAGAGGTCAAATTTCTTCAGAAGATCTCTGATGTATTTGCTCTGATGAATGTAAGTTCCCTCTGGAGTTTGATTAATCTGAATTCCTAGAAAGAATTTCAGTTCCCCCATGAGGCTCATCTCAAATTCTGCCTGCATACACTTAGCAAATTTTCTTCCAAGAGAAGGATTAGTAGAACCAAAGATTATATCATCAACATAAATTTGACAGACTAAAATGTCACTCTTAACTGTTTTACAGAATAGAGTAGTGTCCACTTTCCCTCTGGTGAATTCATTTTCAAGCAGAAAGTTACTTAGCCTTTCATACCAAGCTCTGGGAGCTTGTTTCAGACCATACAGTGACTTTTTCAGTTTGAAAACATGTTCTGGATGTTTTGTATTTTCAAAACCTGGGGGTTGGTGAACATAAACTTCTTCTTCTATATAACCATTTAAGAATGCACTTTTGACATCCATCTGATACAGAGTGATGCCTCTATTAACAGCAAAAGAGATTAAGAGTCTGATAGATTCTAACCTGGCGACTGGGGCAAAGGTTTCTGTATAATCTATCCCCTCTTGCTGACTATAACCTTGTGCAACCAGTCGTGCCTTGTTTCTGACGACTTCACCTTGTTCGTTGAGCTTGTTTCTGAACACCCATCTTGTTCCAATGACGTTGAATCCTTTTGGTCTTGGAACAAGATCCCATACGTCATTTCTGGTGAATTGATTCAGCTCTTCTTGCATTGCCAGAATCCAGTCATTGTCCAGAAGTGCTTCATCAATAGAAGAAGGTTCAATCAGAGACACAAGTCCCATAAGGGTTTCTTCAGAGTTTCTGAAGCTTGCTCTTGTTCTGATTGGATCTTCCTTTCTTCCTAGAATAGTCTCTTCTGGGTGATTCAAACTGCTTCTGGGTACTCTCTTCTGAGGTTGATCAGCAGCAGATGAAGGATTTCTAGCATTGCTTCTTTCAGACGTTGAAGGAATGTCTGTGTTGAGAGCTTCTGATGACTTGTCTTCAGAACCTGCAAATTCAATTTCTATACCTGCAAGATTTTCATTCTGCTTTGACTTTTCAGAGTCAAGCTTGTCATCAAAACGAACACTGATTGATTCTTCCACAATCTGTGTTTCTGTATTGTATACTCTGTACCCTCTTGAGCGTTCAGAGTATCCTAACATAATACACTTCTGTGCCTTAGAATCAAACTTGTTCAAATAATTCTTAGTATTTAACATATAGCAAGTACATCCAAATGGATGAAAATACGAAATGTTGGGCTTTCTGTTCTTCCACAATTCATATGGAGTCTTTTCCAGAATAGGTCTTATTGAGATTCTATTCTGAATGTAGCACGCTGTGTTTATTGCCTCTGCCCAGAAAGTCTTAGCAACGTTTGTCTCGTTGATCATGGTTCTGGCCATTTCTTGCAATGTTCTGTTCTTTCGTTCTACAACTCCATTTTGTTGGGGAGTTCTAGGACAAGAGAAATCATGCAGAATGCCTTTGTCATTAAAGAATGACTCAAAATCTTTATTTTCAAATTCTCCACCATGATCACTTCTGACTTTAACGATTCTAAGATCTTTTTCATTCTGAACTTGGTTACAGAAGGTAACAAACACAGAGTGTGACTCGTCCTTGTGTCTTAAGAACTTTACCCATGTCCATCTGCTATAGTCATCTACGATTACTAACCCATACTTCTTGCCACTGACAGAAGCAGTCTTAACTGGTCCAAATAAGTCAATGTGCAGAAGTTCTAATGGCTTAGAGGTAGAAACAACATTTTTGGATTTAAAAGAAGGTTTTGCAAATTTGCCTTTCTGACATGCTTCACACAGAGCATCTGAATTGAACTTCAAATTTGGAAGTCCTCTGACCAGATTGAGTTTGTTAATCTGAGATATTCTTCTCATACTAACATGCCCCAATCTTCTGTGCCAGATCCACTGCTCGTTGTTAACAGACAGAAGACATTTTACATTCTGACTTTTTAGTTCAGAAAGTTTGATTTTGTAAATGTTGTTTTTCCTCTTACCATTAAATAGGATAGTCCCATCTTTCTGACTAACAGCTTTACATGATTTTTGATTAAAGATTATATCATAACCGTTATCACTTAATTGACTTATGGATAACAGGTTATGCATCAATCCATCTACAAGCAGAACATTATTAATAGAGGGAAGATTTCCGTTACCTACAGTTCCAGAGCCAATAATCTTTCCCCTCTGATTGCCTCCAAAGCCAACGTGGCCTCCAGGCTTAAGTTCCAGGCTTTGGAACATATGCCTTCTTCCCGTCATGTGTCGTGAGCAGCCAGAGTCCAGGTACCATGACTGGTGTTTCTGACTTGCTGCTAAAGATATCTGCAACATGTATTATTTTATCCTTAGGTACCCAGATCTTCTTGGGTCCTGATTTGTTAGTTTTACCAAAACTCTGGTTGAATTTTGGTTTCACAAAGTGATTACTACTAGTATATTTGATGTCATGTGTGTGACCATACACAAAGTGTGAATTTAGAGGAGTGTGTTTAATAACTAAATCCATGACATTCTTAGGTGTAGGAACCTTACCTTGGTATCCTATTCCTTTCCTGCCGTTTCTGCTAACTCCATAGATCATTGAAGCCATTCTGCTTCTATCTATGCTTTTAGCAAGGAACTTCTGGAAGCTATGATCATACTCCTTGATGATCTCATCAGCGTTGCTGGGAGTTTCAGAAATTGGTACCTTCTGAGAGTTTTGTAAAGAGTTTTCTAATTTTAAAATTTTATCTCTCAGCTCAGAGTTTTCCAATTTGAGACTCTCAGACTTATTAGAGTCAGATTCAAGAGTCCTTTTCAGGTCTCTGAATTTAGCTCTAATCTGCTGATAACGTTCCAGAATTTCATTGAGGCTTTCAGCAAGTTCAGCCTTTGTGAAATTAACAGCGAAGTTAGGAAATACCTCTTCTGTGTCTGATTCTGAGTCTGAGTCAGAAGCTTCACTGTCATCTGGAATGCTAGCCATGAGCGCTATGTTCGCCCTTTCATCATCTGATTCTGAGTCAGCTTCAGACGAGTCAGAGTCATCCCATGTGGCCATGAGACTTTTCTTCTTCTCTCTTCCAAACTTCTTTTTGGGCTTTTCCCTCTGAAGCTTTGGACAGTCACTCTTGTAGTGTCCTTGCTCATTGCACTCGTAGCAGATGATGTCTTTTGTATTTGGCTTCTTGCTACCAGAGGAACCTTCAGATCTTCTGTATCCAGAGGAAGAATCTGTCCTTCTGTATCTTGAAGAAGACTCGTTCTGATCAGATCTTCTGGGATTCCTGAACTTCCTTTGTCTTTGCTTCCACAGTTGATTTACTCTTCTGGAGAGAAGGGAAAGCTCGTCTTCTTCTGATGAGGATCCATCAGATGTTTCTTCAACTGCCTGCAAAACTTTAGATTCAGATTTTCTGTTAGATTTTAAAGCTATAGGCTTACCTTGCTTCTGAGGCTCATCAGCTTCTAGCTCTATCTCATGACTTCTGAGGGAGCTTATAAGTTCCTCCAGAGTGATTTTGTTGAGATCTTTCGCCAGCTTCAGAGCAGTAACCATAGGCCTCCACTGCTTGGGTAAACTTCTGATTATCTTCTTGACATGGTCAGCAGTAGAGTATCCCTTATCCAGAACTTTGAGACCAGCTACCAGAATCTGGAATCTAGAGAACATAGTTTCAATGGATTCAGATTCTTCCATTTTAAACGCCTCATACTTCTGAATGAGCGCCAGAGCTTTTGTTTCTTTGACTTGAACGTTGCCCTCATGCGTCATTCTGAGAGAATCAAAGATGTTCTTAGCTGTGTCTCTGTTGGAGATCTTCTCATACTCAGTATATGAGATGGCACTGAGGAGGATGGTTCTGGCCTTATGGTGATTCTTGAAATCACGCTTTTGTTGATCAGTCATTGATTTTCTTTCAATCTTCTGACCAGTTGCATTCACAGGGTGCGTGTATCCATCTGTCACCATATCCCACAGATCAGCATCATGTGCTAGAAAGAAGCTTTCAATTCTGTCTTTCCAGTAGTCAAAGTTTTCTCCATCAAAGACTGGAGGTTTGCCGCTGAATCTGTCTCTATCCTCATTGTTGTCATTGCTGAAATGAGAGTTGTTTCCTGCCATTGTGTTTTTCTGACGCTGGATCTTGTACTGACACGGTTAAGTGTTTTAGCTCAGAACCAGGCGCTCTGATACCATTTGAAGGGGTGAAAAACACAAGAAGGGGGGGTTGAATTGTAAAACTGGAATCTTAAAACAAATGACAAGGTATTTTTATCCTGGTTCGTTTGATCTCAAACTACTCCAGTCCACCCGTCAAGGTGATTTTGCCTCTCTCCAACGAGGTCTTAATTCACTATATTCAACTGAATACAAATCTGCTTTAGCAACTGCTAAAACCTTCTTGATTCAAACCACAATCCGGTTTGTCAAGGCAACACTTTCTTACAAAGGTATAAGCAAATGTGTGTGAATGTTTTCTACAAAAACTATATCACAACTGTGATGTTTACACAAATGAAGCTTAGAAACTTAGAATGCTAAACGCTAATGGAGTATCAGAGTTTGTTGGTTTAGCAAACTGGTGGATGAAGATTATGTTCAGCTTTTTGCGTGTAGAGAGTTTGGAAGCATTAGCCATGATAATCTTCGAAGCTTGGTTTATATAGCACTTGAGAAGATGAACGTTGATGCAAATATTCTTGATTCAATGCTATTAACAAGCTTTCCTTTTTGAGCAGATCTTGTCTGGAATGAGGCCGTTGGAATTGATTAGCGTTCAATGCACAGTACCGTTGCTTCTTCAATGCACGATCTGGCTTGGCTCATTCTGATTCTGCTTCGCTGCTGATGAACTATTTGATTCTGTATCAGAGTGTTTTACGCGCAGTTCTGTTCATCAAGCTTCAGCATGTGCAAGCGTTGATCATCTGATCTTGACGTTCTGATTCAGCAACTTCTGATGCTGGTGTATGAGAACATATTCTGATGCTGAGAACGTGATCTTGCTTATTTTAATCAGCATATCTGCAAATCAGAGCATAGTAATTTTAGGCAGCATATAATTCAATCATGAAATATTTAACTACTATATCTTTTCACTTTGTTATCATCAAAACTTAAATATAGGGTACTAGATTCAAACATTGTTCTAACAACAATGTGGTCACCAAAGCAATGGTAGGACGCCTTAGTGGTAACCCTAATGTCCTAGATCCTTTTTATCCGAGGCAACCGTTTCGAGGCAACTGGATCTTAGACAGGAGGGCGACCTCTAAAACACCCTATACTTGACGACCACGTCGAGGCAACCAGTGAGGCGTACCCTACGTAACACCCCAGTTTCAATTATTTGATTTATTTAAATTGGGAATTATTTTATTAGAATTAATAAAATAAAAGAATTATTTAGTTTGGAATAATTGAAGGAAAACTAGAGAAAATAATAAATATTGGGTTTTTAAGTTATTGGGCTTGGATGTCGTTAGTAAAGAGTGGGGGTGCAAAAGAAATAAGGATATATTTTGGAACTCAAGTTATTTTCTCATTATTCACGATAACACAGATTTTGGGAAATTTGGGAAGCTGAGCTCTGAAGGTACGAAGAACGAAGAACATCACTCAAAGAACTCAAGCTGCAATTTGATAAGGTAAGGGGGGCTACTACTCAATTTATATTTGCTTATGGGTTTAGATGCAATTGGTTGGGTAATCGTAGGATAACCCCATTTTCTCTGATGTTCTTAGTGATCGATAATTTTAGGGTTGAATTTCGTTAGAAAAGATTAGGTTCCCTAAAGGTTGTGAATCGATTAAGAAATTAATCCCCATTGTTGATTTAGATCGAAACTGTATGATCGTGAGTTTACCTTAGGTGTTCTAGGGATAACCTTGATGTTGTTAGAATTTCCCTAAAGGACGGGTAATATGTAACTTAAGGTCAATTTTATAAAACTTGTTGTTGATGAAAGAATGGTTGATAAAATAGGATGTTTTGAGACAAAAATTCTGAGTTGTGTATGATTTGAAAAATAAGACCTTAAGTGAAATAATGCTGTCCTTAAGATTGGAAATTGACTAACGTAGGAGGGAATTGTGTTTCCAATTGATGTGTTGCTTTGAGTTATGCATAATTGATGTTGTTATGTACCGAAATATGCGTTTCAGCTGGTATTTTTCGTGTTTGGCTGCTGTTCTGAGCTGCTGCAGGTGCAGGAAAAATTTGGTACGCGCTCATCAACACGGGCCGTGTTGATTCACACGGGCACCCGTGTTGATCTACTGTATTGGCAAAAAAAATGTGTTTCTAGACACATTTCAACACGGGCCGTGTTGATTCACACGGGCACCCGTGTTGATTCCCTGTATTGGCAAAATAACGTGTTTTCTGGACACATTTCCACACGGGCAGTGTTGATTTACACGGGCACCCGTGTTAAACCTCCTGTGTTGGTTTCTGAATTTTGTTTTCTGTGCATGCTGTTATGTACGGGATTGATCCTGTTTTGATGTGCAGTGTTTAATATGTTTTGAATATGCTGTTTATTGATTTCCTAGTGTTGATTGATGCTTGTATCGAATAACGTTTGTAGGTTATGATACCAACACTACGTAGATTTATTGTCATGCTTTTAGATGATGTTATCAAGCATGAATTATGATATAACTTGATATGGTTGGTTTATGTTTAATAGTATGCTGAGTGATTACATGCTATCCATATCCTGTTGAGATTGATAATGTTGATGTTGCATGATATGTTTTATTGATGTGAATAGTATGCTGAGTGTTACATACTTTACATATCATGTTGCATTTGTTAATTCCCATTGTGTGGAATTAACATGGTGGCCAATATACGTGTCCGTGATTTAATGGAACGTTGAGGTGGTAGCCGTGTCCGCGATATAATGGAACGGTGAGTTATCCGTGACCCGAGATTTAATGGGGCGGTAAAATGGTACCACATGAAGGGGTGAAAAACACAAGAAGGGGGGGTTGAATTGTAAAACTGGAATCTTAAAGCAATTGACAAGATATTTTTATCCTGGTTCGTTTGATCTCAAACTACTCCAGTCCACCCGTCAAGGTGATTTCGCCTCTCTCCAACGAGGTCTTAATTCACTATATTCAACTGAATACAAATCTGCTTTAACAACTGCTAAAGCCTTCTTGATTCAAACCATAATCCGGTTTGTCAAGGCAACACTTTCTTACAAAGGTATAAAACAAATGTGTGTGAATGTTTTCTACAAAACTTTATCACAACTGTGATGTATACACAAATTAAGCTTAGAAACTTAGAATGCTAAACACTAATGGAGTATCAGAGTTTGTTGGTTTAGCAAAACTGGTAGATGAAGATTATTGTTCAGCTTTGTGCGTGTAGAGAGTTTGGAAGCATTAGCCATTATAATCTTCGAAGCCTTGTTTATATAGCACTTGAGAAGATGAACGTTGAATGCAATATTCTTGATTCAATGCTAATAACAAGCTTTCCTTTTTGAGCAGATCTTGTCTAGAATGATGCCGTTGGAATTAATTAGCGTTCAATGCACAGTACCGTTGCTTCTTCAATGCACGTTCTGGCTTGGCTCATTCTGATTCTGCTTCGCTGCTGATGAACTATTGATTCTGTATCAGAGTGTTTACGCGCAGTTCTGTTCATCAAGCTACAGCATGTGCGTGAGTTGATCATCTGATCTTCACGTTCTGATTCAGCAACTTCTGATGCTGGTGTATCAAATCAAGTTCTGATGCTGATGAAGTGATCTTGCTTATTTCAATCAGCATATCTGCAAGTCAGAGCATAGTAATTTTTAGGCAGCATATAATTCAATCATGAAACATTTAAATACTATATCTTTTCACTTTGTTATCATCAAAACTTAAATATAGGGTACTAGATTCAAACATTGTTCTAACAATCTCCCCCTTTTTGATGATGACAAAAACTAGATATTTTAAATAAAAAATAACGTGAAAAGGTATCTAGGAAATGTTTCAGAGTTAAGAAGTAAGGAGAAATCAGAGTTAAGAGATACTCCCCCTGAGTTTGTTACTTCCCTTTGATATGCGTGTTCTTCAGGATCAGATCTTTTTCTATCTTTGAACATCAGATTATAGATCTTTGACTTATCAGAGAGCAGAGCTTCAGAGCTTTTGCTGTCAGAGATTTGCTTCGGATCAGAGTGTTAGGTCGATCAGAACTTCATATTTGATCAGAGAAACATGAGCTTCTACATTTGATCAGAGCTTCTAGCTTCTAGTCTTCATTGTGCCTGTAGATCTCAAAAACAAAACAGAAAAACATTTCAAGTAATAGAGTTAGAATGTTTGAGAATTTCTGTCTAGTTAGCCGTTATTGATTTTAAATATCATTCTTGTTTTCTCCCCCTTTTTGTCAGCAATCAAAAAGTGCTGGTGATGTGTAAAAACACTTAAGATCAGAAAAAACAGATTATATTAAAGTAGTTCAGAATCAGAGCAAAATAGAATTACAAAACATAGTCAAAACAATACATGAAGAAGACATGAAAAATTATGCATGAAAAAGATTTATGGTTGAGGGGGCATGCGTGAGAACAGGCTTTCCAGCATTGCTTGAATCTTTTCAGAAGTTTCATTCTGCTTCTGAACCATGGTGACAACAGTGTCAATCTTGCTGTCCTGTACATTCATTCTTGCTTCCATCTTCTGATCATTCTCTTCCATCCGCTGCTGTAGACGCAAGTCATTCAGCCTTAGTTCTTCCAGAGCCTGCCTGTCCAAGGCAGCTTGAGAACTTTCAGCAGGAGGAAGCTTCTCAGAACTTTCAGCTACATCTTCTGCTGGATTTTCTTCCTGAAGGGTCTTGTCTTCTGGTGGTTGCACCTGTGCAGCTTGCTCTTTCTCAGACCAAGATTCACTGTCCAGAGGGAGCACAACTTCTTGAGGCAGCTGACTCTCAACTTCCTTCAGCAGCTTGCTAAAGTTCTGTTGAGCCTGCTCATAGTTGACGTCCTGCAGCTGGAGGATGCCATTGTTCTCACACAACAAAGATTTTAGAATGATTTGAGAGAAAAAGGTTTTGAAGGAGATAAACTCAGAAATATGCAGAAAGTTCTTGAGAGATTATGAGAAAGCGTAAAGAGTAAGAATGAAGAATAATGTGCTTAAATAAAGTTTTCAAAAATTATTTTGAAAAATTAAACGTTTTTAAGAGAGAGAAAAAAAAATAATGATTGCCATTAACAAGCGTGATTACTCTGCATTAAATGCTTGCTGATTTTGGGGGATTTGAGAAAGATACTTAAAAACGGTTACCAGACATGTGTCTCAATGCACCCAATCAGCGCTTTCCTTTCTCAGAAGCGTGCACGCGTTCTTCTTCAGGGATTTGCTGATGATTGGATGACACTTGTTTGATGTAGTGATCAGCACGTCTGTCTTTGAGATTAGACTCTCAGATCTTTAGACTTGCATCTGATACAATCTGCATGTTCTATCTTTCTGAAAGAAGATTGATCAGAAGTTCACAGTAATATAATTACATTCTGAAGATAAATACATGGAATTAAAACATTTTCATTCTGGGCATACTTTCATGCTGAGATGTTTCAGAATGAAATTAAACCTATCTTCTGAAAGGGGTTTAGTAAAGATATCAGCCCATTGATGGTCTGTATCTATAAATTTCAAGTTTAAAATACCTTTCTGAATATAGTCCCTAATGAAATGATGTTTTATTTCTATATGCTTAACTCTAGAATGTAAAATAGGATTCTTACTTAAGCAAATAGCAGAAGTATTATCACAAAGAATAGGAATGTTACTCTCAAAAATCTGGAAGTCTTCAAGCTGACTTTTCATCCAGAGCATTTGTGTGCTACATCCAGCTGCTGCTATGTACTCAGCTTCTGCTATTGACAGAGCAATTGTTGATTGCCTTTTGCTGGACCACGAGATCAGATTTTCTCCCAGAAACTGGCAGCTTCCAGAAGTACTTTTACGTTCCACTCTGTCTCCAGCAAAATCAGCATCACAGTAGCCTACTAAGCTGTAATCACTAGATTTTCTATAAAACAAACCCAGATTAGTAGTACCTTTCAGATACTTGAAAATTCGCTTAACAGCTGTTAAGTGAGATTCTCTAGGATCTGATTGGAATCTAGCACAAATAAATACGCTGAATAAGATATCAGGTCTTGAAGCGGTCAGATAAAGGAGAGAACCAATCATACCTCTGTAGACCTTCTGTTCTACACTTTTGCTTACCTCTTCTCTTTCCAGAATGCACGTGGGATGCATTGGAATCTTTGATGGCTTACATTCTGAGAGGTCAAATTTCTTCAGAAGATCTCTGATGTATTTGCTCTGATGAATGTAAGTTCCCTCTGGAGTTTGATTTATCTGAATTCCTAGAAAGAATTTCAGTTCCCCCATGAGGCTCATCTCAAATTCTGCCTGCATACACTTAGCAAATTTTCTTCCAAGAGAAGGATTAGTAGAACCAAAAATAATATCATCAACATAAATTTGACAGACTAAAATGTCACTCTTAACTGTTTTACAGAATAGAGTAGTGTCCACTTTCCCTCTGGTGAATTCATTTTCAAGCAGAAAGTTACTTAGCCTTTCATACCAAGCTCTGGGAGCTTGTTTCAGACCATACAGTGACTTTTTCAGTTTGAAAACATGTTCTGGATGTTTTGTATTTTCAAAACCTGGGGGTTGGTGAACATAAACTTCTTCTTCTATATAACCATTTAAGAATGCACTTTTGACATCCATCTGATACAGAGTGATGCCTCTATTAACAGCAAATGAAATTAAAAGTCTGATAGATTCTAACCTGGCGACTGGGGCAAAGGTTTCTGTATAGTCTATCCCCTCTTGCTGACTATAACCTTGTGCAACCAGTCGTGCCTTGTTTCTGACGACTTCACCTTGTTCATTAAGCTTGTTTCTGAACACCCATCTTGTTCCAATGACGTTGAATCCTTTTGGTCTGGGAACGAGATCCCACACGTCGTTTCTGGTGAATTGATTCAGTTCTTCTTGCATTGCCAGAATCCAGTCATTGTCCAGAAGTGCTTCATCAATAGAAGAAGGTTCAATCAGAGACACAAGTCCCATAAGAGTTTCTTCAGAGTTTCTGAAGCTTGCTCTTGTTCTGATTGGATCTTCCTTTCTTCCTAGAATAGTCTCTTCTGGGTGATCCAAACTGCTTCTGGGTATTCTCTTCTGAGGTTGATCAGCAGCAGTTGAAGGATTTCTAGCATTGCTTCTTTCAGACGTTGAAGGAATGTCTGTGTTGAGAGCTTCTGATGACTTGTCTTCAGAACCTGCAAATTCAATTTCTATACCTGCAAGATTTTCATTCTGCTTTGACTTTTCAGAGTCAAGCTTGTCATCAAAACGAACACTGATTGATTCTTCCACAATCTGTGTTTCTGTATTGTATACTCTGTACCCTCTTGAGCGTTCAGAGTATCCTAACATAATACACTTCTGTGCCTTAGAATCAAACTTGTTCAAATAATTCTTAGTATTTAACATATAGCAAGTACATCCAAATGGATGAAAATACGAAATGTTGGGCTTTCTGTTCTTCCACAATTCATATGGAGTCTTTTCCAGAATAGGTCTTATTGAGATTCTATTCTGAATGTAGCACGCTGTGTTTATTGCCTCTGCCCAGAAAGTCTTAGCAACGTTTGTCTCATTGATCATGGTTCTGGCCATTTCTTGCAATGTTCTGTTCTTTCGTTCTACAACTCCATTTTGTTGGGGAGTTCTAGGACAAGAGAAATCATGCAGAATGCCTTTGTCATTAAAGAATGACTCAAACTCTTTATTTTCAAATTCTCCACCATGATCACTTCTGACTTTAACGATTCTAAGATCTTTTTCATTCTGAACTTGGTTACAGAAGGTAACAAACACAGAGTGTGACTCGTCCTTGTGTCTTAAGAACTTTACCCATGTCCATCTGCTATAGTCATCTACGATTACTAACCCATACTTCTTGCCACTGACTGAAGCAGTTTTAACTGGTCCAAATAAGTCAATGTGCAGAAGTTCTAATGGCTTAGAGGTAGAAACAACACTTTTGGATTTAAAAGAAGGTTTTTCAAATTTGCCTTTCTGACATGCTTCACACAGAGCATCTGAATTGAACTTCAAATTTGGAAGTCCTCTGACCAGATTGAGTTTGTTAATCTGAGATATTCTTCTCATACTAACATGCCCCAATCTTCTGTGCCAGATCCACTGCTCGTTGTTAACAGACAGAAGACATTTTACGTTCTGACTCTTTAGTTCATAAATTTTGATTTTGTAAATGTTGTTTTTCCTCTTACCATTAAATAGGATAGTCCCATCTTTCTGACTAACAGCTTTACATGATTTTTGATTAAAGATTATATCATAACCGTTATCACTTAATTGACTTATGGATAACAGATTATGCATCAATCCATCAACTAGCAGAACATTATTAATAGAGGGAAGATTTCCGTTACCTACAGTTCCAGAGCCAATAATCTTTCCCCTCTGATTGCCTCCAAAGCCAACGTGGCCTCCAGGCTTAAGTTCCAGGCTTTGGAACATATGCCTTCTTCCCGTCATGTGTCGTGAGCAGCCAGAGTCCAGGTACCATGATTGGTGTTTCTGACTTGCTGCTAAAGATATCTGCAACATGTATTATTTTGTCCTTAGGTACCCAGATCTTCTTGGGTCCTGACTTGTTAGTTTTACCAAAACTCTGGTTGAATTTTGGTTTCACAGAGTGCTTACTGCTAGTGTATTTGATGTCGTGTGTGTGACCATACACAAAGTGTGAATTTAGAGGAGTGTGTTTAATAACTAAATCCATGACATTCTTAGGTGTAGGAACCTTACCTTGGTATCCTATTCCTTTCCTGCCGTTTCTGCTAACTCCATAGATCATTGAAGCCATTCTGCTTCTATCTATGCTTTTAGCAAGGAACTTCTGGAAACTATGATCATACTCCTTGATGATCTCATCAGCGTTGCTGGGAGTTTCATAAATTGGTTCCTTCTGAGAGTTTTGTAAAGAGTTTTCTAATTTTAAAATTTTATCTCTCAGCTTAGAGTTTTCCAATTTGAGACTCTCAGACTTATTAGAGTCAGATTCAAGAGTCCTTTTCAGGTCTCTGAATTTAGCTCTAATCTGCTGATAACGTTCCAGAATTTCATTGAGGCTTTCAGCAAGTTCAGCCTTTGTAAAATTAACAGCGAAGTTAGGGAATACCTCTTGTGTCTGATTCTGAGTCTGAGTCAGAAGCTTCACTGTCATCTGGAATGTTAGCCATGAGCGCTATGTTCGCCCTTTCATCATCTGATTCTGAGTCAGCTTCAGACGAGTCAGAGTCATCCCATGTGGCCATGAGACTTTTCTTCTTCTCTCTTCCAAACTTCTTTTTGGGCTTTTCCCTCTGAAGCTTTGGGCAGTCACTCTTGTAGTGTCCTTGCTCATTGCACTCGTAGCAGATGATGTCTTTTGTGTTTGGCTTCTTGCTACCGGAGGAGCCTTCAGATCTTCTGTATCCAGAGGAAGAATTTGTCCTTCTGTATCTGGAGGAAGACTCGTTCTGATGAGATCTTCTGGGATTCCTGAACTTCCTTTGTCTTTGCTTCCACAGTTGATTTACTCTTCTGGAGAGAAGGGAAAGTTCGTCTTCCTCTGATGAGGATCCATCAGATGTTTCTTCAACTGCCTGCAAAACTTTAGATTCAGATTTTCTGTTAGATTTTAAAGCTATAGGCTTACCTTGCTTCTGAGGCTCATCAGCTTCTAGCTCTATCTCATGACTTCTGAGGGAGCTTATAAGTTCCTCTAGAGTGATTTTGTTGAGATCTTTCGCCAGCTTCAGAGCAGTAACCATAGGCCTCCACTGCTTGGGTAAACTTCTGATTATCTTCTTGACATGGTCAGCAGTAGAGTATCCTTTGTCCAGAACTTTGAGACCAGCTACCAGAATCTGGAATCTAGAGAACATAGTTTCAATGGATTCAGATTCTTCCATTTTAAACGCCTCATACTTCTGAATGAGCGCCAGAGCTTTTGTTTCTTTGACTTGAACGTTGCCCTCATGCGTCATTCTGAGAGAATCAAAGATGTTCTTAGCTGTGTCTCTGTTGGAGATCTTCTCATACTCAGTATATGAGATGGCACTGGGGAGGATGGTTCTGGCCTTATGGTGATTCTTGAAATCACGCTTTTGTTGATCAGTCATTGATTTTCTTTCAATCTTCTGACCAGTTGCATTCACAGGGTGCGTGTATCCATCTGTCACCATATCCCACAGATCAGCATCATGTGCTAGAAAGAAGCTTTCAATTCTGTCTTTCCAGTAATCAAAGTTTTCTCCATCAAAGACTGGAGGTTTGCCGCTGAATCTGTCTCTATCCTCATTGTTGTCATTGCTGAAATGAGAGTTGTTTCCTGCCATTGTGTTTTTCTGACGCTGGATCTTGTACTGACACGGTTAAGTGTTTTAGCTCAGAACCAGGCGCTCTGATGCCACTTGAAGGGGTGAAAAACACAAGAAGGGGGGGTTGAATTGTAAAACTGGAATCTTAAAGCAATTGACAAGATATTTTTATCCTGGTTCGTTTGATCTCAAACTACTCCAGTCCACCCGTCAAGGTGATTTCGCCTCTCTCCAACGAGGTCTTAATTCACTATATTCAACTGAATACAAATCTGCTTTAACAACTGCTAAAGCCTTCTTGATTCAAACCACAATCCGGTTTGTCAAGGCAACACTTTCTTACAAAGGTATAAAACAAATGTGTGTGAATGTTTTCTACAAAACTTTATCACAACTGTGATGTATACACAAATTAAGCTTAGAAACTTAGAATGCTAAACACTAATGGAGTATCAGAGTTTGTTGGTTTAGCAAAACTGGTAGATGAAGATTATTGTTCAGCTTTGTGCGTGTAGAGAGTTTGGAAGCATTAGCCATTATAATCTTCGAAGCCTTGTTTATATAGCACTTGAGAAGATGAACGTTGAATGCAATATTCTTGATTCAATGCTAATAACAAGCTTTCCTTTTTGAGCAGATCTTGTCTAGAATGATGCCGTTGGAATTAATTAGCGTTCAATGCACAGTACCGTTGCTTCTTCAATGCACGTTCTGGCTTGGCTCATTCTGATTCTGCTTCGCTGCTGATGAACTATTGATTCTGTATCAGAGTGTTTACGCGCAGTTCTGTTCATCAAGCTACAGCATGTGCGTGAGTTGATCATATGATCTTCACGTTCTGATTCAGCAACTTCTGATGCTGGTGTATCAAATCAAGTTCTGATGCTGATGAAGTGATCTTGCTTATTTCAATCAGCATATCTGCAAGTCAGAGCATAGTAATTTTTAGGCAGCATATAATTCAATCATGAAACATTTAAATACTATATCTTTTCACTTTGTTATCATCAAAACTTAAATATAGGGTACTAGATTCAAACATTGTTCTAACACCACATGCATGGGTGTGTTGCATTATATTGAATATGACATGAATGGATGATTTTCCAATGTTGTATTTAATTGATTGTAGGCATGTATCGTTGCTGAATTGTTAATGATGTTTGATGTTAATTGTAAGTATGAAAAGTAATATATTATGAATATATGAATTGTAAAGGTTTTCGTAAACTATGAAACGTGCTAACTGTTGGGTGATGCTTATGGTTTATCTGAATTGATTGTTATGAACGTATAATCAAATGTATAGTTGAGATGCTCACCCTTACTGTTGAACATTTCAGATTGAGGAGCTTCGTTCAGGTGCTTGGCGAAGGCTTGTTGCTTCTAGTTTATTTTCGTTTAAGTATTGTCCGGGTCATGCTCTGATAGTTGTAACTCCGGGAACGTTTGTTTGTCGAGCTGCTTTAGTCAGACTCGTTTATTTCCTTATGTTTGTTATAATATGATGTTGATATATTCCAGGTGTTAATCCCTGATGATTTTGAAAATATTATAACATTGGTTTTGTCAATTAAATTATTCCGCTGTGTAAACATGTATGAGTTGCTTCTATGTTATGCATGACAGGAACTTGTTTTTATTAAAAGAGAATTGTGACATCCCCGTTAATACATGTACTCTGAAAATATGATTTTAATTATTTGCGAAATTTTGTTCGGGGTTTTAGAGGGTGTTACAATAGTGGTATCAGAGCATAGTCGGTCGTTGCGACCAGAGTCTTGAGTCAGTCATTTCTTATGTATGCGGCTAGTGTAAGGCAACACTGTCGATACTGTATTCTGATGAGGAGTATGTTTTAATTCTCAGGAATATGGCTGGAAGAGGTAGCGGACGAAATGATGCTGCACTCGCTGAGGCTTTGGGGATGTTAGTTGGTGTACTTGCTGGAAATCCAAATGGAGGCGTGATTAGTGCTGATAGGCAATTGGGGAACTTCCAAAGGAACAATCCTCCGTTGTTCAAAGGTACACATGACCCTGAAGGTGCTCAGAAGTGGCTGAAGGAAATCGAAAGGATCTTCCGTGTGATTGATTGTGCTGAAGATCTGAAAGTCAGATATGGTACGCATATGTTGGCAGAAGAGGCCGACGACTGGTGGGTTGCCACAAGGACTGAAATGGTTCAGGATGGAGAGGCACTGACTTGGGCTAACTTCAGAAGGGCTTTTCTGAGGAGGTACTTTCCTGAAGATGTTCGGGGAAGAAAGGAAATTGAATTTTTGGAGCTTAAGCAGGGCAATCTGACTGTTAGTGAGTATGCTACTAAGTTCACGGAGTTGGCAAAGTATTATGCGCACTACAACAATGATGAGGTTGGAGAATTCTCTAAATGTATCAAATTTGAGAATGGTCTCCGAGACGAGATTAAGCAGGGAATCAGGTACCAGCGTATTCGTAGATTTTCTGATCTGGTGGATTGTAGCAGGATCTTGGAAGAAGATATTACCAAGACTAGGTCGTCTCACTCTCGTGGGGCTGTTGATAAGAGAGGAAAGCAACATATGGACCGTGGCAAGCCATATGGTAGAGGTAACCAGAAATCAGGTGGATGGAAAAGGCCTAGTGGGGGAGATTCTAAGGCTCCTATAAGATGCTACAAGTGTGGTGAGTTTGGTCATCATATTCAAGATTGCAAGAGCGATGAGAAGAAGTGCTATAAATGTGGAAAGACAGGTCATTTGTCTATTGATTGCAAAGGGAAGTCTGTTACTTGTTACAATTGTGGCGAAGAAGGTCACATTCGTCCGCAGTGTCCTAAGCCTAAGAAGGATCAGTCAGGTGGAAAAGTGTTCGCTTTGTCTGGATCTGAGACTACTCCAGAGGATCGATTGATTAAAGGTACGTGTTTTATTCATGGCACACCTTTAGTTGCAATTATTGATACTGGTGCAACTCATTCTTTCATTTCCTTGGATTGTGCTGAGAGGTTGAAACTGGACATATCTGGTATGCGAGGTAGCATGGTTATTGATACTCCTGCATCGGGTTCAGTGACAACTTCACTAGTATGTAGGAATTGTCCTATTGAGATTTTTGGTAGAGGTTTCGGTATAGATTTAGTGTGCCTACCGCTTGAACAAATTGATATTATCCTTGGGATGAACTGGTTGGAATTCAACCGGGTTCATCTGAACTGTTTTGCTAAGACGGTGATTTTTCCAGAAGCAGTTGGTGTCGAGAATTTGACTATGACTGCTAGGCAGGTACAAGAAGCAATGGAAGACGGTGCTAATGTGTTTATGTTACTTGCTTCGTTAGATGCAACAGGAAAGGTCAGGAGTGGCGAATTGCCAGTGGTGTGTGATTTTCCAGAAGTCTTTCCTGATGATGTTGGTGAGTTACCTCCTGAGAGAGAAGTGGAATTTTCTATAGATTTGATTCTTGGTACGAGACAGGTGTCGATGGCACCATATCGTATGTCTGCATCTGAGTTGGCTGAATTGAAGAGTCAGTTGGAAGATTTACTGGAGAAGAAGTTTATTCGTCCAAGTGTTTCGCCTTGGGGTGCTCCGGTATTGTTGGTCAAGAAGAAAGAAGGTTCTATGAGACTGTGTGTTGATTACAGGCAATTGAACAAGGTAACCATTAAGAATCGGTATCCATTACCGAGGATTGATGATTTAATGGATCAGCTAATTGGAGCCAGTGTATTCAGTAAGATTGACTTGAGATCTGGATATCATCAGATTCGTGTGAAAGCGGAAGATATTCAAAAGACTGCTTTTCGAACGAGGTATGGGCATTATGAATATTTTGTTATGTCGTTCGGAGTTACTAATGCACCTGGTGTTTTCATGGAATATATGAACAGGATTTTTCATCCGTATCTGGATAAGTTTGTTGTGGTTTTTATTGATGACATTCTGATTTATTCCAAGAATGACGAAGAGCATGCGGAACATCTCAGAATTGTGTTAGAGTTGTTGAAAGATAAGAAGTTGTATGCAAAGTTGTCCAAATGTGAGTTCTGGCTGAATGAAGTTAGTTTTCTTGGACATGTGATTTCTAAGAATGGTATTGCAGTGGATCCTACAAAAGTAGAAGCAGTATCTCAGTGGGAAGCGCTGAAGACTGTTTCTGAAATCAGAAGTTTTCTTGGTCTTGCAGGTTATTACAGAAAGTTTATCGAAGGATTCTCAAAGTTAGCATTGCCGTTGACGAAGTTGACTCGTAAAGGACAAGCGTTTATTTGGGATTCTGATTGTGAGAAAGGTTTCCAAGAATTGAAGCGGAGATTGACTAGTGCTCCTATTCTGATTTTGCCGAATCTGGTGGAATCTTTTGTGGTTTATTGTGATGCATCTCTGATGGGATTAGGTGGTGTTTTAATGCAGAATCAACAGGTAGTTGCGTATGCTTCGAGACAGTTGAAGGTTCATGAAAGGAACTATCCTACTCATGACTTAGAGTTGGCAGCAGTTGTGTTTGTCTTGAAACTGTGGAGACATTATCTGTATGGTTCGAGATTTGAAGTGTATAGTGATCATAAGAGTTTGAAGTATCTTTTCGATCAGAAAGAGCTCAATATGAGGCAAAGAAGGTGGCTGGAATTTCTCAAAGATTATGATTTTGGTTTGAATTACCATCCTGGTAAGGCAAATGTGGTTGCAGATGCTTTGAGCCGGAAATCCTTGCATATGTCTATGATGATGGTTCGTGAATTGGATTTAATTGAACAATTCCGAGATTTGAGTTTAATTTGTGAAAGTACTCCGAAGTGTGTTCGTTTGGGTATGTTGAAACTTACTAGTGGTATTCTAGAAGAGATCAGGATCGGGCAGAAATCTGATGTTAATTTAGTTGATAAATTGACATTGATCAACCAAGGTCAAGGTGGTGAGTTTAGAATTGATGAAAATGATGTTATGAGATTTGGCGATAGAGTTTGTGTTCCTGATGTTGCAGAAATCAAGAAGAGTATATTAGAGGAAGGACATCGCAGTGGGATGAGTATTCATCCGGGTGCCACGAAAATGTATCATGATTTGAAGAAATTGTTTTGGTGGCCGGGAATGAAAAAGGAAATAGCTGAATTTGTGTATGCATGTTTAATCTGTCAGAAATCGAAGATTGAGCATCAGAAGCCGTCTGGATTTATGCAACCGATGTTTATTCCAGAATGGAAGTGGGATAGTATTTCTATGGATTTTGTATCCGGGTTGCCGAGGACTCCTAAAAATTGTGAAGCGATATGGGTTGTGGTGGATAGATTGACTAAGTCTGCTCATTTTATACCGGTGCGAATGGATTACTCAATGGAGAGGTTGGCACAGTTGTATATTGAGAAAATAGTGAGTTTGCATGGAGTTCCTTCTAGTATTGTGTCAGATAGAGATCCGAGATTCACTTAGAAATTTTGGGAAGGATTGCAGAAGGCTTTGGGTACTAAATTGAGGTTGAGTTCAGCTTACCATCCTCAGACTGATGGACAGACGGAGAGGACGATTCAATCGTTAGAAGATTTATTGCGTGCTTGTGTTTTAGAGAAGGGTGGAGCTTGGGATAGCTATTTGCCATTGATTGAATTTACTTATAACAATAGTTACCATTCGAGTATTGGTATGGCTCCGTTTGAGGCATTGTATGGTAGACGGTGTAGAACGCCTTTGTGTTGGTATGAATCTGGAGAGAGTTCAATAATTGGGCCAGAGATTGTTCAGCAGACTACTGAAAAGATTAAATTGATTCGAGAAAAGATGAGAGCTTCTCAGAGTCGTCAGAAAAGTTATCATGATAAGAGGAGGAAGAATTTAGAATTCAGTGCTGGAGATCATGTGTTTATGAGAGTTACTCCGATGACGGGTATTGGTCGAGCGTTGAAATCTAAGAAGTTGACTCCGCGTTTCATTGGTCCGTTTCAGATTACGGAAAGAATTGGAGAAGTTGCTTATCGTATTGCTTTACCTCCGAGTCTTGCGAATTCGCACGATGTTTTTCATGTTTCTCAGTTGAGGAGATACATTCCAGACCCATCTCATGTAATCCAAGTAGATGATGTACAGGTGAGAGATAACCTGACAGTAGAAACATTTCCTATGAGGATAGAAGATCGGGAAGTGAAACAGTTAAGGGGTAAAGAGATAGCATTAGTGAAGGTTTCTTGGGGAGGTCCAGCAGATGGAAATGTTACTTGGGAACTGGAGATCCAGATGAAAGAGGCTTATCCGGATCTGTTCGTCTAAGGTATGTTTTCGAGGACGAAAACTCTTTTAGTGGGGGAGAGTTGTAACACCCCAGTTTCAATTATTTGATTTATTTAAATTGGGAATTATTTTATTAGAATTAATAAAATAAAAGAATTATTTAGTTTGGAATAATTGAAGGAAAACTAGAGAAAATAAGAAATATTGGGTTTTTAAGTTATTGGGCTTGGATGTCGTTAGTAAAGAGTGGGGGTGCAAAAGAAATAAGGATATATTTTGGAACTCAAGTTATTTTCTCATTATTCACGATAACACAGATTTTGGGAAATTTGGGAAGCTGAGCTCTGAAGGTACGAAGAACGAAGAACATCACTCAAAGAACTCAAGCTGCAATTTGATAAGGTAAGGGGGGCTACTACTCAATTTATATTTGCTTATGGGTTTAGATGCAATTGGTTGGGTAATCGTAGGATAACCCCATTTTCTCTGATGTTCTTAGTGATCGATAATTTTAGGGTCGAATTTCGTTAGAAAAGATTAAGTTCCCTAAAGGTTGTGAATCGATTAAGAAATTAATCCCCATTGTTGATTTAGATCGAAACTGTATGATCGTGAGTTTACCTTAGGTGTTCTAGGGATAACCTTGATGTTGTTAGAATTTCCCTAAAGGACGGGTAATATGTAACTTAAGGTCAATTTTATAAAACTTGTTGTTGATGAAAGAATGGTTGATAAAATAGGATGTTTTGAGACAAAAATTCTGAGTTGTGTATGATTTGAAAAATAAGACCTTAAGTGAAATAATGTTGTCCTTAAGATTGGAAATTGACTAACGTAGGAGGGAATTGTGTTTCCAATTGATGTGTTGCTTTGAGTTATGCATAATTGATGTTGTTATGTACCGAAATGTGCGTTTCGGCTGGTATTTTTCGTGTTTGGCTGCTGTTCTGAGCTGCTGCAGGTGCAGGAAAAATTTGGTACGCGCTCATCAACACGGGCCGTGTTGATTCACACGGGCACCCATGTTGATCTACTGTATTGGAAAAAAAAATGTGTTTCCAGACACATTTCAACACGGGCCGTGTTGATTCACACGGGCACCCGTGTTGATTCCCTGTATTGGCAAAATAACGTGTTTTCTGGACACATTTCCACACGGGCAGTGTTGATTTACACGGGCACCCGTGTTAAACCTCCTGTGTTGGTTTCTGAATTTTGTTTTCTGTGCATGCTGTTATGTACGGGATTGATCCTGTTTTGATGTGCAGTGTTTGATATGTTTTGAATATGCTGTTTATTGATTTCCTAGTGTTGATTGATGCTTGTATCGAATAACGTTTGTAGGTTATGATACCAACACTACGTAGATTTATTGTCATGCTTTTAGATGATTTTATCAAGCATGAATTATGATATAACTTGATATGGTTGGTTGATGTTTAATAGTATGCTGAGTGATTACATGCTATCCATATCCTGTTGAGATTGATAATGTTGATGTTGCATGATATGTTTTATTGATGTGAATAGTATGCTGAGTGTTACATACTTTACATATCATGTTGCATTTGTTAATTCCCATTGTGTGGAATTAACATGGTGGCCAATATATGTGTCCGCGATTTAATGGAACGTTGAGGTGGTAGCCGTGTCCGCGATATAATGGAACGGTGAGTTATCCGTGACCCGAGATTTAATGGGGCGGTAAAATGGTACCACATGCATGGGTGTGTTGCATTATATTGAATATGACATGAATGGATGATTTTCCAATGTTGTATTTAATTGATTGTAGGCATGTATCGTTGCTGAATTGTTAATGATGTTTGATGTTAATTGTAAGTATGAAAAGTAATATATTATGAATATATGAATTGTAAAGGTTTTCGTAAACTATGAAACGTGCTAACTGTTGGGTGATGCTTATGGTTTATCTGAATTGATTGTTATGAACGTATAATCAAATGTATAGTTGAGATGCTCACCCTTACTGTTGAACATTTCAGATTGAGGAGCTTCGTTCAGGTGCTTGGCGAAGGCTTGTTGCTTCTAGTTTATTTCCGTTTAAGTATTGTCCGGGTCATGCTCTGATAGTTGTAACTCCGGGAACGTTTGTTTGTCGAGCTGCTTTAGTCAGACTCGTTTATTTCCTTATGTTTGTTATAATATGATGTTGATATATTCAAGGTGTTAATCCCTGATGATTTTGAAAATATTATAACATTGGTTTTGTCAATTAAATTATTCCGCTGTGTAAACATGTATGAGTTGCTTCTATGTTATGCATGACAGGAACTTGTTTTTATTAAAAGAGAATTGTGACATCCTCGTTAATACATGTACTCTGAAAATATGATTTTAATTATTTGCGAAATTTTGTTCGGGGTTTTAGAGGGTGTTACACCCTAAGAGTGGCATGTGCACGTGTGTTGTTTCAGTTTATGTTTATCTTGTACGTGTCATTTGTGAGCTACGGATTGATTTTATTTGTCATACAAGTCTTTCATGCATTTTTTAACAATTAAGAGTGCGGAAAATAAATTGCGGAAAGTAAATCTAGCTATTACAAGGCGCGGGTATATACATCGCCAAAAACAAAAACCCGTTTGGAAAATAAAAATGCGAGAATTTAAAAGAAAGCGATAAAGTTCTAATTAATTATTACATTTCCGGAGCAGATACATAAATATAATGAATTAAAATAAACATGCGCGCGAAAGGAATTGAATCGGGACGTCCTTAGGGTTTTGACCCTTTTTGAGAAAGAATTGAATTTTGTCCCTTTTTTGCAATTAAACCTAATAACTAATTAATTAATTAATTAAAGAAAAAGTTTTTTTTTTGTGTTTTTTAAGTTTTAATGAAAATAAAATAAAAGGAATTAAGAGTCAAAAGAAAAACCTAATTCTAAGCTTGATTTTATTTATTATGAAAAAAAGATTAAAATTATTCTAATTAAACTAAGTTAATTATATTTAGAATTTATTTACAAAAAAAAAGTAATTGAAATTAATAAAAATGTTTTTTTTGGTTTTCTGAATTTTATTGTGAAAAATATTAATTTGTTAATTAATTAAATAATACTAATAATAATTACTAAAGAAAATAAAAGGAAAAAGAAAAATGAAAAAAAAGAATAATAAACCAAGGGTATTGGGCCAGCAATGGGGTGAAGAAGTAATTCCAGCCCATTAAGCCAAGCCTGCGTTGACTTCTGGATCAGGTGTGCAAGCGTTGCCTGGGGTTCATAGTGGTCACTCATCTTTTGGCCTTTGGATTGAGGCGTAAGGACACCTGGCGCGTTGATTTCTGGAGATCCATGGTGGAAGGCCTTTGGGACGCTGCATGAGAACACATTAAACAAAATAATATCAAGTATTTGGGGGACCTGGGATTCGAACCCAGGTCCCAAGGGACTATGCACAAGCGCCTTGGCCATCTGAGCTGCGTGTTCAATTGAAATAATAATAATAAGTGGTTATTATATTTGTAAATCAACGCCTATGCCTAAAAAATGAAAAAAGACGCGCGATCATTTAAAAGGACGAATGGGAGAACGACATGTGGTCGTCTTCTCCAAATCTCTGGTTCAGTTACCTGCGGATTTTTATCCGCAGGAAGTTCCGTAGGCCCTTTCCTAAAATCATCCTTAGGCTTCAAAAACGCCATCCAAGCCCATGGTCAGGATCGTCCATGTCTCCTGATCACATCTATGCTTATGGTTTGTTCTAATTTCCCTGTAAACAAAACACCTAAAAACAATACAAACAAACCCTAGGCACGGGAATTGTCATGTAAGGCCTAAAAACGAAATTGAATATAGCAGTTACGTTAGAAATCAAACAAGGAGTATAAATATGCTACTATTTTTGAGAAAAAAATGCAAGAATGGAGAAACACGATTCCATCTTCAGAGGTGACTTCATGAGTACTTACAGTGCTTGATAGGTGGTCTTAGGATGCGTTTGTGATCGCCTTAGCTTCAGGGTATGGCAAGGAAGAAGGCTACGTGCTTAGTTTTGTCTGAAAATGCTTGCAACACAGTTTTTGATCTCACACTTTTTTTGACAATTTTTGAGTTTTTCTCTGGCCGTTTTAGCAAGGCTTGGGTCGTGAATTAGGTTTGTCATGCTTGCTTATGTATGTATGAACGAAATTAGGTCAGCAGCTGGGCTTGTATCCTTGTGTAATTAAGTTTGGGATTCTTGTTGACCACCATTAAAGAACCTTCCATTTTTGGTTCAAATTCAAGATTTTTTGCACAAAAAGACTTGGCACGAATTTGGTAGCTAGCATATGACACATGAAAGCTTATTCAAATCAAAAGATGTTATTCCATTAATTTTTTAGATTTTATTTGAATTTTTATGGATTTAAAATGAATTAAATCAATAAAAATTAAATAAAATGGAAAAATAAATGTTTGATCTTGAAATTAATCATGGGACATGTGTGTGGCATGACAAGGCTGAATCAAGTGTAAGAAATCTGGCCCTTTTGTCAAAAACTGAAGTTTCAAGGATAGTTGACTTTTGCACATTCCCAAAAATTTCCCAACTTCTCCAATGCACATCTTGCTCAATTTTGATCATATGAACATGTTCTTGGACATTTTGGGAAGGTCTTGAAGTCCTCTAACCAATGCCTTTGGTCCCATGTCATTTGGATTTACCAATCTCAAGTTATGGTCTTTGACTTAAAATGCCTTTTTGTTGACTTTTGAAATTGATCTATAATGTAGAAATTGATAACTTTTTGTGAGAGAATTTCTTGGACTTGGAATGTGAATATGAGTTGTAGGAAATGTCCTCCCCTTCAAAATTAGCATTGGATGGGATTTTTATGATGAACCATGAAAATGTTATGCCTTGGTCAAGTTATAGTTGACTTTTCAGTTGTCCAAAAATGGAAACTTTTGCATCTTGATGATTTTTGAGCCATGCTTGTGGAATCATGATCAAGATTTTACCAAATGATGATTGTGTGCTCAAAATAAGATGTTGACCAAAAATTTTGACTTTTGACTGCCAAATGACCATTTTACCCCTAAAGTTGATTGTGAAGCAATTAGGGCTTTTGACTGTGCAACTTGATGCTATGAGTCTTGAAACTTGGCATGTAGATGCTTGACAATGTATATAGGCATATGGGACTTGATTGAGCCATTGAAAACCTCAAATTCTTTGAAGGAACCAAAACCCTAATTTTGACTGGCTGAGGAGGCAGTTGGACTGTGCAATCTTTGAAAAGTCTTGAACCATTTAAGGATGATTCTTGATAAACTTTGAAGAATATGGGAGGGTAAATTTTGGGGTACAACAGTGGCCATTGACTATTTCACCAAGTGGATCGAAGCAGCTTCCTTCGCATTCGTTACTAAGGATGTTGTTGCCCGCTTCATCAAGCAGAATCTTATTTGCCGGTACAGTATCCTCGAAAGGATCATCACTGATAACGATACAAACCTTAACAATACTATGATCAATGCCTTGTGCGAGCAGTTCAAGATTCAACATCACAATTCATCTCCATATCGGCCAAAGATGAATGGTGCAGTTGAAGTTGCTAACAAAAATCTCAAAAAGATCATACAAAAGATGACAGTCACCTACAAGGACTGGCATGAGATGTTACCGTTTGCTCTCCATGGGTACCGTACCACGGCACGCACATCAACTGGGGCAACACCCTATTCCTTGGTATATAGCATGGAGGCTGTTTTACCTATCGAGGTTCAGATTCCCTCCTTGAGAATCATGAAGGATGCTCGTTTGAGTGAAGACGATTGGATCCAGACCCGGCTTGATCAACTGAACTTAATTTACGAAAAGAGACTTACTGTTGTTTTCCACGGTCAGGCATATCAAAAGCGGATGATCAAGGCTTTCAACAAGAAAGTTAGACGCCAGGTATATCAAGTCGGAGATCTAGTGATCAAGTGCATCATCTTGCCACAAAGTGATCCCAGGGGCAAATGGACTCCTACCTACGAAGGACCATTTGTGATCAAGAACATCTTTTCTGGTGGGGCAATGATCTTAACCACCATGGACGGCGACGACCTGCCACACCCTGCAAACGCATACATAGTCAAAAGATACTACGCGTAAATGACCCGCTAGGTTGACACACCTAGGCAAAAAAAAGGCATCCCGGTGAATCGAAAACCCGAAAGGGCGGTTCAGGCAAAAATTAGGGATAAAATATAAAAAATTTGTACACCCGACAAGTTGAAAACCTGAAAGGACGACTTGAGCAAAAAAGGGTTTCCCGGTGGACTGAAAACCCGAAAGGGCAGTCCAGGCAAAAGTTAGGGAATTAAAGCGTATGACTATGTCTCGTCGGATCACTTTAAGGACAACCTCTTCACTGACAAACTCTGAGCTTCTGATCAATTCAATCATCTTCGGATGAAGCAGCGGATGGACAAGATATTCAGAGATACGAAGGCTATAGCAGAATGGGAACCCCATGGGATTTTTACACATAGCTATCTTTCTTTGTATAAAAATTCTCTTACTTTTATGACACCATCCTCTTACTAGGATGTCTGTCTCCTTTGTACAAAACACTTATTCAAAGTAAATACAAAGACATCTCTTTCAAAGTACAGAAAACTATTTTCCTTTTCCTTTTACATTTGTGTTTTTATTTGCAAAAACGTCCAATGATTCAGTGATGAACATATGCATTTGAACATTATTACTGTTTACAAATAAACAGGGTGGAAAAGAACAATTACTGACAGACTGAAAGGATAGGAAAACGTCTTTAGGCTATTCCATGAGCAATCCCTATAGTACATCATCTGAATCCTCAGCGGAGCTAAAATTTCATACCCTTAATCCCCATCAGAGTTAAAACTTCAAACTCCCAATCCCCAGCGGAGCCAAAACTTCAAACTACTAATCCCCAGTGGAAACCATTCAGTTTATTCAAATTCCCTAGAAAGTTATCTTGAAGCCTGGAAATCAATCAGATAACAGTTAACTTTTGTCTCTCCCCAACCTAGGATAAATCCCCAGTAGAGTGGCAGACGACCGAAAACTCATGAACTTACTCCCCAGCAGTAAGCCTTCTTCCCCGCAGAGTTTTTATTTTTCAACAGAATGAAGATTCTCATTCTTAGTTCCCCAGTGAAGTCGCCAAAGTTTTCATTGCTCCTCAACATAATGAAGATTCACATTCTTAATTCCCCGCAGAAGTCATCAGAGTTTTCTCTATTCCCCAGCAGAATAAGGATTCCCATTGTGTAATCCCCAGTAGAAGTCATCAAGGTTCTCTGGATTTCCCAAGCAGATTTCTCAGGCAGTATATGGAATTGCTCACAACAGAATTTTTGTCAATACTCCAACTTCAAGACATGAAGGATCCTTGTATCCCCACGGAAGTTGTTAAGGATTTTTAATCCCCAACAGTCGCCCAAGATTTCTTATCCTCAGTAGTCAAGGATTTATTTTCCCCGGCAACAGTCATGGGTTTTATTATCCCCAGCTGTTAAGGATTTATTTTCCTCAGCAATACAGCAAATCAACTTACATGCACATACATTACATTCATATATCATAAACATTGATAAAGCACATATATTGCATCTTACATCTCATGGAACATAACTTTGTGTTTCAGCTAACATTTTTACCCTTTTCAGGATAAGATTAACAACTATCTTTAACAAACATTCAAAAGATTTCAGATACAATACAGATACGCTCCAGACAAGGATGTCATTCTGATACTCATTCACATTCAGATTTCAGATACAATTCAGATACGCTCCAAGATACGGATGCCATCCTAATACTTATTCAGATTTCAACTATCAGATACAGTTTAGATACACTCCAAACACATAATTCATTCTGTTACTTATTCAATTTCTCGTTCATATGCACTCCAGACACGGAAGTCATTCTGTCGCTTATTCAGATTCATCAATTCAAGATACAGTCCAGATACGCTCCAGACACGGTTGCCATTTTGTCACTTATTCTAATTTTCCCCAGCTTAGATACACTCCAGACACGGAAGCCATTCTATTACTCATTCAGATTCAGTTCAAGATACAGCTCAGATACGTTCCAGACACAGACACCATTCTGATATTCATTCTTTTGACTTACAACTTACAACTCAGTAAACATTCTTGGATGGCATCTACAAGCCCATATCAAACAAGATTCTACCACCTCTCTAAATGGCATCTTTAAGCCCATTCTCTCAACTACATTTTGTCGAGTGCAAATTTATGGGCACTCTAGTGTCCAATCATCTTTTACCTTCGAGTCACGAACGGCAAAACTCGCCAATCTAACTCTTCAGGTTCAAGAAGATTGAACAGGGGCAGCTGTTGTACCCTAAAATTTTCCCTCTCATTTATCAATATTTTTCCTCACAAGACTTCTTGGACTCTAGACAAGATTAGGGTTTGCTTAGCTCAAGACCTCATCTTGCACTGATGACCTGAAATTAGGGTTTGAGTTTGCACAAGGATTTTTGGACCATCAATGCTTCATGTGACTTTCATACACCATCTTGGACCCCTAATATTTCTCATGACAAGTTTCAAGCCTTGAATCACATTTTTGCCCAGTCAATTGGACAGTTGACCTAAAAATCAGTTGTATTGGGGAAAAAGTCAACCATGGCCAATTTACAGTCAAAATTCATAATTGTGGACTCACAACAACATTTTCGACTCATATGAACCATTTTATCAAGTTTGTATCATAACTCCTCAAGAAATTTGATCAAATCATCAAAAGGGCAAAATGGTCAAAATTAGGGTTTTGACTGAGAAAGGGCAATTTCTGATTTTTTAACCAAGCCAATGACCAATTGGGTTCAAACATGATTTAAAGGACTCAATAGCATCATCTTGACCTAATCACATAGTTCAAAAGATCTCAAGTACACAGGATTGACAGATGAATTTTGCAGTCAACTGATCAAAAGTCAATTGTGCAGTGAAAAGTCAAACTTTGACTTTTTGGTCAAAATCAAGTGCCAAAGGTCATAATTCATCAAGATATGTCAAAATGTGAAACGTGTTGACCAAAAAACCTAAAATTGCAAATTACGGTTTTAATTTGAAATTTTTCATAACTTAGAATTTTTCTAAGTATGGAAAATTTCTTATTTTTTCCCAACTTTCCACAACTTTTTCACCATGATGCAATTGGATTCAAAGGAAACTTCCAACATAAAAGTTGTAGTCCTCCATGGAATCTACAACTTTTATTCACAAAGTTTTCCCAAAAGTGCCTTTATTTCAAGTTATGAATTTTTGAATAGGGGTCCATGAACTAAATAACTTAGTGAAAGTTTGCCCTAATTTAGGCAGGTTTTTGACCCAACTTCATGGACATTTTTCACCTAGTTCCAAGAGGTATATCAAAATTCATTTCAAATATGGATTTTATAGCATGTTTCAAGCTTTCCAAAATGTCAAAGAACTCTCCAAGATCATTTGTGGTTAGGGAGAATCGAAGAAGAGAAAATGGCATTTTGTCACTTTTGATTAAGCCATTTTTACAAAGTGTCAAGTTGCAAATCTGATCAAGCATGCTTGTGCCTTGCATTACAGGTCCTAAACCCCTTCTACACTCCATAATTAAATGCAAACTCATGGGGTAATTGTTGGTGTAAGCCCTAGAGGCCAATACTTTTGGTACTTGTATCGAATTATTTATTAATAATAAAAGGCTTTTCTTTATTATGTTTTCCAAAATAATAAAGTCCCTAGAATGGTTTATTGGTTTAATGAAATGTTAAGTTTGACTTAATCATGAGATCCCATTAAACATAAGAAACTATTCTTAAAGTATCTGTAGTCAAGCTTTAATGTGAAGTGGGATAACATTAAAGCATTAAGATTATTATGAAGATAGATTGATGATCACATCTCATGGATCATAGATAAGGAGTTATCAAGTCTTGATATAGGTATGAATATTAGGAGTAATATTTATACTGGATTGACCCGTTATGAGAAAACTACATAGAATGTTATGCAAAGTGTCATAAGTTATTCTCATGATGATAATGGTGTATACCACCCTTCGACCTGAAACCACTATGGACCCTAGATGTAGAGTCAAGTACTTTATTGCTGATCAAACGTCATCCGTAACTGGATGACTATAAAGATGGTTGATGGGTACTTCACAAAGCATGCTAAGGGACATGAGTGACCTAGATAGAATTTGCTCATCCTGCATCACAGGATAAATGTCTAAGGGCCCAATATTGAACTGGACAAGGGTGACACAATGTATGCCTTGTGTTCAATATAGACATGCGGGCAAAAGGGTAATTGTACAACCCAAATATTATCACGGAAAAGGTTTGGTCAGATCACATGACATTTTCGTGACTTGGGTAACAGTGATGTGTTGCTAGATACCGCTCACTGTTTATTATATTAAATGTGTAATTTAATATAATTGCCAACGTCGCGAAAACCTACAGGGTCACACACATAAGGACAGGTTGATGAGAGATAGAATAAATAAGGAACACCGTAAGGTACGGTGCACTTAAGTGTAATACGGAAAGTGGTAAGGTACCACGTGGATAAGTGATATATGGTACATCATAAGGTATGATGTCCATAAGATTAATTGGGCTTTTAGCTTATAGCCTTAATTGGGCTTTTAGCTTGTAGCCCACACGAGTGATTCTATAAATAGATCCCTTGTGATGAAGTTTTTTCACTTGATGCATTTTCGTTTTTGACTCTCTCTCTCACTCAAGGTTTCCGTTCGTGATCAGCTAGCACTGTGACCGGAAGCGATCTGTTCGTGTGGACTGAGTAGAGGCGTTGTTCTTCATCAACGCTCGTGATCACGACATCAAAGGTCTGAATCGCCACAAGAGGTAAAACTTTCTATCACTGGCCATGCTCATTCGTAAGGATCTCTAAAGGAAAATTTTATATTCCGCTGCGTTTTTTATCGCAATTTTCCTTCAGTAATGGCTTTATTTTGGCTGTTGGAGCATTGTACAAAGAATAAATCCATTAATGGCATAAAGGGCACATTGCCATTTTCATAAAGCAAGCTTTTTGCAACTTTACAATTCTTGAGCCATGGACCTGTTCTTTTCTTACAAGCAATGTCCACAAATATTAAGCATGGTTTACCAACTCTCATCAGCTAAAGAACTAGCCAGTACAGGCCTTTTGCATAAGTCTTGTCACTTTTCTTCAAAGGCAAGAAAAGTTGCAAAAGTCCAAAGAACTTGCACATCTGTTAAAGAGTGGACTTGGCCTTATTCAAAACAACTTCACAAACTTATCTCAAGCTAGAACACGAATGCACAACATCTGAAACTCTCCCAAATACAAAAAACCTCATTTCTGGCCCAAACAGGGCAGCTTCTGCAAAATCCTATCCAAGTCATATTTTGCTCGTGCGTTTTGCCTCTTGCCACTTGAAACACTTCATCCACATCATACCCAAACCATCCAAGCCCTTGTCCTGTTGCTGTAACCTCTATTTCAGACATCACCATTTTCAAACTTGAATGTTGCAGGTTGACTCGTGCAGGAAGTTACAGGTTGACCGGGCAGCGGAACCCCCGGCTAACTCTGCGTAGTGTGATCAATCATCGAAATTTAATTTGCCTTTTTTAATTAACAAAATTTAAACTAATAATAAAAGTGTGTTTATTATTATTGTCTTGTGGTGATCAGTTATGGCCTTAGTTTTTTCCTTTATTTTGTTTTGGGATTGTAAAATACGGCCTGCGTGTCGTGCCTCTCTCTAAAATTCTTGATGTAACTTCTTTTCTCATCTCACTTCCTCGTATGTAAAACGAGTTTCTTTTATGTAATGTAATGTTATGAAGAAAGAGAAGAATACAATATCAAAGGAGGATAACCTTGGAGATCTTGCTTGGAGAAGTTTAGATCCTTATTAGGTTAGCTTAGGTTCTCTCATTGGCTTGGGAGAACAATTGCGCTAGGGGCCATAACTGTATCCTTTAATGTATATTGATGCATGTGTTTGTCTGTTGATGCATGAGAGAGACGAATTGCATGTTAAGCCGGTGAGATCAAACTAATAACAAAATCCCTCAAGTTAAATATTAAGTTCATGCTTTCCAAGTTTTAGCACTCATCAAGACTAGTATCGAATAATGTAGGTTTCGCCTACGCGAGGTGCATGTTCTATATTAGTAAGGTGCGATGGGATAATTGTAATATCCAACTGCTAAAACAATGGGTCAACTTAACTAAACACATTATAATAAGATTATACATGTTTAGAAGCAAGAGTTGGGAATGATTCATATGATGAATTAGAATAAGGAGTTATTCACCCAACTGAAAATATTCGAGAGTTGTATGAGATACAATTGGAAGGAGTTCCTACCTAAATAACCTAGTTTTGTGTAATCAGCCTAACGCTGACTTAGAACGAAGTGAAATGTGGATCTCGACCCACTAGAAAGTCTTCCAACGGGATTTTCCGAATCAAATGATGAGGGTCATTTGGTTTGAGTAAAATAGTGGAAGCATATTTGAGTAAAGGCCTAATTAAATATGTTGTTTTAATGATACTTATATTTTCATTTTTTTTTTGTAGATTACCATGACAACAAACAACCATATTTTGCGATCAATCCTAGATAAGGAAAAATTGTCTGGGACAAATTTCCTGGATTGGCACCGAAATCTGAGGATTGTCCTCAAGCACGATAAGAAGCTGTATGTCTTGGAGACACCTGTTCCTGAAGAGGAACCGCCTAGTTCGGCACCTAAGGCAGAAAGAGAAGCTTATAAGAAGCATCTTGATGATGCTAATGAAGCCGCTTGTCTCATGCTAGCTACTATGAACTCGGAGTTGCAAAAGCAACACGAGAACATGTCAGCGTTCGATATGATCGGACATCTGAAAATGCTCTATCAAGAGCAGGCAAGAAATGAGAGGTTTCAGGTTTCAAAGGCCCTTTTTAACAGCAAGTTATCTGAGGGAAACCCTGTAGGTCCCCATGTACTCAAAATGATTGGGTATGTGGAGAACCTTGAAAGGTTAGGGTTTCCGCTTGGAAAGGAACTTGCAACTGATTTTATCTTGCAATCGTTGCCAGATAGCTTTAATCAGTTTGTCATGAATTTCAACATGAATGACATGGATAAGAGTCTTCCAGAATTGCTAAGCATGTTGAAAACTGCTGAGCAGAATATGAAGACAAAAGGGAAGTCCATTCTGATGGTCAGTAATGGAAAGAAGCTGAACAAGAGGCCTACCAAGCAGGTTGGTAAAGGGAAAGGCAAGGAAGTTGCCAAGCCTAAACCTATTGTTCCTGCTTTGAAGCCTAGTGGAGGCATAGCAAAGGAGGGCACTTGCTTCCATTGCGGTAAGACCGGACATTGGAAGAGAAACTGCCCAAAGTACCTGGAAGATAAGAACAATGGAGTAGGGACTTCAAATTCAGGTATTTTTGTTATTGAAATTAATTTATCTACTTCTGCATCATGGGTATTAGATACTGGATGCGGTTCTAACATTTGTACTAATGTGCAGGGGCTAAAAAGGAGTAGAGATTTGGCAAAAGGTGAAGTTGACCTACGAGTTGGAAATGGAGCAAAGGTTGCTGCTTTAGCCGTAGGAACTTATGTTTTGACTTTACCTAGTGGTTTAATAATTCAGTTAGAGAACTGTTATTATGTACCTGCAATTAGTAGGAATATTATTTCCGTTTCTTGTTTGGACAAGTTTGGTTTTTCATTTATAATAAAGAACAATTGTTGCTCTACTTATTTGAATGATATATTCTATGCTTCTGCACAAATGAACAATGGACTATATGTCCTTGATCTTGAAATGCCAATTTATAACATTAATACTAAACGGATTAAACCTAATGAGTTAAATCCAAGCTACCTTTGGCACTGTCGCTTAGGCCACATAAATGAGAAACGCATTTCCAAACTCCATAAAGATGGACTCTTGGACTCTTTTGATTATGAATCATATGAGACATGCAGATCTTGTTTAATTGGAAAGATGACAAAGTCCCCATTCACAGGAAAAGGTGAAAGGGCTAATGATCTTTTGGCCCTCATACATACTGATGTATGTGGACCACTGAACATACCAGCCAAAGGAGGTTTTCAATACTTCATCACATTTACTGATGATTTCAGTAGATATGGTTATGTGTATTTAATGAAACACAAATCTGAAACCTTTGAAAAATTCAAGGAATTCAAGAATGAAGTACAAAACCAACTAGGTAAGAATATTAAAGTTCTTCGATCAGATCGAGGCGGTGAATATTTAAGCCTAGAGTTTGATGACCATCTAAAGGAATGTGGGATTTTATCCCAACTTACTCCTCCCGGAACACCACAATGGAATGGTGTATCCGAGAGAAGAAATCGGACCTTGTTAGACATGGTTCGATCCATGATGAGTCACGCCGATCTTCCGAACTCCTTTTGGGGACATGCACTATTGACTGTAGCTTACACACTTAACCGAGTTCCATACAAAAAGGTTGAGAAGACACCATATGAGATATGGAGTGGTAAGAAACCACATATGTCTTACATGAAGATTTGGGGTTGTGAAGTTTATGTGAAACGACAAATTTCAACTAAGCTTGAGCCCAAATCTGACAAATGCTTATTTGTTGGGTATCCTAAAGAAACAAGAGGGTATTACTTCTACAATCCTTCTGAGGGCAAAGTGTTTGTCGCTCAAACTGGAGTTTTTCTGGAAAATGATTTTATTTCCAAAAGAATCAGTGGGAGGAAAATAGAGCTTGAAGAAATTCAAGAACCACAAAGCATTGATACACCTATGGAGGAATTAGAGCAGGAAACACAAGTAGTTGTGGAAGAGCAACCTGCTCAAGTAGAACAAGACCAGTGTAGGTCAAGCAGGATACGTCAACAACCTGAGAGATATGGATATCTCATAAGTGATCAGGGTGATGTATTACTCATGGATCAAGATGAGCCTGTGACCTACCAAGAGGCCATAACTGGTCCTGAGTCCGAGAAGTGGCTAGAAGCCATGAAATCTGAAATGGGTTCCATGTACACAAACCAGGTTTGGACCTTGGTAGAGCCTCCTATAGGAGTTAACCCTATAGGATGCAAGTGGGTCTTCAAAAAGAAGACTGACATGGATGGTAAGGTACATACCTATAAGGCAAGACTGGTTGCAAAAGGCTATAAACAAATTCATGGGGTGGACTATGATGAAACCTTTTCACCAGTTGTAATGCTTAAATCTGTTCGGATTTTACTTGCTATCGCTGCATATCATAATTATGAAATATGGCAGATGGATGTCAAAACTGCTTTCCTTAATGGGAATCTTCTTGAGGATGTGTACATGACACAACCTGAAGGATTTGACATACCAGAGGAAGCCCAAAAGATATGTAAGTTACAGCGATCAATTTATGGATTAAAGCAAGCTTCCAGAAGCTGGAATCTTCGTTTTGATGAAACAGTAAAACAATATGGATTCATCAAGAATGAAGATGAGCCTTGTGTCTACAAGAAGGTTAGTGGGAGCATGATCGTATTCCTGGTATTATATGTAGATGACATATTACTCATTGGAAACGATGTCCCTACCTTGCAACAAGTGAAGACTTGGTTAGGGAAATGCTTTTCAATGAAGGACCTAGGTGAAGCATCCTATATATTAGGAATCAGGATCTATAGAGATAGGTCACAAAAACTGCTTGGCCTAAGTCAGAGTACATACATAGAAAAAGTGTTGAGACGCTTTAATATGCATGATTCCAAGAAAGGATTCATACCTATGCAACATGGCATGTGTCTGTCAAAAACACAATCCCCTTCAAGTAAGGAAGAAAGGGATCGCATGGATAAGATTCCATATGCATCTGCAATAGGATCTATCATGTATGCCATGCTATGTACTCGACCAGATGTCTCGTATTCTTTAAGTGCAACGAGTAGGTACCAGTCTAATCCCGGTGATGCTCATTGGGCAGCTGTCAAGAATATCCTTAAGTACTTGAGAAGGACTAAGGATTCATTCTTGATATATGGAGGTCAGGAAGAGCTTGCTGTAATTGGATACACTGATGCTAGCTTCCAGACAGATAAGGATGACTTTAGATCGCAATCTGGTTATGTGTTTTGTTTAAATGGTGGCGCTGTGAGCTGGAAAAGTTCAAAGCAAGATACAGTTGTTGATTCTACAACCGAGGCTGAGTATATTGCTGCCTCAACTGTAGCAAAGGAAGCTGTTTGGATCAAGAAGTTCATTAGTGAACTTGGCATAGTCCATAGCATTGTGGATCCCATTGATCTCTATTGTGATAACAATGGTGCTATCGCACAAGCTAAGGAGCCTAGATCTCACCAACGATCCAAACACATACTTAGGCGTTATCATCTCATTCGAGAGATAATCGATCGGGGAGATGTGAAAATATGCAGAGTACCTACACTTGACAATGTTGCTGACCCATTAACAAAGCCTCTTGCGCAGCTGAAGCATGATGGACATACTAGATCTATGGGTATTAGGGGTATGCCTGATTGGCTCTAGTGCTAGTGGGAGATTGTTGGTGTAAGCCCTAGAGGCCAATACTTTTGGTACTTGTATCGAATTATTTATTAATAATAAAAGGCTTTTCTTTATTATGTTTTCCAAAATAATAAAGTCCCTAGAATGGTTTATTGGTTTAATGAAATGTTAAGTGTGACTTAATCATGAGATCCCATTAAACATAAGAAACTATTCTTAAAGTATCTGTAGTCAAGCTTTAATGCGAAGTGGGATAACATTAAAGCATTAAGATTATTATGAAGATAGATTGATGATCACATCTCATGGATCATAGATAAGGAGTTATCAAGTCTTGATATAGGTATGAATATTAGGAGTAATATTTATACTGGATTGACCCGTTATGAGAAAACTACATAGAATGTTATGCAAAGTATCATAAGTTATTCTCATGATGATACTGGTGTATACCACCCTTCGACCTGAAACCACTATGGACCCTAGATGTAGAGTCAAGTACTTTATTGCTGATCAAACGTCATCCGTAACTGGATGACTATAAAGATGGTTGATGGGTACTTCACAAAGCATGCTAAGGGACATGAGTGACCTAGATGGAATTTGCTCATCCTGCATCACAGGATAAATGTCTAAGGGCCCAATATTGAACTGGACAAGGGTGACACAGTGTATGCCTTGTGTTCAATATAGACATGAGGGCAAAAGGGTAATTGTACAACACAAATATTATCACGGAAAAGGTTTGGTCAGATCACATGACATTTTCGTGACTTGGGTAACAGTGATGTGTTGCTAGATACCGCTCACTGTTTATTATATTAAATGTGTAATTTAATATAATTGCCAACGTCGCGAAAACCTACAGGGTCACACACATAAGGACAGGTTGATGAGAGATAGAATAAATAAGGAACACCGTAAGGTACGGTGCACTTAAGTGTAATACGGAAAGTGGTAAGGTACCACGTGGATAAGTGATATATGGTACATCATAAGGTATGATGTCCATAAGCTTAATTGGGCTTTTAGCTTATAGCCTTAATTGGGCTTTTAGCTTGTAGCCCACACGAGTGATTCTATAAATAGATCCCTTGTGATGAAGTTTTTTCACTTGATGCATTTTCGTTTTTGACTCTCTCTCTCACTCAAGGTTTCCGTTCGTGATCAGCTAGCACTGTGACCGGAAGCGATCTGTTCGTGTGGACTGAGTAGAGGCGTTGTTCTTTATCAACGCTCGTGATCACGACATCAAAGGTCTGAATCGCCACAAGAGGTAAAACTTTCTATCACTGGCCATGCTCATTCGTAAGGATCTCTAAAGGAAAATTTTATATTCCGCTGCGTTTTTTATCGCAATTTTCCTTCAGTAATGGCTTTATTTTGGCTGTTGGAGCATTGTACAAAGAATAAATCCATTAATGGCATAAAGGGCACATTGCCATTTTCATAAAGCAAGCTTTTTGCAACTTTACAATTCTTGAGCCATGGACCTGTTCTTTTGTTACAAGCAATGTCCACAAATATTAAGCATGGTTTACCAACTCTCATCAGCTAAAGAACTAGCCAGTACAGGCCTTTTGCATAAGTCTTGTCACTTTTCTTCAAAGGCAAGAAAAGTTGCAAAAGTCCAAAGAACTTGCACATCTGTTAAAGAGTGGACTTGGCCTTATTCAAAATAACTTCACAAACTTATCTCAAGCTAGAACACGAATGCACAACATCTGAAACTCTCCCAAATACAAAAAACCTCATTTCTGGCCCAAACAGGGCAGCTTCTGCAAAATCCTATCCAAGTCATATTTTGCTCGTGCGTTTTGCCTCTTGCCACTTGAAACACTTCATCCACATCATACCCAAACCATCCAAGCCCTTGTCCTGTTGCTGTAACCTCTATTTCAGACATCACCATTTTCAAACTTGAAGGTTGCAGGTTGACTCGTGCAGGAAGTTACAGGTTGACCGGGCAGCGGAACCCCCGGCTAACTCTGCGTAGTGTGATCAATCATCGAAATTTAATTTGCCTTTTTTAATTAACAAAATTTAAACTAATAATAAAAGTGTGTTTATTATTATTGTCTTGTGGTGATCAGTTATGGCCTTAGTTTTTTCCTTTATTTTGTTTTGGGATTGTAAAATACGGCCTGCGTGTCGTGCCTCTCTCTAAAATTCTTGATGTAACTTCTTTTCTCATCTCACTTCCTCGTATGTAAAACGAGTTTCTTTTATGTAATGTAATGTTATGAAGAAAGAGAAGAATACAATATCAAAGGAGGATAACCTTGGAGATCTTGCTTGGAGAAGTTTAGATCCTTATTAGGTTAGCTTAGGTTCTCTCATTGGCTTGGGAGAACAATTGCGCTAGGGGCCATAACTGTATCCTTTAATGTATATTGATGCATGTGTTTGTATGTTGATGCATGAGAGAGACGAATTGCATGTTAAGCCGGTGAGATCAAACTAATAACAAAATCCCTCAAGTTAAATATTAAGTTCATGCTTTCCAAGTTTTAGCACTCATCAAGACTAGTATCGAATAATGTAGGTTTCGCCTACGCGAGGTGCATGTTCTATATTAGTAAGGTGCGATGGGATAATTGTAATATCCAACTGCTAAAACAATGGGTCAAACTTAACTAAACACATTATAATAAGATTATACATGTTTAGAAGCAAGAGTTGGGAATGATTCATATGATGAATTAGAATAAGGAGTTATTCACCCAACTGAAAATATTCGAGAGTTGTATGAGATACAATTGGAAGGAGTTCCTACCTAAATAACCTAGTTTTGTGTAATCAGCCTAACTCTGACTTAGAACGAAGTGAAATGTGGATCTCGACCCACTAGAAAGTCTTCCAACGGGATTTTCCGAATCAAATGATGAGGGTCATTTGGTTTGAGTAAAATAGTGGAAGCATATTTGAGTAAAGGCCTAATTAAATATGTTGTTTTAATGATACTTATATTTTCATTTTTTTTTGTAGATTACCATGACAACAAACAACCATATTTTGCGATCAATCCTAGATAAGGAAAAATTGTCTGGGACAAATTTCCTGGATTGGCACCGAAATCTGAGGATTGTCCTCAAGCACGATAAGAAGCTGTATGTCTTGGAGACACCTGTTCCTGAAGAGGAACCGCCTAGTTCGGCACCTAAGGCAGAAAGAGAAGCTTATAAGAAGCATCTTGATGATGCTAATGAAGCCGCTTGTCTCATGCTAGCTACTATGAACTCGGAGTTGCAAAAGCAACACGAGAACATGTCAGCGTTCGATATGATCGGACATCTGAAAATGCTCTATCAAGAGCAGGCAAGAAATGAGAGGTTTCAGGTTTCAAAGGCCCTTTTTAACAGCAAGTTATCTGAGGGAAACCCTGTAGGTCCCCATGTACTCAAAATGATTGGGTATGTGGAGAACCTTGAAAGGTTAGGGTTTCCGCTTGGAAAGGAACTTGCAACTGATTTTATCTTGCAATCGTTGCCAGATAGCTTTAATCAGTTTGTCATGAATTTCAACATGAATGACATGGATAAGAGTCTTCCAGAATTGCTAAGCATGTTGAAAACTGCTGAGCAGAATATGAAGACAAAAGGGAAGTCCATTCTGATGGTCAGTAATGGAAAGAAGCTGAACAAGAGGCCTACCAAGCAGGTTGGTAAAGGGAAAGGCAAGGAAGTTGCCAAGCCTAAACCTATTGTTCCTGCTTTGAAGCCTAGTGGAGGCATAGCAAAGGAGGGCACTTGCTTCCATTGCGGTAAGACCGGACATTGGAAGAGAAACTGCCCAAAGTACCTGGAAGATAAGAACAATGGAGTAGGGACTTCAAATTCAGGTATTTTTGTTATTGAAATTAATTTATCTACTTCTGCATCATGGGTATTAGATACTGGATGCGGTTCTCACATTTGTACTAATGTGCAGGGGCTAAAAAGGAGTAGAGATTTGGCAAAAGGTGAAGTTGACCTACGAGTTGGAAATGGAGCAAAGGTTGCTGCTTTAGCCGTAGGAACTTATGTTTTGACTTTACCTAGTGGTTTAATAATTCAGTTAGAGAACTGTTATTATGTACCTGCAATTAGTAGGAATATTATTTCTGTTTCTTGTTTGGACAAGTTTGGTTTTTCATTTATAATAAAGAACAATTGTTGCTCTATTTATTTGAATGATATATTCTATGCTTCTGCACAAATGAACAATGGACTATATGTCCTTGATCTTGAAATGCCAATTTATAACATTAATACTAAACGGATTAAACCTAATGAGTTAAATCCAAGCTACCTTTGGCACTGTCGCTTAGGCCACATAAATGAGAAACGCATTTCCAAACTCCATAAAGATGGACTCTTGGACTCTTTTGAATATGAATCATATGAGACATGCAGATCTTGTTTAATTGGAAAGATGACAAAGTCCCCATTCACAGGAAAAGGTGAAAGGGCTAATGATCTTTTGGCCCTCATACATACTGATGTATGTGGACCACTGAACATACCAGCCAGAGGAGGTTTTCAATACTTCATCACATTTACTGATGATTTCAGTAGATATGGTTATGTGTATTTAATGAAACATAAATCTGAAACCTTTGAAAAATTCAAGGAATTCAAGAATGAAGTACAAAACCAACTAGGTAAGAATATTAAAGTTCTTCGATCAGATCGAGGCGGTGAATATTTAAGCCTAGAGTTTGATGACCATCTAAAGGAATGTGGGATTTTATCCCAACTTACTCCTCCCGGAACACCACAATGGAATGGTGTATCCGAGAGAAGAAATCGGACCTTGTTAGACATGGTTCGATCCATGATGAGTCACGCCGATCTTCCGAACTCCTTTTGGGGACATGCACTATTGACTGTAGCTTACACACTTAACCGAGTTCCATCCAAAAAGGTTGAGAAGACACCATATGAGATATGGAGTGGTAAGAAACCACATATGTCTTACATGAAGATTTGGGGTTGTGAAGTTTATGTGAAACGACAAATTTCAACTAAGCTTGAGCCCAAATCTGACAAATGCTTATTTGTTGGGTATCCTAAAGAAACAAGAGGGTATTACTTCTACAATCCTTCTGAGGGCAAAGTGTTTGTCGCTCGAACTGGAGTTTTTCTGGAAAATGATTTTATTTCCAAAAGAATCAGTGGGAGGAAAATAGAGCTTGAAGAAATTCAAGAACCACAAAGCATTGATACACCTATGGAGGAATTAGAGCAGGAAACACAAGTAGTTGTGGAAGAGCAACCTGCTCAAGTAGAACAAGACCAGTGTAGGTCAAGCAGGATACGTCAACAACCTGAGAGATATGGATATCTCATAAGTGATCAGGGTGATGTATTACTCATGGATCAAGATGAGCCTGTGACCTACCAAGAGGCCATAACTGGTCCTGAGTCCGAGAAGTGGCTAGAAGCCATGAAATCTGAAATGGGTTCCATGTACACAAACCAGGTTTGGACCTTGGTAGAGCCTCCTATAGGAGTTAACCCTATAGGATGCAAGTGGGTCTTCAAAAAGAAGACTGACATGGATGGTAAGGTACATACCTATAAGGCAAGACTGGTTGCAAAAGGCTATAAACAAATTCATGGGGTGGACTATGATGAAACCTTTTCACCAGTTGTAATGCTTAAATCTGTTCGGATTTTACTTGCTATCGCTGCATATCATAATTATGAAATATGGCAGATGGATGTCAAAACTGCTTTCCTTAATGGGAATCTTCTTGAGGATGTGTACATGACACAACCTGAAGGATTTGACATACCAGAGGAAGCCCAAAAGATATGTAAGTTACAGCGATCAATTTATGGATTAAAGCAAGCTTCCAGAAGCTGGAATCTTCGTTTTGATGAAACAGTAAAACAATATGGATTCATCAAGAATGAAGATGAGCCTTGTGTCTACAAGAAGGTTAGTGGGAGCATGATCGTATTCCTGGTATTATATGTAGATGACATATTACTCATTGGAAACGATGTCCCTACCTTGCAACAAGTGAAGACTTGGTTAGGGAAATGCTTTTCAATGAAGGACCTAGGTGAAGCATCCTATATATTAGGAATCAGGATCTATAGAGATAGGTCACAAAAACTGCTTGGCCTAAGTCAGAGTACATACATAGAAAAAGTGTTGAGACGCTTTAATATGCATGATTCCAAGAAAGGATTCATACCTATGCAACATGGCATGTGTCTGTCAAAAACACAATCCCCTTCAAGTAAGGAAGAAAGGGATCGCATGGATAAGATTCCATATGCATCTGCAATAGGATCTATCATGTATGCCATGCTATGTACTCGACCAGATGTCTCGTATTCTTTAAGTGCAACGAGTAGGTACCAGTCTAATCCCGGTGATGCTCATTGGGCAGCTGTCAAGAATATCCTTAAGTACTTGAGAAGGACTAAGGATTCATTCTTGATATATGGAGGTCAGGAAGAGCTTGCTGTAATTGGATACACTGATGCTAGCTTCCAGACAGATAAGGATGACTTTAGATCGCAATCTGGTTATGTGTTTTGTTTAAATGGTGGCGCTGTGAGCTGGAAAAGTTCAAAGCAAGATACAGTTGTTGATTCTACAACCGAGGCTGAGTATATTGCTGCCTCAACTGTAGCAAAGGAAGCTGTTTGGATCAAGAAGTTCATTAGTGAACTTGGCATAGTCCATAGCATTGTGGATCCCATTGATCTCTATTGTGATAACAATGGTGCTATCGCACAAGCTAAGGAGCCTAGATCTCACCAACGATCCAAACACATACTTAGGCGTTATCATCTCATTCGAGAGATAATCGATCGGGGAGATGTGAAAATATGCAGAGTACCTACACTTGACAATGTTGCTGACCCATTAACAAAGCCTCTTGCGCAGCTGAAGCATGATGGACATACTAGATCTATGGGTATTAGGGGTATGCCTGATTGGCTCTAGTGCTAGTGGGAGATTGTTGGTGTAAGCCCTAGAGGCCAATACTTTTGGTACTTGTATCGAATTATTTATTAATAATAAAAGGCTTTTCTTTATTATGTTTTCCAAAATAATAAAGTCCCTAGAATGGTTTATTGGTTTAATGAAATGTTAAGTGTGACTTAATCATGAGATCCCATTAAACATAAGAAACTATTCTTAAAGTATCTGTAGTCAAGCTTTAATGTGAAGTGGGATAACATTAAAGCATTAAGATTATTATGAAGATAGATTGATGATCACATCTCATGGATCATAGATAAGGAGTTATCAAGTCTTGATATAGGTATGAATATTAGGAGTAATATTTATACTGGATTGACCCGTTATGAGAAAACTACATAGAATGTTATGCAAAGTGTCATAAGTTATTCTCATGATGATAATGGTGTATACCACCCTTCGACCTGAAACCACTATGGACCCTAGATGTAGAGTCAAGTACTTTATTGCTGATCAAACGTCATCCGTAACTGGATGACTATAAAGATGGTTGATGGGTACTTCACAAAGCATGCTAAGTGACATGAGTGACCTAGATGGAATTTGCTCATCCTGCATCACAGGATAAATGTCTAAGGGCCCAATATTGAACTGGACAAGGGTGACACAATGTATGCCTTGTGTTCAATATAGACATGCGGGCAAAAGGGTAATTGTACAACACAAATATTATCACGGAAAAGGTTTGGTCAGATCACATGACATTTTCGTGACTTGGGTAACAGTGATGTGTTGCTAGATACCGCTCACTGTTTATTATATTAAATGTGTAATTTAATATAATTGCCAACGTCGCGAAAACCTACAGGGTCACACACATAAGGACAGGTTGATGAGAGATAGAATAAATAAGGAACACCGTAAGGTACGGTGCACTTAAGTGTAATACGGAAAGTGGTAAGGTACCACGTGGATAAGTGATATATGGTACATCATAAGGTATGATGTCCATAAGCTTAATTGGGCTTTTAGCTTATAGCCTTAATTGGGCTTTTAGCTTGTAGCCCACACGAGTGATTCTATAAATAGATCCCTTGTGATGAAGTTTTTTCACTTGATGCATTTTCGTTTTTGACTCTCTCTCTCACTCAAGGTTTCCGTTTGTGATCAGCTAGCACTGTGACCGGAAGCGATCTGTTCGTGTGGACTGAGTAGAGGCGTTGTTCTTCATCAACGCTCGTGATCACGACATCAAAGGTCTGAATCGCCACAAGAGGTAAAACTTTCTATCACTGGCCATGCTCATTCGTAAGGATCTCTAAAGGAAAATTTTATATTCCGCTGTGTTTTTTATCGCAATTTTCCTTCAGTAATGGCTTTATTTTGGCTGTTGGAGCATTGTACAAAGAATAAATCCATTAATGGCATAAAGGGCACATTGCCATTTTCATAAAGCAAGCTTTTTGCAACTTTACAATTCTTGAGCCATGGACCTGTTCTTTTGTTACAAGCAATGTCCACAAATATTAAGCATGGTTTACCAACTCTCATCAGCTAAAGAACTAGCCAGTACAGGCCTTTTGCATAAGTCTTGTCACTTTTCTTCAAAGGCAAGAAAAGTTGCAAAAGTCCAAAGAACTTGCACATCTGTTAAAGAGTGGACTTGGCCTTATTCAAAACAACTTCACAAACTTATCTCAAGATAGAACACGAATGCACAACATCTGAAACTCTCCCAAATACAAAAAACCTCATTTCTGGCCCAAACAGGGCAGCTTCTGCAAAATCCTATCCAAGTCATATTTTGCTCGTGCGTTTTGCCTCTTGCCACTTGAAACACTTCATCCACATCATACCCAAACCATCCAAGCCCTTGTCCTGTTGCTGTAACCTCTATTTCAGACATCACCATTTTCAAACTTGAAGGTTGCAGGTTGACTCGTGCAGGAAGTTTCAGCCATCCACAAGGCCAGCTAAGCATTGGAAAAGCTTGAGGGAACTTCAAGGAAGCTCACACGATCCTCAGGCCTCACTCAAAGTCCCCACATTGCCATATCCAAATCCAGCTGAAGGAGGTATTTTTCAAAACTTTATCTCTCTATTTAGGCATCCTCAAGCCACGATTTGTGAAGCAAAAATGTAGTCTCTAGCATGGTGAAATTGTACATATGCATAGTTGTCATTTATTTTAACTGAGCTAAGAGAATTTGAATGTTGAACATGCTGAAAAAATTAGGTCAGAAATTAGGGCTACTAAAATTCTCCCTGATCTTTGAGAGTTAGATTATGAATTTTATATCATTGGAATCGTGAGATTCCAAGCTACATTTTTTATGTTGCAAGTTTTTGTTTTTGTGCAAAGAATAGAGAGTTACAGGTTTGAACTCAGAACACGCGCAAGGAAGAAGAAACCAAGGACAGGGACGAAGCTGAGTTGTCTTGGGCTTTTTGTTGTTTCTTGCCTTTTTGTTTTTGTTTTCCACACCCCCTGTATTGCTTTTACACCCCCCTGACCATTTTCTTTTATTTTTATATTTTCTTGTATATTTTTATATTTATTGCTTGAATATTTTTTTTCTAATGATAAAAATCCCCAAAAAATATTTTATTATTTTCATACTTTTTTTTTTACATAAAAAATAGTTTATTAGGGCAATATACTTTATTTTCTTAATTAACTTGTAAATAATAAAAAATACTTAATATTTTTATTAAATTATTTATAGACATTAAATATTTATTTTTCTTACATATTTTTAATTTTTAATATTTGTAAATAATATTATTTATTACTTCTTGTACAAAAAATGGATAAAATAAATAATAGAAAGCATAATTTTCTTTTAAATCAAAAATTAGGGTTTCCCCTTTCAAAAAAAAAAATAATGTTATTTTTCTTATTTTTAGGACTTAAATAATTTTATTTTCTCATACATAAAATTAAATACAAAACATTTTTTGCATAAATACATTTTATTGCATATTTAAATATTTGTATATTTATTTATTTTGCACATAATTCAATTGGGTTGTGATAGTATTTTAGGGTTTTATTTTGTGCAAATATCCCCATTCAAAAACTTGTATCCCCCCTCCCATAATAATTGTTGTAATAGTTTAGTTTACTTTTACGCAATTTATCGCATTTATACCATGTGTAGTAAATTAGGGTTTGCATGATAAGACCAAAAATCAAACAAATAGCGAAGACCTAATGCAAGACAAAAATGCATGTAAAATGACACACATTGCACACAAGCACCCTTAGGGTTTCACCCACTTGGTTGCCTAATTTAAATGGCCATGGTATGCATGCAAAGTATCTTGGAAAAAAAAAACAAAAGATCATAGTCCCTCGATGAAGCTATCAAAAGGTTGCCTAAAACAAATGATCTTGGTCCCTCAAAACATGCTGAGATACTTGGCAACATTGCAATCATGGTCATACGATGACCCACGCCCGTCCCGTTTAACATCCAAAGATAGGGTTGTTTACCAAATCAATGGTAAATCAACAATATCAAAGGAATAAAAATGTACAAGAAAGACTTTTGAGTAGGTAGATAGCTTCTAGTTACTTGATCAATTTGAAAACAATCCTTGCTATTTTCAAAACACACACACATTTCAAAACATTTCCAAACAACTTTCAAAACATTGAAACATTTTTCAAAAGACAAACATCTTTGTATACATTCTTACGAACGAGAATAATTACAAAGATTTCCTAAATGATGGCCTCTTTTCAAAATACTTTCAAAACCATACAAAGCACCATTTCAAACAATTTCAAAGCAAAAGCAAGTGATCTAAACAAGTAACTAAGAGTCCATGGAAAACCATGGATGAAAAGGATGCTAATACCTTCCCTTTTCATAATCTACCCCCCGAACTCAAGAAAACATCTCAAAGGTCTTTCCTGTGCTTTTTTACCTTTCCTTTTGGATAAAAGAAAAGTCGATGGCGACTCTTGCTAACCGCAATAATTTGCAAACACAAACGCAAAACCTCAAGTCAGTTCTCCCACCGCATCACAGAACTGGCGACTCTGCTGGGGACTATAATAAAAGTGGGGTTACCTTAGGGTTTTAGATCACATTTACATGCTTATCTTGTTTGACTTGTATGCTTTACACTTTGGTTCTATGGTTTGGGTTTGAATCCTCTACCCGGATTTGGGAAACATTATAGGTAAATAGCAATACGTTGTGGAAACTGTGCGGGGTATACCGACATGGTCTAAGCAATAGCTATGTTAGTGCGACATATTTGTGGGTACCGGTAGCCTTTGAGTCAATAAAAGAGAATACGGGGTCGTTGAGTGATGTAATGAAGCACTAATGAACTTCTAGAATCTTTACTTGACCAACTTGGCCTTTTAGGATGTAGTGAGATGACCGGCTTTGGTGCAGTCTGAAGTTGGTACATACTCGATACTACACTTATTGAGGGTTGGTTCCTTGGAATATTTTGGTCGCCAGTAAAGAGGCTGAATTGAAACAATGAACAAGGAAACAATTCAGTGATATTGAGCTCCTTAGAACCCGGTTACTATTTCTAGGACAGGTTGAGCCAACTAAACTTCAAGAGGGTACTTACCTATGAAACCCCATGCAAGCCTAAACTAGGAACTTGTGTGATTTGCTTGTACATATATACTTGTGCATAACATCATAGACATCATAAGAATCATATGCATCCACTAACCATTTCAAGGATTTTGGAGATTCATCTTTGTTCTTGTTTTGTAGGTTATGGATTCACTTTGCAGGAAAACTATCCAAATCAACCTTGTAAGAATTCCTGCACAACTCTAGGAGCTAGCTTCAAGGATTCCTAAGAATTCTCCATTCACCGATAGGCATGGTCGTCTACTCAACTTGGTCACTTCCAAAATAGAGGAGGATATGTTGAAAGTTCTCTTCCAGTTCTTTGACCCTTTGCTCATTGCTTTAAATTTCCTGACTACCAATTTTTGCCCACTTTGGAGGAATTTTCTCAACTCTTGAGGATTCCTATTCTCAATCAACTACCCTTCAACGGTACAGAAAGAGATACAAATCCAGAAGAGATTGCTCAAGCCCTGCACTTGCACTCATCTGATGTCACAACACATTGGGAAACTAGAAGTGGTGTCAAAGGCTTCTTGTCAAAGTTCTTGTTTGAGAAGGCCTAAAGCTGTTGGAATTCTCTAGACTTGCAAGCTTTTGAGGAGATTGTAGCACTTATCATCTATGGGATGGTATTGTTCCCTAATCTTGACCAACTCATAGATGTGAGCGCTGTCAAAATCTTCGTGTCTCGCAACCCAGTGCCTACATTTCTTGGGGATATCCTCCACTCTTTTCACACTCGTACAATGAGGAAAAGAGGTGTTCTCATGTGTTGCACTCCTCTCCTGGAAAGATGGTTTATTTCTCATCTTCCCCAATCAGTTTTGAAGAATGAGCAAGGCTTGAGGTGGTCACAACGGTTAATGACACTTAACCATTCAGATATTCATTGGTGTTCTCGATCAAAAGAGAATGTTATTATCATTGACCGTTGTGGAGAATTTCCTAATGTCCCTCTACTTTGCATTAGGGGAGGCATCACCTACAACCCTTGCTTGGCTCTGAGACAATTTGGTTATACCCGAAGGGATGGCCCACATGACATGCTGATTCAAGGATTGGTTTTCGACTTCGATAACGACGACCAAGGACTCTGTCAGAGATTCATCCGAGCTTGGAGGATGCCAAACAAGGTAGACAGTAAGACCCTGGGACACAAGAATTCCATCCCTCCTGAGCCTTACCTCAAGTGGCTACGAACCCGCTCCCAAAGTCTTATGATGCCTTACCGCACCATTCTCCCTGTGATTACAGAGCCTGTTATGGAAGGAGAGGTTCCATACACCATCCTACATCAGGACATGCCAACATCACTCGAAGACTTACAAAGGAGATGGATACAGCTCAAGGGAGATCGTGATACTTTCGAAGCCCAATTCTACGCGAGTGAGAAGAAGGTTTTGGAACTCACTCGGCCACTTCATGAAGAACAGAACCTCAACACCTACATTGCACCAAAGAGGATGTGCAACGTATTTTTACCTTAGAATTTTGTATTATTTTTCCCAAGGGGCATTGATGTACTAACAATTCTATCTTATTAATATGACGTGTGTTTCTTTTTGTTTAAAAAAATTTTGAATTTCTGAATCCTTGAGAACATTACATGAATACATATCATTCATCATATGCATAAACAAGTCTTAACACCTAGTTTCCTCATCTCTCTGCTGTTTATTTCAGCAAGATGGATATTGAACAAACGGTCAAAGATTTGCAAACTCAGAATTCACAATTTCAACAGCTACTCTTGACCTTAGCCAAGGGGCAGGAGGAGCTCAAGACTCTACTAGAGAAGGAGAAAGAGAAAAAGAAGAAGAAGCGAGCCGGTGTGGTTATCATGGGCAGAAGGTTTGAAGGACAAGCCAGACGGACCTTGGAATTCCCATCAACATCTAAAGAGGGGGAAGGAAAAGGAAAAGGAACGGCAGTGCCATCAGATTCTGAAGCAGAAGAAGAGGAAGATGAGGACTACTTCGAACAACAGTACCCTTCGGCCGATGACAAATACAAAAACTTGGAAGAGCGTCTAGCTTCTATGGAGATACATAGAGTACCTGGGCTAGACTTTGAGGAGTTAGGGCTGGTATCTTGAATAGTAATCCCTCCTAAATTTAAAGTTCCATTGTTTTCCAAGTATGATGGGGTTTCACCCACTTGGTTGCCTAATTTAAATGGCCATGGTATGCATGCAAAGTATCTTGGCAAAACAAAATAAAACAAAAGATCATAGTCCCTCGATGACGATATCAAAAGGTTGCCTAAAACAAATAATCTTGGTCCCTCAAAACTTGCTGAGATACTTGGCAACATTGCTATCATGGTCATACGATGACCCACGCCCGTCCCGTTTAACATCCAAAGATAGGGTTGTTTACCAAATCAATGGTAAATCAACAATATCAAAGGAATAAAAATGTACAAGAAAGACTTTTAAGTAGGTAGATAGCTTCTAGTTACTTGATTAATTTGCAAACAATCCTTGCTATTTTCAAAACACACAAACACATTTCAAAACATTTCCAAACAACTTTCAAAACATTGAAACATTTTTCAAAAGACAAACATCTTTGTATACATTCTTACGAACGAGAATCATTTCAAAGATTTCCTAAATTATGGCCTCTTTTCAAAATACTTTCAAAACCACACAAAGCACCATTTCAAACAATTTCAAAGCAAAAGCAAGTGATCTAAACAAGTAACTAAGAGCCCATGGAAAACGATGGATGAAAAGGGTGCTAATACCTTCCCTTTTCATAATCTACCCCCCGAACTCAAGAAAACATCTCAAAGGTCTTTCTTGTGCTTTTTTACCTTTCCTTTTGGATAAAAGAAAAGTCGATGGCGACTCTTGCTAACCGCAACAATTTGCAAACACAAACACAAAACCTCAAGTCAGTTCTCCCACCGCATCACAATATGCATACGAAACGTATATAATATTCTCTTTTATTTTGAGAGAATCATTACAAAATGCGTTTCACGCATCATGACATTGCATAAAACAAAATTTTCCTTTTCAGGTTAAGTTCCTGAATAGATAAATATTATCAACAATCTATAGACATCTTGTAGATCAATTCCAGAAACAGGATGGGGTGACTATCTACATGACCAGATGATTTCCTTCATAGATTCCTTTTGAAAAGCATTCCATCAGAAACTAATTCTGATGAGCATTTCCATCAAAAACTATTTCTGACGAGCATTTCCTTCAGAGCTTCATTTTGAAAAGCATTTATGTGATACGGTGGGAGAACTAACTTGAGGTTTTGCGTTTGTGTTTGAAAATGTTTCGGTTTAGCAAGAGTCGCCACCGACTTTTTATTTTATCCAAAGGAAAGGTCAAAAATCACAGGAAAGACCTTTGAGATTTTTTCTTGGGTTCGGTGAGTAGATTATGAAAAGGGAAGGTGCTAGCACCCTTTTCATCCATGGTTTTCCATGGGCTCTTAGTTACTTGTTTAGATCACTTGCTTTTGCTTTTCAATTTTTTGAAATGGTGCTTTGTGTGTGGTTTTTGAAAATGCTTTGAAAAAGAGGCCTTGTCTAGGCAACCTTTGTAATGATTCTTGTTTGAATATATACAAAGGTGTTTGTCTTTTGAAAAGATATTTCAATGTTTGAAAGTTTGATTTGGGAAATGTTTTGAAATTGTGTTGTGAAGTGTGTTTGAAAATAGCAAGGATGTTTTGCAAGTTTTGATCAAGTAACTAAGAGTTGTCTACCCTATTTTACTCAAAGATCTTTCCTATATGTTTTTAACCCTTTTGATAGTGTTGTTTTACCATTGCATTTGGTAAACAACCTTGTATTTGGATGTTAAACGGGACAGGCATGGGTCATCGTATGAACCATGATAGCAATTATGCTAAGTATCTTTAGCAAATTTTTGAGGGACTAGATCATTTTGTATAGGCAACCAAGATAGCGTCATTGAGGGACTATGATATTTTTGTTTTGTTTTTGTTTTGCCAAGATACTCAACATGCATAACATGGCCATTTTCAAGGAAACAAGTGGATGAAACCCTATGGGTGCATGTGTGTATTGTGTTGTCAATTTTTCATGCTTTTTTGTATTTGTATTAGTCAAACTATTTGTTTGATTTTGATTTTTTTGCATACAAACCCTAATCTCTAACATGGCATATTTGAAAGCATAAATGCGCAAAATAAATCTACACCATTACAACATTTGATATGGGAAGGGGGATACAATTTTTGAATGGGGATTATTTTGCAAGAAATTAAAACCCTAATATTTACTATTACATCCAAATTGAATAAATGGTACAAATAAATAAATGGACAAGTATTTAAATGATCAATTAAATAAATATGCAAAATATTATGAATATGCAAAAAAATGTTTTTGTTTATTTTTTATGTATGTAAAAAATATTTAGTGTATATATAAAAAAGAAATAAAAGATTATATTTTTTTTATTAAGGGTAAAACCCTAATTTTCTTTTAAGAAAATAAATATATTAATTATATAATTTATGTACAATAAAATAAAATAAAATATATACAAAATAAAAAATATTATTTAAGTATAAATGATTAAAAAAAATAAAGGTATAATATTTTTATGTTTTATTTTCAAGTTTTTATTAAAATAAAATAAAAGTATATACTAATTAGTAATTATTTTCATGTTAGAAAAATAAAATAAAAATAAAATAAATGTGAAAATTTATAAAAATATTTTTGGTATTTTTTATGTTTGGAAAATAATAAAATAAAATCAGAAATGAAAAATAAATACAAAAATATAAAAATATGAAGAAATGGGCCAGGGGGTGCAGTCATCAATGTAGGGGGTGCCAAAAGTGAGAAACAAAGGCCCAACCCAGTTCCAAACTTCATCTTCAACCTCTTGATCAAAAAATGTGCGCGCCTGTACAAAATGCCCTGATCCTGCATACGTGTTCTAATGCAAAAACTCATAACATCAAAGTTGTAGCATTTTTCAAGACGAATTCAACCATATAAGAAACTTGATCTAACTCTCAAAGACCAGAGAGAATTTCTATGGCCCTAATTTCTAACCTAATTTTTTCAGGAAGTTCATGAATCAAATTCTCTTAACACGTTTAACTTAAATGAAAACTGAGCATATGTACAACTTCATGGCTATGAGTACTACATTTTTTATTCACAAACCTAAGCCTAATGATTCCTAAATAGAGAGATAGGAAGTTGACAAAAACCTGTTTCGGTTGAAATCGTGTATGGCAATGTGGAGCTTTTTAATGAGGCCTGAGGTGTTTGGGAGCTTGCTTGAACTTCCTCTGACCTTTCCCAATGCCTAGTTTGCCTTGAATGTGCTTGAACAAGCTTGTAGAACTCAACCTGCACAAGCTGAAAACAGAAATGGTGAAGCTTGCAAATGGAGTTACAGTCACTGCCTAATGGTTGGGATAGCTTGGATAGGTTATATGGAAGGTGTTTGAACAAGTTTGAGGCAAAACGCACGAGGGGTTTTTGCTATGGAAGTCCAAGTGTAGAAACTGCCCTGTTTTGCAAGAGGAAGGTGATTTTGTGTTTTGGAGGGCTTGAGGACTCAAAGGCTCGTGTTTTAGGTTCAATGCAATGTGTGAAACTTGTCTCAAAAGCTTGCAAGAGTTGGTTTTTACAGATGTGCAAGTTGTGGTGTATTTGATAAGTTTCTTGTATTTTAAGCAAAAGTGAGCCATGATGCAAGACAGGCCTGTACAGGCTATCTATCAGTTGGTAATTTGTGATCTTGTCCCCCTCAATTGGTGGATATTGTGTGTTGTACCAGATCTTGTTCAAGGCTCAAGAGATGTGGTTTGACATAAAGCAATTTTGACAAAAATGGCAATGTTGCCTTTTTGCTATTTTAAGATTAATTCTTTGTGTAATCCTACCATGACCAAAACAAAGCCTTAGACCAATGTATTTGCATTTAATTATTGAGTATGGAAAGGTTTTGGGACCTGTAATCAAGTACCAATGAAGCTGGACAGAAGTTGCAACTTGTATCAACATGAAAATGCCATGGATCAAAAGTGAGTTTTTTCCAAATTCAAACCTTCGATTCTCCCTAACCATAAATGATTTTGGAGAGTTCTTGGACATTTTGGAAATATTGTAACATGCTCTACAATCCATCTTTGAAATGAAATTTTAGATTCCAAGTGGAACTATGTGAAAAATGGTCATGAAGTTAGGTCAAAATCCTGCCTAAACTAGGGCAAAATTTCACTAAGTTAAAAGTTTCATGGACCCTTGTTCCAAAATTCATAACTTGAGATACAAGCTTCTTTAGGGAAAACTTTATGAATCAAAGTTGTAGACTTTGTGGAGGACTACAACTTTCATGTTGGAAGTTTTGTTTGAATCCAATTTCATCATGGTGAAAATGTTGGGCAAAGTTGGGGAAAATTAAGAAAATTTCATAACTTAGAAAAATTCTAAGTTATGAAATTTTTCAATCTTAAACCCTAATTTGCAAAATTATATTTCTTGATGAACAAGTTTCATGTTTTGACACATCTTGATGAAAAATGACCCTTGGCACTTGATTTTGACCAAAAAGTCAAAGTTTGACTTTTCAGTTTACAGTCAAATTTTGATCAGTTAACTGAAAAATTCATCTGCCAATCCAATGCAATTGAGATATTTTGAACCTTGTGAATAGGTCAAGATGATGCCATTGAGTCCTTGAATCCATGCTTGAACCAAGTTTGCCATTGGCTATGTCAAAAGTCAGATATTGCCCTTCTGCAGTCAAAACCCTAAAAATGACCATTTTGCCTTTTTGGTGATCTGATCAAATTTCTTGAGGAGTTGTGGTTCAAACTTGATCAAATGGTTCATATGAGCTTATAATGTTGATATGGGTCAAAATTTATGAGGTTTGACTGTAAATTTGCCACAGTTGACTTTTTCCCCAATACAGCTGATTTCTAGGTCAATTGTCCAATTGACTGGGCAAAAATTTGATTCAAGGCTTGAAAATTGGTATGGGCAATCTTATAAGTCCAACATGAAGTATGAAAGTCACTTTGAGCATTGAAAGTCCAAAAATACCTGTGCAAACTCAAACCCTAATTTAGGTCAACAGTGCAAGGAGATGTCTTGAGCAGAGCAAAACCCTAACTTGGTCTTGAGTTCAAAGAGTCTTGTGAGGAAAAATCTTGATAAAATGAGAGGGCAAATTATGGGGTAAAACAGCTGCCCCTGTTCAATCTTCTTGAACCTGAAGAGTTAGATTGGCGAGTTTTCCTTTCGTGACTCGAAGGTAAAAGAGGATTGGACACTAGAGTGCCCGTAAATTTGCGCTCGCCGGAGTATAGCTGAGGGAATGGGCTTAGAGATGCCATTTGGAAGATGTGACGAAACCTTGTCGGAGATGGGCTTAAAGATGCCATCCAAGAAAAAATGATCGCATAAGAGATTCCTTTGCGAGAGCCCGCATACCTGTTGTTGAGGAGGACTACACCGGGGAATGTTGGTCTCTGTTGTGGTAGAAATAGAACTTCAGTCGTCTGTTATTCTACTGGGGAGTCATCTCTTGTTTGAAGAGGTGACAGTGAACTGCTATCTGGTCAACATTCAGGCTTTACAGTCTTGTATTGCTATCTGGTTAACATCCAGGCTTCGCGACACCTTACTTCCTATCTGGTCAACGTCCAGTCTTCAGAAGGAAATCAAATGGTTATCCGTCGCCTCCGGTTTTCCCTTTGATTCTGGGGCCTACTAATATCCGATTGAATTTGGGCTTCAAAGTAATTGGACGAGTAAACTTTTATTTGGTAAACGTCCAAGCTTCACGGTATACCTTACTATTATCTGGTCAACATCCAGGTTTCACAGTCTTGTATTGCTATTTGGTCAACATCCAGGTTTCACAATGTCTTTCTTCCTATCTGGTCAACGTCCAGTCTTCAGAAGAATATCAAATGGTTATTTGGTCGCCTTCGATTTTCCCTTTGATTCCGGGGCCTACTAATATCCGGTTGAATATAGGCTTCAAAGTAATTGGCCGAGTAAACTATTATTTGGTCAACGTCCAAGTTTCACAGTATACCTTACTGTTATCTGGTCAACATCCAGGCTTCATAGTTTTATATTGTTATCTGGTCAACGTCCAGGCTTCGCAATACTTTACTTCCTATCTGGTCAATGTCCAGGTTTCAGAAGAACTTGCAGGGGATTTAACTATCTTCTGGTCGATCTCCGGGCTTCAGTATAATCAAGATAAAATCTGGTCGACTCCAGGTTTCATAACTGGAACAGGAATCTTCCCCTTGATTAGAATAAGCAAACAAAAGAGCATTCGTGTCTAGAGCATCTCTAAGCCATTTTCTGAGCTTTGAATACCTGTTTTAGGTAGCCATCAATTTCATCCTGAAAAGGGTAGAATGTTAGTTGAAACACAAAGTTATGTTGCATGAAATGTATGATGCAATATATGTGTTTTGTCAATGCTCGTAATTTATGAATGTAATGTATGCGCATGTAAGCTGACTAGCTGTTTTGCTGAGGAAAATAAATCCTGGATAGCTGGAGATGATAAAATCTTTGACCGCTGTCGGGGAAAATAAATCCAAGACCATTGTTAGAGATTTAAGATCTTTGACAAACTCTGTGGGGAAAAGCTATACTACTGGGGAGATCAGGAGTTTGGGTTGTATGCCAATCTACTGGGGACTTCAAGAGTGAGGATCTCCGTTCTGTTGGGGGTATTAGGAAAACTGAATAATTTTCGCTGGGGATCAGTAGATTAAAGTTTCTTCTCCGTTGGGGATCTTAATGACGTACCGATTTGATCGTGGCGACTTCACTGGGAAAGAATAACTCTCTGGGGAATTATCTTGTTTTAAAGCGAATCTTCAGGGAAAATGGAGGAAATTGGATGGTCTCCACTGGTGTTCAAAGGCTGAAGGTTTGGCTCCGTTTGGGGAAGAAGGTTTCATCTTCACTGAGGGTTTGTAGTTCAAAGTTTTGCTCCGCTGGGGATTGGGAGTTTGAAAACTCAGCTCTGATGGATTTTTGAAACTTAACTCGGTTGGGGATATACATTTCAAGGCTTCAGTTCTGCCGAGAATCTGGATGATGTACTGCAGGGGATTTCTCCTGGAATAGCCTAAAGACATCTTCCTATGCTTTCATCCTATCAGTAATTATTCTTTCTCATTTCGTTTTATTTGTAAGCAGTGATTATATTCAAATGCATATGCTCATTTAATAAATCATTGGACGTTTTCAAACAAAACACAAGTGTAAAAAGAAAGAAAAGGCAAACAATTTTCTGCACTTTGAAGTATCTTTGTATTAACTTTGTGTAAGTATTTTGTACAAAGGAAACAGACATCCTAGTAAGAGAATGTTTTCATAAAATTGAGAAAAATTTATACAAAGAAAGATGGCTATGGGTAACAATTCCATGGGGTTCCCATTCTTCTATAGCCTTCGCAACTCTGAGTATCTTGTCCATTAGTCGCTTTGTCCGCAGATGATTGGATTGGTCAGAAGCTTGGAGCTTGTCCGTGAAGAGATTGTCCTTAAAGTGATCCTACGAGACATAGTCATACGCTTTAATTCCCTAACTTTTGCCTGGACCGCCCTTTCGGGTTTTTGATCCACCGGGAAACCCTTTTTTGCCCAAGTCGCCCTTTCGGGTTTTCAACTTGCCGGGTGTACGATTTTTTTTGTTTATCCCTAATTTTTTCCTGAACCACCCTTTCGGGTTTTCGATTCACCGGGATGCCCATTTTTGCCCAAGTCGCCCTTTCGGGTTTTCAACTTGTCGGGTCGTTTATGCGTAGTATCTTTTGACTATGTCTGCGTTCGCAGGGTGCGGAAGCTCGTCGCCGTCCATGGTGGTTAGAATCATAGCCCCTCCAGAAAAGATGTTTTTGATCATAAATGGTCTTTCGTAAGTAGGAGTCCACTTGCCCCTGGGATCACTTTGCGGCAAGATGATCCGCTTGATTACAAGATCTCCGACTTGATATACTTGGCGCTTGACTTTCTTGTTGAAAGCTTTGATCATCCGTTTTTGATACGTCTGACCATGACAAACAGCAGTAAGTCGATTCTCGTCAATCAAGTTAAGTTGATCAAGCCGGGTCTGAATCCAATCGTCTTCACTTAAACCAACATCCTTCATGATTCTCAAGGAAGGGATCTGAACCTCCATAGGTAGAACAACTTCCATGCCATATACCAAAGAAAAGGGGGTTGCCCCAGTTGAAGTACGTGTCGTGGTACGGTATCCGTGCAGAGCAAACGGCAACATCTCATGCCAGTCCTTGTAGGTGACTGTCATCTTTTGAATGATCTTCTTGATATTTTTGTTCACAGCTTCGACAACCCCGTTCATTTTTGACCGATAGGGAGATGAATTGTGATGTTGAATCTTGAACTGCTCGCACAGAGCGGTGATCACAGTGTTGTTCAGGTTTGTACCGTTGTCCGTGATGATCCTGTCGGTGATACCATACCGGCATATGAGGTTCTGCTTGATAAAGCGGGAAACCAAATTCTTTGTAACGGAGGCGAAGGAAGCTGCTTCGACCCACTTGGTAAAGTAATCAATAGCCACCAGGATGAAGCGGTGTCCATTGGATGTCGTAGGCTTGATCTCTCCAATCATGTCGATTCCCCACATTGCGAATGGCCAAGGAGCTGTTAGGACATTGAGAGGAACTGGAGGAATATGTACCTTGTCAGCATAGATTTGGCATTTGTGACAAGTACGGGAATATTGATGACAGTCAGCTTCCATGGTAGACCAATAGTAGCCTGCCCTTAGAATCTTCTTAGCCATTGTATGTCCGCTCAAATGGGTACCAAATGTGCCAATATGCAGTTCAGTCATGATCTGCTCAGCTTCAACCTTATCCACACAACGAAGCAGAACACAATCATGGTTGTGCTTGTATAGGATACCATTGCTTAGGAAGAACTTGGCAGCAAATCTCCTTAAGAACTTTTTGTCGTTGATTGAAGCTCCTTCACGGTATTCTCGAGTCTTGAGATACCTTTTGATTTCATGAAACGAGGGTTGTTCCACTACTTCTTCGGTATTAATCTCATGACAATGTGCAGGTCCGTCCATTCGCTTGACGGTGATTTGGGGAGCCTCATTATCCCAGTTAAGTTTAAACATGGAAGACATTGTAGCTAGAGCATCCGCTAGCTGATTTTCTTCTCGTGGGAAGTGCTCGAAGGTAATCTGCTCGAAATGAGGTAACAATGTCAGGACATGTTCTTTGTATGGGATGATATTAGGATGTTTAGTGTCCCACTCTCCTTTGATTTGACTGATAACCAAAGCTGAGTCCCCAAACACAACTAAATATTTTATTCCCAAGTCAATAGCATCCTTGAGACCAAAGATACAAGCTTCATACTCGGCCATGTTGTTGGTGCAGCTGAAGCAGAGTCTAGCGGTGAAAGGTGTATGGCAACCTTCTGGAGAGATAAGTATCGCGCTTATACCGTTGCCAAGTGCATTTGAAGCACCATCAAAGTACAGGGTCCATTGGGATCCTTGTTCAGGTCCGTCATACGGTCTGTTACCTTCAATGTTGTCCAATGTCATAATGTCTTCGTCGGGAAAGTCAAATTTCATGGATTTCTAGTCTTCGACAGCTTGATGAGCCAGATGGTCAGCTAGTGCACTCCCCTTTATAGCTTTTTGGGTCGTGTACTGGATATCATACTCAGTCAGGATCATTTTCCATCTAGCTATTCTTCCAGATAAAGCAGGCTTTTCGAAGATGTACTTGATCGGATCCATTTTAGAAATCAGCAGAGTGGTATGTGTCAACATATACTGCCTTAGCCGGAGAGCAGCCCATACCAAAGCGCAGCAAGTTTTCTCTAGTAGTGAGTAACGAGTCTCACAATTGGTAAACTTTTTGCTAAGGTAATAAATAGCATGCTCTTTTCGACCAGACTCGTCATGTTGGCCCAGTACGCACCCCATTGAATTATCCAAAACAGTCAGATACATGATTAGCGGCCTTCCTTCGACGGATGGAATCAAGATAGGAGGTTCTAGCAAATACTCCTTGATTTTATCAAAAGCAACTTGACAGTCATCATTCCATTCAACCACCTGATCTTTCTTCAACAGCTTGAAGATCGGTTCACAGGTAGATGTTAGGTGAGAAATGAACCTTGCAATGTAGTTTAGGCGTCCCAAGAAACCTCTGACCTCCTTTTCAGTGCGGGGGGCAGGCATTTCTTGTATGGCCTTGACTTTGGCAGGATCAACCTCAATTCCCTTGTTGCTGACGATGAATCCCAAGAGTTTACCGAACCTGGCTCCGAAAGTGCACTTGCTAGGGTTCAGTCTGAGCTTACATTCCTTCAACCTAATAAACAACTTTTATAAATGGTCGAGGTGTTCTTCTTCTGTTTGTGAACGGGCTATCATATCGTCTACGTAGACTTCAATCTCATGATGTATCATGTCATGAAACAAAGCTACCATGGCTCGCTGATAGGTTACCCCGGCATTCTTCAGTCTGAATGGCATCACTTTATAGCAGAAGGTACCCCACTGTGTAACAAAAGTAGTCTTCTCCATGTCTTCGGAGGCCATTTTGATCTGGTTGTACCCTGAAAATCCATCCATGAAAGAAAATACCTTATGTTGAGCTGTGTTGTCAACCAAGATGTCAATGTGCGGTAGTGGAAAGTCATCTTTGGGGCTAGCCCTGTTTAAATCTCTGTAGTCCACGCACATTCTTACTTTGCCATATTTCTTAGGCACGGGAACAATGTTAGCAACCCATTGTGGATAGGAAGTAACAGCAACAAACTCAACATTGAACTGCTTCATCACTTCGGCTTTGATCTTTTCAGACATATCGGGCCTCATTCGGCGGACTTTCTGTTTATTTGGTGGACAGTCTTCTCTAGTAGGGAGACGGTGAACCACAATATATGTGTCGAGTCCCAGTATGTCTTCATAGGACCAGGCGAAGATCTCAACATATTCATTCAACAACTGAACTAAATGCTCTTTGACATTTGGCTTTAGGTTGGCACCCACTTTAACCTCTTTTCTGTCTTCGGCAGTACCCAAGTTGATAGTCTCTAACAGTTCTTCATGGGGCAGAATAGCCCTTTCTTCCTGGTGTAGAAGTCTAGCCAACTCTCCAGGCACTTCACAGTCTTCATCACCTTCGTATTCGGTATGATTGACCAGATATTCAGAGTCACTGAAGGCCATAGCAGAATTGTTACCCATGGAATCTGGAGTGGATGGGTACCGGCATTTTGTGAGTGTGGGTGTGTGTAAGGGATAGCCACCTTTAAACAAAATAAAATGTAAAAAGAAAGAAGATGAACACCAAAGTTTATATATGAAAACATCCATGATTCATTAAAAATGGCATATGAAAATGAAGAAATCAAAACCCTTACAAATGGACCTATGTGCCCCGGGTAAGGCACAAGGCAAAAAGAGTGTACAAATTGTTTAATAATTATTACAGACCAACAGAAATGTTCGAAAGATAAATTACTGATTGATGAAAGTAATGGGAACAAAGTCTTTCGCCTCCCAGTTGTTCAATCCTCCTTCAATGGTCGGGAAAATCCAATCTTCAAAATTTCTCTCATCTTCCACATCCTCCAAAGCATGAACTCCGTGATGAGTGATCTTTAATAGTGGTCCTCCAGCCCAGGAGCGACGCACATCCTTCTGACTAGCAGCAGTGAAACCCAAACCGAACTTATCTATCTTAAAAGGAAAATCTGGTAGTTGACCCCACACTGTACTTCCTCCTTCCTCGATCACAGCCTTCGCATCTTTAAGGGATGACATCCGGGACACAGGCTTGGTAACTGCAGGCACAGAAGTTATTGTCTTGGTTGTTGCAACTTCAGGGGAAACCTCTTCAAAGTGTTGGAAAGGTGTTTCTATGAATTCACCATCTAACTCCACATAGCGGAAAGAGTTAAGGTGGCTTATCATATACTCCTCCTCACCATGAACTGTTATGATTTTACCCTGGACTGGGTATTTTAGCATTTGGTGTAGAGAGGAAGTGACTGCCCCAGCGTTGTGGATCCATGGCCTTCCCAACAAGCATGAATATGAAGGACGGATGTCCATCACATAAAATGTAGAGTTGAAGATTTCCGTTCCCACCTTAATTGGGATATCCACCTCTCTGTGGACCATCCTCTTAGAACCGTTGAAGGCTCTAACAATGATATTACTGGTTTTTAGGGTCAAACCCTCACAGTCCAATCTGTCCAATGCTTTCTTTGGTAGGACATTTAAAGACGATCTGGTATCAACCAGAACGTGATCAAGTGTGGTCCCTCTGTACTCTACCGAAACATGCAGCGCATCATTATGCTTTCTTCCCTTAGATGTTAGATCGGCATCAGAGAATCCAAGACCATTATCGGCTGTAAGGCTAGCCACACACTCTTGAAACTGATCCGCAGAAGTTTCTTGAGGCACGTGTGTCGTCTTCAGGAATTTGATCAAGGCTTTGGCATGAGCCTCGGAACAGAGCAATAGGGCCAGCATAGATATTTTTGAAGGGGTTTGCCCCAATTATTCTACGACATCATAGTCGCTCTTTTTGATTATCTTTAAAATCTCCTCCATTTCCTTTTGGGTGGTTTCGGGGATAACCAAAGGCTGAGCCCTCGTCCTGACGCACGCTTCTTTGATTCCCTTACCTTTATCAGCAATAACAACAGAGGGTACAACTTCAGGAGTAACAATTTCTTCGATCACTGGACTTCGCACGGATATCTTGACTGGCATAGGAGCACTTGAGGGTCTGAAGATTGCCCTTGGAGGAGCAATCTTCGGAGAGAAGATTCATCCGCTGCGGGTGATCTTACTTATCCCCGCAATATTTCCTACGTCAGGAGTTTCTTCATCGGAATTCTCTTCGACTGATTCAATCTGCTTAACACTGTGGTAGAAGATCTCTCCTCCATAATGCCACGGTATCGTCTTGTTGGACTTATATGGGATAGGCCCCGTCATAGTAATCTTCAGCGGTACAAACTTTGGATCGGGTGTAATCTTAACAGGTCTTTTGGAGACCTTGGAAAGATTGTCGGAAATAGTGATTATAGTAACATCATTGATTGGAGTAACAGGAGTAATAGTAGTAACAGGAGTTTTCTGAAAGAGGATCTATTGATTATCCATCAGGCGTTGGATGCCTGACTTCAATAGCGGACAGTCGGATTATAGAGATGAACAAAAGTAACAATCTTTTTCACAGCCTAGGAAGATCCCAGCTTTCAACAGATTTATCTTGATCATTGGCAAAGGGGTCATTAAGTCATCAACAACAACAACATACAGATCCTCTTCAATAGCATGGGCATTGTGACCATGCTTGGGCATTGGGGCAGAAATCACATTCGGTTTTTCGGGCGCATCGAATTCTACCTCCTTGGCATCTATTAAATCTTGGATCTTGTTCTTAAGGGCCCAACAGTTGTTGGTGTCGTGCCCTATGTCGTCTGAATGATAGGCACATTTAGCATTGGCATGATAAAAAGGAGAAGTTGTATTCGGATTTTGTGGCGGATCTCTCAAGGTTGTAAGGTTTAGCTTTAAGAGATGGGGGAGAACCTGCGCAGGCGTCGTGTTTATTTTGGTGAACTGCCTAGCAGGCCTTCCCCCTCTTTGTTGGTTGGTTCTTGGTTGATCATTTCTGGGCTGATCAGCTGCAGTCTTTTGGATCATTACAGCCCCCACTGTTGGTCGACTCTCTTCTCTTCCTCGACCTTTTTGAGTGTAAACAGCTGACACTCTTTCTTGGTTGGAAAAGGTTTTTTGACAGCGGCAGAAGCAGATGTATCTTTTTGAATTTTACCACTCTTGATGTCAGCTTCAACTCGTTCACCAGTCAGAATTAATTCAGTGAACCCCGCCGATGAACTCCCTATCAGGTGATTAAAGAATGGTCCAGACAGCGTCCCCAAAAACTTATCAACAAGCTCTCTTTCAGACAAAGGTGGCTGCACCCTTCCAGCCAGGTCCCTCCACTTCTGGGCATACTCCTTAAATCCCTCATTAGAAACCATACCCATACTCTGTAGTTGAGTACGAGTAGGTGCTAAATCTACGTTATATTGATATTTTCAGTAGAAGGCAGCAGCCAGATCCTCTCAATTATGTACGTCAGCCCTCTCAAGCTGGTAGAACCAGTCCAATTGTGTACCCGAAAGATTATCTTGAAAAAAGTGGACCCACAGATCCTTATCAGAAGAATGAGATTGGATCTTTCTGACGTAAGACCATAGGTGCATCTTCGGGCAAGACAAACCATCATATTTAGCAAATGTAGGCACCTTGAATTTAGGGGGAATCACAATCCCAGCAACCAACCCTAGCTCTTCGAAATCCATCCCAGGCACTCTTTGTACCTCCATAGCTGCCAACCGCTCTTCCAGATTCTTATACTTGTCGTCTGCAGGAGGTTACTGCTGCTCAGAGTAATCTTCATCCTCTTCTTCTTCTTCTTCAGCCTCAGACTCAGATGGTACTGCAACTCCTTTTCCTTTACCTACCCCTTCATCAGATGTTGAAGGGAAGTCCAGGACCCTTCTAGCTTGGTTCTCAAATCTTCTACCCAGAGTGGCCACACCAGCCTTTTCTTTTTCTTCTTTTCTTTTTCCTTTTCCTTCTCTAACAGTGCTTTAAGGTCCTCCTGACCCTTTGCCAAGGTCATGAGGAGTTGTTGGAACTACGAATTATGTGCTTGCAGATCTTTGACCGTCTGCTCTATATCCATCTTGCTGAAATAAACAGCAGAAACATAAGGAAACCAGGTGTGAAGACCAGTTTATGCATATGATGAATGATATGTATTCATGTGATGCATTTAAGGATTCAGAAATTCAAAGTTGTTGCAAACAAAAAGAACACACATCATATTAATAAGAAGAAATTTGTTAGTACATAAATGCCCCATGGGCAAAATATTACAAAATTCTTAATGTAAAAAGACGTTGTGCATCCTCTTAGGTGCGATGTAGGTGTCGAGAGTCTGCTCTTCATAGAGTCGACGAGTAAGTTCCAAAACCTTCTTCTCACTGGCGTAGAAGTTGGCTTCAAAATTATTCTGTTCTTCCTTGAGTTGTATCCAAATCTTTTGCAAATCTTCCAATGATGTTGGCATGTCAGGATGCAGGAGGGTGCATGGAACATCTCCTTCCATAACAGGCTCTTTGATCACAGGGAGAATGTAGGGGTAAGGCATCATAATACTTTGGGCGCGGATTCGTACCGACTTGAGGTAAGGCTCAAGGGGGATGGAATTCTTGTGTCCCAATGTCTTACTGTCCATTTTGTTGGTGTGATACGGTGGGAAGAACTGACTGTTTTTGGAATGCTGGTTTGTGTTTTGCGTTTGTTTTTGCAAAATGTCGCGGTAAGCAAGAGTCTCCACCAACTTTTATTTTATCCAACAAGGAAAGGAAAAAAGCACAGAAAAATTCCTTTTTCAAGATATTTCTCAGGTTCAGGGGGTAGATTATAGAAATTGAAGGTGTTAGCATCCTTTCTATCCGTGGTTATCCACGGGCTCTTAGGTACTTGCTCATTTGTTTTCAAAAAAAATTTCTTTGTGCTTGTGGGTTTGAAAAAGCTTTGGTTTGAAACTTCGATTTAACTCTTGCTTCTGTCCTCAAGAGCGTATGAAGTGTTTTGAAAACTTTGTTCGAAAAGTGTAAGTGTGAAAAGTTTTTTTTGTTTTTTGAAAGAGCAAGTACTTAAGAACCATCTACCTACTCGAAAAAAGGAATTGTTATATGCTATCTTCCTTTAGACAATGCTATCCTACTATTGATGAGTAGGTAGCATCGTCGTTGGAGTTTGAGGGTCAATTCGAATAAGGGACATACGGTCACTAAAGCAATGTTAGGACGTATTAGCGGTAACCCTAATGTCTTAGATCATTTGTTTGAGGCAACAATATCCGAGGCAACCATTTCGAGGCGACTATGATCTTTTAGAAAAGAGGGCGGCCTCTAAAACTACCTATACTCAATGACCGCGTACGAAGGCAACCAAGTGGGGTGTACCCTAAGATTGCGCATGTGCGAGTGTGTCGTTTTCAGTTATTTTTTATCTTCGTACATGTTAAAGGTGATCTAAGTTGATTTTAGGTTAAAACATTCAGTCTTGTCATGCATTCCTATTATCAAACATCTAACAGTTATAATTTGCAGAAAATAAATGCGGAATTTAAATTACAAGGCGTCAGGTATTTACATCGCCAAAGACAAACCCATTAAAAATAAATAAAGTGATAAAAAAATAAATAAAAGTCATATTTACTATTACAAACCGGAGGCAAGTACATTAGTATGATAAAAATAAATAAATCGCGTGCGGGAAATTAAATCGAGCACAAGTTTAGGGTTTTGACCCTTTTCGGAAAACATTTTTTGTTGTTTTTATTTTAAGAAGGAGATAAATCTAAATTAATTACTAAATTAAATAAATAAATTAGTTAATGAAAATAAATTATTTTTTGGGTTTTTTTGTTATTTTAAGAAAGAAATAAAAATTAATTGAATTAGAAAAAACCTAATTTAAAATAATTTAATTTTAATTATTTACAAAAATAAGTTAAAGTTATTCTAATTAAAACCTAAATTAATTTAATTAGTATTTATTAATAAAAATTAAAATTAAAATTTGATTAAATATAAAAAATGTTTTTTGTGATTTTATTTTATAAGGAAAGAATTTTTTGATTGGTTAGTAATTAATAAAAATAATTAAGCAATTTAACAAAATAAAATAAATAAACAAAATAGTATGAGAGAAAGGGGGTATGGGCCTGATTTAGGAGTTTGAACAACAAATCTAAAGCCCAAATGTAAGTGGCCCTGTTGACTTTTGAGATTCAGTATGCATGTGTTGACTAGGCTCCACGTAGACCTTCAGATCCTGGCCACCAGATTTGGCCTATGGCCATTTGGCCATTAGATTCTTGATGGACTATGGTGGACTGCGCGCTTGGATACTGTTGTACCCCAAAATTTGCCCTCCCATATTCTTCAAGATTTGCAAAGAGCATGCTTCAAAATCTCCCCAAGGGTTGCACAGTTCAAGGGCCTCCTAACAGTCAAAAACTAGGGTTTTGGTTCTGGCAAAGAAATTGAAGTTTCCAAGGGTCCAATCAAGTCCCATATGCCTATAAACATGGTCAAGCATCCTCATACCAAGTTTCAAGACTTACAGCACAAAATGGCACAGTCAAAAACCCTAATTGCCCTACAGTCAACTGCAGGGGCAAAATGGTCATTTGACAGTCAAAAGTTCAAATTTTTGGTCAACATCTTATTTTGAAGCCACAAACATCATTTGATCAATTCTTGATCATGATTTTCAAGGCATGGCTCAAAAAGTCTCAAGATGCAAAAGTTTCCATATTTGGACAGTTGAAAAAGTCAACTGTAACTTGACCAAGGCATAACTTCCACATGGTTCATCAGAAAAATTCCATCCAAAGCTCATTTTGAAGAGAAAGACATTTCCTACAACTCCTCTTCACACTTCAAGTCCAAGAAATGCTCTCACAAAAAGTTATCAATTTCAACATTATAGGTCATTTTCAAAAGTCAACAAAAAGGCACTTTAAGTCAAAGACCATAACTTGAGATTGGTAAATCAAAATGACATGGGACCAAAGGCATTGGTTAGAGGACTTCCAGACCTTTCCAAAATTTCAAAGAACATGATCAAAGCTTAAAAATTGAGCAAGATATGCCTTGTGGAAGTTGGGCAATGTTTGGGAATTTTGAAAAGTCAACTTTACTTCAAATGCTTCAAAATTGCTAATGGGCCACATTTTCTTCCAAGAATCATTATCCAAAAGCTATGCACGACCATTTGACCCAAAGGGGATTTATTTCATCATTTTTATTATTTATTTGAATTTTTAATCACCATTAATTCATTTAATTAAATAAAATATGAAGAAAAAAAAATACTAAACAAATGTGTTTGAATCTTTTTATGCAGCATATGCTCTCATTGGTTACTCAAGATTCGTGCACACCCAATTTGGAAAGGTTTGGCCATGATTGGTATCAAAAACACATGGAAAAGATTTGAAGATTTTTCATTAAAGATCAAATATTTGATTCATCAAAACATTGATCTCTTGGCTCAAATTTCTACCCTAATCCATTGGCATACTTAAGCTGATCATAACCCTAATGCACACAACCTGAAAGCTGCACCCAAACCTAAGAACAAACTTGGCATTTTTTGTGAAAAAATTGAAAACTGAAAACTGCATTAGAGGACGATAAAAAGCTTCTAACCAATTCCAAAAGCTTTCTGAGGCATCACTGAACCTAACTGAATCCTTTTCCACGCTTCTAACGCAAAGAATTGGTAACACGAAGCTGTCCTGTTCTTAACATTTTCTACATTCGTGTTTTAATTTATACGCATCCTCATTGCATTTTTCTTGTTGATTTGTACTAATTGAATCATTCTGAAGCTAACCATGCCATTCAATTGAGTTTTCGTGCCTTATATGGGAATCCACCATTGGAGCTTTCTAGGTTTTCAAAGCTCTTAAATTGGGGACTTTTGCATATGGTAAAATCAGACCATGAGACTTATACCATTGAAATCGTGACGTTCCAAGGAATCTAAAACATCCATCGCGCCTTTTTTATATTTGTTTAATTCCTATTCGCTATTTTTTTTGTATTTCAGATTGTGGGGGTTTAAAACCCCCGCTATCTAATTTGTTTTTCAGGAAAAAATGAAGAACAAGTGGGGAAGACGATGCGTGGAAGAAAGCCATTGGTGGATTCAAACATTGGCGCCTTTTGTTGATTATCCAGCATAACGTTGTTTCTCTCTCTTATTATTCATTGCCCATTAAGCATACAACCAAACGTGATGGTTCAGTTGGTGGGCAACGTGGACAATAGGTATTGGGACCTGGGTTCGATTCCCAGGTCCCCTCCCTTTCTCATATTATTTTCTTTTCCATGTTCCTACGCAGCGTGCATTCCAGGGGTTCACCATACGTCCACTATCCAAGCGTGCCACGTGTCTCAGGACATCAATCCAAGGGCCATGATCTGATGAACACCATACTCGTTGGTCAACCAGGCTACACGCGCGCTGAGAAAGTCAAAAGGGCCTCCAATAAATGGGCCAGATTGCTCACAACATAACCTCCAAATTGGAGTCAACACCCCCCATTGGTTTGCTTTTTTTTCATTCTCTTTATTTTTTCTATTTTATTTGTTTTATTTAGTTTTAGTTTAATTCTTTAAATTAATTTTTTTTTCTTTAACATAAAAAATAACAAAAAAATCAGAAAGACAAAAACAAAAATATATTTTATTTAAATGTTTTTTTATAAATAAATTTTATCAATTAATTAGTTTTAATTCTAGATTTCATTTTAATGTTTTTTTAATAAACTAAAAAATGTAGAATTAGGGTTTTAAATATTTTTATCCTTTTTTTTCTTTTCTTTTACCATTATTAATAATTATTTATTTATTTTGTAAATAAATTTGCCATTAAATAATTAGGTTAAAACTAGGTTAAATTTAAACATTTTTTTTAATAAATTAAAAATAGTTTAGAATTAGGGTTTTAATTTCATTTAATTTTCTTACTAAATTCCATAAATACAAAAAACTCAAAAATAATTTCCTTTTCTCATTTAACTTAATTAATTTATTAATTGTAATTTAATTTCCTTAAAAGGGTCCAACGCCCTCGCATTCCCGACCTTACTTCTTCTCGCATTTTATTTTTATTTCCTTTTTGTGAATATAATGTAATTATCCCAAACCCATGTAATAGATTAATTAGGACATTTATCTTTCCGCGTTTTTATTTTATCTCAAATCGGGTCTTGGACTAATTTGGCGATGTAGACCTGCGCCTTTGTAATAGCGTAGGACTTTTAATTCCGCATCTTTTAACTGTTAATTAATTTGCATGAAAGAATGAATGCCAAAAATAAAAATAACGCGTAGACCACCAATGCATGAACAAGATAAACATAAATGAACATGACACACAAATCACACACCACCCCTAGGGTACGCCTCACTGTTGCCTTGCCCCTCGAAAGGTGGTCGTCGAGTAGAGGATGTTTTAGTAAGTCCTCATGTCCATGAACATGGCATGAGGGTAGCTTCTAAGGTGTCTTCCTATTGCTCCGGTGATCACCATGTCCCGAATCCTCGAATTGACCCGAACACCTCCAATGGTGGTGCTACCTACCTCTCAATGGTGGGATGGCACTACTTTAAGGACATTTACACAGACGAATTCCTTAGGGTAGGTAGAGAACTCGTAGATACTTGCTCTAATTTCAAAACAAATCAAAAAAAATACTTTTCACACCGACACTTTTCAAAAAGCTTTCGAAAGCAACTTTTCAAACACTCTTGAGGACTGATACAAGAGTCGAACTGAGATTTTCAAAGAAACTTTTTAAAACCCACAGTTGAAAAGCAAACAAACAATTTTGAAAACACAAATGAGCAAGTATCTAAGAGCCCATGGATAACCATGGATAGAAAGGGTGCTAACACCTTCCCTTTCTATAATCTACCTCCCGAACCGAGAGCAATCTCTATAAGGAATTTTTCTGTGCTTTTGTCCTTTCCATTTGGAGAAAATAAAAGACGGTGGCGACTCTTGCTTGCACGACATTTCGCGAACCAGCGTTAAACAGTCAGTTCCAGATCCACCGATCACAGAACTGGCGACTCTGCTGGGGATAATTTTATAAAGTGAGGTGTACCTTAGGGTAGTTCATAACTGTGTTTTCAATTGTATTGACTTGTTTGCTTTAAAATTGTGGGTTGCATGGGAGTTACATAGATCCTAACCCGGATCTGGGGATACCCTGTTTAGGTAGCATAAGTTGTGAGGGACCTGTCCGGCGTAGACCGACACGGGTGAAGCAGTGGCTACGTTGGTGTGGCGCCTTGGTCTGTACCGATATCCCTTGTGTCGCAACGAGGAGAATATGGGTCTTCCAAGGAGTCATTAAGCACCAACAGACCTTAGAACCTTAAACGACACAACTTGGCCAGTAGAACAGTAGCAGTATGCTACGCCCATTGAGGCTAAACTCTCGTGATGGTTCTGGCCGCAAGAAAAGATTGCAATGCTGGAGTTATGACCGATTGAGGGTAGTCAATGATATTGGGATCCCCTAAGAACCCGGTTACTTTTGATAGGACAGGTATGAACCAACAAACTGAAAGAGGGTAATACCTAGACCTCATGTTGGCCTAAACTTTAAGGGCTTGTCTTGTGTGACTTGTGTGACTTGTGTGCCTTTACATGTGTGCCTTTGTAACTATTTGTGGTGTGCTTTATCATAACATCATAACATCATGAGCATTGCATGCATCCTGCATAAGGACTGACCATTTCAAAGACAAGAGGTTTTCACCTTTGCTCTGTTTTGTAGGACATCATGATGCTTGTGCGAAGGAATATTATCCGGTTCAACTTTGTTCACCCACCTGAGTTGCTTGAGGAGTTGGTTAGCAGAATTCCAAATACCACTTCCTTCATCCAGAGGCATGGTTCTCTTCTCAGTTTAGTCACTACAAAGCGGGATCAACAGTTGATGAGTGTCCTGACCCAGTTCTATGACCCTCTGTACCAGTGCTTCACCTTTCAAGACTTCCAGCTGGTCCCTACCCTGGAAGAGTTCTCTGATTTGCTTGGTATCCCTATCTTGGATCAGACTCCCTTCACTGGTTGGGAAAAGACCCTCAGGCTTGAGGAGGTTGCTACAGCTCTTCCCTTGACACATCAAGAAGTAATGGACAACTGGGTGACTAGAAGCGGAGTTAAGGGTTTCTTGGCCAAGTTTCTGATTGGTAAAGCTAACAGCTTCTGGAATGACTTGGACTTTAGGGCATATGAAGACATCTTGGCTCTCTTAATCTATGGGCTAGTCTTGTTTCCTAATCCTGACAACTTCATCAACGTCACTGCCATAAGGATCTTTATGTCTCAGAACCCTGTGCCCACTCTCTTGGGTGACATACTGCAACAACTCTATGCTCGTACTGCCCGAAGACGAGGAACTCTGTGGTGCTGTATCCCTTTGTTGGTGAGGTGGTTTATTTCGCACCTCCCTAAGTTCATACTGAAGAACCAAGAAGGAAGAGGTTGGGCTCATAGGTTAATGTCTCTCACTGATAAGGACATCATTTGGACTTTCAGAGGTTCGGATGAGGTAGTTGTTATTGATCGTTGCGGAGAATACCCTAATTTTCCGTTGATTGGTACTCAAGGAGGAATCTCTTACAATCCATGTCTAGCGCTCCGTCAGTTTGGAAGAGCCAGAAGAGCAGGGCCTCATGAGATGTTGGTGCCTCACATCAGTTTTGAGTTTCAGGTGGATAGTGATGAGCTGCGTCGTAGGTTCATCAAGGCTTGGGACAAAGTTCATAAAGCTGACCCACAAGAATTGGGGCCAAAGACTTCTCTACCTATGGAAGCCTACTACAAATGGGTTCGCATCCGTGCTCAGAAGTTAGGTATGCCATACGAAGCTGTCAGACCCGTCATTCTTGAATATCCTGACAAAGATGGGGCTCCTCCAACTGTCCTCCCTCCTCAGATACCTACTGATTATGAGACATTAAAGAGGTCTTGGTCGCAAATGCGAGAAGAACGGGATTCGTATCGGGAAAAGTTCAACGAACAGGAGTTGAAGATCCAGAAGCTGATAAAGCAGTTGGAGAGTGAGCGAGCTCTGAACGACTACATCCGTACTAAGAAGAGGAGACCATGGGATCAATAAGGAGCTCTGGATGTTCTTTTACACTTTTATTTCCCTTTTCAGTATTTCCCTTTTATGTAATGCCTAAGGGCAATCTGTTGAACAATTTAAGTTTCAAATTTGAATCTAATGAAGTGTGTTCCTTTTTGTTTACAAAGTTGATTCCCGATTGTCTTTGAAAACATAAATCATACGCATTCCATTCATCATGTGCATAGCAGGTTTTCTTCTTTTCAGGTTGCTTACTGTTCTTCGCTGTTTATTTCAGCATCATGAACCCTGACTCATCATCAACCGAGATGTCTATCAAGGCTCTTCAGGCGCAGAATGCGCAATTTCAGGAGCTGATCATGGGTTTGGCTCAAGGCCAAGAAGAGCTGAAGGCTTTACTCCTGAAGAAGGAGAAGAAGAAGAAGAAGAGAACTGTTCTTTTCAACTCGGGCCGAAGGTTTGGCAATACTCTGCAGAATGAGGAAGCTGGTTCTTCTATAGGCAAGAGCAGTCCCCAAGGGGGAAAAGGTCCTAGTCCAGTAGTCTCCGACAACGAGACTGACTTCAATGAGGAACAGTATCCTCCGGCTGAAGACCGGTATAAGCAGTTGGAGGACCGACTGAATGCAATGGAGATCCAACAAGTTCCTGGGCTGGATTTCGGAGACTTGGGCTTATCTACTGGTGTGATCATTCCTCACAAGTTTAAGGCACCATCTTTCACCAAGTATGACGGGGCGTCTTGTCCCAAGCTACACCTCAGATCTTATGTGCGGAAGATTCAACCGTACTCAGTGGACAAGAATTTGTGGATCCACTTCTTCCAGGAGAGTCTTTCAGGGACTCATCTCGAATGGTTCTATCAGCTGGATGGGACCAAGGTTCGTAACTGGGAGGAGTTGGCTACTGCTTTTTATAAGCAGTATCAATATAATGCCGACCTTGCTCCTACACGTACCCAACTCCAGGGTATGTCGCTAGGGTCAAGCGAAGGTTTTAAAGAGTATGCACAGAAGTGGAGGGACCTGGCTGGCAGGGTGTAGCCTCCGTTAACTGACCGGGAGTTGGTAGACATGTTCTTGGGGACCCTATCTAGGCCATTTTTCAATCATCTTATCGGTAACTCATCTGCAGGGTTTACTGATCTTATTCTGACTGGAGAGAGAATAGAGGCTGGAATGAAGTCTGGTAAAATTCAGAAGGGTGCATCTGCAAGCTCTGAGAAGAAACCCTTTAAGAAGGAGGCCAGTGTTGTATATGGGTCTAGAAGACAAGAGAAACCTGAGCGCCGCCAATCTGTCAACACGGTGATGATTGCTAAACCTGCTGCCGCTCCTCGGCAACCCAATCCTCAAAGGGCTGAAAGACCCAGAAGGGAGTTTACCCGGCTGAGTATGACTTTATCGCAAATCTTGCCGCAGTTACTATCCACCAATTTGGTGACTATTAGAGAGGCCCCGAAGGTTGTGAATACGGCTTCTCCCAAGTACAATCCAAATGCCCGCTGTGCTTATCACTCTGATAGCCCGGGGCATTCCACTGATGACTGTTGGGCCTTAAGGAATAAGGTGCAAGACCTTATCGACGCAAAAGAGATACAGTTTGAAGCGCCTGAGAGGCCAAATGTGGTGACTGCTCCTATGCCCCAGCATGGAGTGAATGTCGTTGATGAATATGTATATTCCGTTTCTATGAATGATGTAGCTACTCCCTTGATGACTGTTAAGAGGAACCTACTGCTGGCCGGCTTATTTCCGGGTTGTAGTGAAGGTTGCCTTTTCTGTGCTATTTCCCTTTCTGGTTGTCCTTTGCTGAAGTTAGGCATCCAAAGCCTGATGGACAGCAAAGAGATTATGTTCAAGAAGACTGTTGTTCAGTTTGTTCCGGTGGAAGAAGTTTATGTTGTTACAATCTTTAATAATCCGATCAAGGCTCTCCCAAGGAAGCCGGTTAAAATCATGACTGTTGCACCCATTGTAATTATTGTTCCAGGGCCTCTCCCCTATGAATCTGATAAGGCTGTCCCATGGCACTATGGGGCAGACGTGTATGTACATGGAATCAAGCAAGAGTTCAACACGGGCACCAGCATCAGCAATATCACTGGTCCAGCAAAAGTTACCCGCAGTGGCAGGCTCTTCTCACCTGACATTGCACCACCAACTATTCAAAGACCCCTCACTATAACACCTGCAAGTGCACCTGTTCCCATTTCTGATCAAGTTGTTTCCCCTGCCGCCGAGTCGTCTAATGCTCGGGGCAAAGGGATTGAAGATGAGCCTACCCGGACGGAGGCGCCAAAATCTGTGAATGCTGAGGCCTCCCAACAATAGATGGAGGAAATTCTGAAGATAATCAAGAAGAGCGACTTTAATGTTGTTGAACAGCTGGGGCATACCCCCTCCAAGATCTCTATGCTCTCCTTGCTACTGTGCTCAGAGGCCCATGCTAAGGCCTTGATTTCGTTTCTCAAGACGGCCCATGTGCCACAGGAGACATCTGCAGTCCAGTTTACTGATTGTGTAGCCAATCTAACAGCAGACAATGGTTTGGGTTTCTCGGACGCTGACCTTACTACTAAGGGAAAGGACCACAATGACGCCCTGCATGTCTCTATTGAATGCAGGGGCACTACTCTTGCGCACGTGTTGGTGGACACTGGTTCTTCCCTGAATGTGCTACCCAAAAAGGCCTTAGACCGTTTGGATTGTGAGGGCCTAGAGCTGAAACCTAGCAACGTCATCGTCAGAGCCTTCGACGGTTCTAAGAGGATGGTTCATGGAGAGGTAGACATTCCTATTCGTGTGGGTTCTCAAGTATTCGACTCTACTTTCTATGTGATGGATATCCGTCCATCTTATTCCTGTCTACTGGGTCGACCTTGGATCCACAAAGATGGGGCAGTGACCTCTACCCTACACCAGAAGCTAAAATACCCTGTCAGAGGGAAGATTGTCACTGTACAGGGAGAGGAGGAGTATATGGTGAGCCATTTGAATTCCTTCAGGTATATTGAGATGGACGGGGAGTTTATTGAAACCCCCTTTCAACATTTTGAAGAGGTACCTCCAACATTGGCAGCAGCGGAAACAGTGGTCGAAGAGGATGTTCCTTTGAAGATGGCTTCCTTGAAGGATGCCCGGGCTGTGATCAAGAAAGGTGAATGTGCTAACTGGGGCAGGCTCCCTGATTTTACACCTAAAACTGACAAGTTTGGACTGGGTTTTACTGCAGAGGGTCAGAAGGCTATGCGCAAGGCAAAGATCAGAAGACCTCCTGTGCTCATTACCAATCCAGGAGTGAATGTTGTTGGGGACGAAGATGAAGTGGAAGAGTCAGAGTTCGATAGCTGGATCTACCCGACGACTGATGGTGGATTGACCAATTGGACTGCTAAGGATCATACTCCTGTTACTTTTGTTACGCAGTAATAAACTCCTTTGTTTTGTTATTTGAAATAAACAATGATTTGAAACTCTATGGCCCGGTGTCTTACCTGGGGCACCGTGGCTCCATTTGTGAGGGTATATTAAATTGTCATTTCATATATCATGAATAAAGATCTTGGACGTTTTCTCGCATTTCAAATCTTATGCTCCTTTTCTTTCTTTCCTTTCTTTACATATTGCAAAACAGCTGTATTTACACACACTCACTCATACAGGTTTCAATCCACTCTGGATCTCACTGGTAACGACTCTGCTACTGCCAGTTATGACTTCGAAAATCTGATCAACTTAGCCGAAGACGAAGGTGAAGATGATTGCGAAGTGCCTGGCGAGCTTGCAAGACTGTTACTCCAGGAAGAGAGGGAAATTCAACCACATGAGGAGCCGGTGGAAACAATAAATCTGGGTACTGAGACGGACAGGAAGGAGGTAAAGATTGGTGCCAACCTAGAGCTCAGCGTGAAGCAACGGTTGACTCAGATGTTACATGACTACATGGAAATCTTTGCCTAGTCCTACGAAGACATGTCCGGGTTGGATACCGACATTGTGGTCCATCACTTGCCTACCAAGGAAGACTGCCCTCCGGTCAAGCAAAAGGTCCGCCGTATGCGTCCACAGATGTCTGAGAAGATCAAAGCCGAGGTTATGAAGCAATTTGATGCTGGGTTCCTTGCAGTGACTTCTTATCTGCAGTGGGTTGCTAATGTGGTGTCGGTACCAAAGAAGGATGGTAAGGTCAGAATGTGTGTCGATTACAGGGATCTGAACAGGGCCAGCCCCAAAGATGACTTCCCTCTGCCTCACATTGATGTCCTTGTTGACAATACTGCTCAGCATAAGGTGTTATCTTTCATGGATGGTTTTTCAGGCTATAATCAGATCAAGATGGCTCCTGAAGACATGGAGAAGACTACCTTTGTTACTCAGTGGGGCACCTTCTGTTACAAGGTCATGCCTTTTGGACTGAAGAACGTTGGGGAAACCTACCAACGCGCCATGGTTGCTTTATTTCATGACATGATCCATCATGAGATAGAAGTGTATGTTGACGACATGATCGCAAGGTCCCAGACTGAGGAAGAACACCTAGATCATCTGCAAAAATTGTTTGACCGACTGAAGCTGTACAAACTGAGGTTGAACCCGAACAAGTGCACCTTCGGGGTTAGATCTGGAAAGTTGCTAGGCTTCGTTGTAAGTGATAAGGGTATTCAAGTGGACCCTGCCAAGGTTAAAGCCATTCAAGAGATGCCAGTTCCTAAGACAGAAAAAGAGGTCAGGGGCTTTCTAGGACGTCTGAATTACATTGCCCGATTCATCTCGCACCTAACTGCTACTTGTGAACCAATCTTCAAGCTGCTGAAGAAAGATCAGGTAGTACGTTGGAATGATGAATGTCAGGCTGCTTTTGACAGAATCAAGGAGTATTTCCAAGAACCACCCATCCTTATGCCACCGGTTGAGGGGAGACCCCTGATATTATACCTGACTGTACTTGACAACTCAATGGGGTGTGTGTTGGGGCAGCATGACGAGTCTGGCCGAAAAGAGCATGCCATTTATTACCTTAGCAAAAAGTTTACCGACTGTGAGACTCGTTACTCACTGCTTGAGAAAACTTGTTGCGCTTTGGTATGGGCTGCTCGCCGGCTAAGACAGTATATGCTGACTCACACTACCTTGTATATTTCAAAGATGGATCCTATAAAGTACATATTTGAAAAGCCTGCTCTGTCTGGGAGAATAGCAAGATGGCAAATGATCTTGACAGAATACGACATTCAGTACACAACCCAGAAAGCCATCAAGGGAAGTGTATTGGCAGACCACTTGGCACATCAGGCAGTAGACGACTATCAGTCAATGAACTTCGAGTTTCCGGACGAGAGTATCATGATAGTGACTGATTGTGAAGTACCTGGACCGGATGAAGGACCTGAGGAAGGATCCCGATGGTCTATGCACTTTGACGGAGCCTCCAATGCTTTGGGTAACGGCATCGGCGTTGTGATAATATCCCCTCAAGGCACTCATACTCCACTTACTGCCCGACTATGTTCAACTGCACCAACAACATGGCGGAGTATGAGGCATGCATCATGGGTCTCCAAGCTGCGATCGACTTAAGGATCAAGTTTCTGAGTGTCTTCGGAGATTCCGCTCTCGTGATCAATCAGATCAAAGGAGAGTGGGATACGAAACATCCGAATCTTATTCCTTACAGAGAATGTGTGCTGACCTTGATCCCCCACTTCACAGAGATAACCTTTGAACACTTTCCGAGAGAGGAGAATCAGTTGGCGGACGCGTTAGCTACAATGTCTTCTATGTTCAAGGTCAAATGGGACAATGAGGCTCCCCGGATCATTATCTGGAAACTGGACGAACCGGCATACTATTGTGATCTCGAGACTGAATTGGTAACTGAGAAGCCTTGGTACCATGAGGTGAAGAGATACTTGGAAGATCAGGAGTACCCTGAAGGTGCATCTGTCAATGATAAGAAGTTTCTGAGAAGGTTCGCAGCGAAGTTCTTCCTTAGCAGTGGCATCCTGTATAAGCGAAACCATGATTCGACCCTACTGCGTTGTATGGACAAGACAGAAGCAGAAAGGATCATGGAAGAGCTACATGAAGGGACCTTCGGAACACATTCCAGTGGGCACACTATGGCAAAGAAAATCCTTTGGGCAGGGTATTTCTGGTCCACAATGGAAGCTGACTGCTACCAACATTCTCGGACATGCCATAAATGCCAGATATATGCAGACAAGGTGCACGTTCCTCCAGTTCCTCTAAATGTTCTGACTGCGCCTTGGCCGTTTGCGATGTGGGGCATAGATATGATCGGTGAGATTAAACCTACAGCGTCCAATGGGCATCGCTTCATCCTGGTAGCGATTGACTATTTTACAAAGTGGGTTGAAGCAGCTTCCTACGCTACAGTAACCAAGAATGTTATAGCACGGTTCATTCGGCACAACCTGATATGTCGATACGGCGTCCCAGAAAGGATCATTACAGACAACGGTACCAATCTCAATAACAAGATGATCACTGAGCTCTGCGAGCAGTTTAAGATACAACACCACAACTCTTCTCCTTACAGACCGAAGATGAATGGGGTTGTAGAAGCAGCAAATAAGAACATTAAGAAAATCGTGCAGAAGATGACAGTGACTTATAAAGATTGGCACGAGATGTTACCGTTCACTCTACATGGGTACCGTACCTCAGCCAGGACATCAACCGGGGCAACTCCTTTCTCCTTGGTCTACGGTATGGAGGCAGTCTTACCGATCGAAGTGCAAATACCCTCTCTCCGGATAATGAAGGATGCAGATCTGAGCGAAGATGATTGGATCCAGACACGACTTGATCAGCTAAACCTTATCGACGAAAAAAGACTTGCTGCTATCTGTCATGGTCAGACGTATCAGAAACGGATGATCAGGGCATTTAACAAAAAGGTCAGACCACAAGAATATCAAGTTGGGGATCTGGTAATCAAGCGAATCATCCTTCCTCAAAGTGATCCAAGGGGCAAATGGACCCCTACGTACGAAGGGCCGTTTGTGGTTAAACATGTGTTCTCAAGAGGAGCCATGATTCTAACCAATATGGATGGTGACGACCTTCCTCACCCCGCCAATGCAGACATAGTAAAAAGATACTACGCATAATCAAAGACCCGCTAGGTTGATATACCTAGGCAAAAATTAGGGCTTCCCAGCGAACCAAAAGTGTTCGGGCAAAATGAAGGGATGAAATGAAAAAAATCTGTACACCTGGCAAGTCGAAAACCTGAAAAGGCGGCTTGGGCAAAAATGGGTATCCCGGTGGACTGAAAACCCGAAAGGGCGGTCCAGGCAAAAGTTAGGGATAAAGCGTAATACTATGTCTCATTGGATCACTTTGCATCCAGAATCTGGTATCTACAGCAAGTTCAGACGGCATCGGTCAATCAGCTTCATCTTCGACTAGGTCATCAAGTGATGAGACGCTCGAAGATATAAAGGCGATAGCAGAGTTGAAACCCAGTGGATCATTCATTTCACACAGCTGTTTTATTTTCTCTTGTACAAATTTGTATAAACTCTTTTGTTCAGCGACGTTCTCTTACTAGGACGTCAGCCTCTTGTACATAAACGCCTATTTACAGGCAAATTCAAAATCAATACAAAAATCATTTTTCAGTTAAAATTGCAATTGTTTTTCCTTTTTTGTTTTGTTTTGCAAAGAACGTCCAAGGTTCAATTTGTGATATATGCATTGACAATAATTTGCTAACTCATTAATATTTGCATACGAAACAAAGGATTAATTACAGGTAACCTTAGAAACAGGGGCAATAAAGAGTTGTCTAAACGATCTAATTGTTCCGTCCACCAAGGTATCAAGGTAAGTTCGGCAGAATAACATAACCAGCATATCTTAATTCCCCAGAGAGTGTGTCAGCAATCCAATACGCTCTCCCCAAGCGAAGCTACACTATCAGTCTTAAGGAAGTTGGGCATCCTCCAGCAAATCCCAGCATTTCTCAGCACAATATACGAACATTCCTAACAAGCATCCCCGGCAGTCTTGATCTAAGATTGTTCCCCGGCGGTATATCAAACATTCAATGGAGTCACTTCCCCAATATAGTTCAAAATTTCCCCAGGAGAGTCCAACCAAGATTTCCCCAGGAAAGTTTGAATCCATCTCCCCAAGCAGTAAGCTTATCCCCAGTAGATTCTGGAAGCTTATCCCCGTAGAGCACGAACGCGTCCCCTGGCTTTATTCAAAGGTTATTTCCCTACCAGGATATAACTTGGTTATCCTCAGCCAAAAACCACGGAAAGATCGTCCACGACGAAGTCTTCTTATCCCCAGCGAAGTCTATTAACACTTCCAACACAACAATGGTATCCCCAGCGAAGTTACCATCAACATTTCAGCAAAGTACCTCTCTCCCCACAGAGTGTTGTTTCCCAGCAAGATCGTTAGAGTACTTTTCTCCCCGCAGAGGAATCCATTCGCTAAGTTTATTCCCCAACGGAGTTATCTTCTCCTACCAGTATTCTTGCAACTATCATCCCTAGTGGAAACAGAGAATGCTATTCACATCAGCCCAGGATTTGACTTCCCGGCACCCGTCAAGGATTTACTTTCCTAGACAAAAACATACATTCAAAAATATCACATACATCATGATACATGCATAAACGCATCATACCTTACAATCTCATTTATATTGAGAACATCATTGCTTGATCCATATCATGCATTGCATATGACTGACCTTTACCTTTCAGGAAAAGATCCAGTTAAGTTCTCAGCTATATTTCAAGACCTAGCCTGGTTCAGTTAAATCGACCCTAAGATTTTCCTGATTCTTATCCAGTCAAAGGCCTTCTCTGGTTCAGTCAGATTGACCCTAAGATATCCCTGATTCTTATCCAGTTGAAGATTTCAAGACCTAGCCTGGTTCAGTTAAATCGACCCTAAGATTTTCCTGATTCTTATCCAGTCAAAGGCCTTCTCTGGTTCAGTCAGATCGACCCTAAGATCTCCCTGTTTCTTATCCAGTTGAAGATTCCAAGGCCTTCTCTGGTTCAGTCAGATCGACCCTAAGATCTCCCTGATTCTTATCCAGTCGAAGATTTCAAGACCTCGTTCGGTTCAGTTAAATCGACCCTAAGATTTTCCTGATTCTTATCCAGTCAAAGGCCTTCTCTGGTTCAGTCAGATCGACCCTAAGATCTCCCTGTTTCTTATCCAGTTGAAGATTCCAAGACCTTGTCCAGTTCAGTAAAATCGACCCTAAGATTTTCCTGATTCTTATCCAGTCAAAGGCCTTCTCTGGTTCAGTCAGATCGACCCTAAGATCTCCCTGATTCTTATCCCAGTAGAAGACATCCCAGATTCTCTCAGCGTTACTGTTGAGGTTGAAGTCGCCCAAGATTCTCTCAGCGTTACTGTTGAGGTTAAAGTCGCCCAAGATTCTCTCAGCGTTCCTGTTGAGGTAGTAATCACCCAAGATTCTCTCAGCGTTCCTGTTGAGGTAGTAATCACCCAAGATTCTCTCAGCGTTACTGTTGAGGTTGAAGTCGCCTATGATTCTCTCAGCGTTACTGTTGAGGTTGAAGTCGCCTAAGATTCTCTCAGCGTTCCTGTTGAGGTAGTAATCGTCCAAGGTTCTCTCACCGTCCCGTTGAGCTAGTATCCATCCCTGGTTCATTCATCACCTTTTTGAAGCTCCAGATTCAATTCCTGTAACCAGTCAGGGCGCATCTATACAAAGAGTTTGAAGACCAGCTCCTGTAACAGGCCAGGTAATCATTTTCTTTTTCAGGTATGCAAGTTCTCGCTAAGGAAACTCTTACGCGATCGACATCCAGATGGCATCTATAAGCCCATCCACCTATCCATCACCTCTCAGATGGCATCTATAAGCCCATCATCTTATCCATCAATCTCCAAATGGCATCTATAAGCCCATTCCCACCATCACATTACTATGTGAGCGCAAATTTCTGGGCACTCTAGTGTTCAATCATCTTCCACCCTCGGATTACGAAAAGCACGCCAGCCAATCTACATCCTCAGGTCTAAGAAGATTGAAAAGGGGAAACTGTTGCACCCCAAAATTTGCCCTCCCATATTCTTCAAGATTTTCAAAGAGCATGCTTCAAAATCTCCCCAAGGGTTGCACAGTTCAAGGGCCTCCTAACAGTCAAAAACTAGGGTTTTGGTTCTGGCAAAGAAATTGAAGTTTCCAAGGGTCCAATCAAGTCCCATATGCCTATAAACATGGTCAAGCATCCTCATACCAAGTTTCAAGACTTACAGCACAAAATGGCACAGTCAAAAACCCTAATTGCCCTACAGTCAACTGCAGGGGCAAAATGGTCATTTGACAGTCAAAAGTTCAAATTTTTGGTCAACATCTTATTTTGAAGCCACAAACATCATTTGATCAATTCTCTATCATGATTTTCAAGGCATGGCTCAAAAAGTCTCAAGATGCAAAAGTTTCCATATTTGGACAGTTGAAAAAGTCAACTGTAACTTGACCAAGGCATAACTTCCACATGGTTCATCAGAAAAATTCCATCCAAAGCTCATTTTGAAGATAAAGACATTTCCTACAACTCCTCTTCACACTTCAAGTCCAAGAAATGCTCTCACAAAAAGTTATCAATTTCAACATTATAGGTCATTTTCAAAAGTCAACAAAAAGGCACTTTAAGTCAAAGACCATAACTTGCGATTGGTAAATCAAAATGACATGGGACCAAAGGCATTGGTTAGAGGACTTCAAGACCTTTCCAAAATGTCCAAGAACATGATCAAAGCTTAAAAATTGAGCAAGATATGCCTTGTGGAAGTTGGGAAATATTTGGGAATTTTGAAAAGTCAACTTTACTTCAAATGCTTCAAAATTGCTAATGGGCCACATTTTCTTCCAAGAATCATTACCCAAAAGCTATGCACGACCATTTGACCCAAAGGGGATTTATTTCATCATTTTTATTATTTATTTGAATTTTTAATCACCATTAATTCATTTAATTAAATAAAATATGAAAAAAATACTAAACAAATGTGTTTGAATCTTTTTATGCAGCATATGCTCTCATTGGTTACTCAAGATTCGTGCACACCCAATTTGGAAAGGTTTGGCCATGATTGGTATCAAAAACACATGGAAAAGATTTGAAGATTTTTCATTAAAGATCAAATATTTGATTCATCAAAACATTGATCTCTTGGCTCAAATTTCTACCCTAATCCATTGGCATACTTAAGCTGATCATAACCCTAATGCACACAACCTGAAAGCTGCACCCAAACCTAAGAACAAACTTGGCATTTTTTGTGAAAGAATTGAAAACTGAAAACTGCATTAGAGGACGATAAAAAGCTTCTAACCAATTCCAAAAGCTTTCTGAGGCATCACTGAACCTAACTGAATCCTTTTCCACGCTTCTAACGCAAATAATTGGTAACACGAAGCTGTCATGTTCTTAACATTTTCCACATTCGTGTTTTAATTTATACGCATCCTCATTGCATTTTTCTTGTTGATTTGTACTAATTGAATCATTCTGAAGCTAACTGTTGTACCCCAAAATTTGCCCTCCCATATTCTTCAAGAATTGCAAAGTCAAAGCTTCAAAATTCCCCAAGGGTTGCACAGTGTAAGAGCCTCCTAAATAGTCAAAATTAGGGTTTTGGTTCTGATCAAGAAAATGAAGTTTCCAAGGGTCCAATCAAGTCCCACATGCCTATAAATATGGTCAAGCATCCTCATACCAAGTTTCAAGACTTTCAGCACAAAATTGCACAGTCAAAACCCTAATTGCACCACAGTCAACTGTAGGGGCAAAATGGTCATTTGACAGTCAAAAGTTCAAATTTTTGGTCAACATCTCATTTTGAAGCCACAAACATCATTTGATCAATGCTTGATCATGATTCTCAAAGCTAGGCTCAAAAATCATCAAGATGCAAAAGTTTCCTTATTTGGACAGTTGAAAAAGTCAACTGTAAATTGACCAGGGCATAACTTTCACATGGATTATCAGAAAAATTCCATCCAAAGCTCATTTTTAAGAGAAAGACATTTCCTACAACCCATCTTCATACTTCAAGTCCAAGAAATGCTCTCACAAAAAGTTATCAATTTCAACATTATAGGTCATTTTCAAAAGTCAACAAAAAGGGACTTTAAGTCAAAGGCCATAACTTGAGATTGGTAAATCAAAATGACATGGGACCAAAGGCATTGGTTAGAGGACTCAAAGACCTTTCCAAAATGTCCAAGAACATGAGCAAAGCTTAAAAATTGGACAAGTTATGCCTTGTGGAAGTTGGGAAATTTTTGGATATTTTGAAAAGTCAACATTGATTCAAATGACCTAAAATTGCTAATGGGCCTCTTTTTCTTCCACAATTCATTATCCAAGGCATGTGCACGACCATTTGGCCCAAAGGGAAGTTTTTCTTCATTTTTTATTTATTTATTTGGATTTTTATTATTAATAATTCATTTAAATTAATTAAAATACATGAAAAATGTTAAACCTAATGTTTCAAATCTTTTTATGCATATAATATCTCCAAGATTTCGTGCCTAACCAAATATAGAAAGAATCTTGCTAATTGGTCATGATTTGGTAGAAGTTTGCATGAAAAAGATTTGAAAATAATAGCTTGAAAATCAAATATATTTTTCATTAATTCATGGATTTTGGATCAATTTTCTTTGACCTAATCACTCATATACATATATGCAAGCAAACCCTCGTGCTCACTGACTAAAAAAACTGCACAACCAAGCCATACAAGAACTCAAGAAACTCACATATTTTTGAAATTCGATTTTGGTTTTACAGGTGAATTCAAGGTGCAAGAGTTGTTCAAACACTTTCCTTGAGGATCATAGAACGTTTTCCAATCATTCACTAAGTCCCATACTCAAGAGAATACGAAATCACCATTAAAGTTGGTGAGAAAAATTCCAAAATCGTTTTCCATCATTCATGCATTTTTAACATATTTCATTGTTGGTTTTGTGTTTAGAATGATGTTTGCAAGCTAACTGCATAATTTGATTGGAGTTTCATGCTAAAACGAAGAATCCACCATGAGAGCATATTAGGGTTTCGTGAAAATTGATTTAGGGGTTTCCAAACCTTGAACAATTGGCACATGGGACCTAGGCTATCTAACTCAGCGCTCTTAGACGAAAACAAAATGACCCTCGCGCCCAATTTCTAATGCCAGGATTCCTAATCGCTATTTTCTGGAATGGTATATTTTGGAACGGTTCAAAAACCGTTGCTTATTGTTCTGTGTTTCAGGGAACGTAGAAGAAGAAGATGAGGTGGCCATCAAGGATTGGACTGTTTGAAATCTCGCGCGAAAAACGCACTAGCGTTTGTTTTTACTTTATTATGTTTATTAGCTATATTATATACAGATGAACAACGCAGCACGAATGGCAAGCACGCTCAGTGGTAACCCTTGGGACCTGGGTTCGAGCCCCAGGTCCCTTACCCTTTCCATATTATTTTGTCACTAATATTCCTATGCAGTATTTCCCCTGAAGACCACCATGCATCCACGCTACCAAACGTCCACGCGTCCCACTGGACTCAATCAAAGACCAGGATCTGAAGACTATGGTGGACCTGAGTCAACACCCCACACACATCCTGAAAAGGTCAAAAGGGCCTGATATGAATGGGCCTGAAATATTGGACTTCACCTCTCAATTGGGGACAGATACCCCCCTAGGTTTGAATTTTTATTTCTTTTCTTTATTTTACTTATTTCAAATATTATTTTTTAATCAGTTTCTTTAATTTAATATTTTCACAAATAATATAAAAAACACAAAAAAAATCAGAAAAGACAAAAAATTAAATATATTTATTTAATTAATATTTTTTGTAAATAAATTCATTAATTCACTTAGTTTTAAATTTAGGTTTTAATCTTAACATTTTTCACTAAAACTCAAAACTTATAGAATTAGGGTTTAATTAATTTTTTTATCCTTTTTTCTTTTATTTCACAATAATTAATTATTAAAATATTATTTACTTTTTATAATTAAATTGCATGTAAACAATTAGGTTAATATTAGGTTAAAAATTCAATACTTTTTTTAATAAACTAAAACAATTAGAATTAGGGTTAATCTTAATTTCATTTAATTCTTTTTCACTAAAATCATAAAATACAAAAATACCAAAAAAAAAACAATTTCTTTTCATTTTAATTTTATTAATTTAATAATCGTTTAACTTAATTCATTAAAAAGGGTCCAATGCCCTCGTTTCAACTTTAATTCAATTCGCATGTTTATTTTTATTCTTTATAATATTCATGTACCTCTCCCAAAGCCGTGTAATTGATTTCTCGCACTTTAGTTTTCATTATTTCTTTATTTTTCTGTCAAATCGGGTCCTGGAAATTTTGGCGATGTGGACCCGCGCCTTTGTAATAGCTTAGAACTTTGCTTTTCTCGCACTTTTAACTGTTAATCAAGGCATGCAAGAATGAATGGACAAAAATAAAAACAAATGCGTAGATCACCCATGACATGACAAAAGACAAAAATATCTGAAAACGACACACAAATCACACACCATCCCTAGGGTACGCCTCACTGTTGCCTTGCCTCGAAAGGTGATCGTCAAGTAGAGGACGTCTTAGTAAGTCCTCATGATCCGGGAACCTGGCATGAGGGTAGCTTCTAAGGTGTCTTCCCATTGCTCTGGTAATAACCATGTCCCGAACCTCGAATTGACCCGAATACCTCCAACGGTGGTGCTACCTACCTCTCAATGGTGGGGTGGCACTACTTTAAAAGACATCTACACAGACGAATTCCTTAGGGTAGGTAGACGACTCTAGATACTTGCTCTAATTTCAAAAAAAACAAATTCCAAAATACTTTTCACACCGCCACCTTTTCAAAAAGCTTTCGAAAGCAATTTTTCAAACACTCTTGAGGACCGATACAAGAGTCGAACTGGAATTTTCAAAGAAACCTTTTAAAACCCACAGTTGAAAAGCAAACAAACCATTTTTGAAAACACAAGTGAGCAAGTATCTAAGAGCCCATGGATAACCATGGATAGAAAGGGTGCTAACACCTTCCCTTTCTATAACCTACCTCCCGAACCGAGAGCAATCTCTATAAAGGAATTTTTCTGTGCTTTTGTCCTTTCCATTTGGAGAAAATAAAAGACGGTGGCGACTCTTGCTTCCGCGACATTTCGCGAACCAGCTTTAAACAGTCAGTTCCAGATCCACCGATCACAGAACTGGCGACTCTGCTGGGGACTTAAACTTAAAGTGAGGTGTACCTTAGGGTTAGTTCATAACTGTGTTTTCAATTGTATTGACTTGTCTGCTTTAACTTTGTGGGTTGCATGGGAGTTACATAGATCCTAACCCGGATCTGGGGATACCCTGTTTAGGTAGCATAAGCTGTGAGGGACCTGTCCGGTGTAGACCGACACGGGTGAAACAGTGGCTACGTTGGTGTGGCACCTTGGTCTGTACCGATATCCCTTGTGTCGCAACGAGGAGAATATGGGTCTTCTAAGGAGTCATTAAGCACCAACAACCTTAGAACCTTAAATGACACAACTTGGCCATTAGAACAGTAGCAGTATGCTACGCCCATTGAGGCTAAACTCTCGCGATGGTTCTGGCTGCAAGAAAAGATTGAGATGCTGGAGTTATGACCGATTGAGGGTAGTCAATGATATTGGGATCCTCTAAGAACCCGGTTACTTTGATAAGACAGGTATGAACCAACAAGCTGAAAGAGGGTAGTACCTAGACCTCATGTGGGCCTAAACTTTAGGGGCTTGCCTTGTGTGACTTGTGTGCCTTACCATGTTTGCCTTTGTATCTATTTGTGGTGTGCTTTATCATAACATCATAACATCATGAGCATTGCATGCATCCTGCATAAGGACTGACCATTTCAAAGACAAGAGGGTTTCACCTTTGCTCTGTTTTGTAGGACATCATGATGCCTGTGCGAAGGAATACTATCCGGTTCAACTTTGTTCATTCACCTGAGTTGCTTGAGGAGTTGGTTAGCAGAATTCCAAATACCACTTCCTTCATCCAGAGGCATGGTTCTCTTCTCAGTTTAGTCACTACAAAGCGGGATCAACAGTTGATGAGTGTTATGACCCAGTTCTATGACCCCCTGTACCAGTGCTTCACCTTTCAAGACTTCCAGCTGGTCCCTACCCTGGAAGAGTTCTCTGATTTGCTTGGTATCCCTATCTTGGATCAGACTCCCTTCACTGGTTGGGAAAAGACCCTCAGGCTTGAGGATGTTGCTGCATCTCTTCCCTTGACACAGCAAGAGGTAATGGACAACTGGGTAACTAGACGCGGAGTTAAGGGTTTCTTGGCCAAGTTTCTGATTGGTAAAGCTAACAGTTTCTGGAACGACCTGGATTTTAGGGCATATGAAGACATTTTGGCTCTCCTAATCTATGGGTTAGTCTTGTTTCCTAATCCTGATAACTTCATTAATGTCACTGCCATAAGGATCTTTATGTCTCAGAATCCTGTGCCCACTCTCTTGGGTGACATCTTGCAACAACTTCATGCTCGTACTACCCGAAGACGAGGAACCCTATGGTGTTGTATCCCTTTGTTGGTGAGGTGGTTTATTTCGCACCTCCCCAAGTTCGTACTGAAGAATCAAGAAGGAAGAGGTTGGGCTCATAGGTTAATGTCTCTCACCGACAAAGACATCATTTGGACTTGCAGAGGTTTGGATGAGATAGCTGTCATTGATCGATGCGGGGAATACCCTAATGTTCCTCTGATTGGTACCCAATGAGGGATCTCTTACAATCCATGTCTGGCGCTCCGTCAGTTTGGAAGAGCAAGAAGAGCATGCCCCCATGAGATGTTGGTGCCTCACATCAGTTTTGAGTTTCAGGTGGATAGTGACGAGCTGCGTCGTAGGTTCATCAAGGCTTGGGACAAAGTTCATAAAGCTGACCCACAAGAGTTGGGGCCAAAGACTTCTTTACCTATGGAAGCCTACTACAAATGGGTTCGCATCCGTGCTCAGAAGTTAGGTATGCCGTATGAAGCCGTCAGACCCGTCATTCTTGAGTGTCCTGACAAAGATGGTGTTCCTCCAACTGTCCTTCCTCCTCAGATACCTACTGATTATGAGACATTGAAGAGGTCTTGGTCGCAACTGCGAGAAGAGCGGGATTCTTACCGGGAAAAGTTCAACGAGCAGGAATTAAAGATCCAGAACCTGACAAAGCAGTTGGAGAATGAGAGAGCTCTTAATGCCTACATCCGTACTGAGAAGAGGAGACCATGGGATCAATAAGGAGCTCCGGATGTTCTTTTAAAGTTTTATTTCCCTTTTCAGTATTTCCTTTCATGTAACGCCTAAGGGCAACCTATTGAATAATTTCAGTTTCAAAGTTGAATCTAATGAAGTGTGTTCCTTTTTGTTTACAAAGTTGATTCCCGATTGTCTTTGAAAACATAAATCATACGCATTCCATTCATCATGTGCATAGCAGGTTTTCCTCTTTTCAGGTTGCTTACCATTCTTCGCTGTTTATTTCAGCATCATGAATCCTGACTCGTCATCAACTGAGATGTCCATCAAAGCTCTAAAGGCGCAGAATGCGCAATTTCAGGAATTAATCATGGGTTTGGCTCAGGGCTAAGAAGAGCTGAAGGCTCTGCTCTTGAAGAAGGAAAAGAAGAAGAAGAGAAGAACTGTTCTGTTCAACTCGGGCCGAAGGTTTGGCAATACTCTGCAAAATGAAGAGGCTGGTTCTTCCATTGGCAAGGGTACCCCTCAGGCAGAAAAAGGTCCTAGTCTGGTAGTCTCCGACAACGAGACTGATTTTGATGAAGAGCAATATCCTCCTGCAGAAGACAGATACAAACAGTTGGAAGATAGGTTGAATGCTATGGAGATACAACAAGTACCTGGGCTGGATTTCGGAGATTTGGGTTTGTCTACTGGTGTGATTATTCCTCGGAAGTTCAAAGCACCATCTTTCACTAAGTACGACGGGGCGTCTTGTCCCAAGTTACATCTCAGGTCCTATGTTCGGAAGATTCAACCGTACTCAGCGGATAAGAATTTGTGGATCCACTTCTTCCAGGAGAGTCTTTCAGGGACTCATCTCGAATGGTTCTATCAGCTGGATGGGACCAAGGTTCGTAACTGGGAGGAGTTGGCTACTGCTTTCTATAAGCAGTATCAATATAATGCCGACCTTGCCCCTACACGTACCCAACTCCAGGGTATGTCGTTAGGTTCAAGTGAAGGTTTTAAAGAGTACGCTCAGAAGTGGAGGGACCTGGCTGGCAGGGTGCAGCCTCCGTTGACTGATCGGGAGTTGGTAGACATGTTCTTGGGGACCCTATCTGGGCCATTTTTCAACCATCTTATCGGGAATTCGTCTGCAGGGTTCACTGATCTAATTCTGACTGGAGAGAGAATTGAGGCTGGGTTGAAGTCTGGAAAGATTCCGAAGGGTGCATCGTCTAGTTCTGAGAAGAAACCCTTCAAGAAGGAGGCTAGTGCTGTATATGGCTCCCGGAGACCAGAGAGATCTGAGTGCCGCCAATCTGTCAGTGCGGTAATGATTGCTAAGCCTGTTGCCGCTCCTCGGCCAACCAATCCTCAAAGGGCTGAAAGACCCCAGAGAGAGTTTACCCGTTTGAGCATGACCCTATCCCAAATCTTGCCGCAGTTGCTATCCACCAACCTAGTGACTGTCAGAGAGGCCCCCAAAGGTGTAAACACTGCCTCTCCGAAATACAACCCAAATGCTCGTTGTGCTTATCATTCTGATAGCCCGGGGCATTCCACTGATGACTGTTGGGCATTAAGGAATAAGGTGCAAGACCTTATCGACGCGAAGGAGATACAGTTCGAAGCGCCTGAGAGGCCGAATGTGGTGACTGCTCCTATGCCTCAGCATGGGGTAAATGCTGTTGATGAAGAAGTGTACGCTGTTTCTGTGGATGATCTGGCTACTCCTTTAATGACTGTCAAGAGGAACCTACTGCTGGCGGGTTTATTTCCAGGTTGCAGTGAGGGTTGCCTGTTCTGTGCTGTTTCCCTATCTGGTTGTCCCTTGCTGAAGTTAGGCATCCAAAGCCTGATGGACAGTAAGGAGATTCTGTTCAAGAAGTCTGCTGTTCAGTTGGTTCCGGTAGAAGAAGTTTCTGTGGTTACCATCTTCAAGAATCCAATCAAGGCTCTCCCGAAGAAGCCTGTCCAAATCATGACTGTCGCACCTGTGGTTATCACTGTTCTGGGGCCTCTTCCCTACGTATCTGATAAAGCTGTCCCCTGGCATTATGGGGCAGATGTGTATGTGAATGGGATCAAACAAGAATTCAACACTGGCGCCTGTATCTGTGATATCACTGGCCCAGCCAAGGTTACCCGCAGTGGCAGGCTCTTCTCGCCTGACATTGCACCGCCTGCTACCCGAAGACCCCTCCTTATAACACCTACAAGTGTACCTGTTCCTGTTTCAGATCAATTTGTTTCCCCTGCTGCTGAGTCATCCAATGCTCGGGGTAAGGGAGTTGAAGATGAGCCTGCCTGGATGGAGGCACCGATACCCGTAAATGCTGAGGCCTCCCAACAAGAGATGGAGGAAATCTTGAAAATTATAAAGAAGAGTGACTTCAATGTTGTGGAACAGTTGGGGGATACGCCCTCCAAGATCTCCATGCTCTCCTTATTGCTGTGCTCCGAGGCCCATGCTAAGGCCTTGATCTCATTTCTCAAGACGACCCATGTGCCACAAGAGACATCTGCAGTCCAGTTCACTGATTGCGTAGCAAATCTGACAGCGGACAATGGTTTAGGTTTCTCAGATGCTGACCTGACTGCAAAAGGAAGAGACCACAATGATGCGCTGCATGTCTCTATCGAATGCAGGGGCACTACTCTGGCACATGTATTGGTGGATACTGGTTCGTCCTTGAATGTGCTACCCAAGAAGGCTTTAGACCGTTTAGATTGTGAAGGTCTGGAACTGAAACCCAACAATATCATCGTCAGGGCCTTTGACGGTTCAAAAAGGATGGTTCATGGAGAGGTTGACATTCCTATTCGCGTGGGCTCTCAGGTGTTTGACTCTACTTTTTATGTGATGGATATCCGTCCATCGTATTCTTGTCTACTGGGTCGACCTTGGATCCATAAAGCTGGGGCAGTGACCTCTACCTTACACCAGAAGCTGAAGTACCCCGTCAGAGGGAAGATTGTCACCGTACAGGGGGAGGAGGAGTATATGGTAAGCCATCTGAATTCCTTCAGATACATTGAGATGGACGGGAAGTTTATTGAAACCCCCTTTCAGCATTTCGAGGAGGTGCTTCCAATTTCAGCAGCAGCAGAAACAGCGGTCGAGGAGGATGTTCCTTTGAAGATGGCTTCCCTAAAGGATGCCCGGGCTGTGGTTCAGAAAGGTGAATGTGCTAACTGGGGTAGGCTTCCCGACTTTACACAGAAAACTGAAAAATTTGGGCTGGGTTTTACTGCAGAAGGTCAGAAAGCTATGCGGAAGGCGAAGACCAGAAGACCTCCTGTGCTCATCACAAATCCAGGAGTGAATGTTGTTGGGGAAGACAATGAAGTGGATGAAGCAGAATTCAATAGCTGGATCTATCCAACAACCGAAGGCGGATTGACCAATTGGATCGTCAAAGACCATACTCCTGTTACTTTTGTTACGCAGTAATAAACTTCTTTGTTTTATTATTTGTAATAAACAATAAATAAACTCTATGGCCCGGTGTCTTACCCGAGGCATCGTGGTTTCATTTGTGAGGGCATATAAATTGTCATTTCATATATCATAAATGAAAATCTTGGACGTTTTCTCGCATTGCAAATCTTATGCTCCTTTTCTGTCTTTCTTTCCTTTACATATATTTCAAAACAGTTGTATTTACACACACACTCACTCATACAGGTTTCAATCCACTCTGGATCTCACTGGTAACGACTCTGCTACTGCCAGTTATGACTTCGAAAATCCGATCAACTTAGCCGAAGACGAAGGTGAAGATGATTGCAAAGTGCCTGGCGAGCTTGCAAGACTGTTGCTTCAGGAAGAGAGGGCAATTCAACCACATGAAGAGCTAGTGGAAGTAATAAACTTGGGTACCGAAGCAGACAGAAAAGAGGTAAAGATTGGTGCCAACCTAGAGCTCAGCGTGAAGCAACGGTTGACTAAGATGCTACATGATTATATGGAGATATTTTCCTGGTCCTACGAAGACATGCCCGGGTTGGATACCGATATTGTGGTCCATCACTTGCCAACTAAGGAAGACTGCCCTCCAGTTAAGCAAAAGGTCCGCCGTATGCGTCCAGAGATGTCTGAGAAGATCAAGGCCGAGGTTATGAAACAATTTGATGCTGGATTCCTTGCAGTGACTTCTTACCCTCAGTGGGTTGCTAATGTGGTGCCGGTACCGAAGAAGGACGGTAAGGTCAGAATGTGTGTTGATTACAAGGATCTGAACAGGGCCAGCCCCAAGGATGACTTCCCCTTACCTCACATTGATGTCCTTGTTGACAATACAGCTCAGCATAAGGTGTTCTCTTTCATGGATGGTTTCTCAGGTTACAATCAGATCAAGATGGCACCTGAAGACATGGAAAAGACTACATTTGTTACTCAGTGGGGCACCTTCTGCTACAAGGTCATGCCTTTTGGACTGAAAAATGCTGGGGCAACCTGCCAACGTGCCATGGTCGCCTTATTTCATGACATGATCCATCATGAGATAGAGGTGTATGTGGACGACATGATCGCAAGGTCCCAGACTGAGGAAGAGCACCTAGATCATCTGCAGAAGTTGTTTGACCGGTTGAAACTGTATAAACTGAGGTTGAACCCGAACAAGTGCACCTTCGGGGTAAGATCGGGAAAGTTTCTAGGCTTCGTGGTAAGTGATAAGGGCATTCAAGTGGACCCTGCCAAGGTTAAAGCTATTCAAGAGATGCCAGTTCCTAGGACAGAGAAAGAGGTCAGAGGCTTTCTAGGACGCCTGAATTACATTGCTCGCTTCATCTCACACCTGACTGCTACCTGTGAGCCAATCTTCAAGCTGTTGAAGAAAGATCAGGTAGTACGTTGGAACGATGAATGTCAGGCTGCTTTTGACAGAATCAAGGAGTATCTCCAAGAACCACCTATCCTTATGCCACCGGTTGAAGGGAGACCTCTGATACTATACCTGACAGTACTTGACAACTCAATGGGGTGCGTGCTGGGGCAGCATGACGAGTCTGGCCGAAAAGAGCATGCCATTTATTACCTTAGCAAAAAGTTTACCGACTGTGAGACCCGATACTCACTGCTTGAGAAAACTTGCTGCGCTTTGGTATGGGATGCTCGCCGGCTGAGACAGTATATGCTGACTCACACTACCTTGTTGATCTCAAAGATGGATCCTATAAAGTACATATTCGAAAAGCCTGCTCTGTTTGGGAGAATTGCAAGATGGCAAATGATCTTGACGGAATACGACATTCAGTACACAACCCAGAAAGCCATCAAGGGAAGTGTATTGGCAGACCACTTAGCACATCAGGCAGTAGACGACTATCAGTCAATGAACTTCGAGTTTCCGGATGAAAGCATCATGATAGTGACTGATTGTGAAGTACCTGGACCGGATGAAGGACCTGAGGAAGGATCCCGATGGTCCATGCACTTTGACGGAGCCTCCAATGCTTTGGGTAACGGTATCGGCGCCATAATCATATCCCCCCAAGGCACTCATACTCCACTCACTGCCCGACTATGTTTCAACTGCACCAATAACATGGCAGAGTATGAGGCATGCATCATGGGTCTTCAAGCTGCGATCGACTTAAGGATCAAGTTTCTAAGTGTCTTCGGAGATTCCGCTCTTGTGATCAATCAGATCAAAGGAGAGTGGGATACGAAACATCCGAATCTTATTCCTTACAGAGAATGTGTGTTGACCTTGATCCCCCACTTCACAGAAATAACCTTTGAACATTTCCCAAGAGAGGAGAATCAGCTGGCGGACGCGTTAGCTACAATGTCTTCTATGTTCAAGGTCAAATGGGATAATGAGGCTCCCCGGATCATCATCTGGAAACTGGACGAACCAGCATACTATTGTGATCTCGAGACTGAATTGGTGACTGAGAAGCCTTGGTACCATGAGGTGAAGAGATATTTGGAAGCTCAGGAATACCCTGAAGGTGCATCTGTCAACGATAAGAAGTTCCTGAGAAGGTTCGCGGCAAAGTTCTTCCTTAGCAACGGCATCTTGTACAAGCAAAACCATGATTCAACCTTACTGCGTTGTGTGGATAAGACTGAAGCAGAAAGGATCATGGAAGAGCTACATGAAGGGACCTTTGGTACACATTCCAGTGGGCATACAATGGCAAAGAAAATCCTTCGGGCAGGGTATTACTGGTCCACAATGGAAGCTGACTGCTATCAACATTCCCGGACATGCCATAAGTGCCAGATTTATGCAGACAAAGTGCATGTTCCTCCAGTTCCCCTGAATGTTCTGACTGCGCCTTGGCCGTTTGCAATGTGGGGCATAGACATGATCGGTGAGATTAAACCTACGGCATCTAACGGGCATCGCTTCATCCTAGTGGCAATTGATTATTTTACAAAGTGGGTCGAAGCAGCATCCTATGCTACGGTAACCAAGACTGTTGTGGCGCGGTTCATTCGACATAATCTGATCTGTCGGTACGGCGTCCCAGAGAGGATCATTACAGACAACGGTGCCAATCTGAATAACAAGATGATCACTGAGCTCTGCGAGCAGTTCAAAATACAGCACCACAATTCTTCTCCTTACAGACCGAAGATGAATGGGGCTGTAGAAGCAGCAAATAAAAATATCAAGAAAATCGTGCAGAAGACGACAGTGACCTATAAAGATTGGCACGAGATGTTACCGTTCGCTCTACATGGGTACCGTACCTCAGCCAGGACGTCAACCGGGGCAACCCCTTTCTCTTTGGTTTATGGTATGGAGGCAGTCTTACCAATCGAAGTGCAAATACCCTCTCTTCGGATAATGAAGGATGCAAATCTGAACGAGGATGATTGGATCCAGACACGACTTGATCAGCTCAACCTTATTGATGAAAAGAGACTTGTTGCTATCTGCCATGGTCAGACGTACCAGAAACGAATGATCAGGGCATTTAACAAAAAGGTAAGACCACAGGAATATCAAGTTGGGGATCTGGTAATCAAGCGAATCATCCTTCCTCAGAGTGATCCAAGGGGCAAGTGGACCCCTATGTACGAAGGGCCATTTGTGGTTAAACATGTGTTCTCAGGAGGAGCCATGATTCTAACCAATATGGATGGTGACGACCTTCCTCACCCCGCCAATGCAGACATAGTAAAAAGATACTACGCATGAAAAAAAAGACCCGCTAGGCTGACATGCCTAGGCAAAAATTAGGGCTTCCCGGCGAACTAAAAGGGTTCGGGCAAAATGAAGGGATGAAATGAAAAAAATCTGTACACCCGGCAAGTCGAAAACCTGAAAAGGCGGCTTGGGCAAAAATGGGTATCTCGGTGGACTGAAAACCCGAAAGAGCGGTCCAGGCAAAAGTTAGGGATAAAGCGTAATACTATGTCTCATTGGATCACCTTGCATCCAGAATCCGGTATCTACATCAAGTTCAGACGGCATCAATCAGTCAGCTTCACCTTCAACCAAGGTCATCAAGTGATGAGACGCTCGGAGTTATAAAGGCAATAGCAGAATTGAAACCCAGTGGGATCGTTCATTTCACACAGTTGTTTATTTTCTCTTGTACAAATTTGTATAAACTCTTCTGTTCGGCGGCGTTCTCTTACTAGGACGTCAGCCTCTTGTACACAAAACGCCTATTTTCAGGCCATTCAAAAATCAATACAAATATATTTTTCAGTTAAAAGTGCCAATTGTTTTTCTTTTTCTGTTTTGTTTTGCGAAGAACGTCCAAGGTTCAATTTGTGATATATGCATTGACAATAATTTGCTAACTCATGAATATTTGCATACGAAACAAAGAATTAACTACAGGTAACATTAGAAACAGGGGCAATAAAAGAGTTGTCTAAGCAATCTAATTATTCTGTCCTCCAAGGTACCAAGGTAGGATCAGCTGAAGAACGCAACCCGATATCCCAATTCCCAGAGAGTAAGTCAGCAAGACAGTACACTCTCCCCGAGCAAAGCTACTATCAGCCTTAAGGAAGTTGGGTATCCTCCCGCAGATCTCAACCTTCCCCAGCAGCATATATATTCTTAACAAGCATCCCCGACAGTCTTGACCTAAAGATTGTTCCCCGGCAGCATACCAGACATTCATTGGTGTCATTTCCCCGGTACAATTCAAAACTTCCCCAAGAGAGTCCAATCCAGCTCCCCCAGGAAAGTTGGAATCCATCTCCCTAAGCAGTAAGCTTATCCCCAGTAGATTCTGGAAGCTTATCCTCGCAGAGCAAACACGCGTCTCCCGGCTTTATTCAAAGAGTTATTTCCCTACCAGGATATAACTGGGTTATCCTCAGCCAAAAGCCACGGAAAGATCGCCCTCGGCGAAGTCTTCTTATCCCCAGCGAAGTCTATTAACACTTCCAACACAACAAGGGTATCCTCAGCAAGTCATTATCAACAATTCAGCAAAGTACCTCGCTCCCCACAGAGTTTTGTGTCCCAGCAAGATCGCTAGAGTACTCTTCTCCCCGCAGAATAATCCGTTCGCCAAGTTTATTCCCCAACGGAGTTATCTTCTCCTACCGGTATACTTGCAACTATCATCCAGCGGAGGCAAAGATCTATTCTTCAACATCAGCCCAGGAGTGACTTCCCGGCACCCGTCAAGGATTTACTTTCCTAGACGAAAAAATACATACATAAACATCGCACTTCCATACATTATAGCATGCATATACGCATCATACCTTACAAATCTCATTTATGTTAAGAACATCATTGCTTGATCCATATCATGCATTGCATATGACTGACTTTTACCTTTCAGGAAATATTCAGTTAAATTCTCAATCATATTTCAAGACTCTAAGACCTTATCTGGTTCAGTTAATCGACTCCAAATATTTCTTATCCAGTCAAAGGCCTTCTCTGGTCCAGTTAAATCGACCCCAAACAGATTTTTCTGATAAAGACCCAGTTGAAGACATTCCAAGACCTAGACCGGTTCAGGTAATCGACTCCAAAGATTTCTTATCCAGTCAAAGGCCTTCTCTGGTCCAGTTAAATCGACCCCAAACAGATTTTTCTGATGAAGACTCGGTAGAAGTTATCCAAGGTTTTCTCAATGATTGCTATTGAGATTGTAATTGCCTATGGTTCTCTCCCCGATACTGCGGAGATGATAATTCCATCCAAGGTTTTCTCAATAATTGCTATTGAGATTGTAATTGCCTATGGTTCTCTCCCCGATACTGCGGAGACGATAATTCCATGCAAGGTTCTCTCAATGTTTGCTGTTGAGGTGGTAATCACCTATGGTTCTCTCCCCGATACTGCGGAGACGATAATTCCATCCAAGGTTCTCTCAATGTTTGCTGTTGAGGTGGTAATCGCCTATGGTTCTCTCCCCGATACTACGGAGGTGATAATTCCATCCCAAGGTTCTCTCAATGTTTGCTGTTGAGGTGGTAATCGCCTATGGTTCTCTCCCCGATACTGCGGAGATGATAATTCCATCCAAGGTTTTCTCAATAATTGCTATTGAGATTGTAATTGCCTATGGTTCTCTCCCTGATACTGCGGAGATGGTAATTCCCACCAAGATTCTCTCAATGTTTGCTGTTGAGGTTGTAATCGCCTATGGTTCTCTCCCTGATACTGCGGAGATGGTAATTCCCACCAAGATTCTCTCAATGTTTGCTGTTGAGGTTGTAGTCGCCTATGGTTCTCTCTCCGATCCTGCGGAGGTGGTAATCCCAAGATTCGCTCAACGATTGCTGTTGAAGCTGAAGTCGTCCAAGGTTCTCTCACCGTTCCTGTTGAGGTAGTAACCATCCCTGGTTCATTCATCACCATTTGAAGCTCCAGATTTAGCTCCTGTAACCAGTCAGGACATATCTATACAAAGCATCTGAAGACCAGCTCCTGCAACATGTCAGGTACTCATTTTTCTTATGCAGGTACGCAAGTTCTCGCTAAGGAATCTCTTATGCGATTGACACCCAGATGGCATCTATAAGCCCATCCACCTTCCATCATCTCTTAGCATGGCATCTATAAGCCCATCATCCTATCCAGCAATCTCTAAATGGCATCTATAAGCCCATTCCACCATCACACTGCTACTATGTGAGCGCAAATTTCCGGGCACTCTAGTGTTCAATCATCTTCCACCCTCGGATTACGAAAGGCATGTCAGCCAATCTGCATCCTCAGGTCTAAGAAGATTGAACAGGGGCAACTGTTGTACCCCAAAATTTTCCCTCCCATATTCTTCAAGAATTGCAAAGTCAAAGCTTCAAAATTCCCCAAGGGTTGCACAGTGTAAGAGCCTCCTAAACAGTCAAAATTAGGGTTTTGGTTCTGATCAAGAAAATGAAGTTTCCAAGGGTCCAATCAAGTCCCACATGCCTATAAATATGGTCAAGCATCCTCATACCAAGTTTCAAGACTTTCAGCACAAAATTGCACAGTCAAAACCCTAATTGCACCACAGTCAACTGTAGGGGCAAAATGGTCATTTGACAGTCAAAAGTTCAAATTTTTGGTCAACATCTCATTTTTAAGCCACAAACATCATTTGATCAATGCTTGATCATGATTCTCAAAGCTAGGCTCAAAAATCATCAAGATGCAAAAGTTTCCTTATTTGGACAGTTGAAAAAGTCAACTGTAAATTGACCAGGGCATAACTTTCACATGGATTATCATAAAAATTCCATCCAAAGCTCATTTTGAATAGAAAGACATTTCCTACAACCCATATTCATACTTCAAGTCCAAGAAATGCTCTCACAAAAAGTTATCAATTTCAACATTATAGGTCATTTTCAAAAGTCAACAAAAAGGGACTTTAAGTCAAAGGCCATAACCTGAGATTGGTAAATCAAAATGACATGGGACCAAAGGCATTGGTTAGAGGACTCAAAGACCTTTCCAAAATGTCCAAGAACATGAGCAAAGCTTAAAAATTGAACAAGTTATGCCTTGTGGAAGTTGGGAAATTTTTGGATATTTTGAAAAGTCAACATTGATTCAAATGACCTAAAATTGCTAATGGGCCTCTTTTTCTTCCACAATTCATTATCCAAGGCATGTGCACGACCATTTGGCCCAAAGGGAAGTTTTTCTTCATTTTTTATTTATTTATTTGGATTTTTATTATTAATAATTCATTTAAATTAATTAAAATACATGAAAAATGTTAAACCTAATGTTTCAAATCTTTTTATGCATATAATATCTCCAAGATTTCGTGCCTAACCAAATATAGAAAGAATCTTGCTAATTGGTCATGATTTGGTAGAAGTTTGCATGAAAAAGATTTGAAAATAATAGCTTGAAAATCAAATATATTTTTCATTAATTCATGGATTTTGGATCAATTTTCTTTGACCTAATCACTCATATACATATATGCAAGCAAACCCTCGTGCTCACTGACTAAAAAAACTGCACAACCAAGCCATACAAGAACTCAAGAAACTCACATATTTTTGAAATTCGATTTTGGTTTTATAGGTGAATTCAAGGTGCAAGAGTTGTTCAAACACTTTCCTTGAGGATCATAGAACGTTTTCCAATCATTCACTAAGTCCCATACTCAAGAGAATACGAAATCACCATTAAAGTTGGTGAGAAAAATTCCAAAATCGTTTTCCATCATTCATGCATTTTTAACATATTTCATTGTTGGTTTTGTGTTTAGAATGATGTTTGCAAGCTAACTGCATAATTTGATTGGAGTTTCATGCTAAAACGAAGAATCCACCATGAGAGCATATTAGGGTTTCGTGAAAATTGATTTAGGGGTTTCCAAACCTTGAACAATTGGCACATGGGACCTAGGCTATCTAACTCAGCGCTCTTAGACGAAAACAAAATGACCCTCGCGCCCAATTTCTAATGCCAGGATTCCTAATCGCTATTTTCTGGAATGGTATATTTTGGAACGGTTCAAAAACCGTTGCTTATTGTTCTGTGTTTCAGGGAACGTAGAAGAAGAAGATGAGGTGGCCATCAAGGATTGGACTGTTTGAAATCTCGCGCGAAAAACGCACTAGCGTTTGTTTTTACTTTATTATGTTTATTAGCTATATTATATACAGATGAACAACGAAAGCACGAATGGCAAGCACGCTCAGTGGTAACCCCTGGGACCTGGGTTCGAGCCCCAGGTCCCTTACCCTTTCCATATTATTTTGTCACTAATATTCCTATGCAGTATTTCCCCTGAAGACCACCATGCATCCACGCTACCAAACGTCCACGCGTCCCACTGGACTCAATCAAAGACCAGGATCTGAAGACTATGGTGGACCTGAGTCAACACCCCACACGCATCCTGAAAAGGTCAAAAGGGCCTGATATGAATGGGCCTGAAATATTGGACTTCACCTCTCAATTGGGGACAGATACCCCCCTAGGTTTGAATTTTTATTTCTTTTCTTTATTTTACTTATTTCAAATATTATTTTTTAATCAGTTTCTTTAATTTAATATTTTCACAAATAATATAAAAAACACAAAAAAAATCAGAAAAGACAAAAAATTAAATATATTTATTTAATTAATATTTTTTGTAAATAAATTCATTAATTCACTTAGTTTTAAATTTAGGTTTTAATCTTAACATTTTCCACTAAAACTCAAAACTTATAGAATTAGGGTTTAATTAATTTTTTATCCTTTTTTCTTTTATTTCACAATAATTAATTATTAAAATATTATTTACTTTTTATAATTAAATTGCATGTAAACAATTAGGTTAATATTAGGTTAAAAATTCAATACTTTTTTTAATAAACTAAAACAATTAGAATTAGGGTTAATCTTAATTTCATTTAATTCTTTTTCACTAAAATCATAAAATACAAAAATACCAAAAAAAAACAATTTCTTTTCATTTTAATTTTATTAATTTAATAATCGTTTAACTTAATTCATTAAAAAGGGTCCAATGCCCTCGTTTCAACTTTAATTCAATTCGCATATTTATTTTTATTCTTTATAATATTCATGTACCTCTCCCAAAGCCGTGTAATTGATTTCTCGCACTTTAGTTTTCATTATTTCTTTATTTTTCTGTCAAATCGGGTCCTGGAAATTTTGGCGATGTGGACCCGCGCCTTTGTAATAGCTTAGAACTTTGCTTTTCTCGCACTTTTAACTGTTAATCAAGGCATGCAAGAATGAATGGACAAAAATAAAAACAAATGCGTAGATCACCCATGACATGACAAAAGACAAAAATATCTGAAAACGACACACAAATCACACACCACCCCTAGGGTACGCCTCACTGTTGCCTTGCCTCGAAAGGTGATCGTCAAGTAGAGGACGTCTTAGTAAGTCCTCATGATCCGGGAACCTGGCATGAGGGTAGCTTCTAAGGTGTCTTCCCATTGCTCTGGTGATCACCATGTCCCGAACCTCGAATTGACCTGAATACCTCCAACGGTGGTGCTACCTACCTCTCAATGGTGGGGTGGCACTACTTTAAAGGACATCTACACAGACGAATTCCTTAGGGTAGGTAGACGACTCTAGATACTTGCTCTAATTTCAAAAAAGCAAATTCCAAAATACTTTTCACACCGACACCTTTTCAAAAAGCTTTCGAAAGCAATTTTTCAAACACTCTTGAGGACTGATACAAGAGTCGAACAGGAATTTTCAAAGAAACCTTTTAAAACCCACAGTTGAAAAGCAAACAAACCATTTTTGAAAACACAAGTGAGCAAGTATCTAAGAGCCCATGGATAACCATGGATAGAAAGGGTGCTAACACCTTCCCTTTCTATAACCTACCTCCCGAACCGAGAGCAATCTCTATAAAGGAATTTTTCTGTGCTTTTGTCCTTTCCATTTGGAGAAAATAAAAGACGGTGGCGACTCTTGCTTCCGTGACATTTCGCGAACCAGCTTTAAACAGTCAGTTCCAGATCCACCGATCACACTAACCATGCCATTCAATTGAGTTTTCGTGCCTTATATGGGAATCCACCATTGGAGCTTTCTAGGTTTTCAAAGCTCTTAAATTGGGGACTTTTGCATATGGTAAAATCAGACCATGAGACTTATACCATTGAAATCGTGACGTTCCAAGGAATCTAAAACATCCATCGCGCCTTTTTTATATTTGTTTAATTTCTATTCGCTATTTTTTTTGTATTTCAGATTGTGGGGGTTTAAAACCCCCGCTATCTAATTTGTTTTTCAGGCAAAAATGAAGAACAAGTGGGGAAGACGATACGTGGAAGAAAGCCATTGGTGGATTCAAACATTGGCGCCTTTTGTTGATTATCCAGCATAACGTTGTTTCTCACTCTTATTATTCATTGCCCATTAAGCATACAACCAAACGCGCTGGTTCAGTTGGTGGGCAACGTGGACAATAGGTATTGGGACCTGGGTTCGATTCCCAGGTCCCCTCCCTTTCTCATATTATTTTGTTTTCCATGTTCCTACGCAACGTGCATTCCAGGGGTTCACCATACGTCCACTATCCAAGCGTGCCACATGTCTCAGGATATCAATCCAAGGGCCATGATCTGATGAACACCATACTCGTTGGTCAACCAGGCTACACGCGCGCTGAGAAAGTCAAAAGGGCCTCCAATAAATGGGCCAGATTGCTCACAACATAACCTCCAAATTGGGGTCAACACCCCCCATTGGTTTGCTTTTTTTTCATTCTCTTTATTTTTTCTATTTTATTTGTTTTATTTAGTTTTAGTTTAATTCTTTAAATTAATTTTTTTCTTTAACATAAAAAATAACAAAAAAAATCAGAAAGACAAAAACAAAAATATATTTTATTTAAATGTTTTTTTTATAAATAAATTTTATCAATTAATTAGTTTTAATTCTAGATTTCATTTTAATGTGTTTTTAATAAACTAAAAAATGTAGAATTAGGGTTTTAAATATTTTTATCCTTTTTTTTCTTTTCTTTTACCATTATTAATAATTATTTATTTATTTTGTAAATAAATTTGCCATTAAATAATTAGGTTAAAACTAGGTTAAATTTAAACTTTTTTTTTAATAAATTAAAAATAGTTTAGAATTAGGGTTTTAATTTCATTTAATTTTCTTACTAAATTCCATAAATACAAAAAACTCAAAAATAATTTCCTTTTCTCATTTAACTTAATTAATTTATTAATTGTAATTTAATTTCCTTAAAAGGGTCCAACGCCCTCGCATTCCCGACCTTACTTCTTCTCGCATTTTATTTTTATTTCCTTTTTGTGAATATAATGTAATTATCCCAAACCCATGTAATAGATTAATTAGGACATTTATCTTTCCGCGTTTTTATTTTATCTCAAATCGGGTCTTGGACTAATTTGGCGATGTAGACCTGCGCCTTTGTAATAGCGTAGGACTTTTAATTCTGCATCTTTTAACTGTTAATTAATTTGCATGAAAGAATGAATGCCAAAAATAAAAATAACGCGTAGACCACCAATGCATGAACAAGATAAACATAAATGAACATGACACACAAATCACACACCACCCCTAGGGTACGCCTCACTGTTGCCTTGCCCCTCGAAAGGTGGTCGTCGAGTAGAGGATGTTTTAGTAAGTCCTCATGTCCATGAACATGGCATGAGGGTAGCTTCTAAGGTGTCTTCCTATTGCTCCGGTGATCACCATGTCCCGAATCCTCGAATTGACCCGAACACCTCCAATGGTGGTGCTACCTACCTCTCAATGGTGGGATGGCACTACTTTAAGGACATTTACACAGACGAATTCCTTAGGGTAGGTAGAGAACTCGTAGATACTTGCTCTAATTTCAAAACAAATAAAAAAAATACTTTTCACACCGACACTTTTCAAAAAGCTTTCGAAAGCAACTTTTCAAACACTCTTGAGGACTGATACAAGAGTCGAACTGAGATTTTCAAAGAAACTTTTTAAAACCCACAGTTGAAAAGCAAACAAACAATTTTGAAAACACAAATGAGCAAGTATCTAAGAGCCCATGGATAACCATGGATAGAAAGGGTGCTAACACCTTCCCTTTCTATAATCTACCTCCCGAACCGAGAGCAATCTCTATAAGGAATTTTTCTGTGCTTTTGTCCTTTCCATTTGGAGAAAATAAAAGACGGTGGCGACTCTTGCTTCCGCGACATTTCGCGAACCAGTGTTAAACAGTCAGTTCCAGATCCACCGATCATAGATACACCCACAATTGCCTGAAAGAAAAAATCAAAGAGAAATTGGGGGACCTGGGACTCGAACCCAAGTCCTGATGGATGTTGGACGTACACGCTTACCACTATGCTGCCTTGATTCATTTGTTAATAATATACAAAGAAAATATAATAAAATAAAACAAGTTAATGTGCCAGCAAAACAAAAATATGTGCGCCATGGTTTGAACGGACGTATGGGAGAACGCCAACTCATCATCTCATACCTCCAGAATTTGCAAATATTACCTGCGGATTTGGATCCGCAGCTAAATGCGCAAGCTTGCTCTAAAATCCATTCCAGACCACGAAAATGAATTCCACGAGCATGGTTGGACTCGTCTTGGCTTCCTGATTAACACCATCCCCTTCTTTAGTCCCAATTTTTCCTGAAAAAGAAAACCCTAAAAACAAAAACGCAACCCTAACTATGGTGTTTTGGGGTTATAGTGCCTATAAACCAAATTGATTAATGCCAAAGGTTCACAAATGACATGAGGGTTATGAATATGCAAGCAATTTGTTCAAATGATGCAAGAATAATGATTTACGATTCCAAGAATAGGGCGGGTTGTCGTGATACTTACAGTGCGTCGTGGTGTGTGAGGAAGCTTGCTTTTGATCCAAATCGCTTGTGTGAACCCCCAGGAAGAGATTGGGACCGGTCTAAGCTTCTGAAATTGCCTCTAAGTACGATTTTGATTTCAAGCTTTTTGTCACTTTTTCCAAACTTTGTTCTGCCTCTTGCTGCAGCTTCCAACCCCTATTTCGATTCCTTTGGCTTCCTTATGTATCATATGATGTGTTAGGGTAACAATTATGGCTTGAATCTTTTCCCATCAATGCTTGCCAATTTGATTTGATTCACTCTTTAAACCTTTCCAATTTTGCCAATTTTCAATCTTTTTGCACATGGTTTAGTGTGATACGAATTTGATGCTATTAATGATGATGATCCAATCCTGAAATAGCCAAAAGATATCATGTAATCAAAGCTTTGGATTTTTTATGATTTAATTTGATTAAAAATGAATAAATTCAATAAAAAATCAAATAAAATAATAAAAATAAAATATGAGCTCATGGATGAACATAGGACACGTGTGAAATGATGCAAGCTCAAATCAAGTGGAAAAGAATGGGCTCATTTGACAAATTTTGAAGTTTTGGGGATAGTTGACTTTTGGCAATTTTGCAAAAATGCCAACTTCAACAATGCATAACTTCTTCAATTTTGAACTTTTGGAAGTGTTCTTGGACTTTTTAGAAATCTTGAGATGTCCTGTAACCAAACCTTTTGGTCTCATCTCATTTTGATATTCTATGCTCAAGTTATAAGCTTTGGCAAAAAAGGTGTTTTTGTTGACTTTCAAAAATTACCTATAATGTCCAAATTTGTAACTTCTTGTGAGTGAATTTTTTGGTCTTGGGGTATGAATATGGATTGTAGGAAATTGTATCCTCTTCAAAATGATCTTTGGATGGGTCATTTATCATAAATTATGATAAAGTTATGCTTGGTCAAAGTTGAGTTAACTTTTCCTACAAAACCCTAATTTAGCAACTTTTGAGTTTTGATGAATTTTAAGCAACCCTTGATGAATCATGATAAAGCCTTGATAAAATGATGAAATATCCTTCAAAATGAGAATGTTGGAAAAAAAATCTTGAAGTTTGACTGTTTAGAGGTCACAGTTGACTTTTGGCCTAGCACCGTCGATTTTTGGACCTTTTGAGCAATTGACTGAGCGAACTTCCTCTACAAGGCTTGAAACTTGACATGGATGACCTTGAGAAAATATTAGGGAATTGGGGAGCACTTGAGGTCATTTTGATTCAAGGATCTTGATGCAACACAAAACCCTAATTTGGGGTTGATTGCCTTAGGAGATAACTTGTCTGTCCAACTCTTGAGCAAACTTGAGCCACTTGGGGATTTTTCTTGCAATGTTTTGAGAAATATGAGAGGGAAAATTTTGGGGTACAACAGTTGGGCATTCTCCAAGCTCGGATAGACCTTTGTCGAAGTCCTTGAGCGTCGTTGTCGAAGTCAAAACCAAGTCTGGAATTAGCATATCATGAGGGCCATCCTTTCGAGCATATCCAAACTGTCTTAGAGCCAAACAGGGATTGTAGGTAATGCCTCCCCTAATTCCAATTAGTGGGACATTATGGAATTCCCCACAACAATCAATGATGATGACATTTTCTCTGGACCGAGAACACCAATGAACATCAGAATGTGTGAGAGCCATCAATCGTTGTGACCACCTCAAGCCTTGTTCATTCTTCAAGACTGACTGGGGAAGGTGAGAAATAAACCACCTTGCTAGAAGAGGAGTACATCACATGAGAATTCCTCTTTTCCTCATTGTTCGTGTGTGAAATGAATGGAGGATATCCCGAAGCAATGTAGGAACAGGATTCCGAGATATGAAAATCTTGACAGCATTCGCATCTATAAGTTGATCAGGGTTTGGGAACAAGACCAACCCATAGATGAGAAGTGCTACAATCTCTTCAAAAGCTTGCAGATCTAGAGAATTCCAGCATTCTTGTGCCTTCTCAAACAGAAACTTTGCCAAGAAACCCTTGACTCCACTTCTGGTTTCCCAATGACCTTTGATATCAGATGGTTGCAAGTGTAAGTCTTGAGCAACATCTTCAGGCTTTGGCTCTCTTTCCGTACCGTTGTAGGGTAGTTGATGGAGAATAGGAATCCTCAGGAGTTGAGAAAATTCCTCCAAAGTAGGTACTAGTTGGTAATCAGGAAATGTAAAGCAATGGTGTAGGGGGTCAAAGAACTGGAAGAGAACTTTCACCATGTCTTCTTTAATGTTGGAGTTGACCAAGTTGAGAAGTCTACCATGTCTTTCACTGAAGGGATAATTCTCTGGAATCTTGGAAGTAAGCTCCTTGAGTAGAGGAGGGATTCTCACAAGGTTGACCTGAATAGTTTTCCTACAAAGTGATTCCATGACCTATAAAACAAGAACAAAGATGAAGATCCAAACCCTTGAAATGGTTAGTGGATGCATATGATGCTTCATGATGTTCATGATGTATGCACAAGTATATGTACAAGCAAATCACACAAGATCCTAGTTTCAGGCTTGCATGGGGTTTCATAGGTAAGGACCCTCTTGAAGTTTAGTTGGCTTAACCTGTCCTATAAATAGTAACTGGGTTATAAGGAGCTCAATATCACCGGATTATTTTATGTGTTCATTGTTTCAGTTTAGCCACTTTATTGGCGACCTAAATATTCCAAGAAAACAACCCTCAATGAGTGTAGTATCGAGTATCTACCAACTTCGGACTGCACCAAATCCGGTCATCTCACTACCCCTAAAAATACCAAGATGGTCAAGTAAAGGTTCTAAAAGTCCATTAGTGCTTCGTGACATCACTCAGCGGCCCCGTATTCTCTTTGATTAACTCAAAGGCTACCGGTACCCACAAATATGTCGCACTAATATAGCTATTGCTTCAACCATGTCAGTATACCCTGCACAGTTTCCACAACATATTACTATTTACCTATGAATATTTCCCAAAAATCCGGGTGGAGGATTCAAACCCAAACAAGAGAACCAAATGTAAAGCCATCAAAGCAAGCAAGATAAGCATGTAAAGGTGATCTAAACCCTAATGTTACTCCACCTTTTTTTTAGAAATTCCCCAGTAGAGTCACCAGTTCTGTGATACGGTGGGAGAACTGACTTGAGGTTTTGCGTTTGTGTTCGCAAATGTTTCGGTTTAGCAAGAGTCGCCACCGAATTTTTATTTTATCCAAAGGAAAGGTCAAAAAGCACAGGAAATACCTTTGAGATGTTTTCTTGGGTTCGGGGAGTAGATTATGAAAAGGGAAGGTGCTAGCACCCTTTTCATCCATGGTTTTCCATGGGCTCTTAGTTACTTGTTTAGATCACTTGCTTTTGCTTTTCAATTGTTTGAAATGGTGCTTTGTGTGTGGTTTTTGAAAATGCTTTGAAAAAGAGGCCTTGTCTAGGCAACCTTTGTAATGATTCTTGTTTGAATATATACAAAGGTGTTTGTCTTTTGAAAAGATATTTCAATGTTTGAAAGTTTGATTTGGGAAATGTTTTGAAATTGTGTTGTGAAGTGTGTTTGAAAACAGCAAGGATGTTTTGCAAGTTTTGATCAAGTAACTAAGAGTTTTCTACCCTATTTTACTCAAAGATCTTTCCTATATGTTTTTAACCCTTTTGATAGTGTTGTTTTACCATTGCATTTGGTAAACAACCTTGTATTTGGATGTTAAACGGGACAGGCATGGGTCATCGTATGAACCATGATAGCAATTATGCTAAGTATCTTTAGCAAATTTTTGAGGGACTAGATCATTTTGTATAGGCAACCAAGATAGCGTCATCGAGGGACTATGATATTTTTGTTTTGTTTTTGTTTTGCCAAGATACTCAACATGCATAACATGGCCATTTTCAAGGCAACAAGTGGATGAAACCCTATGGGTGCATGTGTGCATTGTGTTGTCAATTTTTCATGCTTTTTTGTATTTGTATTAGTCAAACTATTTGTTTGATTTTGATTTTTTTGCATACAAACCCTAATCTCTAACATGGCATATTTGAAAGCATAAATGCGCAAAATAAATCTACACCATTACAACATTTGATATGGGAAGGGGGATACAATTTTTGAATGGGGATTATTTTGCAAGAAATTAAAACCCTAATATTTACTATTACATCCAAATTGAATAAATGGTACAAATAAATAAATGGACAAGTATTTAAATGATCAATTAAATAAATATGCAAAATATTATGAATATGCAAAAAAATGTTTTTGTTTATTTTTTATGTATGTAAAAAATATTTAGTGTATATATAAAAAAGAAATAAAAGATTATATTTTTTTTATTAAGGGTAAAACCCTAATTTTCTTTTAAGAAAATAAATATATTAATTATATAATTTATGTACAATAAAATAAAATAAAATATATACAAAATAAAAAATATTATTTAAGTATAAATGATTAAAAAAAATAAAGGTATAATATTTTTATGTTTTATTTTCAAGTTTTTATTAAAATAAAATAAAAGTATATACTAATTAGTAATTATTTTCATGTTAGAAAAATAAAGTAAAAATAAAATAAATGTGAAAATTTATAAAAATATTTTTGGTATTTTTTATGTTTGGAAAATAATAAAATAAAATCAGAAATGAAAAATAAATACAAAAATATAAAAATATGAAGAAATGGGCCAGGGGGTGCAGTCATCAATGTAGCGGGTGCCAATAGTGAGAAACAAAGGCCCAACCCAGTTCCAAACTTCATCTTCAACCTCTTGATCAAAAAATGTGCGCGCCTGTACAAAATGCCCTGATCCTGCATACGTGCTCTAATGCAAAAACTCATAACATCAAAGTTGTAGCATTTTTCAAGACGAATTCAACCATATAAGAAACTTGATCTAACTCTCAAAGACCAGAGAGAATTTCTATGGCCCTAATTTCTAACCTAATTTTTTCAGGAAGTTCATGAATCAAATTCTCTTAACACGTTTAACTTAAATGAAAACTGAGCATATGTACAACTTCATGGCTATGAGTGCTACATTTTTTATTCACAAACCTAAGCCTAATGATTCCTAAATAGAGAGATAGGAAGTTGACAAAAACTTGTTTCAGTTGAAATCGTGTATGGCAATGTGGAGCTTTTCAATGAGGCCTGAGGTGTTTGGGAGCTTGCTTGAACTTCCTCTGACCTTTCCCAATGCCTAGTTTGCCTTGAACAAGCTTGTAGAACTCAACTTGCACAAGCTGAAAACAGAAATGGTGAAGCATGCAAATGGAGTTACAGTCACTGCCTAATGGTTGGGATAGCTTGGATAGGTTATATGGAAGGTGTTTGAACAAGTTTGAGGCAAAACGCACGAGGGGTTTTTGCTATGGAAGTCCAAGTGCAGAAACTGCCCTATTTTGCAAGAGGTAGGTGATTTTGTGTTTTGGAGGGCTTGAGGAATCAAAGGCTCGTGTTTTAGGTTCAATGCAATGTGTGAAACTTGTCTCAAAAGCTTGCAAGAGTTGGTTTTTACAGATGTGCAAGTTGTGGTGTATTTGACAAGTTTCTTGTATTTTAAGCAAAAGTGAGCCATGATGCAAGACAGGCCTGTACAGGCTATCTATCAGTTGGTACTTTGTGATCTTGGCCCCCTCAATTGGTGGATATTGTGTGTTGTACCAGATCTTGTTCAAGGCTCAAGAGATGTGGTTTGACATAAAGCAATTTTGACAAAAATGGCAATGTTGCCTTTTTGCTATTTTAGGATTAATTCTTTGTGTAATCCTTCCATGACCAAAACAAAGCCTTAGACCAATGGTTTTTGCATTTAATTATTGAGTATGGAAAGGTTTTGGGACCTGTAATCAAGTACCAATGAAGCTGGACAGAAGTTGCAACTTGTATCAACATGAAAATGCCATGGATCAAAAGTGAGTTTTTGCCAAATTCAAACCTTCGATTCTCCATAACCATAAATGATTTTTGAGAGTTCTTGGACATTTTGGAAAGCTTGTAACATTCTATACAATCCATTTTTGAAATTCAGTTTGAGATTCCAAGTGGAACTATGTGAAAAATGGTCATGAAGATAGGTCAAAATGCTGCCTAAACTAGGGCAAAATTTCACTAAGTTAAAAGTTTCATGGACCCTTGTTCCAAAAATCATAACTTGAGATCCAAGATTCTTTTTGGAAAACTTTGTGAATAAAAGTTGTATACTTTTTGGAGGACTACAACTTTCATGTTGGAAGTTTTGTTTGAATCCAATTACATCATGGTGAAAATGTTGGGCAAAGTTGGGGAAAATTAAGAAAATTTCATAACTTAGAAAAATTCTAAGTTATGAAATTTTTCAATCTTAAACCCTAATTTGAAAAATTAGGTTTTGTGATGAACAAGTTTCATGTTTTGACACATCTTGATGAAAAATAACCCTTGGCACTTGATTTTGACCAAAAAGTCAAAGTTTGACTTTTCAGTGTACAGTCAAATTTTGATCAGTTGATTGAACAATTCATCTGCCAATCCAATGCAATTGAGATCTTTTGAACCTTGTTAATAGGTCAAGATGATTCCATTGAGACCTTGAATCCATGCTTGAACCAATTTTGCCATTGGCTAGGTCAAAAGTCAGATATTGCCCTTCTGCATTCAAAACCCTAAAAATGACCATTTTTCCCTTTTGGTGATCTGATCAAATTTCTTGAGGAGTTGTGGTCCAAACTTGATCAAATGGTTCATATGAGCTTATAATGTTGATATGGATAAAAATTTATGAGGTTTAACTGTAAATTGGCCACAATTGACTTTTTCCCCAATACAGCTGATTTCTAGGTCAAATGTCCAATTGACTGGGCAAAAATTTGATTCAAGGCTTGAAAATTGGTATGGGCAATCTTATAAGTCCAACATGAAGTATGAAAGTCACTTTGAGCATTGAAAGTCCAAAAATCCATGTGCAAACTCAAACCCTAATTTAGGTCAACAGTGCAAAGAGATGTCTTGAGCAGAGCAAAACCCTAACTTGGTCTTGAGTTCAAAGAGTCTTGTGAGGAGAAATCTTGATAAAATAAGAGGGAAAATTTCGGGTACAACAATTTCCTTCAGAGATTCATTCTGAAAAGAACTCCCCTCAGACACTGAAATTTGACGAGCATTTCCTTCAGATCTTCATTCTGAAAAGCATTTTCTTCAGAGATTCATTCTAAAAGGCACTCCCCTCAAAGACTGAAATCTGATAAGCATTTCCTTCAGAGTTTCATTCTGAAAAGCATTTCCTTTAGAGATTCATTCTGAAAAGCATTCCCCTCAGAGACTGAAATATGACGAGCATTTCCTTCAGAGCTTCATTCTGAAAAGCATTTCCTTCATAGATTCATTCTAAAAAGCATTTCCCTCAGAGACTTATTCTGATGAGCATTTCCTTATAGACCAATTATGACGAGCATCTCCTTCAGAGATTCATTCTGAAAAGCATATCTCTCAGAAACTTATTCTGACGAGCATTTCCTTAAAGACAAATTCTGACGTGCATCTCCTTCAGAGATTCATTCTGAAAAGCATTTCCATCAGATAATATCGGATATATTCATTCAGAAAAGTATTCTTCAGATAAAGTCAAGTGTAGACTCATTCTGATACTCCTATCAACAGTTACTTTGGATGACATCTATAAGCCCATCTCTGACGACACTCTATCATCTCTCCTAATGGCATCTTTAAGCCCATTCAAACAATATAATCAACAAATAGTGTTACTTTGGGCACATGTAAGCACAAATTTATGGGCACTTAAGTGTTCAATCCTCTTCCACCTTCAGATCACGAATGGTAGACATGTCAATCTAACTCTTCAGGTTTAAGAAGATTGATTCAAGAAAAACTAATTCAAGATACTTCCTCATGCATATGAAGGTCCTAAACACTCAAGACTACTTAAGAGTTTACCAAACAAACCCTCCTCCTAAGCATTGACCTACAACTAGGGTTTTGCCTTTCTAAAAAAAAATTGGACTTATAATGCCTCAAGTTGATTTCATAGTTTCTCATATGCTTCAAAGAGTCCTCATGCCAAATTTCAATCATTGCAGCACAAGTTTGCTCATTCAATTAGTCAGATGATTGAAAATCAACTATATTGGACAAAAAGTCAACTTTGACCAATTTACAGTCAAACTTCAAGATTTTTGGTCAACATCAAGATTTTAAAATGACATTCATCATTTGATAAAGGGTTGATCATGATTCATCAAGAAAACTAAAGATTTATCAAAAGTCAAAAGTTACTAAATTAGGGTTTTCTTAAGGAGAAGTCAATTAAACTTTGACCAAGCATAACTTTCACATACGTCATCAGAAATTCCTCAACCAAAGTATAGCCTTAAGGAAATTCAATTCTCTACAACTTTGTCTCTCTATGCTCAAGGCCAAAAATGCTTCATATGAGAGATATGAGCCAAAATATTACATGTCATTTTAAAAGTCAACAAAAAGACACTTTTTGTCAAAGCACTTTACATCAAGTTAAAGTCTTCAAATGAAAAAATGACCAACACAAAGTTTGTCGGGGACATCTTGAGGTTTCCAAAAAGACCAAGATCACCTTCATATGATGAAAGTTGAGTGAGATATGATTTGGGCAATTTGGGCAATTTTGAGAAAATGCATGAAATGCAATTTGAGCAAACTTGAACTTTTGGGCTAATGGACCTATCTTGTAAGGTCTAAACATGTTCATGATACCTTAGAGGACCTCTAAGTCCCTTCATGCATTATTTTAATTTTAATTTCATTTATTTTGATTTTTATTCATTTAAATTCAAAATTAAATCAAATAAATATTAAATAAATGTATAAGGCATAAAGGGCTTGAGATCTAAATATTTTGGAGGCCCAAGGACATGCTACAAACCATGTGAACTTATTTTCCAAGTAAATCTTCATGGTTTTGTCATATTCCAATCTATTTTTCAAACCAAATCAAAGATATGTTTTACATGAGGTCCAACCCATATTTCAAACCTAATATCTTCTCCTTTATATACTCATCATATTCAGACAAGAAGGACACGTAAAGAGGCTGCAAGAAACAAGGGCTTTTGATCAAAAAATTGCAAAGAAGGAGTGAATTTGAAATCCTATTTGTAAGCATCCTTAAGGCCAGTCAACCATCCCAATCAACCCCTAAGGTGTCACGGAGTAAGTATTGATCATTCTTGATGATCAAAGATGTCTAAAAAACACATTTATCCATCGTCGGTTTTGCATTATTCTTTGAAATTACTATTTTAATATTTGCAATGCTTTGGTTTAAACTAACGATTCTAATGTGTTCCTGAGACAAATTAGTGCAGGTTTCACCCATTGCATAAGGCCCATAATGCCAGAACACTCCATTACCATGATTATGATATTTTACTTTGTTTTAACCATATCTCATTATACAGGATGAATTAGCCAAAAACAACATCACCATTAGATTCAGGAGGATCGATTTAGGGGTATATGGTCCTCTTTTGTCTCTAACACGCGCTATTCTTGTAGGTGGAAGAAAGATCTCATCGGAGAAGACGACCGGAGCTAAGGCTTCGGCGCCTCTCCGGTCCACTTGTTTTAAATATATTTAATTGTTTGTATTATATTAACAGATTGAAGATGCAGCGCAAATGGTGAAGGACACATATGTTAAATGAGAGGGTGTGGGTTCAACATACAGGTTGCAAATATAATGATCAGGTTCTATTTTCAATCACCAACGAGTGTTGGGCGCAGTGGAAGGGAGACATGTTACCCCATGGGTGTGGGTTCAACACTCACCCCATGCTTTTTTTCATCTTATTTTATTTTAACCTAATTTTCTTTTCCTTTTCTTTTTGTAAACTCTAATTAATTTTCAATTATCATTAAACTAACTTAATTAGTTTTCTTAATACTAATAAATTAGGTTTAAGTTTTTAACTAACATTTAATTTTCTTTTTCATTTATAAATTAATCAATTAATCAACTTTTTTATTATTAAAGTCAATTAGAAATTTAGGGTTTTTATTGATTATTATCATTTAAATTATTTTATTAATATTTAGATCTTTAGGTCTTTTAAATATTTTATTTTTTAAAACATTTTATTATTTTTTTTCTTTATTATTTAAATTCTTAGACAAAATGCATAGGTCGCACAATTCATTTGTAATAGCTTTTCTCGCGTTTTTTCTAATTATGTATCTGCTCCGAGGATGTAATAGTTGTAGATTTAATTTCTCGCACTATCCTATTATGTAACTTCCCCAAAGCCATGTAATAGCGTAGAAATTTGATTTTCCGCACTTTATTTTCTGTACACTTTATAACTACTAGTAACTAGGGTTTGCATGGAAAGATTAAAAACAAACGTAGAAAACCCTAAACTCTCAAGATAATATAACTGAATCAATACGCTTCGCACACTTACACCTCTAGGGTATTCTCTCTTGTTGCCTTACAATTATTGGTTATGTCCCTCGAAAGTAGGGATGCTTTAGCAAAAGACTCTTGTGAATAAAGATCATAGTCCCTCGATGACCCTTCGAAGTTGCCAACAAAAATGATCTAGTCCCTCTGATATAAATTGCTAAAGTATCCTTACATGTTGCCTTCGATGACCATACGATGACCTTACACCCGTCCCTTCACATCCAATAGATAGGGCTACCTACCAACTAATGGTATGGATGGCATTATCTCTAAAGGAGAAGGAAAAGAATAAGAACGACCTTTAATGGGTAAGGAACTCTTAATCGCTTGCTCACAACTTTTTTCAAAACATTTTTTACACATCACACTTTCAAACGAAATATTTTCTAAAAACACTTTGTACACATTCTTGAGGACTGATACAAGAATCATTATAAAGTCAGCCTTACATTGGCAATTTCAAAATATTTTCAAACAAATCACACAAACACAAAGCATGATTTTCAAAAGTGAGTTAGCAATTAAGAGGCCGTAGATAACTACAGATGAAAAGGGTGCTAACACCTTCCATTTTTATAACCTATCCCCCCCCCCCCCCCCCGAACTCAAAATCTATCAATGTCTTTCTTGTTCTTTTCACCTTTCCTAAATATTGGATAAAAGAAAAGTCAGTGGAGACTCTAGCTATCCGCACATTTTCGATAAAATCAAAAAGCTAGTTCTCCCACCGTATTACACTTTTAAAAAGCAGATTTAACACCACAATGAATAACAAATGTTTACACACAAATATGAGCAACAACTCTTGTGCATACAATAATGATAAAATAACACAATAATGAGCAACAACTCTTATGTTATAGAGAATGAATAGTTAACACAAAACTGAGCAACAAGCATTTGTGTTTTTAAATATTTCTTTCAGTATTTTATGTCTTTGATTTTCTTTCACTTTTGATGCTTTTCTTTTGAGTAGTTTATTCATTCATCGTTAGTCTCCAATGAAGTAGCAATCCCTTTATATAGGCTGAGAAAAGAAGACTCTTGGAAAATATTACTTTCATCAAGCCGCCTACTACAACAGTAGCGTATGATCATGGGAGAAAAAGAGCACACTAAAACTTTATCTGTACATTGTGCTTTTCAAAAATAGTGGAAAAGTGTTGTATTGTATCTTCTTGAGTAAGTTTCTGATATTTTCTTCTGTGAGATACTTCTGATCTGAAATAGGAGAGAGAGCGCATAAAAGATCATGTCTTTGTTATTTAATCTTCTGGTGGAATGTTTATGATAAGAAGTGAAGATTATTCCAGAAGATGGTTCATTGTAATGTTCTCAAATGTATCAGAGTCTTTCAGAATCAAAACCTAGTCTTCAGATATGTAGCAACAGCTTATCTGACAAACAATTTCTTGATATCTGAATTGGAGGCAAAAAACTTTAACTGAGAAACACTTTATCTTGATGTTTGATCGTTCAAGAAAAAGCTTGATATCTGATTATTGAAGCAAAAGCTTGATATATGATCATTGAAGCAAAAGCTTGATTTTGATCTTCACATGGAGATTCTTTTTCTGGACATACTCGTGACTTCTGAAGCAACAACTTATCTGAGAAGTACGCGCAGATCTATTTCTGGAGAACATTCAACATTCACTAGAACTACTGATGTTTCATCAGAACCTGATGGAAAAGTATTTCTGATGCGAGCTAAACACATTTTTGATGATTATTCAGACAACAATCTTGAATCATATAGAATGTTTTATCTGCACACTTAAAGAACTATTAGAACACAAAATTGTTACATATAAAATATATGCATTGTTATGATCAAAACTCAAAGGTTATCTTCATAACCAAATCTTGTTATAACACCAATACGTGAAAGCATAATAAAGATAGGGTCTTGCTCGGGATGATCTTTAAATGTGGTCCGAAAGAAAAACCTTTATGGTAAGGGCACTTCTCCATATTAATTATAACGAAACTAATAATTAGCTATTATAGAATAAAATGATATAATTCCTAATTGATCTAAAGAGAAAAGGTAATTGAAATATAGTTATTCGATAATATAAATACTATATATTGTGTTTTGGGGTATTATTATGTGATATGGACGAATCTTTGTTTTGTGTGTGATTGTTATTATTATGTGTGGTTGTGATGTGAATCAGTTACGTTTAGAGATGGGTGATTATTTGAAATAAATTTTAAGATGATGTGTTTGATGATGTGATACTATATGATTGTACGATTTCCTAAGTGGAGGTATTTGCCTAAGTGGCTCGATTTGCATTTGTATCATCATTTCATGACATATGCGTTATTTTCCTTTGTGGCGGGTTGCCTTTGTGGAGGATTACCTTAGTGGCGGGTTATTTTCCCATTAATATGGGATGAATTCAATATGGTGACTTAGTGTCGGGATGATTATACCTAAAGATAATTGTAAAATAATGATTTTTGTGAATTTGATTTTTTTTTTCTTAAGCTATTATGTTTTGTATGATTTTTTTTATAATATCGTACTGTATGTTTTTTTTTTATTTGATATGGATGATGGAAGATTGACCCCTTACAACTAACATTTTAGTTACCAAAGAATTTGAAGATGTGAAGTGAAAATTGTGTGATGTTTCACGTGATCGCGGAAAGAAAATTAGGTTTTTATCAAACTCATTTGTTTTATTTTAAATTACATATCTTTCCAAACTTGTGATTATAATTATATATCAAAAATAAATTGTAGCATTTTTTAAAGTAAATATAGTTTTTAGCTAATATCTTGGATTAATATCTGGAATGTTACACTTCTCACACAGTCAATTGGCATCTTCAAATACATAGGGCTTAGTTTACATTGCTTATAATAATCGTACATGTAACTATAGGTCTAATTTAATTGATGGTATTTTCTATGGTGAAATGTATCTTTTACATTATAGTCTAGGTCATGTTAATTTTCAAATAGTAAAAACTTGAGGAATATCAAATTTGGCAAATAAAAATTCACCTCAGATAAAATTCACTCTTCTACTTATGTTAATACCTATAATGCACTAGGAAATGCCTTGCAAAAGGAATCTTCTAATTACAAATCATTTAAATTATTTAATTGCATGTGTTTTTCATTCCTTAAATCCTATAATGAGTACAAGCTTTAATTTAGAAGTGGGGAATGTGTGATTCTAGGTGTTTCTCCACAATATAAGGGCTTAAAATATCTCAACAAGGATGATAGAATCTTTATCGACAAATATGTGTTCTTCACAGAGTGCAAATTTCTATACTCACTACTACATAAAGCATATTCTGTAACCATTTTTTACTACGGTCACATTAGCAACTGAGGTAATATATGTTCATTAGGTATTACCACAATCATACTCACTTTTTTAAAATTATATATTACCACAATCACAATTAACAATCGTTGTGATATGTTCATAATGACACACTTTGAAATCCAACACCTATAATTTTTGTGCTTTTTCGTTATTAAAAGAGTGCGTTCTCTTAATTTTTCTAATTTAAAATAAAAATAAAAATCTTTTCACCACGGTCCAAATTAAAAACGGTGGTGAAATATCAGGACAAATCACCATAGTTGTTTTAACAACCATTGTAAAATATATTACTTATATAAGCTAAGTAAATTTATTTCAGAACATACTGTGTTGTAAGTGTGAAACCCAGACGTCTCTCTCTTTATCCCAAGCTCTCAAAATTTCATCCTAACATTACAAAACTCCAACTTAACTTCTCAACTAGAATGAATCAAGGTAAGGTGTCACAAAACAAATAGGTAGCTCATACCTTCATTTTCATTTTCCACAAATCACTACTACAAAAAACACATTTAACCTTGGTTGGATATAAAGTGTTACCTCAGTTTCAAATGCGAGGTAACAAATAACGTCATAAAAACTATGCCACTTTACCTATCGATTTTTGTTCCACCAACGGGTAATGTGTAAAGGCCATCAGTATGATCCCTATGGAGATCCTTTTTGGAATTTTTAAATGGCAACATCACTTTTCCCCCGGTTTTTGACATTTAATCGACGGGTAAAATACAATTGAGTTTATTAAATCTAATGTGGTTGCTTATTTCACTAAGCCCTAACTAAACATATAACTTCTCAAATTGGTTATCAAAATAATTATATGAACAATTATGGTATATATGAATAACAACTTACACTAATCAATAATTTTCTAGCATCATATAACTCATCATTCATCCTAAGTTCTTTAATGGCTAGAATCTCTTCAATATTTTAAGTTCTTTATTCAACACTTCCTTTTCTCTCTTTCACAACTCTAAAGCTTCTAGTTCCTTTTTCATATTATCTTTAACTGTAACACTTAACTGAAACCTTGAATTTTCTTCTAATGAGGCTTGAGATATCACTTCATATAAAATCCATCATCATTCATACCGCTTGATCAGAGATGTTCAATGGCTTCAGCAAACATTGCTTGACATAAAGCGTTGTCTCGCTACTAAAAAAAAGACATTTGAGAAAAGGTTTTTACATCGGGTATCAAAATATATGATGTAAAAAATACAATTAACAAACTTTTTACATCAGGTATTTATTTGCAATGATATAAAAAATAAGAAAAAAATATATTTCGCTACCTATTACATCGGGCAAACGCATCCACCGATGTAAAAAGTTTTCAGAAAAAAATACGGTGGCATTTTTGTAAATAAGAAACAAGGTAGTAGAAATATTAATAAAAAACAAGCAACATATTACATCGGTTAACTAAAAACCAATGTAATATCTTCACAGCAGATATTAATATAAAAAATAAATTAAAGAATAAATTAAAACAATTACATCGGGTATTAGTATCCACCGATGTAATAGGTTCAAAACCCTTACATCGGTTATTAGGATCCACCGATGTAATAGCTTCCCCACTAAGCCAACCCTTACATCTGGTATTCATTTCCACCGATGTAAAATGTTCCAAACCCTTATTTCCCAAATTCACAATATTTCAATATTTCCACTGTACAAACTCTCCTAGTCGCCGTTTCACTCCTTTCCACTGTACGCATACGCCATTTCCGTTATAACCCTTACGACCGCCGTTTCACAAATGTTACCACCGCCGTTTCCCAGCCACCATCATCGACGTTTCCGTTCACGATTAGTAGGTTCTTCGACCGCCGTTTCTGGTCATTGTCTTCGACCGCGGTGGTTCTGTTTGTTGGTCAGCGTCTTCGACCGTTTGTTTCCGTTCGTGTTTCCTCCGTTTTTGGTCGTCGTCTTCGACCGCGGTGGTTCTGTTCGTTGGTCAGCGTCTTCGACCGTTTGTTTCCGTTCGTGTTTCATCGTTTTCGACCGCCATTGATGATGATGTTTGTTGTGAATTTATAGATTTGTTTGATGAACACAGATGATGCGGTTTGTTGAAATTTGATTACGTCTCCTTGTCGCTGTTTCACATCTCCTTGCCGCCGTAAATGAACAACTTGTAATATTGGAAACAAAACTTAGAGCTGAACTTGAAGAAAAGTTGGTTGAATAGCGTAAGATGTTTCAACAATCATTAATGGAGACACTTAAGTCTATGGGTTTATCACAAAGCACAGGTGATAATAAATGCATTCAAAAATTGGAAATTATCGATGGAAGAGGAAAAGGAAGTTGTTCAGCTGCAAAGGGAAGCACAAAAGAGAGCACAAAAGACGTGGAAGTTGATGATGTTCATAGATTGTTACTCATGGTTTTGAAAATGGATGATAACCATTTGGAAATACAATTAAGTCATTGTGCGAGTGTCTCTAATTTTTATGTTTCAGCTAAATGTATCAGAGAGTTATTGGTGGGTTTAGGTCATTGGCTTGACGTGTCTATTCTGCAAATTTGGTGCACGTAAGTACATTTTATTGTTTTATTAAAGTCAATTTATATTAATATGTTATATCTCTCATCACTTTGATTCTAATGTTTATTTTAAAATTATTCAGGTATATTCATCGTGTTTGTCTTGAGAATTCCATTTCAGAATTATATGGATTTATGGACCCTGCTAGGTGTATTTATAATGATAATGTAGCGAAATCTCAAGAAGATGTTAAAAATTACGTACTAGAAAAGTTACGTGATGAAAACAGAGTGTGCCACTTACTACCATTAATTCATGGGTAAGAATTTTTATATAATTGTGTTTTATATTATTTAATTTTGATAACATATATATTTTATGTAACTTTTCTGTTTCCACACACACGTACAGGAGACATTGGCAATTAATAGTCATGTGTCCAAGAGACAATTTAGTTGTCGTATTTTGTTCTCTTCATCGGGAAATTAACCATCACACGAAGAAAATTATTGCAAAGTAAGTTTATCTTTCATGTGACTTTCATTGACAACTAATAGTTATGTCATTTTTCATTGGCGAGTAAATTTAGCTATGTGATGTTTATCTTTTTGTATTAGTTCTTTTGGGATTCATCAAATGGCAAATGGAAATAGAAAAAAGGCTACATGGCTTCATCCCAATGTAAGTGTGATGTAAATTGTAATTCTATAGTTAAATTTATGATAAATATTCACTAATTATGCCATTCAATTGTAGACAAGGCAACAACATAACTCTAATGATTGTGGATACTATGTGATGAAAAATATGTTGGATATTGTCTCTGCTAATATAACCGAGAATTAGATGCAGGTACTAAAAATAACTTTACTTTGTTATTTACTTTTTATTTTTCGACTTAATATGAATTTTTAAAAATTAACTCTATATTGTTATATTTATGTATTATAGGTATTTGATGACCCAACAGAATTAACACCAGATGATTTGTATGATTTGCGACTTCGTTGGGCAAAATGTTTCTTTGAGTTACATGAAAATTAAGTTTATCTTGGGTAGTTTTATAGAATTGTATAAGTTGTGGTTTTTGCACAATACATATGGTTTTTGCATATTTATTGAGTTTCTTGATTTTTTTGCTGATGTTAATTGTTATTATTTATTGTCAGGCAATGTGATTTTGGTGTTGTCTACCGAAGATTTTATATTGGTAATTTAAGTTTGGAAACTTAGAAATAGTTGAATATTTTTGTATATTTTGTGAATAATATGTAATTGTAAGTTTTGAAAAAGACTTATAAATAGTTGAATATTGTTGTATATTTTGTGAAGAATTTGTAATTGTAAGTTTGTTTGTTGTAATACAATACAAGTTTGCAATACAATTGTTCAATTTGTAAGTTTGTTGTGAAAAATATGAAAACATCGACCTAGATGTGATATATGTGATGTTGGAAAGCTATGAAATCTATATAGCGACATAAATATAGTTTGTGTGATATTGGAAAAATATGAAAAAATGGGTACAAATTATATTTGTACAGGGAAACATCCAGAAAATAAATAATCTATTCCAAAAAAATTTCATACATTTTACATCGGTTATTAGTAAAAACTGATGTAAAAACTTTCAAAAAGGGACTTTTTACATCGGTTGGGAATAATAACCGATGTAAAAAGTTGCGTCACTGGGGACTTTTTACATCGGGTATTACTTCCAACCGATGTAAAAAACTGGATCAATTTTTTAAAAAAATGTGCATAATAACTGTTTCTTACATCGGTTCTTATATTATAACGGATGTAAAAAAGGGACTTTTTACATCGGGTATTACTTCCAACCGATGTAAAAAACTGGATCAATTTTTTAAAAAATGTGCATAATAACGATTTCTTACATCGGTTCTTATATTATAACCGATGTAAAAAATGGACTTTTTACATCGGTCCCGGAACCGATGTAAAAAGTATCTGATTTACTATATCGCCTGACTTTATATAGGACCCAGAATCGATGTAAAAAGTCAATTTTACCCGATGTAAAAAGTCATTTCTGCACTAGTGATCTCCATAAATAGGCACAAATAACTTAATCTCTAAGCATAACAATCTTGACCAACATAACTTGATCAACGCAACTTGGAGTTCAATAATCAACACATCTTGATATTTACTTGATATTAAAGCACATCCAACTAATCACTACTGTTGTAACCGATAAAAAATAATATTTAACATTTATGGTGATTGACATAACAATGATGAATAAAATAAGAATTATTAGATAGAAACTAGGCATCAATTCGTGTTAGTGCTAGTAATATGTACAAATTGTAAGTGTAAAAACAAACTATTAGTTAAACATCATAGGATTGAAAAAACAAACAAATTAAAGTTTAAACAAATTAAAAATAAAAGGGAGGTCTCATATGTTAATCATTGGCCAAAATAAATAAATCACAAATAGCTTTGAAAAACAATTTTGAAACGAAAAGTGTGTGAAGAAAAAAGATTGGAAATTGTGTGACAATGTGTTAGTAAAATTGTGGGTTTGTGAATGTGTGTGTAAGGAATTGCAAAATTGTGGTGCGTGAATATTGTGGATGAATTGAACTCTCAAAATAGAGGACTATTTATAGACTGAAAAATTAGGTTAAAACACCAAAAAAAGGAAATTATTTAGAATAAAAAAGACTAAAGTTTCTAATTCTATCTTGGTCAGCAAGTCGACAAACTCTGACCAATCAAAAATTAATTTTGTCGATATATGATCAATCAGAAAATGATAAATCATGTGATTTTGTTGTTTTTATATTTTATATGATTTTTTAGTAATTTTTTCATTAAATTTGAATAAAATGAAAAATATTATATTTAAAATATACCAAAAATAGAAAAACGAAAATTAAAAATAAATATTAAAAAATATGATTTTTTTTTGTGATTTTTAATAATAGTGCAAAGATAAAAAAGAAGTTTAAAATAAATAGAGAAAATGTCAAATGTGATTTTTAGTAATAACGCGAAGATAAAAAAGAAGTTTAAAATAAATAGAAAAAATGTCAAATGATAAAATGATAAGGAACGTGAGATTCAAAGTCATGATCTTATACTTGCAAACCTCACCTCCTTATCAATTGTGTCAATTCATTTATTCAAAATTAAAAGATACTTGAAAACATATGAAGGATGGGAAAATATTTGTTATATAAAAAATACAAATAATTTAAAGTAAACTATTATATATTTTTAAATAAGCAAAATAAATTAAAAATATCTATAAGACCCAAAATATTAGTGTAAATAAATCAAATAAATTTATGAAAAACCAAGTTTGAAAATAATTTGACTGTTAGAAATAGGGTGAGTAAATTTGAAGTATGACAACTACATCAGATAATCTTTAGGCTTCATCTATATTTTGATAAACACATCTTAAGCTTCAAGCACCAGTCATCGTCGCTTGATCATGTCAAGCACAATCACTATCACTTGATTCACATATCAAACACCATCATTTAAACTCACATACCTTGAATAGCAAGATCCGTGAAGAATCCTCTTAAGAGTTTTTTCAATATCAAAACCAAATCAACATGTTGCTGCAGATTTCATACCTGCAAATACGTAAATCTAAATATAGAAGAAAACATATGAAGAGGTAGGTGAAAATTAAACTTCATAGATAAAAAGAATTCACATGATGGGTACTAGCAAAAACAGAAAGCAAACATATAAATCAAACAAAGAAAAAAACACAACATGAAGTCTCCTAGTTGGTCCCATCATCATCTTCACACTCCAAAAACCTAGAAGGAATTAGCTCTCCATTACTTTATAAATGCTTAGTGATGAACTCAACCTTCATAACCATCTGAGTAAGCATAATGTTGTTATCTTAAGTGCTTGTAAGGATGGTATCAAGGAGAGCTTTTGTTGGAGGAGTGTGAGGCATCACATAACCAAACTCATCCCGATTTGTTAGCTCTAGTTGTTGAGGATCCCGTTGAGCTTGCTCAGTAGGCACATTGTATACCCCGACCACTTCCATGTTCGAGATCTTCATCTGTTTCAGAGCATTTATGCTTATATTTGAATAGCTTCGATCATACTATTCCTTTTATATACCGACTCCATCATGAATTAAAATATTTATGATCAGATCTCCATATCGAAATCAAGTATCGCTTCTTCTGTAACGTAACATATATTGAATTACTCCATTAGTCCAATTAGTCCCGATGTTGTGGGCTAGCCAAGTAGCCACAATATTGGTTCTGAATAGTTGCATGTGGTTGAAATTCCTCAAAATAAGCACATTGGTGATCAGATAAGAATTTTGAGATGAAAAATCTTAGGAACACCTTGATGAGAAGTAATCAAGAGCATGAATAAGAGAATTAAGTATTTTATTTTTATTTTATTTTTGTAATAATTGTATTTAGTTTTATGTTGGGATTCTAATAGTTTTATTTGAGAATTCTTTGTTTTTCGTGGCATTTATTTTAAGAAAATATGTTGTAATCTAATATAGGTTTAGAAAGTATTGTTTACGTCTCTTTTAAGTTTAGGATAACTCTTACTGTAAACAAGGATTTGTAATCTCTTTTGGACAAGTTTTAGAATGAATTGAAATTTTCTCTAATGAGAAATGTGATTGAGATAAGTCCTCTCTTTTGGGTTTTTGGATTATAACCCTAATTGAATGTTATTAATGACTTACTTACGATTGTGGCTACTCTTCTCAACATATTAATCCTTGTGAATGAGACTACTCTTATATACATCATTGGATAGTAATAAAAGGTGCAATGCGTTATCTGAAAAGAACTAAAGACTTTGTGTCCACTTATTAAAAGTCACATAACTTAGAAATCGTTAGGTATTCTAACTCTAACTTTACTCGATGCACATATAGAGGCCCACATCTCATTACATATTCCTCTTGGTTGGAGGAACCATCTCTTAAAAGTCTTTCAAAATTAGTGGGATACTTGTGCGTTCGCATGTGTGATACACACGTTTTTATTTTAAAAATGTAATAAAAGAATAAAAAAAATGAAATGCAAAAAAAGACAAAATTGTCTAACTAAAATAGTTTAGTATTTTTAAAAGAGATAATAAATTTATTTCAATATTTTCTTTCGTATATAAAAATATTTTAATCAACAATATAATTTATTTTAAATGTAATAAAAATGTAAATCAGAAACACAAAATTGTTTTAATAAAAAAATTTATTATTTTTAAAAGATAGAAAAAAAATCAAATTGGTTTACCAAAATTATTAAACACATAATTTGTATAAAAAAATTGTGAAAAATACAAAAAAAAATTGATTTTTTAGGGATTATAGAGATGTAATAATAAAAGGTTTATAAAGTTAATTCATGAGACAAATAAATATCTAAAATTAAAATTAGTTGAAAATCAGTAGTTAAATAATTTTATATAAAAGTCTAAAAAGAGAATGATCTAAAAGAATTAAATTTAATAGTGTAATGAAAAGTCAATAGTACAACTGACATAAGTTTAATTTTTTTTAATTGTACAAAAAAATATAAAAACTCTTTCGTTCGCACAGATTTTGATATGATTATCCGTGCGTTCACACGGTACTGATGTGGTACACATGTTTTTGTTTTCAAATTGTAATAAAAAGGTAAATAAGAAAAACAAAACTGTTTTATCTAAGTAGTTTATCATAAATAAAGTCTGACTTGATTTTGACTGAGCACAGGTGGATGCAGTGTCATAAATAAAGTTTTCTGACCGTTAAAAATTTGCGAGGTGAAAATCACGTGGCAAGGTTGCCACGTAATTTTCACGTAGCTGATTGGCTTATATTATTTTTTGTTTCACAGAAACATAACGTATTGTTGTTGTTTTTTTTTCTTCTTCCACTTCCAATACATCTTCTCTCTGTTTCTCTCTTTCTACTATAATACACTCATATCTCAATTTCTATTCCACTTCCAATTTACAAAGGTGATACTATTCTATAATTTTGCTTCAATTTATTTTTTTACAATTTTGTTTAATGTTTATAATGTATTAGGATTTTAATTTATGTTAATTTTTTTCTCAAGATATTGAATAGAAGAAGATTGAAGAATATTGAAGAATATTGAAGAGGATTTGAAAAAGATTGAGTAAGAAGATTGAAGATTGAAGAAGATGTATTTTTATAATTTTTTTTATAAATTTGATATATTTTCTGGAGTGTTGGTTGGTATTTTAGGTTAAATTTGATTTTTTTTTAAAGTTGTTATAAAGTTAATATTATAATTTTTGTAAGTAAAAAATAAAACAAAAATATATTTTATTTATTTTACTTAAAACGAAATGTATATTAAAAAAATTTATTTTTTATTTATTAAATATATATTATAAAACAGAAATGTTAAAACAGAATATAAAAAATATTAAAAATATAAAAAAAAACAATATATATATATATATATATATATATATATATATATATATATATATATATATATATATATATATATATATATATATATATATATATATATATATATATATATATATATATATATATATATATATATATATATATATATATATATATATATATATATATATATATATATATATATATATATATATATATATATATATATATATATATGTATTAATTTAATAAAAACAGAATAAATAAATCTTTTCATTGAAATTAGATTTTTTATATGTATATTGTGATGTTTTAAAAAAAGAATTATATTATATATATAATAAAAACACAATTATATTTATTAATTAAATATTTAAATATTTCATTGAATTTGTGTAACATATTAATTAAATATTTTATTGAATTTGTGTAACATACTAATTAATTAAACCTACTTAATACATTAAATTAAGAAATTTTAAATTTATAATTTTAGTTTATTAATTTTATTATATTAAATTTATTTAGTTTACTAATATATATTGAATTTATTAGTTAATTTTATTAATTTAATTAACTATAAAAGAAAAACAAAGTTCAGCAATTAAATTTAAAAAACAAAAACATTAGTGAAGTGATTTCCTTGTCACAAAGTTGTGACATGTAAATCGTCGCAACTTAATATTTTTTATAAAAAAAACAAAAGCTAAATAAAACATTTCATTGTGAAATGTAATTAACTAGTGATGTGATTTTCACGTCACAAATTAGTTACATGAAAATTGTTAAATTGTAATTCAGTGTGTCGAAACTATGTGTCGAAAAGATTTGATTTGTTTTAAATTTAAATAGATTTGATTTAAGTCTAGAATAAATTAGATTTGATTTAGTAACAAAAAGATATTTTGGGTTTTGGACTTATGGTGTAAGCTCAGTTATAAATAGAGAGTGACCCCTATTTTTGTAAGAAAGTCAATTAAGTTGTATTCACAGAATTTACAGTTGCAAGTGAATAACAAAGTTTTCCACAGTTTGTGGGCAGGGAGAAACTCTGCAGAAATTATTTGTCTTGTCTTCTTTCTTTGTTTGTCTCATAATTAAATTGTCATTGTGGTAGAAATTCATTATAGACTTTGGTGTTCCAACCTCTGGTATCAAGAGCTTTTGTTTCGATTCAAGGGAAGTATCAATCAAGAACGATTGGAGAATTCACGATGACAAGTTATGGGAATGCAAACTATCCAGCAACGCTACCAATTCTGAAAGTTGACAACTATGAGAATTGGTGCAAACAGATGAAAGTCTTATTCAGGTGTCAAGGTCTTTGGGACCTTGTAAAAGATGGAGTCGAAGCGCTTGGAGAAAACACTTCAGAAGAAGAAAAGAATAAATACACAGAATCTGAGAAGCGAGTTATAAAGCATTATTTATAATTCATCAATGTGTCAGCCCAGACAATTTCGAAAAGGTTAGTGATTCAGAATCTGCAAAAGAAGCTTGGGAAATTCTTGAGAATTCTTTTGAAGGCGCTGAGAAGGTGAAAGAAGTGAGGTTACAAACTCACAAAAGGACGTACGAACTGCTTCAGATGGAAGACAGTGAAAGCATATCTAATTTCTTCACTAGAGTTACAAAACTAGTAAATCAAATCAAGATATGTGGAGAAACGTTAACAACAAGAGTTGTTGTTTCAAAGATTTTAAGATCTTTGGCCCCTAAGTTCAACCACATAGTGGTAGCGATAGAAGAGAGGAAAGACTTGTCGAAATTGACAAAGGAAGAGCTTCAAGGGACGCTTGGATCTCATGAACAAAGAATGAACAAAAGAGCTGCAGGAAAATCGAAGTGTGATGTGGCCTTGCAGGCACATTCAGCAAAAGAAACCAAAGGCAAAGGAAAGTGTTTCGACAGAGGTAGAGGTGGCTACAACAAATCGAATGGTAGAGGAAACCAGATCGAAGGAAACGTGTCGAATCAAAGAAGACCATACCAAGGCAACCAAAGAGGTGGTGTTGTAAATAGAGGAAGAGGTGGTGGTCGAAAACCTGATAAGAGTCACATTCAATGTTACAATTGTCAGAAGTATGGTCATTATTCGAGTGATTATCCAGAAAAATGAAAGAATCAAGAAAGTGATGCAAAGCTTGCAAAACATGAAGAAGAAGAAGAGATGATGTTGATGGTCACAACAAGAGATGAAGATAGATTCAAGGACCAGTGGTACTTGGATTCAGGATGTTCATCACATATGTCTGGAAGGAAAGATTGGATTGTCAATATAAAGCCCTCAATAAAAAATATGTTAAAGTTTGCAAATGACAATACCCTAGCAGCTGAAGGTATTGGTGATGTCGTGATTATGAGGAAAGATGGAAAGAGGTCATTAATTTCCAATGTGTTGTACATACCAGGCATGAAGAGAAATTTGCTCAGTATAAGGCAGTTGGTCGAAAAGAATTATAAAGTGCCAATCAAAGATAAGATGATGAGAGTCGTTGATGCAAATGGGAGATTAATCTTGAAGGCTCCTATGTCTCAGAATCGAACCTTCAAGATTGAACTAAATGTGATGGATCACAAGTGCCTTTTGACTGCAGCTAGCAGAGATGAATGGATATGGAATTATAGACTAGGCCATCTCAACTTCAGAGACATCAGAGATTTGAAGAGAAGAAATATGGTTTCAGGATTACCAGAAATCGACATTCCAAACGAGGTATGTGAGGAATGTGTGCAGGCGAAGCAACACAAGAATAGCTTCAGCAAGGATGCGGGAAGCGGGTCGAAGTCTAGTCTTGAAGTCATATACTCTGATGTATGTAGACCAATCCAGGTGGATTCGATGGGAGGTAACAAATACTTTTTTACATTCATAGATGATTTCAGTCGAAAGCTGTGGACTTATCTGATCAAGAAGAAAACTGAAGTGATCGAAGTATTTGCCAAGTTTAAGTCTATGGTCGAAATACATGATGGTCGAAAGCTCAAAGTTTTGAGAACTGGTGGTGGTGGAGAATATGTGTCGAAATACTTCGAAAGACTATGTGAAAAGGAAGGGATTGTGCATGAGGTGGTGACACCCTATACTCCATAACAAAATGGAATTGTAGAAAGGAAGAATCGAACCATCGTGAATATGGTGAGAAGTATGTTGAAAGGCAAGAATTTACCTAAAGAGTTTTGGGGTGAAGTTGTTTCGACTGCAACATATATTTTGAACAGATGTCCTACAAAGAAGCTAGAAGGAATTACTCCAGAAGAATGTTGGTCTGGTGTGAAGCCTAGCTTGAGTCATCTGAAGGTATTTGGATCTATTGCACATAGACATGTGCAAGATCAGTTGAGAAGAAAACTTGATGACAAGTCAAGTCAAATGATTCTAGTTGGATATCATTCGACAGGAGGCTACAAGTTGTTCGATCTAGTGAAAAAGCATATTATGATCAGCAGGGACGTGATCATAGATGAGTTTAAAGAATGGTATTGGACTGAAAATGTCAAGAAAGATTCAGTGGGAATCCTTCTTGAAGAGCCAGAAACTCAAGTCGAAAGAGAAGTTCGACAAGAGGAAACAACATATATACCAAGTACAAGCAGGCCTCAAAGAACAAGACGCATGCCTGCAAGATTGCAAGATTGTGTGATTACATCAGATGATGTAATAGATAATGAAGGTGAGCTGGTACATTATGCTTTCTATGTAGATGTCGAACCTGTTAATGCAGCTGAAGCATTGAAGGATTCGAAGTGGGTGAAAGCAATGAACGAAGAAGTAAAAAAGTCTATCGAAGACAACAACACTTGGTCACTTGTGGAATTGCCTCAAGGCAAGAAGGCAATTGATGTCAAGTGGGTATACAAAGTGAAAAAAAATTTGAAAGGTGAAGTAACTCGACACAAAGCAAGACTTGTGGCGAAAGGATTTCTACAGAAAGAAGGAATAGACTTCGATGAAGTTTTTTCACTTGTTGCTAGGATCGAAACAATCAGGTTGATTGTTGGTCTAGCAGAAATAAACAGTTGGCATATATGTCAGATGGACGTGAAGTGTGCATTCCTAAATGGACTCTTAGATAAAGAAGTCTATATTAAACAACCAGTTGGTTTGTGAAACATGACGAAGAAAGAAAGGTGTACAAGCTTCATAAAGCCTTGTATGGATTGAAATAAGCTCCAAGACCTTGGAATAAGAAAATTGATAGTTTCCTAAGGGAGAAGGAATTTATAAAGTGCACAATTGAACATGGAGTATATGTAAGAAGAAGCAATAGTGAATTGCTTATACTATGTCTCTATGTATATGATTTGTTGATAACAGGTAGTTGTAAAAGTGAGATCGAAGACTTCAAAGGTGATCTCAGCAAGGAATTCGAAATGTCTGATTTGGGTGAGATTTCATATTTCCTTGGAATTGAATTCTACAAGAGCAGTAGAGGTTTGATGATGCATCAAAGAAGATATACAGGAGAAATTCTCAAGAGATTTGAGATGGAAGAATGCAACCCAACTTCGACACCTGCAGAACCAAGACTGCAACTGTCGAAAGATGCAGATGAAGATGATGTTGATCAAACCTAATACAGAAGGCTTATTGTATCATTGAGATACCTTTTTCATACAAGGCCTGACTTAGCATATAGTGTAGGTATGATAAGTAGATTCATGCAGAAGCCAAAGGTATCACATCTAGCAGCAGTGAAGAGGATACTAAGGTATCTCAAAGGAACTTTTGATTATGGCATTTTGTTTCCTGTAGCTGATAAAGAAAAAGAATGCAAGTTAGTGGGATAAACTGATTCGAGTTGGTGTAGTGATGCTGAAGATCGAAAGTCAACAGTAGGATATGTGTTTATGCTAGGTGGTGCACCAGTTGCTTGGAATTCAAGAAAGGAACCAGTATTGGCATTATCATCATGCGAAGCAGAATACATAGTTGCTTATCTTTGTGCATGTCAAGCAACTTGGATGGTGAACTTGGTCGAAGAGATAACAGGGAAAGATCATGGAGCAATTACCATGAAGATCGAAAGCATGTCAGCTATCAATCTGGCGAAGAACCCAATAGCACATGGTCGAAGTAAGCACATCGAAATGAGGTTCCATTATCTTCGAGAGCAGGTAGCAGATAGGAAGATGAATTTGGAACACTGCAGAACTGAGAATCAGATTGCAGACATCATGACGAAGGGAGTGCAAGTCAAAGTATTCAGAAGACTAAGAGCCATGATAAACATAGATAGTTTAGACACAATGAATTAGGTGGTGTGTTAAATTGTAATTCAGTGTGTCGAAACTATGTGTCGAAAAGATTTGATTTGTTTTAGATTTAAATAGATTTGATTTAAGTCTAGAATAAATTAGATTTGATTTAGTAACAAAAAGATATTTTGGGCTTTGGGCTTAGGGTGTAAGCTCAGTTATAAATAGAGAGAGTAACCCATATTTTTGTAAGAAAGTCAATTAAGTTGTATTCACAGAATTTGCAGTTGCAAGTGAATAACAAAGTTTTCCACAGTTTGTGGGCAGCGAGAAACTCTGCAGAAATTATTTATCTTGTCTTCTTTCTTTGTTTGTCTCATAATTAAATTGTCATTGTGGTAGAAGTTCACTTTGGTGAATTTCCAACAAAAATCATGTGGCAAATAAAGTGCTCATCTGACTTCTGCGCCTGTTACGCATGCTTCCACTATAATGTTCAAATTTTTGTGCAAGCGAGTTGCGACGTGATTTTCACGTCACCACTTTGTGACATGAAAATCATGTCGCAATAAATTTGCTACCCACCCCCCAGCCACGTGATTGTTCACGTTGCAAATTAATTGTAATGATATAATTTTTCACGTTGTGACCTGAACTTCACGTCGCAACTGAGTTTTTTTGTAGTGGTGAGTTCACAAGGATTTTGGTCTGCTTACTCGTACGTTCACATGTGTGTTACCCGTGCGTTCGCACGATATTACTGGTGTGATACGCAAGATTTTCTTTTCAAAATATAATAAAATATAAATAAAATACTAAAATAATTTTATCAAAGTAGTTTATTATTTATAAAAGAAAGACATATTTCAAAAATTATAAAAAAAAATTAGTTTTACCAAAATTGTTTTGTATCGAAAATATATATTACAATTTTATATGTAGTATCTTAAAAAATATTATATTTTAAAGCCAAAATAATTTTAAAATAGAAATATTAATAACAAAAATAATTAAAAAATAAAACATGTTCATCGTGTTTAGACTAATACATTAAACATAATTTTTATTTTTTTTAATTGTTAAAAAAATATAATAATAAGTGCATTCAAACATATTTTAGTCTGATTACCTGTATATTTATACGGTATTGATGTGTTACCTATGCGTTCGCATACGGTATTGTACACATACTTTTGTTTTGAAAAAGTAAATAAAAAGATAATATTGTTTTACCAAAATAGTTGATTATTTTTATAAGAAAGACACATTTTAAAAAAATTTAAAAAATGTTTTTATAAATTTTGTAGTTTAAAATCACAACATCCTTACAAAATGTAATTAAAGCTTTTAAGAATAGTTAAAAGAACCCAATTAAAATGACAACATCGCAAAAGATAATTGAAATCTCAACTCCTCCATTACTCAATAAGAAAACAACTTTTCAAGAGCACGACTCATATTAAAGAAGACCTATATATATGAGAGTGAAACTCTAGATCATAAAAAAATATCCTAAAATTATCTTTACTACACCTTTAATCACAGAGCTATTGTTTCTTTAAACACCAATTAAGGACTTGAGTTTTTGAAGTACATGTTATCCTATACATACACTCAAATGAAGATGCTGCTTAGACACAATCCATGGGGCATTGTAGCCTCCTTATTACTATACTCTCAAGATGCTGCTTAGACACAATCCATGGGGCATTGTAGCCTCCTTATTACTATACTCTCTTACATATACTCATGCTCCTATAAACTATAATATACTATAGTACTTATTAATTGATTAATACAAGATAATGATTGTAAGTTGTTATACTTAGAAGTAAAACTATATTATTAGCTACTCTGTCATTAAGATCACCACATGAGAAACATTTAGAGAGTGTCTACCACATTTTAAGATACTTAAAAAGTGCCCCAAACAAAGGATTTTTCATTTTTCTTTAAAAAAACACATTAGCAAGACATTATAGTGATGTAGACCGGACATATTCAATACAAATAGAAAGTAAATTTCTGGCTACTGCACATTTGTTTGAGAAAAGGCTTCCTTCCTTCATTTCCGATTCCAGACTTCATCCTTTTCCTTCTCTCTTTTTTTTATAGCTTTTTAAAAACACGCTTCGCCTGACATTATAGAAAATTATGTGCAAGTTTCAAATTGTTAGAGGGAGATACTAGGAACACTGATACATAGTGTAGGATTAGGCACATTTGTGAGAGATACACCACTTATCCATCTAAAACCTTAAGGTGATAAGTGAATGGGTTCTCCCACATATGCTTAAGTCTTCACATTCCTATCCAATGTAGGACTATTTCCCCACTTACTCACACTTGCTATATTATTCCAACACTCTTCCCTCAAGTGTGAGTCCACAATGTTCCTCCACTCTTCTGGTCCCTTTCTCGAACCAGGCTTTGATACCACTGTTGAGGAGATACTATGAACATTGATACATAGTGTAGGACTAGGCACCTTTGTAAGAGACACACCACTTATCCACCTAAAATCTTAAGGTGATAGGTGAGTGGGTTCTCCCACATATGCTTAAGTCTCCATATTCCTATCCAATGTGGGACTATTTTCTCACTTACTCACACTTGCTATATTATTCCAACACTCCCCCTCAAGTGTTAGTCCACAATGCTCCCCACTCTTCCGGTCCCTTTCTCGAACCAGACTCTGATACCATTGTTGGAAGGAGATACTAGGAGCATTGATACATAGTGTAGGACTAGGCACCTTTGTGAGAGACACACCACTTATCCACATAAAACATTAAGGTGATAGGTAAGTGGATTCTCCCACATATGCTTAAGTCTCCATATTCCTATCCAATATGGGACTATTTCCCCACTTACTCACACTTGCTATATTATTCCAACACTCTCCCTCAAGTGTGAGTCCACAATGCTCCCCGACTCTTCCGGTCCCTTTCTCGAACCAGACTCTGATACCACTGTTAGGGAGAGATACTAGGAGAATTGATACATAGTATAGGACTAGGCACCTTTGTCAGAGACACACCACTTATCCACCTAAAACTTTAGGGTGATAGATGAGTGGGGTTCTATCACATATGCTTAAGTCTCCACATTCCTATCCAATGTGAGACTATTTTCCCACTTACTCACACTTGCTATATTATTCTAACACTCCCCCTCAAGTGTGAGTCCATAATGCTCCCTCACTCTTCTGGTCCCTTTCTCGAACCAAGCTCTGATACCACTGTTGGGGGAAGATACTAGGAGCATTGATACATAGTGTAGGACTAGGCACCTTTGTGAGAGACACACCACTTATCCACCTAAAACCTTAAGGTGATAGGTGAGTGGGTTCTCCCACATATGCTTAAGTCTCCACATTCCTATCCAATGAGAGACTATTTCCCCATTTACTCACACTTGCTATATTATTCCAACACAAATCACCTACTTATCTATAATACGTCTGCATCAAGGATGTTGTCAGACAACACGTCCAGATAAATAATTCACACAAAAATATAATTGAGCCTAATAGATAATTAACACTATACTCTGACCATATTTAGTTTAAAGCAATTTAACCTTTAGAGTCTCAAAATTTTGCAGCCATAGATAAGATTATATAACCATTTAGTGAAGAGATGGAAAATATCAACTTAACAGTTATACCTCAGTAATTAGCAATGAGCCTTTATGTTGCTTATTGAAAATGGCCCTTGCATATTGACAGAGATCCAAGTCAAGAACGTTAAGAGACCGTATTTGTTGGAGAACCTCTTCAGGAACTTGATGTCGTGCCTGTAAAATCATAAAAATCATTATAAAGCGATTGTTACTACAAATGCGAAAGCGGATATTACAAAGCAAGGCAAGAAATATGGAAATCTATGAAGAGATATATGATTTGACTCATGAAATCCAAGACCTCTTTATTTCGACCACAATTGAAATTGACGACCGATATCGTACGGAAACTATGATATGTTGACTCATAATTGAATACTCTTTGAATAAAATCTTAATTCAACTCCCAAATTACAATCATAACAAAATTATAACCAAAGCCAAATGTGACAGTAGTATTACACATATGTATTACCTTCTGAATTCTATTAGCATTGTGCAGTGCAGTGATAGGAATTGCTTTTGGATCATAGTATGCTCATAACTAGTCTTCGAATTCTCCCTCTGCAGAAAGTTGTGCTGAATTCAACAAATACTTTGAATATAACTCTACCAAAAGTGTCATCCCTTTCTTTCTTCTATGACAGATAAAGGCTCATTATAGACAACAATAGATTTAGATAAAACAACAAAAACTTTGCATGTTAAATTTCCAATCCCCTTCTTGTTCCCAGATTTACCGAATTATAAAATATTATCCATTTATCAAACCCTAATTTCAATCATAAGGAAAATATTCATAATTACATTATAAACAAATATGTTATATCCATACCTTATGAAGAAGATGAGATGAGTTTGGGATAGTGAACTAAGCTGGCTACTTTCCATATTTGCAAGTAACTGAACTACAGTCTTCAATTGCAGAACTCTACAAATTTTCAACTGACATCAGTCATTTTAAAGAATATGAAATATCTTACATTGTACATATTGTATCCACTGTTCCCAAAACAACTCAAGATTCCACCCATAGAGAATATGGTATATTAAAGTTCAATATCACATAACTCGTAAGGGAAAAGCACGGTGAGTACACATAGTGTGTTAAAACCGAAAAATGAAGCAACCAGAGACAGAATGCGCTCTTTTAACTCCTCATGGTACCGTTCTTTCTTGTTCTTATTACTGATGGGAATCTATGTATAAAAAAAACATTTTAGCACAAGTGCAACCCATTTATAAGATAACAATAACATCGCACAATACAACATATGAACTCTTGAAAGTTCTACAAAATCGGTTAAAGTGGCAAAATCATAAACACTTACGTTATCCATAAAAGCTGCAAAAGTTGTCTTCAATCCCAAAACATCAACTGAACATTCACAAGGAGGGGGTAGTTAGTATTTGCAAAATCAATAGCCCTTATAGCAGAAGCATAAGCCAACTTCTTCTGTACATAATAATAATCAACAACTCAACCCCTTATGCTTTCATAAACCTCTCTTTATTCTCCAACGACATCAACAAACAACACAATCAATCAAACAAATTCTCCACCATTTCTTCCTTATTGGAACTCTTAAGATCCTTTGCTGATACATCGTGTAACACTCCCTAAACCCCCGCACAATAATATGGCATAATCAGAGTAAATTAACATACATATCAAAAGAGGGCGCTACATGTATTTCAAAACCAACACAAATACATTGGTCATGCTCATAATATGCATTTAAAATCATGTTCCATTCACTAACACATATGCATATCACAGTGGAATAATTCTCTTTTCAAAGTGATACCAATAATTGAATCTCATAATAGAAATCATGTATTAAAACATTAGGCACTAAAGGTCAATCATCACATAATCTCAATACACAATAATATAAAAGAGAGTATAACAAAACATCTCTTAAAACAACATGAGTTCAAACGTTTTCCCGTGTTACATGACCAGAGTATGACTCACTACATAAATGTAGATAATCAAAGAACTAACTCCTCCGACTAATCCTTGCGAGAAAGCACCACTACTCGTCGGTACCTGAGCGATGTCGTATAAAACATCATTTCAACATAAGGGTGAGAATTCATATCATTATAGAAATATATAATAATAAGTAATACATAACATACATACATCAATTGAATTCGTCACACTTCATACATTCATGTATTCAGCATTTTCTAACACAATTCACATGTTTACGTATACAACATTGTTTAATAATTCATGATTCAAAGATAATCAATCATAAATACCACTAATGTAACATTCGCCTCTGTTCTGGACAGGACCGGCACTTGCTCAACTGTTGGGGAGGCTCCATACAGCGCCTTTACAAAGGCCCAAAAGCGTGCGGCCCAAATTGAGGACCGTTGGGCGTTTTCCCACGTGTCCACTAGGAGAAAATGACTTGTGTCCATAACATCACCATCCTGCCCTCCGAGAATAACGGGTCCAACTTTCCTGCTTTCTCGGAGCAGTTGACCAGGGAGGAAGCCACGTGCTGGACTCCATACTCCCGTAACCCTGACAGTCTTTTTTATTAGGCCTCATCGTGGCCCATTACTGAAGACCTTAGCCCAGCGTTGGGGGCTATAAATACCCTCTCACTTGAGAGGGCCAAGTATTCATTCATTCACCCGTACTCCCACGCTTTACTTGCACATACTCTGGACCTTAATTTGGCATCTGAGTGTCTTGCAGGTATCTCCCCCCCCCCCCCCCCACTTCACATTTAACCACTGTTTGACTTAAAGCTCGTGGGCCTTAACAATCTCTTCTGATATGGTACGATCAGTGGCGTCGTCTGTAGGAATCCAGCTTCCCCATCTTTCACTCAATACTAAAGCAACTCTTTATCAACCTTTTGATTGTCATGGCCGACCAAGCTTTCAACAATGACCAGAATGTTCACTTTGCCGGCGTTGGGCACAATAACACGGGCAACAACAACAATGATGCAGCCGCCCCCAAGCAAGACCACAGGGACTGACTGACCGCCTCTTCATTCACCCGTTCGCAGCCACACGACGACGACTACTATCCTCCGTAGAATTATGAGCCCAATGCATATCAAGAGATCCCTATTCTTGAAGGTGCTGACGCCATGACCAGAACTCTGTTTGCGACAATCAACCAAACCAATTACATGATCTTCTCACAGGGTGAGCGACTGATGATGCTAGAGCATACTCGTCAGGACCCTAGAGAGCATATAAGACCTGATTCTCGAACTCCCCTTCCCCGGAACAAGGACCGCTCTCGGTATTCCCCATAGAGACATAGACAGCCGGCTCTCGAAGCCCTTCTCCCTGTCGAACTGGGTGAGATCCTACATTGGAGAGAAACCAACCAGAAGTTGTTAAGAAGCGCAGTTACACACCCCCGCGTAAGGAGCGACGATCCCCTGAACATAAAAGAAATAGGGGGAATAAAGAAAAGTAGTCTCGGCAAAGGAACCCTCCCCACGTCCAAGACCGACACAAAGACCGCCACTACAATCAGTCCAAATCACCAGCATCTTCATTGCATCTCGTCGACATTTGAAGACTGAGGCTTCCCTAGAGGCAATTATCCAGAGAAGTGACGAGACCCTCAGAGAGTACATTGATCGATTCAACCACGAAGCAATTCAGGTCCCATGCACCGACCACATGAAGAGATAGATGCTCGAGAGGGGACTCCTCTCGGGAACTGAATTTAGAAAGGTCATCAGCATTGAACCCCCCAGATCATTTGACTCCCTCCTCAAAAAAGCCCAAACATACATGGACTACGAGGAAAAAGAGGCAGCTAACAAGGCCCGCGATTCGAGGAACCGCAAACCAACTAGCATCCTATGACACCACAGAGTGGGCCTTTCTCGACGAACTGGGGAGAAGAGAAGGGAGGAGAAACCTCACGATCCCTACAAGCATATAGGACCAGTTGGGAGGTTCACCAAGTATACCCCGATGACCGCTTCCTGCGAGCATATCCTTGTAGAGTGCTCCAACACCGAGTTCAAGGATAGAAGGGTCAGGCATCCTCGACCCGTATATGTAAAGCCCGGGGCTGATAGAAGAAAATACTATCAATACCACCGAAGCCACGGTAACTTGACCAAAGACTGCGTCCACCTAAAGAATGTCATCGAGAATCTCATCAAGGCAGTGAGACTTGGAAAGTACAAGCGAACGACGCCCCTCTCCAGGATACCCGTGTTGTTAAATAAATCGAGAAGGATACCTGACCATTCGATGAATCTGGTCCCCTCCAGGTATCATTCTACGTCTCAAGGCCCGAGGACTTCCACATCCCCGACAGCTTTGAAGATGAGGAACCTTTGTTCACCCATAATAGATGGGAGAAGTTCGCCTCCGCCATGGTCATATATGACAGGGGATTCAATGACATCTCAGTGAATTCAGTGAAGAGGAAACTCAACGAGCTGGTGGACGCAGACCCAATCCAAGCTATAACCCTTGAAAGATTCAAGGGAAAATCTGAGCTAATCACCTTTTATCTCGAGGAGCTTCCAGGTGAAGTCCCAAACTCCAGTATTCCTCTGCTAGTGAGTGAAAAAGATGGCCAAATTTGATGTACATCACATCCTGGTTGACGAGGGGAGTTCCGTTGACATTATGTACACCCACCTGTTCCGCTCCCTGCAGTTTGACGATACCCACATGTCAGCATACATGGGCTCCAACCTGCAAGGATTTAACGGTTCGACCTCTAAGTTATGGGGCTACGTCGAGCTCTTTGTCACATTCGGAGAAGAAACTGTATCTTGACAGGTCAAAGTGCACTTTCTAGTGATCGATTGCCCATATCTTTATAATTTCATCCTAGGGAGACCAGCACTGGACGAGCTGACTATTGTACCCTCCACGGTACATTTAAAGATAAAGTTCTACACTAAGAGGGTCTGCGTCACCATCATCTATGGAGACATTCCAGCTGCCAGGAGATGTTTCAATGCATATTCTAAAGGGTAAAACATGGTCGACACTGGGGCACGACCTACTAAAATGGAAACCACCTCGACAACAACGACTATCTCAGCGGACAAACCTGCTTGAGTCGAAGAACAACTGTTAGAACAAAGTTTGAATCTACTACCCTAAGTTTAAGTTTTGATGATAACAAAATGAAAAGATATATTAAATTATGTGATTCATGTAAGAACTATTTGCTACCTAAAATATTACCTTCTGTTTTGCAGAAACTCTGATAGGTATCAGCAGGAGTACACTTAATCAGCATCAGAATATTGGTTATGAACATCAGCATCAGAAGATGCTATATCAGAAAACCAGAATCAGAAGAACAACTCACGTGTATGCTGAAGCTTGATGAACAGAACTGCGCTCAACACTCTAATAAAGACAACAACAGTTCATCAACACTTAAGCAGAGTCAGAATGAGCCAAAGCCAGAACACGCTTTAAGTAGCAACGGTACTGTGCATTCAAAGTGAATTATTACCAACGGCATCATTCCAGACAAGATCTGCTTAATAAGGAAAGTTTGTTATTAGCATTGAATCAAGATTATTGCTCCAACGTTCAACATTTTCAATGCTATATAAACAAGACAATGAAGATTGAATTGGCTAATGCTCTACAACTATTTCCACGCCTAAAAGCTATTCATCATCTTCTCATTCTCAGTTTGCTAAAAAGCTCCATATTTCCTTACTCTATTATCTTTAGCAATCTAGTTTAAATAAGCTTAAGTTGTGTAATATCACAGTTGTGATAAACCGTTTTTGTAGAAAACACTCACACACCTAGATTTCCATTCTGTGTAAGAAAGTGATTCCTTGACAAACCGGGTTGTGGTTTGAATCAAGAAGGCTTTAGCAGTTGTTAAAGCAAATTGTAATATTCAGTTGAATATAGTGGATTAAGACCTCGTTGAAGAGAGGCGAAATCACCTTGACGGGTGGACTGGAGTAGTTTGAGATCAAACGAACCAGGATAAAAATATTGTGTTCATTGCATTGATTTTCAGTTTTACAATTCAACCCCCCCTTCTTGTGTTTTTCACTTCTTCAATTGGCATCAGAGCGCCTGGTTCTGAGCTAAAACACTTAACCGTGTCAGTACAAGATCTAGCGTCAGAAAAACACAATGGCAGGAACTTATTCTCATACCAGCAATGACAACCATGAGGACAGAGACAGATTCAGCGGGAAACCTCCAGTCTTTGATGGAGACAACTTTAATTACTGGAAAGACAGAATTGAAAGATTCTTTCTGGCACATGATGCTGATCTGTGGGACATGGTGACAGATGGATACACGCACCCTGTGAATGCAAGCGGTCAGAAGATTGATAGGAAAACAATGTCTGACCAACAAAAGCGTGACTTCAAGAATCACCACAAGGCTAGAACCATCCTTCTCAGCGCCATCTCGTATGCTGAATATGAAAAGATCTCCAACAGAGACACAGCAAAGAACATGTTTGACTCACTCAGAATGACACATGAGGGTAACGTTCAGGTCAAAGAAACTAAAGCTCTGGCGCTCATTCAGAAGTATGAGGCATTCAAAATGGAAGAAAGTGAATCCATTGAAACAATGTTCTCAAGATTACAGATTCTGGTAGCTGGTCTCAAGGTTCTGGACAAAGGTTACTCTACTGCTGATCACGTCAAGAAAATCATCAGAAGCTTACCCAAGCAGTGGAGGCCAATGGTTACATCTCTGAAGCTAGCAAAAGATCTCAACAAAATTTCTCTGGAGGAACTTATCAGCTCCCTCAGAAGTCATGAGATAGAGCTAGAAGCTGATGAACCCCAGAAGCAAGGTAAGCCTTTAGCATTAAAATCTAACAAAAAATCTGAGTCTAAAGTTTTGCAGGCAGTTGAAGAAACATCTGATGGATCCTCATCAGAAGAAGACGAACTCTCCCTCCTCTCTAGAAGAGTGAATCAACTGTGGAAGCAGAGGCAAAGGAAGTTCAGGAATCCCAGAAGATCTGATCAGAACGAGTCTTCTTCCAGATACAGAAGGACAGATTCTTCCTCTGGATACAGAAGATCTGAAGGCTCCTCAGGAAGCAGAAAGCCAAACACCAAGGACATCATCTGATATGAGTGCAATGAGCAAGGACACTACAAGAGTGATTGCCCAAAGCTTCAGAGGGAAAAGCCCAAAAAGAAGTTTGGAAGAGAAAAGAAGAAAAGTCTCATGGCTATATGGGATGACTCTGACTCGTCTGAAGCTGACTCAGAATCAGATGATGAGAGAGCAAACATAGCTCTCATGGCCAACATTTCAGAAGAAAGTGAATCTTCTAAATCAGACTCAAAATCAGATACTGAAGAGGTATTTCCTGACTTTGCAGTTAATTTTACCAAGGCTGAACTTGCTGAAAGCCTTAATGAAATTCTGGAAAGGTATCAGCAGATTAGAGTTAAATTCAGAAATCTGAAAAGGAATCTTGAATCTGACTAATAAGACTGAGAGTCTTAAATTGGAGAATTCTGAGCTGAGAAATAAAATTTCAAAATTAGAAAATACTTTACAAAACTCTCAGAAGGAACCAATTTCTGAAACTCCCAGCAACGCTGATGAGATCATCAAGGAATATGATCACAGTTTCCAGAAGTTCATTGCTAAAAGCATAGATAGAAGCAAAATGGCTTCAGTGATCTATGGAGTTAGCAGAAACGGAAGGAAGGGAATAGGGTACCAAGGTAAGGTTCCTACACCAATGAATGTCATGGATTTAACCATTAAACACACTCCTCTGAATTCACATTTTGTGTATGGTCACACACATGATATTAAATACACTAGCAGTAAGTATTCTGTGAAACCAAAATTCAACCAGAGTTTTGGTAAATCTAACAAATCAGGACCCAAGAAAATCTGGGTACCTAAGGATAAAATAATACATGTTGCAGATATCTTTAGCAGCAAATCAGAAACACCAGTCATGGTACCTGGACTCTGGCTGCTCGCGACACATGACGGGAAGAAGGCATATGTTCCAAAGCCTGGAACTTAAGCCTGGAGGCCACGTTGGCTTTGGAGGTAATCAGAGGGGAAAGATCATTGGCTCTGGAACTGTAGGTAATGGAAATCTTCCCTCTATTAATAATGTTATGCTAGTAGATGGTGTGATCGGTGGATCTGGAACTGACTGTTTAACGCTGGTTCGCGAAATGTCGCGGTAAGCAAGAGTCGCCACCGTCTTTTATTTTCTCCAAATGGAAAGGACAAAAGCACAGAAAAATTCCTTATTGAGATTAGTTCTCGGTTCGGGAGGTAGATTTATAGAAAGGGAAGGTGTTAGCACCCTTTCTATCCATGGTTATCCATGGGCTCTTAGATACTTGCTCACTTGTGTTTTCAAAATGTTTGTTTGCTTTTCAACTGTGGGTTTAAAAAAGTTTCGTTTAAAATTTCAGTTCGACTCTTGTATCAGTCCTCAAGAGTGTTTGAAAAGTTGTTTTTGAAAGCTTTTTGCAAAGTGTCGGTGTGAAAAGAAGTTTTTGATTTGTTTTGAATTAGAGCAAGTATTTATGAGTCATCTACCTACCCTAAGGAATTAGTCTGTGTAAATGTCCTTAAGGTAATGCCATCCCACCATTGAGAGGTAGGTAGCACCACCGTTGGAGGTGTTCGGGTCAATTCGAGGGTTAGGGATAGTGTGGTCACCGGGCAATAGTAAGATACCTTAGAAGCTACCCTTATGCCATTGATCTTTTTATTCCGAGGCAACCGTTTCGAGGCAACTTGTTTCGAGGCAACTGTTTCGAGGCAACTAGATCAATGGAACATAAGGACTCACTAAGACGTCCTATACTCGACGACCACGTTTCGAGGGGCAAGGCAACAGTGTGATCACCAGAGCAACAGTAAGATACCTTAGAAGCTACCCTTATGCCATTGATCTTTTTATTCCGAGGCAACCGTTTCGAGGCAACTTGTTTCGAGGCAACCGTTTCGAGGCAACTAGATCAATGGAACATAAGGACTCACTAAGACGTCCTATACTCGACGACCACGTTTCGAGGGGCAAGGCAACAGTGAGGCGTACCCTAGGAGTGGTGTGTGAATTGTGTGTCATTTTCAGATATTATTTGTCTTGTCATGCATTGGGTGTTCTACGCTTTGATTTTATTTGGGCATTCATTCTTTCATGTGATTAACAGTTTAAAAGGTGCGGGAATTAAAATGCGGAAAATAAAGGTCTTACGCTATTACAAGGCGCGGGTCTACAACGCCAAATTAAACAAAGACCCGATTTGAATCAAAATAAAATGCGGAAAATAAATGTCCTAATTATCTATTACAAGGCTTTGGGGCAATTACATAAAAAGAAAAGTAAAAGTAAACGTGCGAAAAGAAATTAGAATCGAGTGCGAGGGCGTTGGACCCTTTAAAGGAATTAAATATGAAATTAGGAGTGAATTAATGATTAAAGAAAAAAGAAGTTTTTTTTTTGTTTTTTTTTGGTATTTAAATGAAATTGAAAACTAATTAATTATTTTAATTACAAGAAAATATTTTTTGACCTTTTTTATGTTTTTATGAAATAAAATAAAAAAAGAATTAAAAATGTCAAAAGAAAAAGCCTAAGTCTAAATTTGTTTTTATTTATTGTGAAAAAAGGTTAAAATTAACTAATTAAACTAATTAATTTGTTAGTATTTTATTTACAAAAATAATTACTAAAGTGAAATTAATAATAATAATAATAATTACATTTTTTTGTTTTTTCTCTGAATTTATGAAAATAATTATTTGTGAACTAACTAAATAATAATAATAATTAATAAAAGGAAAGAAAATAAGAAAAGAAATGCTAAACCAAGGAGGTGAAGGCCGGATTTTGGAGGTTTTACTCAAAATCATCCTTAGGCATCAAAAATTCCATCTAAGCCCATGGTTGTGATCGTCCATGTCTCCTGATCACGTCTATGCTTATGGTTTGTCCCAATTTCACCTGTAGACAAAATACCTAAAAACAAAAACCAACGAACCCTAGGCACGGGTATTGTTATACGAAGCTTAAAAATGAAATTAAATATAGCAGTTACATTGGAAATTAGGCATGGAGTATGAATATGCTATTATTTTCCAGAAAAGTGCAAGAATGGAGAAACATGATTTCGTGTACAGGGGTGAGTTTGAGACAACTTACAGCGCTTGGTAGTGGACCTTAGGACGCGTTTGTGGTTGCTTTGGCTTCAGGGAGTGGCAAGGAAGAAAGCCACGTGCTTGCTTGGATCTGAAAATGTTTGCAACACCGCTTTAGATCTCTCACTTTTTTGGACAAATTTTGAACTTTTCCTCTGGCCGTTTGTGCATACTCTCCTTCTTTTTTTTTAGGTTCTGAATGAGGCTTGCAAGGCTTGTATATATAGGCTTGGATGAGAATCAGTCACATTAAGGAGCTTTTAAGCCTTGCAATGAAGTTTTGATTTTCTCCATAATCACCATTGAAATAACTTGCCATATTTGCTCCAAATTTGAATTTTTTTTGCTTGAAATAGGTCTTGAACGAATTTGGTATATGTTTTATGGTGTATCAAAGCTATTCAAACCACAAAATATCCCTCCATTAATTTCTTTGATTTTTATTTGAATTTTAAAGATTTAAAATGCATTAAATCAAATAAAATTAAATAAAAATGGGAAAATTAATTTTTAATCTTGAAATAAATTGTGGGACACGTGGGAGGCATGGCCAAGCTGAAACAAGTGGAAAAAGTGGGCCCCTTTTGTCAAAAATGAAATTTCAAGGATAAATGATTTTGGCCATTTCACAAAAATTTCCCAACTTCTCCAATGCATATCTTGCTCAATTTTGAAGTTATGAACATGTTCTTGGACATTTTGGAAAGGTCTTGAAGTCCTCTAACCAATGTCTTTGGTCCCATGTCATTTTGATTTACCAATCTCAAATTATGGTCTTTGACTTAAATTCCCTTTTTGTTGACTTTTGAAAATGACCTATAATGTTGAAATTGATAACTTTTTGTGAGAGCATTTCTTGGACTTGGAATGTGAAGATGAATTGTAGGAAATGTCTTCCCCTTCAAGATAAGCATTGGATGGGATTTTTCTGATGAACCATGAAAAAGTTATGCTTTGGTCAAGTTACAGTTAACTTTTCAACTGTCCAAAAATAGAAACTTTTGACACCTTGATGATTTTTGAGCCATTCTTGTGGAATTATGATCAAGAATTGATCAAATGATGATTGTGGCTTCAAAATAAGATGTTGACCAAAAATTTTGACTTTTGACTGCCAAATGACCATTTTGCCCCTACAGTTGACTGTGGAGTAATTAGGGTTTTTGACTGTGCAACTTGACCTTGTGAGCCTTGAAACTTGACATGTAGGTGCTTGACAATGTATATGAGCATATGTGACTTGATTGAGCCCTTGAAAACCTCAATTTCTTTGCAAGAGCCAAAACCCCAATTTGACTGGCTTAGGAGGATGGTTGACTGTATAGCCCTTGAGTAGACTTTGAACCATTTTAGGTGATGCTTGTCAAAACTTTGCAGAATATGGGAGGGAAAATTTTGGGGTACAACAGTTGCCCATGTTCAATCTTCTTAGACCTGAGGATGTAGATTGGCTTGCGTGCCTTTCGTGATCCAAAGGTGGAAGATGATTGAACACTAAAGTGCCCAGAAATTTGCACTCACATAGTAGAGTATCAGCAGTGTGACAGCGGGAATGGGCTTACAGATGCCATTTGGAAAGATGATGGATGGGAGGATGGGCTTAAAGATGCCATCTGAAAGTGTGACAGAACCTTGTCGGGAATGGGCTTATAGATGCCATTTGGAAAGATGGTGGATAGGTGAATCTGAATAAGAAATAGAATAGCTTCTGTTTCCGTGTCTGGAGCATATCTAGTTTGTGCCTGATTGCTGACGTCTGAATAAATGGTAGAATGACCGCCATGTCTGGGGTATATCCATACTGCATGAGTAACAGAATATCATCCGAATCTGGATCGTATCTGGACTGAACAATAGAATAGCATCCGGGATGGAGCATCTCTAAGTTGTCTTTAGAAGTTTGAATCTGAATAAGCAATAGAATAGCGTCCGGAGCTGGAGCATCTCTAGGCTATATCTGAAAGGAAATCTGAATAAGTATCAGAACGTCGCCATGCCTGGGTCACATCTGAACTATCTCTAGAAGGAGTCTTGAATAAGCAAAAGAACAACATCCATATCTGGAGCACTTCCAAGCTATCTCTGAAAGGAAATCCGGAATGAGTATCAGAATGTCGCCATGCATGGGTCACATCTGAACTATCTCTAGAAGGAGTCTTGAATAAGCAAAAGAACAACATCCATATCTGGAGCATTTCCAAGCTATTTCTGAAAGGAAATCTGGAATGAGTATCAGAATGTCGCCATGCCTGGGTCACATCTGAACTATATCTAGAAGGAGTCTTGAATAAGCAAAAGAACAACATCCATATCTGGAGCATTTCCAATCTATCTCTGAAAGGAAATCTGGAATGAGTATCAGAACGTCGCCATGCCTGGGTCACATCTGAACTATCTCTAGAAGGAGTCTTGAATAAGCAAAAGAACAGCATCCATATCTGGAGCATTTCCAAGCTATCTCTGAAAGGAAATATGGAATGAGTATCAGAACGTCGCCATGCCTGGGTCACATCTGAACTATATCTAGAAGGAGTCTTGAATAAGCAAAAGAACAGCATCCATATCTGGAGCATTTCCAAGCTATCTCTGAAAGGAAATCTGGAATAAGTATCATAACGTCGCCATGCCTGGGTCACATCTGAACTATATCTAGAAGGAGTCTTGAATAAGCAAAAGAACAGCATCCATGTCTGGAGCATTTCCAAGCTATCTCTGAAAGGAAATCTGGAATAAGTATCAGAACGTCGCCATGCCTGGGTCACATCTGAACTATATCTAGAAGGAGTCTCTGAATAAACAATAGAATAGCATCCGTGGTTGGATCAACTCTAAGCTATCTCTGAAAAGAAGCCCTGAATAAGCAACAGAATAGCGTCCATCTGGAGTATCTCTGAACTATTTCTGAATAAGTAACTCTGAATAAGCAACAGAATAGCGTCCATCTCTGGAGCATTTCTAAGCCATCTCTGAAGAGAAAATCTGAATAAGCAAAAGAACAGAATCCATATCTGGAGCATTTCCCAGCTATCTCTTTAATCTCTTTAAGGTAGATATGCCCTGGCTAGATACAGGTATCGAATCCACAATCAATCGCTCACAGATATGCCCTGGCTAGATGCAGGTATCGAATCTGGAATTACAACAGTTGATAGTAATCGTCTTTGGATTGACCTTTTTCCTGAAAAAGGCAAAACGTCAGTTGTGCAATGCATGATGTCATGATGTTCTCAGGGAGAAATGAGATTGTGTGATATGATGCGTATGTGCATGCATTGTGTATGTAAGCAAGATGTATGAAAGGTGATATGTTTATGAATGTATTTTCGTCTAGGAAAATAAATCCTTGACGAATGCCGGGAAGTTGAATCCTGGGCTGATGTTGAAGAACAGAGTTCTTCGTTTCCGCTGGGGCGGATGATTGCAAGAATACCGGTAGGAGAAGATGACTCCGTTGGGGAATAAACTTGATGAAGAGATTACTCTGCGGGGAATACTCTGTGGGAAGAGATACTTCGCTGAGGATTTGATGATAACTCCGTTGGGGACTCCGTTGATATGTTATGGGGAGGATTTGATGAACTCCGCTGGGGGATAGGAAGAACTTCGCCAAGGACGATCCTTCTATGGTAATTAGCTGAGGATAACCCAGTTATAAGCTCTGCTGGAGAATAACCTTTGAATATAGCCGGGGAGACGCGTCTGTACTCTGCGAGGGATAAGCTTCAAGAATCTACTGGGGAGGTTGATTCAACTCTCCTGGGGAGATTTTGGACTGTACTGGGAAATGGCTCCGCTGGATGTCTGTATTCCGCCGGGGAACAATCTTATATTAAGACTGCCAGGGATGCTTGCTTAGGAACATCTGTATACTCCGCTGGGGAATATTGATATTTTCTGGGGATACCCATCTTCCTTAAGGCTGACAGTATACTAACTCTGCTTGGGGAGAGTGTCGCTGACTTGTTGGAGACACTGTGCCTTTTCAAGGCTTATGGGGGACCAACTCTGCTTGAGGAGAGTATTGTTGAATCTTGTCTTACTCTGCGGGGAGTGGAGGTAACTTGGTTATGTTCTTCAGCCGAACCTACCTTGGTACCTTGATGGACAGAGCAACTAGATCGCTTGGACAATTCTTATTGCCCCTGTTTCTGTGGGAGAAGATACCTGTGGAGGTGCTTGATGACTGCCGGTTGACAAATCTTCTTCTGGTAGGCAAGTGACGAGATGACGGAACATAGTCGTATGCTTTTGATCCCTAACTTTTGCCTGGACCGCCCTTTCGGGTTTTCAGTCCACCGGGATACCCATTTTTGCCCAAGCCGCCTTTTCAGGTTTTCGACTTGCCGGGTGTACAGATTTTTCATTTTCATCCCTCATTTTTGCCCGAACCCTTTTGATTCGCCGGGAAGCCCTTATTTTTGCCTAGGTGTGTCAGCCTAGCGGGTCTTTGATTATGCGCAGTATTTTTCTACTATATCCACACCCTCAGAATGTAGGGAGGTGCCCATGTTGGTAGTGTTGCGTTGTCATACCACCAGAAGATCTTCGTTTGATCGTGCCAGATTCGTTGCTGGAATCCATGTCCAATGCCCCAAGTGACTCAGGCGGAGATTTTGCCCCTGGCATTTGGCATTTGAGAGATTCTCTGAATCTTGACTTAACTACCCCAGATGATGGACAATGATCATGCCATGCCCCTTGATTGGAAGTACTTTTGTTCGCTAGATATTCTTCGTGTGAATTTCTTTGCTGTTTGAACACATAATCATATGCAAACAATGTTATATCAAAAATGCAAAGCTTATGTCTGTCTTGAAGTTTTTGAAAATGCATTTTTCAGTAAAACAAGCAAATTATGTAACATGTGATGTCAACTCAAGATTTTATAGCGAGCCTTAAGGAGTCAGGATATCTTTGTAACAGTATGCTTTCGAACTAACCCATGCTTCAGCTAGGATTTTTAAAGGTTGTAGCGTGGCCTGGTTCACGGTTTAAGAAACAAAGGATAAAGGCTCAAATTATATTTGTACCCACCCGCTCTTCGTGATGTTCTTCAAACCTAAACTCAGTTGATCGTGTGTTAGACCTTGTTTGAGTCTTTGTCCTAATGTTCCAATGATGGTTCGGATATTGACAGTTTATTTTGAATAGGCAGTCATTTCTTTTTTGTTGAGGGTTTGTAGGACCTCTTTCTTTTTGATTTTGTTATCCCTATTTTTTGCCTGAATTGTCTCTTTTGTGATTACAGTCAGTGGGATGCCCCAGTTTTGTAAGTGTCCTTCATAGGTTTTGACTTATGGGCTTTTATTTTTATTTTTTGGTAATGACTGCCTGTCTTTACGATTGTTCGGAACCATCACTGTCTCTTGTTTTGGAAGGACTCCTTTGGTGTCTTTCGTTGTGCCCTTGGATCAGCTGAGAGAACTACCTTGCCCCAGGTTATGATTAAGGGTTTTAATTTTCGAAAAGAAAACTCCTACTTCTTTGGCTCAAAGGGGTTGACGAGGGATTATCATCCTTATAACTCCAGTGTTTAGGAATTGAAACAATGCCTGTACCTCATCAGTGGGGTCTGTTCAAAAGCATATTGTAGATTGTGGTATCGTTTTCGTCATCCTCCCTCAAGAGGCTTAGAATTATTGACATCAAAAAATGAAAGCAGTTTGAATATAGCGAATGCGAATATATTGATTCAAAACAGACATATGCGATGCATTGATAAAGTAAAAGAGTTTGACATGAACAAATGTTTGAACAATCAAAGAAAAATACAACTTGAACATTAGAATAAACAAAAGCTTCTTAGTTTGCACTAGTCATCTCAGATGGAAGATTCTCAATAGAAGATTTTCATTTTGCCTCCCGGCATGAACTCCAGCACCCTTCCATCGATCAAGTCTTGGATCTTGTTCCTCAGGCTCCAACAGTCGTCAGTGTCATGTCCAGGACTGTCAGAATGGTAGGCACACCTTTCATCAGGATTGTACTTTAGGGAGGTTATGTTGAGAGTCTTAGGAGGATCTTTTAAAGCAATCAGCTTGACCTCCAACAAGTGTCTCAGTATCAGTGATGATGGTATACCAGTCTCCGAGAAATGTCTTCCAGACGTATTTCGCTTACGTTGATTACCCTGTTGACGCTGGTGAGGTTGATGCTGGGCTTGTGACCCTAAAGAAAACTGAGGAGCTTTTCCCTTGTCTTCTTGCACCACAGGTGGTTGAATGATGGCTTGCTCTTCAACCTTAGATGTTTGCCCCAGTTGGTTATCCCGAAGCAGTTGGTTGACGAGAAACCTGAGCTCTCCTTGTCTTTGAGATAAGTCTTGGATAAGAGCCATTTGCCCCAGCATCTGGGTTCTCATTGTATCCACCTCAGCTTATAGACGTTTCAGCCGTTCGTCCTTATCGTCTTCCAGACTGTTCCTGACCAAAGTCCCCATGAGGAGTGTTCTCGGCTCTTCCTGCCCCTTGGATAGATTTAGGAGGATCTCCCCGAACTGAGTCTCTTGAGCGTGAAGATCTTGGTTGTCTTGTTGGGAAGCCATTGCTGAAATAAACAGCGAAGATGGTAAGTGACCTGTACCAAGGGTACCTGTAATGCAATGATATGTATGTATGCATACAATGCTTTCAAGGATCTCGCGGGGTAAACAGAGAAACTTGTTAGAATTTGAATTTCGTGGCTTGATTGAAGGAACTTCGTGTTGTTGAGAGTCCTTCTTCAAGAGTCAAGGCTCACCATATCTAGTGGGTCATAGCCCCTGACTCAAGTTATCAACCTTGGCTAGAGGAAAATAAATCCCCTTTGCCCCTTGCTAGACATCATGACCTGCATCACAAACCCTTGAGATCCTTGAAATGGATTAGTCCTTATGTAAGATGTATGCAATGGTATGATGGTATGATGTTATGTTGTGGGGTAATGTAGGTAAACCCTGTTATGAGTCCAGATTAAGGACTGTAAACAAAACCTGCAAGAAACTCAAGTGTCAGATAACAAGTATGCAAGTAGTCAAGTTTTGAAGGCACACAAGTCACACAAAGAGCCCTTAGAGTTTAGGCCAGCATGAAGTTTGGGGTACTACCCTCTTGAAGTTGGTGGGCTCAACCTGTCCTATCAGAAGTAACCGGGTTCTAAGGGTCCCAATATCACTGGATTGCTTTCATTGTTCATCATTTCAATTTAGCCACTGAACTGGCGACCGAAATATTCCAGGAAAGCAACCCTCAATTGAGTGTAGTATCGAGTATCAACCAACCTCGGACTGCACCAAAGTCAGTTATCTCACTACCCTAAAGAGGCCAAGATGGGTCAATTAAGGTTCCTAAGGTCAGTTGATGCTTCATGACACCACATGGAGGCCCCGTACTCTCCTTGACTGAACTCAAGGGTTACCGGTACACACCAAAGTGCCACATCAACGTAGTAGACTGTTTCAACCATGTCGGTATACCCCGCACAGTTCCCTCACAGCCTTGTTGCTACTTTCTAAGAAGGTATCCCCAGATCCGGGTTAGGATCTATAGAACTCCCAAGACAGTCCCACAATTTAAAGCAAACAAGTCAAAGCAATTGAAAACACAGTGATCTTAGTCCTAAGGTACACCTCACTTTAAAAGTGTCCCCAGCAGAGTCGCCATTTCTGTGATCGGTGGATCTGGAACTGACTGTTTAACGCTGGTTCGCGAAATGTCGCGGTAAGCAAGAGTCGCCACCGTCTTTTATTTTCTCCAAATGGAAAGGACAAAAGCACAGAAAAATTCCTTATTTAGATTAGTTCTCGGTTCGGGAGGTAGATTTATAGAAAGGGAAGGTGTTAGCACCCTTTCTATCCATGGTTATCCATGGGCTCTTAGATACTTGCTCACTTGTGTTTTCAAAATGTTTGTTTGCTTTTCAACTGTGGGTTTAAAAAAGTTTCGTTTAAAATTTCAGTTCGACTCTTGTATCAGTCCTCAAGAGTGTTTGAAAAGTTGTTTTTGAAAGCTTTTTGCAAAGTGTCGGTGTGAAAAGAAGTTTTTGATTTGTTTTGAATTAGAGCAAGTATCTATGATTCATCTACCTACCCTAAGGAATTAGTCTGTGTAAATGTCCTTAAGGTAATGCCATCCCACCATTGAGAGGTAGGTAGCACCACTGTTGGAGGTGTTCGGGTCAATTCGAGGGTTAGGGACAGTGTGGTCACCGGGCAATAGTAAGATACCTTAGAAGCTACCCTTATGCCATTGATCTTTTTATTCCGAGGCAACCGTTTCGAGGCAACCGTTTCGAGGCAACTAGATCAATGGAACATAAGGACTCACTAAGACGTCCTATACTCGACGACCACGTTTCGAGGGGCAAGGCAATAGTGTGATCACCAGAGCAACAGTAAGATACCTTAGAAGCTACCCTTATGCCATTGATCTTTTTATTCTGAGGCAACCGTTTCGAGGAAACTTGTTTCGAGGCAACCGTTTCGAGGCAACTAGATCAATGGAACATAAGGACTCACTAAGACGTCCTATACTCGACGACCACGTTTCGAGGGGCAAGGCAACAGTGAGGCGTACCCTAGGAGTGGTGTGTGAATTGTGTGTCATTTTCAGATATTATTTGTCTTGTCATGCATTGGGTGTTCTACGCTTTGATTTTATTTGGGCATTCATTCTTTCATGTGATTAACAGTTTAAAAGGTGCGGGAATTAAAATGCGGAAAATAAAGGTCCTACGCTATTACAAGGCGCGGGTCTACAACGCCAAATTAAACAAAGACCCGATTTGAATCAAAATAAAATGCGGAAAATAAATGTCCTAATTATCTATTACAAGGCTTTGGGACAATTACATAAAAAGAAAAGTAAAAGTAAACGTGCGAAAAGAAATTAGAATCGAGTGCGAGGGCGTTGGACCCTTTAAAGGAATTAAATATGAAATTAGGAGTGAATTAATGATTAAAGAAAAAAGAAGTTTTTTTTTGTTTTTTTTTGGTATTTAAATGAAATTGAAAACTAATTAATTATTTTAATTACAAGAAAATATTTTTTGACCTTTTTTATGTTTTTATGAAATAAAATAAAAAAAGAATTAAAAATGTCAAAAGAAAAAGCCTAAGTCTAAATTTGTTTTTATTTATTGTGAAAAAAGGTTAAAATTAACTAATTAAACTAATTAATTTGTTAGTATTTTATTTACAAAAATAATTACTAAAGTGAAATTAATAATAATAATAATAATTACATTTTTTTTGTTTTTTCTCTGAATTTATGAAAATAATTATTTGTGAACTAACTAAATAATAATAATAATTAATAAAAGGAAAGAAAATAAGAAAAGAAATGCTAAACCAAGGAGGTGAAGGCCGGATTTTGGAGGTTTTACTCAAAATCATCCTTAGGCATCAAAAATTCCATCTAAGCCCATGGTTGTGATCGTCCATGTCTCCTGATCACGTCTATGCTTATGGTTTGTCCCAATTTCACCTGTAGACAAAATACCTAATAACAAAAACCAACGAACCCTAGGCACGGGTATTGTTATACGAAGCTTAAAAATGAAATTAAATATAGCAGTTACATTGGAAATTAGGCATGGAGTATGAATATGCTATTATTTTCCAGAAAAGTGCAAGAATGGAGAAACATGATTTCGTGTACAGGGGTGAGTTTGAGACAACTTACAGCGCTTGGTAGTGGACCTTAGGACGCGTTTGTGGTTGCTTTGGCTTCAGGGAGTGGCAAGGAAGAAAGCCACGTGCTTGCTTGGATCTGAAAATGTTTGCAACACCGCTTTAGATCTCTCACTTTTTTGGACAAATTTTGAACTTTTCCTCTGGCCGTTTGTGCACACTCTCCTTTTTTTTTTAGGTTCTGAATGAGGCTTGCAAGGCTTGTATATATAGGCTTGGATGAGAATCAGTCACATTAAGGAGCTTTTAAGCCTTGCAATGAAGTTTTGATTTTCTCCATAATCACCATTGAAATAACTTGCCATATTTGCTCCAAATTTGAATTTTTTTGCTTGAAATAGGTCTTGAACGAATTTGGTATATGTTTTATGGTGTATCAAAGCTATTCAAACCACAAAATATCCCTCCATTAATTTCTTTGATTTTTATTTGAATTTTAAAGATTTAAAATGCATTAAATCAAATAAAATTAAATAAAAATGGGAAAATTAATTTTTAATCTTGAAATAAATTGTGGGACACGTGGGAGGCATGGCCAAGCTGAAACAAGTGGAAAAAGTGGGGGCCTTTTGTCAAAAATGAAATTTCAAGGATAAATGATTTTGGCCATTTCACAAAAATTTCCCAAATTCTCCAATGCATATCATGCTCAATTTTGAAGTTATGAACATATTCTTGGACATTTTGGAAAGGTCTTGAATTCCTCTAACCAATGTCTTTGGTCCCATGTCATTTTGATTTACCAATCTCAAATTATAGTCTTTGACGTAAAGTCCCTTTTTGTTGACTTTTGAAAATGACCTATAATGTTGAAATTGATAACTTTTTGTGAGAGCATTTCTTGGAGTTGGAATGTGAAGATGAATTGTAGGAAATGTCTTACCCTTCAATATGAGCATTGGATGGGATTTTTCTGATGAACCATGAAAAAGTTATGCCTTGGTCAAGTTACAGTTGACTTTTCAGCTGTCCAAAAATAGAAACTTTTGACACCTTGATGATTTTTGAGCCATTCTTGTGGAATTATGATCAAGAATTGATCAAATGATGATTGTGGCTTCAAAATAAGATGTTGACCAAAAATTTTGACTTTTGACTGCCAAATGACCATTTTGCCCCTACAGTTGACTGTGGAGCAATTAGGGTTTTTGACTGTGCAACTTGACCTTGTGAGCCTTGAAACTTGACATGTAGGTGCTTGACAGTGTATATGAGCATATGTGACTTGATTGAGCCCTTGAAAACCTCAATTTCTTTGCAAGAGCCAAAACCCTAATTTGATTGGCTTAGGAGGATGGTTGACTGTGTAGCCCTTGAGTAGACTTTGAACCATTTGAGGTGATGCTTGTCAAAACTTTGCAGAATATGGGAGGGAAAATTTTGGGGTACAACAGATGGATTAATGCATAATCTGTTATCCATAAGTCAATTAAGTGATAACGGTTATGATATAATCTTTAATCAAAAATCATGTAAAGCTGTTAGTCAGAAAGATGGGACTATCCTGTTTAATGGAAAGAGGAAAAACAACATTTACAAAATCAAACTTTATGAACTGAAAAGTCAGAATGTAAAGTGCCTTCTGTCTGTTAACAACGAGCAGTGGATCTGGCACAGAAGATTGGGGCATGTTAGTATGAGAAGAATATCTCAGATTAACAAACTCAATCTGGTCAGAGGACTTCCTAATTTGAAGTTCAATTCAGATGCTCTGTGTGAAGCATGTCAGAAAGGCAAGTTTGCAAAACCTTCTTTTAAATCTAAAAATGTTGTTTCTACCTCTAAGCCATTGGAACTTCTGCACATTGACTTATTTGGACCAGTTAAAACTGCTTCAGTCAGTGGCAAGAAGTATGGGTTAGTAATCGTAGATGACTATAGCAGATGGACATGGGTAAAGTTCTTAAGACACAAGGACGAGTCACACTCTGTGTTTGTTACCTTCTGTAACCAAGTTCAGAATGAAAAGGATCTTAGAATCGTTAAAGTCAGAAGTGATCATGGTGGAGAGTTTGAAAACAAAGATTTTGAGTCATTCTTTAATGACAGAGGCATTCTGCATGATTTATCTTGTCCTAGAACTCCCCAACAAAATGGAGTTGTAGAACAAAAGAACAGAACATTGCAAGAAATGGCCAGAACCATGATCAATGAGACAAACGTTGCTAAGATCTTCTGGGCAGAGGCAATAAACACAGCATTCTACATTCAGAATAGAATCTCAATAAGACCTATTCTAGAAAAGACTCCATATGAATTGTGGAAGAACAGAAAGCCCAACATTTCATATTTTCATCCATTTGGATGTATCTGTTTTATGTTAAATACAAAGAATTATTTGAACAAGTTTGACTCTAAAGCACAGAAGTGTATTATGTTAGGATACTCTGAACGCTCAAGAGGGTACAGAGTATACAATACAGAAACACAGACTGTGGAAGAATCAATCAGTGTTCGTTTTGATGATAAGCTTGACTCTGAAAAGTCAAAGCAGAATGAAGTTTTTGCAGGTATGGAAATTGAATTTACAGGTTCTGAAGACAAGTCATCAGAAGCTCTCAACACAAACACTCCTTCAACGTCTGAAAGGAGCACTGCTAGCAATCCTACAACAGCTTTTGATCAACCTCAGAAGAGATTACCCAGAAGCAGCTTGGATCACCCAGAAGAAACCATCTTAGGAAGAAAGGAAGATCCAATCAGAACAAGAGCAAGCTTCAGAAATTCTGAAGAAACCCTCATGGGACTTGTGTCTCTGATTGAACCTTCTTCTATTGATGAAGCACTTCTGGATAATGACTGGATTCTGGAAATGCAAGAAGAGCTGAATCAATTCACCAGAAATGACGTATGGGATCTTGTTCCCAGACCAAAAGGATTCAACGTCATGGGAATAAGATGGGTGTTCAGAAACAAGCTAAATGAACAAGGTGAAGTCATCAGAAACAAAGCACGACTGGTTGCACAAGGTTATAGTCAGCAAGAGGGGATAGACTATACAGAAACCTTTGCCCCAGTCGCCAGGTTAGAATCTATCAGACTTTTAATTTCATTTGTTGTTAATAGAGGCATCACTATGTATCAGATGGATGTCAAAAGTGCATTCTTAAATGGTTATATAGAAGAAGAGGTTTATGTGCACCAACCCCCTGGTTTTGAAAATACAAAACATCCATAACATGTTTTCAAACTAAAGAAGTCACTATATGGTCTGAAACAAGCTCCCAGAGCTTGGTATGAAAGACTAAGTAACTTTCTGTTAGAAAATGAATTCACCAGAGGGAAGGTGGACACTACCTTGTTCTGTAAGTCATTTAAGAATGACATCTTAGTCTGTCAAATTTATGTTGATGATATTATTTTTGGATCTACTAATCCTTCTCTTGGAAGAAAATTTGCTAAGTGTATGCAGGCAGTATTTGAGATGAGCCTCATGGGGGAACTGAAATTCTTTCTAGGAATTCAGATCAATCAAACTCCAGAGGGAACTTACATTCATCAGAGCAAATACATCAGAGATCTTCTGAAGAAATTTGACCTCTCAGAATGTAAGCCATCAAAGATTCCAATGCATCCCACGTGCATTCTGGAAAGAGAAGAGGTAAGCAAAAAGGTAGAACAGAAAGTCTACAGAGGTATGATTGGTTCTCTCCTTTATCTGATAGCTTCAAGACCTGATATATTATTCAGCGTTTGTATTTGTGCTAGATTCCAATCAGATCCTAGAGAATCTCACTTAACAGCTGTTAAGCGAATTTTCAAGTATCTGAAAGGTACTACTAATCTGGGTTTATTTTATAGAAAATCTAGTGATTACAGCTTAGTAGGCTACTGCGATGCTGACTTTGCTGGAGACAGAGTAGAGCGTAAAAGTACTTCTGGAAGCTGCCAGTTTCTGGGAAACAATCTGATCTCTTGGTCCAGCAAAAGGCAATCCACAATTGCGCTATCAACAGCAGAAGCTGAGTACATAGCAGCAGCAGGATGTAGCACACAAATGCTCTGGATGAAAAGTCAGCTTGAAGACTTCCAGATTTTTGAGAGTAACATCCCTATACTCTGTGACAATACTTCTGCTATTTTCTTAAGTAAGAATCCTATTTTACATTCTAGAGCTAAGCATATAGAAATAAAACATCATTTCATTAGGGACTATATTCAGAAAGGAATTTTGAACTTAAAATTTATAGATACAGACCATCAATGGGCTGATATCTTCACTAAACCCCTTTATGAAGATAGGTTCAATTTCATTCTGAACCATCTCAGCATGAAAATCTGCCCAGAGTGAAAATGCTTTAAGTCTATATATTTATCTTCAGAATGTATTTGTTTTACTGTGAACTGCTGATCAATCCCTTTTCAGAAAGATAGAACATGCAGATTGTATCATATGCTAGTCTTAAAGATCTGAGCATCTCAGCTCAAGGATAGACATGCTGATCACTAAATCAAACAAGTGTCATCCAATCATCAGCAAATCTCTGAAGCAGAACGCGTGCACGCTTCTGAGAAGGCAAAACGCTGATTGGGTGCATTGAGACACATGTCTGGTAACCGTTTCAAGTATCTTTCTCAAATCCCCCAAAATCAGCAAGCATTAAATGAAAGTAATCATGTTTTTAAAACGTAATCATGATTTTATTTCTCTTTCTTGAAACCGTTTACTCTTTCAAAATATTCTGAAATCTATTTAAGCATGTTAACTTCTCACATTAATCTTTTACAGTTTCTCATTATCTCTCAAATATTTTCTGTATTTTCTCTGTGTTCATCTCTTTCAAACTTAAACCCTTTTTCTCAGTTTTCTCAGAAAAACCCTAAGTGTGAACATGGCAACCTCCAGCAGTGCTTCTGCAGGTTCTCATAAGAAAGCTTCCTCTGAACAGTACTAAGTTCCATTCATAACACTTCTTACACCAGTGAAGAATCTTGAAGTGTTGTCTGAACTGATTATTGATTTTGGCAGTCTGAAAGAGAATGGTTTTGACTTGACAAAAGAAGTTAGGGCACAGAAATGGGAGAGATATTTCGACAGGTTGGTTGGACCAACATTCCCAATGTTAGTCAAGGAGTTCTGGATTCATGCGTCCGCTTCAACGCATCAAGTCACCTCACCTCCTACATAATGGGAAAGAAGATTGTGATCACTGAGGATCACATAGCAAAATTGATTGGTTACAGTGGCGGTGGCATCCGCTGTATTGATATGGCTGAAAGATGCTCTGACGTTGGTGTCATAGCAGAACAGATTTTCACCCATGGGGTGCCCAGCAGCAAAATCAGAGACCTAAAGGATCACCACAGAGTTTGGGCGAAGATCATTCTGGGGTGTTTTAATCATAGGAAGCCAACAAGTTCCCCTGATTACATAAATATAGATCAGCAGTTTCTGATCTATTTTATCAATCAGAAGGTAAAAATCAACTTGGCTCATCTTCTGTTTAATCACCTCAGAACAAGCGTGAAGGAAACCAGGGAAGAAGAAAGAACAAAGAGGGATTGGATACCCTTTGGAAGGTTAATATCAGATATTCTGACTGAGAATAGGCTGATAGAGCACCTGATAGAAGCTCAAGAGTTAAGCACCATTGAACCAACTGTTGGCAAGCCTCTAAACGCGAAGAATCTGAAGAAAATGAAGTTAATAGAGAATATCAGAAAGGAACCCAGCGTTACTCCTACTACTGACATCACCAGCAGAAGAGTCCCACTGAGTGACTTTCCATTATTTTCTGAGATAGAATCTAAACCAGTGGTGGTTCTCAGATACTTGGACGCGTGCAAGGCTGATGGTACAGATCCCAAGCTGAATATCAAAGATCTGCACCAACCTCAACCAGAAGTTACACTGAAGAAGACGAAGAAAAGGAAGGCCCCTTCAGAAGGATCATCCCAGCAGACACCCAAGAAAAGAGGTAATTTATCTGATGCATCTGTTTTAAATTCTTCTGCTATTCCAACATCAATCCTCACTCCAGCTTCTCATGAAATCCCAATCCCCATCCCAACTATAGATGAAATCGAACCAGAAGATGACCCTTCTGAGGCACTAACACTCAGAAGACCCCGCACCAAACATCCCAAACCAACAACTTCAACAACATCAGAACTTGACAAAGTTCTGTCTGATATTGATCAACATGCTCCTGATCACCTCTCCAATAATCCAAACTCTGAACCACAAATTGCCAAATCTCCTCAACCAGAACAACCTCTCTCACCCATTCCAGAAGAACCACATATTCCTGAACAACCAGAAATTCCTCCTCCTTCTCCACAACCAGCAATTCCTTCTCCCTCTCCTCAACCAGAAATTCATCCACCATCACCTCAACCTGAGTTTCATCATTCTGAAACTCCCTCTCCTCCACCTCCTGAACCTCATTCTCCTCAATCCTCTGAGCCACAACCTCTGGCAATCCAGCTGCCATGTGGAACAACAATAACCATGGCCCAGCTGCCATCCTCGCCAGAATCTACCCCACCAAATACTCCAAAAACCCCAAACAGTCCAATCATTATTTCTGATTCTCCCACTCCATCTCCCAAACAAACAGCTCCCAAACAAACCACAGAAGACCCCAGCAGGACCTTCATAGATTTAACAATCCTTGACCGTCTTGCTGATCTGAAACATAAAATAGCCATTCCAAAACCAAAACAGCCAGATGTTGGCTCTGGCATTATGAATTTTGAAACAGGTTTGCAGCAGTGGATTGCTTCTCTGAAGCAAGTCTGTCCCGGAATGATTGATCCAGCTGCCTCTGACCAGCTCTGGACACGATTCAGAATTTGGGTACGTGCTGAAGCTCTAAAATTGCAAGACATCAATTATGAGCAAGCACAGCAGAATTTCAGCAAGCTTCTGAACAAAGTAGGAAGTCAGCTGCTGAAAGAAGACGTGCTCCTTCTGGATAGTGAGCCATGGTCTGAGAGGCGTCCAGCTTCAAAAGTGCAGCCAGAAGAAGATCAGGCTATTCAAGTTGAAGCCAGTCAAGCTGAAGATGTTGCAGAAAGCTCTCAGAAGCTCCCTGTTTCTGATGTTTCTCAAGCTGCCTTGGACATGCAGACTCTGGAAGAGCTAAAGCTGAATGATATCCGTCTGCAGCAAAGGATGGATGAAAATGATCAGAAGATGAAGGAAAGGATGGATGTGCAGGATAGCAAGATAGATATAGTAGTCAGCATGGTGCACAAGCAGACTGAAACTGCTGATCAAATTAAAGCAATGTTGGAGACTCTGTTCACACGCCTTCCTCCCCAACCTTAGATTTTCATTCATGCTATTTTCATGTTTTCTTTGCATATCTTCTGTACTGTTTTGTCTGGCTCTGACCATTTTAATATGACAAGTTTTTCTGCTCTAATTGTTTTAGCACATCACTTACACTTTTTGATTGTTGACAAAAAGGGGGAGAACAAGAATGATATTTTTCAATAACGGATTACTGAGACAGAAAATCTCAAACATTCTAACTCTGATATACTTGAATATGTTTTCTGTTTTCTTTGCTTAAGTCTACAGGTACAAGAATGCTCTCTGATTCACTGAAGACTAAAGCTCTGATACTCTGATCCAAAGCAAAGCTCTGATAAAGCTCTGATATTCTGATCTGAAGCTCTGCTCTGATATTCTGGTCTAAAGCTTCTGATAGTCAAAGCTCTGATATTCTGATGTTCAAAGAAAGTCAATAAAGATCTGATCCTGAAGAACTCTTGGAATTAAAAAGGGAAGTTATAAATTCAGGGGGAGTATCTCCGATCTCAACTCTCATATCTCTTTATCCCTTATCTTTGATAACTTCTTACTCTGATACATCTTATCATATAGTTATCTCTGATACTTTTTCACGTTACTTTCAATTAAAAATATCTAGTTTTTGTCATCATCAAAAAGGGGGAGATTGTTAGAACAAAGTTTGAATCTACTACCCTAAGTTTAAGTTTTGATGATAACAAAATGAAAAGATATATTAAATTATGTGATTCATGTAAGAACTATTTGCTACCTAAAATATTACCTTCTGTTTTGCAGAAACTCTGATAGGTATCAGCAGGAGTACACTTAATCAGCATCAGAATATTGGTTATCAACATCAGCATCAGAAGATGCTATATCAGAAAACCAGAATCAGAAGAACAACTCACGCGTATGCTGAAGCTTGATGAACAGAACTGCACTCAACACTCTGATAAAGACAACAACAGTTCATCAGCACTTAAGCAGAGTCAGAATGAGCCAAAGCCAGAACACGCTTTAAGTAGCAACGGTACTGTGCATTCAAAGCGAATTATTACCAACGGCATCATTCCAGACAAGATCTGCTTAATAAGGAAAGTTTGTTATTGGCATTGAATCAAGATTATTGCTCCAATGTTCAACATTTTCAATGCTATATAAACAAGACAATGAAGATTGAATTGGCTAATGCTCTACAACTATTTCCACGCCTAAAAGCTATTCATCATCTTCTCATTCTCAGTTTGCTAAAAAGCTCCATATTTCCTTACTCTATTATCTTTAGCAATCTAGTTTCAATAAGCTTAAGTTGTGTAATATCACAATTGTGATAAACCGTTTTTGTAGAAAACACTCACACACCTAGATTTCCATTCTGTGTAAGAAAGTGATTCCTTGACAAACCGGGTTATGGTTTGAATCAAGAAGGCTTTAGCAGTTGTTAAAGCAGATTGTAATATTCAGTTGAATATAGTGGATTAAGACCTCGTTGGAGAGAGGCGAAATCACCTTGACGGGTGGACTGGAGTAGTTTGAGATCAAACGAACCAGGATAAAAATATCGTGTTCATTGCATTGATTTTCAGTTTTACAATTCAACCCCCCCTTCTTGTGTTTTTCACTTCTTCAACAACAAGCTCCACCAAAGGTCGACTCCATTGCACTCGACACCCGCTTTGACAAAGATTAAGTCGAGGCCCCCAATGTCGAACATGATCATCTTTAGCCTGTCCCAAATGGAGACTTTGAGTTCATCCCCCTCGACAAAGACCCGAACAAAGGCGTGAAGATCGGTGTCGGACTCTCCGACCTAGCAAGGAAACAACTCAAAGCCTACTTAAGGGAGAACACTGACCTGTTCGCGTGGAACGCTGCAGAGATGCTCGGACTCAGCCCTGAGGTCGCCTGTCACCAACTTGTTATGGATCTAGCCGCTAGGGAAGTAGTACAACATAGGCGTAAGCAGTCTCCCAAAAAAGTGAAGGTTGTTGAAAAAGCTGTAAAAGACCTCCTAGGGGAAATTTTATTTCTTGAGGCCCGATATTCAACTTGTCTCTCAAATTTTGTACTTGTTAAGAAAAATAATGGAAAATGGCGTATGTTTATTAACTATACTGATCTCAACTAGGCATGTCCCAAAGATTCTTTTCCTTTACCTAACACCGACATGCTGGTCGACAACTCGGCCAGCTACAAAATATTATCATTTATAGACGCCTACTCAGGCTATAATCAAATTTGAATGGCGATGAGTGACAAACATTGCACCTTCTTCATGACCGAGTCATGCAATTACTAATACAACGTAATACCCCTCGACCTAAAAAATACAGGAGCAACATACTAGCATATGATGAACAAAGTCTTCCACAGGGAGATCGGGGACATGCTCGAGGTGTACATGGACGACATAATCGTCAAATCTCAAGTGGAAACCAACCATTCTGCCCATCTCAAAAGAGTTTTCTCCCAAGCAAGGCAATGCAAAATGATATTCAACCTGGAGAAGTGCACCTCTGAGGTCAAGGCGGGAAAATTCCTCGAATTCTATCTGGCCGAATAGGGAATTAAGGCTAACCCCGATAAATGTAGAGCATTTTCTAAGCTCCCCACGCCAAGCTCGAAAAAATCCATACAAGTCCTGAACAACATGCTCACCTCGCTTTCGTGTTTCGTGGCAAATTCACGCTTCATGCACTCCTGTTTTTCAAACTCTTGTGTAAAGAGGAGGCTTTCGAGTGGACCGAGGAGTGAGAGCAATCCCTCTTCCACCTCAAGTGAATCCTTTCACAACCGTCCATGTTATCATGACCAGAGAGAGGGTAAACTTTGTTCCTTTATCTGGCTGTCTCCACTGAGGCTGTAAGCGTGACCCTCGTCCGTGAGACACCAGACATGCATAAACCAGTGTACTTTACTAGCAAAGCGTTACAAGGCCACAAGGTCAGATATCAACAAATTGAAAAGTATCCTTAGCCCTCATCAACATGGCGAGGAGACTCAGATATTACTTCCTGACCCACACAGTCATCGTACGAACAGGACAACCTGTGAGACAACTCCTAGGTCAATCGGACATGGCCGATTGAATGTTGAAATGGTCCCTAGAGCTTTTGTAGTTTGACATTCAGTACGAGAGTAGGAAAGCCATTAAAGCCCAAGCATTGGCCAAATTTGTTGCAGATATGACCACCCAAGAACCCCCTGCAGGTGGGAAACACAAGTGGACCATCTTTGTGGATGGAGCTTCCAGCTCGACAGGAAACAGAGCAGGAATCCTCCTAGGAAACGAAGAAGGCGTCGTGATAGAACATTCTCTCGCCCTGTTGTTTCTCACGTTGAACAACCAGGCTTAGTATGAGGCCCTGCTCGTAGGATTAAGGATGGTCGAAGACCTAGGTGCCCAAGAAGTACAAGTATTCACAAACTCCCAACTCATTGCATCTCAAGTTCGAGGAGAATATCAGGCTAAGAGCAATAGCCTTATCGAATACCTGAACCTAGTCAAATAACGGATAAAGAAGTTCGATCGGGCAGAAATTAAACACATACCCGCGAATAAGACACACAGGCCAACATACTTTCAAAACTCACGAGTACAAAGACAAAAGGTGGGGGAAAATTCGCCATCCAAGAATCTCTTTCCCGTCCAAGCATTGAAAAATCCACTATGTCGCCTGAGGTGAATGCCATCAGGGACAATTCGTGTTAGATGAACCCGATATTTAATTATCTCATGAAGGGAGAATTACCCGCTGACCAAAAAGAGGCCAATGCGACCAAACGACGGGCCTGCTCTTACGTAGTGGTTGAGCATAAACTTTATCAACGGGGATTCTCCTTCCCACTTCTAAAATGCATCGATGAATCCAAAATCCCCGAGATCTTACAGGAAATCCCTGAGGGAATCAGCACTCAACACTTGGGCGGAAGATCTCTGGCACGAAAGGCGTTGCGAGCAGGGTACTATTGGCCCACCATGCAGCAAGACACGAAGGAGCATGTCAAAAAATGCAACAAATGTCAAAGACACGCGGACATGCACCTCGCACCCCCACACGAACTCAAACATTATCATCCCCGTGGTCGTTCGCCTGGTGGGAGATGGACATCCTCGGACCGTTTGTACAAGGATCATATCAAAATAAATTCCTAATCGTGGTCGTCGACTATTTCATAAAGTGGATAGAGGCTGAAGCCCTAGCCAGAATCACGTCACACAACATCCTTCTTTTCTACAAACAAAACGTGCTTGCCCAATTTGGCATACCACGGGCGCTCGTCATTGACAATGGGACACAATTCACTGACCAAAGCTTCCAAGACTTCGTCGCTAAGCTCGGCACCAAACAGCACTTCACGTCCGTCAAACACACTCAAACCAACGAGCAAGCCGAGTCCGCGAATAGAGTTATCTTGCGAGGACTCAAGCGCAGGTTGGGCGAAGCAAGAAGGGGTGGGTCGAAGAGCTGCACAACATCCTGTGGGCTTACCGAATGACACCATACTCGACGATCAGCGAAACCCCATTTCGACTAACCTATGGCACCGAAGCTGTAATTCCCGTGGAAATCATGGAGCCATCTAGACGAACTAAAGTCCCTTTAGACGAGGAACTAAATGATGAGGCCCTAAGGGAAGAGCTCGACCTAGTCGAAGAAATCCAATCAGGAGCTGCTATATGTGAAGCCACACTAAAACAACAGATAGCCCTGTGTCATGACACCAAAGTCATAAAACGTGAATTCTAGGTTGGAAGCCTAGTCTTGCAGAGAAATCAGAAAGATTCCCGTGAAAGAAAGATGGCCGCCAACTGGGAAGGACCTTACCACGTCCACGGGGCAACGGTAACTGGAGCCTACCACCTCGAACTCCTAAGTGGAGAACCACTACCTCGACCATGGAATGCTACAAAGCTGAAACAATATTACAGCTAGGTCCCTGATAAGTGTCGGGGCGCGACAGTCGACATACCCTCTCTGAAAAATGATAGGGCTCGCTTGACCATTGAAGCATGTTAAGGCACGAACATAGCCTCCAACTAATAACGAAAGGCAGGTTTTTTTTCTCATTGGTCGAGTGGAACCTTATCCCGACAGGGACACCTCGACTGAGCTCCAATGTTGAAGTACCCAATAGGAAGAACACCCAGTTCACGATGGGAAGTTCACGCCACAAAGTCAAGACCTCGACCGCGATCTTGACCTCATCTCTACGGAATGCTACTTCTCTTCCTCAACACATCCCAACATGTGTCGACCACAACTAAGGTCCAACACAAACCTCTACTAATCGAAATTCCACATTTCACGAAATAAATAAATCAAGCACGATGACAAGAAAATATCTAACATACAATAGAAAGGAAAAATAAAGGCATTTATAAGATCCGACCATGAAGGACGGCGTTGTCCAAATATTACAAAACGTGGGACACGCATACCCGAACAAAAGAAAATCAGGCGAAGCCCTTGTCAAAAAAGTTTACAAAAATATGGGCACGCGGACCTCCAATCCAGGTGAAAACAAACACTAGCACACATACCAAATTAACGAACGGGCACACATACTCAGAAACTTAATCTCAACTCTCATCCTCGTCGTCACTCTCTTCCCCGGGATTATCCTCGGGGGGATAAAATATCTTCCCGTTAACCACCTAGTTAAATGGCCTCGCACCTTCGACCACTAGCTCGACCCCTTGGTTAAGGATCTTGAGCTACTACACTGTCATGTTGAAGCCATAACCAAGAGTTTCCACGACATCTTGCTTAAGCACACGACTCCGAGCGATCAAATCTTTCCTAGTCTCAAGGGAATTCTTCGCGTCATTCACTTCATCTGTAGGCGCTACAATCTCCTTCAACTTCTTTATCCGAGCAGTCATTCGCTCGTTCTCCTTAGCAGCAGCTTCCAGTTGAGGCCTTAGCTCATTCAAATCTTTGAGGAGCCAGACCTGTGCTTCGTACTTCGTCTCATGGTTAAGGATATCACCATTTAGTTTTTCATTAATTCCATTCAACTTTTGGATCTGGGCATATGCTTTATCATGAGCAGTCTGAGAGCCAGCAGCCTCATCACGGTGACCACATCTTTTGACAGGTTCCTCCTCCAGGTTTCTTATGGCTTCCCTCTCCTCCTTATTAATACCTAAGGAACTCTCCCCGCTGAAGATACCTCGGTTGAGATAGCAGGGAGGCAACATGAAAACCACCCCAACACCCTTGTCCCCTTCGACATGCGTCACATGCTCGGGGTCCTCCACACATTTCCTTTTCACTAGTTGTTCAGGAGGGGGGCTGGGTCCCTAAAGGGGAAGATGAATCGCTTGGACAGGCTGAAGTTTTGGCATGTTCCTGAAGCTGAGCAACCCGATTTTTAGGCCCCAAGTTAGATGCATTCTTGGGCCTCAACTTGAGTAAACATTCTGAGAGAGTCTCCATCCGATCTGCAATCAAAAAGAAATTGTTGGTCACAAGACAAAAGTACAAACATAAAATTACAAGCACATCCCCTACCTAGAAGTCTCAAAGCCTCATCGTTAAAGGAGAACTCGAGGAACGCTTTCATGTTAATCAGTCTGGGAACGAAGAGATGATCCCCTTTATTATCAAAGAGAAAGTTATTGCCCATGTTCATACACTTTTCCGGGGAAAATCTCTTGACATAAGCCGCCAACTTGTCGTAAGAGAGCTGATCCCAGGCGTCTAAGTCCTCGGGCTTCACTGTGTAATACTCGGGCTTCTACTTAAAGTGTTTCCATTGCCACTCAAGAGGAAACTTCGTCGTCAGTCGAGTCCCTGTCTAACCACCCTCGACCTCTTCCGAGCGATCATACAAAGAATCCACGGCCGCATCAGTAAGAGGCTTCACGATGAAATACCTCTCTTCAAAGTTGCACATAGATTCAAGGTGTAATTGAAATAGTTTTCCAAATTGTTTGAACAACACCCAGGCTTGTCGCCCTCCAATGGTCTACCGTTGCAGGTGAAAGATATGAAAGAAGAGGGTCAAAGTGGCACCAATATGGAGATATTGGCATACTAGCTTGAACGCTGGCATAAACGCGAGCGCATTCAGATGAAGCTGGGAAGGTTCTAGTTGCAACCATTGGAAGACCCCCACATGAAAATCGTTGAAGGGCAAACGCACCCCCTTCTTTAAAAGCAAACTCATACATAGGGAAACATTTTCTCGGGAATGTTGAGCATATCCTTTGACTTCGATGAGGGATTTGAAGCACCTAATTGGCAAAGGCACCCTCTGCTTAGTCCTCAGGGACATTGAATGCGTCTGAAGCATCCTGCGAAAGACATGACCTTTTACTTCAAGGCTCGGGCATGACCCAATCCAAAGGATCATTCGCGACCATAACGTCACCCTCGTTGGTATCGGGCATGATGTCTTCCTCGACTTGGTGTTCCATCGTACCTGAAAAGTGAGGGAAATAGTGAATTCAACACCATCAAATTCACCCTTCCACCGTAAATTAAGTGAAAGGGTGATTAATGTGTCGAGGAATGGACCTCAACCCAAGCCCTCGACAGCCAACACCGAAATGGTCGATGCCATGCGCGGGGAAATTTCATCAAACAATAAGTTGCCTAAATCCTCCCCACTATTTGGGGGGACGACCCTGATGCGAGTCAGAAAGAAATTATGAACCTATGAATCTTCATCCACATCCATGAACTTTGATGAACATCCATGGATATTCATTTTAGAACCCATGAATCTTCATCCAGAGATTCATCTGTTCATGGAAAAACCCAAGTGTTTAATCTAAAAAATCTAAGAAAAAGCATGATCAAGAAGAAATCACTAACTTGGAGAAGATTATCGTTGAAGACATCTACGGTGGTGTTAGAGCAGCAGATCCACGAGAGAACGTATGAGAGAGGAGAAGAGAAAGCTTGAAAATGAACCTCCTGATCCCCTTTTTATAGATAGCTCCCACCTCACGAGGTAGAATGCGAAAAGTCATCATTACTTGGGCTTTTGGATTGCCCTACGTAATGATGGCACCCCAAACAGTTGTCATGTGGGGCTGGCGAGAGGACACATCGCCCACAGCGGTCTCACGCAAAACCATGCGCATGCACCATTCCAATATCGGAAGTGGGAAAAAGCTCGACATTATTACAACGCCTTACATACGGGTACATTAATGCCATTCCACTCTCGACAGCGGGCAAATGCTTGACATCATTACAATGCCTTACAAATGTGCACGTCGAAGACGCGCACTCGAGGAAACTCCTTGCATCCCCGAGAATCTAGGTCCCTAACAGGCACGGCATTGATATGAGCAGAATATGAAGTCGACCAATGAAATTCTCCCTGGGCGGGTCGACCAAACCACACTCGAATTTCTGACTCCCCCTTAACATGAATCATAGAGCCTTCTCCAACGTGAGTTGACGGTTCCCCCCTCTCGGGCAACACTTCCCCGACACTTGAATTAATATCAAGTCATCACCCTTTCTCCAAAGGGAAATAACTTGGGGGGCTCCTGTTCTAGACTGGGCTGGCACTTTCCCCACTGTTGGGGAGGCCCTATCTAGCGCCTTTACAAAGTCCTAAAGTGCGGCCAAAACTGAGGACCTTTGGACATTTCCCCACGTGTCCACTAGGATAACATGATTTGTGTCCATAACGTCAACATCCTTCCCTTCGAGAATAACGGGTCCAACTTCCCTGCTTTCTCGGGGCAGTTGACCAGGGAGGAGGCCACATGTTGGACTCCATACACCCGTAAACCCTAGCAGTCTTTGTTTTTGGGCCTCATCGTGGCCCATTACTGAAGACCTTGGGCCAGCGCTGAGGGATATAAATACCCTCTCACTTTATAGGTCCGTGTATTCATTCATTTACCCATACTCTCATGCTTTACATACACTTAATCTGAACCTTACTTTGGTATCTGAGTGTCTTGCAGGTACCCCTCCCCCACTTTACATTTAACCACTGCTCGACTTAAAGCTCGTGGGCCTTGACAATCTTCTGATCTGGTACGATCAAACTTAATATCACATAATGCACACCAATTACTCATTTTACATCGACACATATGACTCAAATTCAACTCAATGCAATATGCATGTAGTACAAATTATTATCCTTATACAATTTTTACGTTTAAACCGGGTCCATCTCCAAGACTGATAACCACCAAAAAGCTCGTCCTCTAAGCTCTAAACTAATCCTCTAGGTTTGGGACAAGTCACTAGCTTCCAAGAAACTAGCAAACATTTCCTCTTGACAATAAATGATGCATGTGCAATTTCAACAATTATATGCAATTAAGACCATCTCTCAATCTTAATTATACCAGTATATCTCATAATTCATCTCATTTTAAATTATCTTGCCATTGAACAAACATATATATATTTCATGTTATCATTCACATATGAATCACATTCATAGAATTCATCAATTCAACACATCACAATAACACATAGAAAACAATGTTAAACAATGTTATTACCATCCAACATCAATTCTCAACATACATATACATACATACATACATGTCATTTTACACAATCACACAATGATTAAATCACATACAAAACTATTTTTATTGAAAAGAATGTCGCTCTAGCTTTCTAATGCTTCGAACGGAGACTCAAACAAAGTTACAGTTCAAAAGTTGTGAATTTTTGACGTTTTACAAATAATTTGCTCCCAGACTACTTCGCTAAGAGAACTCTGCGATATGTAGAAAATTATGTGCGGACTGAATGATTTCCTGTGCAATTTCTTCCCTCAAAATACATTTTAACATCAAATTTACTGTAATTTAAGGCATTATAACCTATATCTAACATATAGGTTCAATTACAAACATAAAAACATGATTCAAACATCAATTTCATGATTTCTCATTCAAGACCTAAGCATGTCAAAAACTTAGAAATTGAAATATAACTTCCTAATCATGTTTGCTACCCATTATAAACATCACATACTCCCATAATCAAATGAAAACCATCCATAATCAAATTGAAATATAACCTTTTCTAGGGTTCTCTCTTCTTCTCTTTTCTTTTGTCCTCTTTTCCTCTTTCTTCTCTTCTCTTATTTTGACAACTTCTCTCTCTAGATCTATTTTCTCTTTTTTTTTTTACAAGACACATACTAACTATTATTTTACTCTAATGGGCTTATCTCATTCACTCATACTAATGTGACACATAAGGCCCAATTATTCATTTGTTTTTCTCACAACCAATGACTCAATATACAAATAACACATATATTCACAAAATCACACAATTAATTAATTTATTATATTATATAATAATTAATAAAATAAATAACTAATAAAATAAATAATAAATAAGAAAATCTGTATGTTACACATCGCCACAATCTGAAGCACCACACCCACACCATTCATCTGCCCCAACTTCTTCTGATTCATAAAACTACTCTGCAGCAAAATCGCCAAAATCTCTGACGCATAATGCTTATTCCCATCAAACTCCCTCACCTTAATCTTCACCAATAACCACTTCAACAACTTAGTCTTCTCATAAACCACCACTGCCACGGAAGGTTTCACCTCAATCAAATTCTCAATTGTAGCAAGCGTATTATAAATAGAAGCATTCTCATCAGGATCAGACTCTGACAAACGTTGAAGATTCTGCACCAAAAGCTCCAACACACTATTAAGAAAATACTACAGATAATTAAGTTAAAAAACTTCAAGTTAATTAAGTTCAAACAATGTTTATTTTGTTAAAAAGATATGATGAACTCATTCAATCAATAATGAGTATTGTCACATATCGGATGCTTTTGAGCTTCCTTTTCAGAAACATTCACAACTTGGATTGGAAAGTATGCAACAACATCGATATAACACCGTTATAGCTGCAAAAGATAGTTGTTTAGTGAAGGTGTTATATACATGTAGGAAACTTACCACTGTCTCTACCCATCAACTTGATGACACTGAAATACCAACATCTCCAACACCTGTATAAAACTAGAAAACAAAAACAAAACTTCATTTTAAAACTCCAATATGATCCTGACAAACACAATTACATTCTGCATTATATTGTTTCTTTGATCCTCAAACAAACACTGTAACATTATTCCATTCAAAATATAGTCTATTACCAAGGAGAATTATATTCCTGAAACACGCCAATGTTGCTTTCTAAAGTTTCAAAATCACAATCTTCATTGGAACTGCTATCTTCCATGCATCTTCCCCCTTCCGTGTCAGCTAACACAACAAAACCTGAAACAAATAATAAGAAACATCATTGAAAAAATAGATATGGATATTTTTTATAGCAAATCATTAGTTTCAAATATCAAAATAGTTGGTAAATCGATGTCACGGATTATCACATAAAGGATGAAGAGGAAAAACATAACATATTAGAAGCAACTTGGAGTGAAGGTATAAAACATCACTTTCAAATCCTATAAACAGTGGCCGACCATCACACGTTCCTTATGAATCTAACATCACCGATAGAATAGCCTTTCGTCCTCCTCTCCCTTATTCGCTCCATTGTGGTCTTTTGTTTCGATCAATGTTTTGATTGTTTTGATTCTAAAATAGAAGAAAGAAATAGAGAAAAGAAAGAATAAAGAAGCAGAAGAGTAAGACAAAAAGAAAGAAGAAGAGGAAGAGAACTTCAGAGAGAAAGAGAGAGAAAAAAGGACGAGAGAGAAAGAGAAGAATTTTATGTTGTTTGAAATTTGAGTTAAAGTATACATTGAAAGAAGAGAAAATAGTAAAATATCATTTAAATTGGATCAAGTTACATCATCAATCCATTTCAACCTAATTATCAAAGGAAAAAAAACAACAACTTTGTAATTTAAATAGAACTAAGTGACATCATTAGTTGAAAAAAGTATTTTTTTTAGACACAAAATGCCTTCATTTTAGTATAGTGGCAGATTAAGAGGCAAGGGTAGAATCATATTTTCCATAACCACTAAGGTTCGTAGATGGACTATAAAGACTCCCTCTACCACAACAGAGTTTATGACTTACTTTTAGACATTAAACCATACAATTTGAATTTGGTTACGTAACTTTGTTGCATACATTAAATCAAATTAAATATATTATTGTTTAATCCAACTAATTCTTTTATTATTATTTTATATAATCATTTTTTTGAAAAATCATTTTTATCTAATAAATAAGATTAATTTTAGGCAAAATTCCCATTTTGGTCCCTTAATTATAGGTCATGGTTCATTTTGGTCCCTTGACTTTTTTTCGTACCAAATTGGTCCCTTAATTTTCAAAATGTAACAAACAAGTCCCTTCCGTTAGTTGGCTCAAACGTTCGTTAACTTGACCTACGTGGCAGGTGAGCTGGCATGTTATCTTTATCTTCTTTATATGCATTCTTCACCATCATCTCTGCTCTAGATGTGTTTCTTTAGTTGTGCAAATCCTACCCTGCTCCAGATGCGTTTTCATCTCCATTTTCATATTGTTCAAGTCGTTTTGCTCCATTCACCATGAATACTAATCATTCTTCTTCGCAAACGAATATGGAGAAATCTGAAAGTGTTGAGTCATGTGTAAACAGTAGCTCACGAATTGCACCACTTTGCCTTTGTGGAGATAAAGTTGTTCTTCGTAGGGCAACCACTGAGAAGAATTTTGGAAAGAAATTTTTGGGTTGTCACAGTTACAAGTTAAGCCCTAATTTCAGTTTGGGTATGTTAAAAATGGTAAATAGAGTTTGATCCATATTTTAAATTTGCAGGGACTGTTGCAAAGAGGATGTGGTTTCTTCGATTGGTTTCACGAGGAATTGGCAGAAGACATAAACCAAGTATTGATTAATAGATTGGAAAACATATAAAAGGATTTAGATGAAACCAAGAATCAATAAGAAAATTTGAGGGTTAGAAATGAAGAATTAGGGGATGTTGTGTCAAAACTTCAAATTCAACTGAACAAGATGTTGAAGTGGAAAAAATCATTGAAGGTTATGTGTTTTGTAATGTTATATGTATGTTTCATTAATATGTTTTAGGAGTATGTATCAGGTGTAATGTGCAACCTTATGTATAATTGTAACATAATTTATCAGTTTAATATGACTTCTTTTGTTTGGCATATCATTGTTTGTAGCAACATAATTTTGGGCATTACCAGTAAATGAACATATCAGATTAAATGAACATTATCAGTTTAATATGAACTGATCATATGAACTTGAATATATCAGATTAAATAAACATTATCACAAAATGACATTACTTTATATTGTTGAAAGTGTAAGTTAATAATGCGCCTAAGAGGGGGAGGGGGTGAATTAGGTGATGATCAATTTTTACCTTCTCTTTTAAAGTTCTTATTTTTCTGATTATGGTGATGAAAGAAATAAAATGTGAAAAGTAAATGAACACCAGATATATACTGGTTCCCCTCACAGATCGAGATTAATCTAGTCCTCTTGCCAACGCGAAAGATATTTCACTATAGTTTAGAATGATTGTACAAGCTTAATCATACTAAATGTGATGTCTTACTATATAATATATAGGGAGATCAAAGGCTCTTAAATTCTTTAAGATCTTGAACACTAAGTGCAAGAAGAACAATCATCTTCAATGCACACACTTGCTCTAACAATCTTGGAATGCAAGGTTAATCGTATACAAAATCTAATTTTTACAAAGTATGATCAATTCTTGAATAACACTATGGTTATCAAGACACTAAGACAAGATTTAATAAGAAGTTTATAGTTAGATCTAGAGATCAATATATGCTGAAACAATGATGAGTATGAAATTTCTAAACAATGTTTCATGCAATATGTAAATTCTCAAAGTTTTACAACTCTTATGAATTTTTAAAGTTCAAATAATGTGTCATGTGTTATGATCAGAATGCAAACAAATTTTATATGTGAAATGCACCCTTTCATTACACCCTAAATGAGTAAAAAGATATAATGGTTGGACCCTAAGAGGTATCACCCAACAACCAATTAAAACAGAAAATATTTAAAAAAATTCTTCAGTGGTAACCGGTTACTGTAGGACTGTAACCAGTTACACAGACGCGACAACATATATATTTTTCAAATCTGCATGGCTGTAATCGGTTACCCAAAAACTGTAATCGGTTACCACTGAACCAATTTTTTTTATTTCTACGAAGCCCTGTAACCGGTTATTATAATCCTCTAACAGGTTACGACTGAGTGAAAGTGATAAAAAAATTATTTTCTAAGTGATGGACATGCAATGCTTTACTCTTAATTGATCATGACACTTATGTAAAATGTTTAGAGTATATTTTGAGCACTATATCATCTTAAAAAACCTCAATTTAAAACTTATACCTAACTTGTTGAGGAATCTTCATAAATCTTCATCTTGAAAGTTGGTTGTACACTTGTACAAGACTTCATAGAATGATCTTGAACATCTTCTTTTCCATAACCTTGATATTTCTTTGACTTTATGTATGATGGTCTTCATCAAAACACTTTGATTGGAGTGCATGCAATCACAGAAAGACCTGGACATGTTACATGGATATGTTCCAAAATGCATAGACATGTTACATAGACATGTTTCAAAATATTGTCAGAATGATATGTTACATAGACATGTTCCAAAATACATAGACATGTTTCAAAATACTGACTACATGTTGTCATACCTCAAATTTAACCGTCGTATTTTCTACAATCAAATAATTTTTAAACTTGGATTTTATAAAGTTTTTGGTTTATTTATATTAATATTTTAACACTGATTTATTTTGTTTATTTAAAAAATATATATATAATAGTTTACTTTAAATTATTTATATTTCTTAACTAACAAATATTTCTCACCCTTCATAATTTCTAAGCGGCGTTTTTATTTTGAATGAGTACAATGGCCTAACGAGTAATGAAGTGAGGGAAAAGAATATAAATATGAGAGAACCTGGGCTCAAATCTCATCTTTGTCACTTTAGTGCATTTGTTTTCTTTTATTTGTCTTTTCTTTACTGCTATTTTTTTTGCATTATTTGCATATCATAAAATGATAAAAATTGAATTTTTCTTTTATATTAAATTAATTTTTCGTTTTTATTATTAGGTATTTTTTTAAAATTATTTTTTTCATTTAAATAATGATTTTTGTGCAGCTTTTAGACCAAAAATTAAAAAAAAAAAGAAATGAATCATTATTGTAAGAAAAAAATCAAAGTTTATTCTATGTGATTTTTCACACAATAAAAATTTTGATTTGATTTTTATTAAAATTTTAAATCTTTGATTTTCAATCTTAGTTTTAATTTTATGATCTTTGATTTAGTTTCTATTTTTATTTTCAATATTTTATTTTAATCTTTGATTTAGTTTCTATTTCCATCTTCAATATTGGATTTGATTTTAATTATAATTTTTAGAATATTAGATTTTAATTTTAATATTATTATTGATATATTTAGAATTTATTATTATTATTATTATTATTATTATTATTATTAATTTTTTTATTTCATTATTATTAGGATTATTTTAAAATTATTTTTATTTTTTATTTTTTTGAGTACATCTAATTTTAATTTAGATTATGATAATATTTATTTAAATTTAAATTTAAATTAGTCAATTCATGAAAAGAAAATTGAAATTGTTAAAAAAGGTCTTTTTTTCTTTTTTAATTAGCATTTTTTTTATAAATGAATATTTTAATTTTAGTTTTTATTTATTTATTTGTTTGTTAAATCTCTAGTTTTATGCACTAATTAGTCAAAAATCTAAAAATCACATATCATCGAATCAAATATAGACACAAGCTCATAAATACTACCAAAATCATATAGACTTGGACCCCAAGACAGAATTGAATCTCAATTTACAAAATCATGTAAAAAACAGATGAACCACATTTAATTTTTGACCTAAAATTTCATCTTTAAATAGCCTAGAGTTTCTATATCTTTTCCATCCACAATTCATAAATTCACTCCAAAAGTTGTTGCTCTTCATACTGAAGAGAAACAACAACTAAACCCTAAGGTCTCCATTCTATCATCAATCTGAAAAAAGAGGAATTTTGTATCAAAGGAAAAAAGAGAAATCTTGCACCGAAGGAGAAAGGAGAAAAGCACAAAGAAAAGGAAAAGAAGGATGGAGGGAGCAACTTAATTTCGTCACAATATTTTAGGTTGGTATTTTTGTATATCTTTAAACATGTGTATGGATATTGTATTTGATATAGATTAGAAATTATTCTTGTTTGAGTTTTGGTTAGATTGTTTGATTGCTATTTGTTTTATGTATGGTTGATGATATTCGTATTTTTTTATATTATTATTTTCACCTTTTTTTTTATAAAAAAAATCTTTTCTCTAACCTTAAAAAAATATTTTTTTTAACCTTAAGCTTTTTTATTATTATTATAGAAAATCTTTTTTTCTAACCCTAAAAATTCTTTTTTTTAACTTTAACTTTTCTTCTTATTATTAGTATGAAAAAAAGAACTTTTTTTTTATTTTAACTTTTATTCATTATTAAAATACAAAAAAAAACTATAGAAAAATAGAAAATTCCAAAAATATGCATTTAATTTTTAGAGAAAAATATCAAACTCTACAAATCCGGAAGAAAAAAAATACATAAATCAAACTTTTTAATCAAATTAGTCTCACATTTTTAAATGCAAATAGAAGGATTTTACATCCTCTGGTAATTAATAGGTCGAATTAATATTTATTAATTAATTATTCAAGTAAAATACAATTAAAATTCATGTGAACCTTTGTTTATGCCTAGAGCAATAATCAAATGCTATAGCTCAAAGCATAAATGAACAAAGTCAAATTTCTTCGCCTCGAGCAATTTAATTCAGATAAAGATAAAGATTCTTTATCAAGACTCAATCGAATCAATTACTTCGCCTAGAGCGACTTAATTCTGATGAAGACTCGACCTTCTTCAATGATTCAAAATTAATCTAAAACAACTAACCAACAACAAATCATTTTTTACTAACTTAATAAAAATTCAAAATCATTTTCGAAAAAGGGTTAAATAGAGTTAGTTTCAAAATTAACTGCGAACAATGTCTACGATCACTCATTTTTCAAACTCAGACAAGATTCAAGGATAATCTAAAAGCAATTCCATGCAATCCTATAAAAACACCAACCAAACACATCCGAACTATGAAATTGGACTCTGGTTCTTTTCAAGGAGATACGTAGGCACGCGGTTAAAAGCAAGGTGATTCATTCAACTAAAAAAATTAAACATTTTCTTAAATATATGGAAACAACACAACTAAGTAGAAATTCCTGATCTACCCTTAGACCTAAAAATGGAGCCCCTCGAGAACAAGGTAGATGAAGGGTGCCTAATACCTTCCCTTCGTCTAACCAACTCGCGGACTTAGAATCTCTAAACAATTAGGGTTATCTGTTATTCTCCCGTCCTTAGGACAAAATTTAATGGTGGTGACTCGTTATTTTTTTGCCGTTTACAACAACTAGCGACTCTATTGGGGATGCAACCCTAGGGTTTAAGTCTACCCCCTTCTTTTAGATCTAGGGTTTCTATTTTGGGTTTTTCTATTTTTTCTATATTTTGTTTTATATCTGTTTACTGTTTATTTATTTTTTATTAATATTTTTATTATTTTATTATTACATTATTATTGGTGGAATTTAAATTCAAATTTCAATATAACAATCCTTAGAAGAAGGATTGTCTATTGGCCGAGGGGGATAAACACCCCTACGAGCTTTGGTGACGACTTCACCTAGAGTCAGTTGAGTTCCAAGGAATATCTTTTAGAGGGCTATACTCTCTAGGATGTAGAACTTCGTTATTTGGCCAATGACTCTTTGTATAATCCTAAAACAAAATCTCATGACGAGACCTTTTACGACCTAAGAGACGAAAGTCTCAGTCTATAAAGAGGCTCCATCTAATGGAGGCCCTTGTGTCTTTTCCCTCTAGTGTTATCCATGATACCCTTAAGAAAGCCACCTTATGGGGAGGGTAGAATATCCGTAGGACAAAATTAGGAACTTCCGTACTAAGGAAACTATTGTCATATCATCCTTCATAGGAAGCCTTCCTACGAAGGACATTCTTTTATAACTTTAAACCTACATAGGGTTACCTCTTATCGTCATTATACTCTAAAATCATAGGGGTATTCTTTGGCTTAACCCGTAGGGTTTTCTATTAAGTCACAATCCCAAGCCTGTAGGAATTTCTCGTGGGGTATCACAATCCTTAGCCTGTAAGGGTTCCCATTTGTTTGTTATAATCCGTAATTGGTAGGGGTTCCCTTTTGTCTGTCATTGTCCTTAGAATCTTTATACCCATTTGTTCCCCATGTGGAACCTTCCCGTGAAGGACATCCTCACTGATGCACGCCACGTGGCCTCTAGAAGGCCATGGGATCTGGTGACTGTTGAACGGTCACCATGTACTCTCTTCCATGTTATTCTCTCAAGTCAAACTTTTATCTCAATTGCTCGTCTATCACGATCTTGAGCCTGTAGGGATCTACTTTGTTTGTTATAATCCTTAGCCTGTAGGGATTCCCTTTGGTCTATCATTAACCCTAGCCCTTATGGGGGTTCCTTATGTCTGTCTCAATCTCTAAGTTAGTATAGGGTATCCTCATTTCCATGTCTATCTTTAAACCCGTTTAGATTTCCGTAAGAGTGTCATAACCACTAGCTTGTAGGGGTCTCCTCTTAACTGTCACCCGTAGGATTTTTCTTATGTTTGTCATTATCTATAACCTGTAGGGATTACTATTTATCTGTCACAATCGCTAGCCCTTAAGGGGCTTTCTTGTATCTGTCACAATCCGTATAGGTTATCCTTAGGTTTATCTTCGTTGTAACCTTGCATTGCTTTGCGTCTCCATGAAAATATTTTCGCATACCCTTAAAAACAAAAATATTTTTGCATACCCCTGCATTTCCATTTACATACATTCATACATACGTATTTCAACCTTTACCCTTGATCCAGTTAGCAGATTTCCCAATGCTTAAGAGTAAATTTCAAGCATGCTTCAAGAAAGTTGGGAAGGAATTCAAGAAAATCCTAGATTGGTGAAGGAGAAGTCAAACATTGGAGACTCAATTGATCTTGGTCCTATAAATCTTATTGATGAGAGAAGACAACCCTTCACCATGACAACTATAGGCCTACACAACGGCTCAAATGCAACTATCATTGGTGATTCAAAAGCAACAATCAACAAGATAAATGCCCTTATGAAATAGGTATGTCCAAGAAGAATCAAAGATCACCCCATACCTTTACAAGTCCAAGAACTGAGAAGTATTCTCCTAAAGTCAAATGGATCAACAAAGAAGCTCTTCCATATGATCATTAGACTTTATCAATTACAAATTGTAATTTCCTAGTTGCTAAGTTCCATTTGTTGTAACTTTGTCTCTTTTAACTAGTAATTCAAATAAAATGAGCATGCACGTTTTCAAAGTCAATTCATTCGTTTCACTCTTTCATCACCTTCCATATATAATTAACGACTTTTCCATTTCGCTTTTCACTTTTCCATTTCGCTTTTCACTTTTCCATCTTTTACCTTTAACAAACTTTAAGGGAGAATGATGTAAACTAAATAGCTGAATTTTTCTAAATGTATGCTTTCAATGATAAGATCGGGCTGACGATTTAAGGCATTGTTTCAATTCCTAAACAATGGATAAATAAGGAGTTAATCCGTAGTTAACCCCCTCGAGCCAGGAGTTGGAGTTTTGTTCTATTTTCTAAAAAAACATTAATTTTAACCAGGGGCAGGGTAGTCCTTCAACTAATTCAATGGTGCATTCAAATCTCAGGATAATCAAATCAATAACCAAAGGTTCAAGCATATCCTTTTCCTTGCATTCATCATCCAAGATTAAGGAATTAATGAAGATATATTCCACAACGTCTTCTTCCTCAGTACATCATTCAAGATCGAGGAAACAATGAAGACAAGCTTACAAAGTTAACATGGTTGCCACAAATGTTCAAAATAAAAAAGCAAAAAAAAATTCAAAAGGAGAAAGCCCGCCAAGTCAAAGAAAATCAAAAAAATTAACTTAGGAAAAAGTTAGGGTATCCTGATGAACCAAAATTCAAAAGAACTGGTCCATGCAAAAATAAAAGATTAAAAAAATAAATTGGAGAAAAATCTTGTGACTACCACCTCAAGAATTATCAAGGCTTCTCATTAATGCTTGGATCTTATTGTCATACCCCATTTTTTTACCCCTAATTTGTTCATTCATAACATCATCTGCATTTACATCATAAATCTTTCATTCATTTAAAATCTTAAAGCATGTGATCAAATGGCTCTTGGCATTAGGATTTCCCCCTATAAATTGAGGTTACTACCTCTTTCAAGTTGAGTCCACTGTTTCATTTATCACTCTTGGTATAAAATCAGGGTTTTGGATTTACGAGTATCATGGGTATTTTCCTTGGCAATATTCCTCAAGATACAAAGTTTTCTTCATCAGAATTTTCTTCGAAGAAAAAATGCATTAGGGTTTCTCCTATCTTGCTTGAGCATTGATAATAATTCTTCAACAAAGTTCATCATGCTAGGGTTTACATCTTATCATGCTTGAGTTTCTCGGCATTTCGATTGAAAGTCATTGGACCTTATACTTTAAGTCCTATCACTCATCTTTAAGTCGTCCCTCAATACATTAATCTTGTTTCAAGATTAATATTTATCAAGCTAGGACGATTTTGTGGATTAAATTGCAAAGCATGAATCATGGCATGGAAGATGTGATTGAGATTTCTTTGTAAGCAGAGTTTAGTTGCCTATTCAATTATTTAGTTGCTTACAAATTATTTTGGATTTGAATTGAAGACTAAAAGTTGAGTTTGGAAATTTCATGTTTATGGCTTACTTGAAATGCAATTTACAAGTGATAAGTTCTAGTGGAAATCCAAGTTCAAATTTATTCCAGTGCATCATTTGGAATTCAAAAAAAAACTTAAAGTATTCATCATTTCCTACAAATGCATTTCCAAGATCAAAGTTGTAAAGTTAGAAAACTGATTAATTTTGTTTGCTTGGAATTTAGAAGTTTATATCATGATTCAAGAGAAGATTACAAGCATTCCATATTTCAAAGTTCACTGAATTTCACTTGGTTCATCTTCGTGCAAGCATAATTCAAGTCAAAATTCAAAGTAATTCAAATTCAAATTTACATCATAATACATAAAAAATTCACAAAGAAAAGATACAAGACATTTTTTTTTATCTAAAGTTCCTAAGGCTTATCTTCCTCTCTCCAAATGACACCAAAGTTTCTACCTTGACATCAAATTGTGGTTTGAAATCTGCAAAAAAACAGGACCTTGTTATACCAAAAAGAACCCGCCCTGCAGACATCAACAAGACCAGTTCCAAAACCAGTAGCAGGCATCGATTCAAAAGCTCGAAGAAATCCACCCTGCACCATTGAATTTCAATTATAAAAAACACTAGAAACAGAAGATGCAAAAGGAATTATTAAATCAAGGAATTATTCAAAAATCATAAATCCAAATGTTACAGCTCAAAATATTTCAAGCTTTTCTAACAAGCTTTATAAATAGAATTTTAGAGGAAAATCACCAAAAACGGAAACAGAAGAAAGTTGAGAGAAGTGTGTGCAAGAAGTTTAAGCCAACTTATCAAAATAGAAGAAAAAGGGCAAGGAGAGAGGCTGAAGAAATTTTTTGCTCCATCTTCTTTCAAACCAGAGAAACTCCATTTCTCTGTTCTATCCTCCTTCACGAATCTGAAAAAACTCACGATGCATTTAACAATATTCTAAAAAAATCTTCTCTGAATTCTCCGCAAGTTCTCCTTGCTTCGCTATCTTCAATCATCTTCACTCTCTCTGTTTCATCATAATCAACATGTGACTTGTAACAATGAATCACAAAACTTCACGCGGCAAGTTCAAAAAAACATGGAAGCATAGAAACAGAGAAATAGAAGAAGGAATAGGAAGAAGCGATTCAGAAATGGTTGAAAAAGCATAATAATACCTGAGATCCATTGAAGCTCCAAGGATTTCTCTTCGCCTGTGGAATGTTAGAAGCGACATCGAAGCGACTCCGATTGGTAAGCTTTGAACCTTCATTTATGGCCACTTTCTCACTTGATTTTCAATGAGGTAATTGTTGTTTGAACTTCTGTAAATTGAAATCTTGAGATCGCATAACCGTAAACCATTGCGTGATGATTGAAGCCAGAAGGTGGGCGTCGGAGCGGAATCGGTGGTGGTGAGAGTGGTCGCAATTTTGAGAGGAGAGGAAAGAGTGTTTTAAGAAGAAGATGAAACGACTTCTTAACCCTAGCATAACATCTAAACGACAATGCTCTGCATCATTATTATTATTTTTAATTTTCTTTTTTTACTAAATAAAAATTGAAATGAAGATAAAGACTGAGATTTGGGAAAAAGGAATTTGGGCCGAAGGCCATGTTGTAGGTAGGCTGAAGGCCTGTTATAAATTTTTTTTTGGAGCTTAAACAAATTGCTCCCTGGATCTTTTTGACTGGGCCTTAGCGCCATTTTTTACCACACCCTTTTTCTTAATTCTCACCTCCATAATATTTTTCCTTCCCATTTTAATTGTTTTAGTTTCTTTTATTGATTTTAGGTATTAAAAATAATAGAATAATAAAAAAATATATATGAAAAAAAACTTTAGATTTTTTTAGAAGTGTTTTAATTAGGTTTTATTCTTACTATTTCCTCATTTTTTTCTTGATCTCTTTTTAAATCAAGTTTAACATCATGTTTTATGTATTTTCTTTGTGTGATATTGATTAAATAAGATGCTTGAGTATTGAGAATTATTTTGTATTAATTTCATGCTCCTTTAAGATTCCATGAGACGATTAATCTCCCTTTGATCGTTTTATGATGATTAGACCTTAGGATGTTGGTACAAGCATGATGACATCAGGATAGTCCCCTCATCTCCTCCTATCTTCTTTAATTTCAAAAATCTTCTTCCTCCTTTTGAAAACTCTTCTTGTTTCTAAACTTGAATCGCTTTCACAATAAACTTGGACTTATGTCCATGCATTTTCAAAATATTTTCTTAATTGAACTTTAATGAACTTAATAATACTTTGACATTTTTTTGTGAGAAGACTAAAAGTAAATCAATCTCATTCAAACTATCCTTGCCATTTTGGCTTTTTACTTTAAAATTTTCTCACAAAATTATACTCTTGTCAATCCTTGTAGTGACGCGAGCTACTATACTTATACAATATGTAGTAAAATGAGATATTTTCCACTTGGGTGTTGAGTGAGGCATTGTTGATTTTAAAATCCTAGTCATATCCTCCACTTTGAGATGATGCAAATTCTCCTTTCTCATAATTGTGGGTAGTAAGTATGTTTTCCACACGGACAATGACGATGATGTCTCGTCTCTTAAAATTAACCAACACACTTGTGTTTTAAGATTTTTAAAGGAGAACTACGAGTGTTCTGATTCCTCCCGGGATACGTAGGCACTGGATTGAAGATTCAGGCGAACGCAATAGTAAAAAAAAACTTTCTTTTTCCCAAATTGATTCATTCATACAAATAACTCTTTTTAATAGCCAACATACACATATTTTCAAATAGGTTCCTGTGGAGTACCCTAGATGTTTAGGGTGCTAATACCTTCTGTGATACGGTGGGAAAGAACTGACTGTTTTGGAATGCTGGTTCGCATTTTGCGTTTGTTTTTGCAAAATGTCGCGGTAAGCAAGAGTCGCAACCGTCTTTTATTTTATCCAACAAGGAAAGGAAAAAAGCACAGAAAAATTCCTTTTTCAAGATATTTCTCGGGTTCGGGGGGTAGATTATAGAAAGGGAAGGTGTTAGCACCCTTTCTATCCGTGGTTATCCACGGGCTCTTAGGTACTTGCTCAAAGTGTTTTCAAAATTTGCTTTTCTTTGTGTTTGTGGGTTTGAAAGAAGTTTTTGTTTGAAAAGTGTGAGTGCGAAAAGTTTTTGTTTTGAAAGAGCAAGTACTTAAGAACCATCTACCTACTCGAAAAAGGAATCAATTTGTACTAATGTCCTTTAGACGATGCTATCCCACTATTGATGAGTAGGTAGCATCGTCGTCGGAGTTTTAAGGGTCAATTCGATTAAGGGACGTGTGGTCACTAAAGCAATATTAGGACGCCTTAGCGGTAACCCTAATGTCTTAGATCATTTTTCTGAGGCAACCATTTCGAGGCAACTATGATCTTTGGACAAGAAGGCGACCTCTAAAACTTTCTATACTCAATGACCACGTTCGAAGGCAACCAAGTGAGGTGTACCCTAAGAGTGCGCATGTGCGAGTGTGTTATTTTCAGTTAATTTGTCTTTGTACATGTCATGGGTGAGCTATGTTGATTTTAGGTTCAAACATTTGATCTTGTCATGCATTCCCTATTTATCAAACATCTAACAGTTTATAGATTGCGGAAATAAAATTGCGGAAATTAAATCTAACTATTACAAGGCGTCGGGTATTTATATCGCCAAAAACAACCTTTGAATTTAAAATGCGGAAAATAAATAAAGCGATAAATAAATTAAATAGTCCTAATTAAAAGTTATTACATTCCGGGAAACAATTACATCAATATGGTAAAATGGATCGCGTGCGGGAAAATTGAATCGGGCGCATTCTAGGGTTTTGACCCTTTAATTATTAAAGAAAGAATTTTTGTTATTTTTTGAATTAAAAGGAAATAATACTAAGTTATTTAAATTAATTAATTAATTAATTCAAAAAAGATATTTTTGGATTTTTGGATATTTAAAGAAATAAAATAAATTTGATTTAAAGTTAGTAAAACCTAATTATCTACATTGATTTTAAATATTGCAAAAATATTAAAAGTTAAACCTAATTAAAACTAAATTAATTGAATTAATATTTATTTACAAAAATAAAATGCTGAATTTAATTTTAATAAATAAAATATATTTTTTGGTTTTTGATTTTTATTAAGAAAAAGATTAATTAGTTAGTGATTAAATAATAAAAATAATAATACAAAACAATTAAATAAAAGAAATAGGAAATAGAAATAAAATACTCAGGGGGTTCTGGGCCCAACAAGAGGTAAGAATTGCAATTTTTCCAGGCCCATTACGTTGCAAGCCCGGTTGACCTTCTGATTCTCCACACGCACATTGACTTGAGAGCATGATGGACCTTCAACCTGAGTCACCAGATCTGGCCTTGGGCCATCTGGTGCTTTGATATTTGATGGTGTATGGGGGTCCACAATCTTTGAAACGCGTTGGAACTTCTGTAGAAAAATAATAATATGCAATTGGGGGACCTGGGATTCGAACCCAGGTCCTATTGGCTTTGAACGCTCACCCTTGCCACTACACCACTACGCCTCATTTGTTATTATAATGGATAGCAAATATTATATGAAAAACAATTACTATGCCAGAAATATAAAAAAATAAAGCGCGAATTATTTGAATGGGCGAATGGGAAAAGGCCACGTCTTCGTCTTCTCCACTAAAACCTGGTTTTTTTACCTGCGGATTTGTATCCGCGGCTAAATGTGCATGGCCATCCTAAAATCTATCCTAGGCCATAAAAATTGATTCTAAGACCGTGATTCGATTCGTATGGGCATCCTGATTTCATCCATGTCCATTGTTTGCCCTGATTTTTCCTACAAACAAAACGCCTAAAAACAAAGACCAAGAACCCTAGATTCGGGTATGGCATTACAGGTCATATAAATACAATTAAATAATGTAGAAAGTTCAGAAATCACACAAGGATCATGAACATGCCAATAATTTGTCAAAAAAACGCAAGAATGTGGAGTTATGAATTTGGCTACAGGGCGGTAAAACGCGAAGATTACAGTGGGATTGAGAAGGTATCAGAGCTTGTTAAGGATTGGTTTTGCTTCGATGGATGTCCAGCAAGGGATTGGTGATGATATTTGGCCTTGAAAACACCTCAATACGTGATTTCAGTTTCAAGCTTTTCCACCTTTTTTCAAGTTTTGATTTTTGTGATTTGGAAGCCTCCAACCTCTAATTCTCGTGCCTTTGCATTGTATAAGTAATATGGAATGAATTAGGTTAACTTTCTTGGGCTGAATCCTTATGCATTGATGTTTGGGGATGTGATTTGATTCACCATTAAAAAGCTTCCAAATTTGTCAAAAATCCAATATTTTGTTCATGATATGGCTTGATACGGATTTGATCATGTCCATGATGACAATTAAGACCTATATCAATCAAAAAGATCATAAGTCATCAATATTTAGATTTTATATGATTTAAATTGATTTTAAATGCATTAATTCAATAAAAAATCAAATAAAATAGAAAAATTAATAAATGGACACAAGGCTGAAGCTAGGACACGTGTGTAGTGTGACGAGACCAAATCAAGTGGAAAAGAATGGGCCCATTTGAAAAAATTTGAAGTTTTGGGGATAATTGACTTTTGGCAATTTTGGAAAAATGCCCAACTTCAACAATGCATAACTTCTTCAATTTTGAACTTGTGGAAGTTTTCTTAGACTTTTTAGAAAGCTTGAGATGTCCTCTAACCAACCCTTTTGGTCTCACCTCATTTTGATATTCCTTTCTCATGTTATAAGCTTTGGAAAAAAAGGTGTTTTTGTTGACTTTCAAAAATGACCTATAATGTCCAAATTTGTAACTTCTTGTGAGTGAATTTATTGATCTTGGAGTATGAATATGGATTGTAGGAAATTGCATCCTCTTCAAAATGAGCTTTGGATGGGTCATTTCTCATAAAGTATGAGAAAGTTATGCTTGGTCAAAGTTGACTTGACTTTTCCTGCAAAACCCTAATTTAGCAACTTTTGAGTCTTGATGAATTTTGAGCAATCCTTGATGAATCATGATCAAACCTTGATCAAATGATGAAATATCCTTCAAAATGAGAATGTTGACAAAAAAATCTTGAAGTTTGACTGTATTTGGGTCACAGTTGACTTTTGCCCTAGCACAGTCGATTTTTGGACTTCTTGAGCAATTGACTGACCAAACTTCCTCTGCAAGGCTTAAAATTTGACATGGATGATCTTGAGAACATCTTAGGACATTGGGGAGAACTTGAGGTCATTTGGATGTAAGGACCTTGATGCAACACAAAACCCTAATTTGAGATTGACTGGAGATGACTTGACTGTCCAACTCTTGAGCAATCTTGAGCAACTTGGAGATTATTCTTGCAATGTCTTGGGAAATATGGGAGGGCAAATTTTGGGGTACAACATCTGCCCCTGTTCGATTTTCTTAAACTTGAGGATATAGATTGGCTTTCGGGCCTTTCGTGATCTGAAGGTGGAAGATGATTGAACACTAGAGTGCCCAGAAATTTGCACTCGCATGAAGTGGTATCAGCAATGTGATGTCGGGAATGGGCTTACATATGCCATTTGGAGATTGTTGATAGATGGTATGAACTTCGACTGGAATAGGAATCAGGGAGATCTTTAGGAATCGATTTACCTGGACCAGAGAAGGTCTTGAATTAACTTTGATTGGATCAGCATCAGAAAAATCTTTAGGAATCGATTTAAACTGGACCAGACAAGGTCTTGGAATAACTTCAACTGGATCGGCATCAGAATAATTTTTAGGAATCGATTTAACTGGACCAGAGAAGGTCTTGGATGAACTTTAACTAGATCGGCATCAGAAAAATCTTTAGGAATCTATTTAACTGGACCAGACAAGGTCTTGAAATTACTCCAACTGGATCGGCATCAGAAAAATCTTTAGGAATCGATTTAACTGGACCAGAGAAGGTCTTGGATTAACTTCAACTGGATCGGCATCAGAAAAATCTTTAGGAATCGATTTAACTGGACGAGAGAAGGTCTTGGATGAACTTTTACTGGATCGGCATCAGAAAAATCTTTAGGAATCGATTTAACTGGACCAGACAAGGTCTTTGACATAGCTGAGAACTTGACTGCATCTTTCCTGAAAGGTAAAAGTCAGTCATATGCAATGCATGAGATGGATCAAGCAATGATGTTCTCAACATAAATGAAATTGCATGGTATGATGCGTATATGCATGTATCATGATGTAATGTTTTAGCTGGGGAAAATAAATCCCGGATAGCTGCTGGAGACAGAGTTGAATTCTTCGTTTCTGCTAGGGATGATGAACAAAGGTGATTGCGAGAATAAACCTGCAGGAGAATAGAACTCCGTTGGGGAATAAACTGATGAGGAGATTACTCTATGGGGAAGGGATGCTCTGCTGAGGACTCCACTGGTAAACTTTACTGGGGATGATTACCGTTGCTGGTGATACTGAATCTGTTGAGGATTGAATTCCTGTTTGTGAAAGGAAAGAACTTCGCTGGGGATGATCTTTCAGTTGCGTGCTGGGGATAACCCTATTAGACTCTCGTGGGGATAAATCTCTGAGTTCTGCTGGGAATGACCCTTTGAACTTGGTTGGGGAGATTTATTTTGTACTCCGCTGGGGATAGGCTTCCAGAGTCTACTGGGGATGATGATTCAACTCCGTTGGGGAAGCTTTTTCAGACCGTGCTGGGGAAATATTGACTCCACCGGGGGTGTCTTGTATTCTTCCGGGGAATATTCTTATACTCTGCTGGGGAATATTAAGACTGTCAGGGATATTAAGCTTTTTCAGTGCTGGCGGTAGATCAACTCTGCTTGGGGAGAGTATTGATGATTCGTTCATAGTTGCAAGTCTCAGCTAGGGGAGAGCTACCATTACTGTCTTACTTTGCGGGGAGTGAAGGCATCTTAGCCATATTCTTCAGATGAATCTACCTTTGTACCTGGGGGACTGAGCAACTATACAGTTCGGACAATTCTTATTGCCCCTGTTTCTGATATTACCCGTAATCGATTTTTGTCTCGCATGTAAATATTTATGAGCAGCAATTAGTGTCAAATGCATATATCAAAAATGAACATTGGACGTTCTTTGCAAAACAAAACGGATAAAGGAAAAAAACAGTTTGAAATTTGTCTGAAAATGAATTTGTATTGATTTTGAAATTGGCCTGTAAATAGGCGTTTTTGTACAAGAGGCTGACGTCCTAGTAAGAGAACGCCGCTGAACAATAGAATTTACACAATTTGTGAAAAACTAACAAAACAACTATGTGAATAATCCCACTGGGTTCCAACTCTGCTATTGCCTTTATGTCCTCAAGCATCTCATCACTTTACTGTTGGTTGAAGGTAGATCAGATTGATTAGTGTCGTCCGAGCTTGACAGTCGATACTGAAGTCTGGATGCAAGGTGATCCAATGAGACACAGTGTTACGCTTTGATCCCTAATTTTTGCCTGGACTTCCCTTTCGGGTTTTCAGTCCACCAGGATACCCTTTTTTGCCCAAGCCGACTTTTCAGGTTTTCGACTTGCCGGGTGTACAGATTTTTCATTTTCATCCCTTATTTTTGCCCGAACCCTTTTGGTTTGCCGGGAAGCCCTTATTTTTTCCTAGGCCAGTCGACCTAGTGGGTCTTTGATTATGCGTAGTATCTTTTCACTATGTCTGCATTGACGGGGTGAGGAAGGTCGTCACCATCCATGGTGGTTAGAATCATAGCTCCTCCTGAGAAAATATTCTTAACCACAAATGGCCCTTCATAAGTAGGAGTCCATTTGCCCCTGGGATCACCTTGAGGTAAGATAATGCGCTTGATTACCAGGTCCCCAACTTGATACTCTTTTCGTCTGACTTTCTTGTTAAATGCCTTGATCATCTGTTTTTGATACGTCTGACCATGTCAAATAGCAGTAAGTCTCTTTTTGTCGATTAGGTTCAGCTGATCAAGTCGGGTCTGGATCCAGTCATCTTCGCTCAAACCTGCATACTTCATGATCCGAAGAGAGGGTATCTGAACTTCGATGGGCAAGACTGCCTCCATGCCATATACCAAGGAATAGGGTGTTGCCCCTGTTGACGTCCGTGCTGAGGTACGGTACCCATGAAGAGAAAATGGTAACATCTCGTGCCAGTCTTTGTATGTCACTATCATCTTCTGCACAATCTTCTTAATATTCTTATTAGCCGCTTCTACAGCCCCATTCATCTTCGGTCGGTATGGAGAAGAGTTGTGGTGTTGTATCTTGAACTGCTTGCAGAGCTCAGTGATCATCTTGTTGTTGAGATTGGTACCATTGTCCGTAATGATCCTTTCTGGTACACCGTATCGACAGATCAAATTGTGCCGAATGAACCGTGCCACGACATTCTTGGTTACGGTAGCAAAGGAAGCTGATTCAACCCACTTCGTAAAGTAATCAATTGCTACCAGGATAAAACGATGCCCGTTGGAAGCTATAGGTCTGATCTCGCCGATCATATCGATGCCCCATATTGCAAAAGGCCAAGGTGTCGTCAAGACGTTTAGAGGAACTGGAGGTATGTGTACCTTATCAGCATAGACTTGTCACTTGTGACATGTTCGAGAATGCTGATAACAGTCGGCTTCCATTGTGGACCAATAATATGCTGCTCGTAGGATCTTCTTTGCCATGGTGTGTCCACTGGAGTGAGTTCCGAAAGTGCCTTCATGTAACTCTACCACGATCCTTTCTGCTTCATTCTTATCCACACAACACAGTAAAGTCGAATCATGGTTGCGCTTGTAAAGAATGTCATTGCTGATGAAGAACTTTGCTGCGAACCTCCTTAGAAACTTTTTGTCATTAACAGATGCACCCTCGGGGTATTCTTGAGCTTCAAGATACCTCTTCACCTCATGATACCAGGGCTTTTCTGTTACCTCTTCAGTCTCAAGATCACAGCAATGTGCAGGTTCGTCCAATCTTTCATTGATAATCCGGGGAGCCTCGTTGTCCCAATTGACCTCGAACATAGAAGACATTGTAGCCAGCGCGTCCGCCAACTGATTCTCCTCTCTAGGGAAGTGTTCAAAGGTTATCTCCTCGAAGTGGGTAAGCAATGTCAACACATGCTCCTTGTAAGGAATAAGGTTCGGGTGTTTCGTATCCCACTCTCCTTTGATCTGACTGATCACGAGAGCGGAATCTCCGAAGACACTTAGAAACTTAATCCTTAGGTTAATTGCTGCTCGAAGTCCCATGATGCATGCTTCATACTCCGCCATGTTGTTGGTGCAATTGAAACATAGTCGAGCAGTGAACGGAGTATGAGAGCCTTTAGGAGATATGATCACAGCGCCAACGCCATTACCCAAAGCGTTCGAAGCTCCATCAAAGTACATAGACCATCGGGATCCTTCCTCAGGTCCTTCATCCGGTCCAGGTGTCTCACAATCAATTACCAACATGATATTCTCGTCCAGAAATTCAAAGTTCGTAGACTGGTAATCATCCACTGCCTGATGTGCCAAATGGTCCGCCAACACACTTCCCTTGATTGCCTTTTGGGTCGTGTACTGGATGTCATACTCAGTCAAGATCATCTGCCATCTCGCTATTCTTCCGGACAAGGCAGACTTTTCGAAGATATACTTGATTGGATCCATCTTTGAAATCAATAAAGTAGTGTGAGTCAGCATATACTGTCTCAGCCGGCGAGCAGCCCGCGCCAAAGCGTAACAAGTTTTCTCGAGCAGTGAATATCGGGTCTCACAGTCGGTAAACTTTTTGCTAAGGTAATAAATAGCATGCTCTTTTCGGCCAGACTCGTCATGCTAACCCAACACACACCCCATTGAGTTGTAGAGTACTGTCAAGTATAAGATCAGAGGTATCCCTTCAACTGGAGGCATCATAATAGGTGGCTCTTGGAGATACTCTTTGATCCTTTCGAAAGTGGCCTGACATTCATCGTTCCAACGTACTACTTAATCTTTCTTCAGTAACTTAAAGATTGGCTCACAAGTAGCAGTCAGGTGCGAGATGAATCGGGCAATGTAGTTCAGACGTCCCAGAAAGGCTCTGACTTCTTTTTCTGTTCTGGGAGCTGGCATTTCTTGTATAGCTTTCACCTTTTCCGGATCCACTTGAATACCTTTGTCGCTTACGACGAAACCCAACAGCTTACCAGATCTCACTCCGAAGGTGCACTTGTTCGGGTTTAACCTCAGCTTGTACAACTTCAGCCTATCAAACAGTTTCTGCAGATGGTCAAGATGTTCTTCCTCAGTTTGGGACCTTGCAATCATATCGCCGACGTATACTTCAATCTCATGATGGATCATGTCATGAAATAAAGCAACCATGGCACGCTGATACGTTGCCCCAGCATTTTTCAACCCAAAAGGCATGACTTTGTAGCAAAAGGTACCCCACTGAGTAACAAAGGTGGTCTTCTCCATGTCTTCGGGAGCCATCTTAATCTGATTATAACCGGAGAAACCATCCATAAAGGAGAAGACTTTATGCTGAGCGGTGTTGTCAACCAGAACATCGATATGAGGTAGAGGAAAGTCATCCTTGGGTCTTGCCCTGTTCAGATCCCTATAGTCAGCACACATTCGAACCTTACCATCCTTCTTCGGTACAGGAACCACGTTGGCAACCCATTGTGGGTAAGAAGTAACTGCTAGAAAACCGGTGTCAAACTGTTTCATAACTTCAGCCTTGATTTTCTCAGACATCTCTGGGCGCATTCGGCGGACCTTTTGTTTCACTGGAGGACAGTCTTCCTTGGTAGGCAGGCGATGGACCACAATATCAGTACCCAACCCAGGCATATCTTCATAAGACCATGCAAAGATTTCAACGTAGTCATGCAGCATCTGAATCAACCGTTGCTTCACACTAAGCTCTAGATTTGCACCGATCTTGACTTCCTTCTTATCCTCTTCTATACCCAGATTCATTGTTTCCACTGGCTCTTCATGTGGCTGAATGGCCCTCTCTTCTTGGAGTAACAGTCTTGCAAGTTCACCAGGCACTTCACAATCATCTTCACCTTCGTCTTCGGCTAAGTTGATCAGATTTTCGAAGTCATAACTGGCAGTAGCAGAGTCGTTACCAGTGAGATCCAGAGTGGATGTGGACCTGTATATGTGAGTGTGTGTAAAATAGCTGTTTTGCAATATATAATAAAGAAAAACAAGGAGCGCAAAATTTGAAATGCAAGAACGTCCAATGCTTTTATTAATGATATATGAAAATGACACACATAAAGCCCTCACAAATGAAGCCACGGTGCCCCGGGTAAGACACCGGGCCATAAAGTTTAAAACATTGTCTGTTACAAATTTAAAACAAAAGTTTCATTACTGGGTAACAAAAGTAATAGGGATGAAGTCCTTTACTGTCCAATTTCTTGGTCCATCGTCGGTCGTAGGATAGATCCAGCTATCGAACTCAGACTCTTCCACATCATCTTCAATGGCATTCACTCCCGAGTTGCTGATGAACACGGGAGGTCTTCCGATTCGTGCATTCCGAACAGTCCTTTGAGCTTCTGTAGTGAAACCTAAACCAAACTTGTTAGTATTCTGTGTAAAATCAGGGAGTCGTCCCCAATTTGCACACCCACCTTTCTCAATAATAGCTCTGGCATCCTTAAAGGATTCCATCTTCATAGGAGAATCTTCAACAACAGTCTCAGCTGATGCCAATGTCTGGGGGACCTCTTCAAAATGCTGGAATGGGGTCTCAATGAACTCCCCATCCATCTCTACATATTGGAAAGATTTGAGGTGGCTCACCATGTACTCTTCCTCTCCCTGTACCGTCACAATCTTCCCTTTGACCGGGTATTTCAGCTTCTGGTGGAGTGTTGAGGTTACGGCCCCAGCTTTGTGGATCCATGGACGACCTAGCAAACAAGAATAAGATGGCCGAATGTCCATCACATAGAACGTAGAGTTGAAAACCTGAGAACCAACCTTAATCGGGATAGCAACCTCTCCATGCACTATCCTCTTAGACCCATCAAAGACCCTAACAACAATGTTGCTTGGCTTCAGCTCTAACCCTTCATAGTCCAACCGATCCAGAGCTTTCTTTGGTAAGACATTCAATGAGGAACCAGTATCAACCAATACATGTGCAAGAGTAGTGCCCATGCATTCAATGGAGACATTCAGGGCATCGTTGTGATTCTTCCCCTTAGCAGTTAGGTCGGCGTCAGAGAAACCCAACCCATTATCAGCAGTCAGATTGGCCACACAATCTGTAAACTGATCAGCTGATGTCTCTTGAGGTACGTGGGCAGTCTTCAAGAAGGTAATCAGATCCTTGGCATGGGCTTCTGAGCATAGAAATAGCGACAACATAGAAATCTTGGACGGGGTTTGCCCCAGCTGTTCAACTACATTGTAGTCACTCTTTTTGATAATTTTCAGAATCTCTTCCATCTCTTGTTTAGAAGCTTCGACAGTGCGTCTTTGGTGCCTCCGTCTGGGCAGGCTCACTGGTGGTCCCCTTGCCCCGAGTGTCAGATGACTCGGCGACAGGGGTAAGAATAGGAACTTGAACAGGAATAGCAGCAGGTACACTGGTAGGTGTAATAACAACAGGTCTTCGGGAAGTTGGCGGAGAGATATCAGGTGAGAAAAGTCTTCCGCTGCGGGTGACTTTAGCAGGTCCAACAATATTGCTGACATCAGTATCAATATCCAACTCTTGCTTAACTCCATAAAAATAAACATCAGCCCCATAGTGCCAAGGGACAGCTTTATCAGAGGTATAGGGGATGGGCCCCGGAACAGTGATGATCACAGGTGCGATTCTTGAAACAGATGTAATTCTAACAGGCTTCCTCAAGGGAGCCTTGGAAGAATTGTCGAAAATGGTGATAATGGCAACTTCTTCAGTATGGACTAGAGGAACAACAGTCTTCTCAAACAGAATTTCTTTACTATCCATCAGGCGCTGGACACCTGATTTCAAAAGATGGCAACCAGTTGGTAGAACAGAACACATACGGCAACCTTCGTCACAGCCCGGAAATAAACTGGATAGCAAAAGGTTCTTCTTCACAGTCATCAAAGGGGTAACAATATCATTCACAGAAATCACAAACGAGTCTTCATCTATAGCATTCACTCCATGCTTGGGCATAGGAGCGGTCACAACATTAGGTCTTTCGGACGCCTCGAACTCAATCTCCTTATCATCAATTAAGTCCTGTATCTTATTCTTCAAAGTCCAACAATCATCTGTATTATGCCCCGGGCTATCAGAGTGATAAGCATAGCGGGCATTAGGGTTATACTTTGGTGATATTGTATTTGGATTCTTCGGGGCTTCCCTTGGAATCACTAAATTGGTTTTCAACAACTGTGGTAGAATCTGAGATAAGGTCATGCTGAGACGGGTGAATTGCCTTTGAGGTCTCTCGTCCTTTTGTTGATTGTTGTACTGAGGAGCACCGACAAGTTTTGAAATAACAACCGCATTAACAGCTTGGCGGGGTTCAGGTCTATTCTAGTTTCTCGAACTGTAGACAGCACTGGACTCTTTCTTAAAGGGCTTCTTCTTGGTGCTTGACGAGGCACCCTTCTGTATCTTACCAGCCTTAATACCAACCTCAATCCTCTCACCGGTCAAAATAAGCTCTGTAAACCCAGACGAAGAGCTCCCAATCAGATGGTTGAAAAATGGACCATCCAGGGTCCCCAGAAACATGTCCATAAGCTCCCGATCAGCCAAGGGTGGTTGTACTCTTCCGGCGAGGTCCCTCCACTTCTGAGCATAATCTTTGAATCCTTCACCCGTTCCCATTGACATACCTTGGAGTTGGGTACGCGTGGGAGCGAGGTCGGAGTTGTATTGGTACTGCCTATAGAAAGCAGTAGCCAAATCTTCCCAACTGCGGATACTGGCTCCTTCTAACTGGTAGAACCACTCAAGCTGAGTCCCTGAGAGACTGTCTTGAAAGAAATGGATCCATAGGTTCTTATCAGCAGTGTACGGCTGAATCTTCCTTACATATGACCGGAGGTGCAGCTTCGGACAAGAAACTCCGTCATACTTAGCAAAGGCAGGTGCCTTGAATTTGTGGGGAATTACAACCCCAGATGATAGGCCCAGATCACCAAAGTCCAGACCAGACACTTTCTGAACTTCCATAGCACTCAACCGGTCTTCCAGTTGTTTGTATCTATCCTCGGCCGGAGGATACTGGTCTTCGTCGAAGTCCGTCTCGTTGTCGGAGACCACAGGGCTAGGAGCCCTCCTTTCTTCCTGACTATCTTTCCCTCCAGATGAGGTGGTCAAATAAACTTCATCTCGAAGCCTATTTCCAAACCTGTGCCCTGTGTTAAACAGGATTGTCCTCTTCTTCTTCTTCTTCTTCTCTTTCAGAATCAGGTTCTTCAGATCCTGCTGACCCTTAGCTAGATTCATGAACAACTCTTGGAATTGGGCATTCTTGGCCTGGAGGGCCTTGATTGCTTGCTCAATTGAAGGTTCAATAGACATGATGAGTGCTGAAATAAATAGCGAAGAAGATAAGAGACCTGTAATGGGTACCTGTTATGGAGTGCATGGGAGGAAATGCGTATGACATGATTTCAAAGACAATCGAGAGATTCAAATTTGTAAACAACAAAGGAAACACACTTTATTAGAAAAACTTTGGAATTCAAATTGTTCAACTGATGCCCTTAAGGCATTACATGAAAGGAAATACTGAAAAGTAAATAAAAACTGGAAAGGAAATCATCAAAGGTCAATCAATGCTCCCATGGTCTCTTCTTATCGGTGCGGACATAGTCATTGAGAATTCGCTCGTTCTCCAACTGCCTAGTCAATTTCTAGATCTTCTGCTCTTGCTCGTTAAACTTCTCTCGGTAAGCATCCCGTTCTTCCCTCAGTTGCATCCAAGACCTTTTCAGTGCCCCAATGTCAGTGGGCATGTAAGGGTGGAGGATGGTAGGAAGAACCCCCTCTTCATTAGCAACTTCAATAATGATAGGTCGAACGGCTTCATATGGCATACCCAGCTTTTGGGAACGGATACGGACCCATCTGAGATATGGCTCCATCGGGAGAGAAGTCTTTGGACCCAGCTCATGTGGATCAGATCTGTGAACTCTATCCCAGGCCTTTATGAATCTGCGACGTTGTTCGTCGCTATCCCCTTGAAAATCAAAGATGATACTAGGCATTAACAGCTCATGAGGTCCTTCTCTTCTGGCTCTCCCAAACTGATGTAAGGCCAAGCACGGATTATAAGAAATTCCTCCATGGGTTCCTAACAATGGAACATTAGGGTACTCCCCACAGCGATCAATAATAGCCACCTCGTCCATACCCTTGAGAGTCCAGATGATGTCATTATGAGAGAGAGACATAACCCTATAAGCCCAGCCCATGCCTTCTTTGTTCTTCAGCACTGATTTGGGGAGGTGCGAAATAAACCACCTCGCCAATAAGGGAGCACAACACATCAAGGTTCCCCACTTTCGGGCAGTACGAGCATAAAGCTGATGAAGAATGTCACCCAAGAGAGTGGGTACAGGATTGCGAGAGATGAAGATTTTTATCGCATTCATATCAACAAAGGAGTCAGAGTTCAGAAACAATACCAAGCCATATATCAAAAGAGCCAGAATATCTTCGAATGCCTTGAAGTCTAGACTATCCCAGAAGTAATTAGCCTTACCAACCAAGAACTTAGTCAGAAAGCCCTTTGCTCCACTTTTAGTCTCCCAATTAGCCATTACCTCCTCCTTGGTCAAATGAAGGGCTGCAGCAATCTCTTAGGGCCTACGAATCTTCTCCCAACCAGTAAACGGGGTCTGCTCCAGAATAGAGATACCGAGCAGATCAGAGAATTATTCTAAGGCGGGAACCAGCTGATAGTCCTGGAAAGTAAAGCAATGGTACAGCGGATCATAGAATTGAACCAGGACACTCATCATCTGCTCGTCCAATTTAGAGGTGACCAAACTGAGAAGATAACCATGTCTTCTGAGGAAGGAAGTAGTATCAGGCATCTTTGCAATCAATTCCTTAAGCACAGTGGGAACCTGGACAAAGTTGATCCAGATAGTATTCCTACGCATGGGTATCATGATGACCTACAAAATAGAACAAAGATGAATCCCTCCTGTCTTTGAAATAGGTTAGTCCAATGCAAGATGTATACAATGTTATGATGTCATGATGTCATGATAGATAGCACATCACAAGTATCCACAAATGGCAAACATGGTAAAGGCACACAAGTCACACAGAGAGCCCTTAGATTTCAGGCTGGCAAGGAGCTTAGGTACTACCCTCTTTCAGTTCAGTTGGTTTAAACCTGTCCTAAAAATAGTAATCGGGTTCTAGAGGATCTTAATATCACTGACTACCCTCAATCGGTCATAATTCTAGTTTAGCAACCTTTTCTTGAGGCCGGAATCATCGCGAGAGTTTAGTCTCAATGAGTGTAGCATACTGCTACTGTTCTATGGCCAAGTTGGTCAATTTAAAGGTTCTAAGGTCAGTTGGTGCTTAATGACCCCTTAGATGACCCATATTCTCCTCGTTCCAACACAAGGGATATCGGTACAATCTAAAGTGCCACACCAACGTAGCTATTGCTTCAACCGTATCGGTCTACGCCATACAGTTCCCTCACAGTTTATTGCTACTTACCTAAAGGGTATCCCCCGTATCCGGGTTAGGATCTATAGTAACTCCGATACAAGCCCACAAATATAAAGCATACAAAGCAAACAATTGAAAACACAATGATCTAATCCTAAGGTACACCCCACTTATTAACTCTCCCCAGCAGAGTTGCTAGTTCTGTGATACGGTGGGAAAGAACTGACTGTTTTGGAATGCTGGTTCGCGTTTTGCGTTTGTTTTAGCAAAATGTTGCGGTAAGCAAGAGTCGCCACCGTCTTTTATTTTATCCAACAAGGAAAGGAAAAAAGAATAGAAAAATTCCGTTTTCGAGATATTTCTCGGGTTCGGGGGGTAGATTATAGAAAGGGAAGGTGTTAGCACCATTTCTATCCGTGTTTATCCACAGGCTCTTAGGTACTTGCTCAAAGTGTTTTCAAAATTTGCTTTTCTTTGTGTTTGTGGGTTTGAAAGAAGTTTTTGTTTGAAAAGTGTGAGTGCGAAAAGTTTTTGTTTTGAAAGAGAATGTACTTAAGAACCATCTACCTACTCGAAAAAGGAATCAATCTGTGCTAATGTCCTTTAGACGATGTTATCCCACTATTGATGAGTAGGTAGCATCGTCGTCGGAGTTTTAAGGGTCAATTCGATTAAGGGACGTATGGTCACTAAAGCAATGTTAGGACGCCTTAGCGGTAACCCTAATGTCTTAGATCATTTTTCCGAGGCAACCGTTTCGAGGCAACTATGATCTTTGGACAAGAGGGCGACCTCTAAAACTTCTTATACTCAATGACCACATTCGAAGGCAACCAAGTGAGGTGTACCCTAAGAGTGGCATGTGCGAGTGTGTTATTTTCAATTAATTTGTCTTTGTACATGTCATGGGTGAGCTATGTTGATTTTAGGTTCAAACATTTGATCTTGTCATGCATTCCCTATTTATCAAACATCTAACAGTTTATAGATTGCGGAAATTAAATTGCGGAAATTAAATCTAACTATTACAAGGCGTCGGGTATTTACATCGCCAAAAACAACCCTTGAATTTAAAATGCGGAAAATAAATAAAGCGATAAATAAATTAAATAGTCCTAATTAAAAGCTATTACATTCCGGGAAACAATTACATCAATATGGTAAAATGGATCGCGTGCGGGAAAATTGAATCGGGCGCATTCTAGGGTTTTGACCCTTTAATTATTAAAGAAAGAATTTTTGTTATTTTTTGAATTAAAAGGAAATAATACTAAGTTATTTAAATTAATTAATTAATTAATTAAAAAAAGATATTTTTTGGATTTTTGGATATTTAAAGAAATAAAATAAATTTGATTTAAAGTTAGTAAAACCTAATTATCTACATTGATTTTAAATATTGCAAAAATATTAAAAGTTAAACCTAATTAAAACTAAATTAATTGAATTAATATTTATTTACAAAAATAAAATGCTGAATTTAATTTTAATAAATAAAATATATTTTTTGGTTTTTGATTTTTATTAAGAAAAAGATTAATTGGTTAGTGATTAAATAATAAAAATAATAATACAAAACAATTAAATAAAAGAAATAGGAAATAGAAATAAAATACTCAGGGGGTTCTGGGCCCAACAGGAGGTAAGAATTGCAATTTTTCCAGGCCCATTACGTTGCAAGCCCGGTTGACCTTCTGATTCTCGACACGCACGTTGACTTGAGAGCATGATGGACCTTTAACCTGAGTCACCAGATCTGGCCTTGGGTCATCTGGTGCTTTGATATTTAATGGTGTATGGTGGTCCACAATCTTTGAAACGCGTTGGAACATCTGCAGAAAAATAATAATATGCAATTGGGGGACCTGGGATTCGAACCCAGGTCCTATTGGTTTTGAAAGCTCACCCTTGCCACTACACCACTATGCCTCATTTGGTCCTATTGGGCATCCGGATTTCATCCATGTCCATTGTTTGCCCTGATTTTTCCTACAAATAAAATGCCTAAAAACAAAGACCAAGAACCCTAGATTCGGGTATGGCATTACAGGTCATATAAATACAATTAAATAATGTAGAAAGTTCAGAAATCACACAAGGATCATGAACATGCCAATAATTTGTCAAAAAAAAACGCAAGAATGTGGAGTTATGAATTTGGCTACAGGGCGGTAAAATGCGAAGCTTACAGTGCGATTGAGAAGGTATCAGAGCTTGTTAAGGATTGGTTTTGCTTCAATGGATGTCCAGCAAGGGATTGGTGCTGAGATTTGGCCTTGAAAACACCTCTATGCGCGATTTCAGTTTCAAGCTTTTCCACCTTTTTTCAAGTTTTGATTTTTGTGATTTGGCAGCCTCCAACCTCTAATTCTCGTGCCTTTGCATTGTATAAGTAATATGGAATGAATTAGGTTAACTTTCTTGGGACGAATCCTTATGCATTGATGTTTGGGGATGTGATTTGATTCACCATTAAAAAGCTTCCAAATTTGTCAAAAATCCAATATTTTGTTCATGATATGGCTTGATACGGATTTGATCATGTCCATGATGACAATTAAGACCTATATCAATCAAAAAGATCATAAGTCATCAATATTTAGATTTTATATGATTTAAATTGATTTAAAATGCATTAATTCAATAAAAAAATCAAATAAAATAGAAAAATTAATAAATGAACACAAGGCTGAAGCTAGTACACGTGTGTAGTGTGAAAAGACCAAATCAAGTGGAAAAGAATGGGCCCATTTGACAAAATTTGAAGTTTTAGGGATAGTTGACTTTTGGAAATTTTGGAAAAATGCCCAACTTCAACAATGCATAACTTCTTAAATTTTGAATTTTTGGAAGTGTTCTTGGAATTTTTAGAAAGCTTGAGATGTCCTTTAACCAAATATTTTGGTATCATCTCATTTTGATATTCCATGCTCAAGTTATAAGCTTTGGAAAAAAAGGTGTTTTTGTTGACTTTCAAAAATGACCTATAATGTCCAAATTTGTAACTTCTTGTGAGTGCATTTCTTGATCTTTGTGTATGAATATGGATTGTAGGAAATTTCATCCTTTTCAAAATGAGCTTTGGATGGGTCATTTCTCATAAAGTATGAGAAAGTTATGCATGGTCAAAGTTGAGTTGACTTTTCCTACAAAACCCTAATTTAGCAACTTTTGAGTCTTGATGAATTTTGAGTAATCCTTGATGAATCATGATCAAACCTTGATCAAATTATTAAATATCCTTCAAAATGAGAATGTTTACAAAAAAACTTGAAGTTTGACTGTATTTGGGTCACAGTTGACTTTTGCCCTAGCACAGTCGATTTTTGGACTTCTTGAGCAATTGACTGACCAAACTTCCTCTGCAAGGCTTGAAATTTGACATGGATGATCTTGAGAACATCTTAGGATATTGGGGAGAACTTTAGGTCATTTGGATGTAAGGACCTTGATGCAACACAAAACCCTAATTTGAGATTGACTGCCTTAGGAGATGACTTGATTGTCCAACTCTTGAGCAATCTTGAGCAACTTGGAGATTATTCTTGCAATGTCTTGGGAAATATGGGAGGGAAAATTTTTGGGTACAACACCTTCCCTTTGCATAACCAACCCCCTTACCTTGAATATTTCCCCCTCTTTTGGGTTATTCGCTCTTTTCACATTCCTTTGGAAACAATAAAGCGTGGTGGCGATTTTTATTTTTGATCTGTATAAGTCTAGTCAATCCAATGGATTAGTCTTAAACATTTATACCGCTACACTTATCAATGCTTTTCATCGGTGCTTGGATCTTTACTAATGCTTTTTCTCATCATCGCGACTACGAAAATTCTCTTACAAACTGAACACATCAGTTGGATTAATCAAACTTAGGATTGGAGAAGACCAAGAAGAATGGGTTGGGTTAAAATAAATTTTGAGCCTTATATCCTTTGTTTCTTAAACCACGAACCAAGGTCACGCTACAACCTTCAAAAGTCCTAATTGAATCAAGGTTAACTATGAAAGCATACTCGGCAAAATTTGTGTTAAAGTGACTCTTATGTTTGTTAAAATTATTGCTAACCACTTCACTTCTTCGAATCTCCATATTTAATCATCCATTTATATTCCATAACAAAATTCAATTTCAAAACTTGCATGTGCATCAAACATAATTACTTTTCAAAATATACAATTTTATCTACAAATATACACTTAGCATCAAAGAGATCTCAAAAATTGGTTTGATAAAAAACGATCCTTTTCATGAGGCTCCTAACTAGGGGCAAAGCATCTAGGAAGAACCCTATGATCATAAGCAAAACTAATGATTGTAGGGGTATATCACATGAAAATCCTATTGTATAGGGGAAAACATCTAAGAGGAGCCCTATTATGAGAGGATGGACTAATGATCGTGGGGGGCATCCTATGAACATGGGGTGATCATTCCAATATTCAATCAACTTGGCTCACATTTCAAAGTGTCAGTCAATCAATGGTCATACTCTTCGAAGATTCAAACACTGAGGCATACCTTTCAAGATCCTAAGAATCAGGGGCAACCTTTCGAGACTAAAATGTTGGGACAATGCATATCAAGTTCATATTATGGAATGTAGGGTCCAAATTCCCCTTCAAGCAACTTCAAGTACAAATTCTTCAAAATTTGGATACTTGGGGAAATCTATATAAAGTTCATGGTGAGGTCCAAGTTCTTTATAAGGGTACTTCCTCCAGATCCTGGGTATTTGGGGTATATATTTCAAAATTCAAATGTTAAGGCAGACCAGTACGAGGCTCGTTCAGAAGAAATTGGTTTTAAAAAAACAGCCCATCAGGGGAAATGCATTCCGAGAGTTCCCAATCAAGGGCATAATGATTCAACGTGCAAAATTGTGGGATCATTGATATTATAATCAAACTAATTTTATAATCATATCAAGGAGAATATCTACAAATCAACAAATTGGATTAAGACCCTCCACGAAGGGGAAAGTTCTATGCACACTTTCACAACCCCCAATGGATCCTTCTCATACATCAGTAATCTTCGAGTTCAAAACGAGTATTAGGAAATCATGTTAGTATAACGCTCTACCACCATGTGACAAGCGGCCTTGTTACATAAGCAACTTCTTTATGCCTTAACCATCTACAACCCATCACAAGGGTGCCCTTCAAAAGCATATGAGTCTGCATAAATCATTCATTAGGTTACTTCGATCCAGAATTAGACCATACCTATCATCTCATCTGTTTGATAAATCACGACAACATGGATCGAGCATATAACAAGCTCAGTCATTCATTAGCATTTCAACATTCATCGATATGTATCCAAGTCATGTATTACATGCATTAGTCAATCATTACATACTACACATTAACACCTGCATCTATATGCATACATGATATATCATAGACCAAGACTTAGGACCCCCCGTAAAAATCCAAGATCAATTAACAAGGGGAGACACTATTCTCAATTTAAACCACCAGCTAAGTCTGAGACATCTCTCTGACTTTTCATCCCAGTGAGTTTGTCATACAAGCATACTTCATCAAACATAATCTAAGCAGCCTTACGTCATTTTTTACAACCATTTGAGACGTGAGCATCCTCACGCAATCTCTATCAACATTAAGATGTGAGCAGTCTCATGTATTTTTCACCAACATTAAGACGAGAGCAACCTCATGCATTTTCTTATCATTATTTCATAAAAGACATGAGCAGGCTCACACAACCTCATCCATCATTCACTTGTAGGAAGCTCTACGAAGCATGAGCAACCTCATGCATTCATCAGCCATCCATATGTAAGCAACCTTACGTAAAATTCATGAGCAACCTCACACTTTCCAATCACCTGATTGACGTCTCCCTGTAACCTTACCAATGTTAGCGACCTTGCTATTCGTTTAACCTTTCCAAGCCACCAAGTTGATATTATTCATGTAACCCTACTGATGTTGGTGTAAAGCCCAGTTCCTGTTTGGTGCATCATTTCAAAAGTCCAGTTCCCGTCTGACACTTCTTTTCAAAAAACCAGTTCCTGTCTGACAGTTCAATTAAATCCAGTTCTCGTCTGATAGTCAGTTCTTGTCTGACACATTTCACCAGTTCCTGTTTGGTAGTCAGATCTCATCTGACACCTTATCTTTAACCCCAGTTCTCGCCTGATAGCATATCTTGATATCAAGCATACATACCATGCATCATGCATACATCAAGCATAATCATATTAAACATGCATACATGCATTACATTCAATCATATATGCCCATGAAAACTGTGGAAAATCTCAAGGCATGCTTACCAGCTAAGACACACTAAAATTTCAAATCCAAGGGTATCCCAATGTGGAAAATATCATCTGACCTTTGATCCTATGTCTATGATCTTATGAATGTGCATATCACCATTACCTGGAGTTTATTATGACAGGAATGTCTTGCATCACCAGGGTATCCTAATCTTTGATTCTTGTATCTAACTTATCCTCTTGAGATAGATGCTGATAGAAGAAGCACCATTGGTTAAAAGTTCATGATACCTACTCTAAAGTCTCTTCTTGATTTGGTTTCCAAGGCCACTCCAGACAGCATAGAGGTTTTCAAACAAAGAATATAGGAGAATTCTGGATACTCTCCACCTTTTGAAAGGGGAGTTATTCTTACTCTCTTTCAGTTTTATGATCTCTCCCGGAGATGCTTCATATTTCCAGATTATCAGCCTGCTCCTACTTTGATGGAATATTCTTATATATCTTGGGGATTCCAATCAAAATCAGGTTCATTTTTAACATTATGATGGAGGTTTCTGGATTTCCCTAGATTACAAAGGCTCTTTATTTGAGCGAAACTATTATGGAAGATAACCTTAAGGTTAAAATACGCATTTCTGGGTCTCACCTGAAGTCTCTAGTTGAAAAGGGTCACGCCTTTGCTGATTCAGCTAGTTGGAATGTATTCAATGCAATCTTGGCTCTTTCCATTTATGGGATTATGTTCTTCCTAAATGTTAAGAATTTTGTAGATATAAATCCAGTGCCTCCCTGCTTGGTGATGTTTATCATTCAATACATGTGAGGAATGACATAAAAGGATGACTTGTTCTTTGTTGTGCTTCCCTTCTTTATCTGTGGTTCATGAGTCATCTTCCTCAGACATGAGCTTTTGTGGATGCTAAGGATTATGTGAAATGGTCTAAGATACTGATGGGTCTTTCTACCCATGATATTGTTTAGTACTCCAGAAATTATGATGAGATTACCTACATCCGTGGGGAGTTTCCAAATGTACATCTTATGGGGGTAAGAGGAGGTATCAACTATAATCCCATCCTTTCTCAATGCCAGTTAGGTTATGAGATGCAAAGCTAACCCAATAACAAAGATGTGGATGAGTCCATTCTTTATGCTTTGACTGGGAATCCTGAGTTGCTGATGAAGCCTGGAATGAAATTCACTTCAGAAGGAGGGCTGAAGGCCCCTATATTGATTGGGTTAGGAAGAGCGTTGAGATTTTTCATCTACCCTTTCTTGTGGAATTACCTTTGTATCCACAAACCCTTATTCAACACACTTTTGGGCCTATTTAAGAGTTCAACAATCACCAAGATGACAATCAAGAACTCAGAATAAAAATTGAAGAGTTGAAGAAAGAACTCTATAGAGCTACCTGTGAAAGGAATGAGCTAAGAAGAGACTGTTCAGATGAAAAGTCAAAAGAAAGTAAGAACCGGAAATGGCTTGAGAGTAGCTTACCTAATTGTTAATGATGAAAAGAAAGAATGTCGCCAAAAAGAGATGGTTGATCACCAACTCATCTGGCGCAACTTCCAATTGAACAAAAGCTCTAACAGAGATTGTAGAACTCAAAGAGAATTCACAAGCTGCAACTAGTGGACCCAGAGTTGAATCTCACCGGGAGGAGTTTAACTACAAGTAACTTCAAGAAGAAAGTGACCATTTGAGCACCATTGTCGCTACTTAGAAGTTATTTACCCACAAGAGGAATATGCTTATCCAAGAGTTGATTCAGAAGCCAAAGCATGATGCAACGCCGAAGCTTTTCAAAGAGAGACTCAGGAGTGGAGCAAGAAACATCTTGGTTGGAGAGGTCTTGCTAATGAGGAAATTGAAGATGTTCCTAAAGGGATGTGCATCTGTTGATCTATGATTGCCATCATTTATTTTAATGGGATCCAATTCCTTTGAATTTTGCCTATGGATTTTGATTGCACTGAATCCATGATAATATCTCTCTGAGTTACATTTTCTTTTTGCTAGTGTTATATTCCTCTCGTATTTAATTGCTTATTCAAATTCGGTAGATTCTTTGGAAGTGATTAAACATAGTGTTGGCATACTATTATGCATCGTTATGCATTCATGCATCTTTATGCACACAAGCATTCATAACAGGTGTTCAGCATCGAAGATTATTGTTTTGACTTGGTTTTCTCTGATAGAAGTGTAAACCTGGCTTTCCCTCAGTGCCAAAATTATCAACAATCAAAGATTAGCTATGATGTAATTTTGTGAATACTTGATTGGGATGAAGGTCCAAATGGGTCAGCTTATGGAGGAAATGCAATGATTACGGTCTTGTATTTGTTGCTGCAATAGAGGTTGTTACTCCTCCTTTCTCTTATCCTTCGGGATTTGATTCTTGATACCCGATGTGATTTCTATTCTGGGGCACCTTGATCGGGAAATTGAAGGTTAGAATACATTTGAATGTAAATTCCAAGACCCCATTAATTCTAGGGCAATCATTCATTCCAGATGGTTGTAGAAATTGAAGCCTTTGCCCAAGTAAGTGTCAAGACTACGAAAGAATCTTCCAGGAAGCAATGAGCCCAGATGAAGAAAGTCTTTTCAACATTGGTATGCATTAGTTTCTTATTGCATTCTCATTTGTAAACATTCTTGCTTGTTAAAACACTGTTTGCATATGAAAATTTGTTTGTTTTTTAATGTTAATCATAATACACTAAATATGTTTGACTTGAAGTAATCAATTTTTATTCACTCATAATATATTTTTCTGCATTGTGATACTAACCTTTCGCTTACACAAAGATTGGAGGGAGGATGATGATAGTAAAATGCAAAACTTCTGGTTGTATACTTTTGGATAAAACCCCGTTGACGATGTACAGGCATTGTTTCAAATTCCCAAACACCGGAGATATAAGGGAGTGAAAACCTCGACAACCCCTTTGAGCCTTGAAGTAGGAGTTTCTTTTTCTATTCTGAAAAAACCCTCATTTTTTAAACCCGGGGTAGGGTAGTGTTCAGTTAATTTTATCGAGCATTCATAACTCATCAGGAATGCGCGTCCAAGGATACAATAATGGTTATCCTTCAAGGTTGAGGAAAGTCAAAACCGCAACGGATAACTTTCAGTTATCAAGAATGTGTGTCAAATGAAGATATCCTAATGAGTATTTCTCACATATTAGGAGGTCAGCAAATGATGATACAATAATGGTTATCTCTCATCTACCAAGGACTCGGGCGATCATAATTCTTCCAACAATTCAAAAATGACTCAAGGTCACACGACGTGTTCAAAAGGAAATAAAAGGTAACATGAAAAAAAGATGATGAAAAAGAAAGAGACAAAAATTCCCGCTAAGTTGAAACTTGAAAAACAAGTCACTTAGGAAAAAGCCAGGGCATCCCGCTGGACTTTAGAGTCAAATTCAAAAGGAATTTGTCAAGGCAAAAGTTAGGGAAGGCAAAGAAAAGCCTGAAAGGCGATAAAGGATTACAACGTAAAATCCTCAGCAAAGGACATAGTCGTGTGATAAGTGTTGTACCCCAAAATTTTCCCTCTCATATTTCTCAAAACATTTCAGGAAAGATCTCTAAGTTGCTCAAAGTAGCCCAAGAGTTGGTCAGACAAGCTCTCTCCTAAGGCAGTCTATCCCAAACTAGGGTTTCATGTTGCATCAAGATACTTGAGTCCAAGTGATCCCAAGTGCTCACAAATGTCCTAATATGTTCTCAAGACCTTTCATGTCAAGTTTCAAGCCTTGCAGAGGAAGTTTGCTCAGTCAATTGCTCAAAGGTCCAAAAATCGACTATGCTAGGGCAAAAGTCAACTATGGCCTACATACAATCAAACTTCAATATTTTTGGTCAACATCCTCATTTGGAAGTATATTTCATCATTTGATCAAGGGTTGATCATGATTCATCAAGGATTGCTCACAATTCATCAAGATTCAAAAGTTGCTAAATTAGGGTTTTGCAGGAAAAGTCAACTCAACTTTGACCAAGCATAACTTTCTCATACTTTATGAAAAATGACCCATACAAATCTCATTTTGAAGAGGATGAAATTCCCTACAATCCATCTTCAGCTCCCAAGTTCAAAATATGAACTCACAAGAAGTTATAAATTTGGACATTATAGGTCATTTTGAAAAGTCAACAAAAACACCTTTTTTTTCAAAGCTTCATACATGAGCATGGAATATCAAAATTATATGAGACCAAAATGGTTGCTTGGACATCTCAAGCTTTCTAAAAAGTCCAAGAACACCTCCAAAGAGTCAAAATTGAGGAAGTTATGCATTGTTGAAGTTGGACTTTTTTGCAAAATTGCCAAAAGTCAACTATCCCCAAAACTTCAAATTTTGCCAAATGGGCCCATTCTTTTTCACTTGTTTTGAGTTGGCATTATATCCAACGTGCTCTAGCCTTTTCCACTTGTCCATATCATATTTTTATTAATTATTTTGATTTTTATTTGAATTAATTTGATTTAAATCAAAATAAATCAAATAAAAATCCAAAACATTAATAACCAATGATTTTGTGTTGTTTCAGGCTTCATTATACATCTATCATCCTTCCAATTCGTGCCAAGCCTTAGAGTGCACAAAAAGATTGAAAATAAGCCAAATTTGGAAGGTTGTTAAAGAAGAATCAAATCAATATCCAAAGCATTGAAAGAAGAAGATTTTGATCAGTTTAACAACCCTAATCCCTTCACTAATACATAAGGAGGCGAGGCAGATCAAAACCGTGGTTGGAAACAGGCGAGAGAGAGAGAGAACAAAATCTGGAAAAAAGGCAAAAAAGTGTGAGACCAAAATCCCACTTAGAGGCATCCTCAAGGCTCGATACCTCTCCCAATCATTTCCTGGCAGTCTCCACAACCTAAAGCAATCGAGACCAATCGTTTTCAAGCCCTCTAGCGCGCTGTAAGGCCGTCACGGTATCACTCTTTTCTTGAATTCGAAAAGCTTCATTCTTGCATCCATAGTGTAAAATAATTGCATATTCTTGATCACCATGATGTTTGCAAACTTTTTACAATAGCCAATTTCATTTATATGGACTGAATCGAAACTCACCATTGTTAGGTTTTCAAGCTTTGGTTTAGGGCTTTTTGTTTCAGGAATAATTAGCCTTCATAATGGGCATGGTTGTGATCAGGAGAGTGAGACGAACTTAACCATGGCATTGGATTCCATTTAGGTGGCCTGTAGAGGATTTTTGAAATGCACAGACCTGTAGCAACGGACTCTGTCCGTAGGTATATGTGGTATAATTTTTAGCCACGGTCCAAGAACATGGATGAAGGCGTGTTACTCCTCCATTCGTCCATTCAAACATTGGCGCGTGTTTTCTGAATCTGTCCACTAACTTTTGTTTTTTTATATTATTATTACTTTGTATTATATTAACAATAAAAATAACATGGCCCAGTGGTGACCACGTCAACGCATAAGGATTCAGAGGTTAGAGGTCAGGGGTTCGATCCCTGCCTCCAGCATTTGCCATTTTCTTGTTTGTTTTCAAGAAATCACATGCATATGCAAGCCAAGCGCCCACCATGGACCTTCATCATCCATGCGCCTGATGGCCAGATGGCCAGATCTGGTGGCTACCATTGCAAGTACACCATAAACCAAGTCAACGCGTGCGCACTGGATTGCAAAAGTCAAGTGGATCTTCATCAAATGGGCCAGAATTCCTGCTTTCTACACCCCTTAAATCAGGCCCAATCTCTTTCTTTATATTTTCTCTTCTATATTTTATTTAATTATTTTATTTTATTTAATTAGTTACTAACCAATAATCAATTTTCTTTTTTTTAATCAAAAATCACAAAAATACTTTTATGTCCAAATAAATTTAGATTTTATTTTTCATCAATAAATATTAATTAAAATAATTAGGTTATTTATGATTAGATAACTTTAATTGATTTTGTAAATATTTAAAATTAATTAGAAATCAATAGGATTTTAACACTAATTTAATTTTATTATTTTCTTTCTTAAATTAACAAAACTCCAAAAATATGTCATTTAATTGTTTTTCATTAATTAATTTAATAATTAATTTAGCATTTAATTTTAGGATTTAATTTCTTTTCTTTAAAAAATAAAAACAATAAAAACATTTTCTTTTAATTAGGAGGGTCAAAACCCTAGTTTCGCATTCGATTCAATTTTATCACGCGCTTTATTTTCTTTATTCAAATGTTGTATCTGCTCCCGGTTGTAATAATTAAATTAGGACATTTACTTTTACCGCTTTTATTTTATTTTCAAAGGGTTGTTTTTGGCGATGTAAATACCCGACGCCTTGTAATAATTTAGTTTAAATTCCGCACCTTTAATTTCTACAAATATTCAACTGCTAGATGTTTGGTAATAGGGTTTGCATGACAAGAATGAATGTCTAATTTAAAACAGTTAGATCACCCTAAACATGTGCAAAGATAAATAACTGAAATTAAAACACTCGCACATGCGCACTCCTAGGGTACACTCCCACTTGGTTGCCTTCATACACGGTCATTGAGTATAGGTTGTTTTAGAGGTCGCCCTCTTGTCTAAAAGATCATAAGTTGCATCGGATATTGTTGCCTCGAATAAATGATCTAGGACATTAGGGTTACCACTAAGGCATCCTAACATTGCTTTAGTGACCGTATGTCCCTCTTTCGAATTGACCCTCAAACTCCAACAATGGTGCTACCTACTCACTAATAGTGGGATAGCATTGTCTAAAGGAAATTAGCATAGAACGATTCCTTTTTTCGAGTAGGTAGATTAGTTCTTAGATACTCGCTCATCCAAAACAAAACTTTTTTCACACTTACAAACTTTTACAAACAAAGTTTTCAAAAACACTTCATTACACTCTTGAAGACAGTAGCAAGAGTTAAATCGAAGTTAAAAATTTTTTTTCAAACCCACAAACACAAAGAAAACAATTTTGAAAATGATGAGCAAGTACCTAAGAGCCCGTAGATAACTACGGATAGCAAGGGTGCTAATACCTTCCCTTTCTATAATCTACCCCCCGTACTCAGAAATAATCTCGAAAAGGAATTTTTCTGTGCTTTTTTCCTTTTCTGTTGGATAAAATAAAAGTCGGTGGCGACTCTTGCTTACCGCGACATTTTGCGAACACAAACGCAAAACGCAAACCAGCATTCCAAAGGGCCCAGCGCCTGCCAAACAAAAAAAAGGGTTAGAATTGTGAAAATATGAAGAAAAAAATGCAAAAGGGTACCACTGGGGCTCGAACCCAGGTCCCAAAGGTTACAGGCGCGTGCTTCTACCACTGGGGTGGCTATACATTCGTTAATACAAATGAAACAATAAATATGTAAGGCAAAACATGTTCTGAAGACTTCATCTTTAACTTCTAGCCAGACCAACTGTAACTTGCTCATTTCTCATCAAAAATGAAAACTGTAAACATGAAACTTGTAGCAAATTTTTCCACGATTCCAAAAATGTAAAGTATTAAAACTATAGATCAAAGATAATCAAGAATTTTAATTGCCCTAATCTGAACCCTAAAAATTTCAGAGATTTCAGTTTCAAAATTCTCTAAGCTCAAGCAAAATTAATGGAAACTATGGACATGGTTAGCTTCAGGGAAATGATATCTACATGTTTTATTCACAAATAAACTATTGATGATGCATGTATGAAGAGTTCCAAGTTGAGAAAACTTACCTCAAAACTGGAAATCGTGTTTGGAGTTTGAGCTTGTTTCAAGTGATGGTGATGATCAGGTTAGCTTCCTTGAGGTCCTAGGAAACTAATGCAATGGTTTTCTTGAGTTGAGAGTGGCTGAAATGACTTAGAGAAGTCCAACTGTAATGCTCAGTTTTTGGCTATGGAAGTTGAGGAAGACGATGTTACAGTCGTGTAACAGGGACATGGACAAGTTATATTTGATGTATAGGAACTTTATGAACTAAAAGGCCAAAGAACGCACGAGGGAAATAGAAGATACAAGTTCAAGGTCAGAACCTGCACAAAAATGGAGTTTTCTGTGCAATTTCTGGATAGAGGGATTTTGAGAGAGTTTCAGGCTTGCCAAAATCGTGTGTTGTGTTGCAATTGACTTGTTAATATGTATGTAAAAGATTAGAGCACAAAATTACTCCAAGTTTTTGAGTTATAGGGTTATGGCTCTATAACTTGCTTTTTAAGAAAAGTGAAGTGACAAATCTCAAGTATTGTACAAGCATGTTCTGAGCTTCTTGAGACCTTAGACACATTTATTTTGGTTTATAGGGGTTGTGCGTGTAAAAAGAACAAGTTAGAAGCTCAAGACAAGTTGACTTTGTGATTAAAGCAACTTTTCAAGAATGGAATGGTAACTTTCTTCCTAAAATGGCAAATTGGTTTGGACAATGCTTGGAACACTTGGATAATAGATCAAAAGCAAGTGTAATCTTATGATTATGGATAGATATTGAGGTTTAGAGGCCTGCAAAACAAGATTGTGCAGCATAGGTTTGAAATTGACTTCTTGTTCATCACAAAATGGCTTGTAAATTAAGTGACAAAACCCTAACTTCATCTCTTCGATTCTCCCTACTCAAGAATGATCTCAAGGCGTTATTGGACATTTTGGAAATCTTGTAACATGCTATGCAACCCCTATTTTAATTTATTTTGAATATTCCCCTTTTAACTATGTGAAAAAGTGTCATGAAGTTAGGTCAAAATCCTGTCCAAATTAGGGCAAAATTTCACTAAGTGTTTTGTTTCATGACCCTATGTTCATAAAATTGTAACTTGAGATCCAATCATTTTTGGAAGAGTTGTGTGAATCAAAGTTGTAGATTTCATGGAGATATACAACTTTCATGTTGGAAGTTTCTCTTGAATCATCTTTCATCATGGTGAAAATTTGGCTCAAATTTATGAAAAAAATAAGAAATTTTCCATACTTAGAAAAATTTCTAAGTTAAGAAATTTTAACATTTCAAGATGAAATCTTGAATTCTTGATTTCTTGATGAACAATTTTCATATTTTGACATGTTTTGATGAATTGTGATCTTTGGTACTTGAATTTGACCAAAAAAGTCAAAGTTTGACTTTTTAGTATACAGTTGACTTTTGATCAATTGACTGAAAAATTCATTTGTCAATCCAATGGACTTGCAATGTTTTGAACCATGTAATTAGGTCAAAATGATGCAATTGGACTCTTAAGATCATGCCTTAAACCAATTGACCATTTTCTAGGTAAAAAATCAGAAATTACCCTTTCCCAGTCAAAACCCTAATTTTGACCATTTTGCCCTTTTGGAGATTCGATTAAATTTCTTGAGGAGTTGTGGTCCAAACTTTATCAAATGATACACATGAGTTTAAAATGTTGATGTGGACCAAAAATTATGAAGTTTGACTGTGAATTGACCATAGTTGACTTTTTCCCTAATATAGTTGATTTTTAGGTCAATTGCTCAATTGACTGATCAAAAGTGTGATCCAAGGCTTGAAACTTGACATAAGTAATCTTGGGGGTCCATAATGATCTATTAAAGTCATATTGGGCATTGGAAGTTCAAAAATCCTTGTGCAAACTCAAACCCTAATTTTGGTCATCAGTGCTTAAGGAGATGTCTTGAGCTGATCAACCCTAGTGCAGTCTTGAGTCAAAGGAGATCTTGTGACAAAATTAATGATAAGTGAGAGGGAAAATTTTGGGGTACAACAGCTTCCCCTGTTCAATCTTCTTAAGCCTGAAGAGTTAGATTGGCATATTTTGCCATTCGTGACTCGAAGGCGGAAGATGATTGGACACTAGAGTGCCCAGAAATTTGCACTCGGCAATGTGATGGTTGAGGGGATGGGCTTAAAGATTCCATTTGGAGAGGTGATAGAAAGTTGCAGGAGATGGGCTTGTAGATGCCATCCAAGAGTGAATATTGAATTGTAATTTGTAAGCTTAAATAATGAGTATCAGAATGGCGTCCGTGTCTGGAGCATATCTGAACTATATCTGAAAGCTGAACCTTGAATGAGTCATCAGAATGGCATCCGCGTCTGGAGCATATATGTATTGCGTCTGAAAGTTGAATCTGAATGAGTATCAAAATTGCGTCCTTGTCTGGAGTGTATCTGTACTGTATCTGAAAGTTGAATTTGAATGAGTTATCAGAATGGCGTCCGTGTTTGGAGCGTATCTGTACTGTATCTGAAAGTTGAATTTGAATGAGTTATCAGAATTGTTGTACCCCAAAATTTGCCCTCCCATATTCATCAAGAAATTGCCAAGCCAAGTCACAAAATTCCCCAAGGGTTGTGCAGCTCAACTGTCTCCTATACAGTCAAAACTAGGGTTTGTGTTCTGATCAAAGAATTGAAAGTTTTCAAGGCCCAATCAAGTCTCACATGCCTACAAAGATGGTCAAGTATCCTCATATCAAGTTTCAAGGCATTCAGCTCAAAATTGCACAGTCAAAACCCTAAATTGCACTACAGTCAACTGTAGGGGCAAAATGGTCATTTGACAGTCAAAAGTTCAAATTTTTGGTCAACATATCATTTTGAAGCCACAAACATCATTTTATCAATGCTTGATCATGATTCTCAAAATTTGGCTCAGAAATCATCAAAGATGCAAAAGTTGCTATATTTGGACAGCTGAAAAAGTCAACTGAAATTGACCAGGGCATAACTTTCACATGGATTATCAGAAAAATTCCATCCAAATCTCATTTTGAAGAGAAAGACATTTCCTACAACGCATCTTCATACTTCAAGTCCAAGTAATGCTCTCACAAAAAGTTATCAATTTCAACATTATAGGTCATTTTCAAAAGTCAACAAAAAGGGACTTTAAGTCAAAGGCCATAACTTGAGATTGGTAAATCAAAATGACATGGGACCAAAGGCATTGGTTAGAGGACTCAAAGACCTTTCCAAAATGTCCAAGAACATGTGAAAAGCTTAAAAATTGAGCAAGTTATGCCTTGTGGAAGTTGGGAAAGTTTTGGGAATTTTGAAAAGTCAACATTGATGCAAATGATCCAAAATTGCTAATGGGCCCATTTTTCTTCCAAGTTTCTTCATGCCAAGCCTATGCACGACCATTGGGCCCAAAGGGAAGTATTTTCTCATTTTTTATTTATTTATTTGAATTTATATTAATATTAATTCATTTAAATTATTTAAATATATAGAAAATATCTAACTTGACCTAATGAATCTTTTTGTACACATTTTAGGCTCAATAATTCGTGCCTAAGCCAATTTGGAAAGATTTGGAGCATTGGGATATGATTTGCACAAAATACACATGAAAAGATATGGAAGATCCTTAAGGAAAATCAAATATTGGAATCCTTGAATGCAAGAGATTTTGGCCAGTTTTGTTGACCTAAATTATTCACTACATATGCTTGAATCAAAACCTAATGGCAAAGGACTAAAAAGCTGCGCAAGAAGCTCCATACAAACATTGGAAAAATTGCCAAAAAACTCAAAACTGATTTCAAGGTTACAGGTGGATTCAAGGCGTAATATTGATCCCATTAGCTTCCTTGGGTGACATAGAACACATTCCAATCAAGATCAACGACCAAAGCTTCAGGAATTGGTAGTTTGAACTCACACTGCATCAAGAAAAACTCTTAATCGCACATACCGATTCATGCATTTTCTATAAGTTTTGATATGTATTTTGCATTCCTGATGAAGTTTACAAGCTAACCACTATGTTTAATTGCATTATTTCGCTGTGTATGAGATTCCACCATTGACAGATTCTAGGGTTCCAAGGTTCCAAAATTGGGGCTTTGTGCAAGGCGTAAAATTAGATCACCAAACTGGTACATGCAAATTCGTCACGTCAAGACGAAGCAAACTCAAGCCTCGCGATTAATTTATGACCCACATAGCGCTAATCGCTATTTTTCCAAAGGGCCTCTAAAACAACGCTCAAAAACCGTTGCCTTCGTTCTTCATGTTTCAGGAAAACGAAAGAGACGATGTGTTGTCAGCCAGTGATTCGCTAGTTTGAATTGCGCGCGTTTTTAGCCATTACGCGTGGGTTTTGCTTTTTGTTATTTATTTGATATAATATATTAAATGAAACTTAGTGGCTCAGCTGGCCGGTATACATGCTTGTGACTCTCATGACCTGGGTTCAAGTCCCAGGTCTGGCAAATTGCAATATTATTTTTCAATGTAAATTCTTATGCAGCGCGCCTATTGTGGTTCACCATGTTCCATCCTCATCCAGACATACACACGTCCAGTTCCATCAATCAAAAGGCCAAGATTCAAGGAACACCATGTACCATAGTCAGACATGTCATAGGCTTGCACAAAAGTCAACGAATTCAAGGTTAATTGGGCCAGAATTCTAAGGCCTGTACCTCCTAAATTGGGACTACACCCCACTCTGGTTTGCAACTTCTTTCAATTTTGTACTTATTTTTATTTTATTGTTAATCATTATGTTATTTATTTTATTGCTTTAATTTAATTAAATGTTTTTTTACAATACATAAAAAATACAGAAAAATCAGAAAAAAAGATAAAAATATAATAAATTATTTTATTTAATTATTTTTGTAAATAAATTAACATGTAAATATTTAGTTTAATTAGGTTATAATTTTAATCCTTTTAATAACTAAAAATCCAAAAAATAGAATTAGGTTTAATTTTTAATTTCCTCTTTTACAATAACATTGCTTATTTTATCTATTTTTGTAATTAAATGTACATAAATAAATTAGGGTTTAATTTAGGTTTCGATTTAATATTTTCTTAATAACTTAAAAACACTAGAATTAGGTTTAGCATTGCATTTTAATCTTAATTAATTTTTCTTTTTCTCCTTAAATCTTAAAAAACATAAAATACCAAAAACATTTAATTTTAATTTTAATTCTTCATTAGCTTTAAATATTCTGCAAAAGGGTCCAACGCCCATGTTCATAATTTATTTAATTTCGCGCATTTATCTTATATCGTTTAAATAATTATGTACATGTCCCAAAGCCTTGTAACAATTTTATTTCTCGCACTTTTATTGCTCTTATTTATTTTTTCAGTCAAATCGGGTCCGGTTTAATTTTTGGCGATGTGGACCCGCGCCTTTGTAATAGCCTTAGATTTATTTTCCCGCAAACTTTATAACTGTTAAATAAGCATGCAAGAATGAATGTCTTAATTAAAATCAAGCGTAGAACACAACAAACATGACAAGACAAATAACTGAAACATGACACACAATTCGCACACACCACCCCTAGGGTACGCCTCACTGTTGCCTTTCGAAAGGTGGTCGTCGAGTAGAGGACGTCTTAGTAAGTCCTCATGATCCGGGAACCTGGCATGAGGGTAGCTTCTAAGGTGTCTTCCCATTGCTCTGGTGATCACCACGTCCCTAAACTCGAATTGACCCGAACACCTCCAACGGTGGTGCTACCTACCTCTCAATGGTGGGATGGCACTACTTTAAAGGACTCTTACACAAACGAATTCCTTAGGGTAGGTAGGTTCTCAAGGATACTTGCTCTAATCTCAAAACAAACTCAAAAAGACTTTTCACACTGACACTTTTCAAAAGCTTTCAAAGCAAACTTTTCAAACACTCTGGCGTACGAGTCGATCTGAAATTTTTCAAAGAAACTTTTTTAAACCCACATTGAAAAGCAAGCAAACAATTTTGAAAACACATTGAGCAAGTATCTAAGAGCCCATGGATAACCATGGATAGAAAGGGTGCTAACACCTTCCCTTTCTATAACCTACCTCCCGAACCGAGAGCAATCTCTTTAAGGAATTTTTCTGTGCTTTTGTCCTTTCCATTTGGAGAAAATAAAAGACGGTGGCGACTCTTGCTTCCGCGACATTTCGCGAACCAGCGTTAAACAGTCAGTTCCAGATCCACCGATCACAGAACTGGCGACTCTGCTGGGGAAACTTATAAAGTGAGGTGTACCTTAGGGCTTAGTTCATAACTGTGTTTTCAATTGTATTGATTTGCTTGCTTTACTATTGTGGGTTGCATGGGAGTTACATAGATCCTAACCCGGATCTGGGGATACCCTGTTTAGGTAGCATAAGCTGTGAGGGACCTGTCCGGCGTATACCGACATGGGTGAAGCAGTGGCTACGTTGGTGTGGCACCTTGGTCTGTACCGATATCCCTCGTGTTGAAACGGGGAGAATATGGGTCTTCCAAGGAGTCATTAAGCACCAACAGACCTTAGAACCTTAAATGACACAACTTGGCCATTAGAACAGTAGCAGTATGCTACGTCCATTGAGGCTAAACTCTCGTGATGGTTCTGGCCGCAAGAAAAGATTGCGATGCTGGAGTTATGACCGATTGAGGGTAGTCAATGATATTGGGATCCTCTAAGAACCCGGTTACTTTGATAGGACAGGTCTTAACCAACAAACTGAAAGAGGGTACTACCCAGACCTCATGCTGGCCTAAACCTTAAGGGCTCTTTTGTGTGACTTGTGTGCCTTCGTACTTGACTATCTGCGTGCTCGTTACCTAACACTTGTTTCTTGCAGGTCTTGTTTATAGTCCTTAATTGGGACTCATAATAGGGTACTAAGTTTCTTGCAGGTCTTGTTTATAGTCCTTAACTAGGACTCATGACAGGGTTTACCAAATTTCTTGCAGGTGTTGTTTATGGTCCTTAACTGGGACTCATAACAGGGTTTACTAGATCTCTTGCAGGTTTTGTTTATAGTCCTTAATTGGGACTCATAACAAAGTACACTGAATTTCTTGCAGGGTTTGTTTATAGTCCTTAATTGGGACTCATAACAGGGTTTACCTACTTCACCCCATGCATAGCATGACATCATACCATTGCATACCATTGCATACATCCTAACCCATTTCAAGGATCTCAAGGGCTTGTGATGCAGGTCATGATAAATCAAACATCTAGCAAGGGGCAAAGAGGATTTATTTTCCTCTAGCCAAGGTTGTCAGGGGCTATGACCCACTGGATATGGTGAGCCTTTGACCCTTGAAGAAGAATTCTCAATAACATGGGTTTCCTTCAATCAAGCTACCGGACCCAAATTCTAACAAACTTTCTTGTTTACCCCGCGAGGTCCTTGAAAACATTGCATGCATATCATACACATCATTGCATTACAGGTATCCCTTTTGCAGGTCACTTACCTTTCTCGCTGTTTATTTCAGCAATGGCCTCACAACAAGATAACCAGGACCTTCACGCTCAAGAGTCTCAGTTCAGGGAAATCTTCTTAGGTCTATCCAAGGGGCAGGAAGAGTTGAGGGCACTCCTCATGGGGAATCTGATCAGAAAAAGTCCTGAAGATGACAAGGACGAACAGCTGAAACGTCTACAAGCTGAGGTAAGTGTGTAAGACAAACAATGTAATCTCAAGCCTCAACTCAACTTTAGTTTTGATGAAAGACAAACAAGCTAGTTTGATGAAAGACAAACAAGCATTATGGAAAGAAGGAAAAGAAGTGGAAATCATCTTAAAGCATCATTTACTCAAAGCTTCAAGGAACTTGGCAAGCAATCAAGTATATCAATTCTCAATTAAACTACATTAATTAGAAATGCTCAAAAATGATATACACACTTGCCACATCACTTCAATTATATTTCAAAACAATTTTTAAGTTTTTCTCTGCTGTAAATCGATTAACATCTTGTGTAAATCGATTTACACATGCTTTTTCAAAAAACTGTTTGCTCCTGCCAGCAATCGATTTACAGGTTGTGTAAATCGATTGATCACAGAACAAACTGATTTTTTAACACTTGTAAATCGATTGACACAACATGCTAATCGATTTACACTTCAAACTTTTTGAAATTCTGAACGTTACAAACACGTGCAATCGATTTGCATGTTATGTTAATCGATTTGCACATTGAAAACTTTGAAAAATCTGAACTGGTTTCAAGATATCCTTCATACCTTTTCTCCAATAGTTGCATGATCAAACATTGCATCTTGTCAAGTTTTACAAACAGAAAAGTGTCCTTTTAGAAAGGTATCTTGATTACTATATATTACAAAATATTTCAAATCATAAAAAACTCTTCTCTTGCAATAAAAATCTGAACTTTGTAAAATATTCAAACTTCATATTTCTTAACTTTTAAGAACAAAGATTTTCTGCACTTTCACACATATAAAGAACAGAAATCTTTGAGCATTATCTAACCATTGTGTTACAGTTTGAATTGCTTACAAGAGAAGAAAGAAGAAACTTCAAAGAAGTCACTCTAAGTGATCAACATCTTTCAAGAAATCATACTTCATAAAAACATACAAAGTGTAACTTATTTCCAGGATTGTTGGAATTAAGTATTAGATTACTTTTGTTCCTTGTTGTCCATTATTGGAAACAAGAGGTATCTTTTGAGAGGATTGTTCTCATTAGACTTATTGGAAATCCAAGAGGGTGTTCTTGGTTATTTGTTAGGTTCTTTAGTGGATAAGACTAGGAAGAGTCTTGTAAAAGTTCTAACAATATAGTAAAATCTCTTGCGTGTTTGCAAGGGGACTGGACGTACTTCCGGGTTGTGGAAGGAACCAGGATAATTCTCCATGTCTCTTTACTTTCTGCACTTTACAGTTTTCAAAGCACTAAATCAAAACCAGAAAGTATAAAATAAGTCAAAAATCGACCATCACCTAATTCACCCCCCCTCTTAGGCGCAATCTTAATCTTACAATTGGTATCAGAGCAGGTTATAGGTAACCTGCTCCTAGAGATCCAGAATGGCTTCCGCAAATCATCAACCAGTTTTCAGAGATGGTGGTAGTAACAACAAGCCTCCTCTATTTTGTGGTGAATATTTTGACTTTTGGAAAATACGCATGAAGGCGCATTTAGAAGCACAAGGAGAGGAAGTATGGGATGCTGTTGAAAATGGTCCATTTATCCCAATAACGGTAATCAATGGCGTTGGGTCTGCAAAGCCCAAAACTGTATGGGACGACGATGATAAAAAGAAAGTTCTCTATGACAAAAAGGCAATAAACCTTCTTCAAGGTGCTCTCAGTATGGACGAATTTTTCCGTGTCTCAAACTGCAAAACAGCAAAGGAAATTTGGGATACCTTGGTTCAAACTCATGAAGGAACGGCTGAAGTAAAAAGATCAAGGCTAAATACCTTGAGTCAAGAATATGAACTATTTCGAATGCAGCCCGGAGAATCCATTCTTGACTTACAAAAGAGATTTGTGCATTTGACAAATCACTTAATTGCTCTTGGTAAAACCCTGTCAAATGATGAACTCAACTTGAAAATCCTTAGATCATTGACTAGGGAATGGCAACCAAAGGTAACGGCAATCTCGGAAAAGAAGAGTCTCTCCGCAATGACTTCCGCTACATTATTCGGCAAACTTCAAGAATACGAAACGGAACTCGGTAGACTTGAAAAACATGAGAATCTAGAAAAGAAGTCCAAAAACATTGCCTTAAAAATTGATTCAAAAGAAGTGGTAAAAGAAGACAATCCGGAAGAAGATGAAAATTTCATGCTTCTAGTGAAAAGACTTGGGAAGTTTTTTGGCAGAAATGACAAAGGCGGATCTCATGCACATAAGAGAAAGCACTTCAAGAAAAGAGAAGCCTCCACATCAACTCAAGATGTCTCATGTTATGAATGTGGAAAGCAAGGACACATCAAGCCAAACTGTCCAAATCTCCCAAAGAAAAATGGATTCAAAGGAAAGGACTCAAAACAAAAGAAAGCCTACATAGCATGGGAAGATAATGATATGAGCAGTTCATCGGAATCGGAAAGCGACGAATGTGCAAACTTAGCCTTAATGGCATCGCATCACTCCGACAATGAAGAAGAGGTTAGTAATGAATTTAATCTTTTTGATGATGATGTTCAAGGTGCAATTGATGAACTCTTGAAAGAATGCAAAAGTTTATACAAAAAGGTGTCAAAACAAGAAAAAGAACTTCTAAGTTGTCTAGAAAAAATTGACACCATGACTAAAGATTTTGATCTTCAAAAACAGAATTTTATAAAAGAAAAGGAAAACTTTGCATGCTCCAAGTGTGAATCAAATGTCTTTCAAATTGTTCAATTGAAAAGAGTCATTGAACGATATGAAAAAGGACAAATAGGATTGGAAGGATTACTAAGCCAACAACGTTATCCTAATGATAAAAGAGGTCTTGGTTATGTGAATACTAAGAAACCAAGTAACAATCCCACTGTTTTTGTAAAGGCTAGTAATAGTTCCAATCCCAAGAAAGTAGAAAAGAAGCAAGTTGTTCATAATCATCAAAAGAAAAAGGCTAATGTATCTAAAAGAAAACAAATTCCTAGATACAAGAGCAAATTTGTTCCAAACTGTTTTTACTGTGGTATTATTGGACACACACCAAATGCATGCTATATTAGAAATTTCAGTATGGCTAGTGGACATTATGCATGGGTGAAAAAGGGAACTAACTATGAAGGACCCAAGGCAACTTGGGTACCTAACAAGAAATAATTTGTTTTTGTAGGTATGCTTGAAATCCACTTCAAATGTTTGGTATCTTGACAGTGGATGTTCAAAGCATATGACAGGAGATGTACACCAATTTTCATATCTAGTACATAAAGCCAAAGGGTATGTCACCTATGGAGACAACACCAAAGGAAAGATTCTTGGTGTTGGAATAGTTGGCACACCTCCATCCATTCAAATTGAGGATGTTCTCTACGTTGAAGGATTAAAGCACAACCTTCTTAGCATAAGTCAACTTTGCGATAGAGGGTTCAAGATCAAATTCAACAAAGAAGAATGCCTTATTATGGATGAGGCAACCAATGAGGTAAAACTCAAAGGTATAAGATCTAACAATATTTTTGTGATTACTCTAGATGATTTGTCTATGAAGGTACAATGTCTTATGGTAAACAACAATGACGCTTGGTTATGGCATAAGAGGATTGCTCACATTCACATGGAGCACTTGAACAAATTGGTTAAGCATGACTTAGTTATTGGTCTACCAAAGATGAAGTTCATCAAAGACAAATTATGTAGTGCATGCCAAAAGGGCAAACAGACCAAATCAACTTTCAAACCAAAGAATGTGGTTTCAACAACAAGACCACTTCAATTGTTGCACATGGATCTTTTTGGTCCATCTAGAACAAGAAGCTTCGGAGGTAACATTTATGCATTAGTTATTGTAGATGATTTTTCCAGTTTCACTTGGACTTTGTTTTTAGTACACAAGAATGAAGCATTCAAGGCATTCAAGAGATATGCAAAACAAGTTCAAAATGAGAAGTCATCAAAGATAACATCAATCCGAAGTGATCATGGTGGAGAGTTCCAAAACACATTGACATCAGACATCATTTCATCCGAGACCATGTACTCAAAGGAGATGTCGAGATCACATTTGTGGACACTCAAAATCAACTCGCGGACATCTTCACAAAACCACTTGCAAAGGATGCATTTTTCAAAATTCGTCGTGAACTTGGAATCCTCGATGAACAAGATATTTAAGGTGCACTCAATCCTTAACTATACCCTAATGTACATATATATGTGGTTAGACATTGTTTCAAATGTTAAAAATAATGATGTTTTAAATTTTCTCTTTAAGTAAATCGATTTACACCATATGTCAATCGATTTACTACTGAAGCAAATCATTTCTTTTATTAAAATCTACTGTGTAAATCGATTTACACAATATGTCAATCGATTTACTACTGAAGCAAATCATTTCTTTTATTAAAATCTACTGTGTAAATCGATTTACACAATATGTCAATCGATTTACTACTGAAGCAAATCTTTTTTTTAATAAAATCTTGTGTGTAAATCGATTTACACAATATGTAAATCGATTTACCACTGAACGAAAATTACTTTTTATGAAAAATGTTCTGTGTAAATCGATTTAACCAAGGGGTAAATCGATTTACCACAGAATCTGAAGCATTTTTTATGTATTTTCTCTATGCAATGTATTTTGTTTTAACATGTGATACTTGTAATGAGCTTTTAATACATTGGTCAAACATTCATTGTCTCTCAACCTCCCACCTTACTATTGCCCAATCAATGAAACCTTGACCAAATTACCAAATTAAAACCTCATAAAAGACCTCACTTACTCTCTATATTATTTAAACTCACCAAACCTATCTCATAACACCAACACACTCTCTCACATAACAACACAAAAGAACTCTATATCTCTCTTTTCAAAACCCTAACAAGATCCATGGCTCCCAAGAGAAAAGCCTCTGCCTCAGAGAAAGGAAAGAAGCCAGCTTCGTCATCATCTGAAAACTCTGTGCTCGAGTACCTCACGGATCCACAGCGGGACAGATTTCTCAAGCATTTTCAAAAGAAAATCATCTCTACTCCAAAGTTTGGTATGTTATCTACTTTTCCAGATGAATGCTTCTCATTTCAAAGAGATTTCATTGCTTATGGGTTAGAACCATTAATATCTTCACATGGTTTCTATTACCCGGATCTGGTTAAAATTTTCTACAGCAACATGTGCTATGACAACAACAAATGTTATACATATGTCCTTGGAAAAAGAATCCCTCTGTATTCCAAAACTCTTGGCAGAATCTTGAACATTCCATATTCTGGAAGTACCCTCTATGATCCAGAAGATGCTGCTTGGGAAAACTATCAAAAGCGAGAATTTTTCTATAGCATTGGAAGGTTATCAGAATCTGAATACCGTGCCAAGCGGATTCACAGTCTTGGCGGGGTTACTCCAGCTAGGGACACATGGAGTGCTGGAAATTTCCATATTGATGATAGGTTGTTTCACTATTTTCTGGTGTATATTCTGTTTCCTAGAGCAGGGAATCATTGTACAGTGACCGACCTAGAACTACAAATCATCTATGCAAGGAAAAATGGAATCCCGGTTAATTGGGCAAAATTGATTGTGATGCATATGCTAAAAGTTGCCGCAAGGGCCACCTTTCTACCATATGCATATTTCATTACAAGGATTATGGCAGCTTATGATATAGATTTCACTGGATTTGAGCGGATTGAAATGGATCCAATCACCACTAGGATCTCCATCAAAAATGTTGATTCAAGAATGGGTGTTCATTTCAATGCTGAAGCAAAAACCATAACTTACATTGGAGAAGATGTGGTCGGCGATGAAGGTCATAATGCAGATGAAGAAGACCATGAAGTTCCTCCTCCTGCTGCTGCTTCTGGTCCCACAAATCAAGATGTTATGGATTTCATGACGCAACAGTTTGCTTCTCTCAATTCTAACATCGATGCTCGATGGACGGAGATAAATGACTCTACCTCATCTCGAATAGATGCTTTTCAGAATGATGTGAACCAACAATTTTCATATCTTTATTCACATCTTCATATCCCTCCATACGACCCAACCAATCCTGCACCTCCGCCTCCTCAATACACCGAACCACCTCTTCAACAACAATTTCCTTATCAAGGACCTTTCTAAAATGTTCTTGATCAATGTTATTAGATTCTTAGTATAAGTATCATTATGGATTTTGTCTTGTTTTATTTTGTTCATTTTATGTATTGTGTTCTTAAAACTTTGTTCGGTAATTTTGAAAGTTGTGTTTTTCATTCATGTTCCTTTACATTTCTTTCTGGTATACTTTCTTGTTGCATCTTTCCCTTCTTTTTGATAATGTCAAAGGGGGAGAAGGATGTGATAGCACTTTATGGTTGTTTGTTTTCATTGTCTTTACAGAGCAAACTTTCAAATCTTTTTCTCCATAGGGGGAGAAATCTTCTCAGGGGGAGAAAACATCTTCTGCTCAAATTCTGATCAACACATAAAGGAAAATGGTTTGTCATCATCAAAAAGGGGGAGAATGTAATCTCAAGCCTCAACTCAACTTTAGTTTTGATGAAAGACAAACAAGCTAGTTTGATGAAAGACAAACAAGCATTATGGAAAGAAGGAAAAGAAGTGGAAATCATCTTAAAGCATCATTTACTCAAAGCTTCAAGGAACTTGGCAAGCAATCAAGTATATCAATTCTCAATTAAACTACATTAATTAGAAATGCTCAAAAATGATATACACACTTGCCACATCACTTCAATTATATTTCAAAACAATTTTTAAGTTTTTCTCTGCTGTAAATCGATTAACATCTTGTGTAAATCGATTTACACATGCTTTTTCAAAAAACTGTTTGCTCCTGCCAGCAATCGATTTACAGGTTGTGTAAATCGATTGATCACAGAACAAACTGATTTTTTAACACTTGTAAATCGATTGACACAACATGCTAATCGATTTACACTTCAAACTTTTTGAAATTCTGAACGTTACAAACACGTGCAATCGATTTGCATGTTATGTTAATCGATTTGCACATTGAAAACTTTGAAAAATCTGAACTGGTTTCAAGATATCCTTCATACCTTTTCTCCAATAGTTGCATGATCAAACATTGCATCTTGTCAAGTTTTACAAACAGAAAAGTGTCCTTTTAGAAAGGTATCTTGATTACTATATATTACAAAATATTTCAAATCATAAAAAACTCTTCTCTTGCAATAAAAATCTGAACTTTGTAAAATATTCAAACTTCATATTTCTTAACTTTTAAGAACAAAGATTTTCTGCACTTTCACACATATAAAGAACAGAAATCTTTGAGCATTATCTAACCATTGTGTTACAGTTTGAATTGCTTACAAGAGAAGAAAGAAGAAACTTCAAAGAAGTCACTCTAAGTGATCAACATCTTTCAAGAAATCATACTTCATAAAAACATACAAAGTGTAACTTATTTCCAGGATTGTTGGAATTAAGTATTAGATTACTTTTGTTCCTTGTTGTCCATTATTGGAAACAAGAGGTATCTTTTGAGAGGATTGTTCTCATTAGACTTATTGGAAATCCAAGAGGGTGTTCTTGGTTATTTGTTAGGTTCTTTAGTGGATAAGACTAGGAAGAGTCTTGTAAAAGTTCTAACAATATAGTAAAATCTCTTGCGTGTTTGCAAGGGGACTGGACGTACTTCCGGGTTGTGGAAGGAACCAGGATAATTCTCCATGTCTCTTTACTTTCTGCACTTTACAGTTTTCAAAGCACTAAATCAAAACCAGAAAGTATAAAATAAGTCAAAAATCGACCATCACCTAATTCACCCCCCCTCTTAGGCGCAATCTTAATCTTACAATTGGTATCAGAGCAGGTTATAGGTAACCTGCTCCTAGAGATCCAGAATGGCTTCCGCAAATCATCAACCAGTTTTCAGAGATGGTGGTAGTAACAACAAGCCTCCTCTATTTTGTGGTGAATATTTTGACTTTTGGAAAATACGCATGAAGGCGCATTTAGAAGCACAAGGAGAGGAAGTATGGGATGCTGTTGAAAATGGTCCATTTATCCCAATAACGGTAATCAATGGCGTTGGGTCTGCAAAGCCCAAAACTGTATGGGACGACGATGATAAAAAGAAAGTTCTCTATGACAAAAAGGCAATAAACCTTCTTCAAGGTGCTCTCAGTATGGACGAATTTTTCCGTGTCTCAAACTGCAAAACAGCAAAGGAAATTTGGGATACCTTGGTTCAAACTCATGAAGGAACGGCTGAAGTAAAAAGATCAAGGCTAAATACCTTGAGTCAAGAATATGAACTATTTCGAATGCAGCCCGGAGAATCCATTCTTGACTTACAAAAGAGATTTGTGCATTTGACAAATCACTTAATTGCTCTTGGTAAAACCCTGTCAAATGATGAACTCAACTTGAAAATCCTTAGATCATTGACTAGGGAATGGCAACCAAAGGTAACGGCAATCTCGGAAAAGAAGAGTCTCTCCGCAATGACTTCCGCTACATTATTCGGCAAACTTCAAGAATACGAAACGGAACTCGGTAGACTTGAAAAACATGAGAATCTAGAAAAGAAGTCCAAAAACATTGCCTTAAAAATTGATTCAAAAGAAGTGGTAAAAGAAGACAATCCGGAAGAAGATGAAAATTTCATGCTTCTAGTGAAAAGACTTGGGAAGTTTTTTGGCAGAAATGACAAAGGCGGATCTCATGCACATAAGAGAAAGCACTTCAAGAAAAGAGAAGCCTCCACATCAACTCAAGATGTCTCATGTTATGAATGTGGAAAGCAAGGACACATCAAGCCAAACTGTCCAAATCTCCCAAAGAAAAATGGATTCAAAGGAAAGGACTCAAAACAAAAGAAAGCCTACATAGCATGGGAAGATAATGATATGAGCAGTTCATCGGAATCGGAAAGCGACGAATGTGCAAACTTAGCCTTAATGGCATCGCATCACTCCGACAATGAAGAAGAGGTTAGTAATGAATTTAATCTTTTTGATGATGATGTTCAAGGTGCAATTGATGAACTCTTGAAAGAATGCAAAAGTTTATACAAAAAGGTGTCAAAACAAGAAAAAGAACTTCTAAGTTGTCTAGAAAAAATTGACACCATGACTAAAGATTTTGATCTTCAAAAACAGAATTTTATAAAAGAAAAGGAAAACTTTGCATGCTCCAAGTGTGAATCAAATGTCTTTCAAATTGTTCAATTGAAAAGAGTCATTGAACGATATGAAAAAGGACAAATAGGATTGGAAGGATTACTAAGCCAACAACGTTATCCTAATGATAAAAGAGGTCTTGGTTATGTGAATACTAAGAAACCAAGTAACAATCCCACTGTTTTTGTAAAGGCTAGTAATAGTTCCAATCCCAAGAAAGTAGAAAAGAAGCAAGTTGTTCATAATCATCAAAAGAAAAAGGCTAATGTATCTAAAAGAAAACAAATTCCTAGATACAAGAGCAAATTTGTTCCAAACTGTTTTTACTGTGGTATTATTGGACACACACCAAATGCATGCTATATTAGAAATTTCAGTATGGCTAGTGGACATTATGCATGGGTGAAAAAGGGAACTAACTATGAAGGACCCAAGGCAACTTGGGTACCTAACAAGAAATAATTTGTTTTTGTAGGTATGCTTGAAATCCACTTCAAATGTTTGGTATCTTGACAGTGGATGTTCAAAGCATATGACAGGAGATGTACACCAATTTTCATATCTAGTACATAAAGCCAAAGGGTATGTCACCTATGGAGACAACACCAAAGGAAAGATTCTTGGTGTTGGAATAGTTGGCACACCTCCATCCATTCAAATTGAGGATGTTCTCTATGTTGAAGGATTAAAGCACAACCTTCTTAGCATAAGTCAACTTTGCGATAGAGGGTTCAAGATCAAATTCAACAAAGAAGAATGCCTTATTATGGATGAGGCAACCAATGAGGTAAAACTCAAAGGTATAAGATCTAACAATATTTTTGTGATTACTCTAGATGATTTGTCTATGAAGGTACAATGTCTTATGGTAAACAACAATGACGCTTGGTTATGGCATAAGAGGATTGCTCACATTCACATGGAGCACTTGAACAAATTGGTTAAGCATGACTTAGTTATTGGTCTACCAAAGATGAAGTTCATCAAAGACAAATTATGTAGTGCATGCCAAAAGGGCAAACAGACCAAATCAACTTTCAAACCAAAGAATGTGGTTTCAACAACAAGACCACTTCAATTGTTGCACATGGATCTTTTTGGTCCATCTAGAACAAGAAGCTTCGGAGGTAACATTTATGCATTAGTTATTGTAGATGATTTTTCCAGTTTCACTTGGACTTTGTTTTTAGTACACAAGAATGAAGCATTCAAGGCATTCAAGAGATATGCAAAACAAGTTCAAAATGAGAAGTCATCAAAGATAACATCAATCCGAAGTGATCATGGTGGAGAGTTCCAAAACACATTGACATCAGACATCATTTCATCCGAGACCATGTACTCAAAGGAGATGTCGAGATCACATTTGTGGACACTCAAAATCAACTCGCGGACATCTTCACAAAACCACTTGCAAAGGATGCATTTTTCAAAATTCGTCGTGAACTTGGAATCCTCGATGAACAAGATATTTAAGGTGCACTCAATCCTTAACTATACCCTAATGTACATATATATGTGGTTAGACATTGTTTCAAATGTTAAAAATAATGATGTTTTAAATTTTCTCTTTAAGTAAATCGATTTACACCATATGTCAATCGATTTACTACTGAAGCAAATCATTTCTTTTATTAAAATCTACTGTGTAAATCGATTTACACAATATGTCAATCGATTTACTACTGAAGCAAATCATTTCTTTTATTAAAATCTACTGTGTAAATCGATTTACACAATATGTCAATCGATTTACTACTGAAGCAAATCTTTTTTTTAATAAAATCTTGTGTGTAAATCGATTTACACAATATGTAAATCGATTTACCACTGAACGAAAATTACTTTTTATGAAAAATGTTCTGTGTAAATCGATTTAACCAAGGGGTAAATCGATTTACCACAGAATCTGAAGCATTTTTTATGTATTTTCTCTATGCAATGTATTTTGTTTTAACATGTGATACTTGTAATGAGCTTTTAATACATTGGTCAAACATTCATTGTCTCTCAACCTCCCACCTTACTATTGCCCAATCAATGAAACCTTGACCAAATTACCAAATTAAAACCTCATAAAAGACCTCACTTACTCTCTATATTATTTAAACTCACCAAACCTATCTCATAACACCAACACACTCTCTCACATAACAACACAAAAGAACTCTATATCTCTCTTTTCAAAACCCTAACAAGATCCATGGCTCCCAAGAGAAAAGCCTCTGCCTCAGAGAAAGGAAAGAAGCCAGCTTCGTCATCATCTGAAAACTCTGTGCTCGAGTACCTCACGGATCCACAGCGGGACAGATTTCTCAAGCATTTTCAAAAGAAAATCATCTCTACTCCAAAGTTTGGTATGTTATCTACTTTTCCAGATGAATGCTTCTCATTTCAAAGAGATTTCATTGCTTATGGGTTAGAACCATTAATATCTTCACATGGTTTCTATTACCCGGATCTGGTTAAAATTTTCTACAGCAACATGTGCTATGACAACAACAAATGTTATACATATGTCCTTGGAAAAAGAATCCCTCTGTATTCCAAAACTCTTGGCAGAATCTTGAACATTCCATATTCTGGAAGTACCCTCTATGATCCAGAAGATGCTGCTTGGGAAAACTATCAAAAGCGAGAATTTTTCTATAGCATTGGAAGGTTATCAGAATCTGAATACCGTGCCAAGCGGATTCGCAGTCTTGGCGGGGTTACTCCAGCTAGGGACACATGGAGTGCTGGAAATTTCCATATTGATGATAGGTTGTTTCACTATTTTCTGGTGTATATTCTGTTTCCTAGAGCAGGGAATCATTGTACAGTGACCGACCTAGAACTACAAATCATCTATGCAAGGAAAAATGGAATCCCGGTTAATTGGGCAAAATTGATTGTGATGCATATGCTAAAAGTTGCCGCAAGGGCCACCTTTCTACCATATGCATATTTCATTACAAGGATTATGGCAGCTTATGATATAGATTTCACTGGATTTGAGCGGATTGAAATGGATCCAATCACCACTAGGATCTCCATCAAAAATGTTGATTCAAGAATGGGTGTTCATTTCAATGCTGAAGCAAAAACCATAACTTACATTGGAGAAGATGTGGTCGGCGATGAAGGTCATAATGCAGATGAAGAAGACCATGAAGTTCCTCCTCCTGCTGCTGCTTCTGGTCCCACAAATCAAGATGTTATGGATTTCATGACGCAACAGTTTGCTTCTCTCAATTCTAACATCGATGCTCGATGGACGGAGATAAATGACTCTACCTCATCTCGAATAGATGCTTTTCAGAATGATGTGAACCAACAATTTTCATATCTTTATTCACATCTTCATATCCCTCCATACGACCCAACCAATCCTGCACCTCCGCCTCCTCAATACACCGAACCACCTCTTCAACAACAATTTCCTTATCAAGGACCTTTCTAAAATGTTCTTGATCAATGTTATTAGATTCTTAGTATAAGTATCATTATGGATTTTGTCTTGTTTTATTTTGTTCATTTTATGTATTGTGTTCTTAAAACTTTGTTCGGTAATTTTGAAAGTTGTGTTTTTCATTCATGTTCCTTTACATTTCTTTCTGGTATACTTTCTTGTTGCATCTTTCCCTTCTTTTTGATAATGTCAAAGGGGGAGAAGGATGTGATAGCACTTTATGGTTGTTTGTTTTCATTGTCTTTACAGAGCAAACTTTCAAATCTTTTTCTCCATAGGGGGAGAAATCTTCTCAGGGGGAGAAAACATCTTCTGCTCAAATTCTGATCAACACATAAAGGAAAATGGTTTGTCATCATCAAAAAGGGGGAGAATGTAATCTCAAGCCTCAACTCAACTTTAGTTTTGATGAAAGACAAACAAGCTAGTTTGATGAAAGACAAACAAGCATTATGGAAAGAAGGAAAAGAAGTGGAAATCATCTTAAAGCATCATTTACTCAAAGCTTCAAGGAACTTGGCAAGCAATCAAGTATATCAATTCTCAATTAAACTACATTAATTAGAAATGCTCAAAAATGATATACACACTTGCCACATCACTTCAATTATATTTCAAAACAATTTTTAAGTTTTTCTCTGCTGTAAATCGATTAACATCTTGTGTAAATCGATTTACACATGCTTTTTCAAAAAACTGTTTGCTCCTGCCAGCAATCGATTTACAGGTTGTGTAAATCGATTGATCACAGAACAAACTGATTTTTTAACACTTGTAAATCGATTGACACAACATGCTAATCGATTTACACTTCAAACTTTTTGAAATTCTGAACGTTACAAACACGTGCAATCGATTTGCATGTTATGTTAATCGATTTGCACATTGAAAACTTTGAAAAATCTGAACTGGTTTCAAGATATCCTTCATACCTTTTCTCCAATAGTTGCATGATCAAACATTGCATCTTGTCAAGTTTTACAAACAGAAAAGTGTCCTTTTAGAAAGGTATCTTGATTACTATATATTACAAAATATTTCAAATCATAAAAAACTCTTCTCTTGCAATAAAAATCTGAACTTTGTAAAATATTCAAACTTCATATTTCTTAACTTTTAAGAACAAAGATTTTCTGCACTTTCACACATATAAAGAACAGAAATCTTTGAGCATTATCTAACCATTGTGTTACAGTTTGAATTGCTTACAAGAGAAGAAAGAAGAAACTTCAAAGAAGTCACTCTAAGTGATCAACATCTTTCAAGAAATCATACTTCATAAAAACATACAAAGTGTAACTTATTTCCAGGATTGTTGGAATTAAGTATTAGATTACTTTTGTTCCTTGTTGTCCATTATTGGAAACAAGAGGTATCTTTTGAGAGGATTGTTCTCATTAGACTTATTGGAAATCCAAGAGGGTGTTCTTGGTTATTTGTTAGGTTCTTTAGTGGATAAGACTAGGAAGAGTCTTGTAAAAGTTCTAACAATATAGTAAAATCTCTTGCGTGTTTGCAAGGGGACTGGACGTACTTCCGGGTTGTGGAAGGAACCAGGATAATTCTCCATGTCTCTTTACTTTCTGCACTTTACAGTTTTCAAAGCACTAAATCAAAACCAGAAAGTATAAAATAAGTCAAAAATCGACCATCACCTAATTCACCCCCCCTCTTAGGCGCAATCTTAATCTTACAGTAGACACATTGAAAACTCAGATGCTGGGGCAAAGGGCCCTCATTCAAGGTTTAGCTCAGGAGCAAGGAGAGCTGAGAGCCATGGTCAGTCAGCTTCCTCAAGGCATGAAGCAACCAGCCCAAATCAGGGACCAGGTCATGGAACAGCTCCCAAGGGGGCAAAGGTCGGGTCCAGTGAATAGACCTCTCCGAGTTGCTACTACTTCACAGGTTCAACAACGACCTCGCCAGAAACAGCGGGTTGATCAGAACAGGCCGGACGAGCCTAAGAGACAATTCACCAATATCAACATGCCATGGTCACGAGCCTTGCAACACATGTTAAGGATGAATCTGATTGCGGTGATCAACCCTCCTGCAAATCCAAAGACCTCCTCTCCAAGCTACAACCCAGAAGCAAGGTGCGCTTACCATTCTGGTAGCCCGGGGCACGATACTGAGGATTGTTGGGCGCTGAAGTACAAGATTCAAGGCATGATCGATGCTGGAGAGATTCAGTTTGAAGTACCCGAGACTCCCAACGTGATCACTGCTCCCATGCCAAAACATGGCTAGGATAGAAAGCACTTTTTGTTCATTCGAATTCAAGTTGTGATTTTCTTTTGTTTAAACATTTATTCATGTTAAAACATTGTTATTCCATTAATGCATCGCTTATGTCTATTTTTGAATCAATATATTCGCATTCACTATATGCAAATTGTTTTCATATTTTTTCTGATGTCAACTCTTGATCTTAAATAATTCTAAGCCTCTTGAGGGAGGATGACGAAAATGATACCACAATCATTACAGTATGCTTTTGAACAGACCCCGCTGATGAGGTACATGCATTGTTTCAATCCCTAAACACTGGAGTTATAAGGATGATAATCCCTCGTCAACCCTTCCGAGCCAAAGAAGTAGGAGTTTTTATTTTCGAAAATTAAAACCCTTTATCATAACCCGGGGCAGGGTAGTCTTCTCAGTTGATCTAAGTGCATAACGAATGGCACCAAAAATGTCCTTACAAAACGAAAGACAGTGATGGTTCAGAACAATCAAAAGGACAGGCAGTCATTATCAAATTCATAAATGAAAAGCCCAAAAAGTCTAAACCTACAAAGGGGACTTATGAAACTGGGGCATCCCGCTGACTGTAATTCCAAAAAAGGAAACAGTTCAGGCAAAAAAAGAAAGGGATAACAAAATAAAGAAAGAAGGTCTTATAAACCCTCAACAAAAGGAAATGACTGCCCATTCAAAATAAATCATCAATATCCCATCACCGGAACATCAAAGCAAAGACTCAAACAAGGTCTAACGCACGATCAACTGAGTTTAGGTTTGGAGAACATCACGAAGAGCGGGTGGGTACAAATAAAATTTGAGCCTTTATCCTTTGTTTCTTAAACCGTGAACCAGGCCACGTTATAACCCTCAAAAGTCCTAGCTGAAGCATGGGTTAGTTCGAAAGCATACTGTCACGAAAGGTATCCTGACTCCTGAAGGCCTACGGTAAATACGGAGTTGACATCACGTTTTACAAACATTCACTTGTTTTATGAAAAGATGCATTTTCAAAAATCTTCAAGACAGACATAAGCTTTGCATTTTTAACATAACTTTGTTGCATATGACTTTTTGTTTGAACGGCAGGAAAATTCGCACGATGAATACCTAGTGAACAAAAGCACTTCCAGTCAAGGGGCATGACATGACTATGGTCCATCATCTGGGGGCAGTCCAATCAAGATTCGGAGAATCTCTCAAAGGCTAAATAGCCTGGGGCAAATCTCCTCCTGAGTCACTGGGGGCATTTCAGCAACGAATCTAGCCTGATCAAACACCTTCTGGTGGCACGACAAAACACTTCTAACAGGGGCAACTCCCTACATTCTGAGAACGGACATAGTCGGAAAAATACTACGCACAATCAAAGACCCGCTAGTCTGATATGCCTAGGCAAAAATTAGGGCTTCCCGGCGAACCAAAAGGGTTCGGGCAAAATGAGGGATGAAATGAAAAAACATGTACACCCGGCAAGTCGAAAACCTGAAAAGGCGGCTTGAGCAAAAAGGGGCATCCCGGTGGACTGAAAACCCGAAAGGGCGGTCCAGGCAAAAGTTAGGGATTAAAGCGTACGACTATGTCCCGTCATCTTATCATCTGTTCGCCAGAAGAAGGTTTGACCCCCAACAACTATCAGCACTTCACAGGTCCCCCATAGAAACAGGGGCAATAGAGGGCGGTCTAAGCAGTCTGATTGTTCTATCCTCCAAGGTATCAGGGTAGGTCCTGTTGAAGAACATAACCAATACAGTTCAATACCTCCCCAGAGAATCCAATCCAGTTCCCCAGGGAAGATGGAATTCATATCCCCAAGCAATAAGCTTACCCCCTCAAGGCACGAACGCGTCGCCCGACTTGATTTAAAGAGTTATTTCCTTAACAGGATATAACTGGGTTATCCTCGGCCAAAAGCCACGGAAATAGCGTCGTCGACAGAATCTTCTTATCCCCAGCGAAGTCCATTTATACTTCCAATACAACAAGGTATCCTCAGCGAGTCATCCTCAGCAATTCAGCAAAAACATCTCCCCACAAAGTATTGCTCCCCAGCAAGATTACTAGAGTATTTGTCTCCCCGCAGAGTAATTCATTCGCCAAGTTTATTCCCCAATAGAGTTATCTTCTCCTATCGGAATTCTTGCAACTATCATCCCCGGCGGAAGCAAAACCTATTCTTCAACATCAGCCCAGGATTAACTTCCCGGCACCCGTCAAGGACTTATTTTCTTAGACAAAAACACATTCATAAACATCACATCTTCATACATTATAGCATGCATATGCATCATACTACACGAATCTCATTAATTTTGAGGACATGTTGAAATCATGCAGTTCATGCATCATGATCTTGCATACAACTAATGCTTTACCTTTCAGGAAAGGTCAATACAAAAATGATTACTATCAACTATCGCAATTCTTTCTAGATATAGTTCAGATGTGAACCAGATATGGCGACGTTCTGATACTGCTTCCAGATGTCCTTCTAGATATAGTTTCAGATATGACCCAGATATGGTGACGTTCTGATACTGCTTCCAGATGTCCTTCTAGATATAGTTCAGATGTGAACCAGATATGGTGACGTTCTGATACTGCTTCCAGATATCCTTCTAGATATAGTTTCAGATATGACCCAGATATGGTGACGTTCTGATACTGCTTCCAGATTTCCTTCCAGATATAGTTTCAGATGTAAACCAGAGATGGTGACGTTCTGATGCTGCTTCCAGAGTTCCTTCTAGATATAGTTTCAGATATGACCCAGATATGGTGACGTTCTGATGCTGCTTCCAGATTTCCTTCTAGATATAGTTTCAGATATGACCCAGATATGGCGACGTTCTGATACTGCTTCCAGATTTCCTTCTAGATATAGTTTCAGATATGACCCGGATATGGTGACGTTCTGATGCTGCTTCCAGATTTCCTTCTAGATATAGTTTCAGATATGACCCAGATATGGCGACGTTCTGATACTGCTTCCAGATTTCCTTCTAGATATAGTTTCAGATATGACCCAGATATGGTGACGTTCTGATGCTGCTTCCAGGTATCCTTCAGATATAGTTTCAGATATGACCCAGACATGGTGACGTTCTGATGCTGCTTCCAGATTTCCTTCTCGATATAGTTTCAGATATGATCCAGACATGGTGACGTTCTGATGCTGCTTCCAGAATTCCTTCTAGATATAGTTTCGGATATGATCCAGAGATGGTGACGTTCTGATGCTGCTTCCAGATTTCCTTCCAGATATAGTCTCAGATGTAAACCAGATATGGTGACGTTCTGATACTGCTTCCAGAAGTCCTTTTTCAGATGTTTCCCTCTCCGACGATGAGTGTGAGGTGATATTCTCCTATGGTTCCCTCTCCGACGGTGTGTGAGGTGGTAATTCCTTTTTCAGATGTTTCCCTCTCCGACGATGAGTGTGAGGTGATATTCTCCTATGGTTCCCTCTCCGACGGTGTGTGAGGTAGTAATCCCTTTTTCAGATGTTTCCCTCTCCGACGATGAGTGTGAGGTGATATTCTCCTATGGTTCCCTCTCCGACGGTGTGTGAGGTAGTAATCCCTTTTTCAGATGTTTCCCTCTCTGACGATGAGTGTGAGGTGATATTCTCCTATGGTTCCCTCTCCGACGGTGTGTGAGGTAGTAATCCCTTTTTCAGATGTCTCCCTCTCCGACGATGAGTGTGAGGTGATCATTCCTTTCAGATTATAATTGCTTATGGTTCTCTGCCCAATACTGCGAAGATAATAATTCCCATCAAGATTTTTCTCAACGAGCGTTGTTAAGATTAAAGTCACCCAAGGTTCTCTTGTCATTCATGCTAAGGCAGTAACCATTCCTGGTTCATTCATCAGCGTTTGAAGCTCCAGACTCAACTCCTGCAACCAGTCAGGACATATCTATACCAAGCATCTAAAATCAGCTCCTGCAACGTGTCAGGTACTCATTTTTCTTTTTGCAGGTACGCAGGTTCTCACTAAGGAATCTCCTACGCGATCAACATCCAGATGGCATCTATAAGCCCATCACCCTATCCAGTAATCTCTAAATGGCATCTATAAGCCCATTCCGCCATCACTGCCACTATGTGAGCGCAAATTTCTGGGCACTCTAGTGTCCAATCATCTTCTACCCTCGGATTACGAAAGGCACACCAGCCAATCTGCATCCTCAGGTCTAAGAAGATTGAACAGGGGCAACTGTTGTACCCCAAAATTTGCCCTCCCATATTCATCAAGAAATTGCCAAGCCAAGTCACAAAATTCCCCAAGGGTTGTGCAGCTCAACTGTCTCCTATACAGTCAAAACTAGGGTTTGTGTTCTGATCAAAGAATTGAAAGTTTTCAAGGCCCAATCAAGTCTCACATGCCTACAAAGATGGTCAAGTATCCTCATATCAAGTTTCAAGGCATTCAGCTCAAAATTGCACAGTCAAAACCCTAAATTGCACTACAGTCAACTGTAGGGGCAAAATGGTCATTTGACAGTCAAAAGTTCAAATTTTTGGTCAACATATCATTTTGAAGCCACAAACATCATTTTATCAATGCTTGATCATGATTCTCAAAATTTGGCTCAGAAATCATCAAAGATGCAAAAGTTGCTATATTTGGACAGCTGAAAAAGTCAACTGAAATTGACCAGGGCATAACTTTCACATGGATTATCAGAAAAATTCCATCCAAAGCTCATTTTGAAGAGAAAGACATTTCCTACAACTCATCTTCATACTTCAAGTCCAAGAAATGCTCTCACAAAAAGTTATCAATTTCAACATTATAGGTCATTTTCAAAAGTCAACAAAAAGGGACTTTAAGTCAAAGGCCATAACTTGAGATTGGTAAATCAAAATGACATGGGACCAAAGGCATTGGTTAGAGGACTCAAAGACCTTTCCAAAATGTCCAAGAACATGTGAAAAGCTTAAAAATTGAGCAAGTTATGCCTTGTGGAAGTTGGGAAAGTTTTGGGAATTTTGAAAAGTCAACATTGATGCAAATGATCCAAAATTGCTAATGGGCCCATTTTTCTTCCAAGTTTCTTCATGCCAAGCCTATGCACGACCATTGGGCCCAAAGGGAAGTATTTTCTCATTATTTATTTATTTATTTTAATTTATATTAATATTAATTCATTTAAATTATTTAAATATATAGAAAATATCTAACTTGACCTAATGAATCTTTTTGTACACATTTTAGGCTCAATAATTCGTGCCTAAGCCAATTTGGAAAGATTTGGAGCATTGGGATATGATTTGCACAAAATACACATGAAAAGATATGGAAGATCCTTAAGGAAAATCAAATATTGGAATCCTTGAATGCAAGAGATTTTGGCCAGTTTTGTTGACCTAAATTATTCACTACATATGCTTGAATCAAAACCTAATGGCAAAGGACTAAAAAGCTGCGCAAGAAGCTCCATACAAACATTGGAAAAATTGCCAAAAAACTCAAAACTGATTTCAAGGTTACAGGTGGATTCAAGGCGTAATATTGATCCCATTAGCTTCCTTGGGTGACATAGAACACATTCCAATCAAGATCAACGACCAAAGCTTCAGGAATTGGTAGTTTGAACTCACACTGCATCAAGAAAAACTCTTAATCGCACATACCGATTCATGCATTTTCTATAAGTTTTGATATGTATTTTGCATTCCTGATGAAGTTTACAAGCTAACCACTATGTTTAATTGCATTATTTCGCTGTGTATGAGATTCCACCATTGACAGATTCTAGGGTTCCAAGGTTCCAAAATTGGGGCTTTGTGCAAGGCGTAAAATTAGATCACCAAACTGGTACAGGCAAATTCGTCACGTCAAGACGAAGCAAACTCAAGCCTCGCGATTAATTTATGACCCACATAGCGCTAATCGCTATTTTTCCAAAGGGCCTCTAAAACAACGCTCAAAAACCGTTGCCTTCGTTCTTCATGTTTCAGGAAAACGAAAGAGACGATGTGTTGTCAGCCAGTGATTCGCTAGTTTGAATTGCGCGCGTTTTTAGCCATTACGCGTGGGTTTTGCTTTTTGTTATTTATTTGATATAATATATTAAATGAAACTTAGTGGCTCAGCTGGCCGGTATACATGCTTGTGACTCTCATGACCTGGGTTCAAGTCCCAGGTCTGGCAAATTGCAATATTATTTTTCAATGTAAATTCTTATGCAGCGCGCCTATTGTGGTTCACCATGTTCCATCCTCATCCAGACATACACGCGCCCAGTTCCATCAATCAAAAGGCCAAGATTCAAGGAACACCATGTACCATAGTCAGACATGTCATAGGCTTGCACAAAAGTCAACGAATTCAAGGTTAATTGGGCCAGAATTCTAAGGCCTGTACCTCCTAAATTGGGACTACACCCCACTCTGGTTTGCAACTTCTTTCAATTTTGTACTTATTTTTATTTTATTGTTAATCATTATGTTATTTATTTTATTGCTTTAATTTAATTAAATGTTTTTTTACAATACATAAAAAATACAGAAAAATCAGAAAAAAAGATAAAAATATAATAAATTATTTTATTTAATTATTTTTGTAAATAAATTAACATGTAAATATTTAGTTTAATTAGGTTATAATTTTAATCCTTTTAATAACTAAAAATCCAAAAAATAGAATTAGGTTTAATTTTTAATTTCCTCTTTTACAATAACATTGCTTATTTTATCTATTTTTGTAATTAAATGTACATAAATAAATTAGGGTTTAATTTAGGTTTCGATTTAATATTTTCTTAATAACTTAAAAACACTAGAATTAGGTTTAGCATTGCATTTTAATCTTAATTAATTTTTCTTTTTCTCCTTAAATCTTAAAAAACATAAAATACCAAAAACATTTAATTTTAATTTTAATTCTTCATTAGCTTTAAATATTCTGCAAAAGGGTCCAACACCCATGTTCATAATTTATTTAATTTCGCGCATTTATCTTATATCGTTTAAATAATTATGTACATGTCCCAAAGCCTTGTAACAATTTTATTTCTCGCACTTTTATTGCTCTTATTTATTTTTTCAGTCAAATCGGGTCCGGTTTAATTTTTGGCGATGTGGACCCGCGCCTTTGTAATAGCCTTAGATTTATTTTCCCGCAAACTTTATAACTGTTAAATAAGCATGCAAGAATGAATGTCTTAATTAAAATCAAGCGTAGAACACAACAAACATGACAAGACAAATAACTGAAACATGACACACAATTCGCACACACCACCCCTAGGGTACGCCTCACTGTTGCCTTTCGAAAGGTGGTCGTCGAGTAGAGGACGTCTTAGTAAGTCCTCATGATCCGGGAACCTGGCATGAGGGTAGCTTCTAAGGTGTCTTCCCATTGCTCTGGTGATCACCACGTCCCTAAACTCGAATTGACCCGAACACCTCCAACGGTGGTGCTACCTACCTCTCAATGGTGGGATGGCACTACTTTAAAGGACTCTTACACAGACGAATTCCTTAGGGTAGGTAGGTTCTCAAGGATACTTGCTCTAATCTCAAAAAAAACTCAAAAAGACTTTTCACACTGACACTTTTCAAAAGCTTTCAAAGCAAACTTTTCAAACACTCTGGCGTACGAGTCGATCTGAAATTTTTCAAAGAAACTTTTTTAAACCCACATTGAAAAGCAAGCAAACAATTTTGAAAACATATTGAGCAAGTATCTAAGAGCCCATGGATAACCATGGATAGAAAGGGTGCTAACACCTTCCCTTTCTATAACCTACCTCCCGAACCGAGAGCAATCTCTTTAAGGAATTTTTCTGTGCTTTTGTCCTTTCCATTTGGAGAAAATAAAAGACGGTGGCGACTCTTGCTTCCGCGACATTTCGCGAACCAGCGTTAAACAGTCAGTTCCAGATCCACCGATCACAAGAATGGAATCCGCGTCTGGAGCGTATCTGAACTGTATCTGAAAGCTGACTTTGAATGAGTATCAGAATGGCGTCCGTGTCTGGAGCGTATCTGAACTGTATCTGAAAATTTTGATCATTGTTAAAGGTAGCTGTTAACCTTATCCTAAAAAGGGTAAAATGTTAGCTAAAATGCAAAGTCATGTTGTATGAAATGCATGGTATGATGCATTTGTGTAACCAATGTTTATGATATATGGGTGCGATGTATGTGCATGTGATCTAATTCAGTTGTACTGCTATTGGAATGGGGAAAATAAATCCTTGTCTTCTACTGAGGATTATAAGTCTTCATGTTGTGAAGTTTGAAGTGCTGGTGAATTTCCCTTAGATAAATAAACTCTGTTGTAAGGGAAATGCCATGTACTGTTTGAAAAATTCTGGTTGGGGAATTCTGAGAAATTTGGATGACTTCTACTAGGGATTGATAATTGGAAGCTTTGTTCTGTTGGGGATTAAACTGCTCACTATGGGGAATTATGGAAAAGCATAGAGAGATTTCCCTACCTCTTAAAGCCATCAGTGATTGTCTTTCTATTTTGCTTATTTATAAACAGTAATTATATTCAAATGCATATGTTCAAAAATGAATCATTGGACGTTTTTACAAACAAAACACAAGAGTAAAGAAAAAAAAAACAGATAGTTTTGCACTTTCAAAGGGATATCTTCGTATTGACTTTGAGTAAGTATTTTTGTACAATGAGACAAACATTCTAGTAAGAGAATGCCGTCGTAAAAAATGAAAATTTTAATACAAAGAAAAGATAGCTATGTGCAATAATCCCATAGGGTTCCCATTCTGCTATAGCCTTTGTATCTCTGAGCATCTTGTCCACTTGTTGCCTTGTCCGAAGATGATTGAATTGGTCAGAAATGTCGAGTTTGCAAGTTTTCCGTAAGGTGATCCAACGGGACATAGTCATACGCTTTAATTCCCTAACTTTTGCTTGGACCGCCCTTTCGGGTTTTCAGTCCACCGGGATACCCTTTTTTGTCCAAGTCGCCCTTTCGGGTTTTCAACTATCCAGGTGTACAGATTTTTTTGTTTTTATCCCTAATTTTTTCCCGAACCTTTTTTGGTTCGCTGGGATGCCCTTGTTTTGCCTAGGTGTGTCAACCTAGCGGGTCTCTTATATGTAGTATCTTTTGACTATGTCTGCATTCGCAGGGTGTGGCATGTCGTCGCCATCCATGGTGGTCAAGATCATTGCTCCACCAGAGAATATGTTTTTGATTACAAATGGTCCTTCGTATGTAGGAGTCCATTTTCCCCTAGGATCACCTTGCGGCAGTATGATACGTTTGATCACCAGATCTCCAACTTGATACACTTAGCGTCTGACCTTTTTGTTGAAAGCCTTGATCATCCGTTTTTGAAACATTTGACCATGGAAAACAACAGTAAGCCTTTTCTCCTCAATCAAGTTTAGTTGATCAAGTCGAGTCTGGATCCAATCTTCTTCATTCAGCCCTGCATCCTTCATAATTCTTAGAGAGGGGATTTGGACCTCAATAGGCAAGACAACCTCCATGCCGTATACCAGAGAGTAGGGTGTTTCCCCGGTTGATGTGAGAGTTGTGGTACGATATCCGTGGAGAGAGAATGGTAGCATCTCATACCAGTCTTTGTATGTGACCGTCATTTTATGTATGATCTTTTTAATATTCTTATTCGCAGCTTCGGAAGCACCATTCATCTTTGGCCGGTAAGGGGAAGAATTGTGATGCTGGATCTTGAATTGCTCGCACAGGGAGGTGATCATAATGTTGCTGAGATTTGTACCATTGTTAGTAATGATCCTCTTCGGGATACCGTACCGGCAAATGAGATTCTGCTTGATGAACCGAGCGACAACATTCTTGGTAACGGAAGCGAAGGAAGCTGCCTCCACCCACTTTGTAAAATAATCAATGGCTACTAGGATGAAGTGATGTCCATTGGAGGCTGTTGTCTTGATTTCCCCAATCATATCAATCCCCCACATAGAAAAAGGCCAAGGAGCTGTCAAGACATTTAGAGGAACCAGAGGTACGTGCACATTGTCAGTATAGATCTGACACTTATGGAAAGTTCGAGAGTGTTGATAGCAATCTGCTTCCATGGTAGACTAGTAATAGCCTGCCTGTAGGATTTTCTTTTCCATCATATGCCCACTGGAATGGGTGCCAAAAGTGCCTTCATGTAATTCATCCATGATCCTTTCAGCTTCAACCTTGTCTACGCACCTAAGTAACACAGAGTCATGGTTGCGTTTGTAAAGAATGCCATTACTAAGGAAGAATTTAGCAGAGAATCTCCTTAAGAACTTCTTATCATTGACTGAAGCTCCTTCTGGGTATTCTTAAGCCTCGAGATACCTCTTGACTTCGTGAAACCAAGGCTGGTCCACTATTTCTTCAGTATTAATCTCGTGATAGTGTGCTGGTTCATCCCTTCTTTCAATGGTGATCTAGGGAGCCTCATTATCCTATTTAAGTTTAAACATAGATTACATTGTGGCTAGTGCGTCGGCTAGCTGATTTTCTTCTCGCGGGAAGTGCTCGAAGGTAATCTTCTCAAAATGTGGGAGCAACGTCAAAACATGTCCTTTGTAAGGGATAAGGTTAGGGTGTTTGGTGTCCCATTCCCCTTTGATCTGGCTAATAACCAAAGCTGAATCTTCGAATACATTCAAAGATTTGATCCCCAAGTCTATGGCAGCTTTGAGACCAAAGATGCACGCTTCGTATTCCACCATGTTATTTGTACAATTGAAGCAGAGCCTTGCCGTAAATCGAGTATGACATCCTTCCGGAGATATGAATACAGCACCAATACCATTGCCGAGTGCGTTAGATGCCCCATCAAAAACCAGGGTCCATCGGGATCCTTGTTTAGGTCCGTCATATGGCCTGAGTTCTTCACAATTGTTTACCATCATGATGTCCTCATCCGGGAATTCGAACCTCATGGACTGGTAATCTTCCACAGCTTGGTGAGCAAGGTGATCAGCTAGTACACTTCCCTTTATTTCTTTCTAGGTAGTACACTGTATGTCATATTCCGTCAGGATCATCTGCCATCTCACTATTCTCCCAAAGAGTGCAGGTTTTTTGAAGATGTATTTTATTGGATCCATTTTAGATATCAACAGGGTAGTATGAGTCAGCATATATTGTCTTAGCCAGCGAGAAGCCCATGCCAGAGCACAACAAGTTTTCTCGAGCAGTGAATATTTTTTTTCACAGTTGGTAAACTTTTTCTCAGGTAATAAATAGCGTGCTCTTTTCGGCCATACTCGTCATGCTGCCCCAGCACACACCCCATTGAATTTTCCAACACGGTCAGATACATAATCAACGGTCTTTCCTCGACTGGTGGCATCAAAACAGGAGGCTCTTGCAGGTACTCTTTGATCTTGTCGAAAGCAGTTTGGCATTCATCATTCCATTTGACTACTTGATCTTTCTTCAATAGTTTGAAGATTGGTTCACAAGTAGCTGTCAGGTGAGAAATGAATCTGGCAATGTAGTTCAAACGTCCCAAGAATCCTATGACTTCCTTTTCAGTACGAGGAGCGGGCATCTCTTGTATCGCTTTTACTTTGGCAGGATCTACTTCAATACCCTTATTGCTGACGAAAAAGCCTAGGAGCTTACCAGACCTTACTCCAAACGTGCATTTATTTGGGTTCAAGCTCAGCTTGTACTTTTTTAATCTCTCGAACAGTTTTTGTAAATGATCAAGATGCTCTTCTTCTGTTTGAGATCTAGCTATCATGTCATCCACATAGACCTCTATTTCGTGATGTATCATGTCGTGAAATAGAGCTACCATGGGACGCTGATAGGTTTCCCCAACATTCTTCAGTCCGAACGGCATCAACTTGTAGCAAAATATGCCTCATTGTGTGACAAAGGTTGTCTTCTCCATGTCCTCAGGCGCCATTTTGATTTGGTTGTAACCTGAGAAACCGTCCATGAAGGAAAACACTTTGTGTTGTGCAGTATTGTCAACTAGGATGTCAATATGGGGAAGTGGGAAATCATCCTTAGGGCTTGCCCTATTCAAATCTCTGTAGTCCATGCACATTCGTACCTTGCCGTCCTTCTTGGGCACAGGAACAACATTGGCAACCCATTGAGGATATGAGGTGACGGCCAAGAATCCAGCATTGAATTGCTCCATGACTTCAGCTTTAATCTTCTCTGACATATCTGGTCACATGCGACAGACCTTTTGTTTTACTGGTGGGAAATCCTCTTTTGTAGGTAGACGATGCACCACAATATCTGCATCAAGTCCTGGCATGTCTTCATACGAACAGGAAAAGACCTCAACATACTCGTGTAGCAACTGAATCAGACACTCTTTGACACTGGGTTCCATATTGGAACCCATCTTGACCTCTCTTATGTCTTCTTCGGTACCTAGGTTGATTGTATCCACGGGTTCCTCGTGAGGCTGAATGGTTTTCTCTTCTTGTAGTAGTAATCTTGAAAGTTCCCCTGGTACTTCACAATCTTCCTCACCTTCGTCTTTGGCTTGGTAGATTAGATTTTCAGAGTCACAGAAGGCCATAGCAGAATCGTTACCCATGGGATCCCAAATGGATGTAGACCTGCATTATGAGTGTGAGTGTGTGTAAGGGTATAGCTATCTTTGAAAGAAGTAAAAATGTAAAAAAGAAAAACAATGAGCATAAATTTTATATGCAAAACGTCCATGATTCATTCATGTCATATGGAAATGAGATAATAACCCTTACAAATGGACCATTGTGCCTCGGGTAAGACACAAGGTTTTAAGAGTTTGAATTATTTTAATATTACAAATCCAACAAAATGTAAAGACAAATTACTGTGGGATAAAAGTGATCGGGACAAAATCTCTAGCCTCCCAATTGTTGAGCCCTCCACTGACAGTTGGAAAGATCTAATCCTCCAGGTTACAACCATCTTCATCATCCTCTACCGCGTTAAATTCACGATTGCTGATCTTCAGGGGTGGTCCTCCAGCACGAGCGTGGCGTACAGCCTTCTGAGCACTTGAAGTGAAACCCAGGCCAAATTTGTCAGGCTTGTATGGGATATCTGGGAGTTGCCCCTAGATAGTGCACCCACCTTCTTCTATCACTGCCTTTGTATCCTTCAAAGATGACATTCTGAGTGGAGGCCTTGTGATTTTGGGAACAACCCTAGTTACTGCCACACTTGCGGGACTTCCTCAAAGTTTTAGAATGGAGTTTCAATAAATTCACCATCTAACTCCATATATCTGAAGGAATTGAGATGGCTGATCATATACTCTTCTTCTCCATGAACGGTGATAATCTTCCCTTGGATCAGATACTTCAGCATTTGGTGCAACTTAGAAGTCACAGCGCCAGCATTGTGAATCCACGGTCTGCCTAGCAAGCAGAAATGTGAGGGGCGGATATCCATTACACAAAAAGTTGAATCAAATGTTTGGGTTCCAACCTTTATGGGGATATCCACTTCCCCATGCACCATCCTTTTTGAGCCGTCAAAGGCCCTAACTACTATGTTGCTTGGTTTCAATGCCAATCCCTCACAGTCAAGCCTATCAATAGCCTTCTTAGGCAATACATTCAGAGATGAGCCAGTGTCCACCAAAACATGAGCCAAGGTTGTGCCTTACATTCAACTGATACATGCAATGCCTCATTATGCTTCCTTCCTCTTGGCGTTAAATCAGCATCCGAAAAACCTAGACATTTATCTGCAGTCAAGCTGGCTATGCAGTCTTGGAACTAATCTGCATATGTTTCTTGGGGTACATGGGCAATTTTCAGGAATTTTACCAGGGCTTTTGCATGCGCCTCGAAACATAGTAGTGAAGCTAACATGGGGATTTTAGATGGAGTTTGCCCCAGTTGCTCAACTACATCGTAGTCGCTTCTTTTTATGATCTTTAGAATTTCCTCCATCTCTTTCCGGGAGGTCTCAGGGATAGCCAATGATTGTGCCTTCATCCGGATGGGCTCAATCAGAATACTTTTACCTCAAGTCTCGGTTAACTCAGCAGCAGGAATGTCACTAGGAGTGATAGCAGGGATTGTAACAACTTTTTCAGTTGGAGTATTGGTGTAGATGATTGTAGGACTGGGAATAGCCTTCGAATGAGCAACAACAGGAATGATTACGGGTCAAGAAACTGCTTTTGGGGGAGCAATTTTTGGAGAGAATATCCTTCCGCTTCGGGTAATCTTGCTAGTCCCTGCAATATTACTGATATCAGGTAATCTTCGGAAGCTGGCCAATCTTGTTTGATACTGTGGTAGTAGACATCCCCTCCATAATTCCATGGTATGGTTTTGTCTGACGAATACGGGACTGGTCCAAGCATTGTAATTATCAAAGGAGCTGCTTTTGGAACTGATGTAATTCTAACGGGTCTTTTGGTGGAGACCCTGGAAGAATTGGCGGAAATGGTAATGATAGACACATCATTAAGAGGAACAGGTGGAACATAAGTCTTTTCAAACAAAATTTCCTTGTTATCTATTAGGCACTAAACGCCTGCTTTCAACAAAGGACAGCTAGTTGGTGAGGACAAACAGAAATGGAAGCTTTCATCACAACCTTGGAATACACTGGCATTTAATAAGTTCTCTTTGATTGTCAGGAGTGGAGTCATAAGGTCATCAACTGAAGTAACAAACATATCTTCCTCAATGGCGTTGGTATTATGGCCATGTTTGGGCATAGGGGCAAAAATGACATTTGGCTTTTCAGGCGCATCGAATTTAATCTCCTTGGCTTCAATGAGGTCTTGTACTTTGTTTTTCAGAGTGGTATGCACAACGGGCATTAGGATGATAGTGAGGAGATATTGTGTTAGGATTATTAGGAGCTTCTTTCAAGGTCACTAGGTTGGATCTAAATAGATGTGGCAATACCTGAGATATGGTCATATTAATTCTGGTGAATTGTCTGACTGGTCTTTCCATCCTTGGTTGGTTGTTTCTTTGCTGATCAGGCGCAGGTTTAGGAATCATAACAGCCCCCACCATTGGACGACGTTCGGCCCTATCTTGATTTCTCTGAGGATAAACAACAACCACTTCTTTCTTTCCGATAAATGGCTTCCTTATAGCAACAGAGGATGTATCTTTTTGAATCTTTCTACTTTTTATCCCGGCTTCTACCCTCTCTCCGGTCAATATCAGTTCAGTAAAACCTGCCAATGAAATCCCAGTTAGGTGATTGAAGAAGGGACCAGACAAGGTTCCCAAAAACATGTCTACCAATTCTCTTTCAGATAGGGGAGGTTGAACTCTTCCAGCCAAGTCTCTCCATTTTTTCGCATAGTCTTTGAAGCCCTCACTTGAAACCATGGCCATACTCTGGAGTTAAGTACGGGTTGGCACAAGATCAACGTTGTATTGGTATTGTTTGTAAAAGGCTGCATCAAGATCTTCCCAGTTATGAACATTAGCTCTTTCTAACTGATAAACCCAATCATGTTGAGTTCCAGACAAACTGTTTTGGAAGAAGTGTACCCATAAATCTTTGTCGGCGGTATGGGGTTGGATTTTCCTTACATAAGACCGGAGATGCATTTTAGGACATGAAACTCCGTCATATTTTGCGAACATAGGTACTTTGAATTTTGGAGGAATGATAATCCCCGATACTAAACCTAATTCCTCAAAGTCCAATCCAGACACTTTTTGGATTTCCATTGCGCTCAACTGCTCTTCGAGATATTTATACTCGTCATCAGCTGGAAGGTGTTGTTCTTCAGAATAGTCTTCTTCTTCCTCTTCCTCTTCTGATTCCGACTGGACAATTGTTTCCTTGCCCTTCCCATCTTGGTTGTATTTCTCACCGGATGTTGTTGCAAAGTCTAGGGCTCTTCTTGTCTGCCCTTGGGACCTTCTTCCCATGTTTAGAACTCCGACTATCTTCTTTGTCTTATTTTTCTTCTCCTCAGCCAGCAAAGTCTTCAACTCTTCTTGTCCTTTGGCTAGGGTCAAGAACAATTGTTGAAACTGTGCATTATGAGCTTGGAGGTCCTTCACAGTTTGCTCGAGATCCATCTTACTTAAATAAACAGTAGAGAGATAAGGAGACTTGTTGCAAGAAACCTGCTTATGTTATGATGAATGATAAATGCATATGTAATGATTTCAAGGATTTTAAGATTCAAATTTGTTTTAGACAAAAAGGAAACACACGTTATATTAATAAGTTAAAGCTTTTGAGTACATCAATGCCTTCTTAGGAAAAAAAACTCTAAGATAAAAAGGTAGTACGCATCCTCTTTGGTGCAATGTAAGCATTCATAGTTTTCTCCTCATGAAGTAGCCTAGTGAGTTCCAAAACTTCTTCTCGCTTGCGTATAATTGGGCTTCGAAGGTATCTCGCTCCCATTTGAGTTGTATCCAATCCCTTTGTAGGTCTTCAAGAGAGGTAGGCATGTCAGGATGTAGGATAGTGTATTGAACATCTCCTTCCATGACAGGCTCAATGATTACCAGGAGAATGGAGGGGTAAGGCATCATAAGATTCTGAGCACGAGTTTGTACCCATTTTAGGTAAGGCTCAAGAGGGATGGAATTCTTGTGCCCCAGTGTTTTGCTATCTACCTTGTTTAACATCCTCCAAGCTCAGACAAATCTCTGGCGAAGACCTTGATCATCGTTGTCGTAGTCAAATTGTCTTAAAGCTAAGCGGGGGTTATAGGTGATTCCTCCCCTACTTCCAAGTAAAGGGACATTAGGAAATTCTCCATAACGGTCGACAATAGTAACATTCTCTATGGATCGGGAGCACCAATGAATGTCTGAATGTTTGAGCGTCATCAACCTTTGTGACCACCTTGAACCTTGCTCATTCTTTAATACAGATTGGGGAAGATGCGAAATAAACCATCTTGCCAAGAGAGGAGTGCAACATATAAGGGCACCTCTTTTCCTCATTGTGCGAGTGTGAAAAGAGTGTAGGATATCCCCTAGAAATATAGGCACCGGTTACGGGATATGAAGATTTTGACGGAGTTCACATCTATGAGTTGGTCAGGATTTGGAAACAAAACCATCCCATAGATGAGGAGAGCCACAATTTCCTCAAAGGCTTGCAAGTCCAAGGAATTCCAACAGTTTTGGGCTTTCTCGAACAAGAAATTTGCTAAGAAACCTTTGACACCACTCCTTATTTCCCAATGAATTATGACATCAGAGGAGTGCAAGTGTAGAGCCTGAGAAATCTCTTCTGGCTTTGGGTCTCTTTCCGTACCGTTGAAAGGTAGTTGATTGAGAATGGGAATTCTCAAGAGTCGGGAGAATTCTTCTAAAGTAGGCACAAGTTGATAGTCGGGAAATGTGAAGCAATGGTGTAAGAGGTCAAAGAACTGAAAGAGCACCTTCATCATGTCCTCATCTTTGTTGGAGGTGACCAAGTTGAGTAGGCGACCATGTCTCTCAGTGAATGGAGAGTTTTCATGAATCCTTGAAGCTAGCTCCTTAAGTTGTGAAGGGATCCTCACGAGATTGACTTGAATAGTTTTCCTGCAAAGTGAATCCATATCCTACAAAACAAGAACAAAGATGAATCTAAAAATCCTTGAAACGGTTAGTGAATGTGTATGATGTTTATGATGTTCATGATGTTATGTACAAGTATGTATATACAAACAAAGCAAACAAATATTTAGGTTTAGGCTTTCATGGAGTTTTATAGGTAAGTACCCTCTTGAAGTTTAGTTGGCTCAAACCTGTCCTAGTAATAGTAACCGGGTTCGAAGGAGCTCAATATCACGAGATTGTTTCCTTGGTCATTGTTTCAGCTCAAGCCTCTTTAATGGCGACCGAAATATACCAAGAAACTAACCCTCAATGAGTGTAGTATCGAGTATCTACCAACTTTGGACTGCACCAAAGCTGGTCATCTCACTACATCCTAAAGGCCAAGTTGGTCAAGTAAAGGGTTCTAGAAGTTCATTAGTGCTTCATGACATCACTCAGCAGCCCTGTATTCTCTTTGATTGACTCAAAGGCTACCGATACCCACAAATATGTCACACTAACATAGATATTTCTTAGACCATGTCGGTATACCCCGCACAGTTTCCACAATGTATTGCTATTTACCTATAATGTTTCCCAAATCCGGGTGGAGGATTCAAACCCAAATAAAGAACCATAATGTAAAGCAAACAAATCAAACAATGTAAGCAAATAAATGTGATCTAGCCCTAAGGTAACCCCACTTTTATAAATATCCCCAGCAGAGTCGCCAGTTCTGTGATACGGTGGGAGAACTGACTTGAGGTTTTGTGTTTTATCGCAAATGTTGCGGTTAGCAAGAGTCGCCACTGACTTTTCTTTTATCCAAAAGGAAAGGTAAAAAAGCACAGGAAAGACCTTTGAGATTTTTTCTTGAGTTCGGGGGGTAGATTATGAAAAGGGGAGGTATTAGCACCCTTTTCATCCATGGTTTTCCATGGGGTCTTAGTTACTTGCTAGATCACTTGCTTTTGTTTTGAAATTGTGCTTTGTGTGTTTTTAGAAAGTATTTTGTAAAAGAGGCCATTGTTTTGGAAATCTTTGTAATGATTCTCGTTCGTAAGAATGTATACAAAGATGTTTGTCTTTTTTGAAAATGTTTCAATGTTTGGTAAAATTTTTGGAAATGTGTGTGTTTGTTTTGGAAAATAGTAAGGATAGTTGTTTGAAAATAGAGCAAGTAACTAGAAGTAATCTACCTACTCAAATGTCTTTCTTATGCATTTTCTATTCCTTTGACATTGTTGTCTTACCATTGATTTGGTAAGCAACCCTATCTTTGGATGTAAACGGGACCGGCGTGGGTCATCATATAACCATGATTAGCAATGTTGCAAAGTATCTTAGCATTTTTAGGGACCAAGATCATTTTTGTAAGGCAACTTAGAATAGTGTCATCGAGGGACTATGATCTTATACTTGTTTGTTTTGCCAAGATACTTCGCATGCGTAATATGGCTATTTTTGTATAAGGCAACCAAGTGGAGAAACCCTAAGGGTGCTTGTGTGCAAGTGTGTTATTTTCATGCTTTGATTTTGTCTTGGATTAAGGGTTTTCTATTTGATTTGTTTTTATCTTGCCATATAAACCTTAATTACTAACATGGAATGTAAAGCGGTAAATTGCGTAATGTAAAGATTACTAAGCTATTACAACAATTTATGGGAGGGGGAATACAAATTTGCATGGGGATTTGCAAGAATGTAAATCTAAATAAGCTATTACAACCAAATCGAATTTGTACGAATATTGGAATAAACAAATACAATATTTAAATATGCAATATTATGTACATGCAAGAAAAGATTTTGTTTTGTTTTTAATGTGAAAAGAAATTTTGAATTAAACCTAATAACTTAAGAAAAAAAAGAAATTAATTCTTGAAAACCAAAGTTAACCCTAATTTCTAGTTTAAAAGAAAATAAAGTTCTTATGTATTATTTTTATGTATTTTTGTATTAAAAATAATAAATAATATTTTATGAAAATATTTAGTTCTTATATATGCCAAAATAAATATTTACAAGTATGAATAAAAGAGGGAATAAAAATAGTTAAAATAAATCTATTATATTTACAAGTTTATTAAGAAAAATAGTTAATATATAACTAAGTGAAAATATTTTTTATGAGAAAATAAAATAAACAAAATATAAAGTTTATCAATTTTATATTTTTTTATGATTTTATAATATTTAAGAAAAGAGTATTTTATGAAGAAAAACAAAATAAAATAAATAATTGAAAATAAATGGGCCAGGGGTATCCTGAGTAATCAGGGGTGGATGTTAGAAAAAAGCATAAGGCCCAGTGTTGAAGCTCAAACCTGCAAAACAGCCAAAAAAGAAAAAAATGGAAAAAGCAGAAAAACAAAAGGTAGCGCCAAGGTTCGAACCCATGACCTGGGCCTCACTAGCGCGCTACCTTGCCACTGGGGTGGCTATACATCCGTTTATTTATGTGAAACAAAAACAACATAACATGAAACGCTTCCATGGCTCTGTACTTCGTCTTCTTCCTCTAGCCAGCCAGAAGCTCTGTAACTTTCTCATCTCTCAATAAAAATGGAAACTGATAACATGAATGTTGTAGCATTTTGTCTCACGATTCTAACCATGTAAATCATGTAAGCTAACAATCAAAGATCAAAATGAATTTTAAAAGCCCTAAATTTAAACCTAATTTTTCCAGGAACTTCAAGTTCAAAATTCTATCAACTCAGGCCAAATAAATGCAAGTTATAGATATGTACAACTTTGTAGCAATGATATCTACATTGTTTATTCACAAATCATGGCCAATGGATACCTGTATGAAGAGATAGAAGTTGGGATTTTTACCTCTTTCAGTTGAAATCGTGAATGGAGTTTGAGTGAGTTTTATGAAGGCCTGATGATTGCTTGAGCTTGCTTGAACCTCCCTGAGTGTGTTCAAATCCTTGCCTTGCTTTGGAAGTGCCTGGAACTCTCTATCCAAGTCAACCTACAAGATTTGAAAACAAAAATGGCAGATGATGGAGAAGGAGTTACAGTGCATGGATGATGGTCTGGATCACTTAGATATCAAGTAGGTAAAGTGTTTGGATGATTGAAGATTGAAACGCACGAGCCAAATGATGGATTGCAATGCTTATGCACAAACTGTAAGTTTTGACAGTTTTTTGGTGATATGGAGTGTTTGAATGTTTCAGGCCTCTTTCAATCGTGTTTCTAGTTGTAATGTGTTTGTATATTAGTATGGAAAAGGTTTCAAGTCATCTTCTCAATAGATTTGTGAGTTCTAGCCTTTTGGCACACTTTCTTGCTTTTGAAGCAAAGTGAAGAGACAAGTCTTCACATGCTTGTACTGGCCTACTTGGGGTTGGTATAAGCTTTGTACAATTTGATTTAGGCCTGTAGGACTTGTGTGTGCAGAGAAGACAGGTCCAATGCTCAAGAATTGGAAAGTTGCAAAAGTGAAGCTTTTTTAAAATGGCAATGGCCACTTTATGCCATTTATAGAATTACAACTTGGACAAAGGCTCTTGAGCATGAATTAAAGCTTTGCCAACTGAGTAAGAATTAAATTATGAAGTGAGAAACAATTTAGGGACCTGTAAAGCATGAATTAGGCAGCATAAGTTCAAATTTGAATTTCGTTCTTCATGAAATGGCTTGAATTAAAAGTGAGAAATTGCCAACTTCATCTCTTCGATTATCCCTACTCAAAAATGATCTTGAGGAGTTCTGGGACATTTTGAAAAGCTTTCAATATTCTCTATAACTAATATTTGAAATGAATTTCAAGATACCTCTTGGAACTAGGTGAAAAATTGCCATGAAGGTAGGTCAAAAACCTGCCTAAATTAGGGCAAAATTTCACTAAGTTATTTTAGTTCATGAGCATGTGTTCATAAAATTATATCTTGAGATCCAAGCCTCTTTAGGGAAAAATGTGTGAAGAAAAGTTGTAGATTTCATGGAGATCTACAACTTTCATGTTGGGAACTTTCTTTGAATCATCTTGTATCATGGTGGAAAATTGACCTAAAGTTGAGAAAAATAAGAAATTTTCTATACTTAGAAAAATTTCTAAGTTAAGAAAAATTCAAATTTTGAAATCAAATCTTCAATCTTTGATTCCTTGATGAACAAGTTTCATATTTTGACATGTTTTTATAAATTATGATCCTTGGCACTTGATTTTGACCAAAAAGTCAAAGTTTGACTTTTTAGTATACAGTTGACTTTTGATTAGTTGACTGCAAATTTCATCTGTCAACCTAATGAAATTGCAATGTTTTGAATCATGTAATTAGGTCAAGATGGTACAAATGAACCATTGAAATCATGCTTCAAATTAATTGGCCATTTGCTAGGTTAAAAATCAGAAATTGCCCTTCCTCAGTCAAAACCCTAATTTTGACCATTTTGCCCTTTTGATGATTTGATCAAATTTCTTGAGGAATTGTAATCCAAACTTGATCAAATGATACATATGAGTCTAAAATGTTGATACTGATAAAAAATTATGAAGTTTGACTGTAATTTGGCCATGGTTGACTTTTTCCCAATACAATTGATTTTTAGGTCAACTGTCCAATTGACTGATCAAAAATGTGGTTCAAAGCTTGAAACTTGTCATGAGTAATCTTAGGGGTCCATAATGATGTTTGAAAGTCATATGAAGAATAGATAGTCCAAAAATCCTTGTGCAAACTCAAACCCTAATTTTGGGTCATCAGTACATGATGAGATGTCCTGAGCTGATCAAACCCTAATCCAGTCTTAAGTTAAAGAGATCTTGTGAGAATAATCTTGATAAATGAGAGGGAAAATTTAGGGGTGCAACAATTTCTATCAAGAATGTTGACTCAAGAATGGGCGTGCATTACAATCCGGAAACAAAAACTATCACTTACATTGGTGAAGATATGGTTGTTGATGAAGGGAACGATTAAGAAGTCAAAGGTAGTGAAGTTGTACCTCCTCCACCTACTGCTCCCTCTGGTCCAAGCAATCAAGATCTTATGGATTTCATGTCTCAACAATTTGCTTCCATGAACACCAACATCAACAACCAATGGAATGCGATCAATGATTCTACAACAACCCGGATTAATGACTTCCGCACATATGTGAATCAACAATTTTATTACCTTTACTCTCATCTTCACATTCCACCATATGATCCAAATAATACAGTTGCACCTCCATAACATTACACAGAACCTCCTCTACAACAACAATTTCTGAATCAAGGATCATGGTCCTATAACAACAGGGACATGCATCAACCATAAAGTTCTGGCCAACTTTATTTTCTGTTATGTCCTTGTCCTATTATTCTATGTTTTGTTTGTTAAAATTTCTTTGTAATCGTTAGACAATGTGTGTTGCATGTTTATTTAAAGTTTTCCTCGAAATATTGCTTTATTACTGTTTTTTTTTTGCATCTTTCCCTTCTTTTTGATAATGTCAAAGGTGGAGAAGGATGTGGTACTTTATGCTTGTATATTTCCTTGTCTTAATTTTTTAAGGTACTCTTCAACCAAGACGAACAAATACAAAGGATTCCAACCTTCTCATACATAGGGGGAGTTATGCATCTTAGAGGGAGAAGCTCTTTCCGGAAATTACATCGCATAAAGCAAGATTGTTTGTCATCATCAAAAAGGGGGAGAATGTAAAATCAAGCTTCTCAAATGAACTTTTGTTTTGATGAAGACAAACCATGATTGACAAAGAAGGCAAAGATTTTTGATCAAGCTCAAGGCATCTATGGAAAAAGTCTTCAGTTCAAGATCTTAGGAACTTTCAAGGTATAATGATAATACTTACTTTGAACTTAAGACATAGATGCTCAAATGGTGAAAAGAAATGTTTTTAAATCCTTACTCAAGTTTTTTCTAAGTTAAAAATTCATTTTTACTTGAGTGCAATCGATTTGCATATTAGTGCAATCGATTGCATGCTTCAATTTTTCAAATCTTTTGCTACTGTTTCTCAGTGCAATCGATTTGCATATTAGTGCAATCGATTGCATGCTTAAAATTTTCAAAACATTTGCTACTGTTTCTCAGTGCAATCGATTTGCATTGCTTGTGCAATCGATTGCCCTCAATCAATTTTTGCTACTGACTTCACATGCAATCGATTTACACTCTTGTGCAATCGATTGCACACTTAAAAGTTTTGAAAATATAGCTGTTGAAACCCCGTGCAATCGATTTACACAAAGGGTGCAATCGATTGCATGCTGCACGATTTTGAAAAATAGCAGCTTTGCACATGCCTGTTCATAATACCTTTTCATGGAAACCTTTCACTCAATCTTGGCAATTGTTCATGATTCATTTACAGAACTTTATGATGTTTCAAAAAGGTGCTATGAACATATAAATACTCATTTTCAAAATCTTTTTCAACACCTCTTCCAAATATATTTTCTGAATTTTCAAAATACAAACTCAAGCTTTTGTTCACTTTCATACATAAGTTTTCTGCACACTTTCACATATTGTTAAACAGAAAACTTTGAGCATTATATCTTGAGTCATTTTACATTATTATCATTGGAAGAGAAGATAATTCATTGATTAAATCACTCTAAGTGATCATTACTACTCAACTTACTCAAAATCAAATATTTATAGATACTTACTTATTTTTCCAGGATTGTTGGAAATAAGTTTAAGTGGTTTCATAAATCTTGTCTTTCCAGGATTGTTGAATACAAGTGTAGTCACTTTGATAGGATTGTTCTCATTGTTGACATAGTGAAAATCCAAGAGGATTGTTCTTGGTCCAAGAGGATTGTTCTTGGCTTTTTTGGTAGTTCTTGTCTAAGTTTTCCACAATAAGGAAATCTCTTTCATGTTGAAAGGGGACTGGAGTACTCTCTGACTGTGAGGGGAACCAGGATATATCGCTCGTGTCTCTTTATTTTTCGGCACTTTACTCTTTCCTAAACTCACCATAATCCAGAAAAATAATATCCATCATCACTAAAACCAGAATTTTTTAAAGTGCCTAATTCACCCCCCCCCCTCTTAGGCGCACTTCGTACTTACAGTTCTTTCTGCACACACAACCCCTATAAACCAAAAGCAATGTGTCTAAGGTCTCAAGAAGCTCAGAACATGCTTGTACAATACTTGAGATTTTTCACTTCACTTTTCTTAAAAAGCAAGTTATAGAGACATAACCCTATAACTCAGAAACTTGGAGTGATTTCGTGCTCTAATCTTTTCCATACATATTAACAAGTCAATTGCAACACAACACACGATTTTGGTAAGCCTGAAACTCTCTCAAAATCCCTCTAGCCAGAAATTGCACAGAAAACTCCATTTTTGTGCAGGTTATGACCTTGAACTTGTATCTTCTATTTCCCTCGTGTGTTCTTTGGCCTTTTAGTTCCTAAAGTTCCTATAAATCAAATATAACTTGTCCCTGTCCCTGTTACACGACTGTAACATCATCTTCCTCAACTTCTATAGCAAAAAACAGAGCATTACAGTTGGACTTCTCCAAGTCACTTCAGCCACTCTCAACTCAAGCAAACCATTGCATTAGCTTCCTAGGACCTCAAGAAGGCTAACCTGATCATCACCATCACTTGAAACAAGCTCAAACTCCAAACACGATTTCCAGTTTTGAGGTAAGTCTTCTCAACTTGGAACTCTTCATACAGGCATCATCAATAGTTTATTTATGAATAAAACATGTATATATAATTACCCTGAAGCTAACCATGTCCATAGTTTCCATTAATTTTGCTTAAGCTTAGAGAATTTTGAAACTGAAATCTCTGAAATTTTTAGGGTTCAGATTAGGGAAATTAAAATTCTTGCTTATCTTTGATCTATAGTTTTAATACTTTACATTTCTGGAATCGTGGAAAAATTTGCTACGAGTTTCATGTTTACAGTTTTCATTTTTGATGAGAAGTGAGCAAGTTACAGTTGGTCTGGCTGGAGGTTGAAGATGAAGTCTTCAGAACACGTTTTGCCTTACATATTTATTATTTCATTTGTATTAACGGATGTATAGCCACCCCAGTGGTAGAAGCGCGCGCATGTAACCTTTGGGACCTGGGTTTGAGCCCCAGTGGTACCCTTTTGCATTTTTTTTTTCATATTTTCATAATTCTGACCCTTTTTTTGTTTGGCAGGCGCTGGGCCCTTTGGGCCTGGCTCATTATTTTTTTTGCTAGTTGACCTCCCTGTTTCCCATTGACACCCCTGGTCCAATTTTATTTTCTTTTCTTATTTTCATTTTATTTATTTTCTTAAATAATTTTTCTAACATTAAAAAAATCATAAAAATACAAAAAAAATTATATATTTATATTTTGACATATTTTATTTTATTTTTTCCATAAATAAAAATATTTTTATACTTCATTCATTTTATTAAGTAGATTTTATAAACTTAATTAATATTATATTGTTTATTTATTTTTCTTCACACCATTTAAAATACATTATTTTAATATAAAAAAGGACTAAAAATATTTTATAATACTACAAATATTTTCAAGATAAAAAAAAACCAAAGAATATATACTTTTCTTAAACTTATTTTCTTTTGATTAATTAATAGAATTAGGGGTTTCTTTTAAAATCTTTTCCTTAATAAATTCAAACTTAATTAACTATTTTCTTTATTTAAATTAGGTTAAGACAAAATCTTTTTTTTATGAAAACCAAACAAAATTCATTTTCTTCATATTTTACATCCTTGTACATTTATTCATTTTTATACTTTGTATTTAAATTCCTTGTATATTCATGCCAATTCAATATGGTTGTAATAGACTAATTAGGTTTAAATTCTTGCAATCCCCATTTATAAATTGTATACACCCCTCCCCACAAATGTTGTAATAGCGTAGTAACTTTAAATTTCGCAATTTATCGCTTTTGTATAACATGCTAGTAATTAGGGTTTGTATGGAAAGTGTGATACAGTGGGAAAGAACTGACTGTTTTTTGGAATGCTGGTTTGTGTTTTGCGTTTGTATTCGCAAAATGTCGCGGTAAGCAAGAGTCGCCACCGACTTTTATTTTATCCAACAAGGAAAGGAAAAAAGCACAGAAAAATTCCTTTTTGAGATATTTCTCGGGTTCGGGAGGTAGATTATAGAAAGGGAAGGTGTTAGCACCCTTTCTATCTGTGGTTATCCACGGGCTCTTAGGTACTTGCTCATATTGTTTTCAAAATAGTTTTCTTTGTGCCTGTGGGTTTGAAAAAGTCTTTTATTTGAAAACTTCGATCGTATGAAGTGTTTTGAAAACTTTGTTTGAAAAGTGTAAGTGTGAAAAAGATTTTGTTTTTTTGAAAGAGCAAGTACTTAAGAACCATCTACCTACTCAATAAAGGAATCGTTCTATGCTATCTTCCTTTAGACAATGCTATCCCACTATTGATGAGTGGGTAGCATCGTCGTTGGAGTTTTGAGGGTCAATTCGAATTAGGGACGTGCGGTCACCAAAGCAATGTTAGGACGCCTTAGCGGTAACCCTAATGTCTTAGATCATTTTATCTAAGGCAACCGTTTCGAGGAAACTATGATCTTTAGACAAGAGGGCGACTTCTAACGTGACCAATACTCAATGACCGCGTTACGAAGGCAACCAAGTGGGGTGTACCCTAAGAGTGCGCATGTGCGAGTGTGTTGTTTTCAGTTATTTTGTCTTTGTACATGTCAATGGTTATCTATGTTGATTTTAGGTTAAACATTCATTCTTGCCATGCATCCCTATTATCAGACATCTAACAGTTATATTTTGCGGAAAATAAATTGCGGAAATTAAACTAACTATTACAAGGCGTCGGGTATTTACATCGCCAAAAACAACCCTTGAAATTTAAATTCCGGAAAGTAAAAGAAAGCGATAACATAAAAGTCCTAATTAAAAGCTATTACATACCGGGAGCAATTACAATATTGGAAATACGGATCGCGTGCGAGAAATTAAAACGGCGCATTTTTTAGGGTTTTGACCCTTTTATGAAAGAAAGCATTTTTTGGTTATTTTTTGAATTAAAAAAAAGAATTAAACCTAAGCTAATTATTAATTAATTAATAAAAAAGGATGTTTTTGGATTTTTTATTTTTAAGGAAATAAAATAAGTTGATTAAAAGTTAGTAAAAACCTAATTCTACATTAATTTTAAATATTGCAAAAAATATTAAAAGTTAAACCTAATTAATGCTAAATTGATTAAGTTAATTTATTTACAAAAATAAAGTATGAATTTAATTTTAATAAATAAAAATATTTTTTTGAAATTTTGATTTTATGAGAAAAATAATTTAATTGGTTAGTGTAAATAATAATAATAATTAACAAAACAATTAAATAAAAAAAAGAAATATAAAAAGAAAAGAAATAACCCATTGGGGGGGTTGGGCCCAAATCTGGATGTTTGTTCAGCATTTTTTGAGGCCCAAACGCAAGTAAGTCTGGCTGACTTTTCCAATTCGATGTTGACATGTTGACCTTGGCATATGGTGGATGCTCAATCTAGACCATTGGATTTGTCCTGGAGGCCATCTGGCGCCTGATTGGATGATGGTATATGGTGGATCTTAGGCCTTGGCATGTACTGGAATACCTGTGAACAAAATTCAACAAATATATGGGGGACCTGGGATTTGAACCCAGGTCCCATTAGACTATGCACTAACATGTTTACCAACTCAACCAACGCGCCTATTTGTTATTATAATGGATAAATAATATTATAATAGAAAAGTAAATAATATACTGGAAACTAAAAAACGCGCGAGATTTGTTTGAATGGGCCAATCGGACATGAACACGTCTTCATCTTTTCCAATGGCCCTGGTTATTTTTCCTGCGGATTTGAATCCGCAACAAAATCCCTAGCTGCCTTCTAAAATCCATCCTAGGCCATAGAAATCAATTCCAAGACCATGGTTCGATTCGTCTCTCCTTCCTGAGAACGTCTATACCCATTATTTGTTCCAATTTTCCCTGCAAAGCAAACGCCTAAAAACGAACCTCCAAAACCCTAGATTCGGATATGGCGCTATAGCTCACGAAAACAAAATCAAATGATGCAGAAAGTTTAGGAATTTAATGATAAGCATGATTATACCAACGTTTTGTCAAAAAGATGCAAGAATGAGAGATTGTAATTTCGTGTACAGGGGTATGTTCAAGGAGACTTACAGTGCGATTTAGGGAGGGAGAGGGCTTGATTCTGATTGCTTTAGCTTCAGTGGATGCTTGGCAAGAGAACCACGTTGAGCTTTTTCCTTGAATTTGCCTCTAGTATGGATTTCAGTTTCACACTTTTCAAGCTTTTTTCAAGTTTTGGTATTCTGATTATGCAGCCTCTTAGGTTATGAATTTCATGCCTTTGTGTTGTACAAGTAGTATGGAAGCAATTAGGTCAAGTCTTGGGCCTTGAATCCATGAGCATTGATGTTTGAAGATTTTATATGAATCACCATTAAAAAGCTTTCAAAATTGTCTCAAATCCAATATTTTGTTCATAACATGGCTTGATACGAATTTGATTGTGTTCATGATGATAATTGAAACCTGTATCAATCAAAAAGATCCTATTCCATCAATATTTGGATTTTATTTGGATTTAAATTGATTTAAAATAAATTAATTCAATAAAAATCAAATCAAATGGAAATATCAATGAATGGACATAAAATTGAAGATGGGACACGTGTGTGGTGTGACAAGATCAAATCAAGTGGAAAAAAGTGAGCCCATTTGTCAAAATTTGAAGTTTTGGGGATAGTTGACTTTTGGCAATTTTGGAAAAATGCCCAACTTCAACAATGCATAACTTCTTCATTTTGGAACTTTTGGAAGTGTTCTTGGACTTTTTAGAAACCTTGAGATGTCCTATAACCAACCATTTTGGTATCCTCTCATTTTGATATTCCATTCTCAAGTTATACGCTTTGGCAAACAAGGTGTTTTTGTTGACTTTCAAAAATGACCTATAATGTCCAAATTTGTAACTTTTTGTTAGTGCATTTCTTGATCTTGGGGTGTGAAGATGGATTGTAGTAAATTGCATCCTATTCAAAATGAGCTTTGGATGGGTCATTTCTCATAAAGTATGAGAAACTTATGCTTGGTCAAAGTTGAGTTGACTTTTCCTACAAAACCCTAATTTAGCAACTTTTGAATCTTGATGAATCTTGAGCAATCCTTGATGAATCATGATCAACCCTTGATCAAATGATTAATTAACCTTCAAAATGAGAATGTTGACAAAAAATCTTGAGGTTTGACTGTTTGTAGGTCACAGTTGACTTTTGCCCTAGCACAGTCGATTTTTGGGCCTCTTGAACAATTGACTGACCAAACTTTCTCTGCAAGGCTTGAAATTTGACATGGATAAACTTGAGAGCATATTAGGACATTGGGGAGCACTTGAGGTCATTTGGATGTAAGGACCTTGATGCAACACACAACCCTAATTTGAGATTGTCTGCCTTAGGAGATGGTTTGACTGTCCAATTCTTGAGCCATCTTGAGCAACTTGGAGATTATTCTTGAAATGTCTTGAGAAATATGGGCGGGAAAATTTTGGGTTACAACAGTTGCCCCTGTTCAATTTTCTTAAACCTTAGGATATAGATTGGCTTTCGGGCCTTTCGTGATCCGAAGGGGGAAGATAATTGAACACTAGAGTGCCCAGAAATTTGCACTCGCATGACGTAGTATCAGCATTGTGATGTCGGTAATGGGCTTACAGATGCCATTTGGAGATTATTGATAGGTGGTTTTGTCTTCTTTGACTGGATTGGCATCAGAAAAATCTTTAGGAATCGATTTAACTGAACCAGAGGGGTTTTGTCTCCATTGACTACGTTCAAATTAGAAAAATCTTTAGGAATCGATTTAACTGGTTTTTGTCTCCTTTGACTGCGTTCGCATCAGAAAAATCTTTAGGAATCGATTTAACTGGTTTTGTCTCTGTTGACTACGTTCGCATCAGAAAAATCTTTAGGAATCGATTTAACTGTTTTTGTCTCCATTGACTGCATTCGCATCAGAAAAATCTTTAGGAATCGATTTAATTGGTTTTGTCTCCTTTGACATAGCTGAGAATTTAACTGCATCTTTCCTGAAAGGTAAAGGTCAGTCATATGCAATGCATGATATGGATCAAGCAATGATGTTCTCAACATAAATGAGATTGTGTTATATGATGCGTATATGCATGTATTATGATGTATGGAAATGTAATGTTTTAGCTGGGGAAAATAAATCTCGGATAGCTGCTGGAGAATAGAGTTGAATTCTTCGTTTCCACTGGGGATGATGAACGAAGATGATTGCAAGAATAAACCTGCAGGAGAGGATGACTCCGTTGGGGAATAAACTGATGAGGAGAATACTCCGAGGGGGAATTACTCTATGGGGAAGAGATGTTCTGCTGAGAATGTCACTGATAAACTCTACTAGGGATTCCGCTGATAAGCTCCGCTGGGGATTTCAACGATAAACTCCGTTGGGGATTCCGCTGATAAGCCCCACTGGGGATTTCAACGATAAACTCCGTTGGGGATGGATTACCGTTGCTGGTGATGTTAAATCTGTTGAGGATTGAATTCTTGCTTGTGAAAGGAAAGAACTTCGCTGGGGACAATCTTTTAGTTGCAACTTGCTGGGGATAACCCTGTTAGACTCTTATGGGGATAATCCTTCTGAATTCTGCTGGGAATGATCCTTTGAACTTGGCTGGGGAGATTTATTTTTGTACTCCGCCGGGGGTAAAATTCCAGAGTCTACTAGGGATGATGCTTCAACTCCGTTGGGGAAGCTTTTTCAGACCATGCTGGGGAAATATTGACTCCACTGGGGGTATCTTGTATTCTGCCGGGGAACATTCTTATACTCCGTTTTGGAATATTAAGAATGTCGGGGATATCAAGCCTTTCTAGTGCTGATGGTAGATCAACTCTGCTTGGGGAGAGTATTGCTGATTCGTTCATAGTTGCAAGTCTCAGCTGGGGGAGAGCTATCATTATTGTCTTACTCTGCGGGGAGTGAAGGTATCTTAGCCATATTCTTCAGCTAAATCTACCTTTGTACCTGGTGAGCAGAGCAGCTGTACAGTTTGGACAATTTTATTGCCCCTGTTTCTGCGGGAGAAGGTGCCTACGGAGGCCTTGTGGATCGAGTATTATCCCAACCTATGAGGTGCTTGGTATCTTTCGATTGAAATGACAAGTCTTCTTCTGGTAGGCAAGTGACGAGATGACGGGACATAGTCGTACACTTTGATCCCTAATTTTTTGCCTGGACCGCCCTTTCGGGTTTTCAGTCCATTGGGATACCCTTTTTTGCCCAAGCCGCCTTTTCAGGTTTTCGACTTGCCGGGTGACAAATGTTTTCCATTTTTATCCCTAATTTTTTCCCGAACCCTTTTGGTTCGCCGGGAAGCCCTTATTTTTGCCTAGGCCAGTCGACCTAGCGGGTCTTTGATTATGCGTAGTATTTTCTGATTATGTCCACGCTCTCAGGATGTAGGGAGGTGTCATTGTCGGTAGTGTTGTGTTGCCATACTACCAGAAGATCTTCGTTTGATCATGCAAGATTCGTTGCTGGAATTCATGTCCAATGCCCCAATTGATTCAGATGGAGATTTGCCCCTGGCTATTTGGCATTTTGAGAGATTCCTTGAATCTTGACTTGATTGCCCCAGATGATGGACAATGATCATGCCGTGCCCCTTGATTGGAAGTGTTTTTCCACTTGAGGTGATCCTTTTTATTGAGAAGGTTTTTTGTTCACTAGATATTCTTCGTGCGAATTTCTCTGCTGTTGAACAAATAGTCATATGCAAACAATATTATTTTAAGAATGCAAAGCTTATGTCTGTTTTGAAATTTTTGAAAATGCATTTTTCCAGTAAAACGGGAATTTTTTTTGTAAAATGTGATGTCAACTCAGGATTTACAGCAAGCCCTACAGGAGTCAGGATACCTTTGTAACAGTATGCTTTCGGACTAACCCATGCTTCAGCTAGGACTTTTTAAGGGTTATAACGTGGCCTGGTTCACGGTTTAAGAAACAAAGGAAAAGGCTCAAAATTTATTTCTACCCACCCGCTCTTCATGATGTTCTTCGATCCTAAACTCAGCTAATCATGCATTTAGATCCCGTTTGAGTCTTTGCTCTGATATTCCAGTGATGGTTCGGATACTGACAATTTATTTTGAACAGGCAGTCATTTTGTTGAGAGTTTACAGGATCTCTTTCCTTTTGACTTTATTATCTCTTTCTTTTTCCTGAACTATTTCTTTTGTGATTACAGTCAGCGGGATGCCCCATTTTTGTAAGTCTCCTTCATAGGTTTTGACTTAATGGGCTTTTATTTCTGAGAGACAATGACTGCCTGTCCTTACGATCATTCGGAACCATCACCGTCTTTTGTTTTGGAAGGACTTCTTTGACGTCATTCATTGTGCACCTGAATTAACTGAGCAAACTACCCTGCCCCAGGTTGTGATTACGGGTTTTAATTTGTGAAAAGAAAGACTCTAACTTCTTTGGCTCAAAGGGGTTGACGAGGGATTATCTTCCTTATAACTCCACTGTTTAGGACTTGAAACAATACATGTACATCGTCAGCGGGGTCTGTTCAAAAGCATACTGTAGGGATTTTGATATCATTTTCGTCATCCTCCCTCTAAAGGCTTAGAATTTTTTAATCGAGAGTTGATCATCACAAAAAATGAAAGCAATTTGAATATAGTGAAATATGAATGGACTGATTCAAAACAGACATATGCAATGCATTGATAAAGTAATAAAGTTTGACATGAATAAATGTTCGAACAATCAAAAGAAAATTTCAACTTGAAAATTCTAATGAGCAAAAAGTCTTCTCGTCTCAGTACTTGTCACTTCAAATGGTGAACCTTGGGGGGTGGCAAAAGAATTCAATTTGACCGTCTTGTGTGAGTTCCAATGCTCCTTCATCAATCAGGTCTTGAATTTTGTTTCTCAACGCCCAACAACTGTTAGTATCATACCCCGGGCTGTTGGAGTGATATGAACACCTTGCACCAGGATTGTACCTTGGGGAGGCTATGTTAGGATTCTTAGGAGGGTCCCTTAACGTCACCAGATTCAATCTCAACAGGTGTTGTAAAGCCTGAGACAGCGACATGTTGAGCTTGGTAAATTTCCTCTTGGGCATATTTGGCTTACTGTGATTAACCCATAGCTTATGGCAAGGTTGTTGTTGGACCTGTGAGGTAGTAGCAACTTGGAGAGGTCTATTCTTCATCAAACCAAACCTTTGACTTATCGGAAGTTGATTAATGACTTGGTCCCCGGCCTTGACTGTTTGCTTCATGTTGTTGTATATGTCTTGATGAAGCTGATTGATAATGGTTCTCAGCTCTTCTTGTTCCCGAGCTAAGCCTTGGATAAGAGCCATCTTCCCCAACATCTGGGTTTTCATGGCACTGAACTCAGATTGCAGTTGTTCCAGCCGTTCGTCCTTATTGTCTTCAGGACTTTTCTTGACCAAGTTCCTAACGAGGAGTGTTTTCAACTCTTCCTTCCCCTTGGATAGGTTTAGGAATACGTCCCTGAACTGAGTTTCTCAAGTTTGAAGATCTTGGTTGTCTGGTTGGAAAGCCATTGCTGAAATAAACAGCGAGAACATGAGAGACCTGTACTGGGAGACCTGTTATGCAATGATATGTATGTATGCAATGTTTTCAAGGATCCCACGGGGTAAACAAGAAACTTGTTAGAATTTGAATTTTGTAGCTTTGATTGAAGAAACTTCATGTTGTTAAGAGTCCTTCTTCAAGAGTCAAGCTCACCATATCGAGTGGGTCATAGCCCCTGACTCAAGTTATCGTGTTTTGATTTCTAGACAACCTTGGCTAGAGGAAAATAAATCCCCTTTGCCCCTTGCTAGACATTTGATTTACCATAACCTGCATCACAAACCCTCGAGATCCTTGAAATGGTTAAGGAAATGTTAAGGCATGATGTTATGATGTGTATGCTATGCGTTTAAGCAAAAGTGTGAAGTGATGTAAGTAAACCCTACAATAAATCCAAATTATTGGATAAGGACTGTAAACAAAACCTGCAAGGAACTCATGTTGTCAGATAATAAGAAAGTGCAAGTAGTTCAAGTTTTGAAGGAACACAAGTCACACAATAGCCCATAAATTTCAGGTTGGCAAGGAGCTTAGGTACTACCCTCTTTCAGTTCAGTTGGTTCAAATCTGTCCTAAAAATAGTAATCGGGTTCTAGAGGATCTCAATATCGCTGACCACCCTCGATCGATCATAATTCCAGTTTAGCAACCTTTTCTTGTGGCCAAAATCATCGCGAGAGTTTGGTCTCAATGAGTGTAGCATACTGCTACTGTTCTATGGCCAAGTTGGTCAATTTAAAGGTTCTAAGGTCAGTTGGTGCTTAATGACCCCTTAGAAGACCCATATTCTCCTTGTTGCGCCACAAGGGATATCGGTACAAACTAAAGTGCCACACTAACATAGCTACTGCTTCAACCGTATCGGTCTACGCCGTACAGTTCCCTCACAGTTTATTGCTACTTACCTAAAGGGTGTCCCCCAGATCCGGGTTAGGATCTATAGTAACTCCGATACAAGCCCACAAATATAAAGCATACAAAGCAAACAATTGAAAACACAATGATCTAATCCTAAGGTACACCCCACTTATTAAGCGTCCCCAGCAGAGTCGCCAGTTCTGTGATACGGTGGGAAAGAACTGACTGTTTTTTGAAATGCTGGTTTGCGTTTTGCGTTTGTATTCGCAAAATGTCGCGGTAAGCAAGAGTCACCACCGACTTTTATTTTATCCAACAAGGAAAGGAAAAAAGCACAGAAAAATTCCTTTTTGAGATATTTCTCGGGTTCGGAAGGTAGATTATAGAAAGGGAAGGTGTTAGCACCCTTTCTATCAGTGGTTATCCACGGGCTCTTAGGTACTTGCTCATATTGTTTTCAAAATAGTTCTCTTTGTGCCCGTGGGTTTGAAAAAGTCTTTTATTTGAAAACTTCGATCGTATGAAGTGTTTTGAAAACTTTGTTTGAAAAGTGTAAGTGTGAAAAAGATTTTGTTTTTTTGAAAGACCAAGTACTTAAGAACCATCTACCTACTCGAAAAAGGAATCGTTTTATGCTATCTTCCTTTAGACAATGCTATCCCACTATTGATGAGTGGGTAGCATCGTCGTTGGAGTTTTGAGGGTCAATTCAAATTAGGGACGTGCGGTCACCAAAGCAATGTTAGGACGCCTTAGCGGTAACCCTAATGTCTTAGATCATTTTATCCGAGGCAACCGTTTCGAGGCAACTATGATCTTTAGACAAGAGGGCGACTTCTAAAGTGACCTATACTCAATGACCGCGTTACAAAGGCAACCAAGTGGGGTGTACCCTAAGAGTGCGCATGTGCGAGTGTGTTGTTTTCAGTTATTTTGTCTTTGTACATGTCAATGGTTATCTATGTTGATTTTAGGTTAAACATTCATTCTTGTCATGCATCCCTATTATTAGACATCTAACAATTATATTTTGCGGAAAATAAATTGAGGAAATTAAACTAACTATTACAAGGCGTCGGTTATTTACATCGCCAAAAACAACCCTTGAAATTTAAATTGCGGAAAGTAAAAGAAAGCGATAACATAAAAGTCCTAATTAAAAGCTATTACATACCGGGAGCAGTTACAATATTGGAAATATGGATCGCGTGCGAGAAATTAAAACGGCGCATTTTTTAGGGTTTTGACCCTTTTATGAAAGAAAGCATTTTTTGGTTATTTTTTGAATTAAAAAAAAGAATTAAACCTAAGCTAATTATTAATTAATTAATAAAAAAGGATATTTTTGGATTTTTTATTTTTAAGGAAATAAAATAAGTTGATTAAAAGTTAGTAAAAACCTAATTCTACATTAATTTTAAATATTGCAAAAAATATTAAAAGTTAAACCTAATTAATGCTAAATTCATTAAGTTAATTTATTTACAAAAATAAAGTATGAATTTAATTTTAATAAATAAAAATATTTTTTTGTATTTTTGATTTTAAGAGAAAAATAATTTAATTGGTTAGTGTAAATACTAATAATAATTAACAAAACAATTAAATAAAAAAAAGAAATATAAAAAGAAAAGAAATAACCCATTGGGGGGGGGGGGGGGGTTGGGCCCAAATCTGGATGTTTGTTCAGCATTTTTTGAGGCCCAAACGCAAGTAAGCCTGGCTGACTTTTCCAATTCCTTGTTGACATGTTGACCTTGACATATGGTGGATGCTCAATCTAGACCATTGGATTTGGCCTGGAGGCCATCTGGCGCCTGATTGGATGATGGTATATGGTGGATCTTAGGCCTTGGCATGTACTGGAATACCTGTGAACAAAATTCAACAAATATATGGGGGACCTGGGATTCGAATCCAGGTCCCATTAGACTATGCACTAACATGTTTACCAACTCAACCAACGCGCCTATTTGTTATTATAATGGATAAATAATATTATAAGTGAAAAGCAAATAATATACTGGAAATTAAAAAATGCGCGAGATTTGTTTGAATGGGCCAATCGGACATGAACACGTCTTCATCTTCTCCAATGGCCCTGGTTATTTTTCATGCAGATTTGAATCTGCAACAAAATCCCTAGCTGCCTTCTAAAATCCATCCTAGGCCATAGAAATCAATTCCAAGACCATGGTTCGATTCGTCTCTCCTTCCTGAGCACGTCTATACCCATTATTTGTTCCAATTTTCCCTGCAAAGCAAACGCCCAAAAACGAACCTCCAAAACCCTAGATTCGGGTATGGCGCTATAGCTCACGAAAACAAAATCAAATGATGCAGAAACTTTAGGAATTTAATGATAAGCATGATTATACCAACGTTTTGTCAAAAAGATGCAAGAATGAGAGATTGTAATTTCGTGTACAGGGGTATGTTCAAGGAGACTTACAGTGCGATTTAGGGAGGGAGAGGGCTTGATTCTGATTGCTTTAGCTTCAGTGGATGCCTGGCAAGAGAACCACGTTGGGCTTTTGCCTTGAATTTGCCTCTAGTTCGGATTTCAGTTTCACACTTTTCAAGCTTTTTTCAAGTTTTGGTATTCTGATTATGCAGCCTCTTAGGTTATGAATTTCGTGCCTTTGTGTTGTACAAGTAGTATGGAAGCAATTAGGTCAAGTCTTGGGCCTTGAATCCATGAGCATTGATGTTTGAAGATTTGATATGAATCACCATTAAAAAGCTTCCAAAATTGTCTCAAATCCAATATTTTGTTCATAACATGGCTTGATACGAATTTGATTGTGTTCATGATGATAATTGAAACCTGTATCAATAAAAAAGATCCTATTCCATCAATATTTGGATTTTATTTGGATTTAAATTGATTTAAAATAAATTAATTCAATAAAAATCAAATAAAATGGAAAAATCAATGAATGGACATAAAATTGAAGATGGGACACGTGTGTGGTGTGACAAGATCAAATCAAGTGGAAAAAAGTGGGCCCATTTGTCAAAATTTGAAGTTTTGGGGATAGTTGACTTTTGGCAATTTTGGAAAAATGCCCAACTTCAACAATGCATAATTTCTTCAATTTTGAACTTTTGGACGTGTTCTTGGACTTTTTAGAAACCTTAAGATGTCCTATAACCAACCCTTTTGGTATAATCTCATTTTTTTATTCCATGATCAAGTTATAAGATTTGGCAAAAAAGGTGTTTTTGTTGACTTTCAAAAATGACCTATAATGTCCAAATTTGTAACTTTTTGTGAGTGCATTGCTTGATCTTGGTGTGTGAAGATGGATTGTAGGAAATTGCATACTCTTCAAAATGAGCTTTGGATGGGTCATTTCTCATAAAGTATGAGGAAGTTATGCTTGGTCAAATTTAAGTTGACTTTTCCTACAAAACCCTAATTTAGCAACTTTTGAATCTTGATGAATCTTGAGCAATCCTTGATGAATCATGATCAAACCTTGATCAAATGATGAATTAACCTTAAAAATGAGAATGTTGACAAAAAATCTTGAGGTTTGACTGTTTGTAGGTCACAGTTGACTTTTGCCCTAACACAGTCGATTTTTGGGCCTCTTGAGCAATTGACTGACCAAACTTTCTCTGCAAGGCTTGAAATTTGACATGGATGAACTTGAGAGCATATTAAGACATTGGGTAGCACTTGAGGTCATTTTTATGTAAGGACCTTGATGCAACACACAACCCTAATTTGAGATTGTCTGCCTTAGGAGATGGTTTGACTGTCCAACTCTTGAGCCATCTTGAGCAACTTGGAGATTATTCTTGAAATGTCTTGAGAAATATGGGAGGGAAAATTTTAGGGTACAACAGAAAGAATAAAATCAATACCTAGAAGACCCTAATTCAAGACAAAACAAGCATGAAAATGATACACTTGCACACAAGCACCCCTAGGGTTATTCCACTTGGTTGCCTTATACAAAATGACCATATTACGCACGTGAGGTATCTTAGCAGAAAGAAGCAAATACAAGATCATAGTCCCTCGATGAAGCTATCTAAGTTTCCTTACAAATGATCTTAGTCCCTCAGGAAGAATGCTAAGATACCTTGCAACATTGCTAATCATGGTTATACGATGACCCACTTCCGTCCCGTTTACATCCAAAGATAAGGTTGCTTACCAAATCAATGGTAAGACAACAATGTCAAAGGAAAATTAAATGAACAAGAAAGACATTTGAGTAGGTAGATTGCTCCTAATTACTTGCTCCATTTCAAAACAAACATCCTTGCTATTTTCAAAATAAACACTTACACTTTCAAACATCTTACAAACTTGAAAACATTTTCAAAAGAGCAACATCTTTGTATACATTCTTACGAACGAGAATCATTACAAAGATTGCCTAAACAATGGACTCTTTACAAAATACTTTTAAAAACCACACAAAGCACAATTTCAAACAAAAGCAAGTGATCTAGCAAGTAGCTAAGAGCCCGTGGAAAACCATAGATGAAAAGGGTGCTAATACCTTCCCTTTTCATAATCTACCCCCCGAATTCAAGAAACAATCTCAAAGGTCTTTCCTGTACTTTTTCACCTTTCCTTTTGGATAAAAGAAAAGTCGGTGGCGACTCTTGCTAACCGAAAAATTTGCGATCAAATGTAAAACCCTCAAGTCAGTTCTCCCACTGTATCACAGAACTGGCGACTCTACTGAGGAAAATTTTAAAAGTGGGGTTACCTTAGGGTTAGATCAAATTTACTGGCTTACATTGTTTGACTTGTATGCTTTACATTATGGTTCTTTGTTTGGGTTTGAATTCTCTACCCGGATTTGGGATACATTATAGGTAAGTAGCAATACATTGTGGAAACTGTGCGGGGGTATACCGACATGGTCTAAGCAATATCTACGTTAGTGCGACATATTTGTAGGTACCGGTTGCCTTTGAGTTAATCAAAGAGAATACGGGACCGCTGAGTGATGTCATAAAGCACTAATGAACTTCTAGAACCTTTACTTGACCAACTTGGCCTTTAGGATGTAGTGAGAGGACCGACTTGCGATATTGCGGTTTGGTTTCTTGGGATATTACGGTCGCCATTAAAGAGGCTTGTGCTGAAACAATAACCAAGGAAACAAACCAGTGATATTGAGCTCCTTAGAACGCGGTTACTATTACTAGGACAGGTTTAAGCCAAATGAACTTCAAGAGGGTACTTACCTATAAAACCCCATGCAAGCCTAAACTAAGAACTTGTTTGTTTTGCTTGTATATGCATACTTGTACATAACATCATGGACATCATGAACATCATATGCATCCACTAACCATTTCAAGGATTTTGGAGATTCATCTTTATTCTTGTTTTGTAGGATATGGATTCACTTCGCAGGAAAACTATCCAAGTCAACCTTGTAAGAATTCCTCCCCAACTCAAGGAGCTAGATTCAAGGATCCCTGAGAATTCTCCATTCACCGAGAGGCATGGTCGTCTACTCAACTTGGTCACCTCCAACATAGATGAGGATATGATGAAGGTGCTCTTCCAATTCTTTGATCCTTTGCACCATTGCTTCACATTTCCCGACTATCAGCTTGTGCCTACTTTGGAAGAATTCTCTCAACTCTTGAGGATTTCCATTCTCAATCAACTACCTTTCAACGGTACGGAAAGAGACCCAAAGCCAAAAGAGATTACTCAAGCTCTGCACTTGCACTCATCTGATGTCATAACCCATTGGGAAACTAGAAGTGGTGTCAAAGGCTTCTTAGCAAAGTTTCTGTTTGAGAAAGCCCAAAGCTGTTGGAATTCCTTAGACTTGCAAGCTTTTGAGTAAATTATGGCTCTCCTCATCTATGGGATGGTTTTGTTTCCCAATCCTGACCAACTCATATATGTGAGCACCGTCAAAATCTTCATATCACGCAACCCGATGCCTACATTGCTAGGGGATGTCCTACACTCTTTTCACACTCGCACAATGAGGAAAAGAGGTGTCCTTATGTGTTGCACTCCTCTCATGGCAAGATGGTTTATTTCTCATCTTCCCCAATCAGTCTTAAAGAATGAGCAAGGATTAAGGTGGTCACAAAGGTTAATGACGCTCAAACATTCGGATATCCATTGGTGCTCTCGATTCAAAGAGAATGTTATCATTGTTGACCATTGTGGGGAATTCCCTAATGTCCCTCTACTTGGAATTAGGGGAGGCATCACCTACAACCCATGCTTAGCTCTAAGACAGTTTGGTTATGCCCGAAGGGATGGCCCGCACGAGATGCTGATTCAAGGCTTGGTATTCGACTACGACAACGACAATCAAAGTCTTCGCCAGAGATTCATCCGTGCTTGGAGGATGCTAAACAAGGTGGATAGCAAGACTTTGGGACACAGGAATTCCATCCCTCTTGAGCCTTACCTCAAATGGGTACGAATTCGCGCTCAAAGTCTTGTGATGCCTTATCCTTCAATTCTCCCGGTGATCATTGAGCCTGTTAAGGAGGGAGAAGTTCCATACACTATCCTACATCCTGACATGCCCATATCTCTTGAAGACCTACAAAGGGATTGGATACAGATCAAAGGAGAGCGAGATACTTTCGAAGCCCAATTCTACGCAAGCAAGAAGAAGGTTTTGGAACTCACTAGGCTACTTCATGAGGAGCAGACTCTAAATGCCTACATAGCACCAAAGAGGATGCGCACTACTTTTTTATCTTAGAGTTCTGTATTATTTTGCCCAAGGGGAATTGATGTACTCAAACTCTATTTTATTAATATAACGTGTGTTTCTTTTTGTCTAAAATGAACTTGAATCTTTAAAATCCTTGAAAACATTGCATGTGTACATATCATTCATCATAACATAAACATGTCTTTTGCAACGAGTTTCCTCATCTCTCTACTGTTTATTTCAGTAAGATGGATCTTGAACAGACAATCAAAGATCTTCAAGTTCAAAACACGCAGTTTCAACAGTTACTCATGACCCTAGCCAAGGGGCAAGATGAGTTGAAGACTCTGTTAGTTGAAGAAAGAAAGAAGAAAACAAAGAAATCCACTGGGGTTTTGAACATGGGGAGAAGGTTTCAGGGACAGACTAGAAGAACCATGAATTTTGCAACCACTTCCGGGGAAGGAGAAGAGAAAGGAAAAGAAACAGCGGTTCCGTCAGAATCTGAAGAGGAGGAAGAAGAGGAAGACTACTCAGAGGAACAGTATCCTCCAGCAGATGATAAATACAAACATCTTGAAGAGCGTCTGAGCGTTATGGAAATACAGAAGGTGCCAGGTCTAGACTTTGAAGAATTGGGACTAGTGTCAGGAATTGTGATCCCACCGAAGTTCAAAGTGCCTTTGTTTGCAAAATATGATGGGGTGTCATGTCCTAAGATGCACCTCCGATCATACGTAAGAAAGATTCAGCCGCACTCCGCCGATAAAGACCTGTGGGTGCATTTTTTCCAAGATAGCCTATTTGGAACACAACTCGATTGGTTTTACCAATTGGAAAGGGCCAACATCCACAACTGGGAAGATCTTGCCGCAACTTTCTATAAGCAATACCAGTATAATGAAGATTTAGTGCCTACCCGTACTCAACTCTAGAGTATGGCCATGGCTTCCAATGAGGGTTTCAAGGATTACGCACATAAATGGAGAGATCTAGCTGGGAGAGTACAACCCCCTATGTATGAAAGGGAGTCGGTGGATATGTTCTTAGGCACTCTATCGGGCCCTTTCTTCAACCATCTGATTGGAAGCTCATCCGCAGGATTTACTGAGTTAATACTAAACCGGAGAGAGGGTGGAAGCTGGCATAAAAAGTGGAAAGATTCAGAAGGATTCATCTGCCTCTGCAGCTGTGAGAAAACTTTTCACTGGGAAGAAGGAGGTATATGCTATTTATCCATAAAGGAACCAAGGGAGAGCTGAACGCCGACCAACGGTAGGGGCTGTTATGATCCCAAAGCCTACATCTGATCAACCAAGAAGTAACCAACCGAGGATGGAAAGGCCAGTCCGGCAATTCTCCAGAATTAATATGACTCTAGCCCAGGTTTTACCGCACTTCTGAAATCCAATTTGGCAACTTTAAAGGAAGCTCCAAAAAACCCCAACACATTGTCCCCTCATTATCACCCAAATGCCAGATGCGCATATCATTCCGAAAGTTCGGGTCATGACACTAACAACTGTTGGGCCCTGAAAAACAAAATTCAAGACCTTATTGACGCAAAAGAGATTGAGTTTGATGCACCCGAGAAGCCAAACATCATTTCTGCTCCCATGCCTAGACATGGCCATAACACTAATTCTATCGAAGAAGATTTGTTTGTTACCACAATTGACAAACTCTTGACTCCACTCCCAATCATTAAGATAAACTTGTTGAAAGTTGGTGTATTCCCGTGTTATAATGAAGACTTCCATCTTTGCTTATCCTCACCAACTGTTTGCCCTTTGTTGAAGACATGCATTCAACACTTGATAGACAACCAAGAGATTCTGTTTGAAAGTGCTCCTATTTCACCTGTTCCTGTTGAAGATGATTCAATCGTAACTGTTATACGGTGGGAGAACTGACTTGAGTTTTGCGTTTTGTATTCGCACTTGTTCGGTTTAGCAAGAGTCGCCACCGACTTTTTATTTTATCCTAAAGGAAAGGTTAAAAAGCACAGGAAAAACCTTTTGAGATGTTTCGTGGGTTCGGGGGGTAGATTATGAAAAAGGAAGGTATTATCACCCTTTTCATCCATGGTTATCCATGGGCTCTTAGTTACTTGGTTTTAGATCACTTGCCTTGATTTTTGATTGCTTGAAATTGTGGTGTGTGTGTATGTGTTTTGAAAAGGTTTTTGAAATAGACGCCTTTGTTTCGGCAACCATTGTAATGACTCGTGTTTGAGTATATACAACGGTGTATATCTTTTCGAAAAGATGTTTCAAAATGTTTTTGGAAGTTTGTTTTGAAAGTGTTTGCGAAGTGTGGTTTGAAAAGTAGGCAAGTGTTTTTTGCAAGTTTGGTCTCAAGTAACTAAGAGTTTTGTTTACCCCTATTGTACTCAAAGGTTTTCTCTATGTTTTCAACCCTTTTTTAACAATTTTGTTCCACCATTGAATTTGATGGACAATCTTGCGTTTAGGATGTTTAACGGGACATGCGCGGGTCATCGTATGGACCATGAATGCAATGGTGCCAAGTGTCTTTGGAAATTTTGCTTGAAGGGACTATGATCATTTTGATAGGCGACTTTCGAAAGTGTCATCGAGGGACTTATGATCATTTTGAATTGTTTTGCCAAAGAAACTCGACGTGCAAGCATGGCCCATTTTGGAAGGCAACATGTGGGATTACCCTAGGGGGTGCAAGTGTGATTGTGTATTGATTTCATGTATTTGTTTTTGTATTAGGTTATCTAGCGTTTGATTTTATGTACATGCAAACCCTAGGTCTAACCATGGTATAATTCGAAAGCGACAAATTGCGGGAATTTAAAGTCTACGCTATTACAAAATAGTATCCGGGAGTGGGGGTACAAATTTGCAAATGGGGATGAGACCTAAATAATTACAACCAAATCGAATCGATCGCGATGTAAGGTATAATGTATAGCAATGTATAGCAAATGAATAATACATCAATGTAAGTGTATTGTGTAAGTGTATATGTAATTTATTTACAAGTGAAAAAATGTGAATTTAATAAGAAAATTAAGTATTGTTAACTTAATGAAAAGAATTAAATATTTTGTTTATTTAATTTTTTGGTATTCTTGTATTTTTGTTTAATATGTACAAGAAGTTTTAATAAAAATAAAATGTTTAAACCTAGATAAAAAGTTTAATATTTATTTTAAATGTGATAAACAAAATTTAATGAGATTAATGTATTATTGTTTTTATGTACAAATTATTTTAAGAAAAGAAATGTTTTAAGATTTAGGAAATGTTTTAAGTTACAAAAAATGAACGTTTTGGTGTATTTTTACAAAATCTTAATTTATATATATGAAAAAGTATTGTTAAAATCCAGTATTAAGTAAATTGTATATATAAAAAAAAAGTATTGGAATAATGTTTTTTTTTGGTAAAAGAGGAATGGGCCTTAGGGTTTTTGGGCTTAATCAAAATGGACATGGAGGTGGGGTGCCAATTTGAAATGTATTTGGGCCTTATGTCTGTTAGAATGGGACGAGGCCCAAGGCTTGGAACAATAATTGTTTGGGGTTTCAGGGTTGTTGTTTCAATTGGGAATGCGCTAGGGTTTGTGAGTCACGAACGACGCTCGTCTTCCTTCGTCTTCCTTCGTCTTCTCACGCTGAAAACTGAGCCACCTTCTTCGCCTCAAGGCCACCAACGCCACCATCCGTTCTCTTCTCCCCTCAGATCGCTCAGGCAACAGTTAAACAAGGTAGTAATTCGTCTCAATCTCGTTAGGGTTTTATGTTTTGCATGTCATGATTTTGTATTCTGATGTTATGTTCATTATTGTTTGTTAATGAGGGCGTGGAAAGGGATGAAAAGAAATTATACTACCTTTTGGGAGACGGAGGAGAAAGGAATTTGGAGGCGTTTGGAGGCTTGACGGCAGGGAAACGCGTGATGTGAGCTCGCTTTTTGGTAACTTTATTCTCTTTACCTCTGTAGGTTTAATGATGAGTAACTGAGAACCTTTTGTATCACCTTTCCTCTTCTTTTCTGGTCGCCTCGCCCTTTATGCTTCTTTATCCTCTTCTCTTTCACTTTCTTCGGTTGCCTCTGAGTTGCCTTGAGATATTGACTTGAATCTTTCTCTTCCTTGTTTCTGTATGCTTGATGATGATTGATATGTTGCCTAGCTTGTTTACCTCTACATGTTTACTTGATGCCTTGTATGTTTGCCTTATGATGAGGCTTCCTCTGAGGGTTTGTAGCCTTACCCTGTATTGCCTTGAATGCGTGATCTTGGGTATGCTTGCCCTGTTGCCTTGAAATGCTTCTTTATGTTTGGGTGTCTTGATGCCTCGTATGCTGGATATAGTTGCTTGTTGACTAACCCAATGATGAGCTCTTTGAGTTCTGAGGGTTTTGTGTTGCCTTGAATGCTTAGGCTCCAGTCTTGTGGCTATGGCTTTTGGTAAACTTACAGGTTTGAGCTTTGAGGCCACCGGTTTTCTGTTTTAGACAGGGGTTGACAGGTTTTAGGGTTGTTGATTGTTGTTCTGGTTTTTGAAACTTGGTAGGTTAAAGGTTTATGGCCTTGAGGCTTGACCTACTGTTTGCAGGTTTTTGGCTTTAAGTTTGAACCAGGTTTCAAGCTTGGGCAATTTGTGTTGTTTGATTACAGGTCAGGGGTTTAAGTGTGAAGCAGGCTATGGCCTCATGTTTTTGACAAAGGGTTTCAGGTTTATGGCTTGGAATGCAGGTTGGGGTTTTGCAGGTTATGGCCTTGGAAGGCTTTGAGGTTTCTGTTTGTGTTATGCTTATGCAGGATGTTTGAGGGCTTTGAGCACACAGGTTTAGAGCTTGAAGCTTTGGTGGGAAAGGTTTCTGCTTGTGACCTGCTGCTTGTGGTTTTTCTTTTGTGATATTTCTCTCCCTCTTTTACTGTCTTGATCAGTTTGTTTTATATTTCTTTATGCCTCAAGCCCAAAGCCAGTAAGCCTATTCTTTCTTCTCTTCTCCTCTCTCCAGTACAACTTAAAACATTAAATAATGTTTATCATGTACTTTAACTGAAAAAGCAATTTGGCTTGGGAAATGATGAAATGGAAAATTTGCTTGCACATTAATCTTTCTCTGCATACTTTGTACTTCTTCCAGATTTTATGCCTCTTGTTATCTTTCCATATCTTCTTTTGACAACTTTTTTTTGTTCAGTTTGACATTGGACTTTGTTTGGCAATTTGAACTTGTATAGTTGTACATGCTGTTTGCTTTGAACTATGCAGTTGGTTGGCCAATTTGAAATGTGCAATTTGTATACTTTGTGCATTCATTCTTTAATTTGCAAACATCATTCATCCCTCTTTGTGAACCGGGAGAAATCTCGTGATTTGCAGAGAGGGCGAACTGATCCCAGCCTTTTGCTTTTAATGATGGACCCAATTTTTATCTGTCTGCCTTTAATTATTTATCTGCTTCTGACTTTTTCTTCTTTTCTTTGCAGATCAAATAGCAACAAATGGAGGATGAAGAATTTGAAGACTTAGGAATTTAGGATAGTTTATTTCAATTTTAATTATTGTAACTATCATTATTATAAATACTTTGTAAATAAATACTTGTATTTAAATAACAATTGTAACAAATATTTAAAGATGAATAAAAATTCCTTTTAACCAATTAATTCTTTTTATTCCTTTCAATTGTTTATTTATTATTTATAATTCTTTAAATTATAATAATTGAAAATAAATTCCAACCATTTAATTCAGAATAATAAATAATCCATAAACGTCCGGCATTTTGAATAATCAAAGCAATGCACCGTCAAATCATACATGCCCAAATGTCTTTTCTTCTCACTGATTTAGTCAATCATTGCAAACTCAATCCAAATGCCTCAGTCCACATCTCAGAATAACTTGACAAGCACTGTAGAATTAAATATTTCTGAGAAATCTGCGCACAAACCCTAATTCTTGATTAAAAGTCAAAGAAGCGTTCGCCTGATCACAGTTGAGCCAAAATCAACCAAACCCTAAACAAATTGTTTGGATTGTTCCAGAGCCATGAAAATCAATGAAAACCCTAATTTTGTCTGACTGACGAGAAAAGTCTATTTGACCGATTCTTGGGCCATTCTGAAAAATCAGGAAAAGCCTGAAGTTGTGATTTCTTGTGGAAAAATACGAGGGCAAATTTTGGGGTACAACAGTTGCCCCTGTTCAATCTTCTTGAACCTGAAGAGTTAGATTGGCAAGTTTGCCTTTCGCGACTCGAAGGTAAAAGGAGATTGGACACATTGGACACTAGAGTGCCCAGAAAATTTGCACTCGGCGATGTGATGGTAGAGGGAATGGGCTTACAGATGCCATTTGGTGATGGGCTTAATGATGCCATCTAGGGATGTGATAGAATCTTGTCGGGGGATGGGCTTAGAGATGCCATCTGGAAATGGGCTTAAAGATGCCATTTGGTGACTGCTGATAGGAGGATGGGCTTATAGATGCCATCTGAAGGTGATTGTTGAACTGTACGTCACTGGTGAGTGGACGAGTATCAGAAAGGCATCCATGCTTTGGAACATCTCTGAATTGGTGATCTGAATAAGCAATAGATTGACGTCCGTGTTTGGAGAATCCGTAAACTGCTTTTAGGAGTTAGAGTTGAATAAGCAACAGAGCAGCATCCGTTGTTGGGAAGCGTCCGTAAACTGTTTTCAAAAGTTGCATCTGAACAAGTGATAGATTAACATCCGGTGTTGGGAAGAATCCGTAAACTGTTTTCAGAAGTCTTGAAGTGGAGAAGGAACCGGTGTAGGGCTTCCTGATGACGAGTCCGTGTGAAACTGCATCTGGATGAATCTGGAATAAGTATCAGAATGTCGCCGTGTCCGGGTCACATCTGAACTATTTCTAGAAAGAATCTCGGAAGATGATGATCTTTGTCTGTCGACTGATCTTACCTGAAAAGGTACAGAGTTAGTTGTATGCAATGTCATGATGCATGATGCAATGTATGTTACACCAATGTTTATGATATGAATGTGATGAATGCGCATGTAAGCTGATGAGCTGTCTTGCTGAGGATAGACGAATCCTGGATGGATGAAGATAAAAGAATCTTGACTGCTGCCAGGGAGAGAAAATCCTTGGTTGCTGCTGTGGAGGGCCAGAATCTTTTGATCGTTGAAAATGAGAAGTCCTGGGACCACTGTTGGGGAATCAGAAGCTTGGGTTGTATGCCAAACTACTAGGGACATCCTGTTTTGAGGAGATCTTCAATGGAGAATATTCGAATATTCTGTGAGGAACTGAGAATGAGAGTCTTCACTCTGCTTGGGGATTGATAGTTGGAAGTTTTAGCTCCGCTGGGGATTGATAGTTGGAAGTTTTAGCTCCGCTGGGGATTTTGAAACTTGACTCTGAGGGGAATTAGATTCTGGAAGTCTTTGATTGGGGATTGCAAGAATCTTCTGATTGCTGCAGGTGTTGATCTGGAATAAGTTACGGAATGTCGCCATCTCTGGGTCACATCTTAACTATATCTGAAAGCAGGCTTGGATAAGTTATAGAATGTCGCCAAAATCTTGGGTCACATCTTGAACTATATCTGGAAGCAAATCTGAATGAGTTATAGAATGTCGCCAAATTTGGGTCACATCTTGAACTATATCTGGAATGGAATCTGAATGAGTTATAGAATGTCGCCAAATCTGGGTCACATCTTGAACTATATCTGGAATGGAATCTGAATGAGTTATAGAATGTCACCAAATCTGGGTCACATCTTGAACTATATCTGGAATGGAATCTGAATGAGTTATAGAATGTCACCAAATCTGGGTCACATCTTGAACTATATCTGTAAGCAAGTCTGAATGAGTTATAGAATGTCGCCAAATCTGGGTCACATCTTGAACTATATCTGGAAGCAAGTCTGAATGAGTTATAGAATGTCGCCAAATCTGGGTCACATCTTGAACTATATCTGGAAGCAAATTTGAATGAGTTATAGAATGTCGCCAAATCTGGGTCACATCTTGAACTATATCTGTAAGCAAATCTGAATGAGTTATAGAATGTCGCCAAATCTGGGTCACATCTTGAACTATATCTGGAAGCAAATCTGAATGAGTTATAGAATGTCGCCAAATCTGGGTCACATCTTGAACTATATCTGGAAGCAAGTCTGAATGAGTTATAGAATGTCGCCAAATCTGGGTCACATCTTGAACTATATCTGGAATGGAATCTGAATGAGTTATAGAATGTCGCCAAATCTGGGTCACATCTTGAACTATATCTAGAAGCAAATCTGAATGAGTTATAGAATGTCGCCATCTCTGGGTCACATCTTGAACTATATCTAGAATGGAATCTGAATGAGTTATAGAATGTCGCCAAATCTGGGTCACATCTTGAACTATATCTGTAAGCAAGTCTGAATGAGTTATAGAATGTCGCCAAATCTGGGTCACATCTTGAACTATATTTGGAAGCAAATCTGAATGAGTTATAGAATGTCGCCAAATCTGGGTCACATCTTGAACTATATCTGGAATGGAATCTGAATGAGTTATAGAATGTCGCCAAATCTGGGTCACATCTTGAACTATATCTGTAAGCAAGTCTGAATGAGTTATAGAATGTCGCCAAATCTGGGTCACATCTTGAACTATATCTGGAAGCAAATCTGAATGAGTTATAGAATGTCGCCAAATCTGGGTCACATCTTGAACTATATCTGGAAGCAAATCTGAATGAGTTATAGAATGTCGCCAAATCTGGGTCACATCTTGAACTATATCTGGAATGGAATCTGAATGAGTTATAGAATGTCGCCAAATCTGGGTCACATCTTGAACTATATCTGTAAGCAAGTCTGAATGAGTTATAGAATGTCGCCAAATCTGGGTCACATCTTGAACTATATCTGGAAGCAAATCTGAATGAGTTATAGAATGTCGCCAAATCTGGGTCACATCTTGAACTATTTCTAGATCTTGATTTTGTTGAGGGTCAGAAATTTGGAGTTTTAATTGCCCGTTATTCTGTTGGTGGTTGTAATTTCCAACAGGTGATGAAGGAATTGTTGAACACTTTTTGGCATTCGAATTCCCTAAGTGATGATGAATGAGTCTTGAATCAGATTACTCTGCGAATTGAGAGATTTCTTGAAATCTTGACTGGACTGCCCCAGGTTAACTGAATTTTGAAAGATCTGTTGAAACCTTGACTGGACTGCCCCAGGTTAACTGAACTTTGAAAGATCTGTTGAAACCTTGACTGGACTGCCCCAGGTTAACTGGATGGTGCCATGTCATGCCCCTTGTTGATAGGAGATTTTTCGTTGGAAGTGTCATCCTTTTGAAGTGATTTTGCTCACTGAGAGAGTTTTCGTTCCTCCGAACATTCGCTGTATGAATTTCTTCGCTGTCGAACAAATAGTCAAATGCAGACAGTGATATTCAAACAATGCAAAGTTTATGTTTGTCTCGAAGTTTTGCAAAATGCGTTTTTTAGCAGAAAACTTTTTATAAGACAAGTCAACACAAGATTTAGAGCAAAGCCTTACAGGAGTCAGGATACCTTTTGAAACAGTATGCTTTCGAACTAACCCATGCTTCAATTAGGACTTTTGAAGGGTTGTAACGTGGCTTGGTTCACGGTTTAAGAAACAAAGGATAAAGGCTCAAAGTATATTTGTACCCCCCCGCTCTTCGTGATGTTCTTCACACCTAAGCTCAGTTAATTGTGCGTCGCACTCTGTTTTGAGTTTGGAACGACCTTTTGGGTGATGGTTCACCAATTGAATTTGGGAGATAGTCATTATCTCCTTTTTCTTTTGCAACATTTTTCATGTTATTGAGGATTTGTAATGACCTCTCTATTTTGATTTTGATTTGTTATCCCTAACTTTTGCCTGACTATTCCCGTTTTTGAGATCGCAGTCAGCGGGATGCCCTAGCTTTCTTAAGCCTCCTTTACAGGTTTTGGCTTGGTGGGCTTTTCTCCTTTGAGAGATTGACTGCCTATATGATAGGGAACCATCACTGTCTTTTGATTCCAAGGGAATGCTTTTTCTTTTTTGACGTTGTTCGTTGTGTTACGAACTGAGAGTTTGCGACTTCAATGCGCACCTTTTTTTTGAATTAACTGAGAGACTACCCTGCCCCAGGTTTATGTCAAAGGTTTTGATTGTTTAGAACAGAAAACTCCTACTTCTTTGGCTCGAAGGGGTTGACTAGGGATTATCTTCCTTATAACTCCAGTGTTTGGGAATTGAAAGAAATGCTTGTACATCATCAGCAAGGTCTATTCAAAAGCATACTGTATGAGATTATGGTATTGTTTCGTCATCCTCCCTCTAAAGGCTTGCAGCTTTTTATCAAGAGTTAAATATCATAAAGAAAGCATAAGAGTAGTGAAAACGAATGGATGAATTCAAGACAAACATATGCAATGCATTAATGAAACAGAGTCTAACATCAATAGTTAATTGTTTGAAAACAAAAGAAATTACAACTTTGAACATTCAAATGAAGCAAAAGTCTTTCAGCTTGAGCTTTGTCCCTTCAGGTGGAGAACTCCTTAACGGAAGATTTTCATCTCGCCGTCTGGCATGAACCTCAACACTCCAATGTCGATCAGATCTTGAATCTTGTTCTTCAAGGCCCAACAGTCGTCGGTGTCGTGTCCCGGGCTATAGGAGTGGTAAACACAAAATGCATCGGGATGATAGTTAGGAGCGGAGGTATTGGGCTTCCGGGGAGGATCCCTCAAAGCAGTCAGATTGACCTCCAACAAGCGCTCCAGAATCAGAGATGACGGTATGTCAGTCTCTGTGAACTATCTTCCCGACGTATCTTGCTTACGCTGATTACCTCGTTGACGCTGGCTAGGTTGTTGATGGGCTTGTGACCCTGAAACAAGCAGAGGAGCCTTCCCTTTGTCTTCTTGAGTGGAAGGAGGCTGAGCGGTGACTTGCTCTTCAACCTCAGATGTTTGCCCCAGTTGGCTGTTCCGAAGCAGTTGGTTGACGAGAACCCTGAGCTCTTCTTGTCTTTGAGACAGGTCTTGGATGAGAGCCATCTGGCCCACCAATTGTCCCATCACTTGGATCCTCAAGGTTGTCAAATCAAACTGCAGTGCTTCCAACTGGTCACTCTTGGCATTGTTTGAATTCTCCAAGCCCTTTGTGAGGAGAGCTTTCATTTCTTCTTGCCCCAGAGACAAGTTCAAGAACATCTCCTGCAGCTGAGCAGTCTGGTCCTGGATATCTTTGACAGTCCTTTCTAGAGCCATCTCTTACTGAAATAAACAGCAGGAGAGTAAGGAAACCTGAAAAAGGAAAGATCGTTATGATGCAATGCATGATATATGAATGCATGCCTTCAAGGATCTCTTGGGGTAAACACAAGAGAATGTTAGAGGTTGAACTTCGATCTTTGATTGGAGATTTTGCACCGGTGGATGTCTTTCCACGAGAATCAAGCTCACCATGTCGAGTGGGTCACAGCCACAGATTCAAGTTGTTGTACTTGATCTTTGACTGGAGAACTTTGTGCCAGTGGATGTCTTTCCACGAGAATCAAGCTCACCATGTCAAGTGGGTCATAGCCCCTGATTCAAGTTGTTGTATTTGATCTTTGACTGGCATTTGTTTAGAGGAGAAACCTCTTGCCCCTGGTAGACGTCTGGTTCAACGTAACCCTGCATCAAAAGAACCCTCGAGATCCTTGAAAAGGTTATTGAAAATGCCATGATATGATGTTATGATGTTATGTACATGCATGCAAAAGCAAGTGAGTGTATATACAAGAAATCATATTCACACAAAGCAAACAAGTCCTTAGGTTTAGGCTTGCATGGGGTTGTAGGTAAGTACCCTCTTGAAGTTAGTTGGCTCATCCTGTCCTAACAATAGAAACTGGGTTCTAAGGAGCTCAATATCATTGGATTATTTTCTGTGTTCATCGTTTTGATTTAGCCACTTAACTGGCGACCAAAATATTCCAAGAAAACAATCCTCAATGAGTGTAGTATCGAGTATCTACCAACTTCGAACTGCACCAAAGTCGGTCATCTCACTACCTCTAAAAAGGCCAAGATGGTCAAGTAAGGTTCTAGAGTTCGTTAGTGCTTCGTGACATCGCTCAGCGGCCCCGTATTCTCCTTGACTACTCAAGGGCTACCGGTACTCACAAATATGTCACACTAACATAGTTATTGCTTCAACCATGTCGGTATACCCCGCACAGTTCCCTCACAGTTTTATTGCAATTTACCTAAAAAGGTGCCCCAAATCCAGGTGTAGGATTTACAACAAACCCAAACAAGGACCCAAAAGATAAATCATTCAAGGCAATCAAAGCAAGAATGTAAAGGTGATCTAAACCCTAAGGTAACCCCACTTTAAAAAATTTCCCCAGCAGAGTCGCCAGTTCTGTTATATGGTGGGAGAACTGACTTGAGTTTTGCGTGTTGTATTCGCACTTGTTCGGTTTAGCAAGAGTCGCCACCGACTTTTTATTTTATCCTAAAGGAAAGGTTAAAAAGCACAGGAAAAACCTTTTGAGATGTTTCATGGGTTCGGGGGGTAGATTATGAAAAGGGAAGGTATTAGCACCCTTTTCATCCATGGTTATCCATGGGCTCTTAGTTACTTGGTTTTAGATCACTTGCCTTGATTTTTGATTGCTTGAAATTGTGGTGTGTGTGTGTGTTTTGAAAAGGTTTTTGAAATAGACGCCTTTGTTTCGGCAACCATTGTAATGACTCGTGTTTGAGTATATACAACAGTGTATATCTTTTCGAAAATATGTTTCAAAATGTTTTTGGAAGTTTGTTTTGAAAGTGTTTGCGAAGTGTGGTTTGAAAAGTAGGCAAGTGTTTTTTGCAAGTTTGGTCTCAAGTAACTAAGATTTTTGTTTACCCCTATTGTACTCAAAGGTTTTCTCTATGTTTTCAACCCTTTTTTAACAATTTTGTTCCACCATTGAATTTGATGGACAATCTTGCATTTAGGATGTTTAAAGGGACAGGCGCGGGTCATCGTATGGACCATGAATGCAATGGTGCCAAGTGTCTTTGGCAATTTTGCTTGAAGGGACTATGATCATTTTGATAGGCGACTTTCGAAAGCGTCATCGAGGGACTTATGATCATTTTGAATTGTTTTGCCAAAGAAACTCGACGTGCAAGCATGGCCCATTTTGGAAGGCAACATGTGGGATTACCCTAGGGGGTGCAAGTGTGATTGTGTATTGATTTCATGTATTTGTTTTTGTATTAGGTTATCTAGCGTTTGATTTTATGTACATGCAAACCCTAGGTCTAACCATGGTATAATTCGAAAGTGATAAATTGCGGGAATTTAAAGTCTATGCTATTACAAAATAGTATCCGGGAGTGGGGGTACAAATTTGCAAATGGGGATGAGACCTAAATAATTACAACCAAATCGAATCGATCGCGATGTAAGGTATAATGTACAGCAATGTATAGCAAATGAATAATACATCAATGTAAGTGTATTGTGTAAGTGTATATGTAATTTATTTACAAGTGAAAAAATGTGAATTTAATAAGAAAATTAAGTATTGTTAACTTAATGAAAAGAATTAAATATTTTGTTTATTTAATATTTTGGTATTCTTGTATTTTTGTTTAATATGTACAAGAAGTTTTAATAAAAATAAAATGTTTAAACCTAGATAAAAAGTTTAATATTTATTTTAAATGTGATAAACAAAATTTAATGAGATTAATGTATTATTGTTTTTATGTACAAATTATTTTAAGAAAAGAAATGTTTTAAGATTTAGGAAATGTTTTAAGTTACAAAAAATGAACGTTTTGGTGTATTTTTACAAAATCTTAATTTATATATATGAAAAAGTATTGTTAAAATCCAGTATTAAGTAAATTGTATATATAAAAAAAAGTATTGGAATAATGTTTTTTTTTTTGGTAAAAGAGGAATGGGCCTTAGGGTTTTTGGGCTTAATCAAAATGGACATGGAGGGGGGGTGCCAATTTGAAACGTATTTGGGCCTTATGTCTGTTAGAATGGGACGAGGCCCAAGGCTTGGAACAATAATTGTTTGGGGTTTCAGGGTTGTTGTTTCAATTGGGAATGCGCTAGGGTTTGTTAGTCACGAACGACGCTCGTCTTCCTTCGTCTTCCTTCGTCTTCTCACGCTGAAAACTGAGCCACCTTCTTCGCCTCAAGGCCACCAACGCCACCATCCGTTCTCTTCTCCCCTCAGATCGCTCGGGCAACAGTTAAACAAGGTAGTAATTCTTCTCAATCTCGTTAGGGTTTTATGTTTTGCATGTCATGATTTCGTATTCTGATGTTATGTTCATTATTGTTTGTTAATGAGGGCGTGGAAAGGGATGAAAAGAAATTATACTACCTTTTGGGAGACGGAGGAGAAAGGAATTTGGAGGCGTTTGGAGGCTTGACGGCAGGGAAACGCGTGATGTGAGCTCGCTTTTTGGTAACTTTATTCTCTTTACCTCTGTAGGTTTAATGATGAGTAACTGAGAACCTTTTGTATCACCTTTCCTCTTCTTTTCTGGTTGCCTCGCCCTTTATGCTTCTTTATCCTCTTCTCTTTCACTTTCTTCGGTTGCCTCTGAGTTGCCTTGAGATATTGACTTGAATCTTTCTCTTCCTTGTTTCTGTATGCTTGATGATGATTGATATGTTGCCTAGCTTGTTTACCTCTACATGTTTACTTGATGCCTTGTATGTTTGCCTTATGATGAGGCTTCCTCTGAGGGTTTGTAGCCTTACCCTGTATTGCCTTGAATGTGTGATCTTGGGTATGCTTGCCCTGTTGCCTTGAAATGCTTCTTTGTGTTTGGTTGTCTTGATGCCTCGTATGCTGGATATAGTTGCTTGTTGACTAACCCAATGATGAGCTCTTTGAGTTCTGAGGGTTTTGTGTTTCCTTGAATGCTTAGGCTCCAGTCTTGTGGCTATGGCTTTTGGTGAACTTACAGGTTTGAGCTTTGAGGCCACCGGTTTTCTGTTTTAGACAGGGGTTGACAGATTTTAGGGTTGTTGATTGTTGTTCTGGTTTTTGAAACTTGGCAGGTTAAAGGTTTATGGCCTTGAGGCTTGACCTACTGTTTGCAGGTTTTTGGCTTTAAGTTTGAACCAGGTTTCAAGCTTGGGAAATTTGTTTTGTTTGATTACAGGTCAGGGGTTTAAGTGTGAAGCAGGCTATGGCCTCATGTTTTTGACAAAGGGTTTCAGGTTTATGGCTTGGAATGCAGGTTGGGGTTTTGCAGGTTATGGCCTTGGAAGGCTTTGAGGTTTCTGTTTGTGTTACGCTTATGCAGGATGTTTGAGGGCTTTGAGAACACATGTTTAGAGCTTGAAGCTTTGCTGGGAAAGGTTTCTGCTTGGGACCTGCTGCTTGTGGTTTTTCTTTTGTGATATTTTTCTCCCTCTTTTACTGTCTTGATCAGTTTGTTTTATATTTCTTTATGCCTCAAGCCCAAAGCCAGTAAGCCTATTCTTTCTTCTCTTCTCCTCTCTCCAGTACAACTTAAAACATTAAATAATGTTTATCATGTACTTTAACTAAAAAAGAAATTTGGCTTGGGAAATGATGAAATGGAAAGTTTGCTTGCACATTAATCTTTGTCTGCATACTTTGTACTTCTTCCAGATTTTATGCCTCTTGTTATCTTTCCATATCTTCTTTTGACAGCTTTTTTTTGTTCAGTTTGACATTGGACTTTGTTTGGCAATTTGAACTTGTATAGTTGTACATGCTGTTTGCTTTGAACTATGCAGTTGGTTGGCCAATTTGAAATGTGCAATTTGTATACTTTGTGCATTCATTCTTTAATTTGCAAACATCATTCATCCCTCTTTGTGAACCGGGAGAAATCTCGTGATTTGCAGAGAGGGCGAACTGATCCCGGCCTTTTGCTTTTAATGATGGACCCAATTTTTATCTGTCTGCCTTTAATTATTTATCTGCTTCTGACTTTTTCTTCTTTTCTTTGCAGATCAAATAGCAACAAATGGAGGATCAAGAATTTTAATACTTAGGAATTTAGGATAGTTTATTTCAATTTTAATTATTGTAACTATCATTATTATAAATACTTTGTAAATAAATACTTGTATTTAAATAACAATTGTAACAAATATTTAAAGATGAATAAAAATTCCTTTTAACCAATTAATTCTTTTTATTCCTTTCAATTGTTTATTTATTATTTATAATTCTTTAAATTATAATAATTGAAAATAAATTCCAACCATTTAATTCAGAATAATAAATAATCCATAAACGTCTGGCATTTTGAATAATCAAAGCAATGCACCGTCAAATCATACATGCCCAAATGTCTTTTCTTCTCACTGATTTAGTCAATCATTGCAAACTCAATCCAAATGCCTCAGTCCACATCTCAGAATAACTTGACAAGCACTGTAGAATTAAATCTTTCTGAGAAATCTGCGCACAAACCCTAATTCTTGATTAAAAGTCAAAGAAGCGTTTGCCTGATCACAGTTGAGCCAAAATCAACCAAACCCTAAACAAATTGTTTGAATTGTTCCAGAGCCATGAAAATCAATGAAAACCCTAATTTTGTCTGACTGACGAGAAAAGTCTGTTTGACCGATTCTTGGGCCATTCTGAAAAATCAGGAAAAATCTGAAGCTGTGATTTTTTGTGGAAAAATACGAGGGAAAATTTTGGGGTACAACAGTAACCATCTCTGCCAATTCTTCCAGGGTCCCCAAAAGACCCGTTAGAATCACATCGGTTCCAAAAACTACTCCTCTTATAATCACTATGCCTGGGCCAGTCCCGTATGAATCAGACAAAAATGTGTCGTGGAATTACGGTGGGGACATCTACTACCATGGCATCAAACAAGATGGGTTGGCCGCCGAAGAAATGATCTCCGAAGAAGAAGACTTTGACATTAGCAATATTTCCGGAACCAGTAAGATTACCCATAGCGTTAGAATCTTCTCTTCAGAAATTGCCCCTCCAAAGGCAGTTTTTGGACCCGTGGCTGCTCTGAAGGTTACTTCCGTACCAATAATCATATCTGCAAGTGCTCCTATTGACAAAGACGACACAACCCCTGTAGTCATTCCTACCAACAATCCTACTGCTGAAATTCGAGGAAAAAGTATTCAAGAAGAGCCTGTCCGGATGAAGGCTCAACCGCTAACTATCCCCGAAACCTCCAAGAAGGAAATGGAGGAGATCCTGAGAATAGTAAAGAAGAGTGACTACGACGTAGTCGAACAATTGTGGCCAACTCCCTCAAAAATCTCCATGCTAGCATTATTGCTGTATTCTGAAGCACATGCGAAAGCCCTGGTGAAATTCCTAAAGACAGCCCATGTGCCTCAAGAGACACCGGCTGACCAATTTCAAGATTGTGTGGCCAGTTTAATGGCGGATAACGACCTAGGCTTCTCGGATGCTGATCTGACACCAAGAGGAAGAAAGCACAACGAGGCATTACATGTCTTTGTGGAATGTAGAGGAACAACTCTATCCCATGTCTTAGTGGACACTGGTTCATCTTTGAATGTTTTACCAAAGAAAGCTCTCGACAGACTAGATTGCGAAGGACTAACGTTGAAACCCAGTAACATAGTCGTAAGAGCATTTGATGGCTCCAAGAGGATGGTCCACGGGGAGGTGGACATCCCCATAAAGGTTGGGACTCAAACTTTCAACTCAACCTTCTATGTAATGGACATCCGCCCCCCTCTTACTCCTGTCTGCTAGGATGGCCGCGGATCCTTAATGTCGGTGTTGTTACCTCCACACTACACCAGATGCTGAAATATTCGGTCCATGGAAAGATTATCACTGTCCACGGAGAGGAAGAGTATATGATTAGCCACCTCAATTCCTTCCGGTATGTGGGATTGGACGACGAGTTCATTGAAACTCCTTTTCAACATTTCGAAGAAGTTTCTCAAGAGGTAGCAATAACCAAGACGGTATCCCAGATTCCCAAGATCACAATACCTCCGCTCCGGATGTCATCTCTGGAGGATGCCAAGGCAGTAGTAGAGGAGGGTGGATGCACCATCTGGGGGAAACTTCCGGATATTCCGTACAAATCTGACAAGTTTGGCTTAGGGTTTACTTCAAGTTCTTAGAAGGCTGTGCTCGTGCCCGTGCTAGGGAGGCACCCTTGAAGATTAGCAACTGAGAGGTCAATGCAGTGGAAGATGGTGAAGAGGATTGCAGCTTGGAGGATTGGATATTTCCTACTGTCAACGGAGGACTTCGCAATTGGGAAGCCAGAGACTTTGTCCCAATAACTTTCATCCCTCAGTAATTTATCTTTACATTTCTGTTGGACTTGTAATATTCACAAAAAAATCGCACATTTAAAACCTTGTGTCTTGCCCAAGGCACAATGGTCCATTTGTAAGGGTTTTTATTTCATCTTCATATGACATTCAATGAATCATGGACTTTTTTCACATACAAACTTTTTGTGCTCATTGTTTTTCTTTTACATTTTATTTTTAAGGATGGATATACCCTTACACACACCCACACTCACAATTGCAGGTACCCCTCCATTCCGGATCCCATGGGTAACGATACTGCTATGGCCTTTTGTGACTCTGAGGATCTAATCTACCAAGCCGGAAATGAAGGTGAGGAAGATTGTGAAGTACCAGGAGAATTGGCCAGATTACTACAACAAGAGGAAAGAGCTATTCAGCCTCATGAGGAACCGGTGGGTACAATCAACTTGGGTACCGAGGAGGATAAAAAAGAAATTAAGATGGGTGCCAATCTAGAGCCGAGTGTCAAGGAGCGTCTGATTCAGTTGTTTCATGATTATGTTGAGATCTTTGCCTGGTCATATGAAGACATGCCAGGTGTGATACGGTGGGAGAACTGACTTGATGGTTTTGTGTTTTATCGCAAATTTTGCGGTTAGCAAGAGTCGCCACCGACTTTTCTTTTATCCAAAAGAAAGGTGAAAAAGCACAGGAAAGACCTTTGAGATGTTTTCTTGAGTTTGGGGGGTAGATTATGAAAAGGAAAGGTATTAGCACCCTTTTCATCTATGGTTTTCCATGGGCTCTTAGTTACTTGCTAGATCACTTGCTTTTGTTGTTTGAAAATGTGTTTGGTGTGGTTTTGAAAGTATTTTGTAAAAGAGGCAATTCGTTTAGGCAATCTTTGTAATGATTCTTGTTTGTAAGAATGTATACAAAGATGTTTGTCTTTTGAAAATGTTTTCAATGTTTGTAAGATGTTTTTTTTAAATATATGTGTTTGTTTTGGAAAATAGCAAGGATAGTTGTTTGAAAATAGAGCAAGTAACTAGAAATAATCTACCTACTCAAAATGTCTTTCTTATGAACTTTCTATTCCTTTGACATTGTTGTCTTACCATTGATTTGGTAAGCAACCCTATCTTTGGATGTAAACGGGATGGGCGTGGGTCATCGTATAACCATGATTAGCAATGTTGCAAAGTATCTTAGTATTTTGAGGGACCAAGATCATTTTTGTAAGGCAACCTTGAATAGCGTCATCGAGGGACTATGATCTTATATTTGTTTGTTTTGCCAAGATACTTCGCATGTGTAATATGGCTATTTTTATATAAGGCAACCAAGTGGAGAAACCCTAAGGATGCTTGTGTGCAAGTGTGTTATTTTCATGCTTTGATTTTATCTTGCATTAGGTTTTTCTATTTGCTTTGTTTTGATCTTACCATACAAACCCTAATTACTAACATGGCATGTAAAGCGGTAAATTGCATAATATAAAGATTACTAAGCTATTACAACAATTTTATGGGAGGGGGGAATACAAATTTGAATGGGGATTTGCAAGAATGTAAATCTAAATAAATTATTACAACCAAATCGAATGTGTACGAATATTAGAATAAACAATATACAATATTTAAATATGCAACATTATGTACATGCAAGAAAAGATTTTGTTTTGTTTTTTATGTGAAAAGAAATTTTAACCTAATCCTAAAAATATAAGGAAAAGAAATTAATTCTTAAAAAAAGTTTAACCCTAATTTCTAGTTTGAAAAAAAATAAGGTTCTTATATATTATTATTTGTGTATTCTTTGTATAAAAAAATAATAAATAATATTGTATGAAAATATTTAGTTTTTATATGTGCCAAAATAAATATTTACAAGTATGAAATGAAAAGAAAATAAAGCAAATTAAACTAAACCTATTTTATTTATGTTTACAAGTTTATTCAAGAAAAATAATTAATATATAGTTTAATAAAAATATATTTTTTAATTTGAAAATAAAAATAAAATAAACAAAAATGCAAAATTATCATATTTCATATTTTTTATGATTTTTCTGTATTTAAGAAATATTTAATAAAATAAAAATGAAAAATAAAAACAAATAAATAAATATATGAAAATAGTTGGGCCAGGGGGTATTCTGAGCAATCAAGGAGTGGATGTTAGAAAAAAATAATAGGCCCAGCGTGGAGGCCCAATCCTACAAAACAAGCCAAAAACTGAAAATGGAAAAAAGTGAAAAAACAAAAGGTAGCGCCAAGGTTCGAACCCAGGACATGGGTCTCACCAGCGCGCTACCTTGCCACTGGGGTGGCTATACATCCGTTGATTAATGTGAAACAAAAATAACATAACATGAAACGCTTCCATGGCCCTGTACTTCTTCTTCTTCCTCTAGCCAGCCAGATGCTCTATAACTTTCTCATTTCTCCATGAAAATGAAAACTCATAACATGAATGTTGTAGCATTTTGTCTCACGATTCTAACCATATAAATCATGTAAGCTAACAATCAAAGATCAAGATGAATTTTAAAAGCCCTAAATCTAAACCTAATTTTTACAGGAATTTGAACTTCAAAATTCTCTCAACTTAGGCCAAATAAATGCAAGATATATACATGTACAGCTTCGTAGCAATGAGGTTTACATTGTTTATTCACAAATTGTAGCCAATGGATGTCTGTATGAAGAGATAGAAGTTAAGATTTTTACCTCTTTCGGTTGAAATCGTGGATGGAGTTGGAGTGAGTTTTATGAAGTCCTGATGATTGCTTGAGCTTGCTTGAACCTCCCTGAGTGTGTTCCAATCCTTGCCTTGCTTTGGAAGTGCCTGGAACTCTCTATCCAAGTCAACCTGCAAGCTTTGAAAAAAAATGGCAGATGATGGATAAGGAGTTACAATACATGGATGAGGGTCTGGATCAGTTAGATATCAAGTAGGTAAAGTGTTTTGATGATTGAAACTTGAAATGCAAGAGCCAAATGATGGATTGCTATGCTTATGCAAAAACTGCAAGTTTTGACAGTTTCTTAGGAAAGGGAGTTTGGGAGTGTTTCAAGCCTCTAGAAATCGTGTTTCTAATTGTGATGTGTTTGTGTATTAGTATGGGATGAGTTTAAAGTCATCTCTCTAACAAATTTGTGTGTCCTAGCCTTTTGGCCACCTTTCTTCCTTTTGAAGCCAAGTGAAAAAGACAAGGCTTTACATGCTTGTACTGGCTTGATTAGGGTTGGTATCTGTTCTATACAAGTTGCCTTAGGTCTATGGTACTTGTATGTGCCAAGGAGACAGGTTCAATGCTCAAGATTTGTAAAGTTTGCAAAAGTGGAGCTTTTTCAAAATGGGAATGGCCACTTTATGCCATTTATGGAATTACAACTTGGGTAATGGCTCTAAGGCTTGGATTAAAGCTTTGTCAACTGAGTAAGAATTAAATTAAGGAGTAAGAAACAAGTTTGAGACCTGTAAAGCATGTATTAGGCAACATAGGTACTGATTGGAATGTTGTTCTTCATGAAATGGCTTGAATCAAAAGTGAGAAATTGCCAACTTCATCTCTTCGATTCTCCCTACTAAAAAATGATCTTGAGGAGTTCTTTGACATTTTGGAAATCTTGAAATGTGCTATATAACTCATCTTTGAAATTCATTTCAAGACTCCTCTTGGAACTAGGTGAAAAATTTCCATGAAGTTGGGTCCAAAACCTGCCTAAATTAGGGCAAAAAATTCACTAAGTTATTTAGTTCATGAGCATGTATTCATAAATTTATATCTTGAGATCCAAGAATATTTAGGGAAAAGTGTGTGAAGAAAAGTTGTATATTTCATGGAGGTCTACAACTTTCATGTTGGGAACTTCCTTTGAATCATCTTGTATCATGGTGAAAAAATGGCCTAAAGTTGAGAAAAAATAAGAAATTTTCTACACTTTGAAAAACTTCTAAGTTAAGAAAATTTTCAATTTTAAACCCTAATATTCAATCCTTGATTTCTTGATGAACAAGTTTCACATTTTGACATGTTTTGATGAATTTTGACCCTTGGCACTTGATTTTGACCAAAAAGTCAAAGTTTGACTTTTCAGTGTACAATTGACTTTTGATCAGTTGACTACAAATTTCATCTGTCTATCAATGAATTTGAAATGTTTTGAACCATGTAATTAGGTCAAGATGATGCAATTGAATCCTTGGAATCATGCTTTAACTCAATTGGTCATTTGCTAGGTCAAAAATCAGAAATTGCCCTTCCTCAGTCAAAACCCTAATTTTGACCATTTTGCCCTTTTGATGATTTGATCAAATTTCTTGAGGAATTGTGATCCAAACTTGATCAAATGATACATATGAGTCTAAAATGTTGATGTTGATAAAAAATTATTAAGTTTGACTGTAAATGGGCCATGGTTGACTTTTCCCCCAATACAGTTGATTTTTAGGTCAATTGTCCAATTGACTGATAAAAAATGTGATTCAAGGTTTGAAAATTGTCATGAGTAATCTTAGGGGTCCATAATGATGTTTGAACGTCATATGGAGCATTTATAGTCCAAAAATCCTTGTGCAAACTCAAACCCTAATTTTGGGTTATCAGTGCAAGATGAGATGTCTTGAGCTGACCAAATCCTAATCCAGTCTTGAGTCAAAGAAATCTCGTGAGAAAAGTCTTAATAAATAAGAGGGAAAATTTTGGGGTACAACAACTGCCCCTGTTCAATCTTCTTAAGCCCGAAGAGTTAGATTGACGAGCTTTGCCATTCGTGGCTTGAAGGTGAAAGATGATTGGACACTAGAGTGCCCATAAATTTGCACTCGATGATGTGTAGTTGAGGGAATGGGCTTAAAGATGTCATTTAGAGAAGTAATAGAGTCTTGTTGGAGATGGGCTTGTAAATTCCATCCAAGAATGTTTGTTGAATTGTAAGTTGTAAACTGAAATAATGAGTATCAGAATGGCGTCAGTGTCTAGAGTGTATCTGAATTGTATTCGGCTTTGGACTTTGAATAAGTATCTGAATGGAATCCGTGTCTGGAGCGTATCCGTATTGTATCTGATAGTCTGAATTTAAATGAGCATCAGAATGGCATCCGTGTCTGGAGCGTATCTGTACTGTATCTGAAAGTCAAATCTGAATGAGTATCATAATAACATCCGTGTCTGGAGCGTATCTGAGTTGTATCTGAAAATCTGAAATTAAATAAGTATCAGAATAGCATCTGTATTTGGAGCGTATCTGAACTGTATCTGATAGTCTTAATTTGAATGAGTATCAGAATGGCATCCGTGTCTAGAGCGTATCTGAGCTGTATCTAAAAGTCTGAAATTGAATGAGTATCAGAATAGCATTCGTATCTGGAGCGTATCTGAACTGTATCTGATAGTCTGAATTTGAATGAGTATCAGAATGGCATCCGTGTCTGGAGCGTATCTGAGCTGTATCTGAAAGTCATAAATTGAATGAGTATCATAATAGCATCCGTATCTGGAGCGTATCTGAAATGTATCTGATAGTCTGAATTTGAATGAGTATCAAAATAGCATTCGTATATAGAGAGTATCTGAATTGTATCTGATAGTCTGAATTTGAATGAGTATCAGAATGGCATCCGTGTCTGGAGCGTATCTGAACTGTATCTGAAAGCATATTGTTAATGGTAGTTGTTAATCTTATCCTGAAAAGGATAAAATGTTAGCTGAAACACAAAGTTATGTTGCATGAAATGGATGATGCAATATATTTTCTTTATCAATGTTTATGATATATGGATGCAATGTATATGGATGTAAGATGATTTGTTGTATTGTTGTCTGATTGAGGAAAATAACTCCCTGAACGCTGATGAGGATATGTTGAATTTTCATGTTTTGAAGTTGAAGTTCGGACAAACTCTTGTTTGAGGGAAGTAAATTTCGTTGTGAGGGAAATGCCATGTATAGCTTGTAAGATCTGCTTTGGGGGATCTTGAAAGATTTGACGATTTCTACCGGGGATTAATAGTTTGAAGTTTGTTCCGCTGGGGATTTAAATGACGTACTGTGGGGGTTACTTATGGAACAGCCTAGAGACGTTTTCCTATCCTTCCAAACCATCCATAATTATCTTATTCATTTTGTTTATTTGTAAACAGTAATTATGTTCAAATGCATATGTTCATTAATGAATCATTGGACGTTTTTTCAAATAAAACACAAGTGTAAAGAAAAGACAAATAGTTTTATGTACTTTCAAAGACATATCTTTGTATTTGGCTTTGAACAAGTATTTTGTACAAGGGAGACAAACATTCTAGTAAGAGAATGTTGCCATAAAGCAAAAAGAATTTATACAAAGAAAGATAGTTATGTGTAATAATCCCATGGGGTTCCCATTCTGCTATAGTCTTTATATCTCTGAGCATCTTGTCTATTTACCTTGTCTGAAGATGATTGAATTGATCAGAAACTCCGAGTTTGTCAGCGAAAGTCAAATGTTGTCTGCAAAGTGATCCAACGGGACATAGTCATACGCTCTAATTCCCTAACTTTTTCCTGGACCGCCCTTTCGAGTTTTCAGTCCACCGGGAAACCCTTTTTTGCCCAAGTCTCCCTTTCGGGTTTTCAACTTGTCGGGTGTACTGATTTTTTTTATTTTATCCCTAATTTTTGCCCGAACCTTTTTGGTTTGCCGGGATGCCCTTGTTTTGCCTAGGTGTGTCAACCTAGCAGGTCTCTTAAGCGTAGTATCTTTTGACTATGTCTACGTTCGCAGGGTGTGGCAGGTCGTCGTCGTCCATGGTAGTCAAAATCATTGCCCCACTGGAGAATATATTCTTGATTACAAACGGTCCTTCATAGGTAGGAGTCTATTTGCCCCTGGGATCACTTTGTGGCAAGATGATACGTTTGATCACCAGATCCCTAACTTGATATACTTGGCGTCTGACTTTCTTGTTGAAAGCCTTGATCATTCGTTTTTGATATATCTGACCATGGCAAACAACAGTGAGTCTTTTTTCGTCGATTAAGTTCAGTTGATCAAGTCGAGTCTGGATCCAATCGTCTTCATTCAAACCTGCATCCTTCATAATTCTCTAAGAGGGGATCTGAACCTCAATAGGCAAGACAACCTCCATGCCATAAACCAAAGAATAAGGTGTTGCACCATTTGATGTGCGAGCCGTGGTACGATACCCGTGGAGAGCGAATGGTAGCATCTCATGCCAATCCTTGTATATGACTGTCATATTTTGTACAATCTTTTTAATGTTCTTATTTGTAGCTTCGACAACACCATTCATCTTTGGTCGATAGGGGGACGAATTGTGATGCTGAATCTTGAATTGCTCGCACAAGGCGGTGATCATAGTATTGTTAAGATTTGTACCATTGTCAGTGATGATCCTTTCTGGGATACCGTAACGGCAAATAAGATTTTGCTTGATGAAGCCTGAAACAACATTCTTAGTAACGAAGCGAAGAAAGCTGCTTTGACCCACTTTGTAAAATAGTCAATGGCCACTAGGATGAAGCGGTGTCCATTATAGGTTGTAGGCTTGATCTCCCCAATCATATCAATTCCCCACATAACGAAGGGCCAAGGAGCCGTCAAGACATTCAGAGGAACCGGAGGTACGTGCACCTTGTCAGCATAAATTTGACACTTATGACAGGTCCGAGAGTGTTGATAGCAATCTGCTTCCATGGTAGACCAATAATAGCCTGCCCGTAGGATTTTCTTCGCCATCATATGCCCACTGGAGTGAGTGCCAAAAGTACCTTCATGTAATTCAACCATGATCTTTTCTGCCTCAATCTTATGCACACACCGAAGCATAATGGAGTCATGATTGAGCTTGTACAAGATGCCATTACTCAAGAAGAATTTAGCAGAGAATCTCCTTAAGAACTTCTTATCATTGATTGAAGCTCCTTCCGGATATTCTTGAGCCTTGAGATACCTCTTGACTTCATGAAACCAAGGCTGGTCCACTACCTCTTCAGTATTAATCTCATGCCAATGTGCTGGTTTATCCATTCGTTCGATGGTGATATGGGGAGCCTCGTTATCCCGATTAAGTTTAAACATAGATGACATTGTGGCTAGAGCGTCTGCTAGCTGATTTTCTTCTCGCGGGAAATGCTCGAAGGTAATCTCCTTAAAATGTGGTAGCAATGTCAAAACATGTTCTTTATAAGGGATAAGATTTGGGTGCTTAGTGTCCCATTCTCCTTTGATCTGACTGATGACCAAAGCTGAATCTCCAAACACATCTAAAGATTTGATTCCCAAATCTATGGCAGACTTGAGACCAAAGATGCATGCTTCGTATTCCGCCATGTTGTTTGTACAATTGAAGCAAAGTCTGGCAGTAAATGGAGTATGACACCCTTCTGGAGATATGAGTACAACGTCGATACCATTACCAAGTGCATTGGATGCCCCATCAAAGAACAGGGTCCATCAGGATCCTTGTTCGGGTTTATCATATGGCCATATTTCTTCACAGTTGTCTAATGTCATGATGTCTTCATCCAGGAATTCAAACTTCATGGACTGATAATCTTCTATAGCTTGATGAGCAATATGATCAGCTAGCACACTGCCCTTTATAGCTTTTTGGGTAGTATATTGTATGTCATATTCTGTTAGGCTCATCTGCCATCTAGCTATCCTCCCAGACAGAGCAGGCTTCTCGAAGATGTATTTTATCGGATCCATCTTAGATATCAACAAAGTAGTATGAGTCAACATATACTGTCTTAGCCGGCGAGTAGCCCATGCCAGAGCGCAACAAGTTTTCTCGAGTAGTGAATATCTGGTTTCACAGTCGATAAACATTTTGCTCAGGTAATAAATAGCATGCTCTTTTCGGCCAGACTCGTCATGCTACCCCAATACACACCCCATTGAGTTTTCTAAAACAGTCAGATACATGATCAGTGGTCTTCCCTCGATTGGTGGCATCAAAACAGGAGGCTCTTGTAAATACCCTTTGATTTTGTTGAAAGCAGTCTGGCATTCATCATTCCACTTGACTACTTGATCTTTCTTCAGTAGTTTGAAGATTGGCTCACAAGTAGCTGTGAGGTGAGATATGAATCTGGAAATATAGTTCAGGCATCCCAAGAATCCTATGACTTCCTTCTCAGTATGAGGAGCAGACATTTCTTGAATTGCTTTAACCTTGGCGGGATCGACCTCGATGCCTTTGTTACTGACAACAAAACCTAAAAGTTTACCGGACCGTACTTTGAATGTGCACTTGTTTGGGTTCAACCTTAACTTGTACTCCTTCAATCTCTCAAACAACTTTTGCAAGTGATCAAGGTGCTCTTCTTCAGTTTGTGATCGGGCTATCATGTCATCTACATAGACCTCTATTTCATGATGTATCATATCATGAAACAAAGCTACAATGGCGCGTTGATAGGTTGCCCCAGCATTCTTCAGTCTGAATGGCATCACCTTGTAGCAGAATGTGCCCCACTGTGTGACAAATGTAGTTTTCTCCATGTCCTCAGGTGCCATTTTGATTTGGTTGTAACCTGAGAATCCGTCCATGAAGGAAAACACTTTATGCTGGGCCGTATTGTCAACCAGGATATCTATGTGGGGAAGTGTAAAATCATCTTTAGGGCTGGCCCTATTCAAATCTCTATAGTCCACGCATATTCGTACTTTGCCGTCCTTTTTAGGCACGGGAACAATGTTGGCGACCCATTAAGGATAGGAAGTGACAGCCATGAACCCAACATTAAATTGTTTCATGACTTCCGCTTTGATCTTCTCTGACATGTCAGGTCTCATGCGGCAGACTTTTTGTTTTACTGGTGGACAGTCTTCTCTTGTGGGCAGACGATGTACCACAATGTCTGTATCGAGTCCTGGCATGTCTTCATATGACCAGGCAAAGATCTCAACATAATCATGCAATAGCTGAATTAGACGCTCCTTGACACTCGGCTCTAGATTGGCACCCACCTTGACCTCTTTTTTATCCTCCTCGGTACCCAAGTTTATTGTATCCACCGGTTCCTCATGAGGCTGAATAGCTCTTTCCTCTTGTTGTAGTAGTCTGGCCAGTTCCCCTGGTACTTCACAATCTTCCTCACCTTCGTCTTCGGCTTGGTAGATTAGATCTTCAGAGTCACTAAAGGCCATAACAATATCGTTACCCATGGGATCCAGAATGGAGGGGTATCTGCATTTGTGGGTGTGGTTGTGTGTAGGGGTATAGCCATCTTTAAACAATAAAATGTAAAAGAAAGACAATGAGCACAAAAGTTTGCATGTGAAAAACGTCCATGGTTCATTGAATGTCATATGAAGATGAAATAAAAACCCTTACAAATGGACCATTGTGCCTTGGGTAAGACACAAGGTTTTAAATGTGCAAATTGTTTGTGAATCTTACAAGCCCAACAGAAATGTAAAAGATAAATTACTGAGGGATGAAAGTTATTGGGACAAAGTCTCTGGCTTCCCAATTGCGAAGTCCTCCGTTGACAGTAGGAAACATCCAGTCCTTCAAGCTGCAATTTTCTTCACCATCTTCCACTGCATTGATCTCTCAGTTGCTAATCTTCAAAGGTGGCCCTCCAGCATGGGCACGACGCACATCCTTCTGAGCACTTGAAGTAAACCCTAAGCCAAACTTGTCAGATTTATACGGAATATCCGGGAGTTTCCCCCAGATGGTGCATCCTCCCTCCTCTACTACTGCCTTGGCGTCCTTTAGAGATGACATCCGGAGTGGAGGTCTTGTGATCTTGGGAATCTGGGTCGCAGTCTTGGTTACTGCTACCTCTTGAGAGACTTCTTCGAAATGTTGAAAAGGAGTTTCAATGAACTCGCCATCCAATTCCACATATCGGAAGGAATTGAGGTGGCTAATCATATACTATTCCTCTCTGTGGACGGTGATAATCTTTCCATGGACCGGATATTTCAGCATCTGGTGTAGTGTAGAGCTGACAGCACCGACATTATGGATCCACGACCGTCCTAGCAGACAGGAGTAAGAGGGGAGGATGTCCATTACATAGAAGGTTGAGTTGAAAGTCTGAGTCCCAACCTTTATGGGGATGTCCACCTCCCCGTGGACCATCCTCTTTGAGCCATCAAATGCTCTCACGACTATGTTACTGGGTTTCAATGTCAGTCCTTCGTAGTTCAATCTGTTGAGAGCTTCCTTCGGTAAAACATTCAAAGATGAGCCAGTGTCCACCAAGACATGGGCCAGAGTTGTTCCTCTACATTCCACGGAGACATGTAATGCCCCGTTGTGCTTTCTCCCCCTTGGTTTCAAATCAGCATCAGAGAATCCTAGACCGTTATCCGCCGTCAAGCTGGCCACGCAATCTTGAGATTGGTCAGCAGATGTCTCCTGAGGCACATGGGCTGTCTTCAGAAACTTCACCAGAGCTTTCGCATGTGCCTCAGAACATAGCAACAATGCCATCATGGATATTTTGGAGGGAGTTTTCCCCAACTGTTCAACCACGTCGTAGTCGCTCTTCTTTAGTATTCTCAGGATCTCCTCCATTTCCTTCCTGGAGGTTTCGGGGATAGTCAGTGGTTGAGCCTTCGTCTGGACAGGATCTTCTTGAATGCTTTTTCCTCGAGTTTCAGTAGTAGAAGTGTTGGTAGGGATAACAATAGGGGTTGTGTCGTCTTCGTTAACAGGAGCACTTGCAGATATGATTATTGGTACGGAGGTAACCTTTGGAACAACCATGGGTCCAAAAATTGCCTTTGGAGGGGAAATTTCTAGAGAAAAGATTCTACCGCTACGGGTAATATTATTGGTTCTAATAATATTGCTAATGTTGGAGTCTTCTTCTTCGGAGCTCATTTCTTTGGCGGCCAGCCCATCTTGTTTGATACCATGGTAGTACATGTCTCCACCGTAATTCCATGGCACAGTTTTGTCTGATTCATACGGGACTAGCCCGGGAATTGTGATTATAAGAGGAGTAGTTTTTGGAACCGATGTAATCCTAACGGGTCTTTTAGGGACCCTGGAAGGATTGGCGGAGATGGTTACGATTGGAACGTCTTCAACAGGAACAGGTGAAACAGGAGTACTTTCAAACAGAATCTCTTGGTTGTCTACAAGCGTTGAATGCTTGTCTTCAATAAAGGGCAAACAGTTGGTGAGGATAAGCAAAGATGGAAGTCTTCATTACAACCCGGGAATACACCAGCTTTCAACAAGTTTATCTTAATGATTGGGAGCGGAGTCAAGAATTTATCAACTGTGGTAACAAACAAATCTTCTTCGATAGCATTGGTGTTGTGACCATGCCTAGGCATAGGAGCGGAAATGATGTTTGGTTTCTCAGGCGCATCAAACTCAATCTCTTTTGCATCTATAAGGTCTTGAATTTTGTTTTTCAAGGCCCAACAGTTGTTAGTATCATGACCTGGACTTTCGAAATGATATGCGCATCTGGCATTTGGGTGGTAATGAGGGGACGCAGTGTTGGGGTTCTTTGGAGCTTCCTTTAGAGTTGTCAAATTGGATTTCAGAAGATGTGGTAAAACCTAGGCTAGAGTCATATTGATTCTGGTGAATTGCCGGACTGGCCTTTCCACCCTCGGTTGGTTACTTCTTGGTTGATCAGATGTAGGCTTTGGGATCATAACGACCCCTACCATTGGTCGGCGTTCAACTCTCCCTTGGTTCCTTTATGGATAAACAGCAGATACCTCCTTCTTCCCAGTGAAAGTCTTTCTCATAGCTGTAGAGGCAGATGAATCCTTCTGAATCTTTCCACTTTTTATGCCAGCTTCCACCCTCTCTCCGGTTAGTATTAACTCAGTAAATCCAGCAGATGAGCTCCCAATCAAATGGTTGAATAAAGGGCCCAATAGAGTGCCTAAGAACATATCCACCAACTCCCTTTCAGACAGAGGGGGTTGTACTCTCCCAGCTAGATCTCTCTATTTCTGCGTGTAATCTTTGAAACCCTAATTTGAAGCCATAGCCATACTCTAAAGTTGAGTACGGGTAGGCGCCAAATCTTCATTATACTGGTATTTCTTATAGAAAGTTGCGGCAAGATCTTCCCAGTTGTGGACGTCGGCCCTTTCTAATTGGTAAAACCAATCGAGTTATGTTCCAGATAGGCTATCTTGGAAAAAATGCACCCATAGGTCTTTATCGGCGGAGTGCGGCTGGATCTTTCTCACATATGATCGGAGGTGTATCTTAGGACATGACACCTATTGCACCCTAAAATTTTCCCTCTCATGTTTTCCAAAGTCTTCCCTCTACATGGTTGACCAGAAACCCTTGCCTAAGGAAAAAGAAAATTTTTGAGTGGTGCTTTAAGTATCTTTCGATTGGCATTCAGAAAGACCTTTCGATTGGCATTCTGAAAGGCCTTTCGATTGGCATTCTGAAAGACCTTTCGATTGGCATTCTGAAAGACCCTTCGATTGGTATTCTGAAGGAGCATTTCGATTGGCAGTATGAACAAGCATTTCGATTGGCATTCTGAAAGACCCTTCGATTGGTATTCTGAAGAAGCATTTCGATTGGCATTTTGGACAAGCATTTCGATTGGAATTTTGGACAAGCACTTCGATTGGCATGGTAACAGTGTCCTTCGATTGGAATTCCAAAAAGTCCATTCGAAGAAGCATTCAAAGGGTCCATTTGAAGAAACTTTCAAAGAGCATTCGAAGGAGGCCATCAGCCCATTCGAAAGGGAGCATTCGAAGGAGGCCATCAACCCATTTGAAGGGAGCATTCGAAGGAGGCCATCAGCCCATTCGAAAGGGAGCATTCGAAGGAGGCCATCAACCCATTCGAAGGGAGCATTCGAAGGCAAATTAAATATCATTCAAAATTTAAAAAGGGACAAGATCCCATGTGTTTAGCCAATGTTACGAACTCTCATTCATGGCCTTCAAACACATAATTAACGTTACATATTCTCATTCATGGCTGTCAAACACCTAATCAAGGTCATTTAAACCTTTGTCTTCCTGTCCCCTCTACCCCCCTCGATATAAAGAGACCACAAGTATTGCAAAAGACACAAAAAAACTCTGCACACGGGGAGGAGAACAAAAATATAAAGAAAAATAGAGAAAAGAAACAGGGAGAAACGCTGCCCAGAACCCACCAAAGGCCATCAGCATTTTCATCCAAGCCAAAGCTGCCACCCAGCGAACACCTCCACGCTCAGAACCACAGATCCAAACACCTCTGTTTGGTAAAAAATCTAATCTCAAACTCATTTTTAAATTCATTTTGATTGCATACTCATATTATTATTATTATGAATGATTTAATGTGATACATATAAGCTATAGTGCAAAGATGAGATTGTGCCATTACTTGGGCACAATCTGAATTTCTCCTTCGAATCCCAGAATAACCCAAACCCAGATCCAGATTCAGCAGGGAGGAGATTCGAATCAGGGGGGTAAACTCCCCCCTGGACCTTTAACGTTTGTTTTGTCTTGCAGGAAATGTATTCTCAGAATCCTGTTCAGAGTTTTGAAGCTTAGCAGCTTAGCTTCGAACCGGATCCAGAATTTCCAGATCGAAGGAGGACCTTTCCAGATCGAAGGATGGCATATCCAGATCGAACATCCTCAGAGTGCAGCCCCCTCAGGAACCTTCGATCAAGCCTTTTCACTGGGTCGAAAGGCAGCCCACACCTCTTTCGACCCAGGCCTCCAGAATTATATTTTTTTTATTTACTGACTGTTCATTTGATTTCATTTTTTGCTTTGACCATTTTATTTCTTTTTTTAATCAACATAAAATCAAAAACACAAAAACATTAGGCTAGTTTTTTCTGTTAAAATTAATTTTGTTAATTAATCTTTTAATTATCTTAACATTTTCTCAAAACTAAAACCAGTAGACTTAGGATTTATTTGAATTCAATCCTTTTCATAAACAAAAAATGCAAAAAAATATTAGGCATGTTTTAGAGTTAATTTCAATCAGTATTCTTAATTAATCAAATTTGACTTAATTGAACATTTAACATTTTCCAAATAAAATAAAACTCAGAAAAATATTTTCTTTTTTTAATTAGTTAAATATTAGTTAGACTTAATTCTTAATTCAAAAAAGACCAAAAATATGCCTTATTTTACAATAAAAGGGTCAAAACCCAAGGACATTCCAATTCAATTTTCGCGCGTTTATTTTATTGTAACTGCCTACTGGGATGTAATAGCTTAACTAAGACCTTTACTTTACTGCTTTTATTCCCCCAATTTTGGACATGTAAATAATCCCCCTCCCCGAAGCCTTGTAATAGCGTAGGATTTACAATTCCCGCACTTTAAATTCCTGTACATATATTAACTGTTTAGATGTATGCTAACTAGGATTGTATGACAAGATCTTTCCTTTAATTTAAAATCAATGGTAGCTCACCATAATATGTACAAAGATAATATAAACTGAAAATTGACACACTTTCACATGCAACTTCTAAGGTATGCCTCACTTGGTTGCCTCGAACGTGGTCATTAAGTATAGGATGTTTTAGAGGTCATCCTTTTGTCCAAAGATCATAAGTTGCCTCGAAATGGTTTCCTCGGAAAAATGATCTAAGACATTAGGATTACCGCTAAGGCGTCCTAACGTTGCTTTAGTGACCACATGTCCCTTAAATCGAATTGACCCGAAAACTCCAACGACGGTGCTACCTACTCTTCAATAGTAGGATAGCACTGTCTAAAGGACACTTGCACAGTCTAATTCCTTTTTGAGTAGGTAGATGTTCTTAAGTACTTGCTCCTTTTAAAACAAAACAAACTTTTTGCACTTACACTCTCTTCAAAAACAAAACTCTTTTCAAAACCCACAAACACAAAGAAAAGCAAACTTTTGAAAACATAGTGAGCAAGTACCTAAGAGCCCGTGGATAACCACGGATAAAAAGGGTGCTAACACCTTCCCTTTCTATAATCTACCTCCCGAACCCGAGAAAAATCTCGAAAAGGAATTTTTCTGTGCTTTTGTCCTTTCCTTGTTGGATAAAATAAAAGACGGTGGCGACTCTTGCTTACCGCGACACTTTGCAAAAACAAACGCAAACGCGAACCAGCATTAAAAAACAGTCAGTTCTCATTCCCACCTGTTGTACCCCAAAATTTGCCCTCCCATTTCCTCAACATTTTCTCATCACAAGACCTTTGAAAGATCAAGATCCAGTTAGGGTTTCCTCTGCTCAAGACTTCTCCTTGCACTGTGGACTCAAATTAGGGTTTGTGTTTGCCTAAGGATGTTTTGACCTAAAATGCCTAAGATGACTTTCATGCTTCATATTGGACTCCCAAGTTTACCTATACCAAGTTTCAGGTCTTGATTCCAAGTTTTGCCCAGTCAATTGGACAGTTGACCTAGAAATCAGCTGTATTGGGGAAAAAGTCAACTGTGGCCAATTGACAGTCAAACCTCATGAAATTTGATCCACATCAACATTATGAACTCATATAGACCATTTGATCAAGTTTGGATCACAATTCCACAAGAAATTTGATCAGATCACCAAAAGGGCAAAATGGTCATTTTTAGGGTTTTGACTGCACAAAGGCAATTTTTGACTGTTTGACCTAGCCAATGGCAAACCAAGCTCACATATGGCCTCAAGGACCCCATGGAATTATCTTGACATGTTCATCAAGCTCAAAAGATCCCAAGTACACAAGATTGATAGTTGAATTTCCCAGTCAATTGATCAATCTTGACTGTATACTGAAAAGTCAAACTTTGACTTTTTGGTCAAAATCAAGAGTCAAGATTCATTTTTCATCAAAACATGCCAAATCATGAAACTTGTTCACCAAGAAATCACAAAATGCAAATTAGGGTTTGAAAATGGAATTTTTCATAACTTAGAATTTTTCTAAGTTATGAAAAACCCTAATTTTTTCCCAACTTTGCCCCATCTTTTCACCATGATCCATTTGGATTCAAACAAAAGTCAAAACATGAAAGTTGTAGCTTGTTGCATAATCTACAACTTTGATTCACAAAGTTTTCTCATTTGAAGCTCGTATCTCAAGTTATAATTTTTTGAATAAGGGCACTAAACCATCTTTTAACTTAGTGAAATTTAACCTATTTTGACAAGGTTTTCTACCCTACTTCAAAGCCACTTTTCATACCCTTCCACTTGGAATTTTGATTTGCATTTCAAAGATGGATTGTAGTACACATTCCAAGCTTTCCAAAATGTCCAAAAACTCATCAAACAACCTCATAACTTGAGAGATTCGAATTTCACAAATTGGCAAAAATTCACTTTTGTTCTTCATCAAGACATGTTCATAAACTTGGCAAATTTGAACTCAGCATAGTTTGTGCTACTTTACAGGTCCTAAAACCAAATTACACTCCTTAATTTAATTCAAAACCATTGAATCAAGTTGTTATTTTAAGCCTTTGGTCATTACACAAGGAATTAAGCCTAAACTAGAAAAAGCATTATTTCCATTCTTGAAAAGAAGAACTTTATGTCAAGTTTGCAATCCAAGTGGTACAAGCAAGATCTTCTTGGCACAAGTTTGTGAGCAAATTGCACTGATCAAGGCAAGGGATAGCAGCATAGTGGGAGGGCCTGTACTGACCTAGAAAGCAAAGTGGCATTTTGTAGCTTAAGTGTGAAGAAACATCCATAACTTATGCCAACTCTCTCTTCAGCTTAGAAACACAAGAACAAAGTTATCAAACATCTTCCATAGAACCTAACCAAGCCAAGACACGACCCTTGCACCTCCAAAACACCCTCCATCTCAGAATCATCCTCAAACTGCAAAAACAGAGTTGCCTCTGCAGTTTGAGTGCCAACTCCCATTTCCCTCGAACATTCTTACCAAAATCAATCCATACACATTCCCTAGCATATGTGCAAGCTAACCATGGCCTAAAACCTGACCTGTAATCACTCTAACAGTTTCCACCATTTTTAATTTCTCCTTTTGCAGTTGAAGTTCTGCAGCTTGATACAAGAAGGTTCAAGACAAAGTAAGCATTGAAAAAGCATCCCTGGACCTCAAGGAAGCTTTTCCAATCATTACATTGCACTGAAAGTCTCTCATTCTCCACATAGAAGTTCAACTGCACAGGTAAAACTTTGAACTCGTATCTCTCTTATCATGCATCTTTAGTCTTAAGTTTGTGAAGAAACAAGGTCCTACTCATAGCCCTGAACATGTACATATCTTTACATTTCATTTCTTTTGCCTGAGTAGAGAGAATTTGTAGTTTGAAAATGGCAGAAAAGTTAGGTCAGAAAAGAGGGGGAGAGAAATTCCCCCTCATCTTAGAGAGATAGGTCAAGTTATTTACATGGTTAGAACCGTCTCTTCATGCTGAACATTTGTTGTGTTATGAGTTTTTGCTAAAAAGCCAGGAATCAAGAGTTAGAAGAAGCTGAACATGGCGCGCGTTTTTTCAAACATTTGTGCTGGAGGTTGAAGACAGTGAGCTTTGGGCTGGGCCTGTGCATTTTTTCTTTTCACACCACTTAATTGCTATTACACCCCCTGAGCCCATTTGTCTTATTTTTTAACATTTTTGACTTTTTCCTTTTTGATTAACTTTGTTTATTTTTTCTCATGACATTAAAATTTTTAAAATATTTTTTTCATCATTTTTTGCATTTATTGCATATTTATTTGTTTATTTTCTTTGTTTGTATATAATATATATATGTATTATTATTAGAATAAATAAGAAATAATGTAAATACAATTTTCATTTTTATTTACTCCCTGAAAATATTTCACACAAAAAATACTCTTTTATTTATTTTATTAAAATATTAAATAAATATTTATTTTTTGTATAATACATATTTAGGGTTTAATATAAATATATATATGTGATTATTAATATATTTAAGACAAAATATAAAAATACTTGATTTTTCATTTTATTTAATATTTGATACAAAAATACCTTTTTTCACAATACACTTCATTTTATGTTATTTTTATAAATAATAAATAAATAGTTGTATTAAATTAAATAATACCTTTTTCTTTAAAAATTAGGGTTTTTTACCCTAAGTTCAAAATACTCAAAAAATAATACATTTTTATTTTCTTTTCTCTTTTACATAAACCATACTTTTCTCATACACATAAAAACTTTCTTTTTGCATTTCACATATTTATTTAATTTACATTTAATTGTGCAATTTATTTACTATGCAAATATTCAATTGATGTAATAATTTAGATTTAAATTCTTGTCAATATCCCCATTTGAACATTTGTATCCCCCTTCCCATATTTGGTTTTGTAATAGCTTAGTAATTTTAATTTCGCACTTTATTGCTTTCTAATGATAACATGTTAGAATTAGGGTTTGAATGCGAAAAACGATAAAAAATAGTTTGACCTAATACAAGATAAACAAGCATGAAAATGGACACACAAATCACACTTGCACCCCCTAGGGTATTCCACTTGTTGCCTTCAAATAAATGGGCCATATTGTATGTTGAACTTCTTTGGGCAAAGCAAACAATTTGAATGATCATAGTCCCTCGATAAAACTTTTCAAAAAAACAAACAAAAACAAATGATCAAGTCCCTTAGAGAGATTGCTCAAAGACATTTAACGTCGTTGCAATTATGGCCTAAACGATGACCCGCGCCTGTCCCTCTCACATCCTAACACAAGGTTGCCCACCAAATACAATGGTGGAGCAAACTTGTTAAAAGGGTTAAAGTATAGCAATAATCTTTTGAGAAATTTAGGAGTAGATAATCTCTTAGTTACTTGAATCAACTTGCAAAACAAAAACACTTGCCTAATTTCAAAATCACACATCACAACACTTTCAAAACAAAACTTTCAAAAAAAAATGAAAACCTTTTTCAAAAAGACATACATCTTTGTATACATCCCCACATGGATCATTACAAAGGTTGCCACCATATTGGCCTCTTTTCAAAAACATTTTCAAAACCCGCACACTCAAGCACCATTTAAAACAATTGAAAACAAAAGGCAAGTGATCTAAGCAAGTAACTAAGAGCCCATGGATAACCATGGATAGAAAGGGTGCTAATCCCTTCCCTTTCTATAATCTACTCCCCGAACCCAAGAAAACATCTCAAAAGGTTTTTGCTGTGCTTTTTAACCTTTCCTTAGGATAAAATAAAAAGTCGGTGGCGACTCTTGCTAACCGCAACATTTGCGAATAGAAACGCAAAACCTCAAGTCAGTTCTCCCACCGTATCACAGAACTGGCGACTCTGCTGGGGAAAACTTTTAAAGTGGAGTAACCTTAGGGTTTAGATGACCTTTGTTTTCAATTGCTTGCTTTGTTTGCTTTTACATCTTGTGGGCTTTGTATCGGAGTTTTATAGATCCTAACCCGGATCTGGGGAAACCCTTTTAGGTAGCAACAAGGCTGTGAGGGAACTGTGCGGGGTATACCGACATGGTTGAAGCAGTCTGCTACGTTGATGTGGCACTTTGGTGTGTACCGGTAACCCTTGAGTTCAGTCAAGGAGAGTACGGGGCCGCCGCGTGGTGTCATGAAGCATCAACTGACCTTAGGAACCTTAATTGAACCATCTTGGCCTTTTAGGGGTAGTGAGATAACTGACTTTGGTGCAGTCCGAGGTTGGTTGATACTCGATACTACACTCAATTGAGGTTTGCTTTCCTGGAATATTTCGGTCGCCAGTTCAGTGGCTAAATCGAAACGATGAACAATGAAAGCAATCCAGTGATATTGGGACCTTTAGAACCCGGTTACTTTTGATAGGACAGGTTGAGCCCACCAAACTTCAAGAGGGTAATACCCAGACCCCATACAGGCCTAAACTCTAAGGGTTGGTGTGACTTGTGTGCCTTACCATGTTTTGCCTCTGTGAATGTTTATAGTGCATTTAATCATCACATCATTACATCATACAAACATCATGAGCATTGACTAACCATTTCAAGGGTTTCGAATCTTCATTCTTGTTCTTGTTTTATAGGACATGGAAACTGCTCGCAGAAAGACAATTCAGATTAGCCTTGTAAAGATCCCTCCTCAGCTTAAGGAACTTCTGTCCAGGATTCCCGAGGGTTCTTCATTCAGTGAGAGACATGGAAGACTCATCAACTTGGTTAACACCAACATTGAGGAGGACTTGATAAAGGTCCTGTTCCAATTCTTTGACCCTCTGCATCACTGCTTCACCTTCCCGGATTATCAGTTGGTGCCTACATTGGAAGAGTTCTCCCAACTTCTGAAGGTCCCTATCCTTGATCAACTACCCTACAACGGTACGGAAGAGGAACCCAAGCTTGAAGAGATTACTAAAGCCTTGCACCTACAGACATCTGACCTCAAGGGACATTGGGAAGTTAGAAGTGGTATCAAAGGATTCTTAGCTAGATTTCTGTTTGAAAAGGCTCAAGAATGTTGGAACTCTCTTGACCTACGAGCTTTTGAAGAAGTCATGGCCCTCCTTGTCTATGGTTTGGTGTTGTTCCCTAACCCAGATCAGCTTATTGATATCAGTGCGGTCCAGATCTTCATGACCAAGAATCCTATACCTACACTGTTGGGGGATATCCTTCACTCATGTTACACTCGAACCATGAGAAGAAGGGGTGTCCTTATGTGTTGCACTCCTCTCCTGGGAAGGTGGTTTATTTCGCACCTTCCACAATCAGTTTTGAAGAACGAGCGGGGTTTGAGATGGTCACAACGGTTAATGACTCTCACGCATGCAGATATACATTGGTGTCCTAGGTCCAGGGAAGACGTCACTATCATTGATCGTTGCGGGGAGTACCCTAATGTTCCTTTATTTGGAATCAAAGGAGGTATTACTTACAACCCATGCCTGGCTTGGAGGCAGTTTGGTTATGCTCGGAAGGATGGCCCTCATGACATGTTAATTCCCGACATAGTTTTTGACTTCGACAACGATACTCAAGGACTTCGTCAGAGATTTATCAGAGCTTGGAGGATGCCAAGTAGGATAGACAACAAGACATTGGGGCACCGGAACTCCATCCCGTTGGAACCTTACCTCAAGTGGGTACGAGCCCGCTCCCAGAAATTAGTGATGCCTTATCCTCATACGCTTCCTGTGATCAAAGAACCAGTCTTGGAAGGGGAAGCATCCTACACCATTCAACATCCTGACATGCCCACCTCCTGGGAAGAGATGCAGAAGAGCTGGGTCCAGCTTAAGGAAGAACGGAATTCTCTTGAGACCAGTCTACATGCTAGTGAGAAGAAGGTCCTGGAACTCACCCGCCTGCTGCACGAGGAAAGGAATCTCAACACCTACATCGCGCCAAAGAGGATGCGCAATGTCTTTTTACCTTAGGGAGTTATTTTGTAATATTTGGCCCATGAGGCGTTTATGTACTAACGAATTTTTCCTTATTAATATGATGTGCGTTCCTTTTTGTCTACAACAAATTTTGAATATTCTAAATCCTTGAATGCATTGCATACATACGCATTCCATTGCACCATATGCATAGCAGGTACCCTATTTCACAGGTTGCTTAATTTTTCGCTGTTTGTGTGAACAGTCATCATGAATCCAGAATCCTCCAGTGAGCAAGCAATCAAGGCCCTTCAGGCCCAAAGTGCACAGTTTCAAGAGATGGTCCTAAGCCTAGCCCAAGGTCAGCAAGAGTTGAAGACTCTACTCATGAAGAAGAAGAAGAAAAAGAGGACCGCACTGTTCAACACCGGACGCCGATTTGGGAACACACTCCACAATGAAGCTGATCCAACCACTTCTTCTGCTGAGAAAAACAGTCCCCAAGGGGGAAGAGCTCCTAGTCCCGCAGTCTCCGACAACGAGACGGACTATAATGACGAACAATACCCGCCTGCTGCTGACAGATACAAACAATTGGAGGACCGCTTGAGCGCCATGGAAATTCAGAACGTGCCAGGACTGGATTTCGGAGATTTGGGGTTATCTTCTGGGGTAGTCATTCCACACAAGTTTAAGGCGCCTGCCTTCGCCAAGTATGATGGGGTCTCCTGCCCAAAGCTGCATCTAAGGTCGTACGTAAGGAAAATCCAACCTTACACGGCGGATAAGAACCTCTGGATTCACTTCTTCCAAGATAGCCTCTCGGGGTCACAGCTTGAATGGTTCTACCAATTGGATGGAGCTAGCATCCGACACTGGGAAGATTTGGCAACCGCATTCTACAGACAATACCAATACAATTCTGATCTCGCTCCTACGCGTACCCAACTTCAGGGTATGTCTCTAGGAACGGGTGAAGGATTCAAAGAGTACGCTCAAAAATGGAGAGATTTGGCTGGCAGGGTGCAGCCTCCATTAACTGATCGAGAGCTGGTTGATATGTTCCTTGGGACGTTGTCTGGTCCGTTTTTCAATCATTTGGTTGGTAACTCCTCCGTTGGATTTACAGATTTGATATTAACGGGAGAAAGAATTGAAGCTGGCATCAGGTCAGGCAAAATACAGAAGGCTGCCTCTACAAGTACTGAGAAGAGGCCGTTTAAGAAAGAAGCAAGTGCCGTCTATGGTCCTAGAAGACAAGTCAAGCCCGAAAGTCGCCAAGCCGTCAATGCTTTGGTCATCTCCAAACCTGTTGCTGCTCCTCAGCAGTACAATCAACAAAGAAGCGAAAGGCCCAAGAGGCAGTATACCCGACTAAGTATGACATTATCTCAAATTTTACCCCAACTGTTATCCACCAACCTGGTGACCCTCAAAGAAGCTCCTAAGGTCGTCAACACTGCGTCTCCCAAATACAACCCAAATGCCCGGTGTGCTTATCATTCTGATAGTCCCGGGCACACTACTGATGATTGCTGGGCCTTGAGAAACAAAGTGCAAGATCTGATCGACACAAAAGAAATTCAGTTTGAAGCGCCGGAAAGACCAAATGTTGTAACGGCTCCTATGCCCCAGCATAGGGTAAACGCCATTGAGGAAGAAGTGTACGCTGTTTCGGTAGATGAAGTTGTTACCCCTCTGAAGACTGTTAAGAAGAACCTACTGCGGGCCGGTTTATTTCCGGGTTGCGGCGAAGGTTGCCTATTCTGTGCTATTTCCCCATCTGATTGTCCCTTGCTAAGGTTAGGCATCCAAGGCCTAATGGATAGCAAGGAGATTCTATTCAAAAAGACTGCTGTTCAATTGGTTCCGATGAAAGAAGTTTCCGTGATTACCATCTTCAAAAATCCAATCAAGGCTCCCCCGAAGAAGCCTATTCAAATCTTGACAGTTGCGCCGGTGATCATTACTGTCCCGGGACCCCTCTCCTACGTGTCTGATAAAGCTGTCCCCTGGCATTATGGGGCAGACGTGTATGTAAATGGAATCAAGCAAGAATTCGACGCTAGTGCCAGTATCTGCGATATCACTGGTCCAGCCAAGGTCACCCGCAGTGGCAGGCTCTTCTCGCCTGACATTGCGCCGCCCGCTATTCGAAAACCCCTCCTCATAAAACCTACAAGTTTACCTAGTCCTGTTGCTGATCAAATTGTGTCCCCTGCTGCCGAGTCATCAAATGCTCGGGGCAAAGGGATTGAAGAAGAGCCTGCCCGGATGGAGGCGCCGATACCCATAAATGCTGAGGCCTCCCGACAAGAAATGGAGGAGATTCTGAAAATAATAAAGAAAAGTGATTTTAATGTTGTCGAGCAGTTGGGGCATACACCCTCCAAGATCTCCCTGCTCTCCTTATTGCTATGCTCCGAGGCCCATGCTAAGGCCTTGATCTCATTTCTCAAGACGGCCCATGTGCCGCAGGAGACGTCTGCAGTCCAGTTCACTGACTGCATAGCGAATCTGACGGCGGACAACGGTTTAGGTTTTTCAGATGCTGACCTGACCGCGAAAGGGAGAGACCACAACGATGCCCTGCATGTCTCTATTGAATGCAGGGGCACTACTCTGGCACATGTATTAGTAGATACTGGTTCTTCCTTGAATGTTCTACCGAAAAAGGCTTTGGATCGTCTGGATTATGAAGGCCTGGAGTTGAAACCCAGCAATATCATCGTCAGGGCCTTTGACGGTTCCAAAAGGATGGTTCATGGAGAGGTTAACATCCCTATTCGTGTGGGTTCTCAAGTGTTTGACTCTACCTTTTATGTGATGGATATACGTCCATCGTACTCTTGTCTGCTGGGCCGACCTTGGATCCATAAAGCTGGGGCAGTGACCTCCACCTTGCACCAGAAGCTGAAGTATCCCGTCAGGGGGAAGATCGTCACTGTACAAGGAGAAGAGGAGTATATGGTGAGCCATTTGAATTCCTTCAGGTACATCGAGATGGACGGAGAGTTCATTGAAACCCCCTTCCAGCATTTCGAGGAGGTGCATCCAATTTCAGCAGCTGCAGAGACAATGGCCGAAGAGAATGATTCCTTGAAGATGGCTTCCCTAAGGGATGCCCGGGCTGTGGTTCAGAAAGGCAATTGTGCACACTGGGGTCAGCTTCCTGACTTCACTCAGAAGAACGACAAGTTTGGGCTAGGCTTTACTGCAGAGGCTCAGAGGGCGATGCGCAAAGAGAAGATCGGAAAGGCTCCGGTGTTTATTTCCAGCTCAAGGGTGAACGCTATTGAGGAAGATATGGAGGAAGCAGAGTTTGATAGTTGGATCTACCCGACTACCAGCAACGGACCAAGCAACTGGACGGCAAAGGATTTTACCCCTATCACATTTGTCACGCAGTAATTGATTTCTTTTGATTTCCAATTTGTAACAAACAATATGTTAAGACTTTGTTGGCTCGGTGTCCTACCCGGGGCATCGTAGCTCCATTTGTGAGGGCTTTTTGTATGACATTTTCATATATCATCAATCAAAACATTGGACATTTGTTGCATTTCAAATCTTTTGCTCTTTTCCTTTCTGTGTTATATATATTGCAAAACAGCTGTATTTACACACACTCACTTATACAGGTTTCAATCCACTCTGGATCTCACTGGTAACAGCTCTGCTACCGCCAATTATGACTTCGAAAATCCGATCAATTTGGCTGAAGACGAAGGTGAAGATGATTGCGAAGTGCCTGGTGAGCTCGCAAGACTGCTACTCCAGGAAGAGAGGGCTATTCAACCACATGAAGAGCCTGTGGAAACAATTAACTTGGGTACTGAGACAGATAGGAAAGAGGTCAAGATTGGTGCCAATCTAGAGCTCAGCGTGAAGCAACGATTGATCCAGATGCTACAAGACTACATGGAGATTTTTGCTTGGTCCTATGAAGATATGCCTGGTTTGGATGCCGACATTGTAGTTCACCACCTGCCAACCAAGGAAGATTGCCCTCCGGTAAAGCAGAAAGTCCGACGGATGCGTCCAGAGATGTCTGAAAAAATCAAGGCCGAGGTTATGAAACAGTTTGATGCCGGGTTCCTTGCAGTAACTTCTTACCCTCAGTGGGTTGCCAATGTGGTGCCAGTACCGAAGAAGGACGGTAAAGTCAGAATGTGTGTCGACTACAGAGATCTGAACAGGGCCAGCCCCAAGGATGACTTCCCCCTACCTCACATTGATGTCCTTGTTGACAATACAGCTCAACACAAGGTGTTCTCCTTCATGGATGGTTTTTCAGGGTATAATCAGATTAAGATGGCTCCGGAAGATATGGAGAAGACTACCTTTGTGACTCAGTGGGGCACCTTCTGTTATAAGGTCATGCCATTCGGATTGAAAAATGCTGGGGCAACCTATCAACGTGCCATGGTTGCTTTGTTTCATGATATGATCCATCATGAAATTGAGGTATACGTTGATGACATGATTGCAAGGTCTCAAACTGAGGAAGAGCACCTTGACCATCTGAGGAAGTTGTTTGACCGACTCAAGTTATACAAGCTGAGGTTGAATCCCAACAAATGCACCTTTGGGGTAAGATCCGGAAAGTTGCTAGGTTTCATTGTAAGTGATAAAGGTATCCAGGTGGACCCTGCCAAAGTTAAAGCTATTCAAGAGATGCCGACTCCAAAAACAGAGAAAGAAGTCAGAGGTTTCCTAGGACGACTGAATTACATTGCTCGATTCATCTCGCATCTGACTGCTACTTGTGAGCCAATCTTCAAATTGCTGAAGAAAGATCAAGTGGTACGCTGGAATGATGAATGTCAGGCCGCCTTTGAAAGAATAAAGGAATATCTCCAAGAGCCACCCATTCTTATGCCACCGGTGGAAGGGAGACCTCTGATACTATACTTAACAGTGCTTGATAATTCAATGGGGTGTGTGCTGGGGCAGCATGACGAGTCTGGCCGAAAAGAGCACGCTATTTATTACTTGAGCAAAAAGTTTACCGACTGTGAGTCTCGTTACTCACTGCTTGAGAAAACTTGCTGCGCTCTTGTATGGGCTGCTCGCCGGCTGAGACAGTATATGCTGACTCACACTACCTTATTAATTTCAAAGATGGATCCCATCAAGTACATATTTGAAAAGCCCGCTCTGTCTGGGAGAATAGCGAGATGGCAAATGATCTTAACAGAATATGACATCCAGTATACAACTCAGAAAGCAATTAAGGGAAGTGTACTGGCTGATCATTTGGCACATCAACCTGTAGACGATTACCAATCATTGAACTTTGATTTTCCGGACGAAGACATCATGGTGGTAACTGACTGTGAAGTACCTGGACCGGATGAAGGACCTGAGGAAGGATCCCGATGGTCTATGCATTTTGATGGAGCCTCCAATGCTTTGGGTAATGGCGTCGGCGCTGTAATCATATCTCCCAAAGGAACTCATACTCCCCTCACCGCCCGATTATGTTTCAGCTGCACCAACAATATGGCAGAATATGAGGCATGCATCATGGGTTTACAAGCTGCAATCGACTTAAGGATCAAATTTCTAAGTGTCTTCGGAGATTCCGCTCTCGTGATCAATCAGATCAAAGGCGAGTGGGATACGAAACACTCGAATCTTGTTCCTTACAAGGAGTATGTGTCGACCTTGCTCCCTCACTTTGAAGAGATAACTTTTGAGCATTTCCCCAGAGAGGAGAATCAGCTAGCGGACGCACTAGCCACAATGTCTTCAATGTTCAAAGTTAAATGGGACAATGAGGCTCCCCGAATCATAATCTGGAAGTTGGATGAACCGGCATACTGCTGCGAGCTCGAGGCTGAAAAGGTGACTGAAAAACCCTGGTATCATGAGGTGAAGAGGTACTTGGAAGCTCAGGAATACCCTGAAGGTGCGTCGGTCAATAATAAGAAGTTCATGAGGAGGTTTGCTGCAAAATTCTTCCTCAGCAACGGCATTCTCTACAAACGGAATCATGATTCGACTCTGCTGCGTTGTGTGGATCAGGCTGAAGCTGAGAAAATCATGATGGAACTGCATGAAGGTACATTTGGAACACATTCCAGTGGGCACACCATGGCTAAGAAAATCCTTCGGGCAGGATATTTCTGGTCCACAATGGAAGCCGATTGTTACCAGCACTCCCGAACTTGTCATAAATGCCAGATCTATGCTGACAAGGTGCATATCCCTCCGGTTCCTTTGAATGTCCTGACGGCACCTTGGCCTTTCGCAATGTGGGGCATCGATATGATCGGTGAGATCCGACCAACGGCATCCAATGGGCATCGCTTCATCTTGGTGGCGATCGATTACTTCACGAAGTGGGTTGAGGCAGCTTCCTACGCAACGGTAACCAAGAGCGTCGTAGCACGTTTCATCCGGCATAATCTGATATGTCGGTACGGCGTCCCGGAAAGAATCATTACGGACAACGGTACCAATCTCAATAACAAAATGATCACTGAACTCTGTGAACAATTCAAGATACAGCACCACAATTCTTCTCCCTACCGGCCGAAGATGAATGGGGCTGTAGAGGCAGCCAATAAAAATATCAAGAAAATTGTGCAGAAGATGACAGTGACCTTTAAAGATTGGCACGAGATGTTACCGTTCGCTCTTCATGGGTACCGCACCTCAGCAAGGACATCAACCGGGGCAACTCCTTTCTCTTTGGTCTATGGCATGGAGGCAGTCTTGCCAATCGAAATCCAGATACCCTCTCTCCGGATAATGAAGGACGCAGACTTGAATGAAGATGATTGGATCCAAACTCGACTTGATCAATTAAATCTGATTGACGAAAAGAGGCTCACTGCTATCTGTCATGGTCAAACGTATCAGAAACGGATGATCAGGGCATTTAACAAGAAAGTCAGACCACAAGAGTATCAAGTTGGGGACCTGGTAATCAAACGCATCATCCTTCCTCAAAGTGATCCCCGGGGCAAATGGACCCCTACTTACGAAGGGCCATTTGTGGTTAAACGTGTGTTCTCAGGAGGAGCCATGATCCTAACCACCATGGATGGTGACGACCTTCCTCACCCCGCCAATGCAGACATAGTGAAAAAATACTACGCATAAATAAAAGACCCGCTAGGTTGACATACCTAGGCAAAAATAAGGGCTTCCCGGCGAATCAAAAGGGTTCGGGCAAAAATAAGGGATGAAATGAATAAAAATCTGTACACCCGGCAACTCGAAAACCTGAAAGGGCGGCTTGGGCAAAAATGGGTATCCCGGTGGACTGAAAACCCGAAAGGGCGGTCCAGGAAAAAGTTAGGGATAAAAGCGTAACACTATGTCTCATTGGATCACTTCGCATCCGGAATTCGGCATCAACTATCTGGCTCCAGATTTCGGCATTGACCAATCAGCTTCATCTTCAAATTAGGCAGCAAGGCGATGAGACGTTCGAAGACATAAAGGCGATAGCAGAGTTGGAACCCAGTGGGATTATTCACATAGCTGTTTTGTTTCCTTTTTCAAATTGTAAACTCTATACTATTTGGCGATATCCTCTTACTAGGATATCAGCCTCTTGTACAAAAAATGCCTATTCACAGGCAAAGTTTAAATCAATACAAATTCACTTGTTCATACAAATTACCATTGTTTTCCTTTCATGTTTTGTCTTGCGAAGAACGTCCAATGTTCATTTTTGATATATGCATTTGACATTAAATTGCTGATTCATAAATGTTTGCATATGAAACAAGAGATTAATTACAGGTGACATCAAAGACAGGGGCAATGTGGAGTTGTCTAATGCAGTCTGGTTGTTTTGCCCGCCAAGGCACCAAGGTAGGTTCAACTGAAGAATGTGGCCAAATCACCTCAATTCCCCGCAGAATAAGACAGGATGCGACAATACTTTCCCCAGGCAGAGTTGGTCCCCCGTCGATCCTAAAAAGGCACAGCATTCCCCGGCAGGTCTTAAAAGCTCATCCCCAGTAAATTCTGGAAGCTTATCCCCTGCGAAGCACGGACGTCTCGCCCGAGTTTCATTTAGAGTTATTTCCTCACAAGGACTTATAACTGGGTTATCCTCAGCTAAAAGCCACGGAAGATCGCTCTCGGCAAAGTTCCTTCAAATCCCCAGCGAAGTCTATCTTTGGTATTCCCAAGCAGAGTTTATCTTTGGAGTTCCCCAGCGGAGTTTATCATCATTATCCTCAGCGGAATCCATCGTTAAAGTCCTCAGCAGGCCTCTCATCAAAACTTCGGCCAAATATCTCTTCCACAGAGCAATTCTCCGGCCGTTCGTCAAGGATTTATTTTCCTAAGATGAAATTACATTCATAAACATTTCGTATTTGCATACATCTTGCTTACCTACATGATGAAACGCATACAACATCTCATGTTGAACATCATGATATCATGCATATCATACATCATGACATCGCATACAACTTACGTTTTTGCCTTTTCAGGAAAAAGACAATCTCAAAAGCGACTACCTTCAACTGTCACAATTCCAGATTCGATACCTGTATCTAGCCAGGGCACATCTGAGAGTGATCAGTTTCTAGACTCGATTCCTGTAACCAGCCAGGGCACGTCTGAAGAGTTCGAAGATTCGATTCCTGTATCCAGCCAGGGCACATCTATCAACTACAACGTCTCCAGATTCGATTCCTGTATCCAGCCAGGGCATATCTGTTGACCACGTTTCCAGACTCGATTCCTGTATCTAGCCAGGGCACATCTGAAGAGTTCGAAGATTCGACTCCTGTATCTAGCCAGGGCACATCTATCAACTACAACATCTCCAGATTCGATTCCTGTATCCAGCCAGGGCATATCTGTTGACCATGTTTCCAGACTCGACTCCTGTATCTAGCCAGGGCACGTCTGAAGAGTTCGAAGATTCGATTCCTGTATCCAGCCAGGGCACATCTATTAAACGACTATTTCCAGATTCGACTCCTGTATCCAGCCAGGGCACATCTGAGCAACCAATTGTAGATTCAATACCTGTATCTAGCCAGGGCATATCTGCATAAGGAGACTGAAGATCAAACACCTGTAACAAGCCAGGAAAACATCTGTCTTTCTTAAATACACAAATTCTCGCTAAGGAATCTCTTATGCGATCAACACTTCCAAATGGCATCTATAAGCCCATTCCCGTCAAAGTTCTGTCACTTCTCCAGATGGCATCTATAAGCCCATCTCCCTATCCACCATCTTTCCAAATGGCATCTATAAGCCCATTCCCGGCACCACATTGTTGAGACTCCAGCATGCGAGTGCAAATTTCCGGGCACTCTAGTGTCCAATCTCCTTTTACCCTCGAGTCACGAAAGGCAAACCTGCCAATCTAACTCTTCAGGTCCAAGAAGATTGAACAGGGGCAACTGTTGTACCCCAAAATTTGCCCTCCCATTTCCTCAACATTTTCTCATCACAAGACCTTTGAAAGATCAAGATCCAGTTAGGGTTTCCTCTGCTCAAGACTTCTCCTTGCACTGTGGACTCAAATTAGGGTTTGTGTTTGCCTAAGGATGTTTTGACCTAAAATGCCTAAGATGACTTTCATGCTTCATATTGGACTCCCAAGTTTACCTATACCAAGTTTCAGGTCTTGATTCCAAGTTTTGCCCAGTCAATTGGACAGTTGACCTAGAAATCAGCTGTATTGGGGAAAAAGTCAACTGTGGCCAATTGACAGTCAAACCTCATGAAATTTGATCCACATCAACATTATGAACTCATATAGACCATTTGATCAAGTTTGGATCACAATTCCACAAGAAATTTGATCAGATCACCAAAAGGGCAAAATGGTCATTTTTAGGGTTTTGACTGCACAAAGGCAATTTTTGACTGTTTGACCTAGCCAATGGCAAACCAAGCTCACATATGGCCTCAAGGACCCCATGGAATTATCTTGACATGTTCATCAAGCTCAAAAGATCCCAAGTACACAAGATTGATAGTTGAATTTCCCAGTCAATTGATCAATCTTGACTGTATACTGAAAAGTCAAACTTTGACTTTTTGGTCAAAATCAAGAGTCAAGATTCATTTTTCATCAAAACATGCCAAATCATGAAACTTGTTCACCAAGAAATCACAAAATGCAAATTAGGGTTTGAAAATGGAATTTTTCATAACTTAGAATTTTTCTAAGTTATGAAAAACCCTAATTTTTTCCCAACTTTGCCCCATCTTTTCACCATGATCCATTTGGATTCAAACAAAAGTCAAAACATGAAAGTTGTAGCTTGTTGCATAATCTACAACTTTGATTCACAAAGTTTTCTCATTTGAAGCTCGTATCTCAAGTTATAATTTTTTGAATAAGGGCACTAAACCATCTTTTAACTTAGTGAAATTTAACCTATTTTGACAAGGTTTTCTACCCTACTTCAAAGCCACTTTTCATACCCTTCCACTTGGAATTTTGATTTGCATTTCAAAGATGGATTGTAGTACACATTCCAAGCTTTCCAAAATGTCCAAAAACTCATCAAACAACCTCATAACTTGAGAGATTCGAATTTCACAAATTGGCAAAAATTCACTTTTGTTCTTCATCAAGACATGTTCATAAACTTGGCAAATTTGAACTCAGCATAGTTTGTGCTACTTTACAGGTCCTAAAACCAAATTACACTCCTTAATTTAATGCAAAACCATTGAATCAAGTTGTTATTTTAAGCCTTTGGTCATTACACAAGGAATTAAGCCTAAACTAGAAAAAGCATTATTTCCATTCTTGAAAAGAAGAACTTTATGTCAAGTTTGCAATCCAAGTGGTACAAGCAAGATCTTCTTGGCACAAGTTTGTGAGCAAATTGCACTGATCAAGGCAAGGGATAGCAGCATAGTGGGAGGGCCTGTACTGACCTAGAAAGCAAAGTGGCATTTTGTAGCTTAAGTGTGAAGAAACATCCATAACTTATGCCAACTCTCTCTTCAGCTTAGAAACACAAGAACAAAGTTATCAAACATCTTCCATAGAACCTAACCAAGCCAAGACACGACCCTTGCACCTCCAAAACACCCTCCATCTCAGAATCATCCTCAAACTGCAAAAACAGAGTTGCCTCTGCAGTTTGAGTGCCAACTCCCATTTCCCTCGAACATTCTTACCAAAATCAATCCATACACATTCCCTAGCATATGTGCAAGCTAACCATGGCCTAAAACCTGACCTGTAATCACTCTAACAGTTTCCACCATTTTTAATTTCTCCTTTTGCAGTTGAAGTTCTGCAGCTTGATACAAGAAGGTTCAAGACAAAGTAAGCATTGAAAAAGCATCCCTGGACCTCAAGGAAGCTTTTCCAATCATTACATTGCACTGAAAGTCTCTCATTCTCCACATAGAAGTTCAACTGCACAGGTAAAACTTTGAACTCGTATCTCTCTTATCATGCATCTTTAGTCTTAAGTTTGTGAAGAAACAAGGTCCTACTCATAGCCCTGAACATGTACATATCTTTACATTTCATTTCTTTTGCCTGAGTAGAGAGAATTTGTAGTTTGAAAATGGCAGAAAAGTTAGGTCAGAAAAGAGGGGGAGAGAAATTCCCCCTCATCTTAGAGAGATAGGTCAAGTTATTTACATGGTTAGAACCGTCTCTTCATGCTGAACATTTGTTGTGTTATGAGTTTTTGCTAAAAAGCCAGGAATCAAGAGTTAGAAGAAGCTGAACATGGCGCGCGTTTTTTCAAACATTTGTGCTGGAGGTTGAAGACAGTGAGCTTTGGGCTGGGCCTGTGCATTTTTTCTTTTCACACCACTTAATTGCTATTACACCCCCTGAGCCCATTTGTCTTATTTTTTAACATTTTTGACTTTTTCCTTTTTGATTAACTTTGTTTATTTTTTCTCATGACATTAAAATTTTTAAAATATTTTTTTCATCATTTTTTGCATTTATTGCATATTTATTTGTTTATTTTCTTTGTTTGTATATAATATATATATGTATTATTATTAGAATAAATAAGAAATAATGTAAATACAATTTTCATTTTTATTTACTCCCTGAAAATATTTCACACAAAAAATACTCTTTTATTTATTTTATTAAAATATTAAATAAATATTTATTTTTTGTATAATACATATTTAGGGTTTAATATAAATATATATATATGTGATTATTAATATATTTAAGACAAAATATAAAAATACTTGATTTTTCATTTTATTTAATATTTGATACAAAAATACCTTTTTTCACAATACACTTCATTTTATGTTATTTTTATAAATAATAAATAAATAGTTGTATTAAATTAAATAATACCTTTTTCTTTAAAAATTAGGGTTTTTTACCCTAAGTTCAAAATACTCAAAAAATAATACATTTTTATTTTCTTTTCTCTTTTACATAAACCATACTTTTCTCATACACATAAAAACTTTCTTTTTGCATTTCACATATTTATTTAATTTACATTTAATTGTGCAATTTATTTACTATGCAAATATTCAATTGATGTAATAATTTAGATTTAAATTCTTGTCAATATCCCCATTTGAACATTTGTATCCCCCTTCCCATATTTGGTTTTGTAATAGCTTAGTAATTTTAATTTCGCACTTTATTGCTTTCTAATGATAACATGTTAGAATTAGGGTTTGAATGCGAAAAACGATAAAAAATAGTTTGACCTAATACAAGATAAACAAGCATGAAAATGGACACACAAATCACACTTGCACCCCCTAGGGTATTCCACTTGTTGCCTTCAAATAAATGGGCCATATTGTATGTTGAACTTCTTTGGGCAAAGCAAACAATTTGAATGATCATAGTCCCTCGATAAAACTTTTCAAAAAAACAAACAAAAACAAATGATCAAGTCCCTTAGAGAGATTGCTCAAAGACATTTAACGTCGTTGCAATTATGGCCTAAACGATGACCCGCGCCTGTCCCTCTCACATCCTAACACAAGGTTGCCCACCAAATACAATGGTGGAGCAAACTTGTTAAAAGGGTTAAAGTATAGCAATAATCTTTTGAGAAATTTAGGAGTAGATAATCTCTTAGTTACTTGAATCAACTTGCAAAACAAAAACACTTGCCTAATTTCAAAATCACACATCACAACACTTTCAAAACAAAACTTTCAAAAACAAATGAAAACCTTTTTCAAAAAGACATACATCTTTGTATACATCCCCACATGGATCATTACAAAGGTTGCCACCACATTGGCCTCTTTTCAAAAACATTTTCAAAACCCGCACACTCAAGCACCATTTAAAACAATTGAAAACAAAAGGCAAGTGATCTAAGCAAGTAACTAAGAGCCCATGGATAACCATGGATAGAAAGGGTGCTAATCCCTTCCCTTTCTATAATCTACTCCCCGAACCCAAGAAAACATCTCAAAAGGTTTTTGCTGTGCTTTTTAACCTTTCCTTAGGATAAAATAAAAAGTCGGTGGCGACTCTTGCTAACCGCAACATTTGCGAATACAAACGCAAAACCTCAAGTCAGTTCTCCCACCGTATCACACCACCGATCACAGAACTGGCGACTCTGCTGGGGACATCTAAGTGAGGTGTACCTTAGGACTAGATCACTTGTGTTTTCAATTGTATTGCTTTATATGCTTTTAATTTTGTAGGCTTGTATCGGAGTTCTATAAATCCTCCACCCGGATTTGGGGAAACATTCATAGATAGCAATAAACTGTGAGGGAACTGTGCGGGGTATACTGACATGGTTGAAACAGTAGCTACGTTGATGTGGCACTTTGGTTGGTACCGGTAACCCTTGAGTTAAGTCAAGGAGAGTACGGGGCCGCCGCGTGGTGTTGTGAAGCATCAATTGACTTTAGAACCTTACTTGACCATCTTGGCCTTTTTTAGGGGTAGTGAGATGACCGACTTTGGTGCAGTCCGAAGTTGGTAGATACTCGATACTACACTCATTGAGGGTTGTTTTCTTGGAATATTTTGGTCGCCAGTTAAGTGGCTAAACCAAAACGATGAACATAGAAAACAATCCAATGATATTGAGCTCCTTAGAACCCGGTTACTATTTATAGGACAGGTTTTGAGCCAACTACACTCAAGAGGGTACTTACCTATGAAACTCCATGCCAGCCTAAACTTAAGGTTGTTTGTGTGACTTGTGTGCCTTCAAACTTGAACTACTTGCACATTCCTGTTATCTGACAGCATGAGTTCCTTGCAGGTTTTGTTTACAGTCCTTATTCATTGCAGGGCTTACTTACATCACCTCACACTTTGCTTAAATGCATAGCATACACATCATAACATCATGCCTTAACATTTCTTTAACCATTTCAAGGATCTCAAGGGTCTGTGATGCAGGTTATGGTAAATCAAATGGCTAGCAAGGGGCAAAGGGGATTTATTTTCCTCTAGCCAATACTGTCTAGAAATCCAAGCACGATAACTTGAGTCAGGGGCTATGACCCACTCGATATGGTGAGCCTGACTCTTGAAGAAGGACTTTTAGCAACATGAAGTTCCTTCAATCAAGCTACAAAATTCAAATTCTAACAAGTTTCTTGTTTACCCCGCGAGATCCTTGAAAACATTGCATACATATATCATACATATCATTGCATAACAGGTCTCCCAGTACAGGTCTCTTATCTTCTTCGCTGTTTATTTCAGCAATCATCATGTCTATTGAACCTTCCACTGAGCAAGCTATCAAGGCCCTCCAGGCCCAGAATGCCCAATTTCAAGAGTTAGTCATGAGCCTAGCTAAGGGTCAGCAGGACCTGAAGACCCTGATTCTGAAAGAGAGGAAGAAGAAGAAGAAGAGGACCATCATGTTCAATACTGGACGCAGGTTTGGAAGCAGGCTGCAGAGTGAAGTTGATCTAACCACCCCATCTGGAGGGAAAGACAGTCCACAAGAAAGGAGGGCTCATAGCCCTATAGTCTTCGACAACGAGACGGACTATGATGAATAACAGTATCCTCCTGCTGGGGATAAGTACAAACAACTAGAAGACCGTGTGAATGCTATGGAGATACAGAGGGTGCCCGGTCTGGACTTCGGAGATCTGGGTCTATCATCTGGGGTGGTGATTCCCCATAAATTCAAGGCACCTGCCTTTGCCAAGTATGACGGAGCTTCCTGTCCAAAGTTGCACCTCCAGTCATATGTGAGGAAGATCCAGCCTTACACTGCTGATAAAAACTTGTGGATCCATTTCTTTCAAGACAGTCTCTCAGGGACTCAGCTTGAGTGGTTCTATCAGTTGGACGGAGCCAGTATCCGCAGTTGGGAGGATTTGGCTGATGCGTTCTATAAGCAGTATCAGTATAACTCCGACCTCGCTCCTACGCGTACCCAACTCCAGGGTATGTCAATAGGGACGGGTGAAGGATTTAAAGAGTACGCTAAAAAATGGAGAGACCTTGCTGGAAGGGTGCAACCACCTTTAGCTGATCGTGAACTTGTTGATATGTTTTTGGGGACCTTGTCTGGTCCATTCTTTAACCACTTGATCGGAAGCTCTTCAGCCGGATTCATCGAGCTAATACTGACCGGCGAAAGGGTCGAAGCTGGCATCAAAAGTGGGAAGATTCAAGAAGCTACACCTTCTGATGCTCAGAAAAAGCCCTACAATGGGAAGAAAGAGTCCAATGTTGTGTATGGTCAAAAGAGTCGTCATGACCAACACGTAGGAGAAATCTTGATCTCTAATCCTACGCCTGCTCAACAAAGTCAGGGGCATCAACGTAAGGAGGTCGCGCCTAAAAGACAATTCACTAAGATCAACATGTCACTGACTCAAGCGCTACAACAAATGTTGAAGGCAGGGCTGATTACATTAAAGGCTCCTCTCCGGAACCCAAATACTTCCGCTCCTACCTATCATCCCAATGAAAGGTGTGCATACCACTTTGACAGTCCGGGACATGACACAAACAACTGTTGGGCTCTGAAGAACAAGGTCCAAGACATGATTGATGCCAAGGAGATCCAGTTTGACCCTCCGGAGACTCCAAACATAATCACTGCTCCTATGCCAAATCATTGAAGGCTTTTGTTTCATTTGAATTTTCAAGTTGTAATCTCTTTGTTATTCAAACAATTATCTATTAATGCCAAACTTTGTTTCATTAATGCATTGCATATGTTTGTCTTGATTTGATCCAATCATTTTAATTACATTTAAACTATGCTTTTTACTCATTCAACTCTTGCTAAAAGTTATAAGCCTTTAGAGGGAGGATGACGAAAATGATACCAAAGTCTCTACAGTATGCTTTGAACAGACCCCGCTAACGATGTACAGGCATTGTTTCAAATCCTAAACAGTGGAGTTATAAGGAAGATAATCCCTAGTCAACCCCTTTGAGCCAAATAAGTTGGAGCTTTTCTTTACACAAATTGAAACCTTTAATTTAAACCTGGGGAAGGGTAGTCTCTCAGTTAATTCAAAAGATGCGCATTGAAGTCGCAAAACTCTCAGTTCATAATACAACGAACGACATCAAAAGCATTCCTCTGGAATCAAAAGACAGTGGTGGTTCCTTATCTCATAGGCAGTCAATCTCTCAAAAGAAAAAAGCCCACTGAGCCAAAACCTATAAAGGAGGCTTAAGAAAGTTGGGGCATCCTGCTGACTGTAATCTCGAAAACAGAAACAGTCAGGCAAAAGTTAGGGATAACAAATCAAAAGAACGAGGTCGCTACAAATCCTCAACAGCATGAAAAATGTTACAAAAATGACTGCCTTCCAACAAATTTAACTTGTGTAAACCATCACCAAAAACGTCGTTCCAGACTCATTTGAAGTTCAAATGCACAATTAACTGAGCTTAGGATTGAAGAACATGACGAAGAGCGGGTGGGTACAAATATACTTTGAGCCTTTATCCTTTGCTTCTTAAATCGTGAACCAAGCCACGTTACAACCCTTCAAAAGTCCTAACTGAAGCATGGGTTAGTCCGGAAGCATACTGTTACAAAAGGTATCCTGACTCCTGTAAGGCTTTGCCCTAAATCTTGTGTTGAATTTGTCTTATAAAAAGTTTTCTGCTAAAAAACGCATTTTTCAAAACTTCGAGACAAGCATAAACTTTGCATTATTTGAATATCACTGTTTGCATTTGGCTATTTGTTTGACAGTGGAGAAATTCACACAACGAATATTCGATGAACAAAAGCCCTCTCAGTGAACAAAATCACTTCAAAAAGGATGACACTTCCATTGACAAATCTCATATCAACAAGGGGGCATGACATGTCACTATCCAGCACACCTAGGGCAACCCAGTCAAGATTTCAAGAAATCTCTGAAGAAGTGCAAAGTAACCAGGGGCAGATCTCCATCTGAATCACTTGGGGCATTGGATTTGGATTCTAGTAACGAATCTTGCATGATCAAACATCTTCTGGTAGTATGGCAACACAACACTACTGACAGTGACAACTCCCTACACTCTGAGAGCGTGGACATAGTCAAAAAAAGTACTACGCATAATCAAAGACCCGCTAGGTTGACTGGCCTAGGCAAAAATAAGGGCTTCCCGGCGAACCAAAAGGGTTCGGGCAAAAATAAGGGATAAAAAATGGAAAAATCTGTACACCCGACAAGTCAAAAACCTGAAAAGGCGGCTTGGGAAAAAGAGGGTATCCCGATGGACTGAAAACTCGAAAGGGCGGTCTAGGCAAAAATTAGGGATCAAAGCATACGACAATGTCCCGTCATCTCGTCACTTACCTACCAGAAGAAGACTTATCATTTCAACCGGAAGAGACCAAACACCTCATAGGTGGAGATAATACTTGATCCACAGGGCCTCCGCAGGCACATTCTCCCGCAGAAACAGGGGCAATAAGAATTGTCCGAATTGTACCAGCTACTCTGCTCACCAGGTACAAAGGTAGATTCAGCTGAAGAATATGGCTAAGATACTTTCACTTCTCGCGTGTAATCGGTGGATCTGGAACTGACTGTTTAACGCTGGTTCACGAAATGTCGTGGAAGCAAGAGTCGCCACCGTCTTTTATTTTCTCCAAATGGAAAGGACAAAAGCACAGAAAAATTCCTTAAAGAGATCGCTCTCGGTTCGGGAGGTAGGTTATAGAAAGGGAAGGTGTTAGCACCCTTTCTATCCATGGTTATCCATGGGCTCTTAGATACTTGCTCACTTGTGTTTTCAAAATGGTTTGTTTGCTTTTCAACTGTGGGTTTTAAAAAAGTTTCTTTGAAAATTTCAGTTCGACTCTTATATCGGTCCTCAAGAGTGTTTGAAAATTGCTTTCGAAAGCTTTTTGAAAAGGGTCGGTGTGAAAAGAAGTTTTTGATTTGTTTTGAATTAGAGCAAGTATTTACGAGTCATCTACCTACCCTAAGGAATTAGTCTGTGTAAATGTCCTTAAGGTAGTGCCATCCCACCATTGAGAGGTAGGTAGCACCACCGTTGGAGGTGTTCGGGTCAATTCGAGGTTCGGGACATGGTGATCACCAGAGCAATGGGAAGACACCTTAGAAGCTACCCTCATGCCAGGTTCCCGGATCATGAGGACTTACTAAGACATCCTCTACTCGACGATCACCTTTCGAGGCAAGGCGACAGTGAGGCGTACCCTAGGGGTGGTGTGTGCGATTCGTGTGTCATTTTCATTTATTTTTGTCTTTTGTCATGTTATTGGTGATCTAGCGTTTGTTTTTATTTTTGTCCATACATTCTTTCATGCCTTGATTAACAGTTAAAAATTGCGGAAAGTAAAAGATTCTAAGCTATTACAAAAGGCGCGGGTCCACACCGCCAAAATTAAACCAGGACCCGATTTGACAAAAAATAAAGAATTAATGAAAATAAAGTGCGAGCAATTAGTTACACGGCTTTGGGAGAGATACATCAAAATTGTAAAGAATAAAATAAATATGCGAATAAGAATTAAAACGAGGGCGTTGGACCCTTTGGCAAAATTAAAATTACATGGAATTAATTAATAAAGAAAAAGAAAAGGAGATGTTTTTGGTATTTTTTAGTGTTTTAGGATTTAATATGAAAAAAGAATTAATTGAAATTAAATGCTAACCCTAATTCTATTTATTTTTAATTTATTAAGAAAAATGTTAAAGTTTTTAACCTAAAATTAACCCTAATTTTTATATACAATTTAATTATAAAAATAAATATCTAATATTTAATTATTATAAAAGAAAAAAAGATGAAAATTAATTAAACCCTAATTCTATGTTTTTTAGATTTTTATTATTAAAAAAAAGTTAAAATTAAAACCTAATTTAAACTAATTAATTTATGAATTTATTTACAAAAAATATTAAAATAAAACATATTTATTATTTTTCTCTTTTCTGATTTTTTAATTGTTTTGTTGGTGTTTTTATAAAAAATAATTAATTAAAAGGAACAATAATTAAAAGAAAGAAAGAAAAGAAAACAAAAAAAGAAAGAATATAAAAATGCAAACCTAGGGGGTTCAGACCCCAAATAGGAGGTTTTTTTATAGTGATTCAGGCCCATTAACCTTGGCCTTGTGGACTTTCCCAGGACACGTACCCACGCGTTGACTAGAGCACATCGTGTTCCCCAGGCCTGTGCCTTTGGATTGAGGTAATTGATGCGTGGCCGGCTTGATCTTAAAGGTGTATGGTGCGCTTCAGCATGGAATCTGCATGTGAATATTAATTGGAAAATAATATGGAGATAGTGAAGACCTGGGGCTCGAACCCAGGTCTTGAACGTTATCAACAACTGCACCTACCACTGAACCAATTCACGCGCTTTGTATGTAATATAATAAACAAATAATATCAAATAAAACAAAGGCGTTAGTGGGTTTGAGCGCGCAAATTCAAAAGAGCCAATCAGACCTCGCCACCTAAGCGTCTTCTTCGTTTGTTTATTTTTTTCTGAAACAAGAACAAACTAGCAACGGTTTTCAAACGTTGCCATAGATGCCATATAAGAAAATAGCGAATAGGCCATAAGGCCTCATAAATTAGGCGCGACATGTGGTTTCTCTTCGTCTAAACGCATTGAATTGAATGGCTTTGGTCTCAGACTCCAATTTTTCCTTATTTCAAAACCCCTAATTCCAAGCTTCACAAACCCTAAATATTATCAATGGCAAATCTTCATATAGGGCACGAAAACAAAATTAAATCATTGGGTTAGCATCAGAATCTTGCAATGAACATAAACCAAGCATTAAAAGTTATGAAAAGTGCATGAATCGAAATGCAAGAACATGAAATTATTTCGGTACAGGTCCTGCTCGTTTTACCAATTCCTGATGTTTTGATGAATGATTTTGATTGGAAATCATTCTGTGATCCTCCAGGAAGATGTTTGAACAACTATTATGCCTTGAATCACCCTGCAACAGTGTTTTCAGTTACGAGTTTTTTTGCAAAAATTTTCAAGTTTGATGGATGCTTTTCTGCGCAGCTTAGGGGTCCATTGCATTAGGTTTGTGTTCTCTACTTATGTAATAATGAATTAGGTCAAAGGAAACAATCCAAATCTCTTGCATTCATGGTTTTTGAAATTTGATTTTCAAAGATCTTTTTCAATCTTTTTTCATGTACTTTTGCTCTCAATCATATCCAATCAATCCAATTCCTTCCATATCTGATCATGCATGAATTATTGAGAATATTTCATGCACAAAAAGATTTTATTTCATTGGTTTTATATTTTTCATGTATTTTATTTGATTAAATGAATTATTAATAATAAAAAATTCAAATAAATAAATAAAAATGGAGAAAAACTTCCCTTTGGGCCAAATGGTCGTGCACATGCCTTGGATAATGAATTGTGGAAGAAAAATAGGCCCATTAGCAATTTTAGGTCATTTGAATCAATGTTGACTTTTCAAAATATCCAAATATTTCCCAACTTCCACAAGGCATAACTTGCTCAATTTTTAAGCTTTGCTCATGTTCTTGGACATTTTGGAAAGGTCTTTGAGTCCTCTAACCAATGCCTTTGGTCCCATGTCATTTTGATTTACCAATCTCAAGTTATGGCCTTTGACTTAAAGTCCCTTTTTGTTGACTTTTGAAAATGACCTATAATGTTGAAATTGATAACTTTTTGTGAGAGCATTTCTTGGACTTGAAGTATGAAGATGAGTTGTAGGAAATGTCTTTATCTTCAAAATGAGCTTTGGATGGAATTTTTCTGATAATCCATGTGAAAGTTATGCCCTGGTCAATTTACAGTTGACTTTTTCAGCTGTCCAAATAAGGAAACTTTTGCATCTTGATGATTTTTGAGCCAAGTTTTGAGAATCATGATCAAGCATTGATCAAATGATGTTTGTGGCTTAAAAATGAGATGTTGACCAAAAATTTGAACTTTTGACTGTCAAATGACCATTTTGCCCCTACAGTTGACTGTAGTGCAATTAGGGTTTTTGACTGTGCAATTTTGTGCTGAAAGTCTTGAAACTTTGTATGAGGATGCTTGACCATATTTGTAAGCATGTGGGACTTGATTGGACCCTTGGAAACTTCATTTTCTTGATCAGAATCAAAACCCTAATTTTGACTGCTTAGGAGGCTCTTGCACTGTGCAACCTTTGGAGATTTTTGCAGCTTGACTTGGCAATTTCTGAAGAATATGGGAGGGCAAATTTTGGGGTACAACACCGCAGATTAAGACAACAATGGAAGCTCTCCCCACTGAGACTTGCAACCATGAGTGAATCATCATTTGTCTCCCCCAAGCAGTGTTAGTCTACCGTCAGCCCCGTAAAGGCTTGGTATCCCTAGAAGATCTTAATATTCCCCAACGGAGTATAAGGATATTCCCCAGCAAGTGTAAGAGCATCCCCGACAGTCTTAATATTCCCCAACAGAATATAAGAATGTTTCCCGGAGGAATACAAGGTACCCCCAGTGGAGTCATTTCCCCAGCGCGGTCTAAAAAAGCTTCCCCGCCAGAGTCAAATCATCTTACCCAGTAGATTCTGGAAGCTTGTCCCCTGAAGAATACAAATGTATCTCCCCAGCCAAATTCAGAGGCTATCCTCACAAGAGTATAACCGGGTTATCCTCAGCAAGTCGCAACTGAAAGATCATCCCCAGCAAAGTTCTTTCTTTCCCCAAGCAGGACTTCTATCCTCAACAGATTCAATATCACCAGCAACGGTAATCCATCCCCAGCGGAGTTCATCATTGAAATCCCCAACAGAGCTTATCAATGGGATCCCCAACGGAGTTATTGTTAAAATCATCAGCAGAACATCTTCCCCCCATAGAGTATTTCCCCTCGGAGTAATCTCTTCATCATGTTTATTCCCCAACGGAGTTCCTTTCTCCTGCAGATTTATTCCCACAATCAACTTCGTTCATCATCCCCAGTGGAAACGAAGAACTCAACTCTATTCTCCAGCAGCTCTGGGATTTATTTTCCCCAGCTAAAACATCACATTTCCATACATCATGATACATGCACATACGCATCATACCACACAATCTCATTTATGTTGAGAACATCCTTGCTTGATCCATATCATGCATTGCATATGACTGACCTTTACCTTTCAGGAAAGATCCAGTTAAGTTCTCAGCTATGTCAAAGACCTCCTCTGGTTCAATTAAATCGATTCCTAAAGATTTTTCTGATGCCGATCCAGTTGAAGTTATTCCAAGACCTCCTCTGGTTCAGTTAAATCGATTCCTAAAGATTTTTCTGATGCCGATCCAGTTGAAGTTATTCCAAGACCTCCTCTGGTTCAGTTAAATCGATTCCTAAAGATTTTTCTGATGTCGATCCAATTGAAGTTATCCCAAGACCTCCTCTGGTTCAGTTAAATCGATTCCTAAAGATTTTTCTGATGCCGATCCAGTTGAAGTTATTCCAAGGCCTTCTCTGATCCAGTTAAATCGATTCCTAAAGATTTTCCTGATGCCGATCCAGTCAAAGACCTCCTCTGGTTAAGTTAAATCGATTCCTAAAGATTTTTCTGATGCCGATCCAGTTGAAGTTATTCCAAGACCTCCTCTGGTTCAGTTAAATCGATTCCTAAAGATTTTTCTGATGCCGATCCAGTTGAAGTTATTCCAAGACCTCCTCTGGTTCAGTTAAATCGATTCCTAAAGATTTTTCTGATGCCGATCCAGTTGAAGTTATTCCAAGACCTCCTCTGGTTCAGTTAAATCGATTCCTAAAGATTTTTCTGATGCCGATCCAGTTGAAGTTATCCCAAGACCTCTTCTGGTTTAGTTAAATCGATTCCTAAAGATTTTTCTGATGCCGATCCAGTTGAAGTTATTCCAAGGCCTTCTCTGGTCCAGTTAAATCGATTCCTAAAGATTTTCCTGATGCCGATCCAGTCAAAGGCCTTCTCTGGTCCAGTTAAATCGATTCCTAAAGATTTTCCTGAGGCCGATCCAGTTGAAGATTCCAAGACCTCCTCTGGTCCAGTTAAATCGATTCCTAAAGATTTTTCTTAGGCGAAGCCAGTTCAAAGTTCCAGATTAATACCTGTAACAAGCCAGGAAAATATCCGCGGACGACTAATTGTAGATTAATACATGTAACAAGCCAGGAAAGTTATCTACATGAAGGTATTGAAGATTAATACTTGGAACCAGACAGGACAAGTACTATAACCTCAATGGTATACTCCATTGAGCACGAGTCAGTTCCTAGATCTTGATGTTCTCCTCCGTCATAGTGTGGACAAGTTCTATAACCTCACCAGTATACTCCATTGAGCAAGAGATAGTTCAGATGCAATCCAGATACGGCTGACATTCTGATACTTATTCCAGATCCTTCTAGAGATAGTTTGTAGGATCAAGCGCCTACCACTGCGCTAAAAGCAATTGCTTGTAGCCAAGGTGCTACTCTATTTCCTTATAGCGAATCCAACAAGGGGCCTACCTGGCCCACCTAACACACCTGTGTAGGCGCCCATGGGGGGATGTTAAGCCCTTCGAATCCCTAAGGTTGACGCTGGATATTTTAATCCAACAACCTTCCCCCCAGTGTCAGCTGGGGGGATTCGAACCCATGACCTTGCTCTGATACCACTTGTAGCAGATGATGTCTTTGGTGTTTGGCTTCTTGCTACTGGAGGAGCCTTCAGATCTTCTGTATCCAGAGGAAGAATATGTCCTTCTGTATCTGGAAGAAGACTCGTTCTGATCAGATCTTCTGGGATTCCTGAACTTCCTTTGTCTTTGCTTCCACAGTTGATTTACTCTTCTGGAGAGAAGGGAAAGTTCGTCTTCTTCTGATGAGGATCCATCAGATGTTTCTTCAACTGCCTGCAAAACTTTAGACTCAGATTTTCTGTTAGATTTTAATGCTAAAGGCTTACCTTGCTTCTGAGGCTCATCAGCTTCTAGCTCTATCTCATGACTTCTGAGGGAGCTTATAAGTTCCTCCAGAGTGATTTTGTTGAGATCTTTAGCTAGCTTCAGAGCAGTAACCATAGGCCTCCACTGCTTGGGTAAACTTCTGATTATTTTCTTGACATGGTCAGCAGTAGAGTATCCTTTGTCCAGAACTTTGAGACCAGCTACCAGAATCTGGAATCTAGAGAACATAGTTTCAATGGATTCAGATTCTTCCATTTTGAACGCCTCATACTTCTGAATGAGCGCCAGAGCTTTTGTTTCTTTGACCTGAACGTTGCCCTCGTGCGTCATTCTGAGAGAATCAAAGATATTTTTTGCTGTGTCTCTGTTGGAGATCTTTTCATACTCAGTATAGGAGATGGCACTGAGGAGGATGGTTCTGGCCTTGTGGTGATTCTTGAAGTCACGCTTTTGTTGATCAGTCATTGATTTTCTATCAATCTTCTGACCACTTGCATTCACAGGGTGCGTGTATCCATCTGTCACCATATCCCACAGATCAGCATCATGTGCTAGAAAGAAGCTTTCAATTCTGTCTTTCCAGTAATCAAAGTTTTCTCCATCAAAAACTGGAGGTTTGCCACTGAATCTGTCTTTGTCCTCATTGTTGTCATTGCTGATGTGAGAATTGTTTCCTGCCATTGTGTTTTTTCTGACGCTGGATCTTGTACTGACACGGTTAAGTGTTTTAGCTCAGAACCAGGCGCTCTGATACCAATTGAAGGGGTGAAAAACACAAGAAGGGGGGGTTGAATTGTAAAACTGAAATCTAAAGCAATTGACAAGATATTTTTATCCTGGTTCGTTTGATCTCAAACTACTCCAGTCCACCCGTCAAGGTGATTTCGCCTCTCTCCAACGAGGTCTTAATTCACTATATTCAACTGAATATTACAGACTGCTTTAACAACTGCTAAAGCCTTCTTGATTCAAACCACAACCCGGTTTGTCAAGGTAACACTTTCTTACAAAGAGATAAAATAATGTGTGTGGATGTTTTCTACAAAACTTTATCACAACTGTGATGTATACACAAAATGAAGCTTAGAAACTAGATTGCTAAACAGTAATGGAGTATCAGAGTATGTGGTTTAGCAAAACTGGTAGAACGAAGATTATGGTTCAGCTTTGTGCGTGTAGAGATTTTGAGAGCATTAGCCATTATAATCTTCAAAGCCTTGTTTATATAGCACTTGAGAAGATGAACGTTGAATGCAATATTCTTGATTCAATGCTAATAACAAGCTTTCCTTTTTGAGCAGATCTTGTCTGGAATGAGGCCGTTAGAATTAATTAGCGTTCAATGCACAGTACCGTTGCTTCTTCAATGCACGTTCTGGCTTGGCTCATTCTGATTCTGCTTCGCTGCTGATGAACTATTGTGTTTCTGTATCAGAGTGTTTGAGCGCAGTCTTGTTCATCAAGCTTCAACATGTATGTGAGTTGATCATCTGATCTTGACGTTCTGATGTAGCAACTTCTGATGCTGGTGTATGAAATCAAATTCTGATGCTGAATAAACATGATCTTGCTTTTGTCAATCAGAGTATCTGCAAGTCAGAACATAATAATTTAGGCAGCAGATAGTTCATTCATGAAACTTATAAATACTATATCTTTTCACTTTGTTATCATCAAAACTTAAATATAGGGTAGTAGATTCAAACATTGTTCTAACAATCTCCCCCTTTTTGATGATGACAAAAACTAGATATTTTAAATGAAAAATAACGTGAAAAGGTATCTGGAAAATGTATCAGAGTAAAGAAGTACGGAGAAGTCAGAGTTAAGAGATACTCCCCCTGAGTTGATTACTTCCCTTTGATTATACGTGTTCTTCAGGATCAGATCTTTTTCTTTCTTTGAACATCAGATTATCAGAGTCTTTGATTTATCAGAGAGCAGAGCTTCAGAGCTTTTCTTTGTCAGAGCTTTGCTTTGGATCAGAGTATTAGGACGATCAGAACTTCATTTTGATCAGAGCAACATTGATCAGAGTTTCTAGTCTTCAGAGTGTCCAGGAGCTTCCTTGTGCCTGTAGACTTTAAATAAAACAGAAAAAACATTTCAAGTAATAAAGTTAGAATGTTTGAGAATTTCTGTCTAGTTAGCCGTTATTGATTTAAATATCATTCTTGTTCTCCCCCTTTTTGTCAGCAATCAAAAAGTGTTGGTGATGTGCTAAAACAATTAAGATCAGAAAAAAAACAAATTATATTAAGATAGTTCAGAATCAGAGCAAGAAAATATTACAAAAACTTAATCAAAACAGTACATCAGAAAATGAAGAAATCATGAAAAAGGTCATGCATGAAAAAGATTTAAGGTTGAGGAGGCAAGCGTGTGAACAGGCTCTCCAGCATCGCTTGAATCTTTTCAGAAGTTTCACTTTGCTTCTGCACCATGCTGACAACAGAGTCAATCTTGCTGTCCTGCACATCCATTCTTGCTTTCATCTTATGATCATTTTCTTCCATCCGCTGCTGTAGACGAATGTCATTCAGCCTTAGTTCTTCCAGAGTCTGCCTGTCCAAGGTAGCTTGAGAAGCATCAGAAGCAGGGGGCTTCTCAGAACTTTCAGCGACATCTTCTGCTTGATTTTCTTCAGCCTGAATGGTCTTGTCTTCTTCTGATGGTTGCACCTTTGCAGCTTGCTGTTTCTCAGACCAAGGTTCACTGTCCAGAGGGAACACAGCTTCCTGAGGCAGCTGACTTTCAACTTCCTTCAGCAGCTTGCTGAAGTTCTGTTGTGCCTGCTCATAGTTGATATCCTGCAACTTGAGGGCTTCAGCACGTACCCATAGTCTGAACTGTAACCAGAGCTGATCAGAAGCAGCTGGGTCAATCATCCCAGGACAGACTTGCTTCAAAGAAGCAATCCATTGCAGCACACCTGTTTCAAAATTCAAAATACCAGAGCCAACATCTGGTTGCTTTGGTTTTGGGATGGCAATTTTGTGTCTTAGATTAGCAAGACGTTCAAGACTGGTTAAGTCAATGAAAGTCCTGCTGGGGTTTTCAGCGGTTTTCTGAGAGGCTGTTTGTTTTGGAGAAGGGGTATCAGAGTCAGATATTTCTATTGGAGTGGGTGGGGTTTTGGGAGTTTTTGGAGGTGTCGATTCTAATGAGGATGGTAATTGGGGCCTGAAAACAGTGGTTCCACATGGCAACTGGATTGCCAACGGTGATGGTTGAGGTGAGTGAGGGTCAGAATGATGAGGAGAAGGGGTTTCATAGTGGTGAAACTCTGTTTGTGGTGAAGGTGGATTAATTTCTGGTTGGGGAGAGGGAGGTGGAATCTCTGATTGCTCAGGGATCAGAGGTTCTTCTGAGAGTGGTTGTTGTTGTGGTTCTGGTTCTGGTTGTTGTTGTTGTTCTGGTTGTGGAGGAGGAACATTTTGTGGTTCAGAGTGTGGTTGAGCAGAGGCATGTTCACGCTCAATATCAGCTAGCACTTGGTCAAGTGCTGTTGTTGTTGAAATTGTTGGTTGTTTGGGGAGTTTGGTTCTGGGTCTTCTGAGAAGTAAGGCCTCAGAAGGGTCTTCTGGTATGGTTTCATCAATGGTAGGGATTGGGATTGATATTCTATGGGAGGTTTGAGGAGCAGCAGATGCTGGAATAGTAAAAGATTTTGAAATAGGGGCAGCAGATGAAATACCTCTTTTCTTTGGAGTCTGATGAGATGATCCTTCTGATGGCGCTTTCCTCTTCTTTGTCTTCTTCAGAGTCACTTCTGGTTGGGGTTGACTCAGATCTTTGATCTTCAGCTTTGAACCTGTATCTTCTGCCTTGTACGCATCTGGGTACCTGAGAAACATCTCTGGTTTGGATTCCATTTCAGAAAATACCGGAAAATCACTCAGAGGCACTCTTCTGCTGGAGATATCAACAGTTGAAGTAGCTCTGGGTTCCTTCTGAATATTTTCTATCAGCTTCATCTTTTTCAGATTCTTTGCGTTCAGAGGTTTCCCAATTGTTGGTTCAATAGTGCTCAGCTCATGAGCTTCAATCAGATGTTCAATCAGCCTATTCTCTGTCAGAATATCTGATATAAGCCTTCCAAAAGGTATCCAGTCCCTCTTGGTTCTTTCTTCTTCTCTAGTTTCTTTCACACTGGTCTTGAGATGGTTGAACAAGAAGTGAGCCAGATTGATCTTTATCTTCTGATCAATAAAGTAGATCAGAAACTGCTGATCCACATTTATATAATCAGGAGAACTTGTGGGTTTCCTGTGGTTGAAGCATCCCAGAACAATCTTAGACCATACTCTGCAGTGATCCTTCAGATCCTTAATCTTGCTGCTGGGCATCCCAAGAGTGAAAATTCTGTTAGCTACCACAGCTGTATCAGCGCATCTTTCAGCCATGTCCACACAACGGACGCCACCACCACTTTGACCGATTAGCCTTGCAATGAGATCTTCAGAAATTACAATCTTCTTCCCCATGACAGAGGAGATGACTAGATGTTTTGAGACCTTGGCGTGAATCCAAAATTCCTTGACCAGCGCTGGGAATGTTGGTCCAACCAACCTATCGAAATACCTTTCCCACTTTTGAGCCCTAATTTCTTCAGTTAGGTCAAAACCATTTTCCTTCAAGCTTTCAAAGTCAATGATTAACTCAGAGAGCACTTCAAGGTTCTTCACCGGAGTAAGGAGAGTTCTGAGTGGCACCTGATATTGCTCAGAAGTTGCTTTCTTCTGATTGCCTGCAGAAATGCTGGAGGATGCCATTGTTCACACTAAAAAAGCTTTGAGAATGAATTGAGAAAGAAAGGTTTGCAAGGGATGAACTCAAAAATATGCAGAAAATGCTCGAGTGCAATGAGCAAGGACACTACAAGAGTGACTGCCCAAAGCTTCAGAGGGAAAAGCCCAAAAAGAAGTTTGGAAGAGAGAAGAAGAAAAGTCTCATGGCCACATGGGATGACTCTGACTCGTCTGAAGCTGACTCAGAATCAGATGATGAAATGGCAAACATAGCTCTCATGGCAAACATTTCAGAAGATAGTGAAGCTTCTGAATCAGACCCAGAATCAGACACAGAAGAGGTATTTCCTAACTTCGCTGTTAACTTTACAAAGGCAGAACTTGCTGAAAGCCTTAATGAGATTCTGGAACGTTATCAGCAGATTAGAGCTAAATTCAGAGACCTGAAAAGGAATCTTGAATCCGACTCTAATAAGTATGAGAGTCTCAAATTGGAAAATTCTGAGCTGAGAGATAAAATTTCAAAATTAGAAAACACTTTACAAAACTCTCAGAAGGAACCAATTTCTGAAACTCCCAGCAACGCTGATGAGATCATCAAGGAGTATGATCACAGTTTCCAGAAGTTCCTTGCTAAAAGCATAGATAGAAGCAGAATGGCTTCAATGATCTATGGAGTTAGCAGAAACGGCAGGAAAGGAATAGGATACCAAGGTAAGGTTCCTACACCAAAGAATGTCATGGACTTAACCATTAAACACACTCCTTTAAATTCACACTTTGTGTATGGTCACACACATGACATCAAATATACTAGCAGTAAGCACTCTGTGAAACCAAAATTCAACCAGAGTTTTGGTAAAACTAACAAGTCAGGACCCAAGAAAATCTGGGTACCTAAGGACAAAATAATACATGTTGCAGATATCTTTAGCAGCAAGTCAGAAACACCAGTCATGGTACCTGGACTCTGGCTGCTCACGACACATGACGGGAAGAAGGCATATGTTCCAAAGCCAAGGTGCTACTCTATTTCCTTATAGCGAATCCAACAAGGGGCCTACCTGGCCCACCTAACACACCTGTGTAGGCGCCCATGGGGGGATGTTAAGCCCTTCGAATCCCTAAGGTTGACGCTGGATATTTTAATCCAACACGGTTCAGATGCGATCCAGATATGGCTGACATTCTGATACTTATTCCAGATTCCTTCTAGAGATAGTTCAGATGCGACCCAGATATGGCTGACATTCTGATACTTATTCCAGATCCTTCTAGAGACAGTTCAGATGCGATCCAGATACGGTTGACATTCTGATACTTATTCCAGATCCTTCTAGAGACAATTCAGATGCGAACCAGATGTGGCTGACATTCTGATACTCATTCAAAATATAGTCCAGATACCATCTAGATTCAGATGTCATTCTGTCACTTATTCAAATACAGTCCAGATTCGGATATCATTCTGTCACTCATTCAAATACATTTCAGATACGCTTCAGATGCAGACGCAATTCTGACAATCATCCAGTTCCAGCTTATAAATACAGTCCAGATACGATCCAGATTCGGATGTCATTCTGTCACTCATTCCAAATCCTTCAAAATACAGTCCAGATACGATCCAAATTCGGATATCATTCTGTCATTCATTCAAATACATTTCAGATACGCTCCAGATGCAGACGCAATTCTGAAAATCATCCAGTTCCAGCTTATAGATACAGTCCAGTAATCACTTCTGGATGGCATCTTTAAGCCCATCTCCTACCAACGATCTCCAAATGGCATCTGTAATCCCATTCCCGACATCACAATGCTGATACTACACCATGCGAGTGCAAATTTCTAGGCACTCTAGTGTTCAATTATTTTCCACCTTCGGATCACGAAAGGCACGCAAGCCAATCTATATCCTCAGGTTTAAGAAAATTGAACAGGGGCAACTGTTGCACCCCAAAATTTTCCCTCTCATGTTTTCCAAAGTCTTCCCCCTACATGGTTGACCAGAAACCCTTGCCTAAGGAAAAAGAAAATTTTTGAGTGGTGCTTTAAGTATCTTTCGATTGGCATTCAGAAAGACCTTTCGATTGGCATTCTGAAAGGCCTTTCGATTGGCATTCTGAAAGACCTTTCGATTGGCATTCTGAAAGACCCTTCGATTGGTATTCTGAAGGAGCATTTTGATTGGCAGTATGAACAAGCATTTCGATTGGCATTCTGAAAGACCCTTCGATTGGTATTCTGAAGGAGCATTTCGATTGGCATTTTGGACAAGCATTTCGATTGGCATTTTGGACAAGCACTTTGATTGGCATGGTAACAGTGTCCTTCGATTGGAATTCCAAAAAGTCCATTCGAAGAAGCATTCAAAGGGTCCATTCGAAGAAGCTTTCAAAGAGCATTCGAAGGAGGCCATCAGCCCATTCGAAAGGGAGCATTCGAAGGAGGTCATCAACCCATTTGAAGGGAGCATTCGAAGGAGGCCATCAGCCCATTCGAAAGGGAGCATTCAAAGGAGGCCATCAACCCATTCGAAGGGAGCATTCGAAGGCCAATTAAATATCATTCAAAATTCAAAAAGGGACAAGATCCCATGTGTTTAGCCAACGTTACGAACTCTCATTCATGGCCTTCAAACATATAATTAACGTTACAGATTCTCATTCATGGCTGTCAAACACCTAATCAAGGTCATTTAAACCTTTGTCTTCCTGTCCCCTCTACCCCCTCTATATAAAAAGACCACAAGTATTGCAAAAGACACGAAAAAACTCTGCACACAGGGAGGAGAATGAAAATATACAGAAAAATAGAGAAAAGAAACAGGGAGAAATGCTGCCCAGAACCCACCAAAGGCCATCAGCGTTTTCATCTAAGCCAAAGCTGCCACCCAGCGAACACCTCCACGCTCAGAACCACAGATCCAAACACCTCTGTTTGGTAAAAAAAATAATCTCAAACTCATTTTTAAATTCATTTTGATTGCATACTCATATTATTATTATGAATGATTTAATGTGATACATATAAGCTATAGTCCAAAGATGAGATTGTGCCATTGCTTGGGCACAATCTGAATTTCTCCTTAGAATCCCAGAATAACCCAAACCCAGATCCAGATTAAGCGGGGAGGAGATTCGAATCAGGGGGGTAAACTCCCCCCTGGACCTTTAACGTTTGTTTTGTCTTGCAGGAAATGTATTCTCAGAATCCTGTTCAGAGTTTCGAAGCTTAGCAGCTTAGCTTCGAACCGGATCCAAGATTTCCAGATCGAAGGAGGACCTTTCCAGATCGAAGGATGGCATATCCAGATCGAACATCCTCAGAGTGCAGCCCCCTCAGGCACCTTCGATCAAGCCTTTTCACTGGGTCGAAAGGCAGCCCACACCTCTTTCGACCCAGGCCTCCAGAATTATATTTTTTTTATTTACTAACTGTTCATTTGATTTCATTTTTTGCTTTGACCATTTTATTTCTTTTTTTAATCAACATAAAATCAAAAACACAAAAACATTAGGCTAGTTTTTTCTGTTAAAATTAATTTTGTTAATTAATCTTTTAATTATCTTAACATTTTCTCAAAACTAAAATCAGTAGACTTAGGATTTATTTGAATTCAATCCTTTTCATAAACAAAAAATGCAAAAAAATATTAGGCATGTTTTAGAGTTAATTTCAATAAGTATTCTTAATTAATCAAATTTGACTTAATTGAACATTTAACATTTTCCAAATAAAATAAAACTCAGAAAAATATTTTCTTCTTTTAATTAGTTAAATATTAGTTAGACTTAATTCTTAATTCAAAAAATACCAAAAATATGCCTTATTTTACAATAAAAGGGTCAAAACCCAAGGACATTCCAATTCAATTTTCGCGCGTTTATTTTATTGTAACTGCCTACTGGGATGTAATAGCTTAACTAAGACCTTTACTTTACTGCTTTTATTCCCCCAATTTTGGACATGTAAATAATCCCCCTCCCGAAGCCTTGTAATAGCGTAGGATTTACAATTCCCGCACTTTAAATTCCTGTACATATATTAACTGTTTAGATGTATGCTAACTAGGATTGTATGACAAGATCTATCCTTTAATTTAAAATCAATGGTAGCTCACCATAACATGTACAAAGATAATATAAATTGAAAATTGACACACTTTCACATGCCACTTTTAAGGTACGCCTCACTTGGTTGCCTCGAACGTGGTCATTAAGTATAGGATGTTTTAGAGGTCATCCTTTTGTCCAAAGATCATAAGTTTCCTCGAAATGGTTGCCTCAGAAAAATGATCTAAGACATTAGGATTACCGCTAAGGCGTCCTAACGTTGCTTTAGTGACCACATGTCCCTTAAATCGAATTGACCCGAAAACTCCAACGACGGTGCTACCTACTCTTCAATAGTAGGATAGCACTGTCTAAAGGACACTTGCACAGTCTAATTCCTTTTTGAGTAGGTAGATGTTCTTAAGTACTTGCTCCTTTTAAAACAAAACAAACTTTTCGCACTTACACTCTCTTCAAAAACAAAACTCTTTTCAAAACCCACAAACACAAAGAAAAGCAAACTTTTGAAAACATAGTGAGCAAGTACCTAATAGCCCGTGGATAACCACGGATAGAAAGGGTGCTAACACCTTCCCTTTCTAAAATCTACCTCCCGAACCCGAGAAAAATCTCGAAAAGGAATTTTTCTGTGCTTTTGTCCTTTCCTTGTTGGATAAAATAAAAGACGGTGGCGACTCTTGCTTACCACGACACTTTGCAAAAACAAACGCAAACGCGAACCAACATTAAAAAACAGTCAGTTCTCATTCCCACCGATCACAACACCCCATCATATTTTGCAAACAACGGCACTTTGAACTTCGGTGGGATCACAATTCCCGACACTAGCCCCAATTCTTCAAAGTCTAGACCTGGTACCCTTTGTATTTCCATAGCGTTTAAACACTCTTCAAGATGTCTATACTTATCATCAGCTGGAGGATATTGTTCCTCAGAGTAGTCTTTCTCTTCTTCCTCCTCTTTAGATTCTGACGGAACCGCTGTTTCCTTTCCTTTTCCTTCTCCTTCATCAGATGTTGCTGCGAAATTCAAGGTTCTTCTAGTTTGTCCTTGAAACCTTCTCCCCATGATTACAACACTTGTTGGTTTCTTCTCTTTCTTCTTATTCTCTTTGGCCAACAGAGTCTTCAATTCTTCTTGCCCTTTAGCTAGGGTCATGAGCAACTGTTGAAACTGCGTGTTTTGAACTTGAAGATCTTTGACTGTCTATTCGAGATCCATCTTACTGAAATAAACAGTCGAGAGATGAGGAATCTTGTTGCAAAAGACCTGTTTATGTCATGATGAATGATATGTGCATATGTAATGTTTTCAAGGATTTTAAAAAATTCAAGTTCGTTTTAGACAAAAAGAAAACACACGTTATATTAATAAGGTAGAGTTTGAGTACATCAATGCCCTTTAGGCAAAATAATACAACACTCTAAGATAAAAAAGTAGTGTGCATCCTTTTTGGTGCAATGTAGGCATTTAGAGTTTTCTCCTCATGAAGTAGCCTAGTGAGTTCCAAAACCTTCTTCTCGCTTGCGTAAAATTGGGCTTCGAAAGTATCTCGGTCTCCTTTGAGTTGTATCCAATCCCTTTGTAGGTCTTCAATAGATGTGGGCATGTCAGGATGTAGGATAGTGTATGGAACTTCTCCTTCCTTGACAGGCTCGATGGTCACCGGGAGAATGGAAGGATAAGGCATCATAAGACTTTGAGCGCGGGTTCATACCCACTTGAGGTAAGGCTCAAGAGGGATGGTATTCTTGTTTCCCAAAGTCTTGCTATCCAACTTGTTTAGCATCCTCCAAGCTCGGATAAATCTCTAGCGAAGACCTTGATCATCGTTGTCGTAGTCGAAAACCAAGCCTTGAATCAACATCTCATGCGGGCCATCCCTTCGGGCATAACCAAACTGTCTTAGAGCTAAGCATGGGTTGTAGGTGATGCCTACCCTAATGCCAAGTAGAGGGACATTAGGGAATTCCCCACAACGGTCAACAATGATAACATTCTCCTTAGATTGAGAGCACCAATGAATATCTGAATGTTTGAGCGTCATTAACCTTTGTGACCACCTTAATCCTTGCTCATTCTTTAAGACTGATTGGGGAAGATGAGAAATAAACCATCTTGCCAGGAGAGGAGTGAAACACATAAGGACACCTCTTTTCCTCATTGCACGAGTGTGAAAAGAGTGCAGGATATCCCCTAGTAATGTAGGCACCGGATTGCGTGACATGAAGATTTTGACGGCACTCACATCTATGAGTTGGTCAGGATTGGGGAACAAGACCATCCCATAGATAAGAAGAGCCACAATTTCCTCAAAAGCTTGCAGATCTAAGGAATTCCAACAGCTTTGGGCCTTCTCAAACAGGAACTTTGCTAAGAAGCCTTTGACACCACTTCTAGTTTCCCAATCGGTTGTGACATCATATGAGTGCAAGTGCAGAGCTTGAGCAATCTCTTCTGGCTTTGGGTCTCTTTCCATACCGTTGAAAGGTAGTTGATTAAGAATGGGAATCCTCAAGAGTTGAGAGAATTCTTCCAAAGTAGGCACAAGCTGATAGTCGGGAAATGTGAAGCAATGGTGAAAAGGATCAAAGAACTGGAAAAGAACTTTCATCATATCCTCCTATGTGTTGGAGGTGACCAAGTTGAGCAGACAACCATGTCTCTCGGTGAATGGAGAATTCTCAGGGATCCTCGAAGCTATCTCCTTGAGTTGTGGAGGAATTCTTACAAGGCTGATTTGGATAGTTTTCCTGCGGAGTGAATCCATATCCTACAAAACAAGAACAAAGATGAATCTCCAAAATCCTTAAAATGGTTAGTGATGTATATGATGCTTATGATGTCCATGATGTTATGTACAAGTATGTATATACAAGAAAAACAAACAAGTTCTTAGTTTAGGCTTGCATGGGGTTTTATAGGCAAGTACCCTCTTGAAGTTTAGTTGGCTCAACCTGTCATAATAATAGTAACCGGGTTCTAAGGAGCTCAATATCACTGGATTGTTTCCTTGGTCATTGTTTCAGCTCAAGCCTCTTTAATGGCGACCGAAATATTCCAACAAACCAACCCTCAATTAGTGTAGTATCGAGTATCTACCAACTTCGGACTGCACCAAAGCCGGTCATCTCACTACATCTTAAAGGCCAAGTTGGTCAAGTAAAGGGTTCTAGAAGTTCATTAGTGCTTTATGACATCACTCAGTGGCCCCGTATTCTCTTTGATTGACTCAAAGGCTACCGGTACCCACAAATATGTCACACTAACATCGCTATTTCTTAGACCGTGTCGGTATACCCCGCACAGTTTCCACAACGTATTTCTATTTACCAATAATGTTTCCCAAATCCGGGTGGAGGATTCAAACCCAAACAAAGAACCAAACTGTAAAGCAAACAAGTTAAACAATATAAGCAAATAAATGTGATCTAGACCTAAGGTAACCCCACTTTTATTAATATCCCCAGCAGAGTCGCCAGTTCTGTGATACGGTGGGAGAACTGACTTGAGGGTTTTGCGTTTTATCGCAAATGTTGCGATTAGCAAGAGTCGCCACCGACTTTTATTTTATCCAAAAGGAAAGGTGAAAAAGCACAGGAAATACCTTTGAGATGTTTTCTTGAGTTCGGGGGGTAGATTATAAAAAGGGAAGGTATTAGCACCCTTTTCATCCATGGTTTTCCATAGGCTCTTAGTTACTTGCTAGATCACTTGCTTTTGTTGTTTGAAAATGTGTTTGATGTGGTTTTGAAAGTATTTTGTAAAAGAGGCCATTCGTTTAGGCAATCTTTGTAATGATTCTTGTTCGTAAGAATATATACAAAGATGTTTGTCTTTTGAAAATGTTTTCAATGTTTGTAAGATGGTTTTTTTTAAATATGTGTGTTTATTTTGGAAAATAGCAAGGATAGTTGTTTGAAAATAGAGCAAGTAACTAGAAGTAATCTACCTACTCAAAATGTCTTTCTTATGCACTTTCTATTCCTTTGACATTGTTGTCTTACCATTGATTTGGTAAGCAACCCTATCTTTGGATGTAAACGGGACGGGCGTGGGTCATCGTATAACCATGATTAGCAATGTTACAAATTATCTTAGCATTTTGAGGGACCAAGATCATTTTGTAAGGCAACCTTGAATAGCGTCATCGAAGGACTATGATCTTATATTTGTTTGTTTTGCCAAGATTCTTCGCATGCATAATATGGCTATTTTTATATAAGGCAACCAAGTGGAGAAACCCTAAGGATGCTTGTGTGCAAGTGTGTTATTTTCATGCTTTAATTTTATCTTGCATTAGGTTTTTCTATTTGCTTTGTTTTGATCTTACCATACAAATCGTAATTACTAACATAGCATGTAAAGCGGTAAATTGCGTAATGTAAAGATTACTAAGCTATTACAACAATTTTATGGGAGGGGAATATAAATTTGAATGGGGATTTGCAAGAATGTAAATCTAAATAAATTATTACAACCAAATCGAATTTGTATGAATATTAGAATAAACAATATACAATATTTAAATATGTAACATTATGTACATGCAAGAAAAGATTTTGTTTTGTTTTTTATGTGAAAAGATATTTTAACCTAATCCTAAAAATATAAGGAAAAAAAATTAATTCTTAAAAAAAGATTAACCCTAATTTCTAGTTTGAAAAAAATAAGGTTCTTATATATTATTATTTGTGTATTCTTTGTATAAAAAAATAATAAATAATATTGTATGAAAATATTTAGTTTTTATATTTTCCAAAATAAATATTTACAAGTATGAAATGAAAAGAAAATAAAACAAATTAAACTAAACCTATTTTATTTATGTTTACAAGTTTATTCAAGAAAAATAATTAATATATAGTTTAATAAAAATATATTTTTTAATGTGAAAATAAAAATAAAATAAACAAAAATTCAAAATTATCATATTTCATATTTTTTATGATTTTTATGTATTTAAGAAATATTTAATAAAATAAAAATGAAAAATAAAAACAAATAAATAAATATATTAAAATAGTTGGGCCAGGGGGTATTCTGAGCAATCAAGGAGTGGATTTTAGAGAAAAAAACAATAGGCCCAGCGTGGAGGCCCAATCCTGCAAAACAAGCCAAAAACTGAAAATGGAAAAAAGTGAAAAAACAAAAGGTAGCGCCAAGGTTCGAACCCAGGACATGGGTCTCACTAGCGTGCTACCTTGCCACTGGGGTGGCTATACATCCGTTGATTAATGTGAAACAAAAATAACATAACATGAAACGCTTCCATGGCCCTGTACTTCGTCTTCTTCCTCTAGCCAGCCAGATGCTCTGTAACTTTCTCATTTCTCCATGAAAATGAAAACTCATAACATGAATGTTGTAGCATTTTGTCTCATGATTCTAATCGTATAAATCATGTAAGCTAACAATCAAAGATCAAGATGAATTTTAAAAGCCCTAAATCTAGACCTAATTTTTACAGGAATTTGAACTTCAAAATTCTCTCAACTTAGGCCAAATAAATGCAAGATATATACATGTACAACTTTGTAGCAATGAGGTATACATTGTTTATTCATAAATCGTAGCCAATGGATGCATGTATGAAGAGATAGAAGTTGAGATTTTTACCTCTTTCAGTTGAAATCATGGATGGAGTTGGAGTGAGTTTTATGAAGTCCTGGTGATTGCTTGAGCTTGCTTGAACCTCCCTGAGTGTGTTCCAATCCTTGCCTTGCTTTGGAAGTGCCTGGAACTCTCTATCCAAGTCAACCTGCCAGCTTTGAAAACAAAAATGACAGATGATGGAGAAGGAGTTACAGTACAGGGATGAGTGTCTGGATCAATTAGATATCAAGTAGGTAAAGTGTTTTGATGATTGAAACTTGAAACGTACGAGCCAAATGATGGATTGCTATGCTTATGTAAAAATTGCAAGTTTTGATAGTTTATTGGTGAAAGGGAGTTTGGGAGTGTTTCAGGCCTCTAGCAATCGTGTTTCTAATTGTGATGTGTTTGTGTATTAGTATGGGATGAATTTAAAGTCAGCTCTCCAACAGATTTGAGTGTTCTATCCTTTTGGCCACCTTTCTTCCTTTTGAAGCCAAGTGAAAAGACAAGGTTTTACATGCTTGTACTGGCTTGCTTAGGGTTGGTATCTGTTCTATACAAGTTTCCTTAGGTTTGTGGTACTTGTATGTTCCAAGGAGACAGGTTCAATGCTCAAGATTTGTAAAGTTTGCAAAAGTGGAGCTTTTTCAAAATGGCAATGGCCACTTTATGCCATTTATGGAATTACAACTTGGGTAATGGCTCTAGGGCTTGGATTAAAGCTTTGTCAACTGAGTAAGCATTAAATTAAGGATTAAGAAACAAGTTTGGGACCTTTAAAGCATGGATTAGGCAACATAGGTACTGATTGGAACTTTGTTCTTCATGAAATGGCTTGAATCAAAAGTGAGAAATTGCCAACTTCATCTCTTCGATTCTCCCTACTCAAAAATGATCTTGAGGATTTCTTGGAAATTTTGGAAATATTGCAATGTGATCTATAACTCATCTTTGAAATGCATTTCAATACTTCTCTTGGAACTAGGTGAAAACTTGCCATGAAGTTGGATCCAAAACCTGCCTAAATTAGGGCAAAAAATTCACTAAGTTATTTAGTTCATGAGCATGTATTCATAAATTTATATCTTGAGATCCAAGAATATTTAGGGAAAAGTGTGTGAAGCAAAGTTGTAGACTTCATAGAGGTCTATAACTTTCATGTTGGGAACTTCCTTTGAATCATCTTGTATCATGGTGAAAAAATGGCCTAAAGTTGAGAAAAAATAAGAAATTTTCTATACTTAGAAAAACTTCTAAGTTAAGAAAATTTTCAATTTTAAACCTTAATCTTCAATCCTTGATTTCTTGATGAACAAGTTTCACATTTTGACATGTTTTTATGAATTGTGACCCTTGGCACTTGATTTTGATCAAAAAGTCAAAGTTTGACTTTTCAGTGTACAATTGACTTTTGATCAGTTGACTGCAAATTTCATCTGTCTACCAATGAATTTGAAATGTTTTGAACCATGTAATTAGGTCAAGATGATGCAATTGAATCCTTGGAATCATGCTTTAACTCAATTGGTCATTTACTAGGTCAAAAATCAGAAATTGCCCTTCCTCAGTCAAAACCCTAATTTTGACCATTTTGCCCTTTTGATGATTTGATCAAATTTCTTGAGGAATTGTGATCCAAACTTTATCAAATGATACATATGAGTCTAAAATGTTGATGTTTATAAAAAATTATGAAGTTTGACTGTAAATGGGCCATGGTTGACTTTTTCCCCAATACAGCTGATTTTTAGGTCAATTATCCAATTGACTGATCAAAAATGTGATTCAAGGTTTGAAACTTGTCATGAGTAATCTTAGGGGTACATAATGATGTTTTAAAGTCATATGGAGCATTGATAGTCCAAAAATCCTTGTGCAAACTCAAACCCTAATTTTGGGTTATCAGTGCAAGATGAGATGTCTTGAGCTGACCAAACCCTAATCCAGTCTTGAGTCAAAGAAATCTTGTGAGAAAAGTCTTGATAAATAAGAGGGAAAATTTTGGGGTACAACACCAGGACGTGATGCATAAATTGTGGTACATCGTCTGCCAACAAGAGAAGAATGTCCACCATTAAAATAAAAAGTCTGCCGCATGAGACCTGACATGTCAGAGAAGATCAAAGCGGAAGTCATGAAACAATTCAATGTTGGATTCTTGGCTGTCACTTCCTATCCCCAATGGGTTGCCAACATTGTTCCCGTGCCTAAAAAGGACGGCAAAGTACAAATGTGCGTGGACTATAGGGATTTGAATAGGGCCAGCCCTAAAGATGATTTTCCACTCCCCCACATAGATATCCTGGTTGATAATACGGCCCAGCACAAAGTGTTTTCCTTCATGGACGGATTCTCAAGTTACAACCAAATCAAAATGGCAACTGAGGACATGGAGAAAACAACATTTGTCACACAGTGGGGCATATTCTGCTACAAAGTAATGCCATTCGGACTGAAGAATGCTGGGGCAACCTATCAGCGCTTCATGGTAGCTTTGTTTCATTACATGATACATCATGAAATAGAGATCTACGTAGACGATATGATATCCCGATCACAAACGGAATAAGAACACCTTGATCACTTGCAAAAGTTGTTTGAGAAGTTTAAGAAGTATAAACTAAGGTTGAACCCAAACAAGTACACATTCGGAGTACGGTCAGTAAACTCTTAGGTTTTAACGTCAGTAACAAAGGTATTGAGGTCGATCCTGCCAAGGTTAAAGCAATACAAGAAATGCCTTCTCCACGTACTGAGAAGGAAGTCAGAGGATTCTTGGGACGCCTGAACTATATTTCCAGGTTCATTTCTCACCTAACAGCTACTTGTGAGACAATCTTCAAACTATTGAAGAAAGATCAAGTAGTCAAATGGAATGATGAATGCCAGACTTCTTTCGACAAAATCAAAGAGTACCTACAAGAACCTCCAATTTTGATTCTACCAGTCGAGGTAAGACCACTGATCATGTATCTGACTGTTTTAGAAAACTCAATGGGGTGTGTATTGGGGCAGCATGACAAGTCTATCCGAAAAGAGCACACTATTTATTACCTGAGCAAAAAGTTTACCGACTGTGAAACCAGATATTCACTGCTCGAGAAAACTTTTTGCGCTCTAGCATGGGCTGCTCGCCGGCTAAGACAGTATATGTTGACTCATACTACCTTGTTGATATCTAAGATGGATCCGATAAAATACATCTTCGAGAAGCCTGCTCTATCTGGGAGGATAGCTAGATGGCAGATGATCCTAACAGAATATGACATACAGTATACTACTCAGAAAGCTATAAAGGGTAGTGTATTGGCGGTTCATCTTGCTCATCAAGCTGTAGAAGATTATCAGTCCATGAAGTTTGAATTCCCGGATGAAGACATCATGACATTAGACAACTGTGAAGGAATCAGGCCATACGACGGACCTGAACAAGGATCCCGATGGACCCTATTCTTTGATGGGGCCTCCAATGCACTTGGTAATGGAATCGGCGCTGTAATCATATCTCCATAAGGGTGTCATACTCCCTTTACTGCCATACTTTGCTTTAACTGTACAAACAACATGGCGGAGTACGAAGCATGCATCTTTGGTCTCAGAGCTGCCATAGACTTGGGAATCAAATCCTTAGATGTATTTGGAGATTCAGCTTTGGTCATCAGTCAGATCAAAGGGGAATGGGACACTAAGCACCCAAATCTTATCCCTTACAAAGAATATGTTTTGGCATTGCTACCACATTTTGAGAAGATTACCTTCAAGCATTTCCCGCGAGAAGAAAATCAGCTAGCAGACGCTCTAGCCACAATGTCATCTATGTTTAAACTTAATTGGGATAACGAGGCTCCCCAGATCACCATTGAACTAATGGATGAACCAGCACATTGTCACGAGATTAATAATGGAGAGGTAGTGGACCAGCCTTGGTTTCATGAAGTCAAGAGGTATCTCGAGGCTCAAGAATATCCAGAAGGAGCTTCAATCAATGATAAGAAGTTCTTAAGGAGATTCTCTGCTAAGTTCTTCCTGAGTAATGGCATCCTGTACAAACGCAATCATGACTCCGTTCTGCTCCGGTATGTGGATAAGGTTGAAGCGGAAAGGATCATGGATGAATTACATGAAGGTACTTTTGGCACTCACTCCAGTGGGCATACGATGGAGAAGAAAATCCTACGGGCAGGCTATTATTGGTCTACCATGGAAGCAGATTGCTATCAACACTCTCGGACCTGTCATAAGTGTTAAATTTATGTTGACAAGGTGCACGTACCTCCGGTTCCTCTGAATGTCTTGACGGCTCCTTGGCCCTTCGCTATGTGGGGAATTGATATGATTGGAGAGATCAAGCCGACAACCTCCAATGGACACCGCTTCATCCTAGTGGCCATTGACTATTTTACCAAATGGGTCGAAGCATCTTCTTTGCTTCCGTTACTAAGAATGTTGTTGCCCGCTTCATCAAGCCAAATCTCATTTGCCGATACGGTATCCCAGAAAGGATCATCACTGATAGTGGTACAAATCTTAACAACACTATGATCACCGCTTTGTGCAAGCAATTCAAGATTCAGCATCACAATTCTTCCCCCTATCGGCCAAAAATGAATGGTGTTGTCGAAGCTGCAAATAAAAATATTAAAAATATCATACAAAAGATGACAGTCACATACAAATACTGGCACGAGATGCTACCATTCGCTCTCCACGGGTACCGTACCACGGCTCGCACGTCAAATGGGGCAACACCCTATTCTTTGGTTTACGGCATAGAGGTTGTCTTGCCTATTGAGGTTCAGATCCCCTCTATAAGGATTATGAAGGATGCAGGTTTGAGTGAAGACGATTGGATCCAGACTCGACTTGATCAACTGAACTTAATTGATGAAAAGACACTTACTACTGTTTTCCATGGTAAAATGTATCAAAAACGGATGATCAGGGCTTTCAACAAGAAAGTCAGGCGCCAAGTATATCAAGTTGGGGATCTAGTGATCAAACATATCATTTTTCCGCAAAGTGATCCCAGGGGCAAATGGAATCCTACCTATGAAGGACCATTTGTAATCAAGAACATATTCTCCGGTGGGGCAATGATCTTGACCACCATGGACGGAGACGACCTACCATACCCTACGAACGCGGATATAGTCAAAAGATACTACGCATAAGAGACCCTATAGGTTGACACACCTAGGCAAAACAAGGGCATCCCGGCGAACCAAAAAGGTTCGGGCAAAAATTAGGGATAAAAACAAAAAAAAAATGTACACCCAGCAAGTTGAAAACCCGAAAGGGCGACTTGGGCAAAAAAGGGTTTCCCGGTGGACTGAAAACCTGAAAGGGCGGTACAGGCAAAAAATTAGGGAATTAAAGCGTATGACTATGTCCCGTCGGATCACTTTGCAGACAACCTTTAACCTCCACTGACAAACTCGGAGTTTCTGATCAGTTCAATCATCTTCGGACGAAGCAACAAGTAGACAAGATATTCAGAGATATGAAGGCTATAGCAGAATGGGAACCCCATGGGATTATTACACATAGCTATATTTCTTTGTATAAATTTTTCTTGTTTTATGACACCATTCTCTTACTAGAATGTTTGTCCCCTTTGTATAAAATACTTATTCAAAGTCAATACAAAGATATCTCTTTGAAAGTGTAAAAACTATTTGTTTTTTCTTTACGATTGTGTTTTGTTTGCAAAAACGTCCATTGATTCATTGATGAACATATGCATTTGAACATAATTACTGTTTACAAATGAACGAAATGAGAAAGATAATTACTGATAGGTTGAAAGGACAGGAAAACGTCTCTAGGCTATTCCATAAGAAATCCCCACAGTACCTCATTTAAATCCCCAGCGGAACAAATTTCAAATTATTAATCCCCAGTAGAACTCATCAAATTCCCCAGTGAAGTCGCCAAGCAAATCTTATAAGCAGTATATGGCGTTGCCCTCGCAACAGAATTTACTTCTCTCAACAAGAGTTCGTCAGTGTTTCAACTTCAAAGACATTGAAAATTCACATATCCTCAACAGCATTCAGGGATTTATTTTCCTCAATCAGACAACAATACAGCAAATCAGCTTACATGCGCATTGTGATACGGTGGCAGAACCGGATTATTTTAGGAAAATGCTGGTTTGCGTTTTTTGTTTGCAAAATGTCGCGGTAAGCAAGAGTTGCCACTGACTTTTATTTTATCCAACTGGAAAGGAAAAAAGCACAAAAAATTCCTTTTTCGAGATTTTGAGTACGGGGGGTAGATTATAGAAAGGGAAGGTATTAGCACCCTTTCTATCTGTGGTTTTCCACGGGCTCTTAGGTACTTGCTCATCATTTTGAAAATTGCTTCCATGTTTATGTGTTTTGAAAAGTTTTTGTTTTACTTCGATTTAACCCTTGCTTCTGTCTTCAAGAGTGTTACGAAGTCGTTTTGAAAACTTTGTTTGAAAGAGAGTGTGATTGTGGAAAAGTTTGTTTTGAGCAAATACCTACTAGCATCTACCTACTCGAAAAAAGAATGTTTCTGTTCTTGTTTCCTTTAGACAGTGTTATCCTACTATTAGTGAGTAGGTAGCACCGTCGTTGGAGTTGTGAGGGTCAATTCGAAAAGGACGTACGATCACTAAAGCAATGTTAGGACGTCTTAGTAATAACCCTAGTGTCTTAAGATCATATTCGAGGCAACATATCCGAGGCAACCTTTCCGAGGCGACATTTCTGAATGGGACATTTGATCTTTGTTTAGACAAGAGAGCGACCACTAAAACACCCTATACTTAATGATCGTTTACCGAAGGCAACCGAAGTGAGAGTATACCCTAAGAGTGCGCATGTGCGAGTGATTCAATTTCAAGTTATTATCTTTTCACATTTAGGGTTTGCTAACCGTTTTAAAATTATCATACATTCTTGTCATGCAACCCTATTATCATACATCTAACAGTTAATATTTGCGAGAATTAAAATGCGGAAAATAAAAGCTATGCTATTACAAGGCTTCGGGTAGGGGAATTAATTACATAGCTAAAAACCCGTAAAACGATAAATAAATGAAAAAAATGTCCTAATTAAACTATTACATCCCATGAGCAGTTATATTAATATTGTAAAAATAAATAGACGCGCGCGATGAATTGAGAACGAGAGAAAATTAGGGTTTTGACCCCGTCTAAACCTAATTAAAAGAAAAAATATATTTTTGGTTGTTTTGATTATTTTAAGAAAAAGAATAAGGTTTTAAATTAAATACAAACCTAATTACTAATTAAATTAAAATAAGAAAATCAATCACTTTTGACCTATTTTTGTATTTTTAGTTATTTAAGAAAAGAGAATAAAAAATTAAGTTAAACAAAAAAAAAACCTAGTTTTCTAATTGATTTTAATTTATTTACAAAAGAATTAAAGTTACCCTAAAATTAGATTAAACTAACTAAATTAATTTTTGGCAAAAAATAAAACCTAAATCTAACTTGATGAAAATTTATTTTATGAGTTTTTATAAAAGGAGTTAATTTTTGTGTTAGAAAATGATTAAAACAAAAATAAATAAAAAAATATATAAGGATAAAGAAAAAAGGGCCTGGTGTCAGCGGCTCTGATCAGAGGATGATGATTCAGAAGATGACGGTGATCAGAAGATGGGGACATGCCAGATCTAGTTCTGAATGGGATCCAGAAGATGATGGCCTGCACGTGCTGGATCTGGTTCTGACTGGGATCCAGAAGATGATGCATGGGATTTGATCCTTTCTAATGGGTCAGAAAGATGATGCACTGGATCTGCTGCTGGTCGGTGGATCCAGAAGGTGGTGATCTTCAGGAGATGCACATGCTGGCTCTGGCAAAAACGAAGGAGAATATACCAAAAGCTCCTGCCTGGGGTCGAACCCAGAACACTGAACCTCTGATTTCCTTCTTCCGACCAACTGCGCTGGGTGTTAGCTTATCAATACAATAGAAACAAACAAATAGATTAGAACTATAGGTTTCTGGCCAGAATAACACGCCAGAATTTAAACCGGCCAGTAGAGTCATGACACGCCATCGTCTTCTTCCTAGATCTGTCGTTTAAAGCTCTAAACCTTTACCTACAGGCATGGCGTTGTAGCTATAACCCTGTGCATCTCAGAAATTGTATACAAACGATATAAATAAAATTCAAGACCATGGATTAGCTGGGTTTAACCCGCTGATTACAATGGTCTTCTCCATTAGGGCTAATTGTTCATGTATAAGAAAACCCTAAAACGAACCAAGAAAACCTAACAATGGTGGATTTCTATATGGTTAGCAAAAATGCAATTAATCATTACCAATAGTTTGCAAATGTTTTAATGAACAAGAATATACAAGTAACTCATGCTACAAGTGCCAGAATCGTGATATTGGATTTCAAGAAAAATGCCAAAGTCGCGAGACACTTACAATGAGTTTTTATGCACGAAATTGCTTGCTAGGGATTGGGATGGATTCCTTGAGTGCCCAGCAAGTGAAAGGAATGCTTGGAATGGTGTAAATCGTCCTCTAACCTGCAATTTGATTCAACACTTTTTGGTGATTTTTGCATGTTTCTTCTCAGCTTCTCACGCCTCTAACCCTCCTCCTTTTGGTCTGCATTTTTCCAATATATATCAGTGATTGAATTAGGTTTGCAAATGTGCATTCAATCTTTTTCAATTATGGTCTTTGATCATGATTTGATTCCCATGAAGATATTTCCAAAATAAGCTAAAAACCAATCTTTTTATGTACAAACATGCCTTGCACGATTTGATTTTTTTGTTATCTGTATAAGGGACCTGAAACATGCACAAAATCTCAAGGTTTAAATGAATTTGATATTTTCATGATTTTATTTTGATTTAATTTGATTTAATTGAAATAAAAATCAAAATAAATGGAAAAAATAAAATAAAGGCAAATGGGAAAGATCATGGGTCGTGGACCATGTTACAAACTCAAAACAATCACAAAAAGTTGGGCCCATTTGACAAAAATTGCAATTTGAGGCACTTTGACTTTTGGCAATTTTGCAAAAAAGGTCAACTTCACCAATGCATAGCTTCTTCAATTTTGACTCTATGAAGGTGTTATTGGACTTTTTAGAAAGCTTGAGATGTCCTCTAAGCAACCTTTTTGGTCTCATCTCAATTGAGTCTTCCATGTTCATGTATGAAGCTTTGACAAAAAAGGTGTTTTTGTTGACTTTTCAAAGTGACCTATAATGTCCAAATTCATATCTTCTTGTGAGTGCATATTTTGAACTTGGGAGATGAAGATGAATTGTAGGGAATTGCATCCTCTTCAAAATGAGCTTTGGATGGTTCATTTTTGATAAAGTATGAGAAAGTTATGCTTGGTCAAAGTTGAGTTGACTTTTCCTACAAAACCCTAATTTAGCAACTTTTGGGTTTTGATGAATTGTGAGCAATCCTTGATGAATCATGATCAACCCTTAAATGATGAATAAAACTTCAAAATGAGAATGTTGGCCAAAAATCTTGAAGTTTGACTGTATGTGGGCCACAGTTGACTTTTGCCCTAGCACAGTCGATTTTCAGGCTTTTGAGCAATTGACTGAGCAAATTTCCTCTGCAAAGCTTGAAACTTGACATGGATGATCTTGAGAACATATTAGGATAATGGTGAGCATTTGGGACCCCTTGGATTCAAGTATCTTGATGCAACATGAAACCCTAATTTGAGGTAGACTGCCTTAGGAGAGAGTTTGTCTGGTCAACCTTTGGACTTCCTTGAGCAATTTGAGGACCTCACTTGAAATGTATTGAGAAATATGGGAGGGAAAATTTTGGGGTACAACAGCTGCCCCTGTTCAATCTTCTTAAACCTGAGGATGTAGATTGGCTTGCTTGCCTTTCGTGATCCGAAAGTGGAAGATGATTGAACACTAGAGTGCCCAAGAAATTTGCACTCGCGTGAAGTGGTGCTTATCTTGTGATGTCAGGAATGGGCTTATAGATGCCATTTGGAGATTGATGACAGGAGATGGGCTTAAAGATGCCATCTGAAGGAGTGTCGATCGCATAAGAGATTCCTTTGCGAGAGCCCGTATACCTGTTGTTAAGGAAGACTACGCTGGGGAATGATGTTCTCTGTCTTGAGAGAAATAGAGTTTTAGGAGCTTCAGTCGTCCGTTATTCTACTAGGGAATCATCTCTTAGTCAAAGAGGTGAAAATGAAACTACTATCCGGTTGTGATCCAAGTTTCATAGTAATAAGATCGACTGCTATCTGGTTGTGCTTCAGGCTTTACAGTGACTTACTAGGGCAATGAGATTAAACTTGCTATCTGGTCGTAATCCAGGCTTTAAAATTTCTCAATTCTTATCTGGTCGTAATCCAGGCTTCAGAAAGAATTCAGTTGTTATCCGGTCGCATCCGGGCTTTAACTTGAATTTAGGGCACACTAATATCAGGTCGACTCTAGGCTTCTTAGTAATTGTCCAGGTAAACTGCTATTTGGTCGAAATCCAAGCTTCACAGTGTCTTATGTTGTTATCTGGTCATAATCCAAGGCTTCAGTGATTTTCCGCTATCTAGTCATAATCCAGGCTTCACGATGTCGCATACCATTATCTGGTCGAATCCAGGCTTCATGGTGTCATGTATTGTTATCTGGTCGATTCTAGGCTTCACAATACCTTACTTCTTATCTGGTCGAAATCCAGGCTTCAGAAGAAATCAAGTGGTTATCCAGTTGCATCCGGGCTTCCATTTGATTTTAGGCCTACTAATATTCGGTCGATTCCGGGCTTCATAGTAATTGGCCGGGTAGACTACTATTTGGTCGAAATCCAAGCTTCACAGTGTCCCTCACTGTTATCTGGTCGTAATCCCAGGCTTCAGTGTCTTTTACCGCTATCTGGCCGTAATTCAGGCTTCACGATGTCTCATACCATTATCTGGTCGAATCCAGGCTTCATGGTGTTTGGAGAAATCAAGGTACTATCCGGTCGAACCCGGGCTTCATAACTTGCATTAAAGATATACTACTATCTGGTCGACTCCAGGCTTCATAGTATTCTTGGCTGCTATCTGGTCGTAACCCAGGCTTCACAACATCTTCTACCATTATCTGGTCGAGTCCAGGCTTCATGATGTCTTGTATTTCTATCTGGTCGTAATCCAGGCTTCACAATAACTTGTCGGGGATTAAATTATTATTCGGTCGAATTTGGGCTTCATAGCTCAATGATAAACCACTATCTGGTCGATTCCAGGCTTCGCGTTGTTTGATACTGTTATCTGGTCGTTCTCCGGGCTTCACAATACGGTGGAGGAATCAAGATATTATCCGGTCGGATCCGGGCTTCATGTGAGAATTTGATTGTTTTCCTGAAATGTAAAGAGTTAGTCGTATGTAATGCCATAATGCATGACATGTATCGAGCAATGATGTTCTCAAAATAAATGAGATTGTGTTGTATGATGCGTATGTGCATGCCATGATGTATAGATATGCAATGTTTTTATGATGTTCTCTAGCTGGGGAAAATAAATCCCATACTGATGATGGAGAGTGCAAGGAGTTGAATTCTTCGTTCCCTCTGGGGATAATGAATGATCGAAGATGATTTGAGAATACATTGGTGGGAGAATAATTCTGCTGGAGAATAAACTGGTGAGAGAGTGACTCTGTGGGGAAGCGAGATACTCTGCCAGAAGATCTGTTGATTTTTTTTTTTGGAGAAATAACCTCGGCTAGGGATGAATTACCATTGTCGGCAATAATGAACTTTGTTGGGGTTTTGAGTTTCTGCTTGTGGGAGAAATAAACTCCACTGGGGATAGTCTTCCATTATTGGTGACAGATAAACTCTGCTTGGGGAGAATTAATACCATTGTATTCTGGTACTTCCTATTCTGTGGGGAGTGTATGCACCTTTAGTCTTATTCTCAAGCTGGCTCTATCCCTGTACCTGGCAGGTAGAGCAACTATAAGGTTTGGACATTTCTTGCTTTCCCTTGTTCCTGAAATTACGAGTAATCGTCTTTTGTTTCGCATGTAAATATTTATGAGCAACAGTTATTTTCAAATGCATATATCAAAAATGAATCATTGGACGTTCTTGCAAAACAAAACAAGAAAAGAAAAACAATTTTGAAATTTGTTGTAAAATGAATTGTATTGATTTTTGAAGTTGGCCTATAATAGGCGTTTTGTACAAGAGGCTGGCGTCCTAGTAAGAGAACACCGCCGAAAGATAGCATTTATACAATTTGTGAAAAATAAAGAAAAACAGTTATGTGAACAATCCCACTGGGTTCCAACTCTGCTATTGCCTTTATATCTTCGAGCGTCTCATCACTTTGCTACTTGGTTGAAGGTAGATCAGATTGATCGGTGCCATCCGAGCTTGATAGTTGATACCGAAGTCTGGTTGCAAGATGATCCAATGGGACATAATGTTACGCTCTGGTCCCTAATTTTTGCCTGGACCGCCCTTTCGGGTTTTCAGTCCACCGGGATACCCTTTTTTCCCCAAGCCGCCTTTTCAGGTTTTCGACTTGCCGGGTGTACAGGTTTTTTTCATTTTCATCCCTTATTTTTGCCCGAACCCTTTTGGTTCGCCGGGAAGCCCTTATTTTTGCCTAGGCCAGTCAACCTAGCGGGTCTTTGATCATGCGTAGTATTTTTTTCACTATGTCTGCATTAACGGGGTGAGGAAGGTCGTCACCATCCATGGTGGTTAGAATCATAGCTCCTCTTGAGAAAATGTTCTTAACCACAAATGGCCCTTCGCACGTGGGGGTCCATTTGCCCCTGGGATCACCTTGCGGCAGTATGATGAGCTTGATCACCAGATCCCCGACTTGATACTCTTGTCGTCTGACTTTCTTGTTAAAAGCCTTGATCATCCATTTTTGATACGTCTGACCATGACAAATAGCAGTAAGTCTCTTCTCGTCGATTAAGTTCAACTGATCAAGCTGGGTCTGTATCCAATCATCTTCGCTCAAACCTGCATCCTTCATAATCCGAAGAGAGGGTATCTAGACTTCAATGGGTAAGACTGCCGCCATGCCATACACCAAAGAGTAGGGTGTTGCCCCTGTCGAAGTCCGCGCTGAGGTACGGTACCCATGAAGAGCGAATGGTAACATCTCGTGCCAGTCTTTGTACATCACCGTCATCTTCTGCATAATCTTCTTGATGTTCTTATTAGCTGCTTCGACAACCCCATTCATCTTCGGCCGGTAAGGAGAAGAGTTGTGATGTTGTATCTTAAACTGTTTGCAGAGCTCGGTGATCATTGTATTGTTGAGATTTGTACCGTTGTCCGTAATGATCCTCTCTGGTACACCGTATCGACAGATCAGATTGTGTTAGATAAACCGCGCCACGATGTTCTTGGTTACTGTAGCAAAGGAAGATGCTTCAACCCAATTCATGAAATAATCAATATCTACCAGAATGAAACGATGCTCGTTGGACGTAGTAGGTCTGATCTCGCCGATCATATCGATGCCCCACATTACGAAAGGCCAAGGAGCTGTCAAAACATTCAAAGGAACTAGAGGTACATGCACTTTATCAGCATAGACTCGACACTTATGACAAGTTTGAGAATGTTGATAACAATCGGCTTCCATAGTAGACCAGTAATATCCTGCCCGTAGGATTTTCTTTGCCATGGTATGTCCACTGGAATGAGTTCCGAAAGTACCTTCATGTAACTCTGCCATAATCCTTTCTGCCTCGTTTTTATCCATACATCGCAGTAAGGTTGAATCATGGTTACGCTTGTAAAGGATACCATTTCTATAGAAGAACTTCGCAGCGAACCTTCTCAAGAACTTCTTATCATTAACAGACGCACCCTCGGGTACTCTTGAGCCTCAAGATACCTCTTTACCTCATGAAACCAGGGTTTATCTACTACCTCTTCAGTCTCAATATCACAGTAATGTGCGGGTTCGTCCAACCTCTCAATGGTAATTTAGGGAGCTTCATTGTCCCACCTAACCTTGAACATAGAAGACATGGTAGCTAGCGCGTCCGCTAACTGATTCTCCTCTCTTGGGAAGTGTTCAAAGGTTATCTCCTCGAAGTGCGGAAGCAATGTCAGTACATACTCTTTGTAAGGAATAATATTTGGGTGCTTCGTATCCCACTCGCCTTTGATATGACTGATCACTAGAGCGGAATCTCCGAATACACTCAAGAACTTAATCCTTAGGTCAATAGCTGCTCGAAGGCCCAGGATGCACGCTTCATACTCCGCCATATTGTTGGTGCAGTTAAAACATAATCGGGCGGTGAATGGAGTATGACATCCCTCAGAAGATATGATCACGGCGCCAATGCCATTACCCAACGTGTTTGAAGCTCCGTCAAAATACATAGACCATCGGGATCCTTCCCCAAGTCCTTCATCCGGTCCAGGTTCTTCACAGTCGATCACCAACATAATGTTCTCGTCCGGGAATTCGAAATTCATGGATTGGTAATCATCCACAGCCTGATGCGCCAAATGATCCGCCAATACACTCCCCTTGATTGCTTTTTGGGTTGTTTATTGGATATCATACTCAGTCAAAATCATCTTCCATCTTGCTATTATTCCAGACAAGGCGGGCTTTTCGAAGATATACTTGATTGGGTCCATCTTTGATATCAATAGGGTAATGTGAGTCAGCATATACTGTCTCAGCCAGCGAGCAGCCAATGCCAAAGTGCAGCAAGTTTTCTCGAGCAGTGAGTATCGGGTCTCACAGTCGGTAAATTTTTTCCTAAGGTAGTAAATAGCATGCTCTTTTCGTCCAGACTCGTCATGCTGCCCCAGCACACACCCCATTGAATTATCCAGTACTGTCAAGTATAAGATCAAAGGTCTTCCTTCAACTGGAGGCATCATAATAGGTGGCTCTTAGAGGTATTCCTTGATCCTTTCGAAAGCGGTCTGACATTCATCATTCCATTTTACCACTTGATCTTTCTTCAGCAGCTTGAAGATTGGCTCACAAGTAGCAGTCAAATGTGAAATGAATCGGACAATGTAATTCAGACGTCCCAAAAATCCTTTGACTTCCTTTTCTGTTCAGGGAGCTGGCATCTCCTGTATAGCCTTCACCTTTTCAGGATCCACTTGAATACCTTTATCACTAACGACGAAGCCCAGCAGCTTACCAGACCTTACCCCGAAGGTGCACTTGTTCGGGTTTAACCTTAGCTTGTACATCTTCAACCTGTCGAACAGTTTCTGGAGATGGTCAAGGTGTTCTTCTTCAGTCTGGGACCTTGCAATCATATCATCAACGTAAACCTCAATCTCATGGTGAATCATGTCGTGGAACAAAGCGAACATTGCGCGCTGATAAGTTTCCCCAGCATTCTTCAACCTGAAAGGCATTACCTTGTAACAGAAAGTGCCCCACTGTGTAACAAAAGTTGTCTTCTCCATGTCCTCGGGAGCCATCTTGATCTGATTGTAACCAGAAAAACCATCCATAAAGGAGAAGATCTTATGTTGCACGGTGTTGTCGACCAGAACATCGATGTGAGGAAGTGGGAAATCATCCTTGGGGCTCGCCCTGTTCAGATCCCTATAGTCCACACACATCTGTACCTTTCCGTCTTTCTTCGGCACCGGGACAATGTTGGCAACCCACTGTGGGTAAGAAGTGACAGCTAGAAACCCGGCGTCAAACTATTTCATGACCTCATCTTTGATTTTCTCAGACATCTCAGGGCGCATACGGCGAACCTTCTACTTTACCGGAGGACGGTCTTCTTTAGTTGGCAGGCGATGTACCACAATATCAGTGTCTAAACCAGGCATATCTTCATAAGACCAAGCAAAGATCTCAACATAGTCGCGTAGCATTTGTACCATCCGTTGCTTGACACTAGGCTCCAAATTTACACCTATCTTGACCTCTTTCTTGTCTTCCTCCGTACCCAAATTCACTGATTCCACTGGCTCTTCATGAGGCTGTATGGCCCTCTCTTCCTGTAGTAACAATCTAGCAAGTTCCCCAGGTACTTCACAATCATCCTCACCTTCGTCCTCGGCTTGGTTAATTGGATTTTCGAAGTCATAATTGGTAGTAGCAGAGTCGTTATCAATGGGATCTAGAGTGGATGTGGATCTGCATTATGATATGTGAGTGTGTGTAAGACAATAGTTGTTTTGATAAAGTGCAAGATAGAAAGGAAAAACAAGGAGCGCAAAATTTGTAATGCAAGAAAACGTCCAATGCTTTATTGATGATATATGAAGATGACAAATAATAAGCCCTCACAAACAAAGCCAAGGTGCCTCGGGCAAGGCACCAGACCATAGAGTTTCAAACTGTCTGTTACAAATCTCAAAACAAAAGTCAATTACTGTGTAATAAAAGAAAAGGGCACGAAGTCTTTCGCCGTCCAGTTGTTCAAGCCACCGTTGGTAGTCGGGTAAATCCAGTTGTCGATATCTGACTCTTCTTCATCATCCTCAATTGTATTCACTCCTTTATCATGCTTGGGCATGGGAGCAGTTATGGTGTTGGGTTTCTCCGGAGCGTCAAACTCAATTTCTTTAGCTTCGATCAAATCTTGCACTTTATTCTTCAAGGCCCAACAGTTGTTTGTATCATGTCCCGGGCTATCAGAGTGATAGGCACAGCGGGCGTTCGGATTATATAGCGGAGATGTGGTGTTGGGATTCTTCGGGGCTTCCCTCAGAGTTACCAAGTTGGTCTTCAACAATTATGGTAGAATTTGAGACAAAGTCATATTAAGCCGAGTGTATTGTCTCTGCGGTCTCTCCATTCTTTGTTGATTGTTGCGTTGTGGGGCAACAGTGGGTCTTGATATTACTACCACATTTATTGCTTGACGGCGTTCAGGTCTGTTTTGGCTCCTCGAGTTGTAAACTGCACTAGCTTCTTTCTTACCAGTGAAAGGATTCTTTACTGCACTTGATGATGCATCCTTCTGTATCTTACCACTTCTGATACCAGCTTCTACTCTCTCCCCAGTCAAAATCAATTCAGTGAACCCAGATGATGAACTGCCGATCAGATGATTGAAAAATGGACCAGACAAGGTCCCAAGAAACATATCTACCAACTCCCTGTGAGACAAAGGGGTTTGGACTCTTCCATCTAAATCTCTCCACTTCTGAGCATAGTCCTTAAAACCTTCATTTGCACCCATGGACATACCCTGAAGTTGGGTACGAGTGGGAGCAAGGTCGGCATTATACTGGTACTGCTTGTAAAAAGCAGCAGCAAGGTCCTCCCAGTTTTGGACATTAGCTCCTTCCAATTGATAAAATCATTCAAGCTGAGTCCCTGACAGACTATCTTGAAAACCGGAGTTTTAAACTTGTGAGGGATCACCACCCCAAATGCTAGTCCCAGATCTCTGAAGTCCAAACCAGGGACCTTCTGAATCTCCATAGCACTCAGACGGTCTTCAAGTTGTTTGTACCTATCCTCAGTAGGAGGGTACTGTTCATCATCAAAATCAGTATCATTATCAGAGACCACAGGACTAGGACCCTTTTCTTCCTCTTGATTCTCTCCTCCTTTGGATGAATGAGATAGATCAGCTTCCTGTCATAACCTATTCCTGAATTTGTGACCCATATTTAGAAGAACCACCTTCTTCTTCTTCTTCTATTTCTCCTTCAGGATGAGAGTCTTCAAATCCTCTTTCCCTTTAGCCAAGTTCAAGAACATCTCTTGGAATTGGGCATTCTGTGCCTGAAGAGCTTTGATGGCTTGATCGGTAGGTATTTCAGAAGACATTCGTGCTGAAATAAACAGCGAAGGAGATGAGAAACCTGTAATGATACCTGTAATGATGTGCATGATAATGGAATGCGTATGTAATGATTTCAAAGACTTTGGGAGATTTAAATTTTCAAACTAGGAAATAAACAAACTTTATTAGATTAATCTTGTAAAAATGTTTAACAATGCCTTTAAGGCGTTACAAAAGAAATAGACTGAAAACAAATCTAAACTAGAAAAAAGTAAAAAATCAGAAATCCCATGGACGCTTCCCCTTCGTGCTGACGTAGTCATTGATCGTCCTTTCATTCTCAAGTTGCCTTATGAGCTTCAAGATCTTCCTCTCTTGCTCATGGTACTTCTCTCGGTAGGTATTCCTCTCCTCTTTCAGCTGAATCCAAGATCTCTTCAATGCCCCAAGATCAGTAGGCATGTAGGGATAAAGGGTTGTATAAGGAACGCCTTCTTCATTAGTATGCTCCACAATCACTGGCAACACAACTTCATAAGGCATCCCAAGCTTCTGAGCCCGAGCTCGGACCCACTGGAGGTAAGGTTGCATAGGGAGAGAAGTATTTGGTCCTAGCTCTTGAGGGTCATACCTATTCAACGTCCCCCTTGTAGTCAAAGACAATATCTGTAAGAAGTAGCTCATGAGGACCATCTCTCCGAGCGCGACCAAACTGTCGTAAAGCCAAACAAGGTTTGTAGGTTATTCCCCCTCTAATTCCAACCAACGGGACATTAGGGTATTCCCCACATCGATCAATGACAGCGACTCTTTCCATAGCCTTAGAACTCGAAAGAATGTCTGTATGGGCAAGGGACATTATTTTGTAAGACCATCCTAAACCTTCCTCATTCTTCAACACAGATTTGGGGAGGTGCGAAATAAACCACCTCGCTAGCAGCGACATGCAACACATGAGAGTCCCTCTTTGTCGCACAGTACGAGTGTAGAGAGCATGTAAAATATCACCCAGAAGAGTAGGTACAGGATTGCGAGACAGGAAGATCTTAACTGCATTCACATCTATGAAGGAATCTGGATTCGGGAAGAGAACCAAACCGTAGATAAGGAGAGCCAAGATGTCTTCAAAAGCTTGAAAGTCCAAATTATCCCAGAACAGTTGAACTTGATCAATCAGAAACTTGGCTAAGAAACCTTCAACCCCGCTTTGCGTCTCCCAGTTGGATACTACATCAGCCCTTTTTAGATGGAAAGCTGAAGCAATGTCCTCTGGTATGGGAATTTCTTCTAAACCTATGAAAGGCATCTGCTCAAGGATGGATATGCCCAATAAGTGGGAAAACTCTTCCATAGTGGGAACTAGCTGATAATCCAGGAAAGTGAAGCAATGATGCACCGGATCAAAGAACTGGAAAATCACACTCATCATCTGCTCATCAAACTTTGAGATAACCAAGCTAAGAAGCTGACCATGTCTCCTAATGAATGAAGAAGTATCAGAAACTTTTGAGACTAAATCTTTGAGTTAAGCAGGTATTTGCACAAAGTTAACTCGGATGGTGTTTCTGCGCATGGAAGCCATAATCTGCAAAACAGAACAAAGATAAATCCCTTCGGTCTTTGAAATGATTAGTGTAATGAAGTATGCATGCTATGTTATGATGCATGATGTCATGATAAAACACACAACAGGTATAGCAGATAGCAGACATGGTAAAGGCAAACAAGTCACACAAGAGCCCTTAAGTTTCAGGCTTGCATGGAGTCTAGGTACTACCCTCTTGAAGTTTAGTTGGTTTCAACCTGTCCTAATAATAGTAATCGGGTTCTAGAGGTTCTTAATATCACTGACCATCCTTCATCGGTCATGGTTTCAGCTCACGCAATCTTTTCTTGCGGACGGAACTATCTCGAGAGTATGGTCTCAATGAGTGTAGTATCGAGTATCAACCAGTTCTCATCTTTACACCGAGACTGGCTATCTCACTACTTCCTATGGCCAAGTTGGTCGATTATAGGTTCTAAGGTCAGTTGATGCTTAACGACACATATAGCAGCCTCGTATTCTCCTCGTTTCTCCATAAGGGATACTGGTACCAACCAATGTGCCACATCAATGTAGCTACTGCTTCAACCGTATCAGTCTACGCCATACAGTTCCCTCACAGTTTATTGCTACTTACCTAAAAGGTGTCCCCCAGATCCGGGTTAGGATCTATAGTAAATCCCAATACAAAACCCTCAAAATTAAAGCAATCAAATCAAACAAAAGAAGCAATTCATGATGAACTAATCCTAAGGTATACCCCACTTATAATCCCAAGCATTGTCGCCAGTTCTGTGATACGGTGGTAGAACCGGACTATTTTAGGAAAATGCTGGTTTGCGTTTTGCGTTTTTTGTTCGCAAAATGTCGCAGTAAGCAAGAGTCACCACCGACTTTTATTTTATCCAACTGGAAAGGAAAAAAGCACAGAAAAATTCCTTTTTCGAGATTTTGAGTACGGGGGGTAGATTATAGAAAGGGAAGGTATTAGCACCCTTTCTATCCGTGGTTTTCCACGGGCTCTTAGGTACTTGCTCATCATTTTAAAAATTGCTTCCATGTTTGTGTGTTTTGAAAAGTTTTTGTTTTACTTCGATTTAACCCTTGCTTCTGTCTTCAAGAGTGTTACGAAGTCGTTTTGAAAACTTTGTTTGAAAGAGAGTGTGAGTGTGGAAAAGTTTGTTTTGAGCAAGTACCTACTAGCATCTACCTACTCGAAAAAAGAATGTTTTTGTTCTTGTTTCCTTTAGACAATGCTATCCCACTATTAGTGAGTAGGTAGCACTGACGTTGGATTTGTAAGGGTCAATTCGAAAAGGACGTACGATCACTAAAGCAATGTTAGGACATCTTAGTAATAACCCTAGTGTCTTAAGATCATATTCGAGGTAACATATCCGAGGCAACCTTTCCGGGGCAACATTTCTGAATGGGACATTTGATCTTTGTGTAGACAAGAGAGCGACCACTAAAACACCCTATACTTAATGATCGTTTACCGAAGGCAACCGAAGTGAGAGTATACCCTAAGAGTGCGCATGTGTGAGTGATTCAATTTCAAGTTATTATCTTTGCACATTTAGGGTTTGCTAACCGTTTTAAAATTATCATACATTCTTGTCATGCAACCCTATTATCATACATCTAACAATTAATATTTGCGAGAATTAAAATGCGGAAAATAAAAGCTATGCTATTACAAGGCTTCGGATAGGGGGATTAATTACATAGCCAAAAACCCGTAAAACGATAAATAAACGAAAAAAAGGTCCTAATTAAACTATTACATCCCATGAGCAGTTACATTAATATTGTAAAAATAAATAAAGGCGTGCGATGAATTGAGAACGAGAGAAAATTAGGGTTTTAACCCCGTCTAAACCTAATTAAAAGAAAAAATATATTTTTGGTTGTTTTGATTATTTTAATAAAAAGAATAAGGTTTTAAATTAAATACAAACCTAATTAATAATTAAATTAAAATAAGAAAATCAATCATTTTTGACCTATTTTTGTATTTTTAGTTATTTAAGAAAAGAGAATAAAAAATTAAATTAAACAAAAAAAAACCTAATTTTCTAATTGATTTTAATTTATTTACAAAAGAATTAAAGTTACCCTAAAATTAGATTAAACTAACTAAATTAATTTTTGGCAAAAAATAAAACCTAAATCTAACTTGATGAAAATTGATTTTATGAGTTTTTATAAATGGAGTTAATTTTTGTGTTAGAAAATGATTTAAAAAAATATAAGAAGGATAAAGAAAAAAGGGCCTGGTGTCAGCGGCTCTGATCAGAGGATGATGATCCAGAAGATGACGGTGATCAGAAGATGGGGACATGCTGGATCTAGTTCTGAATGGGATCTAGAAGATGATGGCCTGCACGTGTTGGATCTGGTTCTGACTGGGATCCAAAAGATGATGCATGGGATCTGATCCTGTCTAATGGGTCAGAAAGATGATGCACTGGATCTGCTGCTGGCCGGTGGATCCAGAAGGTGGTGATCTTCAGAAGATGCACATGCTGGCTCTGGCGAAACGAAGGAGAATATACCAAAAGCTCCTGCCTGGAGTCGAACCCAGAACACTGAACCTCTGGTTTCCTTCTTCTGACCAACTGCACTGGGTGTTAGCTTATCAATACAACAGAAACAAACAAATAGATCAGAACTATAGGTTTCTGGCTGGAATAATGCACCCGAATTTAAACCGGCCAGTAAAGTCATGACACGCCATTGTCTTCTTCCTAGACATGTCGTTTAAAGCTCTAAACCTTTACCTACAGGCATGGCGTTGTAGCTATAACCCTGTGCATCTCAGAAATTGTATACAAACGATATAAATAAAATTCAAGACCATGGATCAGCTGGGTTTGACCCGCTGATTACAATGGTCTTCTCTATTAGGGCTAATTGTTCCTGTATAAGAAAACCCTAAAACGAACCAAGAAAACCTAACAATGGTGGATTTCTGTATGGTTAGCAAAAATTCAATTAATCATTACCAATAGTTTGCAAATGTTTTAATGAACAAGAATATACAAGTAACTCATGCTACAAGTGCCAGAATCATGATATTGGATTTCAAGAAAAATGCCAAAGTTGTGAGACATTTACAGTGAGTTTTTATGCACGAAATTGCTTGCTAGGGATTGGGATGGATTCCTTGAGTGCCCAGCAAGTTAAAGGAATGCTTGGAATGGTGTAAATCGTCCTCTAACCTGCAATTTGATTCAACACTTTTTGGTGATTTTTGCAGGTTTCTTCTCAGCTTCTCACGCCTCTAACCCTCCTCCTTTTGGTCTGCATTTGTCCAATATATATCAGTGATTGAATTAGGTTTGCAAATGTGCATTCAATCTTTTTCAATTATGGTCTTTAATCATGATTTGATTCCCATGAAGATCTTTCCAAAATAAGCCAAAAACCAATCTTTTTACGTACAAAAATGCCTTGCACGATTTAATTTTGTTGCTAGCTGCATAACGGACCTGAAACATGCACAAAATCTCAAGGTTTAAATGAATTTGATATTTTCATGATTTTATTTTGATTTAATTGAAATAAAAATCAAAATAAATGGCAAAAATAAAATAAAGGAAAATGGGAAAGATCATGGGTCGTGGACCATGTTACAAACTCAAAACAATCACAAAAAGTTGGGCCCATTTGACAAAAATTGCAATTTGAGGCACTTTGACTTTTGGCAATTTTGCAAAAAAGGTCAACTTCACCAATGCATAATGTGATACGGTGGGAGAACTGACTTGAGGTTTTGCGTTTGTGTTCGCAAATGTTTCGGTTTAGCAAGAGTCGCCACCGACTTTTTATTTTATCCTAAGGAAAGGTCAAAAAGCACAGGAAAGACCTTAGAGATGTTTTCTTGGGTTCGGGGAGTAGATTATGAAAAGGGAAGGTGCAAGCACCCTTTTCATCCATGGTTATCCATGGGCTCTTAGTTACTTGTTTAGACCACTTGCTTTGCTTTTCAATTGTTTGAAATGGTGCTTTTCAATTGTTTGAAATGGTGCTTTATGTGTGGTTTTGAAAGATGTTTTGAAAAGAGGCCATCGTTGTGGCAACCTTTGTAATGATTCTTGTTTGGATGTATGCAAAGGTGTTTTTGTCTTTTGAAATGATTTGAATGTTTTTTTTTGAAAGTTTGTTTTGGGAAGTGTTTTAAAATTGTGTTGTGAAGTGTGTTTGAAAATAGCAAGGATGTTTTGCAAGCTTTTGATCAAGTAACTAGAGCTATCTACCCTATTTTACTCAAAGATCTTTCCTAATGTTTTTAACCCTTTTGACAGTGTTGTTTCACCATTGCATTTGGTGAACAACCTTGTGTTAGGATATTAAACGGGACAGGCGTGGGTCATCGTATAGACCATGATAGCAATTGTGTCAAGTATCTTTGGCAATTTTCTTGAGGGACTTGATCATTTTTGTTTAGGCAACCAAGATAGCGTCATTGGGGGACTATGATCTTTTGTTTTGTTTTTGTTTTGCCAAAGTTCCCAACATGCATACCATGACCCATTTTTTGAAGGCAACAAGTGGATTGTAACCCTAGGGGTGCAAGTGTGCATTGTGTTTCATTTTCATGCATTTTTGTCTTTGATTAGGTCAAACTATTTGTTGATTTTGATTTTGCATACAAACCCTAATTCTCTAATCATGGCATATTTGAAAGCGTAAAGTGCGACAATTTAAAGTTCTAAGCTATTACAACATGATTATGGGGATGGGGGTACAAATTTGAATGGGGGGTATTTGACAAGAAATATAAACCCTAATTTACTATTACATCCAAATTGAATCTCAAATGCATAAATATTTAAATGTACAATATTTAAATAAACAAGATAAATAAATATCAAATAAAATGTATTATGCAAAAAAAGAATTTTCATTTGTTTATGTATGTAAAAGTATTTTTAATGTAAAAAGTGTAAAGGAATAAATAAAAGATTTATTTTATTGTTTAAGGGATGAAGCCCTAATTTCTTTAAGAAAATAAATATTATATATTATTTATATACAAGAAATATATTAATATGTACAAAAATAAAATATATTGAAAAAAAGTGTTTTTTAGTATAAATAATAATAAAAATAAAAATGTAATATTTTTGTATTTTTTATTCTAAATATTTAATAAAATAAAAGTATATATATATATATATATATATATACATATATATATATAATATATATATATATATATATATATACATATATATATATATATATATATATATATATATATATATATATATATATATATATATATATATATATATATATATATATATATATATATATATAATATATATATATATATATATATATATATATATATATATATATATATATATATATATATATATATATATATATATATATATATATATATATATATATATATATATATATATATATATATATATATATATATATATATATATATATATATGTATATATATATATATATATATATATATATATATATGTATATATATATATATATATATATATATATATATATATATATATATATGTATATATATATATATATATATATATATATATATATATATATATATATATATATATATTAAATATGTATAATAAAAAATAAAATATGTACAAAAATAAATTATATTTTAAATAAAATTTTCAGTGTGAATAAAAATAAGAAATAAAAATAAAAGTATCATTTTCATTATTTTCAAGTTTTAAATAAATTATAAAAGTATTTAAAGGCCTTTAATTGTTAGAAAAATCAAAATAAAATGCCAAAAAATGTAAAAAATTATGAAAATATTTTTTAAGCATTTTTTATGTTTGGAAATAAAATAACAAAGTCAGAAAAGAAAACAAAAAATCAAAAATGCAAAAATATAAGAAATTGGGCCAGGGGGTGTGAAACTGAAAAAAGGGGTGTTAGAAGCAAAACTGGCCAGGCCCAGCTCAAGCCAACTTCATCTTCTTCCTCTAGACAGAAACGCGTGCGCGCCTGGTTCAAAATGGATATCCTGCATACGAGCTCCATTGCAAAAATACATAACACAAAACTTGTAGAGAATTTCAATACGATTCTAACCATATAAAGCATTAATCTTAACTCTCAAAGACCAGAGAGAATTTCTCTGGCCCTAAAATCTGACCTAGTTTTTTCAGCATGTTCATGGATGAAATTCTCCTAGCACACTTAATATAAATGAAAGCTGATCATATGTATGGCTTCCTAGCAATGAACACTACATTTTTTATTCACAAACCTAAGGCTAAATGTTCCTAAATAGAGAGATAGAAAGTGAGAAAAAACCTGTTTCAGTTGGATTCGAGTAGGGCAATGCAGTGCTTCTCAACAAGTTTTGAGGTGTCTTGTAGCTTGCCTGAACTTCACTTGATATTTTCCAATAGCTAGCTTGCCTTGAATGTCCCTAAATCAACCTCTAGAACTTAACCTGCATAAGTTTGAAATGAAAATGGTGAACATTGTAAATGGAGTTACAGTTGGCAATTGAGGTTTGGGATAGCTTGAGTGAGTTGAATGGAAGGTGTTTGAAGCAAAAAGGAGCAAAACGCACGAGCCAAATGAGTTATGGCACTCAAGTTGCAGCACCTGCCCTGTTTTGCCAAAGAAGAGTGATTTCTGGCTATGGGAGGTTTTGAGGCTCAAGCCCTTGTGTTTCTTGCTCAAAGGGTTGTGTGAAATATGTTTGCAATGTTTGTCTAAGCTAACAATGGCTAGTTTTCAAGTTGGTATCACATGCCTGTACAAGCCATATAACATGCTGCATACAATGTGGATTTGATTTGGCTTCTGAGATCTTGGCCCTATGCTTCAAAGATCATGTTTTGACATAAAGCATACCTTTTCCAAAATGGAAATGCACCTTTTTCTAATTAAGGCTTAGTTTTGTGTGCAATGTCCAAATGGCCAAGATAATGCATTAGCTCAGTGGATTTACATTCAATTAAGGAGTGTAAAATGGTTTAGAGGCCTGCAAACTAGTACAAAGCATGCTGGTTTGAAAATGCCACTTGAGTGAACATGAATTTGCCATGGATACAAAGTGAGTTTTTGCCAACTTCAAGCATTCGATTCTCCCTAACCACAAATGTGTTTGAGGAGTTCTTGGACAATTTGGAAAGCTTGCAACATGCTATATAATCCATCTTTGAAATGAAACTTGAGACTCCAAGTGGAACTATGTGAAAAATGGCCAGGAAGATGGGTCAAAATCCTGCCTAAACTAGGGCAAAATTTCTCTAAGTTAAAAGTTTTAGGGACCCTTGTTCCAAAAATCATAAATTGATATCCAAGCTTATTTTGAGAAAAATTTGTGAATCAAAGTTGTAGACTTTGTGGAGGACTACAACTTTCATGTTGTAAGTTTTGTTTGAATCCATATGTATCTTGGTGAAAATGTGGGATAGAGTTAGGAAAAATTAAGAAAATTTCATAACTTAGAAAATTTCTAAGTTATGAAATTTTTCAATTTCAAACCCTAATTTGCAATTTTGGGTTTCTTGATGAACAAGTTTCATAATTTGACACATCTTGATGAAAAATGACCCTTGGCACTTGATTTTGACCAAAAAGTCAAAGTTTGACTTTTCAGTGTACAGTCAAATTTTGATCAGTTGACTGAAAAATTCATCTGTCAATCCCATGCATTTGAGATCTTTTGAACTTGTTGAATAGGTCAAGATGATGTCATTGAGTCCTTGAGTCCATGGTTAAGCTTGATTTTCCATTGGCTAGGTCAAACAGTCAAAAATTGCCTTTGTACAGTCAAAACCCTAAAAATGACCATTTTGCCCTTTTGGTGATCTGATCAAATTTCTTGTGGAATTATGGTCCAAACTTGATCAAATGGTTCATATGAGTTCATAATGTTGATGTGGGTCAAAATTCATGAGGTTTGACTGTAAATTGGCCACAGTTGACTCTTTCCCCCAATACAGTTGATTTCTAGGCCAACTGTCCAATTGACTGGGCAAACATTTGATTCAAGGCTTGAAACTTGGTATGGACAAACTTATGAGTCCAAAAAGAAGTATGAAAGTCAATTTGAGCATTGAAGGTCCAAAAATCCTTGTGCAAACTCAAACCCTAATTTAGGTCAACAGTGCAAGGAGGTGTCTTGAGCAGGGCAAACCCCTAGCTTGATCTTGATTTCCAAGAGCTTTGTGATGAGAAATGTTGATAAAATGAGAGGGCAAATTTTGGGGTACAACCGTTGCCCCTGTTAAATCTTCTTGAACCTGAAGAGTTAGATTGGCAAGTTTTCCTTTCGCGACTCGAAGGTAAAAGAGGATTGGACACTAGAGTGCCCGTAAATTTGCACTCGTCAAAATGTATCTGAGGGAATGGGCTTATAGATGCCATTTGGAGATGGTAGAAATCTTGCTGGAGATGGGCTTAAAGATGCCATCCAAGATTTGTTGGTTGAAAATCAGTTAGAATGAACATCAGAATGGTATCCATATTTGGAACGTATCTAAGTTGTATCTGGAGATTGGGTTTGTATGAGCAAAGGAATGGTTGTCTGTGTCTAGAGCATATCCGAGTTGTAAATGTATTTGATTGTTGAATGAATATCAGAATGACTGTCGGGTCTGGGAGTGTATATGTATTCTGAATGGGTAATAGAGAAACATATGTATATGGAGCATCCATGTGCTGGGGATAAATTCTGAATGAGTGACAGAATGGAAACCGTGTGTCTGGAGCGTATCTGGACTATATCTGAAGTTGAGATCTGTATGAGTAGCAGAATGACTTCCGTGTCTGGAGTATATCCGTACTGTAACTGGGATCCGGTCAAGTGACACTATGACTTCCGTGTCTGGAGTGTATCTGAACTTGAAGTTGATAGTTGAATCTGAATGAGAAATAGAATGGCTTCCGTGTCTGGAGCGTATCTAGTCTGTATCTGATTGCTGGAGTCTGAATGAGTAGTAGAATGACCGCCGGTGTCTGGGGTGTATCCATAATGTATCTCGACTTGAAATTATGAATGAGTAATAGAATGACCGCCGTGTCTGGGGCGTATCCATACTATATCTGAAATCTCTGATTAGTTGTTAATGGTAACTTTTTAATCTTATCCTGAAAAGGGTAGAATGTTAGCTAAAGCACAAAGTTATGTTGCATGATATGTATGATGCAATAAAATGTATTCCACCAATGTTTATGATATATGAATGTAATGTATGTGCATGTAAGCTAATTAGTCGTCTTGCTGAAGAAAATAAATCCTTGATAATTGGAGATAATGAAATTTTTGACTGCTGCCGGGGGAAGAAAATCCTTGACCGATGTTGGGGATTCCAAAAATCTTTGATTGTTGAAGATGAGAAATTCTGGGACCACTGCTGGGGACTGAAAATCCTTGGTGACTCGTGGGGATTAACAAGAGCTTTGACAACTTTTGTGGGGAATGAGAATCCTTCATGACTTTCCTGGGGAAATAAGGAAAAATCTGATGATCTCTACTAGGGAATTAAAACCTGGGAGGCTTCAAATGGAGAAACAGGAACTATAATTTTCGTTCTGTTGGGAAATAACTCTGTGGGGAGAGTGTTTATTCTGCCGGGGAAATCAAGAGCTTGGGTTGTATGCCAATCTACTGGAGAATTGTCCTAATTGGGGATAAGACAAAAAGTTAACTATTATCTGGTTGATTCTCAAACTTTTAAGATAACATGCTGGGGAAATTGGGGAAAACTGAATGGTTCCCGCTGGCGATTGATAGTTGGAAATTTGACTCCGTTGGGGAAGAAGGTCTAGAGTATTCTAGCTCCGCTGAGGATATGTATTTCAGGGTTTTCGGGCTCCACTGGGGATCGGGAGTTTGGAGACTTAACTCTGATGGGAATTTTGAAACTTAACTCCGTTGGGGGATAAAGTTTAGAATACTCTAGCTCCACTAGGGATCTTGAAATTTAACTCCGTTGGGGATATATACTCCAAGGTTTTCGGGCTCCACTGGGGATCGGGATGATATGCTGTAGGGGATTTCTTCTGGAATAGCCTAAAGACGTTTTCCTATACTTTCGACCTACCAGTAATTATCTTTTCTCATTTCGTTTTATTTGTAAGCAGTGATTATATTCAAATGCATATGCATACTTAACAAACCATTGGACGTTTTCAAATAAAACATAAGTGTAAAAAGAAAAGAAAGGCAAGCAAATTTCTGCACTTTGAAGTATTTTTATATTAACTTTTGTAAGTATCTTTGTACAAAGGAGACAGACATCCTAGTAAGAGAATGTTGTCGTAAAATTAAGAGAAATTTTATATAAAAGAAAGATGGTTATGTGTAATAATTCCAATGAGGTTCCCCTTCTGCTATAGCCTTCACAACTCTGAGTGTCTTGTCCATTCGTTGCTTCGTCTGCCGATGATTGGATTGATCAGAAGCTTGGAGCTTGTCGGTGAAGAGATTGTCCATAAAGTGATCCAACGAGACATAGTCATACGCTTTAATTCCCTAACTTTTGCCTGGACCGCCCTTTCGGGTTTTCAGTCCACCGGGAAACCCTTTTTTGCCCAAGCCGCCCTTTCAGATTTTCAACTTGCCGGGTGTACATATTTTTTATATTTATCCCTAATTTTTGCCTGAACCGCCCTTTCGGGTTTTCGATTCACCGGGATGCCCATTTTTTCCCAAGTCGCCCTTTCGGGTTTTCAACTTGTCGGGTCGTTTATGCGTAGTAACTTTTGACTATGTCTGTGTTCGCAGGGTGCAGCAGGTCGTCACCGTCCATGGTGGTCAGAATCATTGCCCCACCAGAAAAGATGTTCTTGATCACAAATGGTCCTTCGTAAGTAGGAGTCCATTTGCCCCTGGGATCACTTTGCGGTAATATGATCCGCTTGATTACAAGATCTCCGACTTAATATACCTGACGCCTGACTTTCTTGTTGAAAGCCTTGATCATTCGTTTCTAGTACGTCTGACCATGACAAACAGCAGTAATTCGTTTCTCATCGATCAAGTTAAGTTGATCCAGCTGGGTCTGAATCCAATCGTCTTCACTCAAACCAGTATCCTTCATAATCCTCAAGGAAGGAATCTGAATCTCCATAGGTAAAACGGCTTCCATGCCATATACCAAAGAAAAAGGGGTTGCCTCTGTTGAAGTATGTGCCGTGGTACGATATCCATGCAGAGCAAACGGTAACATCTCATGCCAGTCCTTGTAGGTGACCGTCATCTTTTTAATGATCTTCTTGACATTCTTGTTCGTGGCTTCAACAGCACCGTTCATCTTTGGCCGATAGGGAGATGAATTGTGATGTTGAATCTTGAACTGCTCGCACAGAGCGGTGATCATAGTGTTATTCAGGTTTGTACCGTTGTCCGTGATGATTATGTCGGGGATACCATACCGACATATGAGATTCTGCTTGATGAAGCGGGCAACCACATTCTTTGTAACGGAGACGAAGGAAGCTGCTTTGACCCACTTGGTAAAGTAATCAATAGCCACCAGGATGAAGCGATGTCCATTGGATGTCGTGGGCTTGATCTCTCCAATCATGTCGATTCCCCACATTGCGAATGGCCAAGGAGATGTCAGAACGTTGAGAGGAACTAGAGGAATATGTACCTTGTCAGCATAGACTTGGCATTTGTGACAAGTATGGGAATGTTGATGACAATCAGCTTCCATGGTAGAACAATAATAGCCTGCCCTTAGAATCTTCTTAGCCATCGTATGTCCGCTCAAGTGGGTGCCAAATGTGCCACTATGTATTTCGGTCATGATCAACTCTGCTTCAACCTTGTCCACACAACGAAGTAGAACACAATCATGGTTGCGTTTATAAAGGATACCATTGCTCAGGAAGAACTTGGCAGCAAATCTCCTTAAGAACTTTTTGTCATTGACTGAAGCTCCTTCAGGGTATTCTCTAGTCTAGAGATACCTTTTGATTTCATGAAACCAGGGTTGTTCCACTTCCTCTTCGGTATTAATCTCATGACAGTGCGCGGGTTCGTCCATTCGCTCAATGGTGATTTGGGGAGCCTCATTATCCCAATTGAGTTTAAACATGGAAGACATTGTAGCCAGAGCATCTGCTAGCTGATTTTCTTCTCGCGGGAAGTGCTCGAAGGTAATTTGCTCGAAATGAGGTAATAATATCAGGACATGTTCTTTGTATGGGATAAGATTAGAATGTTTAGTATCCCACTCTCCTTTGATTTGACTGATAACAAAAGCTGAGTCCCCAAATACGATCAAAGATTTTATTCCCAAGTCAATAGCAGCCTTGAGACCAAAGATACAAGCTTCATATTCAGCCATGTTGTTGGTACAGCTGAAGCAAAGTCGGGCAGTGAAGTGTGTATGGCAACCTTCCAGAGAAATAAGTACCGCATCGATACCGTTGCCAAGTGCATTTGAAGCACCATCAAAGTACAGGGTCCATCGGGATCCTTGTTCAGGTCCGTCATACGGTATGTTACCTTCAATGTTATCTAATGTCATAATGTCCTCGTCAGGGAAGTCGAATCTCATGGATTGGTAATATTCGACGGCTTGGTGAGCTAGATGGTCAGCTAATACACTCCCCTTTATAGCTTTTTGGGTAGTATACTGGATATCATACTCAGTCAGGATCATTTGCCATCTAGCGTTTTTTCTAGATAAAGCAGGCTTCTCGAAGATGTACTTAATCGGATCCATTTTAGAAATCAGCAAAGCGGTATCTGTCAACATATACTGCCTTAGCCGGCGAGCAGCCCATACCAAAGCACAACAAGTTTTCTCGAACAGTGATTAGCGAGTCTCACAGTCGGTAAACTTTTTTCTAAGGTAATAAATGGCATGCTCTTTTCGGCCAGACTCGTCATGTTGGCCCAGTACGCACCCCATTGAGTTATCCAAAACAGTAAAGTACATGATTAAGGGCCTTCCTTCGACGGGTGGCATCAAGATAGGAGGTTCCAGCAAATACTCCTTGATCTTATCAAAAGAAACTTGACAATCATTGTTCCATTCAACCACCTGATCTTTCTTCAACAGCTTGAAGGTTGGCTCACAGGTAGATGTTAGGTGAGAGATGAACCTTGCGATGTAGTTTAAGCGTCCCAAGAAACCTCTAACCTCCTTTTCAGTGCGGGGGGCAGGGATTTCTTGTATAACTTTGACTTTAGCAGGATCAACCTCAATGCCCTTGTTACTGACGATAAATCCCAAAAGTTTACCAGACCTGACTCCAAAAGTGCACTTGCTTGGGTTCAGTCTGAGCTTATATTCCTTCAATCTGACTAACAGCTTTTGCAGATGATCGAGGTGTTCTTCTTCTGTCTGTGAACGAGTTATCATGTCGTCTACGTAGAATTCAATCTCATGATGTATCATGTCATGAAATAAAGCTACCATGGCGCGTTGATAGGTTGCCCCGGCATTCTTCAGTCCGAATGGCATTACTTTGTAACAGAAGGTACCCCACTGCATAATAAAAGTAGTCTTCTCCATGTCTTCGAGGGCCATTTTGATCTGGTTGTATCCCGAGAATCCGTCCATGAAGGAAAATACCTTGTGTTGAGCTGTGTTGTCAACCAAGATGTCGATGTGTGGTAGGGGAAAATCATCTTTAGGGCTAGCCCTATTTAGGTCCCTATAGTCCACACACATTCTGACTTTGCCGTCCTTTTTAGGCACGAGCACAATGTTAGCAACCCATTATGGATAGGAAGTAACAGCCAGAAATCCAGCATTGAATTGCTTCATCACCTCAGCTTTGATCTTTTCAGACATGTCGGGCCTCATTCGGCGGACCTTTTGTTTGATCGGTGGACAATCTTCTCTTGTAGGGAGACGGTGAACCACGATATTTGTGTCTAGTCCCGGCATGTCTTCATAGGACCAGGCAAAGATCTCAACATATTCGTTCAACAGCTGAACTAGACACTCTTTGACACTTGGTTCCAGGTTGGCACCCACCTTAACCTCTTTCTTGTCTTCCTCTGTTCCCAAATTGATTGTCTCTAGCAACTCTTCATGGGGCAGAATAGCCCTCTCTTCTTGTTGCAAAAGTCTGGCTAACTCTCCCGGCACTTCATAGTCTTTGTCACCTTCGTACTCGGCATGATTGACCAAGTCTTCAGAGTCACCAAAGGCTAAAGTAGAATAGTCACCCATGGAATCCGGAGTGGATGGGTACCTGCATTTTGTGAGTGTGGGTGTGTGTAAGGGATATCCATCCTTAAACAAAACAAAATGTAAAAGGAAAGAAAATAAACACAACAGTTTACAGATGAAAACGTCCAATGATTCATTAAACATGGCATATGATAATGAAGAAATCAAGCCCTTACAAATAGACCTATATGCCTCGGGTAAGGCATAAGGTGAAAATAGTTTACGAATTGTTTAATTATTATAGACCAAAATAGGAAATTGTTCAAAGATAAATTACTGGTTGATGAAAGTGATGGGAACGATGTCTTTCGCTTCCCAGTTGCTTAAACCTCCTTCGATAGTCGGAAAGATCCAATCTTCAAAGTTGTCTTCTTCATCAACATCTTCTAAGGCATTAATTCCATGGTGAGTGATTTTAACGGGTGGTCCTCCGGCCCGGGAGCGACGCACAGCTTTCTGGGCAGCAGCAGTAAAACCTAATCCAAACTTGTCCGTCTTGTGAGGAAAATCAGGCAGTTGCCCCCACACTATACTCCTTCCTTCTTTGATTACGGCCTCCGCATCTTTGAGGGATGCCATCCTAGACACAGGCTTGGAAACGACAGGCACATCAGTTATTGCTTTTGCAACTGCGACCTCAGGAGAAACCTCTTCAAAATGTTAGAAAGGTGTTTCTATGAACTCGCCATCCAACTCCACATAGCGGAAGGAGTTGAGGTGACTTATCATGTACTCTTCCTCATCGTGCACCGTTATAATCTTACCTTGAACTGGATACTTTAGCATTTGGGGTAAAGAGGAAGTGACTGCCCCAGCATTGTGGATCCACGGCCTTTCCAACAAGCAAGAATATGAAGGACAGATGTCCATCACATGAAAGGTAGAGCTGAAAATTTATGTGCCCACCTTGATAGGAATGTCCACTTCTCCATGAACCATCCTCTTAGAACCGTCGAAGGCTCTAACAACGATGTTACTGGGTTTTAGGGTCAAACCTTCGTAGTCTAATCTGTCCAACGCCTTTTTTGGTAGCACATTCAAAGATGAACCGGTATCCACCAGGACATGGGCAAGTGTGGTTCCCCTGCATTCTACTGAGACATGCAGCGCGTCGTTGTGCTTCCTTCCCTTAGGAGTCAAATCAGCATCGGAAAAACCAAGACCATTATTAGCAGTAAGGCTAGCCACACGCTCTTGAAACTGGTCAGCCGAAGTTTCTTGAGGCACGTGTGCCGTTTTTAAGAATTTAATCAAGGCCTTAGCATGATCCTCGGAGCAGAGTAGGAGAGCCAACATGGAGATTTTGGAAGGGGTCTGCCCTAGTTGCTCCACGACATCGTAGTCGCTCTTTTTGATTATCTTTAAGATTTCTTCCATCTCTTTCTGGGTGGTCTCGGGGATTACCACAGTCTGAGCCTTCGTCCTGACAGGCGCTTCTAGTATCCCCTTACCCTTATCGGTAGCAACATCAGAGGGTCTAACTTCAGGAGCATCAAGTTCTTCAATTACCAGGTTTTGCACAGATGGCTTGACAGGCACAGAAACTCTCGAGGGTCCGAAGACTGCCCGTGGAGGAGCAATATCCGGAGAGAAGATCCTTCCGCTGTGAGTTATCTTGCTCGTTCCAGCAATATTCCATATATCAAGGGTTTCATCATCGGAATTCTCTTGGACTGATTCAATCTGTTTGACACCATGGTAAAGGATTTCTCCTCCGTAGTTCCATGGTATCATCTTGTTAGATTTATACGGGACAGGCCTCGGCATGGTGATTTTTAACGGCACAAACTTAGGATCAGGCGTGATCTTAACAGGCCTTTTGCAGGTCTTGGAAAGATCGTCGAATATGGTTATTATAGCAATGTCATTGGTCGGAGTGTCAAAGGTAGCAGGAGTAACATGAGTGATAGTATCAACAGGAGTCTTTTGAAAGAGGATCTCTTGGGTATCCATCAGGCGTTGGATGCCTGATTTCAACAGTGGGCAGTCAGCTTGTAAGTTTGAACAGAAGTAACAGTCTTTTCCACAGCCTGGAAATATTCCGGCTTTCATAAAATTCACTTTAATCACAGGTAACGGAGTCAAGAGGTCAGCAACATTAGTAACATAAAGGTCTTCCATAACGGCATGAACATTATGACCGTGCTTGGGCATCGGGGAAGAAATCACATTCGGCTTTTCGGGTGCATCGAATTCTACCTCCTTGGCGTCTATCAAGTCTTGTATCTTGTTCTTAAGAGCCCAACAGTTGTTGGTATCATACCCTACACTGTCAGAGTGGTATGCACATTTTGAATTGGAGTGATAATAAGGAGAAGAGGTATTGGGGTTCTTCGGCACTTCCTTCAAGTTGGTGAGATTCAGCTTTAACAAATGAGGGAGGACTTGAGCTGGTGTCATGTTGATTCGGGTGAATTGTTGTTGTGGCCTTTCTACCCTTTGCTGATTAGCTCTTGGTTGATTGCTTCGAGGTTGATCATTTGAAGAGTTTTGGATCATCACAGCCCCCACTGTTGGTCAGCACTCCGCTATTCCTTGATTTCTTTGATTGTGAACAGCAGAAACTTACTTTTTAGCTGGGGAGGTCTTCTTAATAGCAGTGGAAGCGGAGGCATATTTCTGAATTTTACCACTTTTAATGCCAGCTTCGACCCTTTCACCGGTCAGAATTAATTCGGTGAATCCTGCAGAGGAACTCCCGATTAAATGATTGAAGAAAGGGCCAAACAGGGTCCCTAAAAACATGTCAACCAGCTCTCTATCCGACAATGGTGGCTGCACCCTTCCAGCCAAATCACACCACTTCTGGGCATACTCTTTAAATCCCTCATTAGAAGCCATACCCATACTCTCTAGTTGAGTACGAGTAGGTGCTAAATCTGCATTATATTGGTATTGTCGGTAGAAAGCAGCAGCTAAATCTTCCCAGTTATGAACATCCGACCTCTCAAGTTGATAAAACCAGTCCAATTGTGTGCCTGACAAACTGTCTTGAAAAAAGTGGACCCAAAGATCCTTATCAGAGGAGTGGGAATGGATCTTTCTGACGTAGGACCTCAGATGCATCTTTAGACAGGACAGGCCGTCATACTTAGCAAAAGTAGGTACTTTGAACTTGGGAGGAATGACGATCCCAGCGACCAACCCTAGTTCTTCGAAATCTAAACCAGGTACCCTTTGCAACTCCATGGCTGCCAATCGATCCTCAAGATTTTTATACTTATCATCCGCAGAGGGATATTGCTGTTCAGAGTAATCTTTATCCTCTTCCTTTTCTTCCTCTTCAACTTCAGATTCATAAGGCATCGCAGCTCCTTTTCCTTTACCAACCCCTTCATCAGACGTTGAGGGGAACTCGAGAACCTTTCTGGCCTGGTTTTCAAACCTTCTGCCCATAGTGGCCATACCAGTCCCTTTCTTCTTTTTCTCTTTATCTTTCTCCAACAGTGCTTTAAGGTCCTCTTGACCCTTTGCTAAGTTCATGAGGAGTTGCTGGAATTGCGAATTATGTGCTTGCAGATCCTTAACTGTCTGCTCCAAATCCATCTTGCTGAAATAAACAGCAGAAAGATAAGGAAACCTGGTGTGAAGACCTGTTTATGCATATGATGAATGATATGTTATTCATGTAATGTATTCAAGGATTCAGATATTCAAATTTTTTGCGAACAAAAAGAACACACGTCATATTAATAAGAAGAAATTTGTTAGTACATAAATGCCCCATGGGCAAAATATTACAAAGTTCTTAATGTAAAAAGACATTGCGCATCCTCATTGGTGCGATGTAAGTGTTGAGAGTCTCCTCTTCATGAAGTCGATGGGTAAGCTCCAAAACCTTCTTCTCACTAGCATAGAAGTTGGCTTTAAAAGTATTATGTTCTTCTTTGAGTTGGATCCAACTCTTTTGTAATTCTTCCAATGATGTCGGCATGTCTGGATGTATGAGGGTGTATGGAACCTCTCCTTCCATAATAGGCTCTTTGATCACGGGGAGAATGTGAGGGTATGGCATCATAAGTCTCTGAGCGCGGGTTCGTACCCACTTGAGGTAAGGCTCAAGGGGGATGGAATTCTTGTGCCCTAGTGTCTTACTATCCACTTTGTTGGGCATCTTCCAAGCTCTGATGAACCTTTGTCGAAGTCCTTGCGCATCATTGTCGAAGTCAAAAACTAGATCAGGAATCAGCATATCATGAGGGCCATCCCTTCTAGCATATCCAAACTATCTTAGGGCTAAACAGGGGTTGTAGGTGATGCTTCCCCTAATGCCAAGTAGTGGAACATTAGGGAATTCTCCACAACAATCAATGATGATGACATTTTCTCTGGACCGAGAACACCAATGAACATCAGAATGTGTGAGGGTCATCAACCGTTGTGACCACCTTAAACCCTGATCATTCTTAAAAACTGTCTGGGGAAGGTGAGAAATAAACCACCTTGCTAGAAGAGGAGTACAGCACATGAGAACACCTCTTTTCCTCATTGTTCGTGTGTAAAATGAGTGTAGGATGTCCCCAAGCAATGTAGGCATAGGATTCCGAGATATGAAAATATTGACAGCGTTCACGTCTATAAGTTGATCAGGGTTTGGGAATAAGACCAACCCATAGATGAGGAGTGCCACAATCTCTTCAAAAGCTTGTAGATCTAGAGAATTCCAGCAGTCTTGTGCCTTCTCAAACAGAAACTCTGCCAAGAAACCCTTGACACCACTTTTGGTTTCCCAATGACCTTTGATATCAGATGGTTGTAAGTGTAAGGCTTGAGCAACATCTTCAGGCTTTGGTTCTTTTTCCGTACCGTTGTAGGGTAGTTGATGAAGAATAGGAATTCTCAGGAGTTGAGAAAATTCCTCCAAAGTAGGTACTAGTTGGTAATCAGGGAATGTGAAACAGTGGTGTAGAGGGTCAAAGAACTGGAAGAGAACTTTCACCATGTCTTCTTCAATGTTGGAGTTGACCAAGTTGAGAAGTCTACCATGTCTTTCACTGAAGAGAGAATTCTCTGGAATTTTGGAAGTAAGCTCCTTGAGTTGAGGAGGGATTCTCACAAGGTTGACTTGAATTGTTTTTCTGCGAAGGGATTCCATGACCTACAAAACAAGAACAAAGATGAAGATCCAAACCCTTGAAATGGTTAGAGGATGCATATGATGCTTTATGATGTTCATGATGTATGCACAAGCATATGTAAAAACAAGTCACACAAAATCCTAGTTTCAGGCTTGCATGAGGTTTCATAGGTAAGTACCCTCTTGAAGTTAGTTGGCTCAACCTGTCATATAAATAGTAACCGGGTTCTAAGGAGCTCAATATCACTGGATTATTTTCTATGTTCATTGTTTTGATTTAGCCACTTAACTGGCGACCAAAATATTCCAAGAAAACAATCCTCAATGAGTGTAGTATTGAGTATCTACCAACTTCGGACTGCACCAAAGCCGGTCATCTCACTACCCCTAATAAGGCCAAGATGGTCAAGTAAGGTTCTAAGAGTTCATTAGTGCTTCATGACATCACTCAGCGGCCCCGTATTCTCTTTGATTAACTCAAAGGCTACCGGTACTCACAAATATGTCGCACTAATATAGCTATTGCTTCAACTATGTCGGTATACCCCGCACAGTTTCCACAATGTATTGCTATTTACCTATGAATGTTTCCCAATAATCCGGGTGGAGGATTCAAACCCAAACAAGAGAACCGAATGTAAAGCAACCAAAACAAACAAGATAACCATGCAAAGGTGATCTAAACCCTAAGGTTACTTCACTTTTAGAGATATTCCCCAGTAGAGTCGCCAGTTCTGTGATACGGTGGGAGAACTGACTTGAGGTTTTGCATTTGTGTTCGCAAATGTTTCAGTTTAGCAAGAGTCGCCACCGAATTTTTATTTTATCCTAAGGAAAGGTCAAAAAGCACAGGAAAGACCTTTGAGATGTTTTCTTGGGTTCGGGGAGTAGATTATGAAAAGGGAAGGTGCAAGCACCCTTTTCATCCATGGTTATCCATGGGCTCTTAGTTACTTGTTTAGACCACTTGCTTTGCTTTTCAATTGTTTGAAATGGTGCTTTTCAATTGTTTGAAATGGTGCTTTGTGTGTGATTTTGAAAGATGTTTTGAAAAGAGGTCATCGTTGTGGCAACCTTTGTAATGATTCTTGTTTGAATGTATGCAAAGGTGTTTTTGTCTTTTGAAATGATTTGAATGTTTTTTTTTGAAAGTTTGTTTTGGGAAATGTTTTGAAATTGTGTTGTGAAGTGTGTTTGAAAATAGCAAGGATGTTTTGCAAGCTTTTGATCAAGTAACTAGAGCTATCTACCCTATTTTACTCAAAGATATTTCCTAATGTTTTTAACCCTTTTGACAGTGTTGTTTCACCATTGCATTTGGTGAACAACCTTGTGTTAGGATGTTAAATGGGACAGGCGCGGGTCATCGTATAGACCATGATAGCAATTGTGTCAAGTATCTTTGGCAATTTTCTTGAGGGACTTGATCATTTTTGTTTAGGCAACCAATATAGCGTCATCGAGGGACTATGATCTTTTGTTTTGTTTTTGTTTTGCCAAAGTACACAACATGCATACCATGGCCCATTTTTTGAAGGCAACAAGTGGATTATAACCCTAGGGGTGCAAGTGTGCATTGTGTTTCATTTTCATACATTTTTGTCTTTGATTAGGTCAAACTATTTGTTGATTTTGATTTTGCATACAAACCCTAATTCTCTAATCATGGCATATTTGAAAGCGTAAAGTGCGAGAATTTAAAGTTCTAAGCTATTACAACATGATTATGGGGATGGGGGTACAAATTTGAATGGGGGGTATTTGACAAGAAATATAAACCCTAATTTACTATTACATCCAAATTGAATCTCAAATGCATAAATATTTAAATGTATAATATTTAAATAAACAAGATAAATAAATCTCAAATAAAATGTATTATACAAAAAAAGAATTTTCATTTGTTTATGTATGTAAAAGTATTTTTAATGTAAAAAGTGTAAAGGAATAAATAAAAGATTTATTTTATTGTTTAAGGGATGAAGCCCTAATTTCTTTAAGAAAATAAATATTATATATTATTTATATACAAGAAATATATTAATATGTACAAAAATAAAATATATTGAAAAAAAAGTGTTTTTTAGTATAATTAATAATAAAAATAAAAATGTAATAAAAGTATATATATATATATATATATATATATATATATATATATATATATATATATATATATATATATATATATATATATATATATATATATATATATATATATATATATATATATATATATATATATATATATATATATATATATATATATATATATATATATATATATATATATATATATATATATATATATATATATATATATATATATATATATATATATATATATATATATATATATATATATATATATATATATATATATATATATATATATATATATATATATATATATATATATATATATAATAGAAAATAAAATATGTACAAAAATAAATTATATTTTAAATAAAATTTTCAGTGTGAATAAAAATAAGAAATAAAAATAAAAGTATCATTTTCATTATTTTCAAGTTTTAAATAAATTATAAAAGTATTTAAAGGCCTTTAATTGTTAGAAAAATCAAAATAAAATGCCAAATAAATGTAAAAAATTATGAAAATATTTTTTAAGCATTTTTTATGTTTGGAAATAAAATAACAAAGTCAGAAAAGAAAACAAAAAATCAAAAATGCAAAAATATAAGAAATTGGGCCAGGGGTGTGAAACTGAAAAAAGGGGTGTTAGAAGCAAAACTGATCAGGCCCAGCCCAAGCCAACTTCATCTTCTTTCTCTAGACAAAAACGCGCGCGCGCCTGGTTCAAAATGGATATCCTGCATACGAGCTCCATTGCAAAAACACATAACACAAAACTTGTAGAGAATTTCAATACGATTCTAACCATATAAAGCATTAATCTTAACTCTCAAAGACCATAGAGAATTTCTCTGGCCCTAAAATCTGACCTAGTTTTTTCAGCAAGTTCATGGATGAAATTCTCCTAGCACACTTAATATAAATGAAAGCTGAGCATATGTATGGCTTCCTAGCAATGAACACTACATTTTTTATTCACAACCCTAAGGCTAAATGTTCCCTAATAGAGAGATAGAAAGTGAGAAAAAACTTGTTTCAGTTGGATTCGAGTAGGGCAATGCAGTGCTTCTCAACAAGTTTTGAGGTGTCTGGTAGCTTTCCTGAACTTCACTTGATCTTTTCCAATAGCTAGCTTGCCTTGAATGTCCCTGAATCAACCTCTAGAACTCAACCTGCATAAGCTTGAAATGAAAATGGTGAACACTGTAAATGGAGTTACAGTTGGCAATGGAGGTTTGGGATAGCTTGAGTGAGTTGAATGGAAGGTGTTTGAAGCAAAAAGGAGCAAAACGCACAAGCCAAATTAGCTATGGCACTCAAGTTGCAGCACCTGCCCTGTTTTGTCAAAGAAGAGTGATTTCTGGATATGGGAGGTTTTGAGGCTCAAGCCCTCATGTTTCTTGCTCAAAGGGTTGTATGAAATATGTTTGCTAACAATGGCTAGTTTTCAAGTTGGGAGAATTTTTGCAAGTTTTCTTCTTTGTGAAGCCAGAATGTGTAAGTTGGTATCACATGCATGTACAAACCATATAACATGCTGCATACAATCCTCTTGATACTTGCAATTTTTGGATTTGATTTGGATTCTGAGATCTTGGCCCTATGCTTCAAAGATCATGTTTTGACATAAAGCATACCTTTTCCAAAATGGAAATGTACCTTTTTTCTAATTAAGGCTTAGTTTTATGTGCAATGTCCAAATGGCCAAGATAATGCATTAGCTCAGTGGATTTGCATTCAATTAAGGAGTTTAAAATGGTTTAGAGGCCTGCAAACTAGTACAAAGCATGCTGGTTTGAAAATGCCACTTGAGTGAACATGAATTTGCCATGGATACAAAGTGAGTTTTTGCCAACTTCAAGCATTCAATTCTCCCTAACCACATATGTGTTTGAGGAGTTCTTGGACAATTTGGAAAGCTTTCAACATGCTCTATAATCCATATTTGAAATGAAACTTGAGAATCCAAGTGGAACTATGTGAAAAATGGCCAAGAAGATGGGTCAAAATTCTGCCTAAACTAGGGCAAAATTTCTCTAAGTTAAAAGTTTTAGGGACCCTTATTCCAAAAATCATAACTTGATATCCAAGCTTCTTTTGAGAAAACTTTGTGATTAAAAGTTGTAGACTTTGTGGATTACTACAACTTTCATGTTGTAAGTTTTGTTTGAATCCATTTGTATCTTGGTGAAAATGTGGGATAGAGTTAGGAAAAATTAAGAAATTTTCATAACTTAGAAAATTTCTAAGTTATGAAATTTTTCAATTTCAAACCCTAATTTGCAATTTTGGGTTTCTTGATGAACAAGTTTCATAATTTGACACATCTTGATGAAAAATGACCCTTGGCACTTGATTTTGACCAAAAAGTCAAAGTTTGACTTTTCAGTGTACAGTCAAATTTTGATCAGTTGACTGAAAAATTCATCTGTCAATCCCATGTGTTTGAGATCTTTTGAACTTGTTGAATAGGTCAAGATGATGTCATTGAGTCCTTGAGTCCATGGTTGAGCTTGATTTGCCATTGGCTAGGTCAAACAGTCAAAAATTGCCTTTGTACAGTCAAAACCCAAAAAATGACCATTTTGCCCTTTTGGTGATCTGATCAAATTTCTTGTGGAGTTATGGTCCAAACTTGATCAAATGGTTCATATGAGTTCATAATATTGATGTGGGTCAAAATTCACGAGGTTTGACTGTAAATTGGCCACAATTTACTCTTTCCCCAATACAGCTGATTTCTAGGCCAATTGTCCAATTGACTGGGCAAAAATTTGATTCAAGGCTTGAAACTTGGTATGGACAAACTTATGAGTCCAAAAAGAAGTATGACAGTCAATTTGAGAATTGAAGGTCCAAAAATCCCTGTGCAAACTCAAACCCTAATTTAGGTCAACAGTGCAAGGAGGTGTCTTGAGCAGGGCAAACCCTAGCTTGATCTTGAGTTCCAAGAGCTTTGTGATGAGAAATGTTGATAAAGTGAGAGGGAAAGATTTGGGGTACAACACATAACTTCTTCAATTTTGACTCTATGAAGGTGTTCTTTGACTTTTTAGAAAGCTTGAGATGTCCTCTAAGCAACCTTTTTGGTCTCATCTCAATTGAGTCTTCCATGTTCATGTATGAAGCTTTGACAAAAAAATGTGTTTTTGTTGAGTTTTCAAAGTGACCTATAATGTCCAAATTCATATCTTCTTGTGAGTGCATATTTTTAACTTGGGAGCTGAAGATGAATTGTAGGGCATTGCATCCTCTTCAAAATGAGCTTTGGATGGGTCATTTTTGATAAAGTATGAGAAAGTTATGCTTGGTCAAAGTTGAGTTGACTTTTCCTACAAAACCCTAATTTAGCTACTTTTGGGTTTTGATGAATTGTGAGAAATCCTTGATGAATCATGATCAACCCTTAAATGATGAATAAAACTTCAAAATGAGAATGTTGGCCAAAAATCTTGAAGTTTGACTGTATGTGGGCCACAATTGACTTTTGCCCTAGCACAGTCGATTTTCAGGCTTTTGAGCAATTGATTAAGCAAATTTCCTCTACAAGGATTGAAACTTGACATGGATGATCTTGAGAACATATTAGGACAATGGTGAGTATTTGGGACCCCTTGGATTCAAGCATCTTGATGCAACATGAAACCCTAATTTGAGGTAGACTGCCTTAGGAGAGAGTTTGTCTGGTCAACCTTTGGACTTCCTTGAGCAATTTGAGGACCTCACTTGAAATGTATTGAGAAATATGGGAGGGTAAATTTTGGGGTACAACACGCATACATTACATCCACATATCATAAACATTGATAAAGCAAATACATTGCATCATACATTTCATACAATATAACTTTGTTTCAGCTAACATTTTACCCTTTTCAGGATAAGATTAAACAGCTACGATTAACAATATGAAATCAGATACAGTACGGATACGCTCCAGACACGGACGCCATTCTATTACTCATTCAGATTACGACTTCAGATACAGTACGGATACGCTCCAGACACAGATGTCATTCTGTTACTCGTTCAGATTGCAACTTCAGATACAGTACAGATACGCTCCAGACACGGATGCCATTCAAATACTCATTCAGATTTCAAATTCAGATACAGTTCAGATACGCTCCAAACACGGATTCCATTCTAATTCTCATTCAGATTCAACTTTCAGGATACAGTTCTGATACGCTCCAGACACGGATGCCATTCTAATACTCATTCAGATTTCAAATTCAGATACAGTTCAGATACGCTCCAGACACGGATGCCATTCTGATACTCATTCAAATCCAGACTTTAGATACAGTACAGATACACTCCAAACACTGATGCCATTCTGGTACTTAGTCAAAATCAACTTTCAGATACAGTTCAGACACGCTCCAGACACGGACTCCGTTCTGATACTCATTCTTTCAACTTACAACTTATAATTCAACAGACATTTTTTGATGGCATCTACAAGCCCATCTCCATCAATATTCTATCACTTCTCCAAATGGCATCTTTAAGCCCATTCCCTCAACTACACATCGTCGAGTGCAAATTTCTGGGCACTCTAGTGTCCAATCAGTCTCTCACCTTCGAGTCACAAATGGCAAAGCTCACCAATCTAACTCTTCAGGTTTAAGAAGATTGAACAGGGGCAGCTGTTGTACCCCAAAATTTTCCCTCTCATTTATCAAGATTATTTTCACAAGATCTCTTTAACTGAAGACTGGATTAGGGTTTGATCAACTCATGACATCTCATCATGCACTGATGACCCAAAATTAGGGTTTGAGTTTGCACAAGGATTTTTGGACTATCTATGTGTCATAGGACTTTCAAACATCATTATGGACCCCTAATATTACTCATGATAAGTTTCAAGCTTTGAACCACATTTTTTATCAGTCAATTGGACAGTTGACCTAAAAATCAGTTGTATTGGGAAAAAGTCAACCATGGCCAACTTGCAGTCAAACTTCATAGTTTTTGATCAGTATCAACATTTTAGACTCATATGTATCATTTGATCAAGTTTGGATTACAATTCCTCAATAAATTTGATCAAATCATCAAAAGGGCAAAATGGTCAAAATTAGGGTTTTGACTAAGGAAGGGAAATTTCTGATTTTTAACCTAGCAAATGGCCAATTAATTTGAAGCATGATTTCAAGGGTTAATTTTTATCATCTTTACCTAATTACATGATTCAAAACATTGCAATTTCATTAGGTTGACAGATGAAATTTGCAGTCAACTGATCAAAACTCAACTGTATACTGAAAAGTCAAACTTTGACTTTTTGGTCAAAATCAAGTGCCAAGTATCATAATTCGTCAAAACATGTCAAAATGTGAAACTTGTTCATCAAGGAATCAAAGATTGAAGATTTGATTTCAAAATTTGAATTTTTCTTAACTTAGAAATTTTTCTAAGTATAGAAAATTTCTTATTTTTCTCAACTTTAGGCCATTTTCCACCATGATACAAGATGATTCAAAGAAAGTTCCCAACATGAAAGTTGTAGATCTCTATGAAATCTACAACTTTGATTCACACATTTTTCCATAAAGAGTCTTGGATCTCAAGATATAATTTTATGAACACATGCTCATGAACTAAAATAACTTAGTGAAATTTTGCCCTAATTTAGGCAGGTTTTTGACCTACCTTCATGGAAATTTTTCACCTAGTTACAAGAGGTATCTTGAAATGAATTTCAAAGATGAGTTATAGAGAACATTGCAAGCTTTCCAAAATATCCAAGAACTCCTCAAGATCATTTTTGAGTAGGGAGAATCGAAGAGATGAAGTTGGCAATTTCTCACTTTTAATTCAAGCCATTTCATGAAGAACAAAATTCAAATTTGAACCTATGCTGCCTAATTCATGCTTTACAGGTCCCTAACTTGTTTATCACTTCATAATTTAATGCTTACTCAGTTGACAAAGATTTAATTCAAGCTCAAGAGCCTTTGTCCAAGTTGTAATTCCATAAATGCCATAAAGTGGCCATTGCCATTTTGAAAAAGCTTCACTTTTGCAACTTTCCAATTCTTGAGCATTGGACATGTCTTCTCTGCACACACAAGTCCTGCAGGCCTAAATCAAATTGTACAAAGCTTATACCAACCCCAAGAAGGCCAGTACAAGCATGTGAAGACTTGTCTCTTCACTTTGCTTCAAAAGCAAGAAAGTGTGCCAAAAGGCTAGAACTCACAAATCTATTGAGAAGCTGACTTGAAACCTTTTCCATGCTAATATACAAACACATTACAACTAGAAACACGATTGAAAGAGGCCTGAAACATTCAAACACTCCATATCACCAAAAAACTGTCAAAACTCGCAGTTTGTGCATAAGCATTGCAATCCATCATTTGGCTCGTGCGTTTCAATATTCAATCATCCAAACACTTTACCTACTTGATATCTAAGTGATCCAAACCATCATCCATGCACTGTAACTCCTTCTCCATCATCTTCCATTTTTGTTTTCAAAGCTTGCAGGTTGACTTGGATAGAGAGTTCCAAGCACTTCCAAAGCAAGGCAAGGATTGGAACACACTCAGGGAGGTTCAAGCAAGCTCAAGCAATCATCAGGCCTTCATAAAACTCACTCAAACTCCATTCACGATTTCAACTGAAAGAGGTAAAAATCTCAACTTCTATCTCTTCATACAGGCATCCATTGGTCACGATTTGTGAATAAACAATGTAGATATCATTGCTACAAAGTTGTACATATCTATAACTTGCATTTATTTGGCCTGAGTTGAGAGAATTTTGAACTTGAAGTTCCTGGAAAAATTAGGTTTAAATTTAGGGCTTTTAAAATTCGTTTTGATCTTTGATTGTTAGCTTACATGATTTATATGGTTAGAATCGTGAGACAAAATGGTACAACATTCATGTTATCAGTTTCCATTTTTATTGAGAGATGAGAAAGTTACAGAGCTTTTGGCTGGCTAGAGGAAGAAGACGAAGTACAAGGCCATGGAAGCGTTTCATGTTATGTTGTTTTTGCTTCACATAAATCAACGGATGTATAGCCACCCCAGTGGCAAGGTAGCGCGCTGGTGAGGCCCAGGTCATGGGTTCGAACCTTGGCGCTACCTTTTGTTTTTCTACTTTTCCATTTTTTTTTCTTTTTTGGCTGTTTTGCAGGTTTGGGCTTCAACACTAGGCCTTATGCTTTTTCCTAACATCCATCCCCTGATTACTCAGGATACCCCTGGCCCATTTATTTTCAATTATTTATTTTATTTTGTTTTTCTTCATAAAATATTCCTTTCTTAAATATTATAAAATCATAAAAAATATAAAATTGATAAACTTTATATTTTGTTTATTTTATTTTATTTTCTCATAAAAAATATTTTCACTTAGTTATATATTAACTATTTTTCTTAATAAACTTGTAAATATAATAGATTTATTTTAACTATTTTTATTCCCTCTTTTATTCATACTTGTAAATATTTATTTTGGCATATATAAGAACTAAATATTTTCATAAAATATTATTTATTATTTTTAATACAAAAATACATAAAAATAATACATAAGAACTTTATTTTCTTTTAAACTAGAAATTAGGTTTAACTTTGGTTTTCAATAATTAATTTCTTTTTTTTCTTAAGTTATTAGGTTTAATTCAAAATTTCTTTTCACATAAAAAACAAAAAAAAATATTTTCTTGCATGTACATAATATTGCATATTTAAATATTGTATTTGTTTATTCTAATATTCGTACAAATTCGATTTGGTTGTAATAGCTTATTTAGATTTACATTCTTGCAAATCCCCATTCAAATTTGTATTCCCCCTCCCATAAATTGTTGTAATAGCTTAGTAATCTTTACATTACGCAATTTACCGCTTTACATGCCATGTTAGTAATTAGGGTTTGTATGGCAAGATAAAAACAAATCAAATTGAAAACCCTAAATCCAAGAAAAAATCAAAGCATGAAAATAACACACTTGCACACAAGCACCCTTAGGGTTTCTCCACTTGGTTGCCTTATAAAAAAATAGCCATATTACGCATGCGAAGTATCTTGGCAAAACAAACAAGTATAATATCATAGTCCCTCGATGACGCTATTCTAAGTTGCCTTACAAAAATGATCTTGGTCCCTCAAAATGCTAAGATACTTTGAAACATTGCTAATCATGGTTATACGATGACCCACGCCCGTCCCGTTTACATCCAAAGATAGGGTTGCTTACCAAATCAATGGTAAGACAACAATGTCAAAGGAATAGAAAATGCATAAGAAAGACATTTGAGTAGGTAGATTACTTCTAGTTACTTGCTCTATTTTCAAACAACTATCCTTGCTATTTTCCAAAATAAACACACACATTTCCAAACATTTTACCAAACATTGAAACATTTTCAAAAAAGACAAACATATTTGTATACATTCTTACGAACGAGAATCATTACAAAGATTTCCAACAATGGCCTCTTTTACAAAATACTTTCAAAAAAAACACAAAGCACAATTTTAAAACAAAAGCAAGTGATCTAGCAAGTAACTAAGAGCCCATGGAAAACCATGGATGAAAAGGGTTCTAATACCTTCCCTTTTCATAATCTACCCCCCGAACTCAAGAAACAATCCCAAAGGTCTTTCCTGTGCTTTTTCACCTTTCCTTTTGGATAAAAGAAAAGTCGGTGGAGACTCTTGCTAACCGCAACATTTGCGATAAAACGTAAAACCTCAAGTCAGTTCTCCCACCGTATTACAGAAATCTTATGCAGATTTGGATCCATATTGACTTTCTCAAACCTAGCAAAATCCACTCCGAATTCTTCCATAATTAATGTAACAAAATAAGCATATGGTAGAAATTTCGATTTTGCATAGACTCTCAGCATATGAACCAATATAAGTCTTGCCAAATTAACACTTATTTCTTTCTTTCTTGCATAAATCAGCTGCATTTCCAAGTCAGACACAATGCAGTGGTTTCCAGCTCTTGGAAACATAATATAGACCATAAAGTAATGAAATAGTCGATCGTATATATAAAAGTTACCTGCACTTCAGGAGTCTCTGGATGGAATTACTCTACCTAGACCACGAATCTGTTTGGCACGGAATTCAGCTTCACTTAATCTCCCAATGCTGTAATAGAAATCCTTTTTCCGGTAGTCATCCCATGCCTCGTTTTCAAGATCATACAGGGAACTTCCAGTGTAGGGAATATGAAGAATCTCACCAACAACCTCAGGAGTTAGAGAGATTCGAATACCCATCACATATGTTACAATTTTTCCTTTGTGGGAAGTTAAGTTGCTGAAAAACACCCTTACCAGATCCGGATAATATGGACCAAATGAAGAAATTAATGGTTCTAGACCATAAGCAGTTAAATCATTTAGAAAAGAGAAGCATTCTTGGGGAAAGGATGATAGCATACCATATTTAGGATTGGACACTATTTTCCTTTGAAAGTCCTTTGTGAATCTTGCTTCTTGTTCTTCGGTGAGAGATGAAAGTATTGGATTAGAGGATGAATCAACCTTTTTCTTCCCTTTCTCTGAAGCTGACACCTTTCTTTTTTGTCTTGAAGCCATGGGTAAGGTATTTTAGGGTTTTGAGGATTTTAGGTTTTTTGAGAGAGAAGGGTGTTTGATGAGCTGAAGTTTGGATATGATTTGAGTAGATATAAATGAGTGGGTTTTATTATATGTAATGAAGTTTATTTGGCTTGGGAATATGAGAGAGAGAGGAATTCTGACCAATAAATATTTCTGTCATAAAAGCATGTTATAGTAGGTGCAATCGATTTGCATACAGATGCAATCGATTTGCACATAAAACAGAAGCAAAATAAAACTGAAACGCACAGAGTGCAATCGATTTGCACTTATGGTGCAATCGATTTGCACTTGAAACAGAAAGGTTAGAATTAAAAACACTCAGTGAGCAATCGATTTGCACTATTGTGCAATCGATTTGCATCAACCAAAGATGACCAAAAACATATTTTTCTTAAAATTAAACACCACTTAACATATATATCCACATATAGCATGGTTAAAAACATATATATAAAATCATAACAAGGATAGAAGGCACCTTATATGTCGTGTTCGTCAAGTATGCCAAGCTCTCGTCGAATCTTGTAAAACGGTTCTCTTGCCAAAGGTTTAGTAAAGATATCGGCAAGTTGATTATGAGTATCTACAAAGGTTACCTAGACATCTCCTTTAAGTACATGATCACAAAGGAAATGATGTCGTATGTCTATGTGTTTAGTTCTTGGATGCATGACTGGATTCTTCGTAATGTTTATCGCACTTGTATTGTCGCACCGTAGAGGAATGCATCCTAGATCGAGTCCGTAGTCACAAAGTTGTTTTTTGAGCCATAAAATATGAGCGCAACTGCTACCCGCTGTAATATATTCTGCTTCGGCCGTGCTAAGAGAAACGCATGCTTGTTTCTTGCAGGCCCATGATACTAATGCATTTCCAAGGATGTGACAAGTACCACTTGTGCTTTTTCTATCAGTTTTACAACCTGCATAATCCGCGTCAGAATAACCAACTAAGTTGCAAGCAATACCTTTAGGATACCATAATCCGACATTTGTTGTTCCTTTGAGATACTTCATGATCCTTTTCATCTCCGTGAGATGAGATTCCTTTGGATTTGCTTGAAAGAAAGCACAGAGACAAACACTAAACATTATGTCAGGACGAATTGTCGTCAAATATAATAAGGAGCCAATCATACCTCGATACTTTGTAATGTCGATGGAAACACCTAATTCATCTTGATCAACATATGTACCGGAACCCATTGGTGTAGACATTGCCTTACAGTTATCCATGTCAAACCTTTTCAAGAGTTCCTTGCAATACTTGGATTGGTTGATAAAGATGCCATCTTTTAATTGTTTGATTTGAAGTCCAAGAAAATAATTCATTTTACCCATCATGGACATCTCAAATTCTCCTTGCATCATTGCTGAAAATTCTTCACACATTTCTTGGTTTGAAGATCTGAAAATGATGTCATCAACATAGACTTGAGCTAGCAAAGTGTCATCTTTGATTTTCTTGATAAACAGAGTCTTGTCAACTTTGCCCTTTTCAAAACCTTTTTTGCATAAGAAGTTTCTTAAACGATCATGCCATGCCCTTGGTGCTTGTTTCAAACCATATAGAGCTTTTCTCAATTTAAATACATGAGATGGATTATTGAAATCTTCGAACCTGGGGGTTGCGTAACGTAGACTTCTTCAATGATATATCCATTCAAGAATGCGCTTTTGACATCCATTTGGAAAAGCTGGAAATTTAATGAGCAAGCATAGGCAAGTAAGAGACGAATATCTTCTAACCTTGCAACCGGAGCAAAAGTTTCTTCAAAATCTATTCCTTCTTCTTGATTGTAGCCTTGTTCTACCAACCTTGCTTTGTTCCGAACAATTATTCCATTTTCGTCAAGTTTGTTTTTAAACACCCATCTTGTTCCAATAATGTGTTTGTTGCTTGGCTTAGGGACAAGTTCCCAAACTTGATTCCTTTCAAATTGATTTAATTCTTCTTGCATAGCGATAATCCATTGGTCGTCGCCTAAGGCTTCATCAACTTTGGAAGGTTCAATTTGAGAGACAAACGCCATGTTTAGGCAAGCATCTTTGAGATTTAATCTTGTTGTCACACCTTGACTTAGAACACCAATAACTTTATCGATAGGATGATCTCTATGAGTTCTCCATTCTTTTAGTAGATCATTGAGATTTGATTCTTGTTGGGGTGATTCTTTCAAGTTGAATTGGTTGATCTTTGGAAGTATTTTCTTGAGGACCTTCTAGTATTTCATCATCATCATTATCACAAACAATATTATCCTCCTTGGAGGGGTTAGATTCATCAAAAGATACATGCATTGATTCTTTTACCTTTAAGTATAACCTCATGTGTGACTTCGTCTTCTATCAAGCATTCATCCTTGGTGAACTTGATCTTGAAGCCCTTGTCACAAAGTTGGCTAATACTAAGAAGATTGTGCTTTAGTCCTTCAACATAAAGAACATCTTCAATGGATGTGAAAGGTGGAGCACCAACTTTTCCTTTTCCAAGGATTCTTCCCTTATTATTGTCTCCATAAGTGACAAAACCCTTGGCCTTTAGCACTAGATTTTAAAATTGGTTTATATCTCCCGTCATATGCTTTGAACAACCACTATCAAGATACCACAGATTGCATGTGGTCTTCAAGCATACCTGTAAAACAAATTAGGCTTTGTTAGGTACCCAAGTTGCTTTGGGTCCTTCATAATTAGTGCCTTTCTTTACCCACACATAATGCCTGCTTGCCACACTAAAGTTTTTAACATAGCAAGCATTAGGTGTATGGCCTTTAATACCACAATAAAAACAAGTAGGTTCAAAGTTACTTCTATATCTAGAAGGATAAGATTTCTTCTTAGGAAATGTTTTCTTTTTAGGATAGTTATGAACTATTTTAGGTTTGTTCACTTTCTCTTTGGATGATTGATCACTGGCCTTAACAAAGATAGTTTTATTAGAACTTGGTTTTGAAAACTTTGAATATCCAAGTCCACTTTTATCATTGGAGTATCTTTGTTGGCCAAGAACACCTTCCAATCCAATTTGGCCTTTTTCATATCTTTCAATGACTCTTTTTAATTGGACAATTTGGAAAGAGAGTGATTCACAATTTTTGCATACAAAATTTTGTTTTTGTTCATGACTTGATTTTTGTTTTTCTTCTTCGAAATCTTTTTCCATAGATTCACATTTTTCTTCTAAGGATGAAATTTGTTTCTTTTGTGATGAAATAGTTTTATACAGAATTTTGCATTCATTCAATAGTTCATCTATAGCACCTTGTGTATCACTATCAAAAAGATAAAATTCATTACTAACCTCATTGTCTTCATCATCGGAATGGTGTGAGGCCATCAATTCTAGATTTGCACTTTCATCACTATCGGAATCAAATGAGGAACTTATTTCATTATCCTCCCATGCAACATATGCCTTTTTGTTCTTGAATCCCTTTTTTCTTTTGAAGCCACCTTTCTTGGAGATTTTAGGACAATCTGGCTTGATATAACCTTGCTTACCACATTCATAACATGTGACTTCTTGTGTTGATGTGGAAGCTTCCTTTTTCTTGAATTGTTTATTTCCTTTTGAATGAGAAAAGGATTTGTCATTTCTACCAAAGAACTTACCAAGCCTTTTAACAAGAAGCATGAAATTTTCATCTTCTTCCGGATTGTCTTCCTTCTCAACTTCCTTGGAATCTATCTTCAAAGCAATATTCTTGGATTTCTTCTCTTGATTTTCATGTTTTTCAAGTCTTCGAGTTCCGTTTCATATTCTTGAATTTTCCCAAACAATGTTGCGGATGTCATGGAGGAAAGACTTTTATTTTCTGAGATTGTCGTTACCTTTGGTTGCCATTCCCTAGTTAAGGACCTAAGTACTTTCAGAATTAGTTCATCATTTGTCAAAGTCTTACCAAGAGTACTTAGATGATTTGTCAAGTGCACAAATCTCTTTTGTAGGTCAAGAATGGTTTCTCCGGGCTGCATTCGAAATAATTCATATTCTTGACTCAGGGTATTTAGTCTTGATGTTTTAACTTCAACCGTTCCTTCATGAGTTTGTACCAATGTATCCCATATTTCTTTTGTTGTTTTTCATGCTGAGACACGGAAGAATTCATCCATGCTAAGTGCACCTTGAAGAAGGTTTATTGCCTTTTTATCATAGAGAACTTTCTTCTTATCATATTTGTCCCATGTAGTTTTAGGCTTTGATGACCAGCACCATTGATTACCTTTATAGGGATAAATGGACCATTCTCGACGACATCCCATATTTCTTCTCCTTGTGCTTCTAGATGTGCCTTCATGCGTATTTTCCAGAAGTCAAAATATTCACCACAAAATAGAGGAGGCTTGTTGTTACTACCACCATCTCTGAAAACGGGATTTTGATTTGCGGAAGCCATTCTGGATCTTTTAGGAACATGTTACCTATAACCTGCTCTGATACCAATTGTAAGTACGAAGTGCGCCTAGGAGGGGGGTGAATTAGGTACTTTAAAAATTCTGGTTTTAGTGATGATGGATATTATTTTTCTGGATTATGGTGAGTTTAGGAAAGAGTAAAGTGTAGAAAAATAAAGAGACACGAGCGATATATCCTGGTTCCCCTTACAGTCCGAGAGTACTCCATTCCCCTTTCAACATGAAAGATATTTCCTTATTGTGGCAAACTTAAACAAGAACTACCAAAAAAGCCAAGAACAATCCTCTTGGACCAAGAACAATCCTCTTGGATTTTTACTATGTCAACAATGAGAACAATCCTCTCAAAGTGACTACACTTGTATCCAACAATCCTGGAAAGACAAGATTTATAAAACCACTTAAACTTATTTCCAACAATCCTGGAAAAATAAGTAAGTATCTATCAATATTTGATTTTGAGTGAGTTGAGTAGTAATGATCACTTAGAGTGATTTAATCAATGAATGATCTTCTCTTCCAATGATAATAATGTACAATGACTCAAGATATAATGCTCAAAGTTTTCTATTTAACAATATGTGAAAGTGTGCAGAAAACTTATGTATGAAAGTGAAGAAAAGCTTGAGTTTGTATTTTGAAAATTCAGAAAATATATTTGGAAGAGGTGTTGAAAAAGATTTTGAAAATGAGTATTTATATGTTCATAGCACCTTTTTGAAACATCATAAAGTTCTGTAAATGAATCATGAACAATTTCCAAGATTGAGTGAAAGGTTTCCATGAAAAGGTATTATGAACAGACATGTGCAAAGCTGCTGTTTTTCAAAATCGTGCAGCACGCAATCGATTGCACCCTTTGTGTAAATCGATTGCATGGGGTTTCAACAGCTATATTTTCAAAAGTTTTAAGTGTGCAATCAATTGCACAAGAGTGTAAATCGATTGCATGTGAAGTCAGTAGAAAAAATTGATTGAGTGCAATCGATTTCACAAGCAATGCAAATCAATTACACTGAGAAACAGTAGCAAATGTTTTGAAATTTTTAAGCATGCAATCGATTGCACTAATATGCAAATCGATTGCACTGAGAAACAGTAGCAAAAGATCTGAAAAATTGAAGCATGCAATCGATTGCACTAATATGCAAATCGATTGCACTCAAGTAAAAAATGAATTTTTAACTTAGAAAAAACATGAGTAAGGATTTAAAAACATTTCTTTTCACCATTGAGCATCTATGTCTTAAGTTCAAAGTAAGTATTATCATTATACCTTGAAAGCTGCTAAGAGCTTGAACTGAAGACTTTGTCCATAGATGCCTTGAGCTTGATCAAAAATCTTTGCATTCTTTGTCAATCATGGTTTGTCTTCATCAAAAAAATTTTCATTTGAGAAGCTTGATTTTACAAGAACAAGTTAGAAGCTCAAGACAAGTTGACTTTGTGATTAAAACAACTTTTCAAGAATGGAATGGTAACTTTCTTCCTAAAATGGAAAATTGGTTTGGACAATGCTTGGAACACTTGGATAATAGCTCAAAAGCAAGTGTAATCTTCTGATTATGGATAGATCTTGAGGTTTAGAGGCCTGCAAAACAATATTGTGCAGCATAGGTTTGCAATTGACTTCTTGTTCATCACAAAATGGCTTGTAAATTAAGTGACAATACCCTAACTTCATCTCTTCGATTCTCCATACTCAAGAATGATCTCAAGGAGTTCTTGGATATTTTAGAAAGCTTGTAACATTCTATACAACCCATCTTTAAATTGATTTTGAAGATTCCCCTTGGAACTATGTGAAAAAGTGTCATGAAGTTAGGTCAAAATCATGTCCAAATTAGGGCAAAATTTCACTAAGTGTTTTGTTTCATGACCCTATGTTCATAAAATTGTAATTTGGGATACAAGAATTTTTGGAAGAAGTTATGTGAAGAAAAGTTGTAGATTTCATGGAAATCTACAACTTTCATGTTGGAAGTTTCTCTTGAATCATCTTGCATCATGATGAAAATTTGGCTCAAAGTTATGAAAAAATAAGAAATTTTCCATACTTAGAAAAATTTCTAAGTTAAGAAATTTTAACATTTCATGATGAAATCTTGAATTCTTGATGAACAAGCTTCATATTTTGACATGTTTTGATGAATTGTGATCTTTGGTACTTTAATTTGACCAAAAAAAGTCAAAGTTTGACTTTTTAGTATACAGTTGACTTTTGATCAGTTGACTGAAAAATTCATTTGTCAATCCAATGGACTTGCAATGTTTTGAACCATGTCATTAGGTCAAAATGATGCAATTGGACTCTTGAGATCTTGCCTTAAACCAATTGACCATTTTCTAGGTAAAAAATAAAAAATTTCCCTTTCCCAGTCAAAACCCTAATTTTGACCATTTTGCCCTTTTGGAGATTTGATCAAATATCTTGAGGAGTTGTGATCCAAACTTGATCAAATGATACACATGAGTTTAAAATGTTGATGTGGACCAAAAATTATGAAGTTTGACTGTGAATCGGCCATAGTTGACTTTTTCCCCAGTATAGCTGATTTTTAGGCCAACTGCTCAATTGACTGATCAAAAGTGTGATCCAAGGCTTGAAACTTAACATAAGTAATCTTGGGGGTCCATAATGATCTATAAAAGTCATATGGGGCATTGGAAGTTCAAAAATCCTTGTGCAAACTCAAACCCTAATTTTGGTCATTAGTGCTTAAGGAGATGTCTTGAGCTGATCAACCCTAGTGCAGTCTTGAGTCAAAGGAGATCTTGTGAGAAAATTATTGATAAGTGAGAAGGCAAATTTTGGGGTACAACATGCCTAAAAGACTCTTCTTAGCAGGGGCAAGTTGTTTTTTCCCAGTATGATGCTTTTTTTAGTTGATCATCCTTAAAAGGCAAGGCTTGAATATTTTGTCAAACCAAGAAGGTGTCAGGTTTAAGTCAATATAGGGAAATTACATTGAGATTCGACATATCTCTCCACGAGTCAGTCGACTAAGTAGACTATCTCGTGATAATTCCCTTGAAGATCATGTTGTCCTGGGCACAAATTGTGCCCCAAAGTTATTGAATACAGGGGCAATCCATATTTAACAGGATTTATTGCTATGGCTTTTCTCAAGCATGAGGTTTCCTGGACTCTCTTTTCCTAGTAAATACACCAGAAGGTTCAAACGTTGGTTCCCAATAATATTATTTTTGACCTCTCTATGTTGTGGATTTAGATTGGGAGTGTGCATTTATTTTGCACGTGAAGACTTTATCTCCTCAGCAGGAATATGTTGGTATTTCCCCATAAAAGTTCACTCAGATCATTCTTGTTGATACGTGCATGATCTTCTGGTGTTTCATAAATAGTTGGAGATGATACCAATTGATGTATGGTGCGGTGTTGGGTTTGTGATCCCATTTTCCCCAGCCAAGTCTTGGTTCATTGTAATTTCGGGTTTGAATGGTCTAAGGCCTCTATCCCAGATTCCCCAGCGAAGTCTTCCCTCATATGACGAAAGGTCTTGTGCCCTTGGTGTGCTGAGATGGAACTATTTGCAAAATGTCACTCTTTTTGGAAGTGTTGGCATTATCGTTGGTATTTATTCCCCAGGAAGGCTATCCAGGGCATCTTTTGTTGGAATAAGTTTGCATGATATGAAGACTCAATCCAAGATTCCCCAGTGAAGGCTTCACTTATTTGATAAAAGTCTTTTCTCCCCGTGCATGCTGAGTTGGACTCATTTGCGAAGCATTTCCCTTTCGGCAGTACTTGCATTTTGTTTGATTGCCCGATAGTCATGCAAGGGCAATGTTTCATTTAAGAAGTGTTGAAATGGTTATCAACTTTTTGGGTTTTCTCCTGCCAGGTGCTGGGTTTAATTTAAAATCCCCATAATTTTGATTTCTTGCTGTTATGTTTGACTTCTTAACTCTCCAAGTTATTACCCCTATGAGGTTTCATACTTTCTCCCCAGAGAAGTTGGTGCAAAACTCATGCTCAATATTGAAGAATGCATCTCGATTTCCCCTCAACAATGTGGTGTTGTCCTCCCCATTGAAGTTAGCACGAGGTCTCCAGTTGGTATCTCAATGATGAGGCACTATCTCCCCTAGTGAAGTCTGTATGATATTTTCCTAATGAAGTCAGCACGAAATCCTCACTTGATGTTTTGACGATATGGTTTTCATCTGCCTTATTGAGATCAGTATTGCAATCCCCAGTAGAAGTACGGACCGTGAAACATTTGTTTTCCCCATTGAAGTATGTGTGCTATTCCCCGGTGAAGCCTGGAGAAGGATGTTATATCCCTGTATCTGTACTGATTTATTGTATGATGCGATTACTTTCAGATTATGTTCCTTCCCAGTGAAGTTAAGCCGTGAAATGGAATCTGTTTCCTCAGTTGGTGCTTACTTTCTCTTGGAATGTTCATCTTGGATGCGATTTAGCCGAGTATTGACTGTACCCGAGTTGGTTTTGTCTGTTTATCCCCAAAGTTATATGTCTATTTTGTTAGCATATACATAATAACACTCATACATTCATACATACATCATACATAGTTGAATTTAGCAAATCATTGCTCATTCACATTCGTTAATATTTTTTTGACATATTACCCTGTTTTACAGAGTTGTGTTGTCCTCTCTCCAATAGAATGTCAGTCTTAAGCAGAAAGTGTATATTCTTTCAATTTCCCCACTGAGTTATCCCTCGTGGAAGATTTTTGCTTTAGCATTCCTATACAGCTCTTTGTCTGGATAGATTGGGTTTCCCTCTTGAGTTTATTTCTCAAAGGATGTATTTTGGTTGACTGTTTTACTCCAGTTTATTTCATGTTTGAATCTTTGTTTCCCAGCAATATTATTACTTTGGATTTCTGCACGCTTCGAGCCTTGGTTTGAGAATGTGCATTTATTTTGGCACGAGAAGATTTTATCTCCTCAGCAGGAATATGTTGGCATTTCCCCAGGAAGTCATGATTCATTCCCCAGTAAGTCATTTTTTCTTTCCCCAGGAAGCCATATTGCTTTCCCCAGAAAATCATTTTTACAATCCTGCCCATAACGGCAAGTAGCAGGTCTCTTTATTTGAGCAACTTGTACTTCCCCGTAAAAGTTGATGTTACTTTTTTGCTATCTCCTCTATGAGTGGATAGTTTGCAGTTCATTGTCAAATTACTCCAGTGGATGGCAAGTCTTTCAATATCGCAGAGACAGTTTGTTGTGAAATCTTTACAAGTGGTAGTCTCTTTATTTGAGACAGCTTATATACTATCCTTTCCAGGCGGAATTCCTTGGTTAAAGAAGAAGTTGAGACCCATTCTAGGTGAAACGCCATGATTTTGGGAAACGTGTTTTTGTCAGTATATCTTTTTGTTACCATCAGTGAATGTTGGTAGTTCACCGTCAGTGAACATCGGTGCTATGATATTTTCTCTCTACCTTGAGTGAAAGTGGGTAGTTCATCGTTAGTGCACGTCAATGTTATTATCTTACTACTTTAAGTAAACATTGGTAGTTCACCATCAGTGAATGTTGGTGATTATTATCTTTTTGATACCTTCAGTGAACGTTGGTAGTTCACTGTCAGTGAATGTCGATGCTATGATATTTTCTCTTACTACTTTCAGTAAATGCTGGTAGTTCACCATCAGTGAATATTGGTGATTGTTATCTTTTTGCTACCTTCAGTGAACGTTGGTAGTTCACCGCCAGTGAATGTTGGTGATATGATATTTTCTCTTACTACCTTCAGTAAACGTTGGTAGTTCACCATCAGTGAAGGTTGGTGATTTTTATATTTTTTCTACCTTCAGTGAACGTTTGTAGTTTACTGTCAGTGAACGTCGGTGCTATGATATTTTCTCTTACTACCTTCAGTAAATGTTGGTAGTTCACCAGCAGTGAACGTTGGTGATTGTTATCTTTTTGCTACCTTCAGTGATCGTTGGTAGTTCACCGTCAGTGAAAGTCGGTGCTATGATATTTTCTCTTACTACCTTTAGTAAACGTTGGTAGTTCACCATCAGTGAACGTTGGTGATTGTTATCTTTTAGCTACCTTCAGTGAACGTCGGTATTTCACCGTTAGTGAACGTCGGTGCTATGATATTTTCTCTTATTACCTTCAGTAAACGTTGGTAGTTCACCATCAGTGAACGTTGGTGATTGTTATCTTTTTTCTACCTTCAGTGAAAGTTGGTAGTTCACTATCAATGAACGTCGGTGCTATGATATTTTCTCTTACTACCTTCAGTAAACGTTGGTAGTTCACCATCAGTGAACGTTGGTGATTGTTATCTTTTTGCTACCTTCGATGAACGTTGGTAGTTAACCGCCAGTGAACGTCGGTGCTATGATATTTTCTCTAACTACCTTCAGTAAATGTTGGTAGTTCACCATCAGTGAACGTTGGTGATTGTTATCTTTTTGCTACCTTCAGTGAACGTTGGTAGTTCACCGTCAGTGAACGTCGGTGCTATGATATTTTCTCTTACTACCTTCAGTAAACGTCGGTAGTTCACTATCAGTGAACATTGGTGATTGTTATCTCTTTGCTACCTTCGGTGAAGTTGGTAGTTCACCGTCAGTGAACGTCGGTGCTATGATATTTTCTCATACTACCTTCAGTAAACGTTGGTAGTTCACCATCAGTGAACGTTGGTGATTATTATCTTTTTGCTCCCTTCAGTGAATGTCGGTAGTTCACCGTCAATGAACATCGATGCTATGATACTTTCTCTTACTACCTTCAGTAAAAGTTGGTAGTTCACCATTAGTGAATGTTGGTGATTGTTATCTTTTTGCTACCTTTAGTGAACGTTGGTAGTTCATCGTTAGTGAACGTTGGTTCTATGATATTTTCTCTTACTACCTTCAGTAAAAGTTGGTAGTTCACCATCAGTGAACGTTGGTGATTGTTATATTTTTTCTACCTTCAGTAAACGTTGGTAGTTCACCGTCAGTGAACGTCGGTGCTATGATATTTTCTCTCCACCTTCAGTGAAAGTTGGCAGTTCATCGTTAGTGAATGTAGATGTTATTCTCTTACTACCTTCAGTAAATGTTGGTAGTTTACCATCAGTGAACGTTGGTGATTGTTATCTTTTTTCTACCTTCAGTGAACGTTGGTAGTTCATCGTCAGTGAACGTTGGTGCTATGATATTTTCTCTTACTACCTTCAGTAAAAGTTGGTAGTTCACCATCAGTGAACTTTGGTGATTGCTATCTTTTTGCTACATTCAGTGAACGTTGGTAGTTCATCGTCAGTGAACGTCGGTGCTATGATATTTTCTCTTACTACCTTCAGTAAATGTTGGTATTTCACCAACAGTTAACGTTGGTGATTGTTATCTTTTTGCTACCTTCAGTGAACGTTGGTAGTTCACCGTCAGTGAACGTCGGTGCTATGATATTTTCTCTTACTACCTTCAGTAAACATTGGTAGTTCACCATTAGTGAATGTTGGTGATTGTTATCTTTTTGCTACATTCAGTGAACATCGGTATTTCACCGCCAGTGAACGTCGATGCTATGATATTTTCTCTTACTACCTTCAGTAAATGTTGGTAGTTCACCATCAGTGAATGTTGGTGATAGTTATCTTTTTGCTACCTTCAGTGAATGTTGGTAGTTCACTGTCAGTGAACGTCGGTGCTATGATATTTTCTCTTACTACCTTCAGTAAACGTTGGTAGTTCACCATCAGTGAACGTTGGTGATTGTTATCTTTTTGCTACCTTCAGTGAACGTTGGTAGTTCACCGCCAGTGAACGTCGGTGCTATGATATTTTCTCTTACTACCTTCAGTAAACGTTGGTAGTTCACCATCAGTGAACGTTGGTGATTGTTATCTTTTTGCTACCTTCAGTGGACGTTGGTAGTTCACCGTCAGTGAACGTCGATGCTATGATATTTTATCTTACTACCTTCAGTAAACATCGGTAGTTAACCATCAGTGAACATTGGTGATTGTTATCTTTTTGCTACCTTCAGTGAACATTGGTAGTTCACCGTCAGTGAATGTCGGTGTTATGATATTTTCTCTTACTACCTTCAGTAAACGTTGGTAGTTCACCATCAGTGAACGTTGGTGATTGTTATCTTTTTGCTACCTTCAATGAACGTTGGTAGTTCACCGTCAGTGAACGTCGGTGCTATGATATTTTCTCTTACTACCTTCAGTGAACGTTGGTAGTTTACCATCAGTGAACGTTGGTGATTGTTGTCTTTTTGCTACCTTTAGTGAACGTTGGTAGTTCACCGTCAGTGAACATCGGTGCTATGATATTTTCTCTTACTACCTTCAGTAAACGTTGGTAGTTCACCATCAGTGAACATTGGTGATTGTTATCTTTTTGCTACCTTCAGTGAACGTTGGTAGTTCACTGTCTGTGAACATCGGTGCTATGATATTTTCTCTCCACCTTCAGTAAAAATTGGTAGTTCATCGTCAGTGAACTTAGATGTTATTCTCTTACTACCTTCAGTAAACGTTGGTAGTTTACCATCAGTGAACGTTGGTGATTGTTATCTTTTTGCTACCTTCAGTGAACGTTGGTAGTTCACCGTCAGTGAACGTCAGTGCTATGATATTTTCTCTTACTACATTCAGTAAATGTTGGTAGTTCACCATCAATGAACTTTGGTAATTATTATCTTTTTGCTACCTTCAGTGAACGTTGGTAGTTCATCGTCAGTGAACATCGGTGCTATGATATTTTCTCTTACTACCTTCAGTAAATGTTAGTAGTTCACCATTAGTGATTGTTGGTGATTGTTATCTTTTTGCTACCTTCAGTGAGTGTTGGTAGTTCACCGTCACTGAACGTCGGTGCTATGATATTTTCTTTTACTACCTTTAGTAAAAGTTGGTAGTTCACCATCAGTGAACGTTGGTGATTGTTATCTTTTTTATACCTTCAGTGAACGTTGGTAGTTCACCGTCAATGAACGTCGGTGCTATGATATTTTCTCTCTATCTTCATGTAAACGTTGGTAGTTCACCATCAATGAATGGTAGTGTTATACTTCTCTTTCTACCTTCAGTGAACGTTGGTAGTTCACCATCAGTGAACGTCGGTGTAGTTATTCTTTTCTCTTTCTACCTTCAGTGAACGTTGGTAGTTTCACCTTCAGGGAAAGTTGGTGTATCCTTTTACCTTTTACCGTCATCCGTGAGTCGGTATCTTTTTGATCTTCTACCTTCGATATTGAGTTGGTAGTTCACAGTTATCTGTCGATCGTTGTTATCCACTTCTTTTTCCTTATTTAATGAGTTTGTGATACTTTGTCTCCTATCAGGCTTTACCCCAGTAGATTTGAGTCTTCTATTCCCCAACGGAGTTGATTTTCCTTCAATGGAGTCAAGTTTCTTTCCTCAGTAGGGAAGGTAATTCTTTCTGGAAAATTACTTTCTTATAGGCTCGTTGCTTGCTTTGTTAAGTGTTTCCTCATAGAAACCTCACTTTGCCTTCAATTATGGTTTTGGATTTCCCCATACAAAGTCATCCCCAGAGTTGTGTCATTCCCAATGATTTATTTTCCCGATGGATTCTCTTTGGCATCTCTCTCCGAAAAAGTTTCAAGTCGTAATTTTATCTACGTTATTATCCCCAATAATGTTCTATGTTTCTCACAGAATCCTCTATGTCTGCATTCATAACCATAAGCATTTCATGACACCTTAGGGTTTAAAAATGGGGTCTTCTAATATTTAAGTATCTTCAATCTCGTCGAGACGAAGGTGTCTACCTTCATATCTCCGGATAGAAGACACTTAAATAGGGGCAGCTGTCATACCCCATTTTTTACCCCTAATTTGTTCATTCATAACACCATATACATTTACATCATAAATCTTTCATTCATTTGAGATCTTAAAGCATGTGATCAAATGGATCTTGGCATTAGCGTTTCCCCCTATAAATTGAGGTTACTACCTCTTTCAAGTTGAGTCCACTGTTTCATTTATCACTCTTGGTATAAAACCAGGGTTTTGGATTTACGAGTATCATGGGTATTTTCCTTGGCAATATTCCTCAAAATACAAAGTTTTCTTCATCGGAATTTTCTTCGAAGAAAAAATGCATTAGGGTTTATCCTATCTTGCTTGAGAATTGATAATGATTCTTCAACAAAGTTCGTCATTCTAAGGTCTACATCTTATCATGCTTGAGTTTGTCGGCATTTCGATTGAAAGTCATTGGACCTCATACTTTAAGTCCTATCATTCATCTTTAAGTCGTCCCTCAATACATCAATCTTGTTTCAAGATTAATAGTTATCAAGCTAGGACGATTTTGTGGATTAAATTACGAAACATGAATCTTGGCATGGAAGATGTGATTGAAATTTCTTTGTAAGCAGAGTTTGGTTTCCTATTCAATTATTTGGTTGCTTACAAATTATTTTGGATTTTAATTGAACACTAAAAGTTGAGTTTGGAAAGTTCATGTTTATGGCTTACTTGAAATGCAATTTACAAGTGATAAGCTTCTCTTCGCCTGTGGCACGTTAGAAGCGCCATCGGAGCGACTCCGATTGGTAAGCTTTGAACCTTCATTTATCGTCACTTTCTCACTTGATTTTCAATGAGGTAATTGTTGTTTGAACTTCTGTAAATTGAAATCTTGAGATCGCATAACCGTAAACCATTTCGAACGCACATTTTTAGATATTATCTCTTTCGTTTTCTTCGGTTGAGAGATGAGAAGTGTGACGATATCATTATTTTGGAGCTGAAGAACAAAATTATTGTGTTAGAATCGAAACAAATCGGATGAAGCATTGAGGCGTTGTTTCGTGAGCAAACATAGCCTCGAAGAAGAAGAGGTAGCAGTAGAGATGTGAGACGGAGCACATCAAAATGAGGCCGGTGACTGAAGGTGTTGTTGGCGATGACTTGAATCGAAGAAAGGTGACGAAAAGTCGTCACAGCGTTGTGGTTGAGGAAGTAGATTAAACAGATGTCCAAGACGGCGTTGCTTCTTTACAGATCGATGATAGAATCTTAAGCCACGACTGAGTTTGCGCGAAGAAGAAGCAGTGAGACGGTGACTTGAGCGAATGCAAAGGAGTCAACGGAGCGACGGTTGTGTTGCATCGAAGAAGAAGGAGTTGTAGCGGCTGGAAAGCGTGAAACCGTGATGATTGAATCCAAAAGGTGGGCGTCAGAGCGGAATCGGTGGTGGTGAGAGTGGCCGCGATTTTGAGAGGAGAGGAAAGAGTGTTTTAAGAAGAAGATGAAATGACTTCTTAACCCTAGCATAACATCTAAACGACAATGCTCTGCATCATTTTTTTTTTACTAAATAAAAATTGAAATGAAGATAAAGACTGAGATTTTGGAAAAAGAAATTTGGGCCGAAGGCCATGTTGTAGGTAGGCTGAAGGCCTGTTATAAAAAAAAAATTTGGAGCTTAAACAAATTGCTCCCTGGATCTTTTTGACTGGGCCTTAGCGCCATTTTTTACCACACCCTTTTTCTTAATTCTCACCTCCCTAATATTTTTCCTTCCCATTTTAATTGTTTTAGTTTCTTTTCTTGATTTTAGGTATTAAAAATAATATAATAATAAAAATAATAAAAAATATATGAAAAAATGCTTTAGATTTTTTTTAAAGTGTTTTAATTAGGTTTTATTCTTACTATTTCCTCATTTTTTTCTTGATCTCTTTTTAAATCAAGTTTAACATCATGTTTTATGTGTTTTATTTGTGTGATATTGATTAAATAAGATGCTTGAGTATTGACAATTATTTTGTATTAATGTCATGCTCCTTTAGGATTCCATGAGACGATTAATCTCCCTTTGATCGTTTTATGATTATTAGACCTTAGGATGTTGGTAGAAGCATGATGATATCAGGATAGTCCCCTCATCTCCTCCCATCTTCTTTAATTTCAAAAATCTTCTTTCTCCTTTTGGAAACTCTTCTTATTTCTAAACTTGAATCGCTTTCACAATAAACTTGGACTTATGTCCATGCATTTTCAAAATATTTTCTTAATTGAACTTTAATAACCTTACTAATACTTTGACATTTTTTTGTGAGAAGACTAAAAGTCAATCAATCTCATTCAAACTATCTTTTCCATTTTGGATTTTTACTTTAAATTTTTCTCAAAAGATTAGACTCTTGTCAATCCTTGTAGTGATGTGAGCTAATATACTTCTACAATATGTAGTGAAGTGAGGTATTTTCCACTTGGGTGTTGAGTGAGGAATTGTTGATTTTAAAATCCAAGCCATATCCTCCACTTTGAGATGATGCAAATTCTCCTTTCTCATGATTTTGGTTAGTAAGTATGTTTTCCACACGGACAATGACAATGATGTCTCGTCTCTTAAAATTAACCAACACACTTGTGTTTTAAGATTTTTAAAGGAGAACTACGAGTGTTCTGATTCCTCCTGAGATATGTAGGCACTGGATTGTAGATCCGGGCGAACGCAATAGTAATAAACTTTCTTTTTACCAAATTGATTCATTCATGCAAATAACTCTTTTTAATAGCCAACATACACAGATTTTCAAAGAGGTTCATGCGGAGTACCGCAAATGTTTAGGATTCTAATACCTTCCTGTTTACAGTGATTTCTGGTAAACAACCGCTAGTCCTCCAAACTATTAAATAATCTTAATGACTGTTATTTAATCTCTCTAATAGAGCCCAAGTATCTATGGACCCAGGAGGTAAAGTGGTGAACCATGTGAAAGCGTTCTTAGTTAGGGAACTTGGGAAATATTTGATCCTAAGGTCTTCATTATTTGATATATCTCCTGCTTCGGTTAGATACCTGGCTATGTGTTCGACTGTTGATTCATTGGTATCTCCAGCGAACTTTGTAAACTTAGGGACTTTATATCCCCTTGGTAAATCAGTGTGTATTATGTAATCTAATATAGGAAAGGCATAATTTGGCCTTCTAATTCCTGTGTTGAGGCTATTCTGGGCCATGATTCTCTCTATCATGGCGGTTAAATTATTTTCTGCCAAGATGTTATCGTTTCGAATTCTGTGAACAACTGCATCAGCATCTTGATTTCGACCCACCATGACAACTCCTCTAGGTTGTTCTTCTCGAAACTCTGGGACTTCTAACCTTTCGATCCTTGCCCCTGGATCCATAATTTCCCTTTGTGGGCCTTGAATCATTGGGGCTTCTAACCTTTGTGCCCTTGCCCCCAAATTAACCCCCTCTTTGGCTGGTCTATAGGGTGGGTCATCAGCAACTTGTTCTATGATAGGTACGTTCGCTCGAACTCCCGCCTGATTCTGCCTACGCCTTTCTGGGGGAGCGAAAAAATCTGCTATTCGACTCATGTTATCCGCGTTTTCTCTGTTTGTCACAGTTACATTTTGTACTATTGGGGCAAAGATCTTCTGCATAGTTTATGCTAATACTCCTATCATATTATGGTTACTGTCATCCATTAATTGCCTAAAGGCCAACTGATTTTCTGTGGTTAAGATAGGCATTGCACTATAACCCACTGACCCTTGGTTATTTGTCATAAATTGATTTGCCCCAGACCCAGACCTTAATTGTGGTGACGTATTCGATGTCGAAGTGTGCAGACCCGCCATAAAAGATGTTGGCATCCCATAAGAGGAATTTCTGTGTCTGTTAGCATCGAACTCGGGTGGTCTAGTTAGTGGGATGGTGAAATGGGTTTGTGTCCCTGATGGTGGGACGAATCCCCCAGGGTAACCAATGGTTCCTGTATTTCCTAGGATCGAACTGTTAGTCGACATGCCACTTGTCCCATTCGTGGCTATACTACTGGTAGAAGATGCAACAGACTGTGCGTTCGAAGGGATCATATTAGATGTTCCCGTCGAAGCAGACATATTAGTGCCTATTGTATGTGGGATATTTTGTTCCCCTTGTTGATTGTCTGGATTAGACATCTTGTTTAAACGTTTTCTTCTGGGTAAGGGTTGGTTGCTATTGGTTATTCTACCACTTCTAAGGTTCATAAAACAACAAACTTATCACTCAGAAAGTACTTTTTACAATGGTTATGTCTCAACAATTCTTACTTTGTTCTAAATTTCGTAATGACCAATGACCATCCCACCGGGTGTGCCAATTTGTTTACAGTGATTTCTGGTAAACAACCGCTAGTCCTCCAAACTATCAAATAATCTTAATGACTGTTATTTAATCTCTCTGGTAACTTGCAGGAACGACTAGATTGATCCTATGGTGTATTGGTCGTTTGGATAATTCTCATTGTAGAACTGATATTCATGGTTGGTATTTAGAATGTTGTATAAGCGTTCAACTTACTTCGATTACCATATTAAAGATCTAATGACATGATCAAGTAAGGACGTGCGAAACTAAATTGCATGAATAAAGGTTCGATTGTAAAGACATGTAAAACTGCAAGAAACAAGTAAATAACTTTGAAGTATAAAAGCATGTAATGTAAAAGAGTTTCTGAAATGTAAAAGATTCGAAATAGAAAGAAAGCGTTTAAATGCAAGAAATCAGTAAATGACTTTGAATGAAAAGGTATTCGAATGATGAAAGCATGAAGATAAAAGCGTGAAACGCAAAAGAGTTTCTGTAATGTAAAGTACTCAAAATAGAAGGAAAGACTTTCAAATGCAAGAAATCAGTAAATGACTTTGAATAACAAAAACATTAATGCAAAAGCGTTTGAATGATATTAACATGAAGATAGAAGATAAATTGGAAATAATAAAGAGTTTTACTGAATCATAAATATTTGGTGTTATCATACGTACATTGTTCGAGCATTCGTTTCCCTAGCCATGTGGTATTTTGAATGTTTACTGAATTTTGTACAATAGATATGACACCCGAAATCCTAACGCTAAGACTTCTATTTATACTACTTAGACCATAACGGTCCTGCCTATAAGATTCTGCCACGTTCAGAACATGCAGAGCACTGCCCCTCTCTAGCTTCCACGCGTCTTCGAATGCTCCAGCGCATATATTTTAAATTTCGAACATCCCGCTTGCTATTGAATTTCAAATGTTTTGGCACTCTTCGCTTCGAACTCCTTTCTTAAACACAACCTCATTGCCACTTCGAGGCTTCTTTTAACTATATCTTCACAACTGTCACTCGAAGCTCCGAGCTTTGACATGTTCCTTCGAAGCACTGCTCCTACCATTTCGAATCATGACATCTTGCTTTATTCCAACGAAACATCCAGCTTGCTTCGTTTCGAACTGTATCATCAAAATCTTCAGCCAACACTTCCCTTTGCATAACCAACCCCCTTACCTTGAATCTTTCCCCCCTCTTTTGGGTTATTCACTCTTTTCCCATTCTATTGGAAACAATAAAGCACGGTGGCGATTTTTATTTTTGATCTATATAAGTTTAGTCAATCTAATGGCTTAGTCTTAAACATTTCTATCGCTACACTTATCAATGCTTTTCATCGGTGCTTGGATCTTTACTAATGCTTCTGCTCATCATCACGACTACGAAAATTCTCTTGCAAACTGAACGCATATGTTGGATTAATCGAACTTAGGATTGGAGAAGACCAAGGAGAATGGGGTGGGTTAAAATAAATTTTGAGCTTTATATCCTTTGTTTCTTAAACCACGAACCAAGGTCATGCTACAACCTTCAAAAGTCCTAATTGAAGGAAGGTTAACTATGAAAACATACTCGGTAAAATTTGTGTTAAAGTGACTCTTATGTTTGTTAAAATTATTGCTAACCACTTCACTTCTTTGAATCTCCATATTTAATCATCCATTTCTATTCCATAACAAACTTCAATCTCAAAACTTGCATGTGCATCAAACATAATTACATTTCAAAATGTACAATTTTATCTACAAATAGACACTTAGCATCAAAGAGATCTCAAAAATTGGTTTGATAAAAAATGATCCTTTTCATGAGGCTCCTAACTAGGGGCAAAACATCTAGGAAGAACCCTATGATCATAAACAAAACTAATGATTGTAGGGGTATATCACATGAAAATCCTATTGACTAGGGGAAAAATATCTAAGAGGAGCCCTATGATGAGAGGATGGACTAATGATCATGGGGGCATCCTATGAACATGGGGTGATCATTCCAAGATTCAATCAACTTGGCTCACATTTCAAAGCGTTAGTCAATCAATGGTCATAGTCTTCGAAGATTCAAACACTGAGGCATACCTTTCAAGATCCTAAGAATCAGGGGCAACCTTTCGAGACTCAAATGTTGGGACAGTGCATATCAAGTTCATCTTATGGAATGTAGGGTCCAAATTCCTCTTCAAGCAACTTTAAGTACAAATTCTTCAAAATTTGGATACTTAGGGCAATCTATATACAGTTCATGGTGAGGTCCAAGTTCTTTATAAGGGTACTTCCTCCATATCCCGGATATCGGGGGTATATATTTCAAAATTCAAATGTTAAGGCAGACCACTACGAGGCTCGTTCAGAAGAAATTGGTTTTAAAAAAAACAGCCCATCAGGGGCAATGCATTCCGAGAGTTCCCAATCAAGGGTATAATGTTTCAAGGTGCAAAATAGTGGAGTCATTGATATTATGATCAAACTACTTTTGTGATCATATCAAGGAGAATATCTACAAATCAACAAATTAGATCAAGACCCTCCACGAAGGGGAAAGTTCTCTGCACACTTTCACAACCCCCAATGGATCCTTCTCCTACATCAGTAATCTTCGAGTTCAAAACGAGTATTGGGAAATCATGTTAGCATAACGTTCTACCACCATGTGACAAGCAGCCTTGTTACATAAGCAACTTCTTTATGCCTTAACCATCTATAACCCATCACAGGGGTGTCCTTCAAAAGCATATGAGTATGCATAAATCATTCATTAGGTTACTTCGGTCCAGAATCAGACCATACCTATCATCCCATCTGTTTGATAAATCACGACAACATGGATCAAGCATATAACAAGCTCAGTCATTCATTAGCATTTCAAAATTTCAACACTCATCGATATGTATCCAAGTCATGTATTACATGCATTGGTCAATCATTACATACTACACATTAACACATGCATCTATATGCATACATGATATATCACAAACCAAGACTTAGGACCCCCCGTAAAAATCCAAGATCAATTAACAAGGGGAGTCGCTACTCTCAATTCAAATCACCAACTAAGTCTGAGACATCTCTCTGACAATTCATCCCAGTGAGTTTGTCATACAAGCATACTTCATCAAACATAATCTAAGCAGCCTTACGTCATTTTTTACAACCATTTGAGACGTGAGCATCCTCACGCAATCTCTATCAGCATTAAGACGTAAGCACTCTCATGTATTTTTCACCAACATTAAGACGAGAGCAACCTCATGAATTTTCTTATCATCGTTTCATAAAAGTCGTGAGCTGGCTCACGCAACCTCATCCATCATTCACTTGTAGGAAGCCCTATGAAGCATGAGCAACCTCATGCATTCATCAGCCATCCATATGTAAACAACCTTACGTAAAAGTCATGAGCAACCTCACACTTTCTAATCACCTGATTGACGTCTCCCTATAACCTTACCAATGTTAGTGACCTTGCTATTTGTTTAACCTTTCCAAGCCACCAAGTCGATATTATTCTGGTAACCCTACTGATGTTGGTGTAAAGCCCAGTTCCTGTCTGGTGCATCATTTTAAAAGTCTGGTTCTCATCTGACACGTCTTTTCAAAAAACCAGTTCTAGTCTGACAGTTCAATCAAATCCAGTTCCCGTCTGATAGTCAGTTCTCGTCTGACACATTTCACCAGTTCCTGTTTGGTAGTCAGATCTCATCTAACACCTTATCTTTAACCCCGGTTCTTGTCTGATAGCCTATCTTGATATCAAGCATACATACCATGCATCATGCATAAATCAAGCATAATCATATTAAACATGCATACATGCATTACATTCAATCATATATTCCCATGAAAACTGTGGAAGATCTCAAGGCATGCTTACCAGCTAAGACACACTTAAATTTCAAATCCAAGCTCAATGTTATCCATTCTTCCTATGATCACTATAGCCACCTCAGTTGAGAGAAGACACAATCGTCAAAGGTACCGCTATCAAAATTTAACTAGGCAGCATACCTATAATTTATATCTATAGCCTAGTCATCATCAGCCTACAGGCATACTATTCAAGCTTTCGACTATTAAGCTTTTCAATTGTTAAAATCATTTTTTCTTTTCAATTGTCAAAATCAAAATTTTCAAAATTCAAACTTTTCAGTTATCAAATTCAAATCTTCAAATTCAAACTGTTCAATTATCAATTTCAAATTCAAATTCCAAACTCGCATCATTTATCCCATAGGTTGTGATAGATGTGCAAGATCTGTGATATAATTTGTTGTGTTAGTCTCGAAGCAGCAATAAGTTATCTGTTTTCAAACTCGTATTATCTATCCCCTAGATTATGGTAGATGTACAAATTCTGCGATATATTTCACTGTGTTAGTCTCGAAGCGATAATGAATTATCAAACTTGTGTTATTTACCCCCTAGGTTATGGTAAATATGCAGTAACCCCGATATAACTCATTGCATTAGTCTCGAAGCAGCAATGAGTTATTTATTTTCAAACTCTGTGTTATTTATCCCCTAGGTTGTGATAAATATGAAAATCTGCAATATGGCTTACTATGTTAGTCTCAAAGCTTTAGTAAGTTATTCTTTTCAAAACTCGTATTATCTACCCCCCTAGGTTGTGGTAGGTGTGCAAAATCTGCGACATAACTCGTTGCTCCAGTCTCGAAGCAACTATAAGTTATTTATTTTCAACTTGCATTATTTACCCCCTAGGATATGGAAGTTGTGCAAAATCGGCGATATAACTTGTTGCATTAGTCTCGAAGCATCAATAAGTTATCTATTTTTCAAACTCGCGTGATTTACCCCCTAGGTTGTGGTAAATACAAGAAATCTGCGATTACTTTTTCCAAGTGTTGACGAGTTATCCGTGTCGTCTTCTCTTGGTTACCTATGATATGTACAAGTTATATGCGTCATCATATCTTATGTTCATGCTCTAGGCATTGGTGAGTTAACTGCGTCTTCCTCGCCTGTTTACTTTTTGGTTTATTGTACAGTTTATCTTTTTCAAAGTTTTAGTCGAAATTTGGGATCTTCAATTATTTAATAACCCTCCGATCCGAACGTGAAAAAACTTCGTATACTCGCACGTTTTCAATCAAAGAGTAATTAAATAGAGGACAATTGTTATACCCCAAATTTGTCTGCCTTATTTTCTAAGGTCAAATGATTTTAAAACTTGGGTTTTATAAATTTTTTGGTTTATATCATACTAACATTTTAACATTGATTTATTTTGCTTATTTAAAAAAAATATAATAGTTTACTTTAAATTATTTGTATTTCTTAAATAAAAAATATTTCTCATGCTTCATAATTTCTAAGCGGCATTTTTATTTTGAATAAGTACAATGACCTAGCACATAATAAAGTAAAGGAAAAAAGTGTAAGTATGAGAGAACTTGCGCTCAAATCTCATCCTTGTCACTTTAGTGTATTTGTTCTCTTATTTGTTTTTTCTTTACTACTAACTTTTTTTTGGCATTATTTTAGTGTATTTGTTCTCTTTTATTTGTCTTTTCTTTACTCCTAACCTTTTTTAAAAAATTTATTTTTTCATTTAAATAATAATTTTTGTGCAGTTTTTAGACTAAAAATAATATTAAAAAAATGAATTATTATTTTAATAAACAAATCAAAGATTATTCTATGTAATTTTTCACACAATAAAAATTTTGATTTGATTTTTATTATAATTTTAAATCTTTGATTTTCAATCTTAGATTCAATTTTATGATCTTTAATTTAGTTTCTATTTTTATTTTCAATATTTTATTTAATCTTTGATTTAGTTTTTATTTTCATCTTCAATATTTGATTTGATTTTAATTATAATTTATAGAATATTAAATTTTTATTTTAGTTTTATTATTGATATATTTCAAATTTATTATTATTGTTACTAATTTTTTATTTCATTGTTATTAGGATTATTTTAATTTTAGATTATTTTAACACTACTTTTATTTTTTTTATTTTTTTGAGTATATCTAATGTTAATTTAGAGTATGATAATATTTATTTAAATTTAGATTTTAATTAGTCAATTCATGAAAAGGAAACTGAAAGTGTTAGAAAATATATTTTTTTCATTTTTAATTAGAATTTTTTTATAAATAAATATTTTAATTTTAATTAATTTATTTATTTGTTAAATCTCTAGATTTATGCACTAATTAACCAAAAATCTAAAATCACATAAAAATATCTATTTTTCATCATCAAATCAAATCTAGACATAAGTCCATAGATTTTGTCAAAATCATACAGACTTGGACCCCAAGACAAAATTGAATCTCAATTTACAAAATCATGCCAAAAATAGATGAATCACATTTAATTTTTGACCTAAAATTTCATCTATAAATAGCCTAGAGTTTGTACCCATTTTTTTACCCATAATTCACAAATTCACTCTCCAAAAATTGTTGCTCTTCATACCGAAGAGTAACAACAACTAAACCCTAAGGTCTCCATTCCATCATCAATCTGAAAAAAGAGAGATCTTGTACTGAAAGAAAAAAAAGGAATCTTGCACCGAAGGAGAAAGAAGAAAAAAACAAAGAAAAGGAAAAGAAGGATGGAGGGAACAACTTAGTTTGATCACGATATTTCAGGTTGATATTTTTTTTTTACATATTCAAGCATGTGCATGAATATTGTATTTGATGTAGATTAGAAATTATTCTTGTTTGAGTTTTGGTTTGATTGTTTGATTGCTATTTGTTTTATGTATGATTTATGATATTCGTATTGTTTTTAATTATTATTTTCACCTTTTTTTATTATAAAAAAACATTTTCTCTAACCTTAAAAAGATATTTTTTAACTTTAACTTTTTTATTATCATTATTATAGAAAAAACCTTTTTTTCTAACCCTAAAAAATCTTTTTTATAACTTTAACTTTTCTTCTTATTATTAGTATGAAAAAAAGAACAGTTTTTTATCTTAATTTTTATTCATTATTAAAAATACAAAAAACAATAGAAAAATACAAAAATCTAAAAATATGCATTTGGTTTTTAGAGAAAAATATCAAACTCTACAAATCTGGAAAAAAAATACATAAATCAAACTTTTTAATCAAATTAATCTCACATTTATAAATGCAAATAGAAGGATTTTACATCCGCGAGTAATTAATAGGCCGGTTTAATGCTTACTAATTAATTATTCAAGTAAAATACAATTAAAATTCACGTGAACCTTGGTTTATGCCTAGAGCAAAAATCAAACGCTATCGCTCAAAGCAATAAATGAACAAAGTCAAAAAAATTCTTCGCCTCGAGCGATTTAATTATGATAAAGATCAAGATTCTTTATCAAGACTCAATCGAATCAATTATTTCTCCCAGAGCGACTTAATTCGAATGAAGACTCAACCTTCTTCGACGATTCAAAATTAATCTAAAACAATTAACCAACAACAAATCATTTTTACCAACTTAATACAAATTCAAAATCATTTTTGAAAAAGGATTAAATAGAGTTACTTTCAAAATTAACTGCGAACTGCATCTACGATCACTCATTTTTTAAACTCAGACAAGATTCAAGGATAACTCAAAAGCATTTCCATGAAATCCTATAAAAAAATACCAACCAAACACATCCAAACTACGGAATTGGACTATAATTCTTCACAAGGAGATACGTAGGCATGCATTTAAAACCAAGGTGAGTCCTTCAACTAAAAAAATTAAACATTTTCTTAAATATATGGAAACAACACAACTAAGTAGAAATTCCCGATCTACCCTTAGACCTAAAAATGGAGCCCTTTGAGAATAAAGGAGATGAAGGGTGCCTAATACCTTCCCTTCGTCTAACCAACTCACGAACTTAGAATCTCTAAACAATTAGGGTTATCCGTTATTCCCCCGTCCTTAGGACAAAATTTAATGGTAGGGACTCATTATTTTTTTGCCGATTAAGACACATGTTACATTACTCCATAAACTACATAAAGCCTACAATTATAACTAGATTGTTCTCTTGTGATATGCTTATCTTGGTTGGAGTAGACCGCCTGGTGGTAAGACCAATTACATTCTTGGATTCTAAGAGTCTTGTTGTTGGTCTTGTGGGTACAAAGGGCCTTCTCACACCAAGTTTCTGTTTCTTGCCCGTTCCGCTTGCTTTCTCCTTTGTGCCTTACCCTGATACTTCCTTTCCCTATGAAGACCAAGTTACATTCATGTATCCCTGTGTAGCTGATGCTTGTGTTGCTGTAACTTGATTTGCAGTGGTCTGAGATGTAGAAACTTGTCTTGTCCCAATCTGACTTGCATTGCCTTGACTTGCATTGGTCCCAACCTGAGTTGCATTGCCTTGTGTTGCATTGGTCCCAACCTGACTTGCATTGCCTTGTGTTGTAGTGCCTTGTGTTTCAGTTGGTGTGACCTTTCATGTCTTCTTGTTATGTCCAGTTTTCTTACACCTAGAGCACTTTACAATAAAGCTTGTTCTTCTCAATTTTATGTGAGTGCCATCAATCTCCCCTTGCTTAAGGTTTCTCCTTTTCTTTGGTCTACTAGACATCTTCCTAAACTTAGGTGGCTGCAAATCTGGATATGGAGTATTGGCCCACAGATTGGATCTATTCGTAGGATAAAGCACATACTTATATACTGCCTTGTATCTAGATACCCTATAATATTCTGGAATATAATCATTAACTTTAAAATTCCTACTCTTCATGGATGACATGGCATGGACACATGAAAGTCCTGTAAGTTCCCACCTTTTGTAAAAGCACCAGTAGTCCTTCAAATTCATAGTGAATGTTCCAGCTGGGTTTTCCACATGCCTTACTTCAAAATGTGCTCATCTGACATTCTGCAATTAACATTAACAATAAAACTTAAAGTTGAAATAACAGAACCAAGCCAATGAAATCACATAACCATACCTGACAAGCCATAAGTTTGTGAAAGAACTTGTTATATCCATTTTCTTTCTAATGTTGGGCAAAATGTCATTACCAGATACATCTTGGAACCTCATTATGTTTTTTGCCCATCTCTCCATCATGTAAGTTATGATCTCCTCAAGCATTGTTACTAGTGGTTTAGCTCTAGCTTCAACAATAACATTGTTAAAGGCCTCTGACATATTATTGAGCACATCATCACACTTGTTGGTTGTCCTAAAATATGATTTAGATCAATATCTTGGTGGAGTCTTCATCATATGGAGATATGCCTCTCCACTGATCACTCTCATTGCCATCATCTCTCTTTCCCAAGCTTGTGAGTATGTAGATTTTGCAGCCTTCAAGATAAGTTCCTTATACATTTTTCCAAGATACCTCTTCCTAAAATTTTTATACAGATGCCTAACATAAAATCGATGTTCAACATTGGGCAACAACTCTTCCATTGCAGGTAAAAGTCTCTGTAAAAAACATTCATAACTACCAGTAAATTATCAAGAAAATAATCATATAATTGTAAGAATAAATGCTATATTTAGTGTACCTTATATTGGTCTGAAATGAAAGTGTATGAGAGAAATTCATGTCCACCTCCCAGATCCTTAATCAATAGCTTCAAAGACCATGTCCAACTATCTCTATTTTCACCTTCAACAACTGCAAATGCTACAGGAAACATCTGATCATTAGGATCCCTTCCTATAGCTGCCAGAATTTCACCTCCACAAAGCCCCTACGAAAAGCAACCATCCAATCCTATCACATGCCTATATAATTTGAAACTTTCCTTGCACCCTACATAGCATATTTAAATCCTTTTAAAAAATGGTCTTTGATCCTGAACACCTTCTGGAATAGGTTATTCATCTTAACTGTTGACCCTGGATTGGATCTTAGCAGTTCATGACAATTGTCATATATCCTAGTGTAATCACCCAAAAAGGAACCATCAACCCTATTCCTTGCAGCCACTCTTGCTCTTATTGCTTTAATCTTGTTTATCCCTATATTCCACTTCCTCAATACCTTTTCTTTAATGTCTTTCACCTTCAACCTAGGGTTGTTTTTCAATGCATTATGAATCCTCTAACTCAACCACTTTGTGCTTAACATTTCACATTATAATCTATACTGCAATTATGATTGTCAATTAGTTTCCTTATTTTCCAGGAATCCTCATTTAATAACTTGGCAAAATACACCTCTCACTCACTACCTTCCTTACATCTCACCCTCACCATTTTCTTATCATTTTATATGGTCTTGAGGGATCTACCATTTTGAACAACATATGAGGATATTGCTTCCTTAATGTCATCCTTTGAAGTAAAATATATTCCTACTTCCCATTTGTAATTGGACACATCCATTCTTTCTTTGAAAATTTGGTATTTCTTCCTTTTAACCCCACTACTGTCATCATTGTCGCAACCACTTTGGAGATCATCATTGTCACTGTCACTCCCCTTATATTCTTCTGTATCTTTGCTGCACTTTCCTTTTTCTTTTAAGTTTTCATTACTCTCATATACAACCAGGTTAACAATTTCATTTTCATCAATATCCTCATAACCATCAGATTCGTATTCAAAGGCTACTTCAAGGGCACTATCATACTGATAACTCTCATCTCCATTGTCATCATAAATGGATTCATCATGCACCTGACCATCATTATTTGTCTCCACCTCCAAACTGTTTAACTCCACTTCAACACTTGTTGCTTCCACCCTAACATTAACATCATTCAATCCAGTATTACTTTGTTCCACAATAACATTTGCATCATTCAATTCATCATTACCTTCTTCCACAACAACATTATCATCATTCAATCCAGCATTACTTTCTTCCACAATAATATTAGCATCATTCAATTCAGCATTACTTTCTTCCACAACAACATTAAAATCCTTCAACTTTTCTTCAATGTCATCATGCAGCTTGCTAATCAACTCCTTCATCTCATCTACAATGTTCTCAGGCTCCTCAACAATAGAAACATCACAATACACAGGTTGAGACAAACTGTGTTGAATGTAGAAATCAACACTTTGGTGCATCCTGTATAGGCCTGCAATTTCTAGAGCACCTTTGTCATCAACTAGTTCATTCATCCCAAATTGTGGGTCCTTGTAATACATTTTTTCTACATTGTCAATATAACCCAACTCTTTAAATACACCAACTAACTCGAAATAACTCCACCTATCAACATCTACTGCTAAATCAGATGCCAAACCTCCTTCATAAACATTAAGTTATGGATCAACGAATTCACTACTTTGGTGAATTACGAGCTTCAGAAATTCGTCCATTAAACTGAAAGCCCTAAATCCCATAATAAACATCCAGTTACGGCGACACAGAGAACAAATAAGAATACATAAATCCCTAAATCCCAAAACAAACAATAATAGAATACCTAAATCCCTAAATCCTAGAACAAACATTCATAATCCCTAAATCCCTATATACGAAGCTCTAATTCAGTTACCAAAGGGTTTGTGAATACTTGCATGGAACACAATCACCTTCGCAAGCCCCCTCAAAATCGCCTATGCAGATTCTCGTTCTTCACATTTCTTTTGGTTTTGGGAGAAGATTAGACTTGGATAAAATGAACGTATCTGATCCTTTTGTTTGGTTTTGGAGATTGCCTTTCCTTATGCTTTGTCATCCGGACTCCAACTAACCACTTCAACAAGACAAATGCCACCTGAAATCAGTTTTTTGAATTTGACTAACGTTTCACTAACAGAAGGATTAACGTAATTACGTTTTGAAAATTAAGGAAATAATTTATCACGGAAAAAAAGATAATGAATCAAATTGAATCATGACCTATAGTTAAGAGATCAAAATAAATACTTTTTTCCCTTAATTTTATCATATAAATTTATATAAATAATTATTTCTTTAAAACAAACAAAATAAGAATCCGTTAAACTTTTATGTTATGCTAATAACTCATTAGAAAAATCCAACAAAGACCGTTAAAATCAATGTTATCAAACAATTCTTTATAAATTATAAGTATTCTTCCTTAAATACCACGACATTACTAATTTGCCATACTCAATTAAATTTTTTTTATTATCCTAATAAAATAAATATCACTAAAAATTAAATTAAATAAAAACATTCATCTAACACCACACAACTTTTTGATGTTGATATTTTTTTTGTTTGTTAAAGAAAGTTTAAAATTTGTAACTGAATAGACCTCGAAATGTGGACAGATTAATATTCCACATTATGAATTTCTCTTTCCCATAGCATTATAGCAATCACATGAATGAAAAATTGATAATTTTGGATTTTTTTTCCTTTAACATCACATTTTCACACCAATTATTTTCTTATAATTTTTTCTGAATTTTGTGTTCTAAACTGAATTCAGATTTTATTCAGATTCAACAATCGAAAACCAAACATGGCGGAAGTTAAGAACAAGCGAGTGATTCTGAAGGATTATGTTTCTGGTTTTCCCAAAGAATCAGACATGACCATTGTTGACAGTACCATAACTCTTCAGCTTCCAGAAGGTTCTGACAATGTTGTTCTAGTAAAGAATCTTTACTTGTCTTGTGATCCGTACATGCGTACTCTTATGAGCAACCCACAGGGCTCTATCAATCCTCGTGCCTATACTCCTCAATCTGTAAGTGTCATTGTATTTTTCTGGTTGAATTATGCCTTAAAGTTGGGTTTTTTATGTGTTAATTAGTCTCTGTATTATATGGGTCAGCTTGATATTGATATCATCCGTTTCTTAACAAATTATTGTACTTTTATGTGTGTTTTAATCTGTTTGTTTGGTGAGATTTTATTTTTGTTGAGAATTTGAGTGAATTTTGATGATATTGTGAAAAGGTTATGTGATTTTGTGCTAAAAACTCCTTGAAGTCTATGTAGCACTGACACGTCTCAAATAAGGCGTGTATGTGTCGGTACAGACACAACACCGACACTTACACTTGTGATTACGTCTGAATTTATTCACTTTTTCAATTATTACCGGTGGCGATGTGTTAGGGTTGGTGTCTGTGTCTGTGTCCATGCTTCTATGGTGCAAAGTGTAATTTGTGTGATTGGAATTTCTGTTTTGTATTTAAATTGAAAATGAAATTGATGAAAGAGTAGTTGCAACATTGAAATGGTATTGGGCAACTACTAATAATTTTTGAGTAATTGCAGCCGATTGCTGGATATGGTGTGTCGAAAGTTCTGGAATCTGGGCACAAAGATTATAAGGAAGGTGATTTGGTGTGGGGAATAACTAATTGGGAAGAGTACAGCTTGATCCCTGCAGCTCAAATACATTTCAAAATTGTGAACAAAGATGTTCCTCTTTCCTACTATACTGGAATTCTTGGTATGTATTTCACCTTTTTATGTTGATTTTTAGTGATGAATTTACTTGATTTTTTTATGATAAGCAAGCCTGGAGAATTTCACTTGAATTTTAGTGAATAATTTCAGACTGAAGTTATGATGTTTTCATGTGATAAATGTTTCCTTTCTTTGTTTTGTATCATTCGGAAGCTATGAAACACTAACACAAACACAAACACCCGACGTGACACTGATAGAGAGACACCGGTAATGATTTACAAAAATGGATGTCATTGAAAATGTAACTACAAATTTCAATGTCCAGTCGGTGTCGGATATCAGACACGCTTTCAATTGAAGGTGTCAGTGCTACATAGTTCGGAAGATGATTGTCTGACTGTTTGATCCTACATTCTTTTTCCCTTTTCTTCTTTTGTTCATTGTAGGTTTTATATTATGGATGGAATTGATTCTGTTTACTAAATTATTTGTTTGACCTGCTTCGGTTTGGTCGAGAACAAATATCGAACAAGCTGTGTTTATTTGGAATTGATAGTTCATTGCTTTTGTAGATTAACTACAGGCACACTTCGGTATAATCTTCTTTTGGCTTATAGTTATGATATTGATATGTTCTATTTTATGTTTTATTTTCTGAGTATGATTATGCTTCTTCAGAATGAATCTTATAGTAACAAGCTTATGGATGTTAGTGGCACAGTTTTCTACCTCTCTGCTGTGCCTTTTTGACATATGTTGTGTTTTTGTTTGAGCACAGGTATGCCAGGAATGACTGCATATGCTGGTTTCTTTGAAGTAGGCTCTCCCAAGAAAGGAGAGAATGTCTTTGTTTCAGCTGCCTCTGGTGCAGTCGGTCAACTTGTCGGCCAATTCGCTAAATTGCATGGTTGCTATGTCGTTGGAAGTGCTGGAACTAAAGAAAAGGTATATCTACCTGATTATTATTGTTACATGTGCCTGCATAGAAGATTGAAATTCTCCCGTTTAAAGTTCATTTGTTTCGAATTGCTCTAACTACAATAACAACAATCAAGGTCTTTTCTCACTACGTGCCGTTGAATAATTGATGCATGTCTTTTTCAACCAGGTGGATCTGTTGAAGAATAAATTTGGATACGATGAAGCCATTAACTACAAAGAAGAGCAAGACCTCAATGCAGTATTGAAAAGGTCAGTTTAGAACAGTTACGGATATTTTTTTAGCTCCATATATTATTGACTTGGAAAAGTATATTTACCACGTTTAGTATCACACGACACACTAGTAACTGATGGATATCGATTTATGTAATCAGGCACTTTCCTGAAGGCATCGACATATACTTTGAGAATGTTGGAGGCAAGACTCTTGATGCTGTACTCCTGAATATGAGACTCAATGGCCGCATACCTGTGTGCGGAATGATCTCACAGTATAATCTTACAGAACATGAAGGCGTCACAAATTTGGCACATATCATATATAAGCGGATTCTTTTGAAAGGTTTTATTGTAGTTGATTTCTATCATCTATATCCTAAATTTTTGGAGTTTGTCCTTCCTCATATCAGAGAAGGGAAGGTTGTGTATGTGGAAGACATAGCTGAGGGACTTGAGAAAGGCCCTGAAGCCTTGGTTGGCATCTTTAAGGGTCGCAATGTTGGCAAACAAGTGCTTGTTGTTGCTCGTGAATGAGCTTTCGGGCTGAATATCAAAACCCTCTCTGTATGGCCTTTTGTAATAATTTTTATGCACTCACCCTGATTGTAGTAGCTTACTTTAGTGACATTTTCTAATAAATAAAACCTCTTATATATGCTTCTTTGTTACTTGCAATAGTATATAGATAAAATAATTCAGTTTTATTTGAATTTAAGTATAATGGTCCAAATGAAAGAAGAGAAAAAACAGCACAATGCTACAAGGACTTTAGGTACCTCAAAGACATCAGAGTTCTCAATGTTTGGGGTTTTGCTTCCACTTATATCTTAATCGGTGTCTTTGTGATTTCTTTTGTTTTTCCTTCTTCGTTGTGGTGTATTTTGGTTTTTCCGTTTCATTGCAGTTTTTTTACGCCTTCAATGCGACCTCTTTAAGATAAAAAAACACTTTATGTCTCACTGTAACTTGGATTGAATCTACCTACCAAAGCCATTTTATCATTATATTTTGGGTTAGAATTCTAATCAATTATAATAATAACATAAAATCATGTACTTTGTGTCGGGTTTTACAATTAGAATTGTGTGCCTTTAGTGTAACACTGTAACAGGGAGTGTATTGTGCAGAAATTTAACATATCGAGAAAGGAGAGACTTGGTGCAATTGCTTAACTCAAAAGTGAAGAAAGAGAGTAGGAAGAGAAATTGAGAGTAGGAATTCATCTAGACCCAAGTCTCTCCAAGATTATGTCATGCCAAAAGTGAAGAAAGAGAGTAGGAAGAGAAATTGAGAGATCTTGCGGATATTCCTTGTAAGACTCCTAACACCCTTTTAAATCTACAAATATTTCGCATATAATTTATAAAAATAAATTAAAATAAAATCACCAACTCAAAGGTGTCACACTTCATAAAAACATCAATTTAACATTTTTGTTTTGTAATACGGATTACATCAACTTAAAACATATACTCGACACTTCATATAAAACATCGCAGCGGATTTATCGTCACAAAATAAACTTCTTTATAAACGAAACTCATAATAATTTATCCTCATCACAAATTGGAATCAAAATCATTTTTAACATTCAGGAACTTCATAAAACAAGTTAACCAAAGTATAGTAATCATTCGCAAACCAAAGCATTTTCAACCCGATGTTACATATCAGAGCAAGACACCTCTAATTAACGGAAATAAAATAAGACACTCTGAAGCTATCCTCAAAGCTTCTACGAACTATTCTTGGTCACCTGCGTGTTACCTACGTGGAGACAACATTCAAACATAAATGGTGAGTAATCACGATTCATTATAAAAGATATAAAGAAAAGATTAGTAGTTATAACAACACCATCACACAACAACACACACTATCCATCAATACTTCATGCTCACATATACGTCATAATATCACTTATACTTCTTTCATCATCAAACTTCATATAATCACACAATTCACGATTTTCATCATATCACAACTCATCAACTAAATTTATGTAATGTTACATAAGATGTTATTGCAACACAACTGACTTAAATATATGTGGTACTAATATTTATGAACATCTGGTTCGTTATCCTCCAAAGATCTCTATCATAGGATTGATTTCCTCTTGGAACCGAAGCACGTCATAAATGCACATAATCCGCACAATAGGATTGAGGCTCGTCACAAGCGGATCACCGTCCAAAAATGTTATGAAGGCATGATGCACAACAACATCATATAAAATCCGACCACGACTAGTCAAGTGCATCATCATTCATATAATCGTCACAAAATCATCTTCATAATCATCACATAATCATCTACATAGCAACATCATATTCATCATTAAAATAGAACATCATAGCATAACAACATATAATAAATCAATCTCATAAACACATAAGTATTGAAATCATGCATCAACCAACTCATATAATTCATTCATATTATAACTCGGCACGTCAACTTCCCCATGCTTCGAACAGTGCGTCAAACAGATTCCTGAAACTCAAGGAATTATATTTTGAAATGTCACTACCAAAATGCTCGCCTCATGCTCGCCTGACGCCCCTGAGAGCGCTCTGCTCGCTACCTCGTCGCCCGATGACGCTGGAGCGATGCTCCATCCCCTATATATTTTCTAGTAACTCTTATTTTCTACCTTCCACCCGTTGGAAGCGGTGTAGTGGCAACAAAAATTTTAGAAATATTTATCCGGGAATTTATCGTGTCCACAGAGATTGGTTATTGAATTGTCGTTCGACAAATCTCTCGTTAATGAGTTTGGGGATAAATGAGTTTGTAAAGAAAATGTTATCAGCCGAAAATAAATGTAAACAAAAGTAAAAACCAAGGAAGAACTTATCAAGCCTGCATATAATCTACTCATCACAGACTTAAATCTACCGACCAATTACATTCAACCTAACAATACTCATCAATGTCACTATGTATCACTCACAACCTAAGTCATTTCTAACCCAAATTGAGAGACTGACTGTATCACCAAGGAAATGATCTCTCTACCTCCTCAATAATACAAAAGTTAACCATGCTCGCTTGCATCGACGATCTCTCAGAGCGACACAAACAACACAGAGGCATTAAGCTATGATACTCAAGTAGATGTCAACTCTAAATCTATCTCTAGAATTCAGAAACTAACAGATAATCATCCTAGATAAGAATCTAAGCAGTATATGTCTATAATAACTTAAATCCCTAGCACAGAGCAAAAATCTAAGACAACCATCCACAAATATTTATAAAGCAAGTTTAATATAACACAATGAGCGACAAATATACATATGTTCAGGGTAAATATATATACAAACCCAACAAAAGATAAATACATAGAGAGGAGAAGAGATAAACCATAAATCTTCCAGTTTGTCAGAGTCGGTCAATGAGAAATCTATCTCCAATCATCCACAAGCAAAATCCTAGTATTGTTATCTAAGGTAATCCACTACAAAAATGGGGTTGATGAAATTGGGAGACAAAAATTTACCCTAAAAACCATAACTCTCCAAATGAAATGAAAAGGAAAATATGACAAAATTATGATCTGTAACCGTCGCCCGACGATACAACTCACGTCGCCCGGCGATGGCTTCTATACACTTGGCCTAGAATAAGTCACGTCCTTAACTAAAACAAATATCTACCGTCGCCTGACGACCATAATTCATCGCCTGACGACTCTCTTTATTTTCTCCTGGCGACCAAGTGTTTCCAGTGATTTCTGGTAAACAACCGCTAGTCTTCCAAACTATCGAATAAACTTACTGACTGTTATTCAATTTCTCTAGTAACTCACAGGATCGACTAGATTTATCCTAGGATTCCTTGGTCATTAGGGTAACTCTCATGATCGAACAGATATTCATGGTTGATATTTGAGTGTTGTATAGGTGTTTGGTTTATTTCGATTTCTCTCTTAAAGGTCTAAAGGTGTAATCAAAACGTATGTGCGCGAAACTAACTTGCATGAATAAATGTTAATTGTAAAGACATGTAAAATTATATAAAAGGGAAGTAAATGGCTTCGAATTATAAAAACAGTTAATGTAAAAGATGTTCTGGAATGTAAAAGATTTGAAATATGAAGAAAGCGTTTAATGCAAGAAATTTGTAAATGACTTTAAGTAAAAATAGGCGTTCGAAGGATAAAGCTTGAAGATAAAGGCATGGAAAGTATGACAGTTTTCTGAAATGTAAAGTGCTTGAAATGTAAAGAAAGCATTGAAATGTAAGGCTTTAATGAAGAGATTTCGAAGTAAAAAGACTTTGAATGAGAAAACTTGTAAATGGTATTTGGCAGAAAGATAAAGGAAAGTGCTGGAAATGATAAAAGGTTTTCATTAAATCATAAATATGTGGTGCTATCATACGTACATTGCTCTTGCATTCGTTTCCCTTGCCATGTGGTAGTTTGAATGTTACTGAGTATTTAGTACAATAGATATGACACACGAAATCCTAATACTAAGACTTCTATTTATATTAATTCGACCATAACGGTCTTGTTATAGGATTATGCCACGTTCAGAACATGCAGAACAATGCCTCTCTCTTGTTTCCACGTGTCTCCAAATGCTCCAGCACATAAATTTCAAACTTCGAATGTCCCGCTTCCATTCGAATTTCAAATGCTTTGGTACTTCTCCGTTTCGAACGCACTTCCCAGACACAGCCTTGTTGTTATTTCGAGACTTCTTTAGATATGTTCCCATAATTGCCACTCGAAGCTCCAAGCTTTGATATGCTTATTCGAAACACTGCTTCTGCTACTTCGAAACATGACGCTTTGTTTCATTTCGATCGAAATGTTCAATTCGCTTGGCTTCTAATAATATTATCAAAATCTTCAGCCAACACCAAGACGCGACGCAAGGCAGAGACTTCATCAAAATTGGTCTTCAAAATTTCGTTTGGCGACGCTCCCTTTCTCCTGGCGGCGCAAGGCAGAAACAACATGGAAATTTGTCTTACAAATTTCGCCCGACGACAACTTCTTTCGCCCGACGATCCATGACAGTCCAACAACTTATGTTGCTTTCCTGCTGTTTACCGTGGTTTTTAGTAAACAACCGCTGATCCTCCAAAAAGGAAAGTTCTTTTGGTTACTCGCGGGATCGATCAGATTGATCCCATAACATATGCTAATTTTTTATACCGGGTTGATATGAGTAAAAAAAGAAATCGGGAAGAACGCACGTTCGACCAAAGGCAAAATACTTGTGGTTTTGGAAAGTAAGAAAGTAAATAAAAATGTAGAAATGCAGGTAAAGGTACAGAAAAAGTAACTTTGCAGAATAAGATTAAAGCAATGTAAAAGACTTTGATTAATGAAAAGAAGTGTTTCCAACGTACATTTCTCAGTCTATCCTTTCTCACACAGCGGGTACTTGGACAATATTTGAGTAACTAACACAATAGGTTGAACACACCTGAAAAACTATATAGATTTCCTAATTTATACTAAAAACCATGTAACCGTCGAGGGGTGGCTCTGCGCTAAGATGAGGACAAGTGTCCTCTCCATGTCCCTCGACCTCTGGCTTCCAGCCACGTTGCTTCTCTTTAGCCACTGGTGAAACTGTCTTTCCCTCCAATAATTCAAATTCAAATGTCCCTTGCCTTTTGTATCGACGCGAGGATATTCTCTCTTAGTCGAAGGTCATAAGACCTTCTCAGTTGAAATATTGAAAGTGGGTCCTGGTCGAAGACTCAAATATAACTTAGATCTTTTTCTAAGTCATTTCACACGTCGAAACATTCTTCAGCTTGGCTTGATTTATTCCAGTTTTTGGTCTAAAAGACCTAATATAGTAAGTGTCAAATTCAGGAGCCAACAAATTGCCCCCCAAGAATGTCTATTTCGACGCCTAAAGAAATAGTCATTCTTTGATCTTTCCGTTCGACACCTGTCTTTCTTGCTGTCCACAAAGGCTTGACGTGCGCTTTTCATCTTCCAACAGCTGATGCTTTCGAAAAACCATCATTACTCTTTCTCCAATATGTCTTTTCTAACTGCCGTTACCACACTGCCATGATGACCATATTCCTAGAACTTAGGCAAGCATGTCAAAACGTTTCCCATCATCTGCACGGTAACCGCTTCATGCTTCGCCACGTGCCCCACTATCTTCATAGCATTAAATGGCCTTGACGAGACATATCCCTTTCTGAAGACTATAAATACTCTTGAGCCTTTTCATTTGGAACTTTCACAACTCTAAGTATTTCCAAGTCTTTTGCTTAAAACACCTTGCATTATCAACTTCGCTTCTTCCAAATCTGCAACAATGGCTTTCCTTTCCAATGCACCAAACAATCCCAAACCTAAAAATGTTGACGATATCCAAAGCCAACCACAGATCTTTCCTACTAACCCTTCTCCTTCCTCGACTGATGGGCTTCGGTTCGTTTCCGAACCCATGACGAAGGAGAGGCGAGAAGCATATGATTCCCAGCTCCTCATTCCCATTAGGTACTCTGAAGACATATATGCTATGTCTGGTCCTCTGTCCACATGTGTCGAGAATCCCATGAGGAACCGTGCCTTCTTCCCTACTCATCCAAGACTCAAACCTATAGGCTGCGCGAAGAAGCCTAGGGATGATCCTGAAGACGCCACTCCGGCCAACCAACAACATATTCAAACTACGGAGGACATTAACCTTTAATTTATGAACAAAGGAACCAGGATCTTTCGATCATGCCCTAATCTCTCCTCAGAGTATTCAGATTGGTTGAATAAGGTGGAGAAGGCACAAACCTTTGTCTGGAAGGAAATGGGAATCTACGATTTGGTGATGCCGTCGAAGACAAAATTGTCTTATTGGCCTCTCATGTTGGTATCTTCACTATATTTCTGGGATAGCGCATATTTTACCTTTCATATTCCCTATGGGATGGTGACCCCCACTCTCTTCGACATAGCAGCGATTACCGGTCTTCGACCGACTGACGATTATTTCGATCCTGAGGATCTATCTGAAGATGTTATTGGGTTTGCAGCTACAAAACCCACCTACACCAGTTTTATCAACCACTTCCATAATAAATCCTCCAGTACTGTGTCGGAGGTGGAACATATAGCTTTTCTGGCTATGTGGTTATCCCGTTTCGTCTTCTGCACCAAGTCACTTCAGGTGACTAAGAAAATGCTCACGCTCGCGACGCAGCTTCAACATGGCTATCCCCTCTGTCTGGCCGAATTAATTTTGGCCAATCTATATGAGTCCATCAGCAATGGTGTGACTCAACTCAAGGTTATAGGGGATAGGGAAAGCTTGCTGCTCTCTGGCCCTTTTTGGCTTCTCCAACTTTGGCTCAATGCCACCTTTGAATCTTTTCTTCCCCAGAAGAATAAGATCAATGAAGCGGCCCCAGAAATCCTGAACATGAGGGTCGAAGGTACCAGGCTTGCACCGCTGAATCCTACTGATGAAGGCCAACAATTTCAAAAGGCTTTCACAAGTTTCGTGATGATGTTTGCGGAGTGCAAACGTTTTGTTTCGACCATGGCTCCTTTTTCCAGTCGAAAAGTTGGCCCAAAATGGTTTACTAGACCATTTCCTTCGACTGACGAGGAAGACTTGAATGATGAATATGTGGGCATGTGGGAGTCGTTTCTTCGACCTAGAATTATGCCATTTAGATTCAAGAGCTCCAAAAATCAATTAAGCTTGATTGCTTATCAACCAAATCTTGTCTCTCGACAATTTGGAATTGTCCAGTCACTTCCCTCACCCATTTATCCTCGAGAGAAACTGCTGCTGTTTTACAACATAGACTACTCAGAAGATGCCGCTACTAAGCATATTGGTAGGTACGTTGGTCGAACCGTACTAACCATGTTCGATTTTAATCTAAATTTTTTGAGTTCTGGCAATTTTGAGGGGTGGTGGAGACATTATTATGATGAAGAGTTCTTCGATGAGAAGGACTTCGCCCACCACCTTCGTGAGGCGTTTAAGCTGGTCCTTGACAGGGTCAAGAAAGGTATTACTTCTTTTCTTTCTCTTTGCCTCAGATTTATCATTCGACGCTCGATTAACAGTTTTTTATATAGTTGTCAAGAGGACCACTTCGAAGAAGGCTGCTGAAAGCACAAAAGGGGGGGACCCTTCTGTTAACCCTTCTCCCAAGGTATTTTACTTTCTTCTATACCCTTATTCTCCACGATCATTTGACATGGGTATTGATTTCTTTGACTTTTCTTTCTGGGTATTCAGAAAACTACCCCCAAAAAACGGAAGGTCCAGGAGATTGAAATCTCTAGTGACGAAGAAGAGGAATCTCCTCCTGTTCCTCTGAAGAGACAAAGGTTAAAGAAACCAGTTCCTGTCGTTGAGCCTCGTCCCAAAATTAGAATTAAGACTACAGCTACAAGGCCTCCTCCTGTAGTTATAAAAGAGCCTACTGAACAGGAAGTAGCTGCCAGGCTAAACAATCCTAGCGAGAACGATAATTCCAGTCCCGGTGCTGAAATCCCAATTCAGGTATTTGCTTCGACAGACCATCACTTACTTCTTGAACTACCCTTTTTCTTTATGAGAATTCTGAAAGAAGCAAACTTCTTTTAATCTTCAGGACACTGCTGGCACCTCCAACCAAGTCCCTACTCCTGTCGAAGGCTCTGTCACTCTATTAAATAGTGAAGGAGAGCCTACTTATAGGCCTTATTCAATAAAAGGCTCTTTCATGAGTTCAGCTGATGAAGTGAATCAAATTTCTGAACTTCAGCATGAAACCATAGAGGAAGTCAATGAAGAAGGCCCTATAGGAAATCATGAAGAAAATAGGGCTCCGTTGGTTGACGTACAAGAAACTAAAGAGTAAAGGACCCCTAATGCTAAGACTGTGATGGAGAGGGAAAGTGTACTGGAGGTGGGGAGTCAAGATGAAAGGATTCCAAAAGCTGTTGGTAAAGAAGGCTCCGCTGAAGGGACCCGGAATCCTACAAATACTGAAGCAATTCCAGAACAGGTGGCCAACGTGGTTGCTGCTGTCAACAAAACTATCCCTTCGACAGGGTCTAGAACTAAGGAGGATTTGGCCTTGTTGAAACAGCAAAATCCTTTAGGCTATTTGACTGCAATTCTAGAAGGTCGAGAGAGTTCCTCTGACCATAGTGTCTCAACTGCGTCTGGAAAGTCTACCTCGACCTCTCCTCTCGATGAGGCCCTTCAGAAAGTTAAGGCACAAATCTTCAAACGAGATTTAATGCTAACCTTGGAGGGGGAACCCACTGCTCCTTCTTTTCTGAAGACTACTCTGAGGGCTGTCGATCTCCTCATTGCTTCTCCATACGTGGCCAGTGTTATCTTGGATTTAATATCCATTATTGACCAAGTGTCAGCGGACTATAACCGTCAAAGGAATCTTAATCGTGAGATTGAAGAAACCAACGGTCATGTGGCTGCTTCCTGGCACGCTGCTACTGAATCAACCTCTAAAGTAAAAGGACTGTCGAAGGCCCAAGAGGCTAGACAGAAGGAGGATGAAGAGATAGATCGGGACACTGCTCAAATGAGGGCACAAATTAAAGAGTTGGAAGCTAAGATTGCTGCCAATGATTAAAAGAAAGAAGAACTTCTCTCCGTTAATACTGAGTCAGAGAGCCAAGAGGAACTGGCTGAAGGGTTAAGACACGCTGATCGGGCCCAATCACTCGATGCTAAGCTTGAAACCCTCCATCAATCGAAGGCTTTATGTGATCGGCGCCTAGAATTACAAAGAATTAAATACCTTCAGATCAAGGCAAATCTCCCTTTTTGAATTATGTTTCTTTCATCTATGTAATCACTCGTTGTAATGGCTTCAAAGCCATTTTGGCTATTTTAATGAAAATTTAAGTTTCCATTTTGGCATTCTTTATTCGACGGTGACTATATATTACTTATTTTTACCTCTTGAAGCATAGGTCTATAAGCTTTCAAGTATTTACCATTCACCCTCAAAAGTCTTTGATCTTCATTTAACTCTTCAATCTCATAGGCTCCACCAGAGAAAGCTTGGATAATCCTAAAAGGTCCTTCCCATTTAGGAGACCATTTCCCAAATTTCTATCTTTTAGATCCATTGGAAGAATTACTTTCCATACTAGATCCTCAGGCAGAAATGTCTTAGGTTTTACTCTGCAATTATAGGATTTCTCAACCCGTTTCTTCTGCAGTCTCAAAAGATCCAGAGCTTTCAACCTTTCTTCGTCCAGGTCAACTAGTTCGTCTAACATCATATTCCAATAGACCTCAGAAGGGATATCCTGATGTATCTGAATCCTCGTCACCTGTAGGTGGATTTCGACTGGCAACACTGCATCATGACCATAAGTTAGGCGAAATGGTGTTGTTCCTGTGGCCTCTTTAGGACAAGTTCGACACGCCCATAGAACTTGATCTAGCATTTTGTGCCAGTTTCTAGGTTTCTTTACCACGTGTTTCTTTACTAAACTGATCACTACTTTATTTGCTGCTTCGACTTGGCCATTGGCTTGCGCATAATAAGGTGTAGACGTTAACAATTTGAACCCCATTTCTGCAGCAAAGTCTTGCATCTTTCGACCAGTAAAGACTGATCCTTGGTCTGTAGTTATTGTTTCAGGAATTCCAAATCTATATATAATGTACTTTTGAATGAATTCAATGATATTCTCTTGGTCTACATTGACTAAAGGGATTGCTTTGATCCACTTAGTAAAATAATCAATTCCCACTAATATATACTTCTGGCTTTTAGAAGATGCTGGTCGAATTTCTCCAATAAGATCTAAAGCTCATCCTCTAAAAGGCCAAGGTTTCACAATCGAGTGAAGTTCACTTGCCGGCACATGCTGAATACCTGTATGTACTTGACATTCTTGGCATCCTTTTGCAAACTCAACACAATCTTTTAACATAGTAGGCCAATATAGTCCTTGTCGAAACAACAACCATTTCATCTTTTGGCCTACTTGGTGTGCTCCACACGCCCCGACGTGTATGGTGGAAAGAGCTATATACGCTTCTGTTTCACTTAAGCATTTCAGAAGCATGCCTTCATGTGTTTTCTTGAATAATTCATTTCCCATCAGTACATAGCTCAGTGCTCTATATTTTATTTTTCGCTCTGTCGAAGCCGTTGGATTTTGTAAATAATCCACTACAGGCTTTCTCCAATCTTGTTCTGTTAGATTATCTATGAACGAAATCTCAAAATTTTCGTGATCAGTGCATCCCAACGTTGTGGTCCTTAAATCCATTGGAGACAACTTAGTGGATGCTACTATTCTTCTAACTTCGATCGCTTACTGTATTTTGTCCTTCGAAACTTTATACCCGTAAGCGATCTGCGGTAAGTCATTAGCTACTTGATTTTCCACTCTGGGTATATGTCGAATGTTAACTACCTCAAAGTTTTTCAACAAATGTCTGGCTATTACGAAATACATGATAAGATTTTCTTTTATGCATTTGTATTCTTTCGTAATTTGTTTTAGGACTAACTCCGAGTCTCCCATTATTTCGACCCGATTTTCCCCCAATTCCAACAAGATTTCAAGGCCTACGATTAGCACTTCGTATTCAGCCTCATTATTAGAGCAATCCCGTTCTATCTTGTACTTAAATGTCGTTGGAATTTTGCTTGGAGAAATAATGAGGACCCCGACTCCAGTTCCATCTTTATAACTAGAACCATCAAAGTACAGCTTCCACGATTCAATCTCCAAATAATTTAGTGATTCCTCTTGTATAGAGTGGTCGACTATAAAGTCTTCTACCACTTGACCTTTCATAGCCTTGAGAGGCATAAAGGTTAATGAGTACTCAGTTAAGGAAAGTGTCCATTTGCCAATTCTACTGTGCAAAATGGGTTTCGACAACATATATTTGAAAACATCAAAATGAGACGAAACATAAACATCAACTGGCTTTATATATTGCTTAAGTTTTGTACATGAAAAATAAAGACATAAACATAGTTTTTCAACCTCATTATATCTAGTTTCTGCATCATTTAAAACTCTACTGAGGTAATAGATGGGCCTTTCGACACCATGCTCATCCTCTTGAGCCAGCATGCTCCCTAAAGTTTTATCAGACGCAACTATGTACAATCTCATACTTCTACTTCGACAAGGAGGTACCAAAATAGGTGGCTTGGTGAGGTACTCTTTGATTTTGTTGAAGGCTTCTTGATGTTCTTGCCCCCACTCAAATTCTCCTTTGCTGAGTCAAAGTAGTGACGAAAAGGCTTGTGTTTTCCCACTGAGGTTGGATATAAATCTCCTCAAGAAATTTATCTTCCCAAGTAAGGATTGCAATTCCTTCTTGTTAGTTGGCTCTTTGGCTCCCAAGATAGCTTTGGTCTTATTCTAGTTTATCTTGATTCCCTTTTTATGGACCACAAAACCTAAGAAATCTCCTGCTTTGACGCCAAAAGCACACTTTAGAGGGTTCATCTTCAGACCATAGCGTCTCATTCTCTAGAAGGATTGTCGAAGATGATCCATGTGAGTCTTCCCTGAAATAGATTTGACAACAATATCATCAATGTAAATCTGCATGAAGGTTTCAATAAAATCATGGAAGATCGAATTCATGGCTCTCTGATATGTTGCCCCTGCATTTTTTAGGCCAAAGGGCATCACTACCCATTCGTAAGTGCCTAAGGCCCCAGGACAACAGAATGCCGTTTTCGACACATCCTCTTCAACAATAAAGATTTGATTATATCCAGAGTAGCCATCAAGCATACTCATGTACTCGAAACCAGTGGCAGAATCGACAAGCATTTCTGCCACCGGCATTGGATATTCATCTTTGGGTGTTGCAGCATTCAGATCTCTAAAATCAATGCACACCCTTAAGGTACCATTTTTCTTTATAACAGGCACGATATTTGCAATCCATTCGACATACCTGGTCGTTCGGATGCACTTGCATCTCAGCAGCCTTTCGACTTCCATTTTGATTTTTGACAAAATCTCTGGTGCAAAATGCCTTGGAGTTTGCTTGACGGGCTTCTTTCCAGGCTTTATTGGCAGTTGCAGTTCTACCAAACTTCTGTCGAGACCAGGCATCTCATCATAATCCCACGCAAAATAATCCTTGAATTCTTTTAGCAATTGGATCATTTCGACCCTGAGTCTTGGATCTATTTTTACGCTGATGTATGTTGGCCTTTCTTCAGGACCTTCGCCCAGGTTTACCTCCTCCAAAGGGTCTTGTTCTAACATTCTAACATTGTTCGCCAATGGGTCCTTTTCGAAACCTAGAGGTTCATCATCATAGATGGCGTCTAACCTCTGATCTCAAAGGTCTTTCATTTCTAAGTCAGGAGGCTCTGGGTCGAAATCTTTCCCATGACCTTTTTGAGAAGGGACCTGCTCATTGGCTTAGAAAGACATATACTTAACTTCAGCCTCCAAGGCCGCTATCATTCTGCTTTCGGCTACATATGCCGAAATCTTTGCAGAGTTTGTGACTCAATCATCGTCACCAAACTCACTTCCCCAGCCTATTGGCCGTATATCATCAACTCCTCCAAAGTCGATGTTTGACAAGTCTTCTCTATCCCACTGAAAATCATAGTCGGATTGTAGGTATAGAGAGCAAAAGGCGTTAGGTGCTGGAGTTAGATCAAACTTAGGTGGATTACATGGCCCTATATGAGCCAAATTTCTGTCGAAACTATTCTTTCCGACACTGTTGATTTCTCCTAAGTAATAGCTCTGATCTGCTTCAATATTTTCCATGATACCATCGGGGCGCCATATTGTGACCCTCTGGTGCATCTAGGATGGCACTGTACCAATGCCATGTATCCACTCTCGACCCAAGAGCAGATTGTAGTTTTGTTTTGCTGAGATCACCATGAACATGGTGGGTCGAAGGATTGATCCCACTTTGAGGTCCAACTGTATGACGCCTGTTGTACCCCAAAATTTTTCCTCTCATTTCACCAAAATTTTCTCATCACAAGACTCTTGGAGCTCAAGATCAAGCTAGGGTTTGCTCTGCTCAAGACACCTCCTTGCACTGATGACCTAAATTAGGGTTTGAGTTTGCACAAGGATGTTTTGAACTACAATTCCCAAAATTACTTTCATACTTCATGTTGGACTACAAGTTTGTCCATACCAAGTTTCAAGCCCTGATTCAAATTTTTGCCCAGTCAATTGGACAGTTGATCTAGAAATCAGCTGTATTGGGGAAAAAGTCAACTGTGGCCAATTGACAGTCAAACTTCATGAATTTTGACCCACATCAACATTATGAACTCATATGAACCATTTGATCAAGTTTGGATCACAATTCCACAAGAAATTTGATCAGATCACCAAAAGGGCAAAATGGTCATTTTTAGGGTTTTGACTGTACGAAGGCAATTTTTGACTGTTTGACCTAGCCAATGGAAAATCAAGCCCAACCATGGACACAAGGACTCAATGAAATTGTCTTGACCCATTCAACAAGTTCAAAAGATCTCAAATGCATATGATTGACAGATGAATTTTTCAGTCAACTGATCAAAATTTGACTGTACACTAAAAAGTCAAACTTTGACTTTTTGGTCAAAATCAAGTGACAAGAGTCATTTTCCATCAAGACATGTCAAATTATGAAACTTGTTCATCAAGAAACCCAAAATTGCAAATTAGGGTTTAAAATGGAAAAATTTCATAACTTAGAAATTTTTGAAGTTATGAAATTTCTTATTTTTTCTTAACTTTGCCCCACATTTTCCCCAAGATACAAATGGATTCAAACAAAATTTAAAACATGAAAGTTGTAGTACATCACAAAGTCTACAACTTTTATTCATAAAGTTTTCTCAAAAGAAGCTTCGATCTCAAGTTATGATTTTTGGAACAAGGGTACCTAAAACTTTTAACTTAGAGAAATTTTGCCCTAGTTTAGGCAGGATTTTGACCCATCTTCTTGGCCATTTTTCACATAGTTCCACTTGGAGTTTCAATTTGAATTTCAAATATGGATTATAGTACATGTTGCAATTCCAAATTTTCCAAGAACTCTTCAAACACCTTTGTGGTTAGGGAGAATCGAATGCTTGAAGTTGGAAAAACTCACTTTGATCCATGGCCAATACATGTTCATACCAAGTTGCAAATCTGACCAAGCTAGCTTTGTACACAATTACGGGCCTCTAAACCAATTCACAATCCATAATTGAATGCAAATCCACTGAGCTAATGCTTTATCTTTGCCATTTGGACATTACACACAAAACTAACCCTTAATTAGAAAAAGGTACATTGCCATTTTTGAAGAGATATGCTTTATGTCAAACCATGATTTTTGAAGCATGGGGCCATATCTCTGAAGCCAAATCAAATTCACAAATTCCAGTAACCAAGGGCAAAGTATGCAGCATACAAGATAGAGGATACATGCCTGTAATCAGAACTAACACATCTTTGCTTCAAAAACAAGAAATTATCAAAACACTTGCCAACTTGAAAACCAGTCCATGATAGCTTAAACAAAGATTGCAAACACATTTCACACAACCCTTTGAGCCATAAACATGAGCTCTTCACCACTCAAACCTCCTTGTACATAAAATCTCCATTTTTCTGCAAAACAGGGCAAGCCCTGCAAAATCACCTCCATCTCCACTTTGCCTCGTGTGTTTTGCCTCAAACTTGTTCCAATACCTTCCATTCAACTCATCTAAACTATTCTAGACCTCCATTGCCAACTGTAACTCCATTAACACACATTGACATTTTTGTTTGGAAGCTTTGCAGGTTGAGTTCTGTAGCACGATTCAGGCTACTTCAAAACAAACTAAGCATTGGGAGAGCTTCAGTGGACATCAGGAAAGCTCAAAAGAACCTCAAGCACCATTGAAAGTTGCTACATTATCCAGCTCGAACTCAACGGAAACAGGTATTTCATGAACTTCTATCTCTCTATTTAGGAATAGTTAGACTTAGGTTTGTGAATGAAAGATGTTGTATTCATAGCCCTGAAACCATACATGTGCTTAGTTTTCATTTATATTAATCGTGCTAGGAGAATGTCATCCATGAACTTTCTGAAAAAAATAGGTTAAGAATTAGGGCCAGAGAAATTCTCTCTGGTCTTTGAGAGTTAGCTTAAGTTTTTTATATGGTTAGATTCGTTGTTTGATGCTCTACAAGTTTCATGTTATGAGTTTTGTCAAAAAAGCACAGAATTAGGAGATAGTATTTTGTACATAGAACGCGCGCGTTTCTGTCTAGAGGAAGAAGATGAAGTTGGTTTTGGGCTGGGCCTGGACATGCTTGCTTTTGGCACCCCCACTTTTCTTTTTACACCCCCCTGACCCATTTCTTGTATATTTGTCATTTTTTTGCATTTTTATTTTATTTCTGACTTTGATGTTTTATTTTCAAACATAAAAAATGATCCAAAAATATTTTCATAATATTTTGCATTTATTTGGTATTTATTTTTATTTTTACTAGTATAAAAATGTTTATATGCTTTTATATCATTTTGTTTAAATTAAAAAACTTTTATTTTCATTTATTATTTTTATACACATTTGAAAATATTTTTTTGAAATATATACATTTTGTAAATAATTTATTTTATTTTTATACACACTTAATATATTTAATATATATATATATATATATATATATATATATATATATATATATATATATATATATATATATATATATATATATATATATATATATATATATATATATATATATATATATATATATATATATATATATATATATATATATATATATATATATATATATATATATATATATATATATATAATTAGAACAAAAAACACAAAAATAATACATTTTTATTTTTATTAATATTTTATACTAAAAATACCTTTTTTCAATATACTTTTATTTTTGTACAAATTGATGCATTATTGTATATAAATAATAAATAATACTATTTATTTAAGAAATTAGGGTTTTTGCCCTAAGAACAAAAATAATTAAAATTGACTTTTTATTTATTTACATTTCACATTAAAAATACTTTTTACATACATAAAAACTTTTTTTGCATAATACATTTTATTTAATATTTATTTATTGTATTTATTTAAATATTGTACATTTAATTGTTATGCCTTACACATTCAATTTGGTTGTAATAATTTAGAATTTATTTTTTTGTCTAAATAATCCCCTATTCAAAATTGTACCCCCCTCCCTATATCATTTTGTAATAGTGTAGAACTTAAATTCTCGCACCTTTAAATGCTTTCAATTATGCCATGATTAGACTTAGGGTTTGTATTCAAAATCAAATTAACAAATAGTTTGACCTAATCAAAGACAAAAATGCATGAAAAAAACAAACACAATGCACACTTGCACCCCTAGGGTTTCAATCCACTTGTTGCCTTCAAAAATGGCCCATGGTAAGCATGTCAAGTACTTTGGCAAAACAAAAACAAAACAAAGATCATAGTCCCTCGATGACGCTATTTGAGTTGCCTAAACAAAATGATCAAGTCCCTCAAGAAAATTGCCAAAAATACTTGACACAATTGCTATCTTGGTCTATACGATGACCCGCGTCTGTCCCGTTTAACATCCTAACACAAGGTTGTTCATCAAATACAATGGTGAAACAAAACTGTTAAAAGGGTTAAAAACATAAGAAATATCTTTGAGTAAAATAGGGTAGACAACTCTTAGTTACTTGATCAAACTTGCAAAAAACATCCTTGCTATCTTTAAAACACACTTCACAACACAATTTCAAAACTCTACTTTCAAAATATTGGAAATTTCTCAAAAGACAAAAACACCTTTGTATACATTCAAACAAGAATCATTACAAAGGTTGCCACAACGATGGCCTCTTTTCAAAATATCTTTCAAAATCACACACAATGCACCATTTCAAACAATTGAAGAGCACCATTTCAAACAATTGAAAAGCAAAGCAAGTGATCTAAGCAAGTAACTAAGAGCCCATGGATAACCATGGATAGAAAGGGTGCTAATACCTTCCCTTTCTATAATCTACTCCCCGAACCCAAGAAAACATCTCAAAGGTCTTTCCTGTGCTTTTTGACCTTTCCTTAGGATAAAATAAAAAGTCGGTGGCGACTCTTGCTAAACCGAAACATTTGCGAACACAAACACAAAATCCCAAGTCAGTTCTCCCACCGTATCACAGAACTGGCAACTCTGTTGGGGATAACTTTAAAAGTGGAGTAACCTTATGGATTAGATCACCCTTTGCATGATTATTGTTTGCTTTGATTGCTTTACATTTGGTTCTCTTGTTTGGGCTTGAAATCCTCTACCTGGATTTGGGAAACATTCATAGGTAAATAGCAATACATTATGGAAACTGTGCGGGGTATACCGACATGGTTGAAGCAATAGCTATATTAGTGCGACATATTTGTGAGTACCGGTAGCCTTTGAGTCAATCAAAGAGAATACGGGGCCGCTGAGTGATGTCATGAAGCACTAATGAACTCTTAGAACCTTAATCGACCATCTTGGCCTTTTATTAGGGGTAGTGAGATGACCGACTTTGGTGCAGTCCGAAGTTGGTAGATACTCGATACTACACTCATTGAGGATTGCTTTCTTGGAATATTTTGGTTGCTAGTTAAGTGGCTAAACCAAAACAATGAACATAGAAAACAATCCAGTGATATTGAGCTCCTTAGAACCCGGTTACTATTTATAAGACAAGTTTGAGCCAACTAAACTCAAGAGGGTACTTACCTATGAAACCTCATGCAAGCCTGAAACTAGGGTTTTTGTGTGACTTGCTTGTACATGTGCTTGTGCATTCATCATGAACATCATAAAGCATCATGTGCATCCACTAACCATTTCAAGGGTTTGGATCTTCATCTTTGTTCTTGTTTTGTAGGTCATGGAATCTCTTCGCAGGAAAACAATTCAAGTCAACCTTGTGAGAATCCCTCCTCAACTCAAGGAGCTTACTTCCAGGATTCCAGAGAATTCTCTCTTCAGTGAAAGACATGGTAGACTTCTCAACTTGGTCAACTCCAACATTGAAGAAGACATGGTGAAAGTTATCTTCCAGTTCTTTGACCCCCTACACCACTGTTTCACATTCCCTGATTACCAATTGGTGCCTACTTTGGAGGAATTTTCTCAACTCCTGAGAATTCCTATTCTACATCAACTACCCTACAACGGTGAGGAAAAAGAACCAAAGCCTGAAGATGTTGCTCAAGCATTACACTTGCAACCATCTGATATCAAGGGACATTGGGAAACCAGGAGTGGTGTCAAGGGTTTCTTGGAGAAGTTTCTGTTTGAAAAGGCACAAGACTGCTGGAATTCTCTTGATCTACAAGCCTTTGAAGAGATTGTGGCACTCCTTATCTATGGGTTGGTTTTGTTCCCAAACCCTGATCAACTTATAGATGTGAATGCTGTTAAGATCTTCATATCCAGGAATCCTATACCTACATTGCTTGGGGACATCCTACACTCATTTTACACACGAACAATAAGGAAAAGAGGTGTTCTCATGTGTTGTACTCCTCTCCTAGCAAGGTGGTTTATTTCTCACCTTCCACAATCAGTTTTGAAGAATGAGCAGGGTTTAAGGTGGTCACAACGGTTGATGACCCTCACACATTCTGATGTACATTGGTGTTCTCGGTCTAGAGAAAATGTCATCATCATTGATTGTTGTGGGGAATTCCCTAATGTCCCACTAATTGGCATTAGGGGAGGCATTACCTACAACCCCTGTTTAGCTCTAAGACAATTTGGATATGCTCGGAGGGATGGCCCTCATGACATGCTGATTCCTGACCTAGTTTTTGACTTCGACAACGATGTGCAAGGACTTCAACAAAGGTTCATCAGAGCTTAGAGGATGCCCAACAAAGTGGATAGTAAGACATTGGGGCACAAGAATTCCATCCCCCTTGAGCCTTATCTCAAGTGGGTATGAACCCGCGCCCAGAATCTTATGATGCCATATCCTCACATTCTCCCCTTGATCAAAGAGCCTGTTATGGAAGGAGAGGTTCCATACACCATCCTACATCCTGACATGCCAATATCGTGGGAAGAAATGCAAAAGAGTTGGATCCAACTCAAGGAAGAACAGAATACTTTTGAAGCTAGCTTCTACGCCAGTGAGAAGAAGGTTTTGGAGCTTACCCGTCGACTTCATGAGGAGGAAACTCTCAACACTTACATCGCACCAAAGAGGATGCGCAATGTCTTTTTACATTAAGAATTTTGTAATATTTTGCCCATGGGGCACTTATGTACTAACAATTCCTTCTTAATATGACGCGTGTTCCTTTTTGTTTGCAACAAATTTGAATTTCTGAATCCTTGAATGCATTACATGAATAACATACCATTCATCATATGCATAAACATGTCTTCACACCAGGTTTCCTTATCTTTCTGCTGTTTATTTCAGCAAGATGGATTTGGAGCAGACAGTTAAGGATCTGCAGGCACAAAATTCTCAATTCCAGCAATTCCTTATGACCTTAGCAAAGGGTCAAGAGGACCTCAAAGCACTGTTGGAAAAGAATAAAGAGAAAAAGAAGAAGAGGCCCGGAGTAGCCACTTTTGGAAGAAGGTTTGAAAGCAACGCTAGAAAAGTTCTCGAGTTCCCCTTAACGTCTGATGAAGGGGCTGGTAAAGGAAAAGGGGCTGCGGTACCGTCTGAATCTGAAGTTGAAGAGGAGGAAGATGAAGAAGACGAAGACTACTCCGAAACACAATATCCCCCGGCGGATGATAAATATAAGAATCTTGAGGATAGATTGGCAGCCATGGAGTTGGAGAGGGTACCTGGTTTAGATTTTGAAGAACTAGGGTTGGCCGCTGGGATCTTCATCCCTCCCAAATTCAAAGTACCAACATTTGCTAAGTATGACAGTCTGTCGTGTCCGAAAATGCATATGAGATCGTATGTCAAAAAGATCCAACCCCACTCATCTGATAAAGACCTCTGAGTACATTTTTTCCAAGACAGTTTGTCAGGCACACAATTGGACTGGTTCTATCAACTCGAGAGATCAGAGGTTCACAATTGGGAAGACTTAGCTGCTACATTTTACCATCAATACCAATACAATGCTGATTTGACGCCCACTCGTACTCAGTTACAAAGTATGGGGATGGCTTCTAATGAAGGATTTAAAGAGTATGCCCAGAAGTGGCGTGATCTGGCTGGAAGGGTGCAACCACCATTATCGGACAAAGAGTTAGTTGACATGTTTCTGGGGATCCTGTCTGGCCCTTTCTTCAATCATTTAATTGGGAGTTCCTCCGCAGGATTCACTGAACTAATTTTGACCGGCGAAAGGGTCGAGGTCGGTATTAAAAGTGGTAAGATTCAGAAAGATACATCCGCGTCCACTACTGTTAAGAAAGCCTTCCCAGCTAAGAAGGAAGCCTCTATTGTTTACTCTCAGAAAAGTCAGGGAAGAACCGAGCGCCGGCTAACTATAGGGGCTGTGATGATTCAAAACTCTTCAAATGATCAACCTCGCGGCAATCAGTCGAGACCTAATCAACAACGGGTAGAAAGGCCACAACGGCAGTTCACCCAAATCAACATGACACCAGCTCAAGTACTATCTCATTTATTGAAGCTGAATCTGACCAGTTTGAAGGAAGCGCCAAAGAACCCTAACACCTCCTCTCCATACTACCACTCCAATGCCAAGTGTGCCTACCACTCTGACAGTGTTGGGCATGATACGAATAATTGTTGGGCGCTCAAGAACAAAATCCAGGACCTGATTGACGCCAAGGAAGTAGAATTTGATGCTCCTGAGAAGCCCAATGTGATATCTGCTCTGATGCCCAAGAACTGCCATAATGTTCATGCCGTTATGGAAGACCTTCATGTTACTGATGTTGCTGATCTTTTGACTCCGTTACTAGTGATTAAAGAGAATTTGATGAGAGCCGGGATATTCCCAGGCTGTGGGAAGGACTGTTACTTTTGTTTGAACGTACAAGCTGACTGCCTGATGTTGAAATCAGGTGTCCAACGCCTGATGGATACCCAAGAGATACTCTTCCAAAAAACCCCTGTTGATACCTTCACTCCTGTTACTACTGCTACTTTTGCTACTTCAACCAACGATATTGCAATCATAACCATTTCTGACAATCCTCCCAAGGCTTGCAAAAGGCCTGTCAGGATTACGCCCAACCCTAAATTTGTACCATTAAAGATCACCATGCCGGGACCGGTCCCGTATCAATCTAGCAAAACGATACCATGGAACTATGGAGGAGAAATCTTCTATCATGGTATCAAACAGATTGAAACAGTCCAAGAGATTTCTTAAGAAGAAGACCCTGATATAGGGAACATCGCGGGAACAAGCAAGATAACCCGCAGCGGCCAGATCTTTTCTCCAGAGATTGCTCCCCCGAGCAGTTTTCAGACCCTCGAAAGCTTCTGCACCTGTTAAGTCATCTGTGCGAGACCCGATAATTGAAGAATTAGATACTCCTGAAGTAAGACCATTTGCTGATAATACCGACAAGGGTAAGGGGATACTGGAAGAGCCTGTCAGGACGAAGGCTCATGCTGTGGTTATCCTCGAAACCACCCAGAAAGAAATGGATGAAATCTTGAAAATAATCAGAAAGAGTGACTACGACGTTATGGAACAATTAGGGCAGACCCCTTCTAAAATTTCAATGTTGGCTCTTCTACTCTGTTCTGAGGCCCATGCTAAGGCCCTGATCAACTTTTTGAAGGCGACACATGTACCCCAAGAGACTTCGGCTGACCAGTTTCAGGAGTGTGTGGCCAGTCTTACTGCTGATAATGGCCTTGGCTTTTCCGATGCTGACTTGACTCCCAAAGGAAGGAAACACAACAACGTGCTACATGTTTCAGTTGAGTGCAGGGGAACCACCCTCGCCCATGTCTTAGTTGATACTGGTTCTTCCTTGAATGTGCTGCCGAAGAAAGCTTTAGACCATTTGGACTGCGAAGGGTTGACCCTCAAACCTAGTAACATCGTTGTTAGGGCCTTTGATGGGTCCAAAAGAATGGTTCATGGAGAGGTTGATATTCCTATCAAAGTAGGCACAAAATTTTCAACTCCACCTTTTATGTGATGGACATCCGTCCGTCATATTCGTGTTTGTTAGGAAGACCGTGGATCCATTATGCCAGGGAAGTTACCTCCTCTTTGCACCAAATGCTGAAATATCCTGTTAAGGGTGAGATTATAACAGTGCACGGCGAGGAAGAGTACATGATAATTCATCTCAATTCCTTCTGCTATGTGGAGTTGGATGGCGAGTTCATCAAAACGCCTTTCCAACATTTTGAGGAAGTTTCTCCTGAGGTAGCAGTTGCGAAGACAATGGTTGAGGTACCTATCGTTCCCAAGCATGTGCCTAGGATGGCATCTCTCAAGGACGCAGAGACGGTGATCAAAGGAGGAAAGAGTACAATATGGGGGCAATTGCCTGATTTTCCCCATAAGACGGACAAATTTGGACTAGGGTTTACGGCTGCAGGACAGAGGGCTATGCGTCGTTCCAAGACTGGAGGGCCACCTGTAAGGATCACTCACCACGAAATTAATGCTGTTGAAGATGAAGATGAAGAGAATAACTTAGAAGATTGGATCTTTCCAACCTTCGAAGGGGGTCTAAGCAACTGGGAAGCAAAGGATTTTATTCCCATCACCTTTATCAACCAGTAATTTTATCTTTGAACAATTTCATATTTCGGTCTGTAATAACTAAACAATTCGCACACTATTTTCACCTCATGCCTTGCCCGGGGCATGTAGGTCCATTTGTAAGGGTTTGATTTTCTTCATTATCATATGCCATGTTTTAATGAATCATTGGACGTCTTCATCTAAACTGTTGTGTTCATTTTCTTTCCTTTTGCATTTTATTTTGTTTAAGGATGGCTATCCCTTACATACACCCACACTCACAATTGCAGGTACCCATCCACTCCGGATTCCATGGGTGACTATTCTGTTTTAGCCTTCGATAACTCTGAAGACTTGGTCAATCATGCTGAGTACGAAGTTGACGAAGACTGTGAAGTGCCGGGAGAGTTAGCCAGACTTCTGCAATAAGAAGAGATGGCTATTTTGCCTCATGAAGAGTTGCTAGAAACCATCAACTTGGGGACAGAGGAAGACAGGAAAGAAGTAAAAGTGGGTGCCAACCTGGAACCAAGTGTCAAAGAGCGCTTAGTGCAGTTGTTAAACGAGTATGTTGAAATCTTCGCCTGGTCTTACGAAGACATGCCAGGATTGGACACATATATCGTGGTTCACCGACTCCCTACAAGAGAAGACTGTCCACCGATCAAGCAAAAGGTCCGCCGAATAAGGCCTGACATGTCTGAGAAGATCAAGGCTGAGGTAATGAAGCAATTCAATGCTGGCTTTCTGGATGTTACTTCCTATCCATAATGGGTTGCTAACATTGTGCCCGTGCCTAAAAAGGACGACAAAGTCAGAATGTGTGTGGACTATCGAGATTTAAACAGGGCTAGCCCTAAAGACGATTTTCCACTGCCACATATCGACATCTTGGTTGACAACACAGCTCAACACAAGGTTTTTTCCTTCATGGATGGATTCTCGGGCTACAATCAAATTAAAATGGCCCCCGAGGACATGGAGAAAACAACCTTTGTTACACAATGGGGTACTTTCTGTTACAAGGTGATGCCGTTCGGACTGAAGAACGCAGGGGCAACTTATCAACGCGCCATGGTAGCTTTATTTCATGATATGATACATCATGAGATCGAAGTTTTACGTAGACGATATGATAGCTCGGTCACAAACAGAGGAGGAACACCTTGAGCATCTAGAAAAGCTGTTTGCCAGGTTGAAGGAATATAAGCTCAGACTAAACCCAAGCAAGTGCACTTTTGGAGTTAGGTCTGGTAAACTTCTGGGATTTATTGTCAGCAACAAAGGCATTGAGGTTGATCCATCTAAAGTAAAGGCTATACAAGAAATGCCCACCCCCCGTACTGAAAAGGAGGTTAGAGGTTTCTTGGGACGCTTAAATTACATCGCAAGGTTCATCTCTCACCTGACATCTACCTGTGAGCCAATTTTCAAACTGTTGAAGAAAGACCAGGTCGTTGAATGGAACAATGATTGTCAAGTTGCTTTTGATAAGATCAAGGAGTATTTACTAGAACCTCCTATTCTGATGCCACCCGTCGAAGGAAGGCCGTTAATCATGTATCTGACTGTTTTGGATAACTCAATGGGGTGCGTTCTAGGCCAACATGACGAGTCTGGCTGAAAAGAGCATGCCATTTATTACCTTAGCAAAAAGTTTACCGACTGTGAGACTCGCTACTCACTGCTCGAGAAAACTTATTGCGCTTTGGTATGGGCTGCTCGCTGACTAAGGCAGTATATGTTGACACATACCACCTTGCTGATTTCCAAAATGGATCCGATCAAGTATATCTTCGAGAAGCCTGCTTTATCTGGAAGAATCGCTAGATGGAAAATGATCCTGACTGAGTATGATATCCAGTATACTACCCAAAAAGCTATAAAGGGGAGTATACTAGCTGACCATCTAGCTCATCAAGCCGTCGAAGATTATCAATCTATGAGATTCGACTTCCCTGACGAGGACATCATGACATTGGACAACATTGAAGGTAACAGACCGTATGAAGGACCTGAACAAGGATCCCGATGGACCATATACTTTGATGGTGCTTCAAATGCACTTGGCAATGGTATCAGTGCAGTACTCATTTCTCTGGAAGGCTGCCATACACCCTTCACTGCCCGACTTGGCTTCAGCTGTACCAACAACATGGCTGAATATGAAGCTTGCATCTTTGGTCTCAAGGCTGCTATAGACTTGGGAATCAAATCTTTGGTCGTATTTGGGGACTCGGATTTGGTTATCAGTCAAGTCAAAGGAGAGTGGGACACCAAACATCCTAATCTTATCCCATACAAAGAACATGTCTTGACATTGTTGCCTCATTTCGAGCAGATTACTTTCGAACACTTCTCGCGAGAAGAAAATCAGTTAGCCGACGCTCTGGCTACAATGTCTTCCATGTTTAAACTAAACTGGGATAACGAGGCTCCACAAATTACCATCGAGCGAATGGACGAACCTGTGCATTGTCACGAGATTAATACCGAAGAAGTAGTGGAACAACCCTGGTTTCATGAAATCAAAAGGTATCTCCAGACACGAGAATAACCTGAAGGAGCTTCCGTCAATGACAAAAAGTTCTTAAGGAGATTTGCTGCCAAGTTCTTCCTAAGCAATGGTATTCTTTATAAGCGCAGCCATGATTATGTTCTACTTTGTTGCGTGGACAAGGTTGAAGCAGAGTTGATCATGACCGAAATACATAGTGGCACATTTGGCACCCACTTAAGCGGACATACGATGGCTAAGAAGATTCTAAGGGCAGGCTACTACTGGTCTACCATGGAAGCTGATTGTCATCAACATTCCAGTACTTGTCACAAATGCCAAGTCTACACCGACAAAGTGCACATTCCTCCTGTTCCTCTCAACATTCTGACAGCTCCTTGGCCATTTGCAATGTGGGGCATTGACATGATTGGAGAGATAAAGCCTACAACATCCAATGGACATCGCTTCATCCTGGTGGCTATTGATTACTTCACGAAATGGGTCGAGGCAGCTTCCTATGCCTCTGTTACAAGGAATGTGGTTGCCCGCTTCATCAAGCAGAACCTCATATGCCGGTATGGTATCCCCGACAGGATTATCACGGACAATGGTACAAATTTGAGCAACACTATGATCACCGCTCTATGCGAGCAGTTCAAGATTTATCATCACAATTCATCTCCCTATCGGCCGAAGATGAACGATGTTGTTGAAGCTGCGAACAAAAACATCAAGAAGATCATTCAAAAGATGACAGTCACTGTGATACGGTGGGAGAACTGACTAGTGTTTTGCGTTCGTATTCGCACTTGTGCGGTTGAGCAAGAGTCGCCACCGACTTTTTATTTTATCCTAAAGGAAAGGTTAAAAAGCACAGCAAAAACCTTTTGAGATATTTCGTGGGTTCGGGGGGTAGATTATGAAAAGGGAAGGTATTAGCACCCTTTTCATCCATGGTTATCCATGGGCTCTTAGTTACTTGGTTTTTTAGATCACTTGCCTTGTTTTTCGATTGCTTGAAAATGGTGTGTGTGTGGGTGCTTTTTGAAAATATTTTGGAAGAAGATGCCTTGTCTTAGGCAACTAATGTATTTGAATCGTGATTGAGTGTTTTACAAAAGTGTGGATCTTTTCGAAAAGATGTTTCAAATGTTTTTGAGAGTTTGTTTGAAAGTGTTGTGGATTGTGGTTTTTGAAAAGAAGGCAAGTGTTTTTGCAAATTGATCTCAAGTAACTAAGAGTTTTGTCTACCCTATTGTACTCAAAGGTTTTTGTTATGTTTTAACCCTTTTTAACAATTTCGTTTCACCATTGAAATTGGTGGACGATCTTGCGTTTAGGAAGTTTATTCGGGACGGGCGCGGGTCATCGTATGGACCATGAATGCAATGATGCCAAGTGTCTTTGGCAATTTGCTTTGAAGGGACTATGATCATTCCGTTTAGGCAACACTTTGAGACTTATGATCATTTGATTTTTGTTTGCCAAAGATACTCGACGTGCAAGCATGGCCCATTTTGGAAGGCAACATGTGGGATTACCCTAGGGGGTGCAAGTGTGATTGTGTATTGATTACATGTATTTGTCTTGTATTAGGTTATCTAGAGTTTGATTTTATGTACATACAAACCCTAGGTCTAACCATGGTATAATTGGAAAACTGTAAATTGCGGAAATGTAAAATCTACGCTATTACAAAACAGTGTCCGGGAGTGGGGGTACAAGTGTACGAATGGGGATGAGACTTATAGTATCCAATAAGTTACAACCAAATTGAATTCGCAATCAAATGTAAATATCGAATATACAGATATAAGATAAACAAATGTGTATAGGGCAATGTGAATGGATTTGCATTGTGTAAGTGTATATGTATATGTGTAATTATTTACAGGTGCGAAATGTGAGATTGAGGCGTATTAGGGTTTTTGACCTAGATATGTATTTTAATGAATCTTTGATTTGTGAAATTTTAATATGTACAAATGTTTTAAATTAAATGCTCAAGTTTTAATTAAATTGTGAATAAAATGTATCATCGTTTAGTGTATACCAAAAAATGTGTTAATTAAGTGTTTTAAGAATTTTAATATTAGAAAAAAAAAGTATGTATTTTGTCTATTATGTACAAAGATATATTTTAATTAAAAATGTTTTCAATTTTAATTATATGATAAAAAGGTATGATATGTACAAAATTAATGTTTTAAAATTTATGTACAAAGTATATTTAAAAAAGAAGGATTAAATTAGAAAAAAGAAAGTATTTGTTTGTAAAAAGTATTTTAATAAAATAAAATAATAAGAATAAATCATAAAAAAGGGTTTAACATTCTAATTATCCTTTCTTGATTATATTAGTACAAAAAGTTTTTATTAGTGTAAAAAAAAAATGAAGTGAAGTTAGTGTAAATTATAAAAGAAGGATAGTTAATTACAAGATGTTAATTTGTGTTAGTAGGAAATAAATGGGCTTCAGGGAGATTCAAAACGGGTCAGGCCCAATGCTGGAAACAAATTCTTAGGGTTTGAGATTTTGTTATTCAATTGAGACGAAAGCGTTAGGGTTGGCAGCAGCGCGTTCGTGCATTCGTTCATCGTTCTCTTCTGATCATAGCTCCTCCATCCAGCCACCAACGTCGCCCCCAAACTTCTCTTCCCTCCAAGGCATGAGCTCCGTGTTCTTCTTGATACAAGGTTTGTTTTCAGTTTTTTATGTTCTTTTTACGGATTGCATGCGTTATTTCCATTTGAATCTAAAACTTGATCTTTGACTTATTATGAGGGGAAGGAGAAAAAGAGAGGGAAAAGTTTGCTACCTTCGTTCCTTAGAGATGGAGGAGAGACGGGGAAGTGGCGCTCAGGAGGCCGGGACGGTGTGAGGAACGTGACAAATCTTTGAGCTTTCCTGGTATCTTTTATCTGGTTGCTATTTTTTGCCTATGGTTTTGATGATGATATTCTGAAAAGCCTTATCTTGAAATAGATTCACTTCTTTATCTTCTACTACATGTCGCCTTTGAGCATTTGTATGCTTTTGAATCGTTGAGCTTGTACTTATGTATGCTTTCTGAGATGCTTCCCTGAGTTTGAAATGTGATGCTTTGATGTTTGTTGCCCCTTGAACGAACTTTCTCTCTTCTTCTGTCTTTCTTCTGATTTTGCCCCTTGAACGATTTGCCTATGATGAAGAAATTCTGAGGCTTAGAAGTTGGTTTGAATGCTTGGATATGCTTGGATATGTTGGTTATTTCTTCTGCAGGTTTGACATATACTAGTTCATGTTTTTGACTGGTACATGGCTTGAGTTCTGGTTTGACAGTATGGTGATGTTTTGGGTTTAGGGTTAGGCTTCAGCAGGTTTATGAGGTTTTTTTTTGATGGTTAAGGCTTGACAACAGGTAAGCTTCAGGCTTCACCTTGGTTTATCAGTTTGCAGGTGGTTTGCTTCAGGCCAGGACCTTGTTCTTTGAGGCTTGGACTCACGCAGGTTTTTGCTTGCAGTAGGTTATATGTTTTTTTGTTATGAGGCCTGAGTTTTGTATATACAGGTTAAAGGCTTTGGGATGTGTTTGATGGTTTTGAGTTATGCTAGTAGATTGGGTTCTGTTGAGGCTTATGCTTTGGTTTGTATCTTTATCAGTAGACAGGTTTTTGGGGCATTAGCAGGTTTGATGTCCTTATTCTGGTCAGACTGATGCCCGTTTTTTTTTAGTTTTTAAGCTTAGGGGCTTTAGTTTGTATATTTTTCCTCTTATCTCTGCCTGTCCTGCCTAAAGCCTGACCCTGAAAACCTGCTTCCATTTTCTCTTTTTCTCTCTCTATAGTACAGCTGAATATTATTATATGATTCTTTTTGTACTTTTTCTGAAGGGGCCCCCTGGGAAATGATGATTTAGAGTTTAGTTGCTTGCATAACACATTTTTCTCTGCATCTTTTTCCTTCTTTTGACAGCTTTGTGTGCTTTTATTGATATCTTTCCAAAATCTTTGTCAAATCTTTTTTGACAGCCTTGAGTAGATTTGTACTATGACAGTAAATTGCTCTTTTTGCTTTTGATAGAAAGTGGAATTGGATTTTCAGTTTGACTTGGATTTGAACTATGCTGTTTGAACTTTGGAATTTATGCATTTGACATTTGCATTCATGAATAAAATTCTTCCCTCTCCGTGAACCGGGAGAAATCCCGTGATTTGCAGAGAGGGTCAACTGATCCCAATCAGTGGCCTCTAATGATGAGCAAATTTTATCAGTCTTTTTTAATTCAACTGCTTTCTGACTTTTCTTCTTCTTTTTGCAGATAAAAAATGGAGCACCGGAGCGAAGTGAAGAATGAAGAATATTAGAAATAGGATAGTTTTTTATTTTATTTAATATTTAAATGAATGTAAATTATTGTTTGTAATTTAAATTATAAACAACAATTTGTACAAATAATTCAAATATCAATAAAATCTTTATTACCCAATTAATTCTAATCTTCTTTCTTTATTGTTTATTTATTTATTTAAAACTCTTTGAATTAAAACAATTGAAAAATAAATTTCAATCATTCAATTTTAGAATAATAAATAACTTAAATAAAAACAATATTGATCAATTAAACCTGTCTCTTCCAATATCCAAAGCAAAGCAGCAGTCAACCAAAATAAACTGATCAAGCGCATTCCTTCTTCAATGATTTGCCATAAACACTGTGAATCCAATACTGCATACTGTATTTGACTGGCTCAAAGAAAACAACATGAATTCAAAGCACTGTCTCTCTCACTGATTAAATCAAAACAATGCGAATTTAACCCCAATCTCGGAATAAACGGCAAAGTGTTGTGGAATTTTAACCTTTCTGAGAATATGCCCATAAAACCCTTAATTCCTGATTAAATGCCAAATAACATTCGCCTGATCAAAATTGAACCAACAATCAACCAAAACCCTAAGCCAACTGTGAAACAATCCAGAGTCCTAAAAATCAGTAAAAACCCTAATTTTGCTTGACTGACAAGAAAAGTTCGTTTGTCCGATTCTTGAGCCAGTTTGAAAAAGTCAGGAAAGGCTTGAAGCTGAGATTTCTTGTGGAAAAATGCGAGGGCAAATTTTGGGGTACAACAGTTGCCCCTGTTCAATCTTCTTGGACCTGAAGAGTTAGATTGGCAAGTTTGCCTTTCGCGACTTGAAGGTAAAAGGAGATTGGACACTAAAGTGCCCAGAAAATTTGCACTCGTCGATGTGATGGTAGAGGTGAATGGGCTTACAGATGCCATTTGGTGATGGGCTTAACGATGCCATCTGGTGCGATAGAATTTTGTCGGGGGATGGGCTTAGAGATGCCATCTGGTGACTGCTGGTAGGAGGATGGGCTTATAGATGCCATCTGGAAATGTTGAAATGTATGTCAATGGTGAGTGGACAAGTATCAGAAAGCCGCCCATGCTTCGGAACATCTCTGAATTGGGGTCCGAACAAGCAACAGATTGACGTCCATACCTGGAGAATCTGTAAGCTATCTGAGATTGAATAAGCAATAGAGCAGCATCCGTTGTTGGGACGTGTCCGTAAACTATTTTCAAAAATTGTGAAGAGTCTGAACAAGTTGGTAGATTGACATCCGTTGTTAGGAAGAATCCGTAAACTATTTCAGAAGTCTTGAAGTTGAAGAGGAACCGGTGTAGGGTTTCTTGATGATGCGTCTGAATGAATCTGGAATAAGTATCAGAATGTCGCCGTGTCCGGGTCACATCTGAACTATCTCTGGATGAATCTTGGGAGTTGATCTGTGTCTGTCGACTGATCTTTCCTGAAAAGGCAAAGGGTTAGTTGTATGCAATGTTATGATGCATGATGCAACGCACGTGACATCAATGTTTATGACATGAATGCGATGAATGCGCATGTAAGCTGATGAGCTAATCTTGCCGAGGATACATGAATCCGAGATGGCTGAAGATAAAAGCATCTCGACTGCTGCCGGGGAAAATAAATCCTTGGCTGTCGCTGGGGAAGAGAATTCCTGATGACCTCTACTGGGGGGTTCCAAACTAGTAGACTCATGCTGGGGAGGCCAGATTGAGAATCTTCGGCTTGATGGGAAGTAACCCTGGCGACTTCACTGGGGAACTCAAGGTTTGCCCTCTCCAAAACTCTATGGGGAGAAGGTTCAATGGTCTGGCTCCGCTGGGGATACTGAAGCTTAAACTCTGAGGGGAACTGAATTCCGGAGGATTCCCTGGCTGGGGATTTGCAAAGATAAGTTACTGCTGTGGAATTTTGATGAACTCCGATGGGGATAGGGAGAATTTTGGCGAGCGCGATCTTCCGTGGTTGTTAGCTTGAGAAGAATCTGAACAAGCGATAGGTTAACATCCGTTACTTGGAGAACCCGTGAACTATTTTCAGAACTCTTGAAGTTGAATCAGCAATGGAGCCGCATCCGTTGTTGGGAAGCGTCCGTAAACTAATTTCGAAGGTTGCATCTGAACAAGCTGATAGATTAACATCCGTTACTTGGGAAGAATCCATGAACTGTTTTCAGAAGTCTTGAGAAGAATCTGAACAAGTGATAGGTTGACCTCCGTTTACTTGGAGAACCCGTGAACTATTTTCAGAAATCTTGAAGTTGAATCAGCAATAGAGCCGCATCCGTTGTTGGGAAGCGTCCGTAAACTAATTTCAAAGGTTGCATCTGAACAAGCTGATAGATTAACATCCGTTACTTGGGAAGAATCCATGAACTGTTTTCAGAAGTCTTGAAGAAGAATCTGAACAAGTGATAGGTTAACATCCATTTACTTGGAGAACCCGTGAACTATTTTCAGAAATCTTGAAGTTGAATCAGCAATAGAGCCGCATCCGTTGTTGGGAAGCGTCCGTAAACTGTTTCAAAGGTTGCATCTGAACAAGCTGATAGATTAACATCCGTTACTTGGGAAGAATCCATGAACTGTTTTCAGAAGTCTTGAAGAAGAATCTGAACAAGCGATGGGTTAACATCCGTTTACTTGGAGAACCCGTGAACTATTTTCAGAAATCTTGAAGTCGAATCAGCAATAGAGCCGCATCCGTTGTTGGGAAGCGTCCGTAAACTGTTTCAAAGGTTGCATCTGAACAAGCTGATAGATTAACATCCGTTACTTGGGAAGAATCCATGAACTGTTTTCAGAAGTCTTGAAGAAGAATCTGAACAAGCGATGGGTTAACATCCGTTTACTTGGAGAACCCGTGAACTATTTTCAGAAATCTTGAAGTTGAATCAGCAATAGAGCCGCATCCGTTGTTGGGAAGCGTCCGTAAACTGTTTTCAACGGTTGAGAAGAGTCTGAACAAGTTGGTAGATTAACATCCGTTGTTGGGAAGAATCCGTAAACTTGTTTCAGAAGTCTTGAGAAGGAACCGGTGTGGGGCTTCCTGATGATGAGCTTGTGTAAAACTGCATCGGTTTTTGAACACTTTTGACATTCGAATGCCCCAAGTGGTGATGTAGATAAATCCTGGCTTATTACAGGTGTTGGTCTGGAATTTTTCAGACATGCCCTGACTGGATACAGGAATCGAATCTGGAAAGGTGATAGTTGATAGATATGCCCTGGCTGGATACAGGAATCGAATCTTCAAACTCTTCAAACGTGCCCTGGCTAGATACAGGAATCGAGTCTGGAAATGTTGTAATTGATTTGTTGAACACTTTTGACATTCGAATGCCCCAAGTGGTGATGAAGGAATCTTGAATCAGATTACTCTACATATTGAGAGATTTCCTGAAATCTTGACTGGACTGCCCCAGGTTAACTGAATTTGGAAAGATCTGTTGGACCTTGACTGGACTGCCCCAGGTTAATTGAATTGTGACATGTCATGCCCCTTGTTGATAGGGGATTTGATGGAAGTGTTGTCCTCTTGAAGAGATTTTGACTTACTGAGAGAGTTTTCGTTCCTCCGAACATTCGCTGTATGAATTTCTTCGCTGTCAAACAAAAGGGTCAAATGCAGACAGTGATATTCGAATAATGCAAAGTTTATGTTTGTCTCGAAGTTTTGAAAAATGCGTTTTTAGCAGAAAACTTTTCATAAGACAAGTTAACACAAGATTTAGAGTAAAGCCCTACAGGAGTCAGGATACCTTTGGTAACAATATGCTTTCGAACTAACCCATGCTTCAATTAGGACTTTTAAAGGGTTGTAACGTGGCTTGGTTCACGGTTTAAGAAACAAAGGGTAAAGGCTCAAAGTATATTTGTATCCACCCTCTCTTCGTGATGTTCTTCAATCTAAGCTCAGTTAATTGTGCGTCACACTCTGTTTTGAGTTTAGAACAACTTTTGGGCGATGGTTCACCAGTTGAATTTGGGGAGACAGTCGTCATCTCTTTTTTCTTTTTCAACACTTTTCATGTTGTTGAGGATTTTGTAATGACCTCACTATTTTGATTTTGATTTGTTATCCCTAATTTTTGCCTGACTGTTACCATTTTCGGGATTACTGTCAGCGGGATGCCCCAGCTTTCTTAAGCCTCCTTTATAGGTTTTTGGCTCAGTGGGCTTTTCGCTTTTGAGAGATTGACTGTCTATGTGATAGGGAACCACCCTTGTTTTTTGATTCCAAAGGAATGCTTTCTTTTTCGACGTTGTTCGTTGTATTAAGAACGGAGAGTTTGCGACTTCAATGCGCGTTTTCTTTTGAATTAACTGAGATACTACCCTGCCCCAGGTTTATATCAAAGGTTTTGATCGTTTAGAACAGAAAACTCCTACTTCTTTGGCTCGAAGGGGTTGACTAGGGATTAACTTCCTTATAAATCCAGTGTTTGGGAATTGAAAGAAATGCCTGTACATCATCAGCAAGGTCTGTTCAAAGGCATACTGTATAAGATCATGGTATTGTTTCGTCATCCTCCCTCTAAAGGCTTACAGCTTTTTATCAAGAGTCAGATATCATAAAGAAAAGCATAAGAGTAGTGAAACGAATGGATGAATTCAAGACAAACATATGCAATTCATTAATGAAAACATAGTTTAACATCAACAGATAATTGTTTGATAGCAAAAGAAATTACAACTTTGAAAATTCAAAAAGAAGCAAAAGTCTCTCAGCTCGAGCTTCGTCACTTCAAGTGGAGAACCCTCTAACGGAAGATTTTCATCTCGCCGTCTGGCATGAATTCCAGCACCCCAATGTCGATCAGATCTTGAATCTTGTTCTTCAAGGCCCAACAGTCGTTGGTGCCGTGTCCCGGGCTGTAGGAGTGGTAAACACAGAATGCGTCGGGATTATAGTGAGGAGAGGAGATATTGGGCTTCTGAGGAGGATCCTTTACGGTAAGCAAATTGACCTCCAACAGGCGCTTCAATATGAAGAATGATGGTATTTCAGTCTCCGTAAACTGTCTTCCCGACTTTTCTTGTTTACGCCGATTGCCCCGTTGACGCTGGCGAGGTTGTTGATGGGTTCGTGACCCTGAAGCTAGCAAAGGAGCTTTCCCCTTGTCTTCTTGAATGGATGGAGGCTGAGCGGTGACTTGCTCTTCGACCTCAGATGTTTGCCCCAGTTGGTTGTTTGGAAGCAGTTGGCGGACAAGAACTCTGAGTTCCTCTTGTCTTTGAGATAGGTCTTGGATGAGAGCCATCTGGCCCACCAACTGTCCCATCATTTGAGTCCTCAGTGTTGTCAGATCAAACTGCAGCTCCGCAATCTGATCACTCCTGGCATTGTTGGAATTCCCCAGGCCCTTGGTGAGGAGAGCTTTCATCTTTTCTTGCCCCAGAGACAAGTTCAGGAACATCTCCTGCAGCTGAGCAGTCTGGTCTTGGATGTCTTTGACAGACCTTTCTAGAGCCATCTCTTACTGAAATAAACAGCAGGAGAGTAAGGAAACCTGAAAAAAGAAAGACTGTCAAAATGAAATGCATGATATGTGGATGCATGCTTTCAAGGGTCTCTTGGGGTAAACACAAGAAAAATGTTAGAGGTTGAACTCTGCTCTTGGATTGGAAATCTCTGCACCGGTGGACGTCCTTTCACGAGAATCAAGCTCACCATGTCGAGTGGGTCATAGCCACTGATTCAAGTTGTTGTTCTTGATCTTTGTTTGGAGAGCTTTGTATCGGTGGATGTCCTTCCACGAGAATCAAGCTCGCCATGTCGAGTGGGTCATAGCCACTGATTCAAGTTGTTGCACCTGATCTTTGATTGGACTGGTTAGAGGAGAAACCTCTTGCCCCTTGATAGATGTCTGGTTCAACGTAACCCTGCATTAACAGAACCCTCGAGATCCTTGAAATGGTTATTGAAAATGCTATGGTATGATGTCATGATGTTATCTACATATATGCGGAAAACAAGTGAGTGTATATACAGGCAAACAATATTCACACAAAGCAAACAAGGCCTTAGGTTTAGGCTTGCATGAGGTTCAGGTATTACCCTCTTAAAGTTAGTGGGCTCAACCTGTCCTATTAGAAGTAACCGGGTTCTAAGGATCCCAATATCACTGGATTGCTTTCATTGTTCATCGTTTCGATTTAGCCACTGAACTGGCGATCGAAATATTCCAGGAAAGCAACCCTCAATTGGGTGTAGTATCGAGTATCAACCAACCTCGGACCGCACCAAAGTCAGTTATCTCACTACCCTAACAAGGCCAAGATGGTCCATTAAGGTTCTAAGAGTTCGTTAGTGCTTCATGACATCACACAGCGGCCCCGTACTCTCCTTGACTACTCAAGGGTTACCGGTACTCACAAATATGTCACACTAACATAGCTTACTGCTTCAACCATGTCGGTATACCCCGCACAGTTCCCTCGCAGTTTTTTGCTATTTACCTAAAAAGGTGCCCCAAATCCGGGTGTAGGATTTACAATAAACCCAAACAAGAACCCCAAAAGATAAATCAATCGAGTCAATCAAAGCAAGAAAGTAAAGGTGATCTAAACCCTAAGGTAACCCCACTTTGAAAATAGATCCCCAGTAGAGTCGCCAGTTCTGTGATACGGTGGGAGAACTGACTAGTGTTTTGCGTTCGTATTCACACTTGTGCGGTTGAGCAAGAGTCGCCACCGACTTTTTATTTTATCCTAAAGGAAAGGTTAAAAAGCACAGCAAAAACCTTTTGATATATTTCGTGGGTTCGGGGGGTAGATTATGAAAAGGGAAGGTATTAGCACCCTTTTCATCCATGGTTATCCATGGGCTCTTAGTTACTTGGTTTTTTAGATCACTTGCCTTGTTTTTCGATTGCTTGAAAATGGTGTGTGTGTGGGTGCTTTTTGAAAATATTTTGGAAGAAGATGCCTTGTCTTAGGCAACTAATGTATTTGACTCGTGATTGAGTGTTTTACAAAAGTGTGGATCTTTTCGAAAAGATGTTTCAAATGTTTTTGAGAGTTTGTTTGAAAGTGTTGTGGATTGTGGTTTTTGAAAAGAAGGCAAGTGTTTTTGCAAATTGATCTCAAGTAACTAAGAGTTTTGTCTACCCTATTGTACTCAAAGGTTTTTGTTATGTTTTAACCCTTTTTAACAATTTCGTTTCACCATTGAAATTGGTGGACGATCTTGCGTTTAGGAAGTTTATTCGGGACGGGCGCGGGTCATCGTATGGACCATGAATGCAATGATGCCAAGTGTCTTTGGCAATTTGCTTTGAAGGGACTATGATCATTCCGTTTAGGCAACACTTTGAGACTTATGATCATTTGATTTTTGTTTGCCAAAGATACTCGACGTGCAAGCATGGCCCATTTTGGAAGGCAACATGTGGGATTACCCTAGGGGGTGCAAGTGTGATTGTGTATTGATTACATGTATTTGTCTTGTATTAGGTTATCTAGCGTTTGATTTTATGTACATACAAACCCTAGGTCTAACCATGGTATAATTGGAAAACTGTAAATTGCGGAAATGTAAAATCTACGCTATTACAAAACAGTGTCCGGGAGTGGGGGTACAAGTGTACGAATGGGGATGAGACTTATAGTATCCAATAAGTTACAACCAAATTGAATTCGCAATCAAATGTAAATATCGAATATACAGATATAAGATAAACAAATGTGTATAGGGCAATGTGAATGGATTTGCATTGTGTAAGTGTATATGTATATGTGTAATTATTTACAGGTGCGAAATGTGAGATTGAGGCGTATTAGGGTTTTTGACCTAGATATGTATTTTAATGAATCTTTGATTTGTGAAATTTTAATATGTACAAATGTTTTAAATTAAATGCTCAAGTTTTAATTAAATTGTGAATAAAATGTATCATCGTTTAGTGTATACCAAAAAATGTGTTAATTAAGTGTTTTAAGAATTTTAATATTAGAAAAAAAAAGTATGTATTTTGTCTATTATGTACAAAGATATATTTTAATTAAAAATGTTTTCAATTTTAATTATATGATAAAAAGGTATGATATGTACAAAATTAATGTTTTAAAATTTATGTACAAAGTATATTTAAAAAAGAAGGATTAAATTAGAAAAAAGAAAGTATTTATTTGTAAAAAGTATTTTAATAAAATAAAATAATAAGAATAAATCATAAAAAAGGTTTTAACATTCTAATTATCCTTTCTTGATTATATTAGTACAAAAAGTTTTTATTAGTGTAAAAAAAAATGAAGTGAAGTTAGTGTAAATTATAAAAGAAGGATAGTTAATTACAAGATGTTAATTTGTGTTAGTAGGAAATAAATGGGCTTCAGGGAGATTCAAAACGGGTCAGGCCCAATGCTGGAAACAAATTCTTAGGGTTTGAGATTTTGTTATTCAATTGAGACGAAAGCGTTAGGGTTGGCAGCGGCGCGTTCGTGCATTCGTTCATCGTTCTCTTCTGATCATAGCTCCTCCGTCCAGCCACCAACGTCGCCCCCAAACTTCTCTTCCCTCCAAGGCATGAGCTCCGTGTTCTTCTTGATACAAGGTTTGTTTTCAATTTTTTATGTTCTTTTTACGGATTGCATGCGTTATTTCCATTTGAATCTAAAACTTGATCTTTGACTTATTATGAGGGGAAGGAGAAAAAGAGAGGGAAAAGTTTGCTACCTTCGTTCCTTAGAGATGGAGGAGAGACGGGGAAGTGGCGCTCAGGAGGCCGGGACGGCGTGAGGAACGTGACGAATCTTTGAGCTTTCTTGGTATCTTTTATCTGGTTGCTATTTTTTGCCTATGGTTTTGATGATGATATTCTGAAAAGCCTTATCTTGAAATAGATTCACTTCTTTATCTTCTACTACATGTCGCCTTTGAGCATTTGTATGCTTTTGAATCGTTGAGCTTGTACTTATGTATGCTTTCTGAGATGCTTCCCTGAGTTTGAAATGTGATGCTTTGATGTTTGTTGCCCCTTGAACGAACTTTCTCTCTTCTTCTGTCTTTCTTCTGATTTTGCCCCTTGAACGATTTGCCTATGATGAAGAAATTCTGAGGCTTAGAAGTTGGTTTGAATGCTTGGATATGCTTGGATATGTTGGTTATTTCTTCTGCAGGTTTGACATATACTAGTTCATGTTTTTGACTGGTACATGGCTTGAGTTCTGGTTTGAAAGTATGGTGATGTTTTGGGTTTAGGGTTAGGCTTCAGCAGGTTTATGAGGTTTTTTTTTGATGGTTAAGGCTTGACAGCAGGTAAGCTTCAGGCTTCACCTTGGTTTATCAGTTTGCAGGTGGTTTGCTTCAGGCCAGGACCTTGTTCTTTGAGGCTTGGACTCACGCAGGTTTTTGCTTGCAGTAGGTTATATGTTTTTTTTGTTATGAGGCCTGAGTTTTGTATATACAGGTTAAAGGCTTTGGGATGTGTTTGATGGTTTTGAGTTATGCTAGTAGATTGGGTTCTGTTGAGGCTTATGCTTTGGTTTGTATCTTTATCAGTAGACAGGTTTTTGGGGCATTAGCAGGTTTGATGTCCTTATTCTGGTCAGACTGATGCCAATTTTTTTTAGTTTTTAAGCTTAGGGGCTTTAGTTTGTATATTTTTCCTCTTATCTCTGCCTGTCCTGCCTAAAGCCTGACCCTGAAAACCTGCTTCCATTTTCTCTTTTTATCTCTCTATAGTACAGCTGAATATTATTATATGATTCTTTTTGTACTTTTTCTGAAGGGGCCCCCTGGGAAATGATGATTTAGAGTTTAGTTGCTTGCATAACACATTTTTCTCTGCATCTTTTTCCTTCTTTTGACAGCTTTGTGTGCTTTTATTGATATCTTTCCAAAATCTTTGTCAAATCTTTTTTGACAGCCTTGAGTAGATTTGTACTATGACAGTAAATTGCTCTTTTTGCTTTTGATAGAAAGTGGAATTGGATTTTCAGTTTGACTTGGATTTGAACTATGCAGTTTGAACTTTAGAATTTATGCATTTGACATTTGCATTCATGAATAAAATTCTTCCCTCTCTGTGAACCGGGAGAAATCCCGTGATTTGCAGAGAGGGTCAACTGATCCCAGTCAGTGGCCTCTAATGATGAGCAAATTTTATCAGTCTTTTTTAATTCAACTGCTTTCTGACTTTTCTTCTTCTTTTTGCAGATAAAAAATGGAGCACCGGAGCGAAGTGAAGAATGAAGAATATTAGAAATAGGATAGTTTTTTATTTTATTTAATATTTAAATGAATGTAAATTATTGTTTGTAATTTAAATTATAAACAACAATTTGTACAAATAATTCAAATATCAATAAAATCTTTATTACCCAATTAATTCTAATCTTCTTTCTTTATTGTTTATTTATTTATTTAAAACTCTTTGAATTAAAACAATTGAAAAATAAATTTCAATCATTCAATTTTAGAATAATAAATAACTTAAATAAAAACAATATTGATCAATTAAACCTGTCTCTTCCAATATCCAAAGCAAAGCAGCAGTCAACCAAAATAAACTGATCAAGCGCATTCCTTCTTCAATGATTTGCCATAAACACTGTGAATCCAATACTGCATACTGTATTTGACTGGCTCAAAGAAAACAACATGAATTCAAAGCACTGTCTCTCTCACTGATTAAATCAAAACAATGCGAATTTAACCCCAATCTCGGAATAAACGGCAAAGTGTTGTGGAATTTTAACCTTTCTGAGAATATGCCCATAAAACCCTTAATTCCTGATTAAATGCCAAATAACATTCGCCTGATCAAAATTGAACCAACAATCAACCAAAACCCTAAGCCAACTGTGAAACAATCCAGAGTCCTAAAAATCAGTAAAAACCCTAATTTTGCTTGACTGACAAGAAAAGTTCGTTTGTCCGATTCTTGAGCCAGTTTGAAAAAGTCAGGAAAGGCTTGAAGCTGAGATTTCTTGTGGAAAAATGCGAGGGCAAATTTTGGGGTACAACAGTCACCTACAAGGACTGGCATGAGATGTTACCATTTTCTCTGCATGGATATCGTACCACGACACGTACTTCAACAGGGGCAACCCCCTTTTCTTTGGTATATGGCATGGAAGCTGTTCTACCTATGGAAGTTCAGATTCCTTCCCTGAGGATTATGAAGGATGCCGGTTTGAGTGAAGACGATTGGATTTAGACCCGGCTTGATCAACTTAACTTGATCGACGAGAAACGACTTACTGCTGTTTGTCATGGTCAGACGTATCTAAAACGAATGATCAAGGCCTTCAACAAGAAAGTCAGATGTCAAGTATATCAAGTTGGAGATCTTGTAATCAAGCGGATCATCTTGCCGCAAAGTGATCCCAGGGGCAAGTGGACTCCTACTTACGAAGGACCATTTGTGATCAAGAGCGTCTTTTCTGGTGGGGCAATGATTCTGACCACCATGGACGGCAACGACTTGCCGTACCCTGCGATCGCAGACATAGTCAAAAGATACTACACATAAAAACGACCCGATAAGTTGAAAACCCAAAAGGGCGACTTGGGCAAAAGTGGGCATCCCGGTGAATCAAAAACCCGAAAGGGAGATTCAGGCAAAAATTAGGGATAAAACAAAAAAATCTGTACACCCGGCAAGTTGAAAACCCGAAAGGGAGACTTGGGAAAAAAAGGGTTTCCCGGTGGATCGAAAACCCGAAAGGGCGGTCCAGGCAAAAGTTAGGAAATTAAAGCGTATGACTATGTCTCGTCGGATCACTTTAAGGACAATCTCTTCACGGACAAGCTCCAAGTTACTGATCAATCCAATCACCGGCGGACGAAGCAGCAAATGGACAAGATACTCAGAGTTCTGAAGGCTATAGCAGAGTGAGAATCCCATGGAATTACTACACATAGCCATCTTTCTCTTGTTTAAATTTTTCTCAATTTTTACGACAACATTCTCTTACTAGGATGTCTGTCTCCTTTGTACAAAAATACTTACAAAAGTTAATACAAAGATACTTCAAAGTGCAGAAATTTGTTTACCTCTCTTTTCTTTTTACACTTATGTTTTATTTGAAAACGTCCAATGTTTTGTTAAATAGGCATATGCATTTGAATTTAATCACTGCTTACAAATAAAACGAAATTGAGAAAGGATAATTACTGATAGGTTGAAGGTGTAGGAAGATATGTTTGTGCCATTCCAGAAGAAATCCCCTGCAATACTTTGCTCAGATCCTCAACAAAGCTAAAACCTCGGAGTACATGTCCCCAACAGAGTTAAGCTTCAAAATCCCCAGCGGAGCCAGTACATTCTAAATTGGATTCCCCAGTTGAGTTAAGTTTCAAAGTTCCCATCAGAGTTCAAACTCCCGATCCCCAGTGGAGCCCAAAAACCTTGAAATACCCATCCCAGCAGAGCCAGAATATTCTAAACCTTCTTCCTCAGCGAAGTCAAAATTCCAAACCACCAACCCCCAATGGGAACTGCTCTACTTCCCCCAATCTCCCCGGCAGGCTATCTTAAAAGTCTGAGAACCAAGCAAATAACAGTTAACTTCTTGGCTTATCCCCAGCTAGGATGATTCCCCAGTAGTTTGGCATACAACCCAAAGCTTCTGATTTCACCGGCCGAGCAAACATTCTCCCCACAGAGTTATCTCCCAGCAAGATCGAAGATTCTCGGTCTCATTTCTCCAAGCAGAAGTCTCCCAGGTTCTAAGTCCCCAATAGATATTTTTAGAGTTTTCCTTATTTTCCAGGAAAGTCATGAAGGATCCTCATTCCCTGCAGAAGTCGTCAAAGGCTTTGTTAATCCCCACAAGTCACTAAGGATTTTCAATCTCCAGCATTGATCCCAGGATTTCTCATATCTCAAAACAATCAGAGATTCTTTAACCCCCAAGCAGTCAGCAAGAGTTCCTCATTTTCAACAAAGATTTTTGAGTCCTCAGCATCGGTCGGGATTTACTTTCCCCGGCAGCAGCCAAAGGATTTTCAATCCCCAACAACAGTCAAGAATTTAGTCTCCTCAGCAAGACAGCTACTCAGCTTACATGCACATCCATTACATTCATATATCATAAGCATTAATGAAATACAGTTCATTGCATCATACATATCATGCAACATAACTTTGTGTTTTAGCTAATATTTTACCCTTTTCAGGATAAGATTAAAAGGCTATCATTAACAATTATTCAAATACAATATGGATACACCCCAGACACAGTGGTCATTCTATTACTCATTCAGAATTTTAAGTCAAAATACAGTACGGATACACCCCAGACACGACGGTCATTCTACTACTCGTTCAGACTTCAGCAATCCGATACAGACTAGATACGCTCCAGACACGGCAGCCATTCTATCTCTCATTCAGATTCAACTATCAACTACAAGTTCAAATATGCTTCATACACGAATGCCATTCTGGCCCTTACACCAGCAGTTTGATCCTCTCCAGTGCAGTCGCCACAGAAGTCATTCTATCACTTATTCAGATCCCAGTTATAGTTTCAGATACACTCCAGACACGGAAGTAATTTTGCTACTTATACAAATCTCAACCCCAGTTACAGTTTCAGATACACTCCATACACGGAAGTCATTCTGCTACTCATACAGATCTCAACTTCAGATACAATACAGATACACTCCAGACACTGCAGTCATTATGATATTCATTCAAAGTTCAAATGTTGTTACAGCTCAGATACGCTCCAGACACAGACGCCATTCTTTTGCTCATACATACTCAGTCTCCAGATACAGTTCAAATGCATTCCAGACACGGATATCATTTTGATGCTCATTCTTCTAACCTACAACATTGTAATTCAACAAACATTCATGGCATCTTTAAGCCCATCTCCAGCAAGATTGTACCATCTCTAAATGGCATCTTTAAGCCCATTTCCTCAGCTATATTTTGACGAGTGCAAATTTACGGGCACTCTAGTGTCCAATCCTCTTTTACCTTCGAGTCGCGAAAGGCAAATTTGCCAATCTAACTCTTCAGGTTCAAGAAGATTGAACATGGGAAACTGTTGTACCCCAAAATTTTCCCTCTCATTTCACCAAAATTTTCTCATCACAAGACTCTTGGAGCTCAAGATCAAGCTAGGGTTTGCTCTGCTCAAGACACCTCATTGCACTGATGACCTAAATTAGGGTTTGAGTTTGCACAAGGATGTTTTGAACTACAATGCCCAAAATGACTTTCATACTTCATGTTGGACTCACAAGTTTGTCCATACCAAGTTTCAAGCCTTGATTCAAATTTTTGCCCAGTCAATTGGACAGTTGACCTAGAAATCATTTGTATTGAGGAAAAAGTCAACTGTGGCCAATTGACAGTCAAACTTCATGAATTTTGACCCACATCAACATTATGAACTCATATGAACCATTTGATCAATTTTGGATCACAATTCCACAAGAAATTTGATCAGATCACCAAAAGGGCAAAATGGTTATTTTTAGGGTTTTGACTGTACGAAGGCAATTTTTGACTGTTTGACCTAGCCAATGGCAAATCAAGCTCAACCATGGACACAAGGACTCAATGAAATTGTATTGACCCATTCAACAAGTTCAAAAGATCTCAAATGCATAGGATTGACAGATGAATTTTTCAGTCAACTGATCAAAATTTGAATGTACACTGAAAAGTCAAACTTTGACTTTTTGGTCAAAATCAAGTGCCAAGAGTCATTTTCCATCAAGACATGTCAAATTATGAAACTTTTTCATCAAGAAACCAAAAATTGCAAATTAGGGTTTAAAATGGAAAAATTTCATAACTTAGAAATTTTCTAAGTTATGAAATTTTCTTATTTTTTCCTAACTTTGCCCCACATTTTCACCAAGATACAAATGGATTCAAACAAAACTTGCAACATGAAAGTTGTAGTCCGTCACAAAGTCTACAACTTTGATTCACAAAGTTTTCTCAAAAGAAGCTTAGATCTCAATTTATGATTTTTGGAACAAGGGTACCTAAAACTTTTAACTTAGAGAAATTTTGCCCTAGTTTAGGCAAGATTTTGACCCATCTTCTTGGCCATTTTTCACATATTTCCACTTGGAGTTTCAAGTTGAATTTCAAAGATAGATTATATTACATGTTGCAAGATTTCCAAATTGTCCAAGAACTCTTCAAACACCTTTGTGGTTAGGGAGAATCAAATGCTTGAAGTTGGCAAAAACTCACTTTGATCCATGGCCAATACATGTTCATACCAAGTTGCAAATCTGACCAAGCTAGCTTTGTACACAATTACAGGCCTCTAAACCAACTCACACTCCATAATTGAATTCAAATCCACTGAGATAATGCTTTATCTTGGCCATTTGGACATTACACACAAAACTAACCCTTAATTAGAAAAAGGTACATTGCCATTTTTGAAGAGATATGCTTTATGTCAAACCATGATTTTTGAAGCATGGGGCCATATCTCTGAAGCCAAATCAAATCCATAAATTCCAGTAACCAAGGGCAAAGTATGCAGCATACAAGATAGAGGGTACAAGCCTGTAATCAGAACTAACACATCTTTGCTTCAAAAACAAGAAATTGTCAAAACACTTGCCAACTTGAAAACCAGTCCATGATAGCTTAAACAAAGATTGCAAACACATTTCACACAACCCTTTGAGCCATAAACACGAGCTCTTCACCACTCAAACCTCCTTGTACATAAAATCTCCATTTTTCTGCAAAACAAGGCAAGCCCTGCAGAATCACCTCCATCTCCACTTTGCCTCGTGCGTTTTACCTCAAACTTGTTCCAATACCTTCCATTCAACTCACCTAAACTATTCCAGACCTCCATTGCCAACTGTGACTCCATTAACACACATTTCCATTTTTGTTTGGAAGCTTTGCAGGTTGAGTTCTGTAGCACGATTCAGGCTACTTCAAAATAAACTAAGCATTGGGAGAGCTTCAGTGGACATCAGGCAAGCTCAAAAGAACCTCAAGCACCATTGAAAGTTTCTACATTGTCAAGATCGAACTCAACAGAAACAGGTATTTCATGAACTTCTATATCTCTATTTAGGAATAGTTAGACTTAGGTTTGTGATTGAAAGATGTTGTATTCATAGCCCTGAAACCATACATGTGCTTAGTTTTAATTTATATTAATCGTGCTAGGAGAATTTCATCCATGAACTTTCTGAAAAAACTAGGTTAAGAATTAGGGCCAGACAAATTCTCTCTGGTCTTTGAGAGTTAGCTTAAGTTTTTTATATGGTTAGATTCGTTGTTTGATGCTCTACAAGTTTCATGTTATGAGTTTTGTCAAAAAAACACATAATCAGGAGATAGCATTTTGTACATAGAACGCGCGCGTTTCTGTCTAGAGGAAGAAGATGAAGTTGGTTTTGGGCTGGGCCTGGACAGGCTTGCTTTTGGCACCCCCCACTTTTCTTTTTACACCCTCTGGCTCATTTCTTGTATATTTGTCATTTTTTTGCATTTTTATTTTATTTCCAAACATAATAAATGATCCAAAAATATTTTCATAATTTTTTGCATTTATTTGGTATTTATTTTTATTTTTACTAGTATAAAAATGTTTATATGCTTTTATATCATTTTGTTTAAATTAAAAAATAATACAAATAATACTTTTATTTTCATTTATTATTTTTATACACATTTGAAAATATTTTTTTGAAATATATACATTTTGTAAATAATTTATTTTATTTTTATACACACTTAATATATATATATATATATATATATATATATATATATATATATATATATATATATATATATATATATATATATATATATATATATATATATATATATATATATATATATATATATATATATATATATATATATATATATATATATATATATATATATATATATATATATATATATATATATATATACTATATTTTATTAAATAATTAGAATAAAAAACACAAAAATAATACATTTTTATTTTTATTAATATTTTATACTAAAAATACCTTTTTTCAATATACTTTTATTTTTGTACAAATTGATGCATTATTGTATATAAATAATAAATAATACTATTTATTTAAGAAACTAGGGTTTTTGCCCTAAGAACAAAAATAATTAAAATTGACTTTTTATTTATTTACATTTCACATTAAAAATACTTTTTACATACATAAAAACTTTTTTTGCATAATACATTTTATTTAATATTTATTTATTGTATTTATTTAAATATTGTACATTTAATTGTTATGCCTTACACATTCAATTTGGTTGTAATAATTTAGAATTTAATTTCTTGTCTAAATAATCCCCTATTCAAAATTGTACCCCCTCCATATATCATTTTGTAATAGTGTAGAATTTAAATTCTCGCACCTTTAAATGCTTTCAATTATGCCATGATTAGACTTAGGGTTTGTATGCAAAATCAAATTAACAAATAGTTTGACTTAATCAAAAACAAAAATGCATGAAAAAAACAAACACAATGCACACTTGCACCCCTAGGGTTTCAATCCACTTGTTGCCTTCAAAAATGGGCCATGGTAAGCATGTCAAGTACTTTGGCAAAACAAAAACAAAACAAATATCATAGTCCCTCGATGACGCTATCTGAGTTGCCTAAACAAAATGATCAAGCCCCTCAAGAAAATTGCCAAAAATACTTGACACAATTGCTATCATGGTCTATACGATGACCCGCGCCTGTCCTGTTTAACATCCTAACACAAGGCTGTTCATCAAATACAATGGTGAAACAACACTATTAAAAGAGTTAAAAACATAAGAAAGATCTTTGAGTAAAATAGGGTAGACAACTCTTAGTTACTTGATCAAACTTGAAAAAACCATCCTTGCTATCTTCAAAACACACTTCACAACACAATTTCAAAACTCTACTTTCAAAACATTGGAAATTTCTCAAAAGACAAAAACACCTTTGTATACATTCAAACAAGAATCATTACAAAGGTTGCCACAACGATGGCCTCTTTTCAAAATATCTTTCAAAATCACACACAATGCACCATTTCAAACAATTGAAGAGCACCATTTCAAACAATTGAAAAGCAAAGCAAGTGATCTAAGCAAGTAATTAAGAGCCCATGGATAACCATGGATAGAAAGGGTGCTAATACCTTCCCTTTCTATAATCTACTCCCCGAACCCAAGAAAACATCTCAAAGGTCTTTCCTGTGCTTTTTGACCTTTCCTTAGGATAAAATAAAAAGTCGGTGGCGACTCTTGCTAAACCGAAACATTTGCGAACATAAATGCAAAATCCCAAGTCAGTTCTCCCACCGTATCACAACGCCCATTGTGGTGCCAATGCCTCCTTCATAATTGGACAAAACCATGTTATGGGGTTTGATGTCAGCATCTCCCTTTCCTATCTTTCCCAGCATGAATTGTGGGATGATGTTTATGGTCGCCCCACAATCGACCAGAATTTTATTTATAGTTATTTCCCCTATCTTCGCTCTGATGAACAGGGGTTTTAGGTGATTTTTCATAGCCTCCATTGGTGGCTCGAAGAAGGCGTTCTATTCCTCTACGCAGCCATTATTCATTACATAGTAACATACTGGCCTGTGTCTGGCCATTTCTTGCTCAACCATTAAGTCAATTTCCTCAACCTTGACTTGACGATTGTATTCTTTAGGCAGCACCGATATGACATTCACCATAATGTCTAAAGTGTTATCGGATTCAGAGTTATCCTCATCATTCGACCCACATTCTTCCATCCATGCCATAGGATTCCTCTCTAGAGGCTTCCTTTGTTTCCTTTGCACATTGGTGCTAACCTCTGGGTGAGGCCCAGCTGCCACTTTTTCGGCTTTTCGCCGTCTTTGGAATCTTCTCCATTGTGAACGGGACATAGGGTTTTTCCTTTATAATTGCTCGATATATGAGCCATTTTATTTGACGTAGAAGCATGGTACTCATTTATGGAGTCTAAAGAGGAACCTCTTGGCACATCGAACGCCTGTCATCTCTCTTCATTTGGCCTCTTTCTTCCCATGGTGTTAAGCCAAGTATCTGTAGGTACATTAGTTAGAGGCCGAAAAGTTGGTGGCCTCCTTACCTGACTCATGGATCCTTGTTGATGCCCCCTTCTGGGATCGAATCTGACTTCTGGACCCATTTTTTGTTAGGTATTGGTGCCCTGTTTCGCTTTCACAATTCTCATACCTTATATGTGTTCTGCGGCTTTCTTGTCGAAAATAGAGCTGCATCTAGGGCACAACATTACTTCCGATTTTTTCTTCTGGCATCTGTGTAGAAAGTCTGCCAGATCTTCATTCTCCTTTGGAAATGCCGTTTTATTCACTTCCTTCTGTCGAATAGCTTCCTCTGAGGCCTTGGCGCCAAAGACTTCGACCATGTCGACCTACATGTTGCTTTTGGCAACGAGATTCATTTTCTGCATTTTGGCCTCTAAATTCTCTGTCGAACCCTTTACAGCAGCCAAGTAAGAACCTGTGGTGGTTCTTTTGTTGGAGCTCTCAGTAACTCCTTTGCTTCTGTGTGGGTCTTCAGTAACCCTTTTATTCAATTTCAGGCCTTCAGTGGCCTTTTTGTTTGAGCCTTGGGAAGCTTCCTTTTTCAGATCTAGGCCTTCAGTGGCCTTTCTCACTCCTTCGATAGTTTTCTTGGACATGTTTCCAGTAAAACTTCCAAAGACGGGTTTAGTAATGAAGTCTTCAGAAACTTCCACCATGTGAATACCGACTGGCTCAGAATAATGCGCCTCCATCTGCAGTGGGTTTGCGTCGATTTTCATCGCTGGCTTATCAGCAAATTTCAGCCTTCCTTCCTTTAGCGCTTGTTGAACAAGATCCCTGAAAAGGAAACATTGTGAGGTTTTATGGCCCAAAAAATTATGGTATTTACAAAAACCTCTTTTCTTTCTCTATTCTAAAGGAGGCAACTTTTCCCCTGGGGGCACTATCATCTGGCCATCTTTAACTAATAAATAGAATATTTCGTCACATTTGGATATATCGAAACTATAAGTTTTCTTAGGGAATTTGTCGCTGTTTTTTTCAGAATCTACAGGATTTTTCCCATTTGATGGCACTAGCAATTTACAAGAATATGGTGGTCCTTGTTTTAATTTTGCTAAATCTATTTCGCCTTCTCCGACATCTATAGGATCACTAGATATCTCTGGATCATCATCATCCATTTCGACATAGGCTACCCTTTCTCTTAGATGAGTTTTGGTAGCTTTAGCTTTCTCAGCTTTAAGGAGTTCTACCTGTCGAACTCTATCGGCCAGTTGGGCCATGTCTCTCAGATATTGAGTATCTAACTTTTTCCTAATTGAATAATCCAGACCCCCTGCTGCTATTTTGACCAATTCATGTTCAGGCACTTGGGTAAAACATCTAGATTTAAGTAATCGAAACCTATTTAAATATTCATCGATTGGCTCAGTGAATCTTCTCTTCACACTAGCCAATTCTTTTAGACTTATTTTGGTCTGTCCCATGTATAATTGTTCATGGAACAATCTTTCCAATTGGTTCCAGTTGTGGATCGAATTGGCTGGGAGGGTGGTGAACCAAGTGAAAGCATTCTTTGTTAGGGAACTTGGGAAATATTTGATCCTAAGGTTTTCGTTGTTTGCTATTTCCCCGGCCTCTATCAGATATCTAGCTACATGTTCGATAGTAGATTCTGTCGTATCCCCTGAAAATTTGGTAAACTTAGGGACCTTTCCCCTGGGGGGTATGTCTGTTTGCAGAATATGTTCTGACAATGGGGATGTGAAGTTTGGTCTGTGAAAACAAACGTTCATCCCATTTTGAATCATAATCCTTTCGATCATGGCAGTTAAATTATTGTTTGTTCTGTAATTTTGGTGTCAAACTTACTGTATCAATTCATCAGCATTTTGGTTCCTATTTACCATAATTACTCCTTGATCAATTTTTATAGGGATTAGTGGGGGATTTCATGGTATTTCGACCCTCGGTTGTTCCATTTCTACTCTAGGAATCTGAGGGTTTGGATTAACGGTCAAATCCTCTTCCATGATTTCCCCTTGGTTTGCTCTTATTGGTATCCTCTGGGGTTGTCGAATAGTTTGGGGTACCCCAAAGAATTCATCCATGCACGTCATTTGCGCTGTCATTTGTTGGTTCGAATGAGTAGCATTTTGAATGAGGGGATTTAGCATTGTACTTAGAGTTTGTGCTAACATTTGCACCATATCATGATTACTTTCGTCCATCTGTTGCCTCAAAATTGCCGTCGAAACATTTGTGAGGCTTGGTATTGTATGAGATGGTCCTCCTAAGAATTGGTTTCTACCCAAATTTTCCATACTGGCTCCAGATCCCTGTAATGGCGATGGTGCATTCACCAAAGGTTCTGAAAAAGTGGAAGCAGCGTTCATAAGGCTAGCCATTTCAGTGGTTGGCATGCCATATGGTTGTTCTCGACCCATCCAGGTTGTCAAAAATCCTGGGGGCACGAATGGTCGAGATCCTGGATTTTCCCTTGGTGGGGGCGTTCCTAATGGACCTCTTGGACCCACATACGAAAGTAAGGGTCCTGTTTGGTTTGTGGTTAGCATCGGTATTGATCCAACAGAAGTTGGGATATTTCCTTCGACGACGGTAGTAACCACTGTTCCAGCAGTAGTTGGAGGTATTTCTCCGTGATTTGGCTCGTTAGCCATACTACCCTTGCTATTTTTCTTCCTAACAGTACACTCGTTGGTTACTCTACCACTTCTTAATAACATGCAATGTTATAAATGTACAAAAGAAACGCAATAACATGAACAAGATGTTTAATAAAAATTAGCAAAGTCCCACTGGGCGTGCCAATTTGTTTACCGTAGTTTTTGGTAAACAACTGCTGATCCTCCAAAAAGGAAAGTTCTTTTGGTTACTCGCGGGATCGATCAGATTGATCCTATAACATATGCTAATTTTTTATACCGGGTTGATATGAGTAAGAAAAGAAATCAGGAAGAACGCATGTTCGACCAGAGACAAGATACTTGTGGTTTTGGAAAGTAAGAAAGTAAATAGAAATGTAGAAATGCAGGTAAAGGTACAGAAAAAGTAACTTTGCAGAATAAGATTAAAGCAATGTAAAAGACTTTGATTAATGAAAAGAGGTGTTTCCAATGTACATTTCTCAGTCTATCCTTTCTCACACAACGGGTACTTGGACAATATTTGAGTAACTAGCACAATAGGTTGAACACACCTGAAAAACTACACAGATTTCCTAATTTATACTAAAAACTATGTAACCGTCGAGGGGTGGCTCTGTGCTAAGATGAGGACAAGTGTCCTCTGCATGTCCCTCGGCCTCTGGCTTCCAGCCACATTGCTTCTCTTTATCCACTGGTGAAACTGTCTTTCCCTCCAATAATTCAAATTCAAATGTCCCTCGCCTTTTGTGTCGACGCGAGGATATTCTCTCTTAGTCGAAGGTCATAAGACCTTCTCAGTAGAAATCTTGAAAGTGAGCCCTGGTCGAAGACTCAAATATAACTTAGATCTTTTTCTAAGTCATTTCACACGTCAAAACATTCTTTAGCTTGGCTTGATTTATTCCAATTTTTGGTCTAAAAGACCAAATATAGTAAGTGTCGAATTCAGGAGCCATCACCTGCATAACTTCCTCTGGCTCCAATCTTTCGCCTTATTCCTTTATTGATTCAAAAATGCATCTTGGAGCTTTATTCCTCTTGCTCCAACAATTCTCAAATGCATACAAATGAATACAAATCTATCAAACGATACACTTTATATAAGAAAACACATTATACACAAACTAAACATAATTATACACAAAGTTGAGTTATTCAATGATATTAACAACAAAAAGTCGATAAGTGCAACAAAAAGTATATACAAAAATAACTACAATTTGCACTTATCAAACTCTCCCCAACTTGAATCATTGTTTGTCCCCAAACAAAGTCAAATAACCTAAAGAACAAAGAATGATAAATCAAAGAATCACGAAACAACTGGTTTTTGAAAACGGAAAACAAATGTAATACGAAAAACAATACACACAAAGTAAACACTTACCATAAACCACGAATATAACATAAATACGAAATAAATTCTAAATACAAAAATTATGCCAAATATTCTAAAACAGTACTAGTTCACAAATGAATCACACCTAGCAAACGCAACCCTCGGTAGATGAAAAACACACAAAAATGAGGTATTTTCACTCCACAATTGTTGTACCCCAAAATTTTCCCTTTCAATTCTCAAGGGTTTTCTCACAAAGATTCTTAGGATTCAAGCTTGCACAAGTGCATTGGGAATTTTCAGTACCAAAATTAAAAGGAGACTGTCAAAAATGGAGAAAATAGATAAAATAACATTTTTGACAAATTTGGAGAAAAATAGGCCTCCTTCGATTCATCCCCCTTCGATTGGACTTTGCACCTCCTTCGATTGCTCAAAAATTGCTGCTAGCGTGCCTCTTTCATTTGGGCATTTGAATTTTTGTTACAGGCTTCATTTGTGTCTTTTGCTGCCTACATGCTTGCTTTGAATTCCAAATTTTGCTGCCACAAGTGCCCCATGTAGGGAAAGCCTTTCGATTCACCCAGCATGCTGCCTGTATGCTTACTTTGAGCACCAAATTTGCTTCCATAAGTGCCCCCTAGATAGAAAGCCTTTCGATTAGACAAGTATGCTGCATGCATGCTTGCTATCAAAGGCCATGACCTGCTGGCACATGTTCCCCCTACAAGGAAAACCCTTCGTTTGGACAAAAACACCTGCATACAAGCCTTCATTAGGGCATTCACCTCCTGCATGCCTGCATGCAAGTCTTAGTTTGGGAATTCATCTCTTGCCATGCCTGCATGCAAGCTTCAGTTGAGCAAGGGCTTCATGCCACTTGGGTTACATCTTTCATTTGGGTATTTAAGCTTCCTTCGATTCAGAAGGAAATTATCTGCTGAAGATTTCCTTCGTTTCAGAAGGAAATTAGCTTCTGAAAGCTTCCTTCAATTAAGAAGGAAATCATCCTCTGAAAGCTTCCTTCGATTCAGAAAGCCTTGGTCTTCTGAAGGTTCCCTTTGATTGCACCATTGGCCTCTCACCTGTTTTTCTTGGATTCACAAGTTTTCGATTGGATGAATGGCTACCTTCCTGTGACTTTTGATTTCATATTCATTTTTGCTTCGAATGCGCCTTCATATCACCTTCGAATCCATCTGTAAACCCTTCAATATGCCATAGTGTTGCATTATGACACACAACCTGGTGGCCCATTCAAAGGACTTTCCATAGTTGGGGAATAATTGTTTTTGCTTACTTTGGAGTCTGGTCGAAGGTTTGGGCCTAAGTGATCAAAAGCAAGAGGACTAAAAATGGCATATTCAACTGAAGAGGGACATTCAAAGAACACACAATTGGTCCATTCGAAGGACACACAACTGGTGGAAATGAATGTTGCTTTGTTGAGTCTGGTCGAAGGTTATAGAAAGATAAAGGATTCGATTCAAAGGGTCAAGTTGTCCATAGGTCAGGCTACATAGGCCTCCAACTTGTGCCTCACTTCATATTAAATTTTTCTTTAAGCCAACTTGCTCTTGATGACATCACTACTTTTATAGAAAGTTTTTGATCCTTGCGCCTGTCTCTTATGCATATTTGCTCCCTATAAACTAGGAGCCACCCATCTAAACCATTGATTTTGGTACTTTTATCTTGGGATTATAAAAAGTTAACACAAGTGGATGTTGGCCTTTCAAAGAAACTATATTTTATTCTTTCACCAAGCTGCTCATTCAAAATTTGTTCTCTATAAATAGAGAGTTCATTTGCACAAAGAGGAGAGGAAGAAGAGGAGGGGAACGTATCTTCAAAATTCTCACACACCACAAATCTCTCAAGTCCCTTCAACTCTTGTGAAATCAAAAACCCAGAATCCTATTGTCACCCCCTTCGATTCTGAAGAACAACCACCCTTCAGTCTCTTTCGAATCCAGTGGAAAGAAGCATCACACTTGCTTTCTTTCCTCCTTTGAATTCAGCATCCAAGGCTTTGTTTCAGGCCCCCTCTTTCGAATCCAGCACCCAGGGTCCCCACTCAAGATCCCACACCCATTCAAGGCTGAAGCAAGGTAAGTTACTCTTACCCTTGCTGTAACACCCCAATTCTACCTCGGAAAATTATATAAATAAATCAGAGTTATAAAATTCAATCATACAAACGAATCGGGACGTCAAAAATTCTTCTATCAAAATTCATTGCATTCATCGTGGATATATAACACTTTTTAAAACATCGGGTGAACCATCAACATAATATCTTTAATCAAATAATTCAACATCTACGCAGCGGAATTCTTAATAACATCTCTAACAACAAAATAGCAACTTCGAAACATCTCATATTTAATAATAATCAATTTAAAATTCAACAACTGAAAATCAACAATCAAAAATCAGCAAACATTCATCCCCCCGAGTGTTACATATCAGAGCAATGACACTGACTCGAACTACTAAAGGTATACAACCTTAACTCTCGATTACCTGCACGTTACCAACATAAGGGCAACATTCAAACAAAAGGGGTGAGATATCTAACAATATAATAAAGTGCTTGATAATCAATATATTAAATTAGATCAACAACATCACCACTTCTCATCTCATAATCAACGACAATCTCAACAATAATATACATTCATCAACATCAAAATACACTTCTTTATGAAACCGCATAATGCGACTCAATACTATGCAAATGCATGTGGTACCATTGGAGCAGAACTCCCATCTCAAAAACTTGCCAATTAATAGAGGCATCAACAAGGCATAGCCTTCATCTCAAAATTTTCCAATCCAGGCCATCTCAACGAGCATAAGCTCCATCTCTAAAATGCAATGTATGCGACACAACCATGAATGTAATAATAACACCCAAGTTAACAACATCTCAAATCATCTAAAAAATCTCAAAATAACATCTCAAAATACATCTCAAAATAACATCTCAAAGACATCTCAAATTAACATCTCAAAATACATCTCAAAAACATCTCAAATAATCAACATCTCAGATCATCAAAATAATTTATCAAACATCATTTATTTATTATAAATCATCAACGCAATATTATTAATAACTTATCAATAACAACTCAGCAGGATTTTAATTTCCACAGTAAATCAACACTGTCATTCTGTAATTCTAACATCAAGACCGTCACTTTCCTACTGTTATAGCTCAAACAACAGCTTCTAAGCATCTAACATTCACCGTTCTGTACAAAACCAATGTTAACGTCAAACGCAACTTCTGACCAGAACACTTCTAACAACACAACTTCTAACAAACGCAACTTCTAATAATACAGCTTCTAATAACGCAACTTCTGTCGGACACAATCTTCTGACTAATACAACTTCTGACTAACCCCATCTTCTGACTAATACAACTCCTGACTAGCCACATCTTCTGACTAATACAACTTCTGACTAATATAACTTCTGACTAACCACATCTTCTGATTAATACAACTTCTGACTAACCACATCTTCTGATTAATACAACTTCTGACTAACCACATCTTCTGATTAATACAACTTCTACTATCAGAACCTCTATTCTTTAATAGTGCAACACAACTTCTAACTAACATACATATAACATCAGAACTTCTGTCTTGCACTAATCTGACACAACTCCTATCAACATACTTCTAATGTCAGAAATGCTACTTTTTATTTCATCCTACTATTTTGATTCTTTGCCTGTTATCAACCTAATTAGGAACAATACGCCTAACGCCATCCCTAATTGATTCATTGTTCTAGACAACAAATTCTGATATCCTCCACGCACGGTTCTGCGTTTTTTACCACTATAACGTTCTGTGTTTTCATCACTGCAGTATTCTATATTTTCTTCCTTGCATCTTACTATGGGTTTCATAACTAAAGCCTTATAACTTAATCTAATCATGATAATTTATCACCCATAATAACCCTATAATCTTACAACATTTTAACAGCATCAAGACATCAATATTCATCAAAATTCATTAATCCCCATCATACATCAATCATATATTCTCAATTCAAGAACAAGAAAACAATCACCTCTAACCCACATATCAATCATCATAAACCCAATTATAGAGTCAGAACCCTACCCTTACCTTGGATTGAAGGTTCCTCTATAATTTCGGTTGGATTCACGTTCTTGCCGTTTTCCACTTTCTCTAGCAGCTTGCATGTTCTCTTCCAAATCCTTATTCTTTCTACTGCTTCTTTCTTTCTATTCCTTCTATAAAATAATAAAATAACCCTATTATTTTATTATTCCTTATTGGGCTTAAAACCAACGCACCCCCTTATTACTTCTATTCCTTCAAAATAAGCCCACATTAAATAATATTACACTTCTAATATTATTTCACCACATAATAATATATCTCTAATATTATTTCTCCACTTAATAAAATAAATCCAATTAATTATAACACATCTTCACAAATATTCCAAAAATAATTTAATTAAATAATTAATTAAATTACGGGCGTTACAACTCTCCCCCACTTAGAATATTTTCGTCCTTGAAAATTTACCTCAATCAAACAATTATGGATAGGAGTCTCGCATCTTGCTCTCCAACTCCCAAGTCATGCTTTCACCTGCAGCTCCTAGCCAAACAAATTTAACCAAGGTAATCTCTTTTCCCCTCAGAGTCTTCATTTCACGATCCGCGATCCGTACAAGCATCGTCTCCACCGTAAGATTATCTCGTACTTGCACACCGTCCATATGAATCACATGAGATGGATCTGAAATATACTTCCGAAGTTGCGACACATGAAACACATCATGCAAATTCGAAAGATTAGGCGGTAAATCCAATCTATAAGTAACATTCCCCACTCTCTCTGAAATCTGATACGGTCCAATAAAACGAGAAGTGATCTTCTTAGACTTCAATGCTCGTCGAACACCAGTAACATGTGTAACTCTCAAAAACACATGATCACCAGCTTGGAATTCTAAATCTTTCCTTCTCTTGTCATGATAACTCTTCTGTCTACTTTGTGAAGCTTTCATATTTTCTCGAATCAACTTCACCTTCTCAGTAGTCTCACGAACAAGTTCTGGTCCAAGTACTACACTTTCACCAAATTCACGCCAACATAACGGAGTTCTACATCTTTGACCATACAACGCCTCAAAAGGTGCTATCCCAATACTAGAATGGTAACTGTTATTATAAGTGAACTCTATCAAAGGAAGATAAGTATCCCACAAACATCCCTTCTCAAGAACACATGCCCTCAACGAGTCTTCTAACGATTGAATCATCCGTTTAGTCTAACCATCTGTCTGAGGATAATATGCTAAACTCAACCTCAACTTAGAGCCCAATGCTTCTTGCAAACTCTTCCAAAAATCAGAAGTAAATCTTGGATCTCTATATGACACAATGCACAAAGGAACACCATGCAGCTTCACAATCACACTAATATAAATCTCAGCCAACTTCGGCACTGGAAAACTGATGTTAATAGGAATAAAATGAGCTGACTTTGTAAGCCTATCAACAATCACCCAAATCGAATCATGTCCTCTTAAAGTATTAGGCAACCCTGTCACAAAGTCCATTGAAATGCTATCCCATTTCCATTCTGGAACTTCCAACGGTTGCATCAATTCTGCAGGCTTCTGATGTTCAACTTTCGACTTCTGACAATTCAAACATGCATACACAAACCGAGCCATATCACTCTTCATCCCAGGCCACCAAAACAAACCTTTAAAATCTTGATACATCTTTGTAGCTCCTGGATGAATACTCAACTTACTTTTATGACTCTTTTCAAGTATCACCTTCTTCATCTCAGCATCATCAGGAATACAAATCCGGTTACAAAATCTCAACACACCTTGCGCATCTAGCTTAAAATCATTATTCTCAGACTGGTCAATCCCAACCATCAAATCTACAAGTTTCACGTCCAACTTCTGAGCTCCTCTGATACTGTCTAAAAATTCATTATTAATCTTCAACATACCCAACATAACACTCTGTGGAGTAACCTCGCAAACTAAGCTCATATCTCTGAACTGCTCAATCAATTCCAACTCTTTAATCATCATTGCTGACATATGTAAAGTCTTTCGACTCAACGCATCAGCTACCACATTTGCTTTTTCTGGATGGTAATTTAAGCCAAAATTGTAATCCTTTAACAATTCCAACCATCTCCGTTGCCTCATATTCAACTCTTTCTGATCGAACAAATACTTTAAGCTCTTATGGTCACTAAACACTTCAAATCTAGAACCATAAAGATAATGCCTCCAAATCTTCAATGCAAAAACAACTATAGCAAGCTCTAAATCATGCATAGGGTAGTTCTTCTCATGATTCCTTAACTGCCTTGACGCATAAGCAACTATCTTACCATTCTGCATAAGCACACCTCTTAAACCCATCTTAGAAGCATCACAATAAACCACAAAAGGCTCTTATGGATTAGGCAACATCAAAATCGGAGCCGATGTTAACCTCATCTTAAATTCTGTAAAAATTTCTTCGCACTGAACATCCCACACAAAAGCTTTACCTTTACAAGTCAACTTAGTCAACGAAAGTGACAACTTAAAAAAACCTTCGATAAACCTTCTATAATAACCAGCTAATCCCAAAAAGCTTCTAATCTCAGTAGCTGACTTCAGAGTTTCCCATTGCAACACAGCATCAACCTTTGATGGATCTACAACAATGCCATTACCTGAGATCACATGAACAAGAAAACTAACCTCTTTCATCCATAATTCACACTTGGACAGCTTTGCATACAACTTCTTCTCTTTCAAAACTTGCAATACTACTCTTAAATGTTCAACATGCTCTTCTTCTGACTTAGAGTAAATCAAAATATCATCAATGAACACTACTACGAACCAATCCAAATAAGTGTGAAAGATACGATTCATATATTCCATGAATACTCCAGGCGCATTAGTAACACCGAAAGGCATCACTGAATACTCATGATGTCCATAACGCGTTTTGAAAGCCGTCTTTTGAATATCTCCATCCTTCACTTTAATTTGATGGTAACCCGACCTCAGATCAATCTTACTAAACACACGAGCATCCACCAATTGATCCATCAAGTCATCTATTCTTGGAAGCGGATACTTGTTCTTAATCGTCACTTTATTCAACTGTCTATAATCAACACAAAGCCTCATACTTCCATCTTTCTTCTTCACTAACAACACTGGAGCACCCCACGGCGATACACTTGGTCTTACAAACTTCTTCTCAAGTAACTCTTCCAATTTCTTCTTCAACTCAGACAACTCAGACACATAAATCCTGTATGGTGCCATAGACACAGGTTTGGTACCAGGTACAAGATCAATAGCAAATTCAACTTCTCTCTCTGGCGATACATCTAGAATCTCATCAGGGAAAACTTCATGAAATTCACACACCACCTGCAATTCCTCAATTATAGCTTGAGTCTCTACAGATAGAGACGCCATCAATGAGAACATCTGTTCTTCCTCTTGCATCAACTTTCTCAATTGTCTAGCAGACAACAGAACTTCTTCTTCTTCAGGAGTAGAAAACTTCACCGACTTGTCATAACAGTTAATATGAACACAGTTAGGCTCTAACCAGTTCATGCCCAAAATCACATCCAAACCTCTTAACGATAAACAAACCAAATCATCAACAAAGTCTCAGTAGAAGATCGACAAGGGACACTTAGCACACATAAAAGAAGTAGTCACCGACCCCTTGGTTGGAGTATCGACGACCATTTCTCCATCCAAAGAAGACAACATAAGACCCAATCTTTCAACACAATCAGCAGCAATAAAAAAATGCGTAACACCAGTATCAATAATAGTGATCAAAGGAGTACTATTAATGAAACACGTACCTCTGATAAGTCTGTCCTCAGCAGCTGTCTGATCCTCAACCAAAGCAAACACTTTTCCACTTGACTGAGCCCTCTTCAATTTCGGACACTGACTACCAATGTGCCCTTCTTCTTTACAGTTGAAACAAACCACATCTTTACGCTCACACTCCGATACAACATGTCTGTTCTTACCACAATGGAAACACCTCTTCACTTCAGCAGTGCACACATTACTCTTGTGCCCAGATTTCCCACACTTAAAACAAACCACACCAGCAGGAGCATCTCCCCCACTAGTCCTCTGACCATGAGAAACTCTCTGTTTACCCTTACCAGCTTGGGAATCATAAGGCTTACCACAATTCTGTTGGTGCTTACCCCTCTTCTCACTGATAATCTTGTAATGAGCATTATTGTCTTCCTCATAAATCCTGCAGCTATCAACCAAATCAGCAAAGACACCAATCTTCTGGTATCCAACTGCCTTCTTAATCTCCGGGCGTAACCTGTTCTCAAATTTAATACACTTTGAAAACTCAGCATTTTCCTCTGTGTAATGCGGATAAAACTTTGCCAACTCAGCAAACATGGCAGCATACTCAACAACTGACAGATTTCCTTGCTTCAGCTCAAGGAATTCAATTTCTTTCTTACCACAAACATCTTCAGGAAAGTACTTTCTCAAAAATTCCCTACGGAACACAGCCCAAGTGACATTCTCACCAGCAGCTTCCAACTTCTGACCAGTCTCTAGCCACCAGTCACCAGCCTCGACTGCTAGCATATGAGTCCCATAACGAACCTTCTGCGCTGGAGTGCAATCCATCACGCGAAAGATTCTCTCAATCTCTTTCAACCACTCTAATGCTCCACCAGGATCATACTTTCCCTTGAACATAGGTGGATTCTCTCTCTGGAAGGTCGCCAAGATACGAGATCCAGCATTCCCATCAGCATTCGGCTGATTTTCCATCGCATGAGCCATTGCTTCTAAAGCAGCAGCAAGAGCAGCATCGTTCCTTCCAGCCATCTCAACTTATCACTACAACATAAACAACAATTAGAACTCAAATTAACAATACTCAATTGTTAGACAACTACGACTCGACGACAAGGTCGGACCCACCTTTTGCTCTGATACCAACTTTGTAACATCCCAATTCTACCCCGACAAATTATATAAATAAATAAGAGTTATAAAATTCAATCATTCAAACGAATCGGGATGTCACAAATTCTTCTATCAAAATTCATTGCATTCATCGTGGATATATAACACTTTTTAAAACATCGGGTGAACCATACACATAACATCTTTAATCAAATAATTCAACATCTACGCAGCGGAATTCTTAATAACATCTCTAACAACAAAACAACAACTTCGAAACATCTCATATTTAATAATAATCAATTTAAAATTCAACAACTGAAAATCAATAATCAGAAATCAGCAAACGTTCATCCCCCCGAGTGTTATATATCAGAGCAATGACACCGACTCGAACTACTGAAGGTATACAGCCTTCGCTCTCGGTTACCTGCACGTTACCAACATAAGGGCAACATTCAAACAAAAGGGGTGAGATATCTAACAATATAATAAAGTGCATGATAATCAATATATTAAATTAGATCAATAACATCACCACTTCTCATCTCAAAATCAACGACAATCTCAACAATAATATACATTCATCAACATCAAAATACACTTCTTTATAAAACCATATAATGCGACTCAATACTATGCAAATGCATGTGGTACCATTGGAGAAGAACTCCCATCTCAAAAATTTTTCAATTAATAGAGACATCAACAAGGCATGGCCTTCATCTCAAAATTTGCCAATCCAGGCCATCTCAACGAGCATAAGCTCCATCTCAAAAATGCAATGTATGCGACACAACCATGAATGTAATAATAACACCCAAGTTAACAACATCTCAAATCGTCTCAAACATCTCAAATTAACATCTCAAAATAACATCTCAAAATACATCTCAATAACATCTCAAAGACATCTCAAATTAACATCTCAAAATAACATCTCAAAATACATCTCAAAAACATCTCAAATAATCAACATCTCAGGTCATCAAAATAATTTATCAAACATCATTTATTTATTATAAATCATCAACACAATATTATTAATAACTTCTCATTAACAACTCAGCAGTATTTTAATTTCCAAAGTAAATCAACACTGTCATTCTGTAATTCTAACGTCAAGACCGTCACTTTCCTACTGTTATAGCTCAAACAGCAGCTTCTAAGCATCTAACATTCACCGTTTTATACAAAACCAATCTTAACGTCTAACGCAACTTCTGACCAGAACACTTCTATCAACACATCTTCTAACCAACCCAAATTCTAATAATACAACTGCTAATAACGCAACTTCTGGCCGACACAATCTTCTGACTAATACAACTTCTGACTAACCCCATCTTCTGAATAACATAACTCTTGACTAGCCACATCTTCTGACTAATACAACTTCTGACTAACCACATCTTCTGATTAATACAACTTCTGACTAACCACATCTTCTGATTAATACAACTTCTGACTAACCACATCTTTTGATTAATACAACTTCTACTATCAGAACCTCTATTATTTAATAGTGCAATGCAACTTCTAACTAACATATGTATAACATCAGAACTTCTATCTTGAACAAATCTGACGCAACTCCTATCAACATACTTCTAATGTCAGAACTGCTACTTTTTATTTCATCCTACTATTTTAATTCTTTGCCTGTTATCAACCTAATTAGGAACAGTACGCCTAACGCCATCCCTAATTGATTCATTGTTCTAGACAACAACTTCTGATATCCTCCACGTACGGTTCTGCGTTTTTCATCACTGCAGTATTCTATGTTTTCTTCCCTACATCTTACTATAGACTTCATAACTAAAGCCTTAGAACTTAATCTAACCATGATAATTCATCACCCATAATAACCCTATAATCTTACAGAATTTTAACAGCATCAAGACATCAATATTCATCAAAATTCATCAATCCTCATCATACATCAATCATATATTCTCAATTCAAGAACAAGACAACAATCACCTCTAACCCCATATATCAATCATCATAAACCCAATTATAGAGTCAGAACCCCGCCCTTACCTTGGATTGAAGGTTGCTCTACAATTTCCGGTTGGATTCACGTTCTTGCCGTTTTCCACTTTCTCTAGCAGCTTGCACATTCTCTTCCAAATCCTTATTCTTTCTACTGCTTCTTTCTTTATATTCCTTCTAACAAATAATAAAATAACCCTATTATTCTATTATTCCTTATTGGTCTTAAAACCAACAGACCCCCTTATTACTTCTATTCCTTCAAAATAAGCCCACATTAAATAATATTACACTTCTAATATTATTTCACCACATAATAATATATCTCTAATATTATTTCTCCACTTAATAAAATAAATTCAATTAATTATAACACATCTTCAAAAATATTCCAAAAATAATTTAATTAAATAATTAATTAAATTACGGGCGTTACACTTGCATCCTTCGTTTCAATCATAGCATGTATAAAATATTTTGCCTCCCCTTTGTTTACACCCTTTGGATCTATTTTTTTGGCTAATCTTTTTGTTCCTTGTTGCTTGAGTTCATTAAATATACTTTAATATTTAGTTTAGCCACAAGACAAAGGTTAACATGGCCTTAGGCCATGTTGCCATTTTATGTCCCAAACGAAAGAGACAGGGGGAAAGGAATATAAAACAAAGCCTTGGGCTTCAATGCTAACTTCCAGGCCCAGCCAGAACGCATGGTCATGCTGACTTCCACACCCCAGAAATCCATAATCGAAGGCCATGAGTCACTGATTCAAGGCCCAATCGAAGAAGGTAACTAGGAAACTAGGTAGAACCAGATGGCGCGCCCTGTTGACTTCCAAGCCCAATCAAAGGCCATGACTTGACTGGTGCCGATTCCCAATCGAAGGAGGCCAACAAAAGCAGAATCGAAGGCTGCTTCCCCCCAATCGAAGGAGGTCTTTTTTCTTATTTTTATCTTATTTTTGCCTTTATATTTCTATGCACTTCAATATGGTTGTAATATTGTAGGATTTATTTTTTGCACTTTTTATTGCTTTTGTACAAATGCTAGTAATTAGGTGTGTATGGCAAGATAAAACCAACAAGTAGACAACCCAAAAATCAAAGACAAAATACATGCAATCAAACATACTTGCACACATGCACCCTTAGGGTAATTCCACTTGTTGCCTTATAAAAATGGTCATGTTATGCATGTGGGATATCTTAGCAAAAACAATCACAAATACAAGATCATAGTCCCTCGATGACGCTACGAATGTTGCCTTACAAATGATCTTAGTCCCTCAAAAAATGCTAAGATATCTCACAACATTGCTATCATGACTATACGATGACCCACGCCCGTCCCTTTACATCCAAAGATAAGGCTTCTTACCAAATCAATGGTAAGATAGCAATATCAAAGGAAAAAAAGAAATGGACTAAGACTTTTGAGTAGGTAGATTGTTCCTAGTTGCTTGCTCATTTTCAAAACAAACACCAACACTTTCAAAACACTTTCCAAACATGAAATATTTTCAAAAGCTCAACACTTTGTATACATTATTACGAACAAGAACTATTACAAAGTTTTCCTAAACCAAGGCGCCTTTTCAAAATACTTTCAAAAACCACACAAAGCACATTTTTCAAACAAAGAAAGTGACCTAGAAAGCAACTAAGAGCCCATAGATAACTATGGATTAAAAGGGTGCTAATACCTTCCATTTTCATAATTTACCCCCCGGACTCAAATAATCTCAAAGGTCTTTCCTGTTCTTTTCAGCCTTTCATTTTGGATAAAAGAAAAGTCGGTGGCGACTCTTGCTAACTGCAATATTTGCGATAAAACGCAAAAACACCCAATTCAGTTCTCCCACCGTATCACAGAACTGGCGACTCTGTTGGAGATTATACTTAAAAGTTGGGTTACCTTAGGGCTAGATCACCTTTACTTGCTTATCATGGTTTAACTTGCTTGCTTTACATTTTGGGTCCTTGTTTGGGTTACTATTAAAGATCCTACACCCGGATCTGGGGCACCTTTTTAGGTAAGTAGCAATAAATCATGGAAGTTATACAGCGTAGATCGATATGGACAGAGTGATAGCTATGTTAGCATAACACTTTGGCTTGTACTAATGTTCCTTGAGTCAGTCAAGGATAACATTAGGCTTCCTTAGCGTCATTAAGCGCTAAATGACCTTTAGAACCTTTTAATTGACTCATCCTAAGCCACTATAAAGTAGTGAGATGGCCGACTTTAGTTCTGACTGAAGATTGGTTGATACTCGATGATACACTCATTGAGATTGGTAATACTTTAGTGCTTGAGCTAGAACAATACCTAAAAGAAAGGTCAGTGATATGAGACTCCTTAGAACCCGTTACTTTTAATAGGACTGGTTAAACCAACTAAACTTCAAGAGGGTACTTACCTAATGCTGTACCCCAAAATTTGCTCTCTCATTTATCAAGAATTTTCTCACAAGATCTCCTTTGGCTCAAGACTGCATTAGGGTTGATCAACTCAAGATACCTTCTTAAGCACTAATGACAAAAATTAGGGTTTGAGATTGCACAAGTATATTTGAACTTCCAATGCCCCATATGACTTTAATGAATCATTATGGACCTTCAAGATTACTCATGTCAAGTTTCAAGCTTTGGATCACACTTTTGCTCAGTCAATTGAACAGTTTACCTAAAAATCAACTGTATTGGGGAAAAAGTCAATTGTGGCCAATTTACAGTCAAACTTCATAATTTTTGATCCACGTCAACATTTTAAACTCATATGTATAATTTGATCAAGTTTCGATCACAATTCCTCAAGAAATTTGATCAAATCTTCAAAAGGGAAAAATGGTCAAAATTAGGGTTTTGACTGGGAAAGGGCAATTTCTGATTTTTAACCTAGCAAGTGATCAATTGGTTTAAGGCATGATCTTAAGAGTCCAATTGCATCAATTTTAACCTAATAACATGGCTCAAAACATTGCTCAAGTCCAATGGATTGACAGATGAATTTTTAGTCAGCTGATCAAAAGTCAACTGTATACTGAAAAGTCAAACTTTGACTTTTTGGTCAAAATCAAATGTCAAAGATCACAATTCATCAAAGCATGTCCAAATATGAAACTTATTCATCAAGAAATCAAAAATTCAATATTTCATTTTGAAAAGTTAAAATTTCTAAACTTAGAAATTTTTCTAAGTGTTGGAAATTTCTTATTTTTTCACAACTTTGAGAAACATTTCCACCATGATGCAAGATGATTCAAAAGAAACTTCCAACGTGAAAGTTGTAGATCTCCATGAAATATACAACATTTCTTTACACAATTCCTCCAAAAAGTCCTTGGATCTCAAGTTATAATTTTAAGAACACATGGTCATGAAACAAAACACTTAGTGAAATTTTGCCCTAATTTGGTCAGGATTTTGACCCAACTTCATGGCACTTTTTCATATAGTTCCAAGTGGAATTTTCAAAATTGATTCAAAGATGGGTTGCATAGCACATTAAAAGCTTTCCAAAATGTCAAATAACTCCTTGAGATCATTTTTGAGTAGGGAGAATCGAAGAGATGAAGTTAGGGTTTTCTCACTTGAATTACAAGTCATTTTGTGATGAACAAGATTCAAAATTCAAACTTATGTTGCATAACCTCTACTTTTCAGGCCTCAAACTTGTTAGTCACTCCATAATTAATTGCTTGCACATTTTTTATAGGTCTCAACTATAGCATTCAATGCAAGGCCATGCTTTATATCCATTTTGGGAAGAAAGTGCACAATGCCATTTTGATAAAGTGGCTTTTTGCACAAAACTTGTTCTTGAGCCTTGCAATTGCTTTCTTCTAATCATAAAAGTCCCATAACTCAATAGAAACTTGTTTAGACACTTACAATCACCCAGCCCATGCTTGTACTACACTTTGAAACTTGTTTTCCCACTTTTCTTCAAAATCAAGTAACCTAGCAATTAGCTTGTAACTTATACTTCTGACTCTCCAAAGAACTAAAACCTCTTTGCTTATACATACACAAGTTATTTTCCACAAATCCCACGCACGCTTAAGCCCTGAAAACACCAAGAACACAGAATCACCAAAAATACTTAAAAACTTGCCATTTCTGAGTTTTGAACCCAATCTCTAAATTTGCTCGTACGTTTCTTGGCCTTTTACTTTCAAAAGCTTCTAAACAACATACATAAACAATCCCAACACCCACAACATCAATGTAACACCTCCATCATCATCCACCATTTTCAAAAACAACACCTTGCACCTTGACTTCTACAGAACTCCCTAGGCACTTTCAGCTCAAGCTAAGCATCACATTAACTTCCTGGGAACTTGAGGAAGTTAATCCAATCATTGGAACTCACTAAAATCCTCTCAAACTCAAAACACGATACCCTCTTGCAAGGTAAGTTATCTCAACTTTGAACTCTTCATACAAGCATCATTAATGGTTTATTTGTGAATGAAAAATGTAGATATCATTGCCCTAACGCTAACCATGTCCATAGTTTTCAATTATATTGCTTGAGCTTAGAGAATTTTAGGATTGAAGTTTCTGAAATTTTTAGGGTTCAGATTAGGGCCATTAAAGTTCATGCTTGTCTTTGATCTATAATTTTATTGCTTTGCATTTCTGAAATCATGAGGAAATTTGCTACAAGTTTCCTGTTTACACTTTTCATTTTTGTTGAGAATTGAATGAGATACAGAGGTTCTGGCTGGGCGTGATCTTGAAGATGAAGTTGGCCTTAGGAACATGTTTACCATATATATTTATGGTTTGATTTATATAAATAGATGTATAGCTATCCCAGTGGTAGAAGTGCGCGCCTGTGACTATAGGGACCTGGGTTCGAGCCCCAATGGTACCCTTTTGGATTTTTTTTCATATTTTTTCATATTCTGACTCTTTTTTTGGCAGCGCTGGGCCTCCCTTGGGCCTTATGTTTTTTCTTCTTCTTACTTCTGACCCCCTTGCTGGCTATTTACACCCTGGCCCATTTTATTTTCTTTTTCTTATTTTTACTTATTTGTTTTCGTAAGTATTTTGTCTAATACTAAAAAATCAGAAAAAATATAAAAACATTAGATTTATATTTTGATAAAGTTTATTTATTTTTTACACAAAAAAATTATTTTATTTAATCATACTTTATTTATTTTACTAATTGTTTTGTAAATTTAATTAAAAAACAAGGGTTTTAGTTATTTTCTTTTACACCATTTAAATATATTATTTTAAAATATAAAAAGACCAAAAATATTTTATAATACTATAAATTATTTTTAAGACAAAAATACCAAAAATATTCTTCTTCTAAACTTAATTTCTTTTAATAAATTAATAGATTAGGGTTTTATTTAATTTCTTTTCCTAGTAAATTTAGATTTACTTTTTATTAATAATTTTCTTTTAGTTAATTAGTTTAAAACCAAAACCCCTTTTCTGTAAAAAAACCAAATAAACATCCATTTTCTTCACATTTACGTTCTTGTATATTTATTCATTTTGTACATTAGTTATCCAAATTCAATATGGTTGTAATAGATAATTAGGCTTTATTTTCTTGTAATCCCCATTTGTAATTTGTACACCCCCTCCTACAAGTATTGTAATAGCGTAGTAATTTTAAATTCCGCAATTTACCGTTTTATATACAAATGCTAGTAATTAGGGTTTGTATGAAAAGACTAAAACTAATCAATTAGAAAACCCTAATCAAAGACAAAACCAAGCATGAAAAACAATACACTCGCACACAAGCACCCTTAGGGTAAAATCCACTTGGTTGCCTTACAAAATGGCCATATTACACATGTAAGGTATCTTAGCAAAAACAAGCAAAATATAAGATCATAGTCCCTCGATGACACTATCTATGTTGCCTTTCAAATGATCTTACTCCCTAAAAGATAATGCTAAGATACTTTGCAATATTGGTAATCATGGTTATACGATGACCCACACCCGTCCCGTTTACATCCAAAAATAGGGTTACTTACCAAATCAATGGTAAGATAACAATATCAAAGGAAAGAGGAAATGAACATGAAAGACTTTTGAGTAGGTAGAATGTTCCTAATTACTTGCTCCATTTCAAAACAAAACATCTTTGCTATTTTCAAAACAAACACCTACACTTTCAAAACATCTTACAAACTTGAAAAGATTTTCAAAAGATCAAACACTTTGTATACATTCTTACGAACAAGAATCATTACAAAGTCTGCCTAAACAAATAGCCTCTTTGCAAAATACTTTCAAAAACCACACAAAGCACAATTTCAAACAAAATCAAGTGATCTAGCAAGTAACTAAGACCCCATGAAAAACCATGGATCAAAAGGGTGCTAATACCTTCCCTTTTCATAATCTACCCCCCTCCCCCCGAACTCAAGAAATAATCTCAAAGGTCTTTCATGTGCTTTTTCACCTTTCCTTTTGGATAAAAGAAAAGTTGGTGGCGACTCTTGCTAACCGCAATATTTGCGATCAAACGCAAAACACCCAAGTCAGTTCTCCCACCATATCACACCTATCAAACTCCATGCAAGCCTAAACATAAGGACTTGTATGCTTTGTGTGAATATGATTATTTGTACTTGATTACTTTGCATATTTGTACATAACATCATGACATCATACCGTAGCATTCTCAATAACCATTTCAAGGATCTCAAGGGTCTATGATGCAGGGTCACGTTGAACAAGACATCTATCAAGGGGCAAGAGGATTTATTTTCCTCTAACCAAACATCGTCAAAGACCAAGTACAACAAACTTGATTCAAGGGCTATGGCCCACTTGTCATGGTGAGCTTAATTCTCATGGAAGGAGATCCACCAATACGAAGTTCTCCAATCAAAGCTGTAAGTGACTACTAACATTTACCCTGCGAGATCCTTGAAAACATGCATCTACATATCATGCATCATATCATGACAGGTCTCTCCCATACAAGTTTCCTTATCTTTTCACTGTTTATTTCAGTAAGATGGATATGGAACAAATAGTTAAAGATCTCCAAGCTCAAAACTCTCAGTTCCAGCAAGCACTCATAAGCTTAGCCATGGGGCAGGAAGATCTAAAAACACTCTTCACCAAAGAGAGTAAGAAGAAGAAAAAGTATGTCATCCTCAACGTGAGAAGAAAGTCCAAGGGACATGCCCGACTAACTCAAAGAGAAGATGCTTATTCTAAAGACGGTCAGGAAGAGGAAGCTGGAAGCATTAGAGCTAACATAGCTACTGATGACGATGACTCGTCTGAAGAGAGGTATCCACCGGCGGATGAAAAATACAAACAACTTGAAGACAGACTAAAAGTTATAGAGATCCAAGATGTTCTTGGTTTGGACTTAGAAGACATGGGTTTAGTTTCTGGAGTGGTCATCCTTCCAAAGTTCAAAATCACTACCTTTTCCATGTACGATGGAGTCTCTTGCCCTAAGATGCACCTAAAGTCTTATGTTCGCAAGATTCAACCATACACAACTGATCAGAAGCTTTGGATCCATTTCTTCCAAGAGAGCTTAGTTGGGACTCAACTTGAATGATTCTATCAATTGGAGGGTTCTTGCATCCACACATGGGAGGATCTAGCTATTTCTTTCTACAAGCAGTACTAATACAACGCTGATCTTGTACCAACTCGTGTGCAATTGCAGACATGAACATGGGTTCCAATGAGAGATTCAAAGGATACGCCCAAAAGTGGAGAGATCTGGTTGGTAGGGTGCAGCCCCCTTTAACTGAAAGGGAGCTGATTGACATCTTCAAGGAAACCTTGACAGGACCTTTCTTCAATCACCTAACCGGAAGCTCCTCAGTCGGGTTCACCGAGATAATACTGACCGACGAAAGGGTCGAAGCTGGCATCAAAAGCGGAAAGATCCAAAGAGCTACACCCTCTGATGCTCCGAAAAAGCCATACAATGGGAAGAAAGATTCTAATGCTGTGTATGGTCAAAAGAGTCATCATGACCAACATGTAGGGGCAATCCTGATCTCTAATCTGACACCTGTTCAACAAAGACAGGGCAATAGGCGTATGGTAAGATATCAAGAGAGGCAGTACACTAACACCAACATGCCTTTGTCTCAAGCGTTATAACATTTGCTAAATGTGAAACTGATCAAACTAAAGGATCCTCCTCAAAACCCCGATACCTCCACTTCTAAGTACAATCCAAGCGTAAGATGTGCCTACCATTCTGATAGTCCCGAACATGACACTGACAGCTGTTGGACAACTGTTGGACTTTGAAGAACAAGATTCAAGACTTAATTGATGCCAAGGAGATTTAATTCGACTCTCTAGAGACTCCAAACGTGATCATTGCTCCTATGCCAAATCATTGAGAGCGTCTTGTTCATTTTGAATTTTCAATTGTAATTTCTTTTGTTATTTAAACAATTATCTATTAATGTCAAATTATGTTTCATTAATGCATTGCATATGTTTGTCTTGAATTGATCCATTCGTTTTCATTACATCTAAACTATGCTTTTTACTCTCTTTATGACATTCAACTCTTGCTAAAAGTTACAAGCCTTTAGAGGGAGGATGACGAAAGCAATGCCATAATCTCAAATAATATGCTTTTGAATAGAACTTGCTGACGATGTACAGGCGTTCTTTCAAATCCTAAACACTGGAGTTATAAGGAAGATAATCCCTAGTCAACCCCTTCGAGCCAAAGAAGCAGAAGTTTTGTTTTTACACAAATTGAAACCTTTAATCAAAACTTGGGGCAGGGTAGTCTCTCAGTTAATTCAAATGCGCGTTCAGTCGCAAACTTTCATCTCGTAATGCAACGAATGACATCAAAAACATTCCTCTGGAATCAAAAGACAATGATGGTTCCCTACCAAATATGCAGTCCTTATCCCTCGAAAAGAAAAGCCCACTAAGTCAAAACCTACAAAGGAGACTTAAGAAAAAGTGGGGCATCCAGCTGACCGTAATCTCAAAACAAGAACAGTCAGGCAAAAACCAGGGATAATAAAAAAAAGATGTCACTACAAATCCTCAATAACATGAAAAATGTTGCAAAAAATGTCTGCCTTCCGACAAACTTAACTTGTCTGACCAATCATCAAAACGTCATTCCAGACTCAATTGGAGTTCAAACGTACAATTAGCTGAGTTTAGGACCGAAGAACATCACGAAGAGCGGGTGGGTACAAATACACTTTGAACCTTATCCTTTGTTTCTTAAACCGTGAACCAAGCCACATTACAACCCTTCAAAAGTCCTAATTGAAGCATGGGTTAGTTTGAAAGCATACTGTTACAAAAGGTATCCTGACTCCTGTAAGGCTTTACTCTAAATCCTTAGTTGAATTTTATTACAAAATTTCTTGCTAAAAACGCATTTTCAAAATTTCAAGACAAGCATAAACTTTGCATTATTTGAATATCGCCGTTTTCATATGGCTATTTGTTTAACATCGGAGAAATTCACACAATGAATATCCGATGAACGAAAGCTATCTCAGTAAACAAAGTCACTTCATATGGGATGAAACTTCCAATAACAAATCTCCTATCAACAATGGGGCATGACCTGTCACTATCTAGCACACCTTGGGAAGTCCAGTCAAGATTCTAAGAAATCTCTCAAGAAGAGCTGAATAACCAGGGGCAGGTCTCCATCTCCACCACTCGAGGCATTGAACGCAAATCCCAACAAAGGGTTACATACAGTCAATTAATTCCTGGCAGTGCCACCAACACTTGCTACTAGGGTCAGTGACAAATCTCCCTAAAATCCTTCTCATAGGATGACTCCCAGCCAGAGTTTAATCTCTAAAAACTTTTTCCCCAGCTGAGTCGACCTCAAGAATCCTCGAGGATTTTCCCTAATAAAGTCTCCACCTCTCCAATAGACCGACAATAGGGTCTATTTCACCAACAAACAGCAGGATTCCCCAGCTTGATTTTTCCTCTCTGACTACTACAAATCAGAGGACCACAACTCCTTTTCCCCATTAAACTACTCTACAATCCCCAACAAGTTACCGTGAAGCCTGGAAGCCGACCAGATAATAGATAACTTCAGTAATTTGTTGTGAAGCCTGGACCCGACCAGATATCAGTTTAACTTCATATTTCTAGCAAGTTACTGCAAATCTTGGAATACGACCATATAACAGTTAACTTAAATCTTCCCCAAGATAACTGTCCAGTAGAGCAACGGACAACCGGGACTCCTGAACTCTTTTCCCCAAGCAGGAATCAACACTCTCCACAGAGTTTTCAACATTCCCCAGCGGAGTTCTCCTCAAACTACAAAACAAGAATACCAGGTGGAAACATTTTAAGAAAAGTTTTAAGACACACCTACTCTTCAACGACAGTCTGGGATTTAATGATTCCCCAACATTTGTCAAGGATTTATTTTCCCAGATAAAGATACACTTCAATAACATTTCACATTTCATGCATCATATTTACATAGATAATAAATGCATACATCATAATCTCATTTTTGAGAACATCATTACATAATGCATCTCATCCATCATGACATTGCATACAACTTTGCCTTTACCTTTTCAGGAAAAGGTCAACAGATAAAAGTCATCATCTTTTTGGAATAGCAATCGTCTCAGATTCCTTCATCGTCCTGCTGAGGTAGTAATCATCAAAGATTCCTTCATCATCCTACTGAGGTAGTAATCGTATAAGATTCCTTCATCATCCTGCTGAGGTAGTAATCGTCCAAGATTCCTTCATCATCTTTTTGGAGTAGCAATTGTCTCAGATTCCTTCATCATCCTATTGAGGTAGTAACCGTCTCAGATTCCTTCATCATCCTGTTGAGGTAGTAATCATCCAAGATTCCTTCATCATCTTTTTGGAGTAGCAATCGTCATAGATTCCTTCTTCATCCTGTTGAGGTAGTAATCGTCTCAGATTCCTTCATAATCCTGTTAAGGTAGTAATCGTCCAAGATTCCTTCATCGTCCTGCTAGGTAGTAATCGTCCAAGATTCCGTCATCATCCTGTTGAGGTAGTAATCGTCCAAGATTCCTTCATTATCCTGCTGAGGTAGTAATCCTCCAAGATTCCTTCTTCATCCTGCTGAGGTAGTAATCGTCCAAGATTCCTTCATCATCTTTTTGGAGTAGCAATCCTCTCAGATTCCTTCATCATCCTGTTGAGGTAGTAATTGTCTCAGATTCCTTCATCATCCTGTTGAGGTAGTAATCATCCAAGATTCCTTCATTATCCTGCTGACGTAGTAATCGTCCAAGATTCCTTCATCATCCTGTTGAGGTAGTAATCGTCTAAGATTCCTTTATCATCCTGCTGAGGTAGTAATCATCCAAGATTTCTTCATCATCTTTTTGGAGTAGCAATCATCCAAGATTCCTTCATCAACCTTCTGAGGTAGTAATCATCCAAGATTCCTTCATCATCTTTTTGGAGTAGCAATCGTCTTATATTCCTTCATCATCATGTTGAGGTAGTAATTGTCTCAGATTCCTTCATCGTCCTGCTGAGGTAGTAATCGTCCAAGATTCCTTCATCATCTTGCTGAGGTAGTAATCATCCAAGATTCCTTCATCATCTTTTTGGAGTCGCAATCGTCTCAGATTCCTTCATTGTCCTGCTGAGGTAGTAATCGTCCAAGATTCCTATATCATCCTGCTGAGGTAGTAATCGTCTAAAATTCCTTCATCATCTTTTTGGAGTAGCAATCATCTCAAATTCCTTCATCATCCTGTTGAGGTAGTAATCGTCCAAGATTCCTTCATCATCCCGCTGAGGTAGTAATCGTCCAAGATTCCTTCATCATCCTTCTGAAGTAGTAATCGCCCAAGATTCCTTCATCATCCTTTTTGGAGTAGAAATCGTCCCAAATTCTTTCATCACAATCATTACCTAAAACAAGACATTCGTCTGTGAACAATTGATTGTAGATCAATCCCTAAAACAGGGAAGGTTGACTATCTACATGACAAACACTTCCTTCAAGACATCTGCTGGTTCTGTTTAAATATCTCAATGGTTTATCCTGGTTCTTTCTAGTAGACATTTCCTCTGGTTCGGATAGATCACTCCAAGATTTATTCTGATTCTTCTCCAGTTGAAGTCAGAATTTAGACTTAGTCTAATTTCTGTCAACAATCCCCTTTGGATGGCATCTATAAGCCCATCTCCAACAACTATCCACCATCTCTCCAAATGGCATTTTTAAGCCTATTCCCTACACAATTAACCACAACATCATCAAGTGCAAATTTCCGGATACTCTAGTGTTCAATCATCTTCCACCTTTAAGTCACGAATTTTAGATTTACCAATCTAACTCTTCAGGTGTAAGAAGATTGAACAGGGGCAGCTGTTGTACCCCAAAATTTACCCTTTCAATTCTCAAGGGTTTTCTCACAAAGATTCTCAGGATTCATGCTTGCACAAGTGCATTGGGATTTTTCAGTACCAAAATTAAAAGGAGACTGTCAAAAAGGGAGAAAACAGATAAAAATAACATTTTTGAAAAATTTGGAGAAAAATAGGCCTCCTTCAATTCAGCCCCCTTCGATTGGACTTTGCACCTCCTTCGACTTCTCAAAAATTGCTACTAGCGTGCCTCTTTCGTCTGGGCATTTAACTTCTTGTTGCAGGCTTCATTTGTGTATTTTGCTTCCTACATGCTTGCTTTGAATACCAAATTTTGCTGCCACAAGTTCCCCATGCAGGGCAAGCCTTTCGATTCCCCCAACATGCTGCCTACATGCTTTCTTTGAGCACCAAATTTTCTGCCACAAGTGCCCCCTAAAAGGCAAGCCTTTCGATTGGACAAGTATGTTGCCTGCATGCTTTCTATCGAAAGTCATGACCTGCTGGCCACATGTTCCCCCTACAAGGCAAACCCTTCGTTTGGACAAAAACACCTACATACAAGCCTTCATTTGGGCATTCACCTCCTACATGCCTGTATGCAAGTCTTCGTTTGGGAATTCATCTCTTGCCATGCCTGCATGCAAGCTTTAGTTGAGAAAGGGCCTCATGCCACTTGAGTTACATCTTTCATTTGGGTATTGAAGCTTCCTTCGATTCAGAAGGAAATTATCTGCTGAAGATTTCCTTCGTTTCAGAAGGAAATTAGCTTCTGAAAGCTTCCTTCGATTCAGAATAAAATCATCCTCTGAAAGCTTCCTTCGATTCAGAAGGCCTTGACCTTCTGAAGGTTCCCTTTGATTGCACCATTGGCCTCTCACCTGTTTGTCTTGGATTCATAAGTTTTTGAATGGACCAATGGCTACCTTCCTGTGACTTTCGATTTCATCTTCATGTTTGCTTCGAATGCGCCTTCATATCACCTTCGAATCCATCTGCAAACCCTTCAATACGCCATAGTGCTGCATTATGACACATAACCTGGTGGCCCATTCGAAGGACTTGCCATAGTTGGGGAATAATTGTTTTTGCTTACTTTGGAGTCTGGTCGAAGCTTTGGGCCTAAGTGATCAAAAGCAAGAGGACTCAAAATGGCATATTCAGCTGAAGAGGGACATTCGAAGAACATACAATTGGTCCATTTGAAGGACACAAACTAGTGGAAATGAATGTTGCTTTGTTGAGTCTGGTCAAAGGTTATGGAAAGATGAAGGATTCAATTCAAAGGGTCAAGTTGTCCATAGGTCAGGCTACATAGGCCTCCAACTTGTACCTCACTCCATATTAAATTGTTCTTCAAGCCAACTTGCTCTTGATGACATCACTACTTTTTTAGAAAGTTTTTGAGCCTTGTGTCTGTCTCTTCTGCATATTTTCCCCCTATAAACTAGGAGCCACCCATCTATACCATTGATTTTGGTACTTTTATCTTGGGATTACAAAAAGTTGACACAAGTGGATGTTGGCCTTTCAAAGAAACTATATTTTATTCTTTCACCAAGCTGCTCATTCAAATTTTTCTCTCTATAAATAGAGAGTTCATTTGCATAAAGAGGAGAGGAAGAAGAGGAGGGGAACATATCTTCAAAATTCTCACACACAACAAATCTCTCAAGTCCCTTCAACACTTATGAAATCAAAAACCCAAAATCCTATTGTCACCCCTTCGATTCTTAAGAACAACCACCCTTCAGTCTCTTTTGAATCCAGTGGAAAGAAGCATCACACTTGCTTTCTTTCCTCCTTCGAATTCAGCATTCAAGGCTTTGTTTCAGGCCCCCTGTTTTAGATCCAGCACCCAGGGCCTCCACTCAAGGTCCCACACCCATTCAAGGCTGAAGCAAGGTAAGTTACTCTTACCCTTGCATCCTTCGTTTCAATCATAGCATGTATATAATATTTTGCCTCCCTTTTGTTTACACCCTTTGAATATATTTTTCTGGCTAATCTTTTGTTCCTTATTGCTTGAGTTCATTAAATAAACTTTAATATTTAGTTTGGCCACAAGACAAAGGTTAACATGGCCTTAGGCCATGTTGCCATTTTATGTCTCAAACGAAAGAGACACGGGCAAAGGAATATAAAACGAAGCCTTGTGCTTCAATGCTAACCTCCAGGCCCATCTAGAACGCGTGCTCATGCTGACTTCCAAGCCTCAGTAAGCCAGAATCGAAGGCCATGATTAACTAATTCCAGGCCCAATCGAAGAAGGTAACCAGGCAACTAGGTAGAACCAGAAGGCGCGCCCTGTTGACTGCCAAGCCCAATCAGAGGCCATGACTTGACTGGTGCCGATTCCCAATCAAAGGAGGCCAACAGAAGCAGAATTGAAGGCTGCTTCCCCCCAATCGAAGAAGCTTTTTTTTTTCTTTTTATCTTATTTTTGCCTTTATATTTCTATGCAATTCAATATGGTTGTAATAGTGTAGGATTTATTTTTTGCACTTTTTATTAGGTGTGTATGGAAAGATAAAAACAACAAGTAGACAACCCAAAAATCAAAGACAAAATGCACGCAATCAAACACACTTGCACACATGCACCCTTAGGGTAATTCCACTTGTTGCCTTATAAAATGGCCATGTTATGCATGTGGGATATCTTAGCAAAAACAATCACAAATACAAGATCATAGTCCCTCGATGACGCTACGAATGTTGCCTTACAAATGATCTTAGTCCCTCAAAAAATGCTAAGATATCTCACAACATTGCTATCATGACTATACGATGACCCACGCCCGTCCCTTTACATCCAAAGATAAGGCTTCTTACCAAATCAATGGTAAGATAGCAATATCAAAGGAAAGAAAGAAATTAACTAAGACTTTTGAGTAGGTAGATTGTTCCTAGTTTCTTGCTCATTTTCAAAACAAACATCCTTGCTCATTTTGAAAACAAACACCAACACTTTCAAAACACTTTCCAAACATGAAATATTTTCAAAAGATCAACACTTTGTATACGTTCTTACGAACAAGAACTATTACAATGTTTGCCTAAACAATTGCGCCTTTTCAAAATACTTTCAAAAACCACACAAAGCACATTTTTCAAACAAAGCAAGTGATCTAGCAAGCAACTAAGTGCCCATAGATAACTATGGATGAAAAGGGTGCTAATACCTTCCCTTTTTATAATTTACCCCCCGAACTCAGAAATAATCTCAAAGGTCTTTCCTGTTCTTTTCAGCCTTTCCTTTTGGATAAAAAAAGTCGGTGGCGACTCTTGCTAACTGCAACATTTGCGATAAAATGCAAAAACACCCAAGTCAGTTCTCCCACCGTATCAAAAAACCGGTGACTCTGCTGGGGATTATACTTAAAAATGGGGTTACCTTAGGGCTAGATCATCTTTACTTGCTTTTCATGGTTTGACTTTCTTGCTTTACATTTTGGGTCCTTGTTTGGGTTATTGTTAAAGCTCCTACACCCGGATCTGGGGCACCTTTTTAGGTAAGTAGCAATAAATCATGGAAGCTGCACGGCGTAGATCGATATGGACGAAGTGATAGCTATGTTAGCGTGACACTTTGGCTTGTACTAATGTTCCTTGAGTCAGTCAAGGATAACATTAGGCTTCCTTAGCATCATTAAGCGCTAACTGACCTTTAGAACCTTTTAATTGACTCATCCTAAGCCATTAGAAAGTAGTGAGATGGCCGGCTTTGGTTCCGACAGAATATTGGTTGATACTCGATGCTACACTCATTGAGATTGGACTTTTGGGATATTCTGGCTGCAATACTTCAGCGCTTGAGCTATAACAATGCCTAAAAGAAAGGTCAGTGATATGAGACTCCTTAGAACCCGTTACTTTTAATAGGACCGACTGTTTGATGCTGGTTTGCGTTTTGTGTATTTTGTTTGCAAAATGTCGCGGTAAGCAAGAGTTGCCACCGACTTTTATTTTATCCAACTGGATAGGAAAAAAAGTACAGAAAAAATCCTTTTTCGAGATATTTTGAGTACGGGGGGTAGATTATAGAAAGGGAAGGTGTTAACACCCTTTCTATCCATGGTTTTCCATGGGCTCTTAGGTACTTGCTCATATTTTTTAAAATTGCATGTGTATGTTCTTTGTTTTTGAAAAGTTTGACTTCGTGATAACCATTGTATCAGTCCTCAAAGGTATGACGAAGCTGTTTTGAAAATTTGTTTGAAATGTGTAAGTATGGAAAGTTTTGATTTGAGCAAGTACCTACTAGCATCTACCTACTCGAAAATGATTGTTTCTATTCTCGTTTCCTTTAGACAACGCTATCCTACTATTGAGAAATAGGTGGCACCATCGTTGGAGTTTGTAAGGGTCAATTCAAAAGGGACGCACGATCACTAAAGCAATGTTAGGATACCTTAGTAATAACCCTAGAGTCTTAAGATCATATTCGAGGCAACATTTCTGAGGTAACATTTTCGAGGCAACATCTCTGAGGTAACATCTCCGAGGCAACATTCGAATGGGACATTTTGATCTTTTTAGACTGGAGGGCAACCACTAAGGCACCCTATACTTAATGATCGTTTACCGAAGGCAACCGAAGTGAGAGTATACCCTAAGAGTGATATGTGCGAGTGATTTGTTTAAATTATTTATCTTTGCACATTGGGGTTTTCTAACCGTATTAATTTGTCATGCATTCTTGTCAAACAATTCTATTAACATACATCTAGGCAGTTAAATATTTGCGGGAATTAAAAAATGCGAGAAATTAAATCTATGCTATAACAAGGCTTCGGGGAGGGGGATTAATTACATAGCCAAAAACCCGAGGAAAAAGTGATAAGTAAAAGCCCTAAATTAAACTATTACAAACCATGAACAGTTACAAAATATTGTCAAAATAAATAATAAGCGCGCGATGAATCAAATACGAAACGACTAGGGTTTTGACCCTTGATTAAACCTATTTGCGATTGATTAAAAGAAATATGTTTTTGTTATTTAAGAAAATAATGACATAAATAAATTAAGAAGAAAATCTTAAGTTCTAATTAATTTTAAATAAAATAAAAAAATTAATTAATTCAATCTAAAACCTATTTTTGTATTTTTATTTTATTTGAGAAAGAAAGAAAAATTAAATCAAGAATTAACCTAATTTTCTAATTGAATTTTAATTATGAAAGAAATTAAAGTTTCCCTAAATTAATTAAACTAATTAATTAGAAAAGCATTTATTGAGAAAATAAGTCTTTTTTTGTGATTTTAGATTGATTAATTTAATAAAGTGATTTTTGGTGCTGATTAAAGGAAAAAAAAACAAAATAATTAAAGAAAATAAAGAAATATAATAGAAATACCGAATGAGCCTGCTGTCAGCAGATCTGGTTCTGGCTGATGGATCTAGAAGATGGTGACCCTCAGAAGATGGGGGGCACTGGATCTGATCATGGCTGGTGGATCAAACAGATGATGACCCTCAGAAGATGGGGTGCGTTGGATCTAGTCCTGGCTGGTGAATCTAGAAGATGGTGACCCTTAAAAGATGGGGGGGGGGGCACTGGATCTGATCTTGGCTGGTGGATCCAGTAGATGATGACCCTCAGAAGATGGGGTGCGTTGGATCTGGTCCTGGATGATGAATCTAGAAGATGCTGAACCTCAGGAGGCACACGTGTTGGACCTGGTTCTGATTGGGATCCAGAAGATGATGGCCCTCAGAAGATGCACGTGCTGGATCTCGTGAAAACAGAGGAGAAAATACCAAAAGCTCACACCTGGAATCGAACCCAGAATCCTGAGCTTCTGACTTCCTTCTTCTGACCAACTGTGCTTGATGTTAACTTGTTAACATAATGAAAACAAATAATATATCAGAACAAACAAGTTTCTGGCCAGAATAATGCGCCAGAATTTAAACTAGCCAGTCAGGTTGTGACTCGCTGTTGTCTTCTTCCCTGGAACCGTCATTTTAGACTCTGAACCTTTACCTACAGACGCAGGTCTGTTGCTGAAACCGTGTGAATGATAGGAGGAGATTCTGGATGTTCTGACGCCTGCAAAGGATTGGGAATGCTTCCTGAAATGCCAAGGAATTGATTTCTGGCCTTGAATTGCTCTCACAGGTCCTCTATCCTGAAATCAGAACTTCATTTTTTGTCAAGATTTTTGAGTTTTTTTCTTACAGTCTCACGCCTCCAGCCTCTTTCTTTTGATCTGCCAAGCTTTCTTATATAACCTAGAGTGAATTAGGTTAACAAACTTGGATTAAATCTTTGCATTTATCCAATATTTGATTTGATTTTCAATGTATATGATATCTTTCTATTTTCATGCCAATCATTCCTTTCTTGTACCAATTGCCATTGATATGATTTGATTCTGATAGGCCAGCACTATGAGCTCGTGATTCTGTTCACAAATCCAAACAAAACAAATCTTTGCTATCATTTACCAATTATTTGATTTAATTCAATTTTTAATAAATAAAAAATCAAAATAAAATAAATAATGAAGCAAATAACATGTTAATGCACATTTGGGTCGTGGACCACATTATAAGTGAAGTGCAAGCATAAAAAGTTAGGTCGATTTAGCAAAAAATGCAAATTTGAGCACATTTGACTTTTGGCAATTTTGCACCAATGGTCAACTTGGCCAATGCATACATCTCTCAATTTTGACCCTAGAGAGGTGTTCTTGGACTTTTTAGAAAGCTTATGATGTACTCTAAGCAACCCGTTTAGTCTCATCTCAATTGAGTCTTCCATGTTCATGTATGAAGCTCTGACCCAATTGGTGTTTTTGTTGACTTTTCAAAATGACCTATAATGTCAAAATTCATATCTTTTTGTGAGTGCATATTATGAACTTGAGTGATGAAGATGAACTGTAGGGAATTGCATCCTCCTCAAAATGAGCTTTGGATGGGTCATTTCTGATAAAGCATGAGAAAGTTATGCTTGGTCAAAGTTGAGTTGACTTTTCCTACAAAACCCTAATTTAGCAACTTTTGGGTTTTGATGAATTTTGAGCAATCCTTGGGGAATCATGATAAACCCTTGATAAAATGATGAATAATATTTAAAAATGAGGATGTTGACTAAAAATCTTGAAGTTTAACTGTATGTGGGTCACAGTTAATTTTTGACCTATTACAATTAATTTTCAGGCATTTGAGCAATTGACTGAGCAAACTTCTTCTGCAAGGCTTGAAACTTGATATGGATGATCTTGAGAACATATTAGTGCCTTGGAAGGAATTTGGGATCCTTTAGACTCAAGCATCTTGATGAAAAATGAAACCCTAATTTGAGGTAGACTGCCTTAGGAGAGAGTTTGTCTGGTCAACTCTTGACCTTCCTTGAGCATTTTGGGGGCTTCTCTTGCCATGTGTTGAGAAATATGGGAGGGAAAATTTTGGGGTACAACAGCTGCCCCTGTTCAATCTTCTTAAACTTGAGGATGTAGATTGGCTGTTCTGCCTTTCGTGATCTAAAGGTGGAAGATGATTGAACACTAGAGTGCCCAGAAATTTGCACTCGCATGAAGTATAACTTGATTTGTGATATCGGGAATGGGCTTACAAATTCCATTTGGAGTTTGCTAGAGAATTTTCGGATATGGGCTTAAAGATGCCATCTGAAGAGATGTCGGTCGCATAAGAGATTCCTTTGCAAGAACCCGCATACTTGTTGTCGAGGAGGACTTCGCTGGGGAATGCTGGTCTCTGTCTTGGGAGAAATAGAGTTTTAGGAGCTTCAGTTGTCCGTTACTCTACTGGGGAATAATTCAAGTTTGGGAAGCGGAAGTGAACTGCGTATCTGGTCGGGGTATATGCTGCACCGTGACTTTCTGGGGAAACGTGAAATCAATTGTGTTTGATCGGGTCCCGGTCTTACAGTGTTGTGGACTACTGTCCGAGGATAAGAGAGGAAAAATCCAGATAGTAAGGTTATGAGAAGGAACCTAGATAGTAAGGTTGCTTCGATATAAAGCCTGGATAGTAGGGTTGTGAGAAGGAACCTGGATAGTAGGGTTACTTCAAGATGAAAGCCTGGATAGTAGAGCTGTGAGAAGGAACCTGGATGGTAGGGTTACTTCGATATGAAAAGCCTGGATAGTAAGGCTGCAAGAAGGAACCTGGGTAGTAGGGTTATGAGAAGGAACCTAGATAGTAGGGTTACTTCGATATGAAAATCCTGGATAGTAGGGATGCAAGAAGGAACCTGGATAGTAGGGTTACTTCAGTATGAAATCCTAGATAGTAGGGCTGCAAGAAGGAACCTGGATAGTAGGGTTACTTTGGTATGAAAAGCCTGGATACTAGGACTGTAAGAAGGAACCTGGATAGTAGGGTTACTTCGATATGAAATCCTGGATAGTAGGGCTGTGAGAAGGAACCTGGATAGTAGGGTTACTTCGATATGAAAGCCTGGATAGTAGGGCTGTGAGAAGGAACCTGGATAGTAGGGTTAGTTCGAGATGAAAGCCTGGATAGTAGGGCTGCAAGAAGGAACCTGGATAGTAGGGTTACTTCGAGATGAAAGCCTGGATAGTAGGGCTGTGAGAAGGAACCTGGATAGTAGGGTTACTTCGAGTGAGAAGGAACCTGGATAGTAGGGTTACTTCGGTATGAAAAGCATGGATAGTAGGGTTGTGAGAAGGAACCTGGATAGTAGGGTTACTTCGATATGAAAGCCTGGATAGTAGGGCTGTGAGAAGGAACCTGGATAGTAGGGTTACTTCGAGATGAAAGCCTGGATAGTACGGCTTGAGAAGGAACCTGGATGGTGGGGTTACTTCGGGATGAAAGCCTGGATAGTAAGGCTTGAGAAGGAACCTGGATAGTAGGGTTACCTTGATATGAAAGCCTGGATAGTAGGGCTGTGAGAAGGAACATGGATAATAGGGTTACCTTAATATGAAAGCCTGGATAGTATGGCTGTGAGAAGGAACCTGGATAGTAGGGTTACTTCAGTATGAAAAGCCGGGATAGTAGGGCTGCGAGAAGGAACCTGGATAGTAGGGTTTCATTAATGCATTGCATATGTTTGTCTTTCATTAATCCATTCGTTTTCATTACATCTAAACTATGCTTTTTACTCTCTTTATGACATTCAACTCTTGCTAAAAGTTACAAGCCTTTAGAGAGAGGATGACGAAAACAATGCCATAATCTCATACATTATGCTTTTGAATAGAACTTGCTGACGATGTACAGGCGTTCTTTCAAATACTAAACACTGGAGTTATAAAGAAGATAATCCCTAGTCAACCCCTTCGAGCCAAAGAAGCAGAAGTTTTGTTTTTACACATTTTGAAACCTTAAATCAAAACTCTGGGCAGGGTAGTCTCTTAGTTAATTCAAATGCGCGTTCAATCGCAAACTTTCATATCGTAATGCAACGAATGACATCAAAAACATTCCTTTGGAATCGAAAGACAATGGTGGTTCCCTACCAAATAGGCAATCATTATCTCTCAAAAAGAAAAGCCCACTAAGTCAAAACCTACAAAGGAGACTTAAGAAAAACAGGGGCATGCCGCTGACCGTAACCTCAAAATAAGAACAATCAGGAAAAAACCAAGGATAATAAATTTTAAAAAAAGAGGTCACTACAAATCCTCAACAACATGAAAATTTTTGCAAAAAATGATTGCCTTCCGACAAACTTAACTTGTCTGAACCATCATCAAAACGTCATTCCAGACTCAATTGGAGTTCAAACGTACAATTAACTGAGTTTATGACTGAAGAACATCATGAAGAGCGGGTGGGTACAAATACACTTTGAGCCTTATCCTTTGTTTCTTAAACCATGAACCAAGCCACGTTACAACCCTTTAAAAGTCCTAATTGAAGCATGGGTTAGTTCGAAAGCATACTGTTACAAAAGGTATCCTGACTTCTGTAAGGCTTTACTCTAAATCCTGAGTTGAATTTTCTTACAAAATTTCTTGCTAAAAACGCATTTTCAAAATTTCAAGACAAGCATAAACTTTGCATTATTTGAATATCGCTGTTTGCATATGGCTATTTGTTTAACAGTGGAGAAATTCACACAACGAATATCCAATGAACAAAAGCTCTCTCAGTGAATAAAGTCACTTCAGATGGGATGACACTTCCAATTACAAATCTCCTATCAACAAGGGGTCATGACATGTCACTATCCAGCACACATTGGGCAGTCCAGTCAAGATTCCAAGAAATCTCTCAAGAAGTGCTAAATAACCAGGGGTAGGTCTCCATCTCCATCACTCAGGGCATTAAACGTAAATCCCAACAAAGGGTTACATATTGTCAATTAATTCCTGGAAGTGCCACCAACACTTGCTACTAGGGTCAGTGACAAATCTCCCTAAAATCCTTCTCATAGGATGACTCCTAGCCAGAGTTTAATCTCTAAAAACTTTTTCCCCAGCTGAGTCGACCTCAAGAATCCTCGAGGATTTTCCCCAATAAAGTCGCCACCTCTCCAACAGACCGACAACAGGGTTTATTTCCCCAACAAATAGCAGGATTCCCCAGCTTAAGTTTTCCTCTCTAACTACTACAAATCAGAGGACCACAACTCCTCTTCCCCAGTAGACTACTCTATAATCCCCAGCAAGTTACCGTGAAGCCTGGAAGCCGACCAGATAACAGATAACTTCAGTAATTTGTTGTGAAGCCTGGACCCGACCAGATATCAGTTTAACTTCATCTTTTCTAGCAAGTTACTGCAAAGCCTAGAATATGACCAGATAACAGTTAACTTAAATCTTCCCCAAGATAACTCTCCAGTAGAGCAACGAACAACCGAGACTCCTGAATTATTTTCCCCAAGCAGGAATCAACACTCTCTACAGAGTTTTAAATATTCCCCAGCGTAGTTCTCCTCAAACAGAAAAACAGGAATCCCCGATGGAAACATTTTAAACAAATTTTGAAGATACACCTACTCTTCAACGACAGTCCAGGATTTAATGATTCCCCAACATTTGTCAAGGATTTATTTTCCCAGACAAAGATACACTTCAATAACATTTCATGCATCATATTTACATACATAATAAATGCATACAGCATAATCTCATTTTTGAGAACATCATGACATAATGCATCTCATCCATCATGACGTTGCATACAACTTTGCCTTTGCCTTTTTAGGAAAAGGTCAACAGATAAAGGTCATCATCTTTTTGGAATAACAATCATCTCAGATTCCTTCATCGTCCTGCTAAGGTAATAATCATCCAAAATTCCTTCATCATCCTGCTGAGGTAGTAATTATCCAAGATTCCTTCATCATCCTGCTGAGGTAGTAATCGACCAAGATTCCTTCATCATCTTTTTAGAGTAGCAATCGTCTCAGATTCCTTCATCATCCTGTTGAGGTAGTAATCGTCTCAGATTCCTTTATCATCTTGCTGAGGTAGTAATCGTCTAAGATTCCTTCATCATATTTTTGGAGTAGCAATCATCTTAGATTCCTTCATCATCCTATTGAGGTAGTAATCATCTCAGATTCCTCCATCATCCTGTTGAGGTAGTAATTGTCCAAGATTCCTTCATCGTCCTACTGAGGTAGTAATCGTCCAAGATTCGTTCATTATCCTATTGAGGTAGTAATCATCCAAGATTCCTTCATCATCCTGCTGAGGTAGTAATCGTCCAAGATTCCTTCATCATCCTGCTGAGGTAGTAATCGTCCAAGATTACTTCATCATCTATTTGGAGTAGCAATCCTCTCAGATTCCTTTATCATCCTGTTGAGGTAGTAATCGTCTCAAATTCCTTCATCATCTTGCTGAGGTAGTAATTGTCTAAGATTCCTTCATCATCTTTTTGGAGTAGCAATCGTCTTAGATTCCTTCATCATCCTATTGAGGTTGTAATCGTCTCAGATTCCTTCATCATCCTGTTGAGGTAGTAATCGTCCAAGATTCCTTCATCTTCCTGCTGAGGTAGTAATCGTCTAAAATTCCTTCATCATCCTGTTGAGGTAGTAATCGTCCAAGATTCCTTCATCATCCTGCTGAGGTAGTAATCGTCCAAGATTCCTTCATCATCCTGCTGAGGTAGTAATCGTCCAAGATTCCTTCATCATCCTGCTGAGGTAGTAATCGTCCAAGATTCCTTCATCATCTTTTTGGAGTAGCAATCCTCTCAGATTACTTTATCATCCTGTTGAGGTAGTAATTATCTCAGATTCCTTCATCATCCTGTTGAGGTAGTAATCATCCAAGATTCCTTCATCATCCTGTTGACGTAGTAATCGTCCAAGATTCCTTCATCATCCTGTTGAGGTAGTAATTATCCAAGATTCCTTTATTATCCTGCTAAGGTAGTAATCATCCAAGATTCCTTCATCATCTTTTTGGAGTAGCAATCATCCAAGATTCCTTCATCATCCTGCTGAGGTAGTAATCATCCAAGATTCGTTCATCATCTTTTTGGAGTAGCAATTGTCTCATATTCCTTTGTCATCATGTTGAGGTAGTAATCGTCTCAGATTCCTGTATCGTCCTGCTAAGGTAGTAATCGTCCAAGATTCCTCATCATCTCGCTGAGGTAGTAATCGTCCAAGATTCCTTCATCATATTTTTGGAGTAGCAATCGTCTCAGATTCCTTTATCGTTCTGCTGAGGTAGTAATCATCCAAGATTCCTTCATCATCCTGCTGAGGTAGTAATTGTCCAAGATTCGTTCATCATATTTTTAGAGTAGCAATCGTCTCAAATTCCTTCATCATCCTGTTGAGGTAGTAATCGTCCAAGATTCCTTCATCATCCTGCTGAGGTAGTAATCGCCCAAGATTACTTCATCATCCTGTTGAGGTAGTAATCTTCCAAGATTCCTTCATCATCCTTATTGGAGTAGCAATCCTCCCAAATTATTTCATCACATATCACTACCTAAAACAAGACATTCGCCTGTGAACAATTAATTGTAGATCAATCCCCAAAACAGGGCAGGTTGACTATCTACATGACAAACACTTCCTTCAAGACATCTGTTGGTTCAGCTTAAATCTCTCAATGGTTTATCCTGATTCTTTCTAGTAGACATTTCCTCGGGTTCAGATAGATCGCTCCAAGATTTATTCTGATTCTTCTCCAGTTGAAGTCAGAATTTAGACTTAGTCTAATTTCTGTCAACAGTCACCTTTGGATGGCATCTATAAGCCCATCTCCAAAAACTATCCATCATCTTTCCAAATGGCATATTTAAGCCCATTCTCTACATAATCAACCACAACATCATCAAGTGCAAATTTCTGGGCACTCTAGTGTTCAATCATCTTCCACCTTCAAGTCACGAATGGCAGATTTGCCAATCTAACTCTTCAGGTGTAAGAAGATTGAACAGGGGCAGTTGTTGTACCCCAAAATTTTCCCTTTCAATTCTCAAGGGTTTTCTCACAAAGATTCTCAGGATTCAAGCTTGCACAAGTGCATTGGGATTTTTCAGTACCAAAATTAAAAGGAGACTGTTAAAAAGGGAGAAAACAGATAAAAATAACATTTTTGACAAATCTGGAGAAAAATAGGCCTCCTTCGATTGGACTTTGCACCTCCTTTGATTGCTCAAAAATTGCTGCTAGCGTGCCTCTTTCGTCTGGGCATTTGACTTCTTGTTGCAGGCTTTGTTTGTGTCTTTTGCGGCCTACATGCTTGGTTTGAATTCCAAATTTTGCTGCCACAAGTGCCCCATACAGGGAAGCCTTTCGATTCACCCAGCATGCTGCCTGCATGCTTGCTTTGAACACAAAATTTGCTTCCACAAGTGCCCCCTAAAAGCCAAGCCTTTCGATTGGACAACTATGCTGCATGCATGCTTGCAATCGAAGGCCATGACCTGCTGGCCACATGTGCCCCCTGCAAGGCAAACCCTTCGTTTGGACAAAAACACCTGCATACAAGCCTTCATTTGGGCATTCAACTCCTGCATGCCTGCATGCAAGTCTTTGTTTGGGCATTCATCTCTTGCCATGCCTGCATGCAAGCTTCAGTTGAGCAAGGGCTTCATGCCACTTGGGTTACATCTTTCAATTGGGTATTGAAGCTTCCTTCGATTCAGAAGGAAATTATCTGTTGAAGATTTCCTTCGTTTCAGAAGGAAATTAGCTTCTGAAAGCTTCCTTCGATTCAAAAGGAAATCATCCTCTGAAAGCTTCCTTCGATTCAAAAGGCCTTGGCCTTCTGAAGGTTCACTTTGATTGCACCATTAGACCCTCACCTGTTTATCTTGGATTCACAAGTTTTCGATTGGATGAATGGCTACCTTCCTGTGACTTTTGATTTCATCTTCATGTTTTTTTCGAATGTGCCTTCATCTCACCTTCAAATCCATCTGCAAACCCTTCAATACGCGGTAGTGCTGCACTATGACACACAACCTAGTGGCCCATTCGAAGGACTTGCCATAGTTGGGGAATAATTGTTTTTGCTTACTTTGGAGTCTGGTCAAAGGTTTGGGTCTAAGTGATCCAAAGCAAGAGGACTCAAAATGGCATATTCAGCTGAAGAGGGACATTCGAAGAACATACAATTGGTCCATTCTAAGGACACACAACTGGTGGAAACGAATGTTGCTTTGTTGAGTATGGTCGAAGGTTATGGAAAGATGAAGGATTCGATTCAAAGGGTCAAGTTGTCCATAGGTCAGGCTACATAGGCCTCCAACTTGTGCCTCACTCCATATTAAATTGTTCTTCAAGCCAACTTGCTCTTGATGACATCACTACTTTTTTAGAAAGTTTTTGAGCCTTGCGCCTGTCTCTTCTGCATATTTCCCCCAATAAACTAGGAGCCATCCATCTAAACCATTGATTTTGGTACTTTTATCTTGGGATTATAAAAATTTAACACAAGTGGATGTTGGCCTTTCAAAGAAACTATATTTTATTCTTTCACCAAGCTTCTCATTCAAAAAATTTTCTCTATAAATAGAGATTTCATTTGCACAAAGAGGAGAGGAAGAAGAGGAGGGGAAAGTATCTTCAAAATTCTCACACACCACAAATCTCTCAAGTCCCTTCAACACTTGTTAAATAAAAAACCCATAATCCTATTATCACCCCCCTTCGATTCTGAAGAACAACCACCCTCCAGTCTCTTTCAAATCTGGTGGAAAGAAGCATCACACTTGCTTTCTTTCCTCCTTCGAATTCAGCATCCAAGGCTTTGTTTCAGGCTCCCTCTTTCGAATCCAGCACCCAGGGCCTCCACTCAAGGTCCCACACCCATTCAAGGCTAAAGCAAGGTAAGTTACTCTTACCCTTCCATCCTTCGTTTCAATCATAGCATGTATATAATATTTTACCTCCCTTTCATTTACATCCTTTGAATCTATTTGTCTGGCTAATCTTTTTGTTCCTTGTTGTTTGAGTTCATTAAATATACTTTAATATTTAGTTTGGCCAAAAGACAAAGGTTAACATGGACTTAGGCCATGTTGCCATTTTATGTCCCAAACGAAAGAGACAGGGGGAAAGGAATATAAAATGAAGCCTTGGGCTTCAATGCTAACTTCCAGACCCAGCCAGAACGTATGCTCATGCTGACTTCCAAGCCCCAGAAAGCCAGAATCGAAGGCCATGACTCACTTATTTCAGGCCCAATCGAAGAAGGTAACTAGGCAACTAGGTAGAACCAGAAGGAGTGCCCTGTTGACTGCCAAGCCCAATCGAAGTCCATGACTTGACTGGTGCCGATTTCCAATCGAAGGAGGCCAACAGAAGCAGAATCGAAGGCTGCTTCCCCCCAATCGAAGGAGCTCTTTTTTCTTCTTTTTATCTTATTTTTGCCTTTATATCTCTATGCACTTCAAAATGGTTATAATAGTGTAGGATTTATTTTTTGCACTTTTTATTGCTTTTGTACAAATGCTAGTAATTAGGTGTGTATGGCAGGATAAAACCAGCAAGTAGACAACCCAAAAATCAAAGACAAAATGCATGCAATCAAACACACTTGAACACATGCACCCTTAGGGTGATTCCACTTGTTGCCTTATAAAAATGGTCATGTTATGCATGTGGGATATCTTAGTAAAAACAATCACAAATACAAGATCATAGTCCCTCGATGACGCTACGAATGTTGCATTACAAATGATCTTAGTCCCTAAAAAATTGCTAAGATATCTCACAACATTGCTATCATGACTATACGATGACCCACACCCATTCCTTTACATCCAAAGATAAGGCTTCTTACCAAATCAATGGTAAGATAACAATATCAAAGGAAAGGAAGAAATGAACTAAGAATTTTGAGTAGGTAGATTGTTCCTAGTTGCTTGCTCATTTTCAAAACAAACATCCTTGCTCATTTTCAAAACAAACACCAACACTTTCAAAACACTTTCCAAACATGAAATATTTTTAAAAGCTCAACACTTTGTATACGTTCTTACGAACAAGAACTATTACAAAGTTTGCCTAAACAAAGGCGTCTTTTCAAAATACATTAAAAAACCACACAAAGCACATTTTTCAAACAAAGCAAGTGATCTAGCAAGCAACTAAGAGCCCATAAATAACTATAGATGAAAAGGGTGCTAATACCTTCCTTTTTCATAATTTACCCTCCCAACTCAGAAGTAACTGTTCTTTTCAGCCTTTCCTTTTGGATAAAAGAAAAGTCAGTGGCGACTTTTGCTAACCGCAAAATTTGTGATAGAACGCAAAAACACCCAAGTCAGTTATCCAACCGTATCACAACAATCTTGCAAACAAAAGACTAAATTATGCATTCATCCAAAAATTTACATTGAAAATATAAAAGCAAGAATCTCAAGGGCTTTTTAAGGTTGTAATGTGGCTTGATTAACAAATAAGTGATAAGTCCTAAAGCTAATCAAAACAAAAAGTTACCTAAACCTAAGGGAGTAATTACTTCCACAAAGTTTCAAACAATAGAATTTCAATCAAACTTCTTCTTTATCCCAAATTTCAAACCAACACACATCACTTATTCAAAGGGGTTACTAATGATCACACACTCACAGGGTGAATTAACTTATTTGGCCAAGGTAGTTGTGCTCAAAATGAAACAAAAAAATTTCCTTGATCATGTTCAAGATTTCATACAATCAACACAAACAAAAGATTAAGCATAATAAAATCCAGTTAAAACAAGAATTGTGGTCTCCAGCATATGTGAACAATGGAAAGCTACCTCACAAAAAGGGTAGGAACTAAAGTGATTCACAAATAAACAAGTATACAAAAGAATGAATGACATAAAAATTGTAAAAATTCTAAGTATCATGAATATGATAAAATATAAAAAGCAATAAACACATACCTCGAACGTGTAAAAAACTTTAAAAAAATCATTATCACGCATTTGCAAGTTGAAACGATCAAACTTGACAAATCATCTCAATATTCTACAAGTTACATGACCAAAACTTGAGTGCAAACAACAACAAAAGAATTAGAAAAATAATACTCCTACAAAATTTCAATGTACAAAATTTACAATATATACAACGAACAAAAATCCTGAAGCTAAACACGACAAGCTTTCAGAAAACACAAATTGACATAACAAAACAAGTACAAATTACGATATGAAAACCGGGTGAAAATGAATTAACAAGTTAAAAAGTGAAGATTTTAAATTCAAAATATTTCCTTGTTTCAACTTGAATCACCACACACATAAACAAATACAAATAAACATACTTGTTTTACGTCGTAAGCTCGACGCCTTTATTGTGCGAGCTAGTAACCTCCTCTCATCATGACATGGTATTGTCACACTGCACAAACCTAAAGAAAGCGTCCTAACAATCACACAACAAACGTTACAAAAGCGAGACAATTCACAACAATACATGAAAACACATATATGCACAAATATCATATACAAGTTAATGTACAATTTCTATACAACATATACATTAATTAAAAAACTCTAAAAGTAAAGAATTATCACAATGCAAATACAATAGAACCAATCCCTGGAAACAGAGCCACTTTGTAGGAAGCCGTTTAGTGGCAAGCAACAAAAGTTTTAGAAATATTTATCTGGGAATTTATCGTGTCCACAGAGATTAGTTATTGAATTATCGTTCGACAAATCTCTCGTTAATGAGTTTGGGGATAAATGAGTTTGTAAAGAAAATGTTATCAACAGAAAATAAATGTAAACAAAAATAAAAACTAAGGAAGAACTTATCAAGCCTGCATATAATCTACTCATCACAGACTTAAATCTACCGACCAGTTACATTCAACCTAACAATACTCATCAATATCACTACATATCACTCACAACCTAAGTCATTTCTAACCCAAATTGAGAGACCGATTGTATCACCAAGGAAATAATCTCTCTACCTCCTCAACAACACATAAGTCAACCATGCTCGCTTGCATCGACGATCTCTCAGTATAACACAACCATACAGAGGCATTAAGCTTTGATACCCAAGTAGATGTCAGCTCTAAATCCATCTCTAGAGTTCAGAAACTAACAGATAATCATCCTAGATAATAATCTAAGCTGTATATGTCTATAACAACTCAAATCCCCATCACAGAGCAAAAATCTAAGACAACCATCCACAAAGATTTATAAAGCAAGTTTAATATAACGCCATGGGCGACAAATATACATATGTTCAGGGTAAATATACATACAAAACCCAACAAAAGAGAAATACATAGAGAGGAGAAGAGATAAACCACAAATCTTCCAGTTTTTCAGACCTGGTCAATGAGAAATACACCTACAATCATCCATAAGCAAAGCCATAGTTTTGTTATCTAATCTAATCCACTACAAAAATGGGGTTGATGGAATTGGGAGACAAAAATAACCCCACCCCCAAAACCATAACTCTCCAAATGAAATGAAAAGAAAAATATAACAAAATTGTGACCCGCAACCGTCGTCTGGCGACACAACTCACGTCGCCCAACGATGACTTCTATACACTTGGCCCAAAAAAAGCCACGTCCTCAACTGAAACAAATATCTATCATCGCCCAACGACCATAATTCATCGCCCGACGACTCTCCTTATTTTCACCTGGAGACCAAGACGCGATGAAAGGCAGAGACTTCATCAAAATTGGTCTTCAAAATTTTGCTCGGTGACGCTCCCTTTCGCCCGGCTACGCAAGGAAGAAGGAACATGGAAATTTCTCTTACAAATTTCACCCGGTGACGATCCATGACAGTAAGCAACTTATATTGCTTTCGTGTATAACTTCCTTTGGCTCCAATATTTCACCTTATTCTTTTATTGATCCAAAAATGCATCTTGGAGCTTTATTCCTCTTGCTCCAACAACGCTCAAATGGCTACAAAATGAATACAAAACTATCAAATGATACAATTTATACAAGAAAACATATTATACACAAACTAAATATAATTATACACAAACTTGGGTTATTCAACGATATTAACAATAAAAATTCGATAAGTGCAACAAAAAGTATATACAAAAATAACTACAATTTGCACTTATCACCACCTCGCCACCTTGCTCGCCCGACGAAACTATGGCGACTGGCTCACCCGGCGAGACACACGATTTTGCAACTTCTCAGTTGCATTTCGCTTTTGTCTCACCTTCACACCAGTTCCGATTACAGACATCATACTCATTCTAAAACGTGCAACAATCATCATATATCACATATTAACATCAAAACATGTATCAACACATATTGGGATTATATCATGGCATTCATATATCATCAACATCAAGAATGTCATCATATTTCATCAATTCCATCACAGGTTCATCAAATTAATCACACAACAAAATTCTACATTACCCTAACCCTTTATCAATCATTATGAACTATGATTAAACCTCTTATTTTAATTTCTCTGCAAATTGACTCTTTTTCTTCAAGTTTTACCAAATCCTCCTCTGAGACCTAACTTTTCTTTGCACTCTCTCAATTCCACGATCGTACAAAGAATGATCCCAATTCTATTTTTACCCCTTGGACCATTTCTATGGTATTCCCCTTTTAACCTCACTTATCTTCACATATGACCACCATGCCCTTATTCTTTTTTTTCCACCTTAATATACTATTTATTCTATTAATATAATTATAGATAATATAAACTACATTATTTAATTAAAATACTCCTAATTAGCACCTTAATCCACACTATTCCACCACCTACCGCATATACATCACACAATTCACCATGAATCACATATAATCAAAAAAATTATTAAATTCTAAAATCCGGGGTGTTACAAGACTCACCAAGTTTGTTATGAGGCGAGTCATCAAAGCTTATTAGAGTGCTATTGGATTCTAGACAAGAAATTGAATGTTAGCAGTTGTAGTTTTTTGTTAGCATAACTTGCATTTCCTTTCCATTATCAACAATATTAATAACAAATAGTGCTCTCATTGCCATGAATTCTCCCCTACCATTACTACCATCATGACCCTATCATCATCAATGTTCATACATTGTTGAAACCACAAGCCTATCAACATTCAAGTTCCACCACTTCCAATGTCAAATTCCATTCTTCACAACAACATCAACATGAGGTAGAGAAAGATATTTTCATGTTTGACGGTGGAAAATATGCCTACTAGTGGGCACTTTATAATGATAGATATTTCAGTGCAAATGATACACCAGAGGCAGAGAAGTTGATGAAAGTGTTAACAACCTTACATGGATGGGCTCATCAATGGTGGATTTGTTGGTACCATCTTCACCCAAAGGTGGACTGGGAAATGTTTGTTGTTGCGTTTCTATGGCATTTTGAACGAGAGCATCATGAGGTTTTGCCACTGCCATGTGAGAGTTAGACAATAGAAGTTGACAATGACAATATTAAAATGATTCTTGACGATAAAATTAACCAAGAACCAAACCCTCATAATTATTGTGATTCCACAATTAATCATAATTCCAATTCCTTCAAGGTTATGGTCTATGACAACACATCCTATTCTTCCAAATCCTCGACACAAATCAGTAGGCAAGCTTTCCATTTTTTCGGCGTTGCTTTAATCACATTCACTATGAATATGATGAACATTATGATCGTTAATCCATCTGCTTTAGATATGATATTTTCTTCACACTCTAATTTTGAAACGCTTGTATTAGCACCCACTGAGATTGTGCAAGAGATAACTGAGAAAATCAAGATGATCCAAGAGAAGATGAGAGCTTCGCAGAGTCTCCAGAAGAATTATCATGATAAGATAAGAAAAACAATTGAGTTCCAAATGGGAGATTATGTGTTTTAGAGAGTTACTCTGGTAACTGGTGTTGGTAAAGCCTTGAAGTCTCGTAAGCTTACTTTATATTTTGTTGGTACATATCATATTATGCAGAGGATGTGAGAAGTAGCCTATCTGATTACTTTATCGATGCCGTTTACTAATCTTCACGATGTGTTTCATGTGTCTCAATTTAAGAGATACATTATGGATTCGTCTCATGTGATCCAAGTAGATGATGTATAGGTGAAAGATAACCTGATTGTTGAGACATCACCCATGTAGATAGAGGATCAAGAGGTGAAGCAGTTGCAGGGTAAAGAGATTTCCTTAGTGAAGATAGTGTGGGAAGAACCAGCTGGTGAGAACATGACTTAGGAGCGTGAGGATTAGATCAGAGAGTCGTACCCGACTCTGTTTTCCTCAGGTAATTTTTGGGGACGAAAATTCTCTAAGTGGGGGGAGAGTTATAACATTCGAAATCTAGAATTCGTTGTTATTCTAATTATTTGTGAATATTGTGTGATTAATGTTTTTGTGTGTGTTAGATTATTAGGGGGGGGGGGGGATATTGAATGGGTGATAATTATTTATAATTATTTAAATAAAATATTTATGTAATTTATTAATAAATAATAAAATAAAATAGAATATTAGAATGAGTAGAGATGCTAAGGTATAACAAGTAAGTGCATGTCGGAAAGTGAGTACATGATGGGAAAAACATAATTAGGTGGTTATTTGTTAATAAAATAGAAAGGGAATAAGGAATAGTAAGGTTAGTTTGCATCATACGTGAGATAAAGAGCAGAAGGTGAAAGAGGCTAGGGCATAGAAGAGCGAGAGATATCCATTCTTTAGAGCTTGAAGAGATCTATTTCTATGAATAACAAGGTAAGACTGGGTTATTGCATTTCAGTGATGATTGGTAAGGGGTAGAGTAGAGGAATGAATTTAGAGGTATTCGGTTTTGTCCTTATATTGATGCCTTGATGATTTATGATGAATGTTGATGAATCATGATGATTTAGGATTGAAATTATGCTAATAAATTGTTATTTGTATGCTTTGATTGAATTGCCATAGTGTGTTATTATTAGTTGTTGAATTCTTAAAATTGTAGGAGAATATGAGCATTCTAGAGTAGGAATTGTAGGGATGAATTTATGATAAATAACATGAGATAAGTTGAATAAGTAATGTTTGATCTATTGGTGTAATAAAACCTGGAATTTTGATGTTTTTAAGTGACTAAATTAGGATTGGTATGGGTATAAGAGAACATAAATTGTTTTTGGAATCGTAACAAGAATATCTTACTTTAAAAAATAACCCAGTGCATCCCATTGCGCATCAGATTGCATCAATTAAAATTTGGAAAAAACCCCAGTGCATCCAATTGTGCATCATATTGCATCAGTGAAAATTTGGAAAAATACCAAGTGCATATGATTACGCATTCAATTGCATGGCCCGGAAAGTAGAATTCTCGCATGGCATAAGCGACACGTGTCAGATGCATCCGATTGCATTGGTAGATTTTCTGAAAAATGTTTTTTTAACTATGACATATCTTGACGGTTTACCTCATAACTTTTGATCCGTATAGAAAAATGTTGACCCGTTTGAAGTGTTAGGAAGCTAATAAAAAGAACTATAACATGGTTTAGTTAGGAGAACTATTTAAATATTATTATTTGCATGCCTATTATGTTTGTAAAATTGATTGTTTATATGTCTTATTATAATATTGTGATTATTGTACCCATGTTGTGGAACTTTATGTTCTGAAAGTTGTTTTATGCCTCGTTTCCTATGGTGATGGTCCAGGTGCAATTATTGTGTTTGAATATATTATGTTGACGGTGTTGTTGTATGCTCTGTTGATGATGATTTTTTTTGTTAATGACACACTTGACTAGCCGAGGACGAACATATGTGTGTTATTGTTGTTGCATGATTGAGAGTCCATGCATCCATGATGTCAGAACCTAGGTTCTATTTATGATGTGGTCTTATTTCCTATGGTGATGATTTGAGTGTAAGTAGCTAATTCCTTTTTCCGGGGAATTAGTGAAGTGTTATCTATGGTGATGGTAGAGATTTGTTGTGCTTTGGTTCAAGAAGAACCAAGATCCTATGGTAGGGATCCCGAACCTATAGTGGGGTTCAGGGAGCGAAATGAACCTCTGTGTTTGTCATTTGGTACAAAATTCATTGTTTCAGTGTTGTTGCATTAACATCCTATATGGCATTGCATGAACTTTGTTGATGAAATTTGATATGATATGCTTGTGATATGGTTATATGATAATGTGTGGAGTTTGTGATGAATATGATGTGTGAGCTATTTATGATGAATGAAGGCGTGAGTATATGTTGTATTAATGTTGTTAAATTGTAGACTATGATTATTTAAGTTTACTTTTCCCTTATACCTTTAATAATTGATTGTGATTACTGACCCCTTCTGTTTGAATTTTGCCTCCACGTGGATAACGTGAAGATATTCAGAAGTATCATGTTGAAGTAAGAATGATAGCTTGTTGGAGTATTTAGTAGTTACCGTTAATTTATAGGTGTCTTTCTATAATATGTAACATCGGGTTGGAAACACTTGATTGGATTATTTTCGTTATAACTATGTTGAAGCCTTTGCAAGGATTTTTTTTATTGTCGAACTATTTTTATTTCAAATATTTTATGAGACTAGATGTCATGGGTTTAAAAGTTGAGAATATTTATTTAATGATGATTTCTGTTGTGATGTTTTTAATATAATGTTGAAGTTGCATAACTATTACGAAGGTGCATGTTTATGAAAAGTTAATATTATTTTTATAACCCGTGTTACGGAGCAGGATTGGTTTATGTTTTTATGACATGTGACACCCTTGTGGGGTGATTTCAATTAAATTATTCGTGAATTCTATATGGGGTTAAGAATGGTGTTAAACTTGGCCATAAAGAAACTGAACACACAAAGAAATAAATAGGCATCTCACTCTCATTTCACGCAATAGGGATGATAAATCTACCATGTTGAAAGCATTCGAGAATATACCGTGAGCATAGCCAAAGAACCATCTTTGTGTAATTTACTTAACACCCTATTGGAACTTTGAAAAATAGCGTCAACACCATCCAATACCCCATCCCAAAACTATAAGTCATTGAGATAACGAGCCACGTCCTTATTGACCCCTTTCATAGCAACCTTGAATACCAACCGCCTTTAAATAGAACCTATAAGAATTGTTCATATCCCACTATCTGACTTTAATAATAGCATCAAGATTGCAAAGGAAAAAATAACTCTTCCTAGCTCATGGGACATATTCCTCATAGTCATAAGTTAACAACTAAAGTGATTTCATATAGAAGATCTATTGCTACAACAGAACATTCTCCACATAATATATCTAATTTATGTTGAGCAAACCATCTATACCACATGACGTGCCTTTGGGAAATGATTTAATGCACTTGAAAATAGTATTAGCATCAGTCACTAGGGGAGTTTCAGAGAACAAGGTGGTTGACATGGAGGGAGTTGGTATGTACGAGTGTGTTGTACCCCAAAATTTTCCCCTCCTTTTCTCAAGATATTTCCCACAAAGATCTTCAATGATTCAAGCTTGCACAAGTATTGACTAGGTCAAGCCATCTCCTCAACACTGATGCCTCAAATTAGGGCTTGAGTTTGCACAAAGACAGTTGGACTTCTAATATTTCAAATGACTTTCATGGATCATTATGGACCCTCAATATTGATCCTATCAAGTTTCAAGTCTTGGATCATAAAATTGCTCAGTCAATTGATCAGATGGCCTAAAAATCAACTATATTGGAAAAAAACTCAATTGTGGTCAACCTACAGTCAAATTTTAAGATTATTAACCAATATCAACATTTTGAAGTCATATGTATCATTTGATCAAGATTGGATCATAATTCTCCAAGAAAATTGTTTAAATCATCAAAAGGGCAAAATGGTCGGAATTAGGGTTTTGACTGAGAATGACCAATCTTTGACTTTTGACCTAGTACATGACTTATTGGTTCAAAACATAATCTCAAGGATTCAAGTACATCATTTTGACCTAATCGCATATTTGAATTCATCTCCCGAGATCAGTGGATTGATAGATGGAATTTAGTCAACTGATTAAAAAAGTCAACTATACACTGAAAAGTTAAACTTTGACTTTTTGATCAAATTTTAGTTTCAAAGATCACATTTCATCAAGACATTCAAAAATATGAAATTTGATCATCAAGAAATCAAGAAGGTCAAAAGTCATTTTGAAAAGTCAAACTTTGCAAGATTTAGAGATTTTTCTAAGTGTTTTCATACATGTTAATTTCATTACTTCATGACATCTTTTCACCATAATTCAAGATAATTCAAGTTGTTACAAGTTTTCAAGTAAACAAAAAGGCTGCATTGTCAAGTTAAAAAAATTGCAAGTTACAAATCCTAAGCTTTGTCTTGTTTGAACTTTTCCCTTTGACTCTATCTTCAAACTTTGCCACTATGTTGTCCACAAATATGCCTTATCTTTGTTACAAGCTGCATAAATCTGTCCACAAAATCAGACCTGCATCATGCTACATATCCTGGTGTTCAAAACCTGTATAGTAATGCCAAGAAAACAGTCAAAAACTGCTCCAAAACCTGCAATGCTGCCCTACAAAATCTACATCATATTAGTCCCATATTTGCTCAAACTTAGCACATAAGAGCTGCATCTAAAAAGCAATGAAACAGTGTACCCAAACAGTTCAAAAACTTATCTATTTCCCTCCCAAATTTCAGTCAATTTCATCTATAAATAAGTTGTTTCACAACATACAAGGGGGGGGGGGGGGGGGGTGGGAGAGAAAAGAGGGAAGAGAAAAAAGAAGATTTGGAAAAACCTATAAAAATTCTTTGTAAACTATGCTCATCTACTTTCATTCACAAAACAAAAACTGAGAAACAAAAAAAACCTCAACCCACTGTTCAACCTTGCAATTTTTCCCCTAAATCAACTATCCAAACACTTCATATACATCACATAGAGATTGTTCAAACACAAGAAAAATTATGTAATACCATTATCATCACCTTCCAAACACAAACAAAAATAATATTTTGCAACTTGAATGTGTTGTAGCAGTTCGGGAACTTTGTGGCACAAAGCAAGGATTGGAGCAACTTCAAGAAGGTCCAAAGGAGCTCGATCAATCATTACTTTGCACTCGGAGGCATCCGTACATATTCTAAAGTTTTCGCTTCGAGAGGTAAACTTTTTTCTAAATTGTGATATCTTTATCCATACATCATTTTCTTTTTGTGTTCAAAAGATATATAAAAAAGGATAGATCAAAAGAAGAAAACTCAACGAAAAAGCCAAGACAAGGGGCTAACACGGGTACCCTTGTTACACGATATGGCCCGTGTCAGCTCAGCAGTTTGAAAACCTAACAAAAAATGCAGGACAGGGTGCTAACGCAGGAGCCCATGTCACAGGACTCGGCCTGTGTCACACCTACTGGAACTGGAAGTGTGCAGAAAAGGAGGACAGGGGGCTGACACGGGTTCCCATGTCACACGACATGGCCCGTGTTGGATCTAATAGAACTGAAAACGTGACAAATTGGTAGGACAGGGTCTTGACACGGGTGGCCGTGTCACAGGACACGGCCCGTGTTAGCTCAGCTAGGACAGAAGAAAAAACACGCATGGGTTATTAAAGGGCCTTGACACGGGTGGCCGTGTCACAGGATACGACCCGTGTCAGACCAGACACCAAAAATCTTGATTTTTTTAAAACTTTTTGCTATTATTGTCATTCAATTTGGTTGTAATAATTAATTAGCATTTTTCTTTTCCCGCATTTTTATTACTTGTCTTCTCATCCCCTACAATGATGTAATAGCGTAGGATTTTAATTTCCACAATTTATCGCTTTTAATATAATTGTAGTAATTAGGGTGTGCATGGCAAGATAAAATCAATCTTAGAGAACCCTAATCTCAAAGACAAAAATGCGCGCAATCAAACACTTTTCACACGCGCACCTCTAGAGTAACCTCACTTGTTGCCTACGAAGAAATAGTCATGTCCCTAGAACGTGGGACGCTTTAGCAATGACCCTCGATAAAAAATATCATAGTCCCTCAATGACACTTCAGCACTGCCTTCGATAAAATGATCTTAGTCTCTTACGACAATTGCTAAAGTGTCTCATATGTTGCCTTCTATGACTATACGACGACTCACGTCTGTCCCTTCACATCCAATGATAGGGCTTCTTATCAATCAATATTAATATAGAAATATAAAAAGAAGGAGGAAAAGAACTAAGAATTTTTGAGTAGGTAGAACGTTTTTAGTCACTTTCTCACAACCATTTTCAAAACATCTTTCAAAATACACCAACACTTTCCATGAAATATTTTCAAAAGTCAACACTTTGTATACATTCTTATAGAGACGAGAATCATTATAAAGATCGCCTAAACAAAGGCACTTTTCAAAAATACTTTCAAAAACAATCACAAACACATTTCAAATTAAGCATTTTCAAAGTGAGCTAGCAACTAAGAGCTCGTAGATAACTACGGATAAAAAGGGTGCTAACACCTTCCCTTTTCATAACCTACCCCCCGAACTCAAGAAAATTCTCAAAAGGTATTTCCTGTTCTTTTCACCCTTTCCTTTATTGGATAAAAGAAAAGTCAGTGGCGACTCTTGTTATCCGCAACAATTGCGATAAAACTCAAAACACCCAAGTTAGTTATCCCACCATATTACAGAACTAGCAACTCTGTTGGGGAATATGAGAAAGTGGGGTTACCTTTGATCTAGATCACCTTTAAATGCTTTCATTGTTTGATTTGTTTTCTTTACATTTATGGGTCCTTTTTTGGGTTTGAATTGATCCTCTACCCGGATCTGGGAACATCATTAAGTAAATAGGAAAAATTATGGAGACAGTACGGTGTAGATCGATATGGTTGAGACAATATCTATGTTAGTGTAACACATTTGTGGGTACCGGTATCCGTTATGGCGAATTAAGGAGAATACGGGGCCGCTGTGTGGTGTCATGAAGCACTAACGAACCTTAGAACCTTTAATTGAACAACTTGGCCATTAGGAAGTAGTGAGGTATTCAACTTTGGTGCATTTCAAAGTTGGTTGATACTCGATACTACGCTCATTGAGATCGGAATTTTGGGATATTTCGGTCGTCAAAAAAGAGGCTTGCGCTGAAACAATGCCCAATGAAGAAAGATCAATGATGTTGAGATCCCCCAGAACCCAATTACTTTCTAGGATAGGTTGGACCAACTAAACTTCAAGAGGGTACTTACCTATGTACTCATGCAAGCCTAAACCTAAATATTTGTGTGCTTTGTTTGTATGTGTTTACTTATACATAACATCATGACATCATACCATTGCATTTTCCCTAACCATTTCAAGGACTTTGGGATTTATGTTTGTGCTATTTTTTAGGACATGGCTTCCATGCGAAGAAATACCATCTAAATAAACCTTGTGAAAGTGTCTCCTCAACTTAAGGAGTTAGTGTCAAGGGTTCCCAATGATTCGTCATTCACCAAGAAGTACGGTCATCTCATCAACTTGGTTACCACAAACTTTGAAAAGGACATGGTACATGTGCTTTTTCAATTCTTTGATCCTAAACACCATTATTTCACATTTCCTGATTACCAACTAGTGCCTACCATGGAAGAATTTTTTCAACTCTTGAAGGTGCCTATTCTTGATCAAGTACCCTTCACCGGTATTGAGAAATACCTAAGACCTTAGGAGATTGCTCGAGCTTTACATTTTCAATGGTCCGACGTTTTGGAAAATTGGGAAACAAGAAGTGGTGTTAAGGGTTTTCTAGCCAAGTTTCGGTTTGAGAAGGCCCATTTATTTTAGGAGGCTCTAGATTTGCAAGCTTTTGAAGAGGTTTTGGCCCTGCTAATCTATGGGATGGTGTTGTTTCCTAACCCAAACCAACTCATAGATATGAATGCGGTCAAAGTTTTTCTATCTCGTAACCTGGTGCCTACCTTACTCGGAGACGTTTTGCACTCTCTTCACACTCGCACCATGAAGATACGAGAGATTCTTATGTGTTGTACTCCTTTGTTGGATAGGTGGTTTATTTCGCACCTTCCTCGATCTGTTTTGAAGAATGAGCAAGGAATGAGATGGTCTAGTAGGTTGATGTCACTCTCGCATTCAGATATTCATTGGTGTTCTCAATCTTTGGAGGATGTTACCATTATTGATTGTTGTGGGGAATTACCTAATGTCCCTCCCCTTGGCATTAGGGGAGGTATTACTTATAATCCTTTCTTGGATCTACGACAATTTTGGTATTTTCGGAGGGATGGTCCTCATGACGCGCTTGTCCAAGGTATTATGTTCGACTATGAGAACAATGTCCAAGGTTACCGTCAAAGTTTTGTACGAGCTTAAGGCATGGTGAACAAAGTTGATATAAAATTTTTGGGGCATAAGAACTCCATTCCTTTGGAGCCTTATCTCAAGTGGGTGCGAGCTCATGATCAAAACCTCATGATGCCTTATGAGGCCATTCTACCTATCATCATGGAGCCTATCACCAAGGGAGATGTTACTTACACTATTATTCATCCTGACATGCCTACTTCTCTTGAAGAATTTCAAAGATCTCAAATTCAACTCAAAGGGGAGCGAGTTACCTTTGAAGCCCAGTTCTGCACAGGCGAGAGGAAAGTGTTGGAGCTCACGAGGCAACTTCATGAGGAGCGGAACTTGAATGCCCATATCACTCCAAAAAGGAATCACCCATGGGAGACTTGAGCCATTTTGTTGTACTTAGTTCATTTTGTTTCTTTTTGCTTTTTGTAAGCCCAAGAGGCATCTTGTAACCATTTGAACTTATTAATGCAATTAATGTTTATTCCCTCTTTGTCTAAACAAATTTAAATCTTAAAGGTCCTTGAAAACATTTTCATTCGCATCACATGCATCATAACATAAGCAGGTTTTCCGACACATGTTTCCTCATCTTTCTAGTGTTTATTTCAGTAATATGGATCTCGAGCAGATTGTGAAAGACTTGTAGACACAAAATTCTCAATTTCAATAATCCTCGCTCAACTTGGCCAAAGGGAAGCAAGAACTGATGTCACTACTGGTTACGAAGAAGAAAACAAAGAAGAAAGCAAAGAAAAAAGCTGTAATAAACATGGGGAAGAGATTCAAAGGCCCCGTCCAACAGGTTCAAGTGGAAGAAGACTCCTCCGAGGAGGATGAGAATCAGAATGAAGATGCAAGGAGCACCCGTGCTCGGGGTGGTAACAATCCGACCTCTGAGGACGAGGATTATTTTTACGAGCAATACCCACCGGCTGAAGATAAGTATAAGCAACTGGAGGACATATTGAAGGCTGCGCAAATTCAAGGTGTGCCCGGTTTAGACTTTGGTGACTTGGGTTTGGTTCATGGGGTAGTCATTCCCCAAAAATTCAAGATTCTAATTTTTTCCAAGTACGATGGTGTTTCGTGCCCAAAGCTTCACTTGAAGTCTTACATTCGCAAAATCCAATTGCATACCACTAACAAGAAGTTGTGGGTGCATTTTGAAGATGTGAAAAACACAAGAAGGGGGGGTTGAATTGTAAAACTTAAATCAAATATGCCGACAACACTGTATTTTTATCCTGGTTCGTTTGATCTCAAACTACTCCAGTCCATCTGTCAAGGTGATTTCGCCTCTCTCCAACGAGGTCTTAATCCACTATATTCAACTGAATACAACAACTACTTTAACAAATGTTAAAGCCTTCTTGAGTCTAACCACAGACCGGTTTATCTCAAGGAAATTCTCTTACAGATAAATGAACAAAAGTGTGTTTGATGTTTTCTAATAAAACGATATATCACAACTGTGATAATACACAATATTAAGCTTAGAATGAAACTAGACTGCTAATACTTTTGAGTAGGCGTGGTTGAAAGCTTTAGCAAATTGAATGAGTGTTTTCGTAGGTGTGTATATGCGTGAAGATTATTAGGCTTTTCTTTTCTCACACTGACTTGCTTATATAGCCTAGGAAGAGATACGTTGTTGTCCATAAAGCCATTTCAATGCTAATAACGTTCTTTCCTTTTTGAGAAGATCTTGTCTTGGATAAAGCCGTTGGTAATTAATCTGTCTTGAATGCATAATAACGCTTCAGAGTGTTCTGCTAATGATAATCAGAGTGTTCTTTCCTTTATGCTGACACTTCTGAGTGCTGATGAGTTGGTTAGGATCTTGATCAGAGTCAGAGTATTTTATGCGCGGATTCTGTTCATCAGGCTTCAGCGTATGATCTGGTAGCTTCAGCGTGTAGCATATGTTATTTGATCTTCTGATGCTGACATATCTTCTGATGCTGATGTTGATACTGATCTTCTGATGCTGATTCCATCAGAGTTTCTGTAAATACACAACATAATTTTAAGTAGCATACATGTCTTATATATAAATATTACAATTTATTTATTCTTGTATTTTGTTATCATCAAAACTCTAATTGAGGGTTGTAGAATCAAACTATGTTCTAACAATCTCCCCCTTTTTGATGATGACAAAAACCAGATTTTTTCAATTAAAATTAAAGAATAAAAGGTATCAGAGATTAAAGATAAAGAATAAAAGGTATCAGAGATAAAAAAATAAGGAATAAAAGGTATCAGAGCAACGAAGAGAAAAACTCCCCCTGAGTTGATTACTTCCCTTTATTTCCATGAGACTTTGAGCATCAGAACTTTACTGTGTCAGAGTTCATCAGATTCATCAGAATTTTGTACCTGCAAGCTTTTCAAAAGAGAAGAAAATTAAATAGATCAGAATGTTAGAATGTTTGAGACTTATGTCTCAGTAATCCGTTATTGAAAAATATCATTCTTTCTCCCCCTTTTTGTCAGTTATCAAAAAGCACAATTAATCAGAGTTAAAAAATGATCAGAGCTAAAAATGCATTTATATTAAAAACAGAAGCAATGATAAGTTCAAAACATGTAAAAATATTACAGATAAACAAGTTATAAAAACAACAAGGAAATTCTAAGAAGGAGGAGGAAGTCGTGTGAACAGAGCTTCCAACATGCTCTTGATTTGGGTGCTGGTTTCCCGTTGCTGAGATAACATGCTGGCTATTGCATCAATTTTGGTGTCCTGCTTATCCATTATTTCATTCATCAGCATATCAGATCTTTTCAAGTCCTCCAGAGTTTTCCTGTCAAGAGAGGAAGCTTGAGGATCTTCAGAAACAAGTTGCTTCTCAGAGCTTTCTGCCATATCTTCTTCTTGACCCAAGTCTTCAGCTGGAATCATCTGTTCTTCTGACTCTGGTTGACGATATTCAGACCAACGAGCATTGTCCAGCGGGAGAACTTCTTCCTTAAGCAGCTTGCTCAGAACTGGACCTTCAATTTCCTTCAGCAGATTGTTGAAGTTCTGTTGAGCTTATCCGTAGCTCTGTCCTTGCAACTTAAAGGTTTCAGAGCATACCCATCTTCTGAACTTTGTCCATAGGTAGTCTGAAGCAGCAGGATCAACCAGTTCCAGACTTGCTTGTTTCAAAGAAGTGATCCACTTCTGTATTTCTATTTCAAAGTTCAATATGCTGGAACCAACATCTGGATGTTTAGGTTTAGGGATAGCAATTTTGTTGGTTATTGTAGCAAGGCGTTCAAGGACTGTTAAGTCAATGAAAGTCTTGCTATGGTTATCTGAATTTTTTCTAGGTGAGGGAGTGGGAGAGTCAGGAATTATGATTATACTTGATGGGGAATTTGGTGGAGTTATTTCTGGTGAAGAGGGAAGTTGAGGAATATGCACAATGGTGCCAAAGGGAAATTGAATGGCCAGAGGTTGTGGTTCAGGGGATTCAGAGGGTTGAGCCTCAGAGGTTTGAGTCTCAGGTTGTGGAGATTGTTCAGGTTGAGGAGAGAGTGGAATTTCTGGAAAATTTTTTAATTATTAAAGAAAAAAGATTAAAATTTTAACCTAATTTATACTAATTATTTAATTACATGGGTATTTACAAAATAATTAATAATTAATAATAGCAAGAATAAGAAGAAATTATTTTATTAAGAAAAAGAAAAAATGCTAAAAAACCTAATTTCTACCTTTTTTAGTTATTTAAGAAAAACATTGAAATTTTAACCTAATTTTACTAAGTTGATTATTAAAATTTATTTACAAAAATATTAATGAATTAAATATTAAATAAACATATTTTTTTAGTTTTGATTTTTCTGGTTTTATTATTATGAAAATTAATTTTGTGGATTAAATAAGACAATAAAACAAATAAAAGAATAAAAAGGATAATTAAAATAAAAAGTAAAAATATGCAAACCATGGGGGTGGCTGACCCAATTTGGAGGTGTTATTTGAGAAGTTTGGCCCAAGAATGCAAGGCCCCTTTGGACTTTCTGGAATTGCGTATGGCATGGTTGACTAGCGTGCATGATGGAGTCCAGGTTCTGGCCATTGGATTGATCTCCTGGGCGCGTGGCAAACGAGCACTTGAGGATGTATGATGAGCCCTGGGATGTGCACTGCATGGAAGCAGGTTATAGAAAAAATCATGAAATATACAAGGGGACCTGGGAATCGAACCCAGGTCCCAGCCTTTACCAGATGTGTCAATTGCCAGTTGAGCCATGCGCGCGCGTTGTATAGGAATTGGCAAGCAAATAATATAATATAAGACAACACTTAGTGATATACAGCGCGCCATAATTCAAATGCACCAGTCATCCTGAGACACGTCCACCTTCTTCCTCATATTTCCTGCAATTACCAAATAGATAGCGGGGGTTTTAAACCCCCACTAAACTCAAACAGAAAAAATAACGATTAGCTCCTGGGCAAATATAAAAAAGGCACGAGTAGTGGAATGATATCGTCTGGACGTCCTGATTTCAATGGTACTAGTTTAATTGGCCAATTTTTCCAGACGTGAAAACCCCTAAATCAAAGCTTCTGAAACCCTAGAGGACGTCTACGGTGAATTCCTATTTAGGCAGCCATTCTTCAATTGAATGGTACCATTAGCTTCAGAAAGTTCACATTAGTATAAATCAACCTTAAAAACGTATGAAAAATGCATGTAAATTCAAACACGAATATGAAAAAGTTTATGAACAGGGTGATGTCGTTCTACCACTTCTGGAGGTCTGGAGACTTGGCTTTGATTGCAAACACTTCCTAGGTCGTCCAGCAATGTATTGGAATGGCTTTTAAGCTTTGAATTGTACCCTATGTATGAAAATAGTTTCAGCTTTTTTGTGAAAAAAATGCACTTTTGTTCTTTGTCTTGGGCGCAGCTTCTGTGTCCTTATGCATTAGGTTAGCTTTGCATATGTATGTGGATGGAATTAGGTCAAGAAAAACAGGCCCAAAGTTTATGCATTCATGATTCAAATATTTGATTTTGTCAAATCTTTTCCTATCTTTTTTGCCATGGAAACTTGCCAATTTTGGAAGATTTTGTCTCTTGAGAAGGCACACGAAATATTGAGCTCATAATGGAAGAATAATGCTGCACAAAAAGATTCAAAACCATTGTTTAGTATTTTTCTCATATTTAATTATAATTAAATGAATTAATAGGATTAAAAATTCAATTAATTAATTAAAAATAATAAAATAACTCCCTTTTAGCTTAATGGGTCGTGCATAGCTTTTGGGTAATGATTCATGGAGGAAATTGAGACCCATTAGCAATTTTGAGGCATTTGAAGCAAAGTTGACTTTTCAAAATTCCCAAAAATTTCCCAACTTCCACAAGGCATATCTTGCTCAATTTTTAAGCTTTGATCATGTTCTTGGACATTTTGGAAAGGTCTTGAAGTCCTCTAACCAATGTCTTTGGTCCCATGTCATTTTGATTTACCAATATCAAGTTATGGTCTTTGACTTAAAGTGCCTTTTTGTTGACTTTTGAAAATGACCTATAATGTTGAGATTGATAACTTTTTGTGAGAGCATTTCTTGGACTTGAAGTGTGAAGATGAGTTGTAGGAAATTTCACTCTCTTCAAAATGAGCTTTGGATGGAATTTTTATGATAAACCATGTGGAAGTTATGCCTTGGTCAATTTGCAGTTGACTTTTTCAACTGTCCAAAAATAGAAACTTTTGCATCTTGAGACTTTTTGAGCCATGCCTTGAGAATCATGATCAAGCATTGATCAAATGATGTTTGTGGCTTCAAAATAATATGTTGACCAAAATTTTTGACTTTTGACTGTCAAATGACCATTTTGCCCCTACAGTTGACTGTGAAGCATTTAGGGTTTTTGACTGTGCAATCTGGTGCTGTGAGTCTTGAAACTTGGCATATGGATGCTTGACAATGTATGTAGGCATATGGGACTTGTTTGGACCCTTGGAAACTTCAATTTCTTTGCCAGAACCAAAACCCTAATCTTTGACTGTTAGGAGGCAATTGGACTGTGCAACCCTTGAGAGATTTTGAAGCTTGATCTTGGCAAATCTTGAAGAATATGGGAGGGCAAATTTTGGGGTACAACACATATTCATTTGTAGATGTGAATGCTGTCAAGATTTTCCTTTCTCGCAACCCTGTGCCTACCTTGCTTGGAGATATCTTGCATGCCCTCTATACTCGTACCCTGAGGAGGAGAGGGACTCTTATGTGTTGCATGTCGTTGTTGTCGAGGTGGTTTATTTCTCACCTCCCTAAGCCTATGATGAAGAACAAAGAAGGTTTGGGTTGATCCTACAGAATAATGTCACTTGCTCATACATATATTCTTTGGTGTTCCCAGGCTATGGAAGACACTGCTATTATTGACCGTTGTGGGGGATACCCTAATGTCCCGTTGCTTGGAATCAGAAGGGGTATAACTTACAATCCTTGTCTAGCTTTGCGAAAATTTGGTCGTGCTCGGGGAGATGGCCCCCATGAGCTACTTCTTGAGGACATTGTATTTGACTACAAGGAGGACGTTAAGGAGCACCGCCGGAGGTTCATACGAGCTTGGGGCATGGTGAACAGATCTGACCCCCAAGAGTTGGGACCAAAGACTTCTCTTCCTATGCAGCCTTATCTCCAATGGGTTCGAGCTCGTGCCCAGAAGCTTGGGATGCCCTATGAGGCTGTATTACCAGTGATTGTGGAGCCCACTAATGAAGAGGGCATTCCTTACACGGTTCTCTATCCTTACATGCCCACTGATCCTGGGGAGTTGCAGAGGTCTTGGATTCAGCTGAAGAATGAGCGGGATACTTACCAGGAACAGTATAATGAGCAAGAAAGGAAGATTTTGAAGCTCACCTGGCAGCTCGAGGAAGAAAGAGTGATCAATGACTACATCAGCTCAAAGAGGAAGCGACCATGGGACTTTTGATTTTGCTTTTTCTAGATTTAGGTTTTGTTTCATTTATTTCTTTGTAACGCCTTAAAGGCATTATTGAACCTTTCAAAGTTAAGCTAATAAAGTTTTATTTATTTTTGGTTTACAAATTTAAATCTCCCAAAGTCTTTGAAATCATTACATGCGCATCCCATTATCATGCACATCATTACAGTTACCCTTACAAGTTTCTCATCTTCTTTGCTATTTATTTCAGCAGAAATATCTTCCGATCAAGCCATCAAAGATCTTCAGACACATAACGCCCAATTCCAACAGATGTTCATAAGTCTGGCTAAGGGACAGGAGGATCTGAAGACCCTTATTCTGAAGGAGAAGAAGAAGAAGAAGGTCGATATTCTAAACATGGGTAGAAGATTCAGAGAAAGGTTGAGGCAACCAACTGATCTGACCTCATCATCCAAGGACGGGGAAAACCAAGAAAGAGCAAAGGACCCTAGTCCTGCAGTTTCTGATAATGATACAAATTATGATGATGAGCAATATTCTCCTGCTGAGGATAGATACAAGCAGCTAGAAGACCGTCTGAGTGCTATGGAGATTCATAAAATCCCTGGTTTGGATTTCAGAGAATTGGGACTAGTATTAGGAGTGGTCATCCCTCATAAGTTCAAAGCTCTGGTTTTTGCTAAATACGATGGAGTATCCTGCCCAAAACTCCACCTACGCTCGTATGTTAGGAAAATCCAACCACACACTGCTGATAGAAATTTGTGGGTGCATTTCTTTCAAGATAGTCTGTCAGGGACTCAGCTTGAATGGTTCTATCAGTTGGAGGGGGCCAGTGTCCGAAACTGGGAAGATCTTGCTGCTGCTTTCTATAAGCAGTATCAGTACAACGCCGACCTTGCTCCCACTCGTACTCAGCTCCAGGGTATGTCCGTGGGTGCAGGTGAAGGTTTTAAGGACTATGCTCAAAAGTGGAGAGACTTGGCTGGGAGAGTCCAACCCCCTTTGTCTGATAGGGAGTTGGTTGACATGTTCCTAGGGACGCTATCTGGCCCATTTTTCAATCACTTTATCGGCAGCTCGTCATCTGGTTTTACTGAGTTGATTTTGACTGGAGAAAGGGTAGAAGCTGGCATTCAAAGTGGTAAAATACAGAAGGACCCCTCTTCAAGTTCGGTGAAGAAGCCTTTCACTGGTAAGAAAGAAGCTAGTGCAGTTTATGGCCCGAGGGGCCAAAGAAGATCTGAACATCGCCAAATGGTGAATGCTGTAGTGATACCAAGACCCGCAGTTGCTCCACAGTGCAACAATCAATAAAGGGTGGAAAGACCGCAACGATAGTTTACCCGCATCAATATGACTTTGGCTGAAATTCTGCCTCATCTGTTAAAGTCCAACTTGGCAACCTTGAGAGAGGCTCCCAAGAATCCAAACACTACTTCTCCCCGATACAATCCCAACGTGCGGTGCGCCTACCATTCCGAGAGTCCAGGCCACGATACAAATGATTGCTGGGCCCTGAGAAACAAAGTACAAGATTTGCTCGAAGCTAAAGAGATTGAGTTTGACGCTCCGGAAAAGCCAAATGTTATAACTGCTCCTATGCCCAAACATGGTCGTGGAGTTAATGCTGTTGACACTGATTTGTTTGTGACCTCTGTTGAAGAAATTTCTACTCCTCTGATGACCATTAAGAAGAATTTTCTATTGGACGGTTTATTTTCGGGTTGTGGTAAAGGTTGCCACATGTGTTCAATTATGCCTACCGGTTGCCGTTTGTTGAATTCAGGTGTTCAACGCCTGATGGATAATAAAGAGATTTTGTTCGAGAAGACTATGATTCCCGTTGTTCCCTCTGAAGACATTGCCATTATAACCATTTCCGCCAATCCTTCCAAGGTTTCCTCGAGAAAGCCTGTTAGGGTTACACCTGTTCCAAGAATTGCTCCGCTAAGAATCATTGTTCCTGGTCCCATTCCATATACCTCAGACAAGGTTGTCCATGGAATTATGGTGCTGATGTATATTACCATGGTGTTAAGCAAGATCTGAAGACTAAAGAAGCTGATACTGATGTCAGTAATATTGTCGGGACTAGTAAAGTTACCCGAAGTGGAAGGGTCTTCTCTCCTGAGATTTCCCCGAAGACTATCATCAAGCCTATTGTTATTCCAATTGCTGTTCCAACCAGCACTCCTGACATTTCTCCTGTTCCTACTCCAGTTATTACATATGCAACTATTCCTATTCTTACTCCAGTCATCACCCCTGCTGCTGAGCCATTTGCGACTCGGGGAAAAGAAATTATAAGTGAGCCTGCCCGAACGGAGGCACCTAAGAAGATCGTTGTGGAAGCCTCTAAATAAGAAATAGAGGAAATACTGAAAATTATCAAGAAAAGTGACTACAATATGGTCGAACAGCTGGGGAAGACCCCGTCAAAGATCTCCATGTTGTCCTTGCTATTGTGTTCTAAAGCCCATGCGAAGGCTTTGATTGCATTTCTCAAGACTGCGCATGTGCCACGGGAAACTTCAGCCGATCAGTTCAAAGATTGCATGGCTAACCTGACTGCTGACAATGGGCTAGGTTTTTCAGACGCGGATCTGACACCGAAAGGAAAAATCATAATGATGCTCTTCATGTCTTGATCGAGTGCATAGGCACCACTATGGCCCATGTGCTGGTAGATATTGAGTCCTCATTGAATGTTCTGCCAAAGAAAGCGTTAGACCATCTGGATTGTGAAGGTTTGATTCTAAACCGAGTAACATTATGGTAAGGGATTTTGATGGACCAAAAAGAATGGTGCACAGGGAGGTGGACATCCCTGTCAAAGTGGGTTCTCAGACTTTTGCATCCACCTTCTACGTGATGGATATCAGACCATCGTATTCTTGCTTGCTGGGTCGTCCTTGGATCCATAGGTTTGGGGCAGTTACTTCCACACTACATCAAATGCTGAAATATCCAGTTAAGGGGAAGATTGTCACGGTGCGAGGTGAAGAAGAGTATATGGTGAGTCATCTCAATTCCTTCCGCTATGTAGAAATGAACGGGGAATTTATAGAAACTCCTTGTCAGAATTTCGAAGAGGTCCCTCAGACTTTGGCGTCAACTGAAGTTACTACCGGCAGACCTCCGCTGAAGATGGATTCTCTCAAGGATTCCAGGGCTGTAGTTGAAGAAGGGGCTCAAAGGGCTGTTAGGCGTGCGCAGATTGGAAGACCTCCTCTACACATCAGCAATCAGGGAGTTAATGCAATTGAGGACAGTGAAGAAGATTCAGACATCGACAGCTAGAACTAACCAACAACCAGTGGTGGACTGAATAACTGGACGGCGAAGGACTTCATACCTGTTTCTTTTATTCCGCAGTAATTGACTTTTGTTTTTAAGATTTGTAATAAACAGTTTGAAACTTTACGGCCCAGTGCCTTGCCCGAGGCACCTTGGCTTTTCTTGTGAGGGCTTATTATTTGTCACTTCATATATCATTAATAAAGCATTGGACGTTTCTTACATTACAAATTTTGCGCTCCTTGTTTTTCTTTTCTGTCTCTCACTTTATCAAAACAGCTATTCTCTTACACACACTCACGTATCATAATGCAGATCCATATCCACTCTGGATCCCATTGATAACGACTCTGCTACTTCCAGTTATGACTTTGAAAATCCGATCAACCAAGCCGAGGACGAAGGTGAGGATGATTTTGAGGTGCCTGGAGAACTTGTTAGACTATTGCAGCAGGAGGAGAGGGCCATACAACCTCATGAAGAGCCAGTTGAGTCAGTGAATTTGGGTACAGAGGAAGACATGAAAGAGGTTAAGATAGGTGCGAATCTGGAGCCTAGTGTCAAACAACGGTTAATACAGATGCTACGCGACTATGTTGAGATCTTTGCCTGGTCCTACAAAGATATTCCTGGTTTGGATACTGACATTGTGGTTCATCGCTTGCCGACTAAAGAAGAATGCCCTCCGGTAAAGCAGAAGGTATGCCGTATGCACCCTGAAATGTCGGAGAAAATCAAAGCAGAGGTCATGAAACAGTTCAACGCAGGATTCTTAATTGTCACTTCTTATCCACAGTGGGTTGCCAACGTCGTTCCGGTATCGAAGAAAGACGGTAAGGTACGGATGTGTGGACTATAGAGATATGAATAAGGCAAGCCCCAAAGATGACTTCCCACTCCCTCATATTGATGTTCTGGTCGACAACACTGCGCAACACAAGGTCTTCTCCTTCATGTATGGTTTTTCTAGATACAACAAGATTAAGATGGCTCCTGAGGACATGGAGAAGACAACCTTCGTTACACAGTGAGGCACCTTCTGTTACAAGGTAATGCCTTTTGGGTTGAAGAATGCTGGGGTAACTTATCAGCGCACCATGGTGGCTTTGTCCCACGACATGATTCACCATGAGATCAAAGTTTATGTTGATGACATGATATCTAGGTCCCAGACTGAGGAAGAACACCTTGATCATCTCCATAAACTGTTTGACAGGTTAAAGACGTACAAGCTGAGGTTAAACCCGAACAAGTGTACCTTCGGGGTAAGGTCTGGTAAGCTTCTAGGTTTCATCGTCAGTGACAAAGGAATTCAGGTAGACCCTGCAAAGGTAAAAGCCATACAAGATATTTCGGCTCCCCGCACAGAGAAAGAAGTTAGAGGTTTCTTGGGATGCCTGAATTACATCGCCAGGTTCATTTCACATCTGAATGCTACTTGTGAGCCAATCTTCAAACCGCTGAAGAAAAATCAAGTGGTAAAGTGGAATGATGAGTGCCAAACTGCTTTTGAAAGAATCAAATAATACCTTCAAGAACCACCAATTTTGATGCTTCCAGTTGAAGGAAGACCTTTGATTTTATACTTGACAGTGCTAGACAGTTCAATGGGGTGTGTGCTGGGGCAGCATGACGAGGCTGGCCAAAAAGAGCACGCTATTTACTACCTTAGCAAAAAGTTTACCGACTGTGAGACTCGATACTCATTGCTCGAGAAAACTTGCTGCGCTTTGGCATGGGCTGCTCGCCGGCTAAGACAGTATATGCTGACTCACACTACCTTGTTGATATCAAAGATGGATCCGATCAAGTATATCTTCGAGAAGCCCGCTCTCTCCGGAAGGATAGCAAGATGGAAGATGATCTTGACCGAATACGACATCCAATACACAACCCAAAAAGCAATCAAGGGGAGTGTATTGGCAGATCATTTGGCGCATCAAGCCGTGGATGACTACCAGTCCATGAATTTCGACTTCCCGGATGAGAATATCATGTTGGTGACCGACTGCGAAGAACCTGGACCGAATGAAGGACCCGAGGAGGGATCCCAATGGTATATGTATTTTGATAGAGCCTCGAACTCATTGGGTAATGGCATTGGCGCTGTAATCATATCTCCTAAGAGCTGTCATGCTCCATTCACCGCCCGATTATATTTTAACTGCACCAACAATATGGCGGAGTATGAAGCATGTATCATGGGTCTTCGAGCTGCTATTGACCCAAGGATTAAGTTCTTGAGTCTATTTGGAGATTCTGCTCTGGTGATAAGTCAGATCAAAGGCGAGTGGGATACGAAGGACCCGAATCTTATTCCTTACAAAGATTATGTACTGACATTGCTCCCTCACTTTGAGGAGATAACTTTTGAGCATTTCCCAAGAGAGGAGAATCAGTTAGCGGACGTGCTAGCTACTATGTATTCTATGTTCAAAGTCAGGTGGGACAATGAAGCTCCCTAGATTACCATCGAGAGGTTGGATGAACCCGCATATTGCTGCGACATTGAGACTGAAGAGGTAGCAGATAAACCTTGGTTTCACGAGGTAAAGAGGTATCTTGAGACTCAAGAATACCCCGAGGGGGCATCTGTTAATGATAAGAAGTTTTTGAGAAGGTTCGTCGCGAAGTTCTTCATCAGTAATGGGATTCTCTATAAGCGTAACCATGATTCAACCTTACTGCCGTGTGTAGACAAAAGCGAGGCGGAAAGAATCATGGAAGAGTTACATGAAGGTACCTTTGGAACTCATTCCAGTGGACATACCATGGCAAAGAAAATCCTACGGGCAGGATACTACTGGTCCACTATGGAAGCCGATTGTTATCAGCATTCTCGAACCTGTCATAAGTGCCAAGTCTATGCTGATAAGGTGCATGTACCTCTGATTCCCCTGAATATTTTGACAGCTCCCCGGCCTTTCGCAATGTGGGGCATCTACATGATCGGCGAGATCAGACCTACTGCGTCTAACGGGCATCGCTTCATTCTAGTAGCCATTGATTATTTTACAAAGTGGGTTGAGGCAGATTCCTTTGCTACAGTAACCAAGAACGTCGTGGCACAGTTTATCTGACACAATCTGATCTGTCGATATGGTGTCCCCGAGAGGATTATTACTGACAATAGTACAAATCTCAACAATAAGATGATCACCGAGCTCTGTAAACAGTTCAAGATACAACATCATAACTCTTCTCCCTACCGGCCGAAGATGAATGGGGCTGTTGAAGCAGCTAATAAGAACATTAAGAAGATTGTGTAGAAGATGACGGTGACATACAAAGATTGGCATGAGATGTTACCATTTTGTCTTCATGGGTACTGTACCTCAGCACGAACGTCGACAGGGGAAACACCCTACTCTTTGGTGTATGGCATGGAGGCAGTCCTACCCATCGAAGTCCAGATACCCTCTCTCAGGATTATGAAGGATGCGGGTTTTCATGAAGATGACTGGATCCAAAACTGACTTGATCAGCTGAATCTAATCGATGAAAAGAGACTTACTGCTATCTATCATGGTCAGACATATCAAAAGCGAATGATCAAGTCTTTTAACAAGAAAGTCAGACGTCAAGAATATCAAGTCGGGGATCTGGTGATCAAACGCATCATACTACCGCAAGGTGATCCCAAGGGAAAATGGACCCCCACGTACGAAGGGCCATTTATGGTTAAGAACATTTTCTCGGGAGGAGCTATGATTCTAACCACCATAGATGGTGACGACCTTCCTCACCCCGTCAATGCAGACATAGTGAAAAGATACTACGCATAATCAAAAAACCGCTAGGTTGAATGGCCTAGGCAAAATAAGGGCTTCCCGGCGAACCAAAAGGGTTCGGGCAAAAGTAAGGGATGAAAATGAAAAAAACTGTACACCCGGCAAGTCGAAAACCTGAAAAGGCGGCTTGGGCAAAAAAGTGTATCTCGGTGGACTGAAAACCCGAAAGGGCGGTCCAGGAAAAAAATAGGGATCAAAGCTGTTGTACCCCAAAATTTGCCCTCCCATATTCTTCAAAAATTTTGCCAAGCATCACCTCAAATGGTTCAAGGCTACTCCAAGGATTGCACAGTCAACCATCCTCCTAAGCCAGTCAAAATTAAGGTTTTGGTTCCTTCAAGGAAGTTGAGGTTTTCAAGGGCTCAATCAAGTCCCATATGCTCATAAACATTGTCAAGCACCTACATGTCAAGTTTCAAGGCTTACAAGGTCAAGTTGCACAGTCAAAAGTCCCATTTGCTCAACAGTCAACTGTAGGGGCAAAATGGTCATTTGGCAGTCAAAAGTCAAAATTTTTGGTCAACATATTATTTTGAAGCCACAATCATCATTTGGTCAAGTCTTGACCATGATTTCACAAGAATGGCTCAAAAATCATCAAGGTGTCAAAAGTTTCTATTTTTGGGACAATTGAAAAGTCAACTGTAACTTGACCAAGGCATAACTTTTTCATGGTTCATCAGAAAAATTCCATCCAATGCTCATCTTGAAGGGGAAGACATTTCCTACAACTCATCTTCACATTCCAAGTCCAAGAAATGCTCTTACAAAAAGTTATCAATTTCAACATTATAGGTCATTTTCAAAAGTCAACAAAAAGGGACTTTAAGTCAAAGACCATAACTTGATATTGGTAAATCAAAATGACATGGGACCAAAGACATTGGTTAGAGGACTTCAAGACCTTTCCAAAATGTCCAAGAACATGTTTATAACTTCAAAATTGAGCAAGATATGCATTGGAGAAGTTGGGAAATTTTTGTGAAATGGCCAAAATCATTTATCCTTGAAATTTCATTTTTGACAAAAGGGGCCCACTTTTTCCACTTGAATCAGCTTGGCCATGCTTCCCACGTGTCCCACTTTTTATTTCAATATTTAAAATTAATTTTTTCATTTTTGTTAGATTTTATTGGATTTAATTCATTTTAAATCCTTTAAAATCAAATAAAAATCAAAAAGGTTAATTAAGGGACATATCTTGCTTTGATTAGCTTTGAACCACCATTATGCATATACCAAATTCGTTCAAGACCTATTTCAAGCAAAAAAATTCAAATTTGGAGCAAATATGGCAAGTTATTTCAATGGTGATTATGGAGAAAATCAAAACTTCATTGCAAGGCTTAAAAGCTCCTTAATGTGACTGATTCTCATCCAAGCCTATATATACAAGCCTTGCAAGCCTCATTCAGAACCTAGAAAAAAAGGAGAGTGTGCACAAACGGCCAGAGGAAAAGTTCAAAATTTGTCCAAAAAAGTGAGAGATCTAAAGCGGTGTTGCAAACATTTTCAGATCCAAGCAAGCACATGGCTTTCTTCCTTGCCACTCCCTGAAGCCAAAGCAACCACAAACGCGTCCTAAGGTCCACTACCAAGCGCTGTAAGTTATCTCAAACTCACCCCTGTACACGAAATCATGTTTCTCCATTCTTGCACTTTTTCTGGAAAATAATAGCATATTCATACTCCATGCCTAATTTCCAATGTAACTGCTATATTCAATTTCATTTTTAGGCTTCGTATAACAATACCCGTGCCTACTATTTGTTTGAACAGCAAAGAAATTCGCACGAAGAATATCTTATGAACAAAAGCACTCCCAACAAAGGGGAAGGCATGATCATTGTTCATCATCTGGGGCAGTTAAGTCAAGATTCGGATAATCTCTCAAAAGGCCAACCAGCTTGGGGCAAATCTCCATCTGGAGCACCTGGGGCATTCCGACAACGAATCTTGCCTGATCAGACATCTTCTAGTGGTACGGCAACACAATATCAATAACAGGGGCATCTCCCTACATCCTGAGAGCATGGACATAGTCGAAAAAATACTGCACATAATCAAAGACCCGCTAGGTTGACATACCTAGGCAAAAATAAGGGCTTCCCAACGAACCAAAAGGGTTCGGGCAAAAATAAGGAATGAAATGAAAAAATCTGTACACCCAGCAAGTCGAAAACCTGAAAAGGCGGCTTGGGCAAAAATGGGTATCCCGGTGACTGAAAACCCAAAAGGGCGGTCCAGGAAAAAGTTAGGGATCAAAGCGTACGACTATGTTCCCTCATCTCGTCCCTTGCCTACCAGAAGAAGATTCGTAAATCGGCAGGTATCAAACACCTCACAAGCCTTCCTCTCCCGCAGAAACTGGGGCAATAAGAATGGTCTGAACGATCAAGCTGCTCTGTCCTCCAGGCACCAAGGTAAGGTCAGCTGAAGAACGCAATCAAGATACCTTAATTCCCTAGAGAGTGAGCCAAGGTTCAGCCATACTCCCCCTGAGTAGAGAAAGCACAGTATCTCCAGCAAGTCGGCAACACTCTCCCCAAGCAGAGTTAACATACTGCCAGCCTTAAGGAAGTTGAGTATCTCCAGCAGATCTCAACATTCCTCAACGGAGTCTACAAACACCCTCAACAAGCATCCCCGGTAGTCTTGATCTAAGATTGTTCCTCGGCGGAATCTAGACATCCAGCGGAGCCCTTCCCAGTACAGCCCAAAGTCTCCCCAGCAGAGTTAAATCATCTCCCCAATAGGAAGCTTATCCCCAGTAGATTCTGGAAGCTTATCCTTTGCAGAGCATATCTCTCCCCGTCTTTATTCAGAAGGTTATGCCTTGCTAGAGCTTATAACTGGGTTATCCTCAGCTAATTGCCACGGAAAGATCGTCCTCGGCGAAGTATTCCTATCCCCAGCGGAGTTCCTCAAACCTCCCAAACGTAACTCAACAATGGTATCCCCAGCGGAGTTCTCATACAACATCTCAGCGAAGTACCTCTCTTCCCACAAAGTATTTTCCCCAGCAAGATCGCTAGAGTAATTTTCCCCGCAGAGTAATCTATTTGCCAAGTTTATTCCCCAACGGAGTTATCTTCTCCTACCGGTATTCTTGCAACATCAGCCCAGGATAAGCTCCCGGCATTCTGCAAGGATTTATTTTCCTAGACAAAAATACATTTGCAAACATCACATTTTCATACATGATATAAACATCACATTCTACAATCCCATTGGTTATAAACGTCATGACACCGCGCATTCCATGCACCATGACATTGCATATAACTAACATTTTGCCTTTTTTCAGGAAAGGTCAATACAAAGATGATTACTATCAACTATCGCAATCCCAGATTCGATTCCTGTATCTAGCCAGGGCATGTCTGTGAGCGATTGATTGTGGATTCGATACCTGTATCTGGTCAGGGCATGTCTACGTTAAAAAGATTAAAGAGATAGCTTGGAAATTCTCTAGATATGGATGCTGTTCTTTTGCTTATTCAAAATTTCTTTCTAGATATGGTTCAGATGTGACCCAGGCATGGTGACGTTCTGATACTTATTCCAGATTTCTTCTCAAATATAACTTAGAGATGCTCCGAGCACGGAGGCTGTTCTGTTGTTTATTCAGAGATCACCTTTCTAGATATGGTTCAGATGTGACCCAGGCATGGCGACGTTCTGATACTTATTCCAGATTTCTTCTCAGATATAACTTAGAGATGCTCCGGGCACGGAGGCTGTTCTGTTGTTTATTCAGAGATCACCTTTCTAGATATGGTTCAGATGTGACCCAGGCATGGCGACGTTCTGATACTTATTCCAGATTTCTTCTCAGATATAACTTAGAGATGCTCCAGGCACGGAGGCTGTTCTGCTGTTTATTCAGAGACTACCTTTCTAGATATGGTTCAGATGTGACCCAGGCATGGCGACGTTCTGATACTCATTCCAGATTTCCTTTCAGAGATAGCTTGGAAATGCTCCAGATATGGATGCTGTTCTTTTGCTTATTCAAGACCCCTTCTAGATATAGTTCAGATGTGACCCAGGCATGGCGATGTTCTGATACTTATTCCAGATTTCTTCTTAGATATAGCTTGGAAATGCTCCAGATATGGATGCTGTTCTTTTGCTTATTCAAGACTCCTTCTAGATATGGTTCAGATGTGACCCAGGCATGGCGACGTTCTGATACTCATTCCAAATTTCTTCTCAGATATAGCTTGGAAATGCTCCAGATATGGATGCTGTTCTTTTGCTTATTCAAGACTCCTTCTAGATATGGTTCAGATGTGACCCAGGCATGGCGACATTCTGATACTCATTCCAGATTTCCTTTCAGAGATAGCTTGGAAATGCTCCAGATATGGATGCTGTTCTTTTGCTTATTCAAGACTCCTTCTAGATATGGTTCAGATGTGACCCAGGCATGGCGACGTTCTGATACTTATTCCAGATTTCCTTTCAGAGATAGCTTGGAAATGCTCCAGATATGGATGCTGTTCTTTTGCTTATTCAAGACTCCTTCTAGATATGGTTCAGATGTGACCCAGGAATGGCGACGTTCTGATACTCATTCCAGATTTCCTTTCAGAGATAGCTTGGAAATGCTCCAGATATGGATGCTGTTCTTTTGCTTATTCAAGACTCCTTCTAGATATGGTTCAGATGTGACCCAGGCATGGCGACGTTCTGATACTCATTCCAGATTTCCTTTCAGAGATAGCTTGGAAATGCTCCAGATATGGATGTTGTTCTTTTTCTTATTCAAGACTCCTTCTAGATATAGTTCAGATGTGACCCAGGCATGGCGACGTTCTGATACTTATTCCAGATTTCTTCTCAGATATAGCTTGGAAATGCTCCAGATATGGATGCTGTTCTTTTGCTTATTCAAGACTCCTTCTAGATATGGATCAGATGTGACCCAGGCATGGCGATGTTCTGATACTCATTCCAGATTTCCTTTCAGAGATAGCTTGGAAATGCTCCAGATATGGATGCTTTTCTTTTGCTTATTCAAGACTCCTTCTAGATATGGTTCAAATGTGACCCAGGCATGGGGACGTTTTGATACTCATTCCAGATTTCCATTCAGATATAGCCTAGAGATTCTCCAGATCCGGACGCCATTCTATTGCTTATTCAGATTCAAACTTCTAAAGACAACTTAGAGATGCTCCATCCCGGATGCTATTCTATTGTTAAGTCCAGATACAATCCAGATTCAGATGACATTCTGTTACTCATGCAATATGGATATACTTCAGACCCGGCGGTCATTCTACTACTCGTTCAGACGTCAGCAATTAGATATAGACTAGATATGCCCCAGACACGGAAGCTATTCTATTTCTTATTCAGATTCAACTATCCATTACAGTTCCAAATGGCATCTATAAGTCCATTCCCGACAAGGTTCTGTCACACTTCCAGATGGCATCTATAAGCCCATCCTCCTACCCATCATCTCTCCAAATGGCATCTGTAAGCCCATTCCCGACATCACACTGCTGATACTCTACTATGTGAGTGCAAATTTCTGGGCACTCTAGTGTTCAATCATCTTCCACCCTCGGATCACAAAAGGCACACAAGCCAATCTACATCCTCAGGTCTAAGAAGATTGAACAGGGGCAACTGTTGTACCCCAAAATTTGCCCTCCCATATTCTTCAAAAGTTTTGCCAAGCATCACCTCAAATGGTTCAAGGCTACTCCAAGGATTGCACAGTCAACCATCCTCCTAAGCCAGTCAAAATTAAGGTTTTGGTTCCTTCAAGGAAGTTGAGGTTTTCAAGGGCTCAATCAAGTCCCATATGCTCATAAACATTTTCAAGCACCTACATGTCAAGTTTCAAGGCTTACAAGGTCAAGTTGCACAGTCAAAAGTCCCATTTGCTCAACAGTCAATTGTAGGGGCAAAATGGTCATTTGGCAGTCAAAAGTCAAAATTTTTGGTCAACATCTTATTTTGAAGCCACAATCATCATTTGGTCAAGTCTTGACCATGATTTCACAAGAATGGCTCAAAAATCATCAAGGTGTCAAAAGTTTCTATTTTTGGGAGAATTGAAAAGTCAACTATAACTTGACCAAGGCATAACTTTTTCATGGTTCATCAGAAAAATTCCATCCAATGCTCATCTTGAAGGGGAAGACATTTCCTACAACTCATCTTCACATTCCAAGTCCAAGAAATGATCTTACAAAAAGTTATCAATTTCAACATTATAGGTCATTTTCAAAAGTCAACAAAAAGGGACTTTAAGTCAAAGACCATAACTTGAGATTGGTAAATCAAAATGACATGGGACCAAAGACATTGGTTAGAGGACTTCAAGACATTTCCAAAATGTCCAAGAACATGTTCATAACTTCAAAATTGAGCAAGATATGCATTGGAGAAGTTGGGAAATTTTTGTGAAATGGCCAAAATCATTTATCCTTGAAATTTCATTTTTGACAAAAGGGGCCCACTTTTTCCACTTGAATCAGCTTGGCCATGCTTCCCACGTGTCCCACTTTTTATTTCAATATTTAAAATTAATTTTTTCATTTTTGTTAGATTTTATTGGATTTAATTCATTTTAAATCCTTTAAAATCAAATAAAAATCAAAAAGGTTAATTAAGGGACATATCTTGCTTTGATTAGCTTTGAACCACCATTATGCATATACCAAATTCGTTCAAGACCTATTTCAAGCAAAAAAAATTCAAATTTGGAGCAAATATGGAAAGTTATTTCAATGGTGATTATGGAGAAAATCAAAACATCATTGCAAGGCTTAAAAGCTCCTTAATGTGACTGATTCTCATCCAAGCCTATATATACAAGCCTTGCAAGCCTCATTCAGAACCTAGAAAAAAAGGAGAGTGTGCACAAACGGCCAGAGGAAAAGTTCAAAATTTGTCCAAAAAAGTGAGAGATCTAAAGCGGTGTTGCAAACATTTTCAGATCCAAGCAAGCACGTGGCTTTCTTCCTTGCCACTCCCTGAAGCCAAAGCAACCACAAACGCATCCTAAGGTCCACTACCAAGCGCTGTAAGTTGTCTCAAACTCACCCCTGTACACGAAATCATGTTTCTCCATTCTTGCACTTTTCTGGAAAATAATAGCATATTCATACTCCATGCCTAATTTCCAATGTAACTGCTATATTCAATTTCATTTTTAGGCTTCGTATAACAATACCTGTGCCTAGGGTTCGTTGGTTTTGTTTTTAGGTATTTTGTCTACAGGTGAAATTGGGACAAACCATAAGCATAGACGTGATCAGGAGACATGGACGATCACAACCATGGGCTTAGATGGAATTTTTTATGCCTAAGGATGATTTTGAGTAAAACCTCCAAAATCCGGCCTTCACCTCCTTGGTTTAGCATTTCTTTTCTTATTTTCTTTCCTTTTATTAATTATTATTATTATTTAGTTAGTTCACAAATAATTATTTTCATAAATTCAGAAAAAAACAAAAAAAATGTAATTATTATTATTATTATTAATTTCACTTTAGTAATTATTTTTGTAAATAAAATACTAACAAATTAATTAGTTTAATTAGTTAATTTTAACCTTTTTTCACAATAAATAAAAACAAATTTAGACTTAGGCTTTTTCTTTTGACATTTTTAATTCTTTTTTTATTTTATTTCATAAAAACATAAAAAAGGTCAAAAAAATATTTTCTTGTAATTAAAATAATTAATTAGTTTTCAATTTCATTTAATTACCAAAAAAAAGACAAAAAAATTAATTCCCTTTTCTTTATTCGCGCGTATTTAATTTGTTCGATTATTATGTAATTGCTCCGGATATGTAATAGTAAATAGGACCTTTTTACTGTTTTTTACTTTCCGTACTTTTATTCAAATCGGGTCTTGGTTTAATTTGGCGATGTAGACCCGCGCCTTGTAATAGCGTAGGACCTTTATTTTTTTCCGCCTTTTAATTTCCGCACCCTTTAAACTGCTAATCACATGAAAGAATGAATGCCTAAATAAAATCAAAGCGTAGCTCACCCAATACATGACAAGACAAATAATAACTGAAAATGACTCACAATTCACACACCACTCCTAGGGTACGCCTCACTGTTGCCTTGCCCCTCGAAACGTGGTCGTCGAGTACAGGACATCTTAGTAAGTCCTTATGTCCATGAACATGGCATAAGGGTAGCTTCTAAGGTGTCCTACTGTTGCTCTGGTGATCACACTGTTGCCTTGCCCCTCGAAACGTGGTCGTCGAGTATATGACGTCTTAGTGAGTCCTTATGTTCCATTGATCTAGTTGCCTCGAACAAGTTGCCTCGGAACAAGTTGCCTCGTAATAGTTGCCTCGAAACGGTTGCCTCGGAATAAAAAGATCAATGGCATAAGGGTAGCTTCTAAGGTATCTTACTATTTCTCGGTGACCACACTGTCCCTAACCCTCGAATTGACCCAGAACACCTCCAACGGTGGTGCTACCTACCTCTCAATGGTGGGATGGCACTACCTTAAGGACATTTACACAGACTAATTCCTTAGGGTAGGTAGATGACTCGTAGATACTTTCTCTAATTCAAAACAAATCAAAAACTTCTTTTCACACCGACACTTTGCAAAAAGCTTTTAAAAACAATTTTTCAAACACTCTTGAAGACTGATACAAGAGTCGATCTGAAACTTTCAAAGAAACTTTTTCAAACCCACACACTTTTGAAAAGCAAACAAACACTTTTGAAAACACAAATGAGCAAGTATCTAAGAGCCCATGGATAACCATGGATAGAAAGGGTGCTAACACCTTCCCTTTCTATAAATCTACCTCCCGAACCGAGAGACAATCTCAAAAAAGGAATTTTTCTGTGCTTTTGTCCTTTCCATGTTGGAGAAAATAAAAGACGGTGGCGACTCTTGCTTACCGCGACATTTCGCGAAACCAGCTAAAAAACAGCCAGTTCTCGTTCCCACCGATAACAGAACTGGCGACTCTGCTGGGGATATCTTATAAAGTGAGGTGTACCTTAGGATAGTTCATAAACTGTGTTTTCAATTGCTTTGACTTGTTTGCTTTAAATCGTGGGACTGTCTTGGGAGTTCTATAGATCCTAACCCGGATCTTGGGATACCTTCTTAGAAAGTAGCAACAAGGCTGTGAGGGAACTGTGCGGGGTATACCGACATGGTTGAAACAGTCTGCTACGTTGATGTGGCACTTTGGTGTGTACCGGTAACCCTTGAGTCCATTCAAGGAGAGTACGCGGCCTCCGCGTGGTGTCGTGAAGCATCAACTGACCTTAGGAACCTTAATTGAACTATCTTGGCCTCTTTAGGGTAGTGAGATAACTGACTTTGGTGCAGTCCGAGGTTGGTTGATACTCGATACTACACTCAATTGAGGGTTGCTTTCCTTGAATATTTCGGTCTCCAGTTCAGTGGCTAAATCGAAACGATGAACAATGAAAGCAATCCAGTGATATTGGGACCCTTAGAACCCGGTTACTTCTAATAGGACAGGTTGAGCCCACCAACTTCAAGAGGGTAATACCCCAAACTTCATGCTGGCCTAAACTCTAAGGGCTCTTTGTGTGACTTGTGTGCCTTCCAACTTGACTACTTGCATGCTTGTTATCTGACATCTAAGTTTCTTGTAGGTTTTGTTTATAGTCCTTAATTAGGACTCATAACAGGGTTTACTGAGTTTCTTGCAGGTTTTGTTTACAGTCCTTAATTGGGACTCATAACAGGGTTTACCTACATTACCCCATGCATAGCATAACATCATACCATTGCATACATCTCGCATAAGGACTAATCCGTTTCAAGGATCTCAAGGGCTTGTGATGCAGGTCATGATGAACCAACATGTCTGGCAAGGGGCAAAGGGGATTTATTTTCCTCTAGCCAAGGTTGTCAGGGGCTATGACCCACTCGATATGGTGAGCCTTGACTCTTGAAGAAGGACTCCCTACAACATGCAGTTCCTTCCATCAAGCTACAAAATGCAAGCTCTAACAAATTTCTTGTTTACCCCGCGAGATCCTTGAAAACATTGCATGCATACTTACACATCATTGCATAACAGGTACCCTTGTTGCAGGTCACTTACCTTTCTCGCTGTTTATTTCAGCAATGGCTTCCCAACAAGATAACCAGGGACCTCATGCTCAAGAGACTCAGTTCAGGGAGATCTTCTTAAGCCTATCCAAGGGGCAGGAAGAGTTGAGGACACTCCTTATGGGGAATTTGGCCAAGCAAAGTCCCGAAGATGACAAGGACGAGCAGCTGAAACGTCTACAAGCTGAGGTAGATACAATGAAAACCCAGATGCTGGGACAAAGGGCTCTCATCCAAGGTTTAGCTCGGGAGCAAGGAGAGCTGAGGGCCATGATCAGTCAGCTTCATCAAGACATGAAGCAACCAGCCCAAGTCAGGGACCAGGTCATTGAACAGCTTCCAAGAGGGCAAAGGTCTGGTCCAATGAATAGACCTCTCCAAGCTGATACCACTTCACAGGTCCAACAACGACCTCGTCAAGAACAACGGGCTGATCAGAGCAAGCCAGACAAGCCTAAAAGGCACTTCACCAAGCTCAACGTGTCACCGTCTCAAGCTTTACAACAATTGTTGAGGTTGAATCTGGTGACGTTAAGGGACCCTCCTAAGAATCTCAACACGACCTCCCTAAAGTACAATCCTGAGGAAAGATGTGCGTACCACTCTGACAGTCCAGGACATGACACCGACGACTGTTGGGCTCTGAAGAATAAGATTCAAGATCTGATTAATGAAAGAGCTGTGGATTTCACCCAGATAGGCCAGGCTGAATGCTCCTGCCATCCCTACAAGATGCACCAGTCGAAGTAACAAGCCCTGAGACTAGAAGACTTGTGTTTATTAGAATTTTCAAGTTGTAATTTTCTTTTGATTGTTCAAACACTTATTCATGTTAAACATTGTTATTTCATTAATGCATTACACATGTCTGTTTTGAAGTAATTATTTCGTATTCACTATATGCAAACTGTTTTCATTTTTCTGTGATGATCAATTCTCGGTTAATAATTCTAAGCCTCTTGAGGGAGGATGACGAAAACGATACCACGATTCTTACAGTATGCTTTTGAGCAAGACCCCGCTGATGAGGTACAGGCATTGCTTCAATCCCTAAACACTGGAGTTATAAGGAAGATAATCCCTCGTCCACCCCTCTGAGCCAAAGAAGTAGGAGTTTTTCTTTTCGAAAATTAAAACCCTTTATCATAACCTGGGGCAGGGTAGTTCTCTCAGTTGATCCAAGTGCATAACAAATGGCACCAAAGAGGTCCTTACAAAAAAAAAGAAGACAATGATGATTCTGAATAATCATAAGGATATGCAGTCATTATATCTCAAAAATAAAAACCCAATAAGTCAAAAACTATGAAGGAGACTTACAAAACTGGGGCATCCCGCTGACTGTAATCACAAAAGAAACAGTTCAGGCAAAATTTAGGGATAGCGAAATCAAAAAGAAAGAGGTCATACAAACCCTCGACAAAAACAAAAATGACTGCCTATTCAGAATAAATCATCAATATCCGAACCATCATTGGAACATCAGGACAAAGACTCAAACAAGGTCTAATGCACGATCAACTGAGCTTAGGTTTGAAGAACATCACGAAGAACGGGTGGGTACAAATAAAATTTGAGCCTTTATCCTTTGTTTCTTAAACCGTGAACCAGGCCACGTTATAACCCTCAAAAGTCCTAGCTGAAGCATGGGTTAGTTCGAAAGCATACTGTTACCAAAGGTATCCCGACTCCTTAAGGTTTGCGGTAAAATAACGAGTTGACATCACAATTTACAAAATTCACTTGTTTTTTATGAAAAATGCATTTTCAAAATCTTCAAGACAGACATAATCTTTTCATTTTTGAAATAACATTGCTTGCACATATGACTATTTGTTTGAACAGCAAAGAAATTCGCACGAAGAATATCTTATGAGCAAAAGCACTCCCAACAAAGGGGAAGGCATGATCATTGTTCATCATCTGGGGCAGTTAAGTCAAGATTCGGATAATCTCTCAAAAGGCCAACCAGCTTGGGGCAAATCTCCATCTGGAGCACCTGGGGCATTCCGACAACGAATCTTGCCTGATCAGACATCTTCTAGTGGTACGGCAACACAATATCAATAACAGGGGCATCTCCCTACATCCTGAGAGCATGGACATAGTCGAAAAAATACTGCACATAATCAAAGACCCGCTAGGTTGACATACCTAGGCAAAAATAAGGGCTTCCCGACGAACCAAAAGGGTTCGGGAAAAATAAGGAATGAAATGAAAAAATCTGTACACCCAGCAAGTCGAAAACCTGAAAAGGCGGCTTGGGCAAAAATGGGTATCCCGGTGACTGAAAACCCGAAAGGGCGGTCCAGGAAAAAGTTAGGGATCAAAGCGTACGACTATGTTCCCTCATCTCTTCCCTTGCCTACCAGAAGAAGATTCGTAAATCGGCAGGTATCAAACACCTCACAGGCCTTCCTCTCCCGCAGAAACTGGGGCAATAAGAATGGTCTGAACGATCAAGCTGCTCTGTCCTCCAGGCACCAAGGTAAGGTCAGCTGAAGAACGCAATCAAGATACCTTAATTCCCCAGAGAGTGAGCCAAGGTTCAGCCATACTCCCCCCGAGTAGAGAAAGCACAGTATCTCCAGCAAGTCGGCAACACTCTCCCCAAGCAGAGTTAACATACTGCCAGCCTTAAGGAAGTTGAGTATCTCCAGCAGATCTCAACATTCCTCAACGGAGTCTACAAACACCCTCAACAAGCATCCCCGGTAGTCTTGATCTAAGATTGTTCCTCGGCGGAATCTAGACATCCAGCGGAGCCCTTCCCAGTACAGTCCAAAGTCTCCCCAGGAGAGTTAAATCATCTCCCCAGTAGGAAGCTTATCTCCAGTAGATTCTGGAAGCTTATCCTTTGCAGAGCATATCTCTCCCCGTCTTTATTCAGAAGGTTATTCCTTGCTAGAGCTTATAACTGGGTTATCCTCAGCTAATTGCCACGGAAAGATCGTCCTCGGCGAAGTATTCCTATCCCCAGCGGAGTTCCTCAAACCTCCCAAACGTAACTCAACAATGGTATCCCCAGCGGAGTTCTCATACAACTTCTCAGCGAAGTACCTCTCTTCCCACAGAGTATTTTCCCCAGCAAGATCGCTAGAGTAATTTTCCCCGCAGAGTAATCTATTTGCCAAGTTTATTCCCCAACGGAGTTATCTTCTCCTACCGGTATTCTTGCAACATCAGCCCAGGATAAGCTCCCGGCATTCGTCAAGGATTTATTTTCCTAGACAAAAATACATTTGCAAACATCACATTTTCATACATGATATAAACATCACATTCTACAATCCCATTGGTTATAAACGTCATGACACCGCGCATTCCATGCACCATGACATTGCATATAACTAACGTTTTGCCTTTTTTCAGGAAAGGTCAATACAAAGATGATTACTATCAACTATCGCAATCCCAGATTCGATTCCTGTATCTAGCCAGGGCATGTCTGTGAGCGATTGATTGTGGATTCGATACCTGTATCCGGTCAGGGCATGTCTATGTTAAAAAGATTAAAGAGATAGCTTGGAAATGCTCTAGATATGGATGTTGTTCTTTTGCTTATTCAAAATTTCTTTCTAGATATGGTTCAGATGTGACCCAGGCATGGTGACGTTCTGATACTTATTCCAGATTTCTTCTCAGATATAACTTAGAGATGCTCCGGGCACGGAGGCTGTTCTGTTGTTTATTCAGAGATCACCTTTCTAGATATGGTTCAGATGTGACCCAGGCATGGCGACGTTCTGATACTTATTCCAGATTTCTTCTCAGATATAACTTAGAGATGCTCCGGGCACGGAGGCTGTTCTGTTGTTTATTCAGAGGTCACCTTTCTAGATATGGTTCAGATGTGACCCAGGCATGGCGACGTTCTGATACTTATTCCAGATTTCTTCTCAGATATAACTTAGAGATGCTCCAGGCACGGAGGATGTTCTGTTGTTTATTCAGAGACTACCTTTCTAGATATGGTTCAGATGTGACCCAGGCATGGCGACGTTCTGATACTCATTCCAGATTTCCTTTCAGAGATAGCTTGGAAATGCTCCAGATATGGATGCTGTTCTTTTGCTTATTCAAGACCCCTTCTAGATATAGTTCAGATGTGACCCAGGCATGGCGATGTTCTGATACTTATTCCAGATTTCTTCTCAGATATAGCTTGGAAATGCTCCAGATATGGATGCTGTTCTTTTGCTTATTCAAGACTCCTTCTAGATATGGTTCAGATGTGACCCAGGCATGGCGATGTTCTGATACTCATTCCAGATTTCTTCTCAGATATAGCTAGGAAATGCTCCAGATATGGATGCTGTTCTTTTGCTTATTCAAGACTCCTTCTAGATATGGTTCAGATGTGACCCAGACATGGCGACGTTCTGATACTCATTCCAGATTTCCTTTCAGAGATAGCTTGGAAATGCTCCAGATATGGATGCTGTTCTTTTGCTTATTCAAGACTCCTTCTAGATATGGTTCAGATGTGACCCAGGCATGGCGACGTTCTAATACTCATTCCAGATTTCCTTTCAGAGATAGCTTGGAAATGCTCCAGATATGGATGCTGTTCTTTTGCTTATTCAAGACTCCTTCTAGATATGGTTCAGATGTGACCCAGGCATGGCGACGTTCTGATACTCATTCCAGATTTCCTTTCAGAGATAGCTTGGAAATGCTCCAGATATGGATGATGTTCTTTTGCTTATTCAAGACTCCTTCTAGATATGGTTCAGATGTGACCCAGGCATGGCGACGTTCTGATACTCATTCCAGATTTCCTTTCAGAGATAGCTTGGAAATGCTCCAGATATGGATGTTGTTCTTTTTCTTATTCAAGACTCCTTCTAGATATAGTTCAGATGTGACCCAGGCATGGCGACGTTCTGATACTTATTCCAGATTTCTTCTCAGATATAGCTTGGAAATGCTCCAGATATGGATGCTGTTCTTTTGCTTATTCAATACTCCTTCTAGATATGGATCAGATGTGACCCAGGCATGGCGATGTTCTGATACTCATTCCAGATTTCCTTTCAGAGATAGCTTGGAAATGCTCCAGATATGGATGCTTTTCTTTTGCTTATTCAAGACTCCTTCTAGATATGGTTCAAATGTGACCCAGGCATGGCGACGTTCTGATACTCATTCCAGATTTCCATTCAGATATAGCCTAGAGATGCTCCAGATCCGGACGCCGTTCTATTGCTTATTCAGATTCAAACTTCTAAAGACAACTTAGAGATGCTCCATCCCGGATGCTATTCTATTGTTCAGTCCAGATACAATCCAGATTCAGATGACATTCTGTTACTCATGCAGTATGGATATACTTCAGACCCGGCGGTCATTCTACTACTCGTTCAGACGTCAGCAATTAGATATAGACTAGATATGCCCCAGACACGGAAGCTATTCTATTTCTTATTCAGATTCAACTATCCATTACAGTTCCAAATGGCATCTATAAGCCTATTCCCGACAAGGTTCTGTCACACTTCCAGATGGCATCTATAAGCCCATCCTCCTACCCATCATCTCTCCAAATGGCATCTGTAAGCCCATTCCCGACATCACACTGCTGATACTCTACTATGTGAGTGCAAATTTCTGGGCACTCTAGTGTTCAATCATCTTCCACCCTCGGATCACAAAAGGCACACAAGCCAATCTACATCCTCAGGTCTAAGAAGATTGAACAGGGGCAACTGTTGTACCCCAAAATTTGCCCTCCCATATTCTTCAAAAGTTTTGCCAAGCATCACCTCAAATGGTTCAAGGCTACTCCAAGGATTGCACAGTCAACCATCCTCCTAAGCCAGTCAAAATTAAGGTTTTGGTTCCTTCAAGGAAGTTGAGGTTTTCAAGGGCTCAATCAAGTCCCATATGCTCATAAACATTGTCAAGCACCTACATGTCAAGTTTCAAGGCTTACAAGGTCAAGTTGCACAGTCAAAAGTCCCATTTGCTCAACAGTCAATTGTAGGGGCAAAATGGTCATTTGGCAGTCAAAAGTCAAAATTTTTGGTCAACATCTTATTTTGAAGCCACAATCATCATTTGGTCAAGTCTTGACCATGATTTCACAAGAATGGCTCAAAAATCATCAAGGTGTCAAAAGTTTCTATTTTTGGGACAATTGAAAAGTCAACTGTAACTTGACCAAGGCATAACTTTTTCATGGTTCATCAGAAAAATTCCATCCAATGCTCATCTTGAAGGGGAAGACATTTCCTACAACTCATCTTCACATTCCAAGTCCAAGAAATGATCTTACAAAAAGTTATCAATTTCAACATTATAGGTCATTTTCAAAAGTCAACAAAAAGGGACTTTAAGTCAAAGACCATAACTTGAGATTGGTAAATCAAAATGACATGGGACAAAAGACATTGGTTAGAGGACTTCAAGACCTTTCCAAAATGTCCAAGAACATGTTCATAACTTCAAAATTGAGCAAGATATGCATTGGAGAAGTTGGGAAATTTTTGTGAAATGGCCAAAATCATTTATCCTTGAAATTTCATTTTTGACAAAAGGGGCCCACTTTTTCCACTTGAATCAGCTTGGCCATGCTTCCCACGTGTCCCACTTTTTATTTCAATATTTAAAATTAATTTTTTCATTTTTGTTAGATTTTATTGGATTTAATTCATTTTAAATCCTTTAAAATCAAATAAAAATAAAAAAGGTTAATTAAGGGACATATCTTGCTTTGATTAGCTTTGAACCACCATTATGCATATACCAAATTCGTTCAAGACCTATTTCAAGCAAAAAAATTCAAATTTGGAGCAAATATGGCAAGTTATTTCAATGGTGATTATGGAGAAAATCAAAACTTCATTGCAAGGCTTAAAAGCTCCTTAATGTGACTGATTCTCATCCAAGCCTATATATACAAGCCTTGCAAGCCTCATTCAGAACCTAGAAAAAAAGGAGAGTGTGCACAAACGGCCAGAGGAAAAGTTCAAAATTTGTCCAAAAAAGTGAGAGATCTAAAGTGGTGTTGCAAACATTTTCAGATCCAAGCAAGCACGTGGCTTTCTTCCTTGCCACTCCCTGAAGCCAAAGCAACCACAAACGCGTCCTAAGGTCCACTACCAAGCGCTGTAAGTTGTCTCAAACTCACCCCTGTACACGAAATCATATTTCTCCATTCTTGCACTTTTTCTGGAAAATAATAGCATATTCATACTCCATGCCTAATTTCCAATGTAACTGCTATATTCAATTTCATTTTTAGGCTTCGTATAACAATACCCGTGCCTAGGGTTCGTTGGTTTTGTTTTTAGGTATTTTGTCTACAGGTGAAATTGGGACAAACCATAAGCATAGACGTGATCAGGAGACATGGACGATCACAACCATGGGCTTAGATGGAATTTTTGATGCCTAAGGATGATTTTGAGTAAAACCTCCAAAATTCGGCCTTCACCTCCTTGGTTTAGCATTTCTTTTCTTATTTTCTTTCCTTTTATTAATTATTATTATTATTTAGTTAGTTCACAAATAATTATTTTCATAAATTCAGAAAAAAACAAAAAAAAATGTAATTATTATTATTATTATTAATTTCACTTTAGTAATTATTTTTGTAAATAAAATACTAACAAATTAATTAGTTTAATTAGTTAATTTTAACCTTTTTTCATAATAAATAAAAACAAATTTAGACTTAGGCTTTTTCTTTTGACATTTTTAATTCTTTTTTCATTTTATTTCATAAAAACATAAAAAAGGTCAAAAAAATATTTTCCTGTAATTAAAATAATTAATTAGTTTTCAATTTCATTTAATTACCAAAAAAAAGACAAAAAAATTAATTCCCTTTTCTTTATTCGCGCGTATTTAATTTGTTCGATTATTATGTAATTGCTCCGGATATGTAATAGTAAATAGGACCTTTTTACTGTTTTTTACTTTCCGTACTTTTATTCAAATCGGGTCTTGGTTTAATTTGGCGATGTAGACCCGCGCCTTGTAATAGCGTAGGACAGTTATTTTTTTCCGCCTTTTAATTTCCGCACCCTTTAAACTGCTAATCACATGAAAGAATGAATGCCCAAATAAAATCAAAGCGTAGCTCACCCAATACATGACAAGACAAATAATAACTGAAAATGACTCACAATTCACACACCACTCCTAGGGTACGCCTCACTGTTGCCTTGCCCCTCGAAACGTGGTCGTCGAGTACAAGACGTCTTAGTAAGTCCTTATGTCCATGAACATGGCATAAGGGTAGCTTCTAAGGTGTCCTACTGTTGCTCTGGTGATCACACTGTTGCCTTGCCCCTCGAAACGTGGTCGTCGAGTATATGACGTCTTAGTGAGTCCTTATGTTCCATTGATCTAGTTGCCTCGAACAAGTTGCCTCGGAACAAGTTGCCTCAGAATAGTTTCCTCGAAACGGTTGCCTCGGAATAAAAAGATCAATGGCATAAGGGTAGCTTCTAAGGTATCTTACTATTGCTCGGTGACCACACTGTCCCTAACCCTCGAGTTAACCCGAACACCTCCAACGGTGGTGCTACCTACCTCTCAATGGTGGGATGGCACTACCTTAAGGACATTTACACAGACTAATTCCTTAGGGTAGGTAGATGACTCGTAGATACTTGCTCTAATTCAAAACAAATCAAAAACTTCTTTTCACACCGACACTTTGCAAAAAGCTTTCAAAAACAATTTTTCAAACACTCTTGAAGACTGATACAAGAGTCGATCTGAAACTTTCAAAGAAACTTTTTCAAACCCACACACTTTTGAAAAGCAAACAAACACTTTTGAAAACACAAATGAGCAAGTATCTAAGAGCCCATGGATAACCATGGATAGAAAGGGTGCTAACACCTTCCCTTTCTATAAATCTACCTCCCGAACCGAGAGACAATCTCAAAAAAGGAATTTTTCTGTGCTTTTGTCCTTTCCATGTTGGAGAAAATAAAAGACGGTGGCGACTCTTGCTTACCGCGACATTTCGCGAAACCAGCTAAAAAACAGTCAGTTCTCGTTCCCACCGATCACAAAAGCATAACACTATGTCTCATTGGATCATCTTGCGACTAGACTTCGGTATCGACTATCAAGCTCAGACGGTGCCAATCAATCTGATCCACCTTCAACCAAGTAGCAAAGTGATGAGACGCTTGAAGATATAAAGGCAATAACAGAGTTGGAACTCAATGGGATTGTTTTACATAGCTGTTTTCCTTTCTTTTACACAAATTGTAATTTCTATCTTTCGGCGGCGTTCTATTGCTAGAGCGTCAACCTCTTTGTACAAAACGCCTATTACGGGCCAACTTCAAATCAATACAACTCATTTTCACAAGAAAGTCCAATTTGTTTTTCTTTTTCTGTTTTGTTTTGCAAGAACGTCCAATGATTCATTTTTTATATATGCATTTAAAAATGATTGCTGCTCAAAAATATTTACATATAAAAGAAGAAGACAATTACTCGTAATTCCAGGAGCAGGGAAAACAAGAAGTGCCCAAACCTTACAGTTACTTTGACCATCAGGTACCAAGGTAGAATCAGCTTAAGAACATGAGTAGTGGTACATACACTCCCCACGGAGTAAAAATGTATCCAAAGACAGTGATGTTAGCTTTCCCGAATAGGAGCTACGTTCCCCAACAAAGTTCCTTCAGAGAATCAACATCTATATTCCCTGACCGAATTTCATAATCGCAAGCGGTTTGTAAAGTTGTATCCCAAGCAGAGTTTATTCCTCTGAATACAAAAGTTCAATCCCTAACAGATTTTATTCACCAACAAAGGAAATTCATCCCCAGCTGAGTTTATTTTTCCAAATCAACAGATCTATCAATAGAGTATCTCCTCTCCAACAGAGTTATTATCCGCAGAGTTATCCTCAGACAGGGTCTCTTCCGGCAGAATATTCACCAGCTGAGTGGATGTGAATCCCCAGCTAGTCATCTTTGTTCACCATCCCTAACAGAAGTAGAGGAACTATGATTTTTTTACAGCAGTCAAGAATACCATTTCTCATACTCTCCAAACAACAGTCAGGGATTTATTTTCCCGGACTCAGATTATTACGTCAGCATTTCATGTTCATACATCATGACATGTGCATACATTACATATAACATAATCTCAGTTATTTTGAGAACCTCATCATAATGCATCTCATGCATCGCACATAACTAACCCTGTATTCCTTTCAGGAAAGACAATTACTATCAACAATTTCCAGCAGGTCCGTGATCAACACTCGAAGCTAATTAGAGTAATCATCGGTGCGACAAATGTAACCTTACCGAGGTTCCTCTTGAAGTTTTACACAAACTTATAACCTTATCCCGGTTCATTTTGAAGTTTTACACGAACTTATCACCAAGCAACCTTGCCCCGGTTCCTTCTCACAACCCTAGTATCCAGGCTTTCATATCGAAGTAACCCTACTATCTAGGTTCCTTCTCATAGCCCTACCATCCAGGCTTTCATATCAAAGTAACCCTACTATCCAGTTTCCTTCTCACATCCCTACTATCCAGGCTTTCATATCGAAGTAAGCCTACTATCCAGGTTCCTTCTCACAACCCTACTATCCAGGATTTCATATCGAAGTAACCTTACTATCTAGGTTCCTTCTCACAACCCTATTATCCAGGCTTTCATATCGAAGTAACCCTACTATCCAGGTTCCTTCTCACAACCCTACTATCCAGGCTTTCATATCGAACTAACCCTACTATCCAGGTTCCTTCTCACAGCCCTACTATCCAGGCTTTCATATCGAAGTAACCCTACTATCCAGGTTCTTTCTCACATCCCTACTATTGATGGGTGTTTTATCTGTAACGTATAGCCTAAATGTAGTACTGCAAGTGTACAGCCTATCGAAGTAATATATAAGATTATCGAACCACAGAGACCAATTGTCAATCTATCAACTCTATTGCTAAGGTGCTTATCTAAGGCGAACAAGAATATTGATGTGAGTGCAGTGCACAAAGTAAATGAGCGAGGTAAATAACAGTTTAAAAGACAGGTTGGAATGTAAATCATGTAATCAGATATTGGTCCGGTCATGCGTAGATGAACCTACTTATGGGGCAGTATTTTCTATTGATAGCAAAGAATCAGTTTAACGGGAACTTGTAGCTTTTGACTACTAAGAACCGAGTTTACTCTTTAAATTAAATTCCTTTATTGTCACATATAAAGGGTGCCTTCCGCGTTAAAGAGGTAAACCTATTTTTAAGAAATTGATAGTTTTGACTTAACAGAAAAGTGATCTTACTCGGAAAGATTAACTTAAAGAGACTTTTGGCTTTTGACCAAGAGTCAGATTTCAAACCTACAAACGCGTCCGAAAATAGTTTCAAAATCGTTTTCTAAAAAGGTCAATGATTCCTATTTAACCAATCAATGGCTCTCGCTCTTTTTGTTTGGTTAAATAATAATCAAGTCGTATCATTAGTTTGGACGGCTTTCGATCTTACCCAATAAACATTAAAACACAATTGACTTAAGTTAGAAGCAAAACATCCCCAGAGTATTTTCACTAGCATGATAATTGGAACACAACCACGATGACAATCATTACATCCTAACCTTTATAGTTTAGCCAGACATAATAAGTGCGAGTCTATAAAACATGTAGACTATGGTAAGAGCATTTAAAGTCTATAAAACGTGTAGACTATGGTAAGAGCATTTAAAGTCTATAAAACGTGTAGACTATGGTAAGAGCATTTAAAGTCTATAAAACGTGTAGACTATGGTAAGAGCATTTAAAGTCTATAAAACGTGTAGACTATGGTAAGAGCATTTAAAGTCTATAAAACGTGTAGACTATGGTAAGAGCAATTAAATAAAGAAATGCAATAAATTAGAACCTTGCTCCGGTCGGAGACTTGAATCTGATACAAATCTACGGAAAAGTAAGGCCGGTATGATGAACTTCAACCAAAGTGCTCCAAGACTCGATTACAACTCAATCTACACCGCAATAACTCCCCGATGTGAAGAGATTATTACTTTACAGAAACTGATAGTATATGGCTTAAGATTGTACTAAGCTTGGATGAAACTAAAGAATGAGAATCGAAAGCTATTTATAGAGGAACTTTGAGGTGCGTAAGGACCAGCATGCCCCTTAACTTCTTTTGAGCGGGAACCTTTTTGTGAAGGCCGCGGGCACGGTGAGGGTGGCCGCGGGCGCGGTGCCTGGAACCGCCACATCATGGGAACGTGGCAGTTGATCTCTGGGTGAAAGTGGGCCACGTCATCGCGTTTCCTGTAGCCAGCGCGGTGCTGAACGCCATAAGTGCAGAATATCTTGAAAAACCCTAATTTCTTGGCGTTTTGGCTCGTTTCTTCACAGAAGGCTCTGAAATGACAAGAATCCTGAAAACAAAGGAAAAAGGAACATAATACGAGAAAATGACAATAAAAACTAAGGAAAACATGTGATATTTGAGTCAGAAACATAGTGCGATTTAGTGCGATCAAATCCTCCCACGCTTAGACCTTTGCTTGTCCTCAAGCAACAACTCTTAAAAGTAGATGAAAGAAATTTATGGTGTATACAGGTTTTGGGCAAAGAGGGCTTCTAAGTCCGAGTAAGGGTGTGTTGTCAGGCACTAACTATCTGAATCAAGGGTATCGTAATTACACTACTCGCAGAAATGCGGACATAAACCTCATAAGTATACAGATCGATCCTAATATCCTTACTATGCTAAGACTTCTTTTTGTACGAGGTCCTTTTTCATTCAGGCGCAATCACATTAAGCCCGTTATCCGTACATACTCATGGTGTAGTGACCGGTTAGTGACTCTGATCTCAAGTGATGGGGTTCTGGTACAAGAGTTGGTTTAACCCCTTTTTATTTTACCCATTTGCAGTTGCGGGGGATCAGACCGAAGTCTGCCCTACCAAGTCCAGCACCAGATACCTCTGGACCAACTACAACGGATGTGCCTTATATGTATATTTTTTCTTTGTTTTTATTGGTGCTTACAACTTTCTTGAGTTGAGTAATCTTTGTGAGGATCACCCAACTCGTAGTCGTATTCATACTCTATTTTATAAATTTTAAGGCAAAATAGAGATCATCCACTTATATTCATCGATCCCACACTTAGAGCATGCTTAGGCCGGAGCTGACTGCTAAGATAAACTACTTGAAGACCTATTTGTACAGTTTTATTCAAAATCATAGCATATTGGGGAGAAAGGATCTAATCTAAATATTCAAAAAGGCTTATGGTGTAAAAATGATAACGAATTTTTCAAAAAGTGAGTGTCCGAGAAACAGACCCTATCTAGGACCTGTCTCATAGCCCAAATCCTTAAAAACAACCATAAATCTTTGAAAAATAAAAATTTTGTAAGGCTAAAAGGTGGGGGAAATGAAAGGGTACACTACGCAGAAAGACTCGCCTATCACATGCATTTTATTAACTATGAATATAAAAAAAGGAAAAATGCGGAAGGGAAATAAAAGCAGGAAAAACGGAAAATAAAAGCGATAAATAAAAGCGAAAATGGGAAATAAAAGCGATAAATGCTCCTCCCACACTTAAATCAGACATTGTCCTCAATGTTCCAAAATAAGGTAGGAGGAGGTACCTGAAAACACTAGTGGGGGCCACTAGGACCTTCACCATCCTGGTTGGTACGACCGGAACGACGGCTACGGCTGCGACGGCGGCTATCTCGGTCCAAAACAAGCTGCTCCAGTTTCTCTGACAAGGCGGCATTTGCCGCTTGTAGCTCTTGGGTCCGACCAATGAGGGTGCCTTGGGTTGCCTCCATCAATTGGAAGTGACGAGCGTATGTGGTCTGGTGTAGGTGCTGTTCTCTCTGGAAAGCCAGCTGACTTTCCATAATAGTGCGCAGAGAGCTAGCATTTTGTTCTTGGGACGCTTGCATGAAGGCCATGTTGTCGGCCGCCTGTTGCTGCAAGGTAGCAAGGAGGGTGTCCCTCTGGGCCTCTCGGGCCATATGCTCACGCCACATGTCCTCAGTGACATGGAAACTAGGAGCTGTACCTGCATGTGGGTTAGAGGTAGAAGGTGTCGTGTGTGGTGGTGAAAAATGGGGTGGTTCCTCTGTTTGGAAATCGTATTCATCATCAGTGTTGTTACCCTCATTTAAAGGTAGATTTGGGGGCAACGGACCAATAAAAGCAGGAGCGTTGAGATCGTAGGTCCAGTTACGCTCAAATCTAATATCAGTACGACGGGTGCAAGGCATAACAACACTGGGTATAGCAGCACCTCCAACCATTAGGAAGTAACCACCTTCCTTCCTCGTCTTGCATAAACGCATATCCCTGAAAAATTTAAGATTTGCAATCCGAGGAGGAAGTGGTTCTAGGGTGGCAAGTTCCGTATCCAATCCTATGGCACGGGCAATAGTGGTAATCAGTCCACCAAAGGAAATCGGCCCACCTTTTCTTAAAACATGGTGCATGTGGGCAATCATGAATGGGACGGGATTAACTTTGGTGTCTGTGAGGCAGCTCTACATGATAATTAATTCTTTAGCATTCACCTTGTTTGGGTTTTCCCGAGCAAAGATGGTGGATGCTAAAAGAAATCTAAAGACATGAAGGGCAGGATTGTGGATGTGAGAAGCAAGAAGGCCATCAAAAGATGTTGCATTTTGTTTAGTAATTCTGGCCCAAAATGCTTCAAATGCCCAATCCGTGTCTAAAGGTGCTTCACAAATGGCACCATCCCCATAAGGCAATCCTAACATGGCGGCTAGACCGTCAGTGGAGTAATCATATTCGACATTAAACATTCTAAATTTGACTCCACCTATGGTGCTAGCAGTGTTAGGGGAGACGTTATAAATTAAAGAACTTAAAAACTCGAACGTCAGCCTAGGGTAGGTTGGTGCTTGAGTAGCAAAAATATCATGCATACCTATTTTATCTAGAAGGAAGAATACACTATGGTATATACCTAATGAATATAGACAGTTTTCATCGATATACCTGGTAGAGTGTATTGGTGTTGTCAGCAATTTTTCAAGCCGCTTTAGTTGCCTTTCTCCGGCTTGACCACCACGTAAAATGTAACCGTGATATTCCATAGGATTTTCTTGTGGATGAAAAGAGAGAAAGAATAGGATGTAGAAGTAATGAAGGTGTGAGGAAGAAAATGAAATAGTGAGGGGTATTTATAGGAAGGGAAGAAAGAAAATGGTGGTTGTAAATATTTATGATGAAAATAATGGAAATACATGTAGTGGGTTGGTATGGGTAATAAAGTGGGTTAAAAATGGAAGAAAATGGGATTGGAAATGGAAAAAGTGGTAAAATGGGGGGAAAAACGAGCTACTAGCCGTTAGGTGACCGTTGCGTCACCGCGGGCGCGGCAGGGCCTACCGCGGGCGCGGTGAGGTCGAGGTCAGTTGGGCTGGCCTGGCTTTCTTTCCATTGGGCTTTTTCTTCCTCGCCATTATCTTCAATTTCTGGAGGTGTACCTATTTTTCTTATAAATGTGCATATATGTACGTGAATACATATACACATGTATATTTATTTTATTTTTATATTAAAACTATGGTGACCTAGAAAAACAAAAACATTAGTAAATAAATAAAACATATGCATATATATATATATAGATATAGGTACGGACATTGGGTCATCAAAATAAATATTAACAACGCAGGAAACAGAGAATGCAAAAATAAAAATGAGTCTGAAAAGTAAATCAACATAATACGAATAATACTGAAACTAGATATCTTGTGAACAATACAGATCTATTGCCAACCGGTAGGATGCTCTGCAGGAGTGCCTGGGCCACGCAGCTCAGTCAGCTGGCGTCGAATCTCTGCCATCTCGTGAGCTAATTCATCTAACTCACCAGCAAAGGTAACATCATTCACTTCCAACTGCAAATGAAGGTCAGCCACCTCATTGCGGAGAGTGGTTATCTCAGTGCGAATAGCAGTCAATAGAGTGCGAATATCAGGTTCCTGCAAGCTGAGGTTATTAGTAAGAACAGTAGTGTGTGTAACCTCGGGTCGGGATGTGTGATCCGGAGTAGAGTCCTCGGGAGCAGGAGTGTAGTCCTGAGTGGGATCTTCGGAAGCAGGAGTGTATTCTGGAGTGAGATCTTCGGAAGCAGGAGTGTATTCTGGAGTGTACTCTGATATCTCACCCCAACCTTCTACAGAATAGTTCCAATTAGCAGAGTTGGAAACACAAGTCATCTGAGGGTCTAGCATTGTGAAGGTGTAAACTGTCTGGTCATTGATAAGCAATCTATACCGATATGGGTGGAAAGAGGCCCTCCTCATGAATCCACGATCCATGCAAAAGTCTAAATCCAGAAAAGTATATCCACAGTATGGGGTCAGCTGTGCTATCATACTGTCTAAACCCAAAGCAGAAGCTATCTGTGTCACATTCCCTCCGGAATGAATGAGCCCTACAGCGGATCGAGCAGTCTGCTCGAGGCTCTCTATCAGAAAACCTCCACTAGTTATAGGTCTGGACTGACTAGCACAGTATAGGAAAAGGATCTCCTCAGCGGTGACCAAGTGGTCACAGTAACTCCTCCCAAAGAAAGTGTGGCACAGGATCATCTCGAAGTATCGGAAGGCCGGGTTATGGATCTTCCGGGACAGCTGGGTAGAGGGGTCAAGGCTGGCTCTATCAGTAATGTCCTGCCAAAATTTATCAATATCTCTGTCCATGTAGCAACTCAATGGGAACTCAGTGATAGCGGTCGGTCCAGTTTGGAAACCAAGCAAATCCCCAAATTCTTTGGTGGTCAGGGTATACTCGGTGCCAAATAATCTGAAACTCAGGCGTCCTCGCTCATCTCCTTCACCCACTCGTGGGTTATAGTCCATAGAGCTAAGAAACTCCAGAGTAAGGTTCCTGTAGGTTTTGTGGACATCATCAGCATAAGAATCCCAGCTAAGTTGGTTGCATAGATACCGAATACTTGGCTCAATCCCGAGTGCCTCCATGCAGCTCTGATCGGGGTACCTAGTGGGTACCATAGGTCTAGCAGATAAGGTAGCAAATCGGGCCTTTTGTGCTTCATCTCTGAAAATCACGACCATACCATCGGGGTAATGCATCCTGAAAATATAAACACAAGAAATTAGTCCAGATAAAAGATATAAATTACTAAAAATAAAAATAAAATAAAATGAAGAATAAACCATGGGTTGCCTCCCATGCAGCGCTTGTTTAACGTCGTTTAGCTTGACGATTAGATCTTACTTTATGTGGGTATTGGTGGGTCTATAAGAATATGACTAGAGTAGTCAACAGGCAAATCGCCTCCTTTGTAGAGCTTCAGTCTTTGTCCATTTACCACAAATGGAGCGCATGAATTGTTTTTGATTTCTACTGCTCTAGACTTTAGAACTTTTGACACTTCAAATGGACCTGTCCATCTTGAACGAAGCTTACCAGGAAAAAGTCGTAACCTTGAGTTAAATAGGAGAACAGGATCACCAATGTTGAAATCTTTCTTGATGATTTTTTTATCATGCCACATTTTGGTTCTTTCCTTATATATGATGGCATTCTCATAGGAATTCAAGCGAAGCTCTTCTAGCTTGTGAATGTCCAGGATACGTTTTTCTCCGGCTTTCAGGTAATCTAGATTCAAGGATTTAATGGCCCAATAGGCTTTATGTTCTAATTCGAAGGGTAAATGACAGGACTTTCCATAAACCAATTGATAAGGAGTTGTTCCAATAGGGGTTTTATAAGCCGTTCTATAAGCCCATAAGGCGTCTTTAAGTTTTCCAGACCAGTCTTTTCTGGATAGTGATACGGTTTTTTCTAGGATCTGCTTAATCTCCCTATTCGATACCTCTACTTGGCCACTGGTTTGCGGGTGATATGGTGATGTTACTCTATGTTTTACTCCGTATTTGCTTAGAAGCTTGTCAAATATCTTAGATATAAAATGCGATCCTCCATCACTTATGACTAACCTCGGGGTTCCAAACCTAGGAAAAATAATATTCTTAAACAGTTTGATAACTACCTTGGTATCGTTTGTGGGTGATGCAACAGCTTCGATCCACTTTGAGACATAATCGACAGCTACTAGGATATACTTGTTACCCATTGAGGAAGGAAAAGGTCCCATGAAATCTATACCCCAGACATCAAATATTTCCACTTCTTGGATGTTACTTAAAGGCATTTCATCACGTCTTGAGATGTTCCCAGTGCGTTGGCATCGGTCACATTTTGTAATGTAAGTGTGGACATCGCGCCATACAGTAGGCCAATAAAAACCTGCTTGAAATATTTTGGCGCATGTTTTAGACGTGCTTGCATGTCCACCATAAGGTGAAGCATGACAATGTTTGATGACATTGCCTACTTCTTCCTCCGGAACACATCGTCGGAATATATTATCTATTCCTCTTTTGAATAGGAGGGGTTCATCCCAAAAGAAGTGTTTAACATCTCTAAAAAACTTCTTCTTCTGTTGGTAGCTTAAGTCAGGGGGTATGATATCAGCGGCTAGATAATTCACAATATCTGCGTACCATGGTATGTTGTTCATGGTTGAGATTTCCTCATAGGTCTCTTCTTCAGTTGAGTTTATCCCAGCTATTAATCTTTCATAAGTAGAGTGATCGTCTATAGGTATAAGTTCAGGCTTAAGGTGTTCTAACCTAGAGAGATGATCAGCTACTAAGTTTTCAGCTCCTTTTTTATCCTTAATATCCAAGTCAAATTCTTGGAGTAAAAGTACCCATCTGAGCAATCTAGGCTTAGCATCTTTCTTACTTAACAAGTACCGGATTGCTGCATGATCTGTGTATACTATTATTTTTTCTCCCACCAAATAAGATCGAAATTTATCAATAGCAAAAACTACGGCTAGCAATTCTTTTTCTGTGGTTGTATAATTTAGCTGGGCAGCGTCTAGTGTTCTACTAGCGTAGTAAATTGCATGCAGTTTTTTGTCTTTTCTTTGCCCTAGTACAGCCCCTACAGCGAAATCACTAGCATCGCACATGATTTCAAAAGGTTGTGTCCAATCAGGTGGTCTTATGATAGGTGCTGAAATAAGAGCTTGCTTTAAAACTTCAAAGGCCTCAAGACATTTTTGGTCGAATTCAAACTCGACATCCTTCATCAATAAGTTAGTTAAGGGTTTAGTTATTGCGGAAAAATTCTTGATGAAACGTCGGTAGAACCCGGCATGTCCTAGGAAACTTCTTATTTCCCTAACGGTCTTAGGTGGGTTTAAGTTTTCTATAACTTCTATCTTGGCCTTATCGACTTCTATACCTCTTTCAGAAATAATGTGTCCCAAGACTATCCCTTCACTTACCATAAAGTGGCACTTTTCCCAATTCAACACAAGGTTTACTTCCACACATCTTTTTAAGATTTTCTCCAAGTTCGAGAGGCAGTTTTTGAAATCAAACCCACACACTGAAAAATCGTCCATAAATACTTCCATAATTCCATCTAGGTAGTCTGCGAAAATTGACATCATACAACGTTGGAAAGTGGCAGGTGCATTACAGAGTTCAAAGGGCATTCGTCTATAAGCGAATGTTCCATAAGGGCAGGTAAATGTGGTTTTTTCTTGGTCCTCTGGGTGAATAGGGATTTGGAAAAATCCCGAATATCCATCAAGATAGCAGAAACATGAGTGTCTTGCTAGACGTTCAAGCATCTGATCTATAAATGGGAGAGGGAAATGGTCTTTTCTCGTTGCCTTATTCAACCTTCTGTAATCTATACACATACGCCATCCTCCTTCTGTTCGTTTTGCCACATGCTCACCTTTCTCATTTTTCAGAATAGTGATACCTCCTTTCTTGGGTACCACATGGACTGGGCTTACCCATTCACTATCCGAAATTTGGTATATGATACCAGCTTCTAATAACTTAAGAACTTATTTCTTGACTACATCACTCATGATAGGGTTTATTCTTCTTTGATGTTCTCTTGAGGGTTTCGAATCTTTTTCTAGCATAATCCGATGCATGCATACGGATGGGCTTATACCTCTTAAATCTGAAACTTTATACCCTAAAGCTGAGGGATATTTTCGTAAGGTATCTAATAGTTGATTTGTTTCTATTTGGTTTAGAGTGGCGCTAATTATAACAGGTCTATTCATCTCCTCATCCAAAAACTCATATCTTAGATTCTTGGGTAGTTCCTTAAGTTCTATAGTGGTTTTCTCAGTACGTGGCATAAGGTCATGGGTAAGAGCTAAGCATTCGAAAAGGTTGTCGTCAATGTACGGTTCGATACTCTCAAATCCGTCATCCTCTAAAATAGGGGTTGATGGTAATTTGGTTAAGAATTCGTTTTGTTCGAGCTCATTTACACATTCATCAATGATGTCGATGGCATAGCACGCATCTCCTATCACTGGTGCCATTAGAAATTTTGATAAAATGAACTCAATCTTTTCATCTCCTACCTCGAAAGTCAGTTTCCCTTTCTTAACATCTATTATAGCTCCGGCGGTCGATAGGAAGGGTCTTCCTAAAAGGATTGGGATGTCTTCATCTTCTTTGATATCCATTACGACGAAGTCGGTCGGAATGTACAACTGACCAATCTTGACAGGTATGTCTTCTAAAATACCCATGGGATATTTGACAGATCTATCAGCTAGTTGTAGGGACATCTTGGTAGGTTGAAGTTCTCCTAATTTTAACCTCTTACAGACGGCTAGAGGCATCAGACTTACGCTTGCTCCTAGGTCTAAAAATGCTTTGTCTATCATATGGTTACCTAGGATGCAAGGGATAGAAAAACTTCCAGGGTCTTTATCTTTCTTGGCGAGTTTATTTTCGGATATAAAATGACATTCTAAAGGCTTGGGATCATCGAGTCGCCGTTTATTGGTCAAAATATCTTTCAAAAACTTAGCATATGATGGTATCTGGGTTATAGCTTCAGTAAAAGGAATCTCAACATGGAGTTTCTCTATTACCTTAATAAACTTTTGGTACTGGTTTTCTACTTTGGTGTTTTTCAGCCTCTGTGGGAATGGAATAGGTGGTTTATAAGGTTGTTGAGTGTTTTTCTCTACTTCCGGTTTTGATTGCTTTTCTGGTTTCTCTGGTTCCTGCACCTGGTCTTTGGGCGTAGCATCTTCCATAGGTTTTTCTGATGTGCTTAAGTTAGGATTTCTAGGCCCTTCATAAGCAGTTCCACTTCTTAGTGTGATAGAATTTGCTTGGCCTTTTGGATTTGGTTGAGTTTGTCCAGGGAATTGTCCTCCAGGTGCAACTTGTACAGAGGTGTTTTGGGCTACTTGGGAAATCTGAGTCTCAAGAATTTTGGTGTGGGTTATTATCTGGTCAAACTTGGTTGCTAATTGGGTAACTAGTTCGTTCGTGTGAATGTGTTGGTTCATAAACTCCTTATTTTGCTGGGTTTGAGCCTGAATAAAGGTGTCTATGGTTTCTTTAAGGTTTGGTCTTGGGGGTACTATTTGCATAGGTTGGTTTTGTTTTTGCGTTTGGAATCCTTGAGGTCTCGAAGGTCCGGGATTTTGGATAGGGTTGTTGTTTTTGTAAGAGAAATTCGGGTGGTTCCTCCATCCAGGATTGTAGGTATTCGAGAAAGGGTTCCCTTGAGTATAGTTAACTTCGTCTGAGCTTGATTCGTTCAAAAGGTTACAGTCAACGGTTTGATGTCCTTGAGTTCCACAGAGTTCGCACTCCGATTGGATTGCTGCTACTGTGGTTGGGTTTTGAGACATGTTCTCGACTCTTAAGGCTAGGGCGTCCATCTTGGCATTAATCATGTCCATGCAACTTACCTCATGCTTTCCTCCATGGCTCTCCTTTTTCTCTACTGTCGCTCGTTCTAATCCCCATTGGGCGTGGTTTTGGGCCATGTCCTCTATTAGGGCACAAGCGTCAGGGTAAGGTTTGTTCATCAACGCTCCGCCAGCGGCAGCGTCTATGGACATCTTTGTGTTGTAATGGAGTCCATTATAGAAGGTATGTATGATTAACCATTGCTCCAGGCCATGGTGCGGACAGGCTCTTAAAAGTTCTTTATATCTCTCCCAGGCATCAAAAAGTGATTCGCCTTGGTTTTGGGTGAAACAAGTGATCAGGTTCCTAAGAACAGCGGTCTTGCTTGGTGGAAAATACCTCGCAAGAAAAGCTCTCCTAAGGTCTTCCCAAGTTGTTATTGAGTTAGTTGGAAGGGCGTCTAACCAGTCGTGAGCTTTACCTCTAAGGGAAAAAGGAAATAGTCTTAATCGGATAGCTTCGGGCGTGGCTCCATTTGCCTTAAGGGTGTCAGCTAACTGGATAAATACCTTTAAATGTTGATTCGGGTTCTCGGTAGCGAGACCAGCGAATTGGTTTTGTTGTACTAATTGTAGTAACGAGGGCTTTAGTTCAAAGTTGTTGGTAGTTATAGCAGGGTTTACTATACTAGAACTAGGTTCCTCGTTAGATGGTTGGGAGAATTCCTTGAGCGGTCTTTGGTTACGATCTTCTGCCATAGCTCTTCTTATCTTGCGAATAAAAAGACGGACACGAGCGTAACGTTCAGGTTCTACTAAAGGATCTATTAGGTTGCCGGTGCTACGATTTCTACGCATCTACCGGCTAGAATAGCCTTAGTCTAAACGGGATAACAATAGGGTACGAAATTTGACGAAGTTGGTCCCCGGCAACGGCGCCAAAAACTTGATGGGTGTTTTATCTGTAACGTATAGCCTAAATGTAGTACTGCAAGTGTACAGCCTATCGAAGTAATATATAAGATTATCGAACCACAGAGACCAATTGTCAATCTATCAACTCTATTGCTAAGGTGCTTATCTAAGGCGAACAAGAATATTGATGTGAGTGCAGTGCACAAAGTAAATGAGCGAGGTAAATAACAGTTTAAAAGACAGGTTGGAATGTAAATCATGTAATCAGATATTGGTCCGGTCATGCGTAGATGAACCTACTTATGGGGCAGTATTTTCTATTGATAGCAAAGAACCAGTTTAACGGGAACTTGTAGCTTTTGACTACTAAGAACCGAGTTTACTCTTTAAATTAAATTCCTTTATTGTCACATATAAAGGGTGCCTTCCGCGTTAAAGAGGTAAACCTATTTTTAAGAAATTGATAGTTTTGACTTAACAGAAAAGTGATCTTACTCGAAAAGATTAACTTAAAGAGACTTTTGGCTTTTGACCAAGAGTCAGATTTCAAACCTACAAACGCGTCCGAAAATAGTTTCAAAATCGTTTTCTAAAAAGGTCAATGATTCCTATTTAACCAATCAATGGCTCTCGCTCTTTTTGTTTGGTTAAATAATAATCAAGTCGTATCATTAGTTTGGACGGCTTTCGATCTTACCCAATAAACATTAAAACACAATTGACTTAAGTTAGAAGCAAAACATCCCCAGAGTATTTTCACTAGCATGATAATTGGAACACAACCACGATGACAATCATTACATCCTAACCTTTATAGTTTAGCCAGACATAATAAGTGCGAGTCTATAAAACATGTAGACTATGGTAAGAGCATTTAAAGTCTATAAAACGTGTAGACTATGGTAAGAGCATTTAAAGTCTATAAAACGTGTAGACTATGGTAAGAGCATTTAAAGTCTATAAAACTTGTAGACTATGGTAAGAGCATTTAAAGTCTATAAAACGTGTAGACTATGGTAAGAGCATTTAAAGTCTATAAAACGTGTAGACTATGGTAAGAGCATTTAAAGTCTATAAAACGTGTAGACTATGGTAAGAGCAATTAAATAAAGAAATGCAATAAATTAGAACCTTGCTCCGGTCGGAGACTTGAATCTGATACAAATCTACGGAAAAGTAAGGCCGGTATGATGAACTTCAACCAAAGTGCTCCAAGACTCGATTACAACTCAATCTACACCGCAATAACTCCCCGATGTGAAGAGATTATTACTTTACAGAAACTGATAGTACATGGCTTAAGATTGTACTAAGCTTGAATGAAACTAAAGAATGAGAATCGAAAGCTATTTATAGAGGAACTTTGAGGTGCGTAAGGACCAGCATGCCCCTTAACTTCTTTTGAGCGGGAACCTTTTTGTGAAGGCCGCGGGCGCGGTGAGGGTGGCCGCGGGCGCGGTGCCTGGAACCGCCACATCATGGGAAGTGGCAGTTGATCTCTGGGTGAAAGTGGGCCACGTCATCGCGTTTCCTGTAGCCAGCGCGGTGCTGAACGCCATAAGTGCAGAATATCTTGAAAAACCCTAATTTCTTGGCGTTTTGGCTCGTTTCTTCACAGAAGGCTCTGAAATGACAAGAATCCTGAAAACAAAGGAAAAAGGAACATAATACGAGAAAATGACAATACAAACTAATGAAAACATGTGATATTTGAGTCAGAAACATAGTGCGATTTAGTGCGATCAACTATCCAGGATTTCATATCGAAGTAAACCTACTATCCAGGTTCCTTCTCACAGTCCTACTATCTAGGCTTTCATATCGAAGTAACCCTACTATCCAGGTTCCTTCTCATAACCTTCCTATTCGGGTTCTTTCTCTCTTATCCCTAGACAACAGTCCATAGCACTATAAGATCGGGACCCAATCTAACACAATTGATTTCACATTTCCCCAGTAAGTCGCGGTGCAGCATATACCCCGACTAAACACACAGTTCACTTCTGCTTCCCGAAACGGAATCATTCCCCAATAGAGTAACGGACAACTAAAGCTCCTAAAACTCTATTTCTCTCAAGACAGAGACCAACATTCCCTAACGAAGTCTTCCTCAACAACAGGTATGCGGGTTCTCGCAAAGGAATCTCTTATGCGATTGACATCCCTTCATATGGAATCTTTAAGCCCATCTTCCTACAATTCTCTAGCAACTACCAAATGGAATCTATAAGCCCATTCCCGATATCACAAATCACTTCATGCGAGTGCAAATTTCTGGGCACTCTAGTGTTCAATCATCTTCCACCTTCAGATCACGAAAGGCAGACGAGCCAATCTATATCCTCAGGTTTAAGAAGATTGAACAGGGGAAGCTGTTGTACCCCAAAATTTTCCCTCCCATATTTCTCAATACATGTCAAGTGAGGTCCTTAAATTGCTCAAGGAAGTCCAAGAGTTGACCAGACAAACTCTCTCCTAAGGCAGTCTACCTCAAATTAGGGTTTCAATTTTTATCAATATGTTTGAGTCCAAAGGATCCCAAATTCTCACCATTGTCCTAATATGTTCTCAAGATCATCCATGTCAAGTTTCAAGCCTTGCAGAGGAAGTTTGTTCAGTTAATTGCTCAAAGGCCTGAAAATTAACTGTGCTAGGTCAAAAGTCAATTGTGGCCCACATATAGCCAAACTTCAAGATTTTTTGTCAACATCCTCATTTTTAAGTAACATACATCATTGGATAAAGGTTTGATCATGATTCCTCAAGGATTGCTCACAATTCATAAAAACCCAAAAGTTGCTAAATTAGGGTTTTGTAGGAAAAGTCAAATCAACTTTGACCAAGCATAAATTTGTTATACTTTATCAGAAATGACCTATCCAAAGCTCATTTTGAAGAGAATGCAATTACCTACAATTCATATTTATCTCCCAAGTTCAAAATATGCACTCACAAAAAGATATGAATTTTGACATTATAGGTTATTTTGAAAAGTCAACAAAAACACCTTTTGGGTCAAAGCTTCATACATGAACATGGAAGACTCAATTGAGATGATAAAACAAGGTTGCTTAGAGGACATCCTAAGCTTTCTAAAAAGTCTAAGAACACCCTCCTAGGGTCAAAATTGAGAGAGTTATGCATTGGCCAAGTTGACAATTTTTGCAAAATTGCGAAAAGTCAAATGTGCTCAAATTTGCATTTTTTGCTAAATGGGCCCAACTTTTTATGCTTGCACTTCAATGATAACATAATCCACGACCTATGGGACCATCCATGCTTTATTTATTCATTTATTTAACTTATTTTGATTTTTATTCATTTAAAAATCAAATAAAACCAAAAAAATCTAAATAAATCATATAATGTGTTTTATGGATGATTTTTGCATTGAAGAAAGATCTCATGTGCTGTCAATTGAGAATTAATTTGTGCAAGGCTGATTTGGTTGGAAAAAGATTGAATTTGAGAAAAATTGGAAAGATATCATATGCCATGAAATACCAAATCAAATCTTCATAATGGGCAAGATTGAGTTCGTTTTTGTTGACCTAACATGTTGTATTACATATACAGAAGTAAGGGAAGGCATGAGAGGAGGTTGAGCAGTCGTGAAAGAGGCAAACAAAATTGAAAAATCTCAAGAAAAAGTGGTGATCCAATTCCAAGTTACAGGTCATCCCAAGCCATCTTCACCTTGCCAATTGATTGTTGGACGTCTCAGGATCGTGTTCCAATCATTAGCAAGCCTTCCCACGTCCTGAAACGCTTTGTAGCAGTCACACGGTTAGCTTACAATTTGGATTTAATTTTCATCAATTTATACATCATTTGCACGTTTTGATTGCATATTCTTATTCCTTAATGTGTTTGCAAGATAATCATTATATTCAATTGCGTTTTTGATGATTGTATGAAAAACTGCCATGGCTAGGGTTTCTTGTTTAGTTTTAGGGCTTTGCAATATAGGTAAAATTGGACATTGATTATGGTACAATGAAACTCGTGAGGATGAGACGAGTTGATTGGTACCAGCCATGGTCATTTATATTGGTTGTGGACAATTTTTGAAATACAAAGGTTTGTAGCTACAACGCCATGTCCGTAGGTAAAGGTATCTTGGGCTAAAACGACGGTTGGGAGGAAAAAGATGATGTGTGACGCTCCCTGGTTGGGCAGTTTGAATTTCAGCGCATTTTTTTAATAGCCATTACTTTTCATATATTATATTTTGTTTTTATTATATAAACAAATAACAATGGCAGCACAAATGGAAAACGTGCATTGGAAAAGTGCATAAGGACCTGGGTTCGATCCCCAGGTCCCAACCTTTGTTCATAGTATTTTTTCATAGGTAATCCAACGCGCTGCTCATCAGAAGGTTCACCATGTACCATAAGGATCTGGCCATCCAATTCATCAGCGCTCCAGATCCAATGCCTTTCCCTTGGAGGACTACCATGTGCCCCCAGTCAACGTGCACACTGGATCAAGCAAGTCAAACAGGCCTTAGTTATCTGGGCACAGAAATTCAGTTCTAACCCCCATTTTCAACAAACACCACCAGGCCCATTTATTAACCTTTGTTTTATTTCTTTTCTTTGTTTTTTTATTCTTTTAATTTCCTTTATTTATTTAATTCTCAAATTAATTTATTTTTCACAAAAAACCATAAAATCAATAATTCACAAAATTAGGATTAGTTTTTTATTTTGTTATTATCAAAATTAATTTAACTTAGTTTAATTTAGGGAAATTGTAATTTGTTTTCATAAATAAAATCAAAATAGAAATTAGGTTAAAACCTTTAATTTAATTTTATTTCTCTCTTTTTTTTTTCCAAATAAATAAAAATACAAAAATAGGTTTTAGAATAAATTAATTTTTTTCTTAAATTAAAATTAATTAGAATTAGGATTTTCTTTTTAATTTAATAATTTCTCTATTTCCTTAAATAACAAAACATTACCAAAAACATTTTCTTAATCAATCGCAATTAGGTTTAGGCAAGGGTCAAAACCCTAGTTGTCTCGTATTCGATTCATCGCACACATATTATTATTTTTACCAATATTTCTATAAATGCTCATGGTTTGTAATAGTTTAATCTAGGGTTTTTATTTATCGCTTTTTCCCGGGTTTTTGGCTATGTAATTAATCCCCCTCCCTGAAGCCTTGTAATAGCGTAGATTTACTTTCTCGCATTTTAATTCTCGCAAATATTTGACTGTTTAGATGTATGCTAATAGGATCGTATGACAAGAATGCATGACAAATTAATCCAGTTAGAAAACCCTAATGTGCAAAGACTAAATAATTGAAAACAGATCACTCGCACATATCACTCTTAGGGTATACTCACACTTCGGTTGCCTTCGGTAAATGATCATTAAGCATAGGGTGTTTTAGTGGTTGCCCTCATGTCTAACAAAGATCAAATATCCCCTCGGAAATGTTGCCTTGGAAATGTTGCCTCGAATATGATCTTAAGACTCTAGGGTTATTACTAAGACGTCCTAACATTGCTTTAGTGATCGTACGTCCCTTTCGAATTGACCCTTACAACTCCAACGACAGTGCTACCTATTTCTCAATAGTAGGATAACACTGTTTAAAGGAAACAAGAATAGAAACGATCTTTTTTTTAGTAGGTAGATGCTAGTAGATACTTGCTCAAATCAAAATTTTCACACTTACACTTTTCAAACAAACTTTCAAAACAAACTTCGTCACACCTTTAAGGACTGATACAAGGATTATCACGAAGTCAAACTTCTTCAAAGCAAAGCACATACACAAGAAATTTAAAAAAGATGAGCAAGTACCTAAGAGCCCATGGAAAACAATGGATAGAAAGGGTGCTAACACCTTCCCTTTCTATAATCTACCCCCCGTACTCAGAATATCTCGAAAAAGGATTTTTTCTGTACTTTTTTCCTTTCCGGTTAGATGAAATAAAAGTCGGTGGCGACTCTTGCTTACTGCGACATTTTGCGAACACAAAACGAAAAATGCAAACCAGTATTAAACAGTCGGTTCTGCCACCATATCACAGGCGGCTTGGGTAAAAATGGGTATCCTGGTGGACTTAAAACCCGAAAGAGCGGTCCAGGAAAAAGTTAGGGATTAAAGCATACGACTATGTCCCGTTGGATCTCTGCATCCAACTTTATTACCAAGGTCCTAATTCAAAAGGTACAAGATCAATTTAATCGACTTCTTTCAATAGCAAGGGATGATGTTCGAAGACATAGGGGAAATAGCGGAGTTGGAACCCAATGAGATCATTTCCACATGGCTATTATTATTTGTTTTCAGTTTGTATTCCTTACGTTCTTTCGACGATTTCCTCTTACTAGTATTTATGTCTCCTTGTATAAAAAACGCTTGTTTATAGGCAAATTATCAATATAAGTATACTTTGAAGTACAAACTTTCTGTTTTTTCTACTTTGAGTGAAAAAATGTCCAATGACTAAAATTGAATGAACATATGCATACGCACATGATTAACTATTAACAAATGCATGAAATAAGGATTTGGGATATCCCTACAGAGTTGTTTCAATAAGATTATCCCCACTAGGTGTAATTTCCTAAAAAACTCTCTCCCCAACTGAGTTGGTCTTAACTGAAAAAGAAACCTTGCGGAGTTCTCCCAAAAAGAATTCATCTCCCCAATAAGGTCTTCAAAATATTATCCTCAACAGGGTTCATTTCCCCCAACAAACTACAATTTCCCTAATACAAGTCTTTCTCTGAGATCATTACAAATTAATTGACAAAACCTCTAATCCCCAACAGAGTCGTTACTATCCCCGAAAGTTGCTATGAAGCTTGAAATCCGACCAGATAACAGTTAACTTAATCTTCCCCAGTAAGTTGCTGCAAAGCCTGGAATACGACCATATAACATTTAACTTTATCATCCCCAATAAGTCGAAAGTTGCTGCGAAGCCTGGATTTCAACAAGATAACAACTAACTTTCACTCTCCGCAGTTAAATATAATTTCCCAGTAGATTAATGGACAGCTCATGAACTCATTTCCCCAAGCAGAAATCAACACTCCCTGTAGAGCTTCCTCAAGCAAAAAGCCAAAATCAATGTTTCCCAGCAGATTTCTCCTCAAACAACAAAACAGGAATCCCCAACGGAAACATTCTAAACAAGGTCTGAAGATATGCATACTCTTCATCCCCACTTTTTGTACCCCAAAATTTGCCCTCCCATATTTCTCAAAATATTTCAAGTGAGATCCTCAAATTGCTCAAGGAAGTCCAGGGGTTGACCAGACAAACTCTCTCCTAAGGCAGTCTACCTCAAATTAGGGTTTCATGTTGCATCAAGATACTTGAGTTCAAAGGGTCTCAAATGCTCAACATTGTCCTAATATGTTCTCAATATCATCCATGTCAAGTTTCAAGCCTTGCAGAGAAAGTTTGCTCAGTCAATTGCTCAAAGGCCTGAAAATCGACTGTGCTAGGGCAAAAGTCAATTGTGGTCCCCATACAGTCAAACCTCAATATTTTTGCTCAACATACTCATTTTGAAGTATTATTCATCATTTTATCAAGGTTTGATCATGATTCATCAAGGATTTCTCACAATTCATCAAAACTTAAAAGTTGCTAAATTAGGGTTTTGCAGGAAAAGTAATCAACCTTTGACCAAGCATAACTTTCTCATACTTTATTATAAATGACCCATACAAAGATCATTTTGAAGAGGATTAAATTCCCTACAATTCATCTTCATCTCCGAAGTTCAAAATATGCACTCCCAAGAAGTTATGAATTTGGACATTATAGGTCATTTTGAAAAGTTAACAAAAACACCTTTTTTGTCAAAGATTCATACATGAACATGGAAGACTCAATTGATATGAGAGCAAAATGGTTGCTTAGAGGACATCTTTATCTTTCTAAAAAGTCCAAGAACACTCTCATAGAGTCAAAATTGAAGGAGTTATGCATTGGTGAAGTTGACCTTTTTTGCAAAATTGCCAAAAGTCAAATATGCCTCAAATTGCAATTTTTGTCAAATGGGCCCAACTTTTTGTGCTTGTATTGAGTTTGAAACATGGTCTACGAGCCATGACCCTTCCCACTTGCCCTTGTTTTATTTTTGTCATTTATTTTGATTTTTATTTCAATTAAATCAAATTAAATCCAAATAAAATCATGAAAATACCAAAATCATTTAAACCTTGAGATTTTGTGCATATTTCAGGTCCATGAATAGCTGGAAATGGAATCAAATCGTGCAAGGCTTGTTTGTACACAAAATATTAATTTTTGGCTTGTTTTGGAAAGATTTTCAAGAGAATCAAATCTTGATCAATCACCTTAATTGAAGAAGATTTGAAACAAATTTGTAAACCTAATTCACTCAAGGCTACATATAGAATGTTTGCAGACCAAATGCACAAGGGTTAGAGGCGTGTAGAGTGAAGAACAACTTTCAAAAAATCAAAGAAAAGTGGTAATCTGATTTCATAGTTCCAAGCTACCTCAAGCCTTCCAAGCTATCTCATTTGCTTCCTGGGTGTTTAAGGAGTCTATACCAATCACCAACAAGTGTTTTCGTGCCCAGAAACGCAATGTAAGTGCTTCACGACATCCCTCTCTTTTTAAAATCGAATCTCATGAATTTGACATTGTTAGCGTGATTGGTTTATATATTTTGAATCCTTGAAGCATTTGCAAGCTATTGGTAATGATTAATTGCATTTTTGCTAACCATAAAGAGATCCACCATTGTTAGGTTTTCTTGGTTCGTTTTAGGGTTTTCGTATGCAGGTAAAATTGGCCTAAAAGAGAGGTACCATGATGTTCACAAGACCAAGACGAATTGGTCTGTGGCATTAGTTTTCGTTTATCATGCTTGTAGGTGATTCTGGAAACACGCAGGGGCTATAGCTACAAACATTTATCTGTAGGTAAAAGTCTTGACTTTTACCAACGGAGAGAGGAAAAAGAAGGGTGGCGTGGCACCCCCTGATTGGCCCATTTGAAAATTTGCATGCTGGAAAGTTAATGTGTTGTGTTTTTCAATATAATCATTATTTTTATCTATTGTATAACATAAGCGCGTTGGTTCAGTTGGTCAGTGGGAGAGAGAAAAAACGAAAGGGCCTGGGTTCGATCCCCAGGTCCCCTTGTTCTTCAATATTATTTTTCTATACATGTTTCCATGCGTAGGCTTCTAGGATATCCACCATATGCCATCAACTTGCAACCACTGGATCTAAAGCAAATCAAATTCAACGCTTGGCATGTGAGGGTCTACCAAAGGCCTAGTCAAACATGCAACATTGGAACTAGGAGGGTCAACATGGACCAAGGTTTTTGGGCCCAGAATTGCTATGGACACCCCTCAATTTCTAGCATACCAGACCCAATTCTTTCTTTTCTTTTATATTTTCTCTTATTTATTTATTTTTGATTATTTATTTTCTCACATAAAAAATAATTCTTTTTTACAAAAAACTCATAAAAACCAATTTCATCAAATTTGGGTTTTTTTTTATATATTTTGTCAAAATTAATTTAATTAGTTTAATTAAATTTTAGGGTAACTTTAATTCTTTTGTAAATAAATTAAAACAAATTAGAAAATTAGGTTTATTTGACTTTAACTTTTATTTTCTTTTCTCAAAATAACAAAAATACAAAAATAGGTCAAAATTAATTAATTTTCTCAATTTAAATTAATTAATAAGTAGGTTTGTACATATTTAATTCAAAACCTTATTTTCTTAAAATAATCAAAAACAACCAAAAAATTATTCTTCTTTCAATTAGGTCTAGACAGGGTCAAAACCCTAATTTTTTCTCATTCTCGTTTCATCGTGCGCATTTATTTATTTTTACAATATTGATGTAACTGCTTATGGGATGTAATAGCTTAATTAGGATCTTTTTTTCGTTTATTTATCATTTTTATGGGTTTTTTAGCTATGCAATTAATCCCCCCCCGAAGCCTTGTAATAGCGTAGTTTTATTTCTCGCATTTTATTTTCCGCAAATATTAACTGTTAGATGTATGATCATAGGGTTGCATGACAAGAATGTATGTTAATTTTAAAATGGTTAGCAAACCCTAAATGTGCAAAGATGATAACTTGAAATCAAATCACTCGCACATGTGCACTCCTAGGGTATACTCTCGCTTCGGTTGCCTTCTGTGATCGGTGGAAATAGAACTGACTGTTTTTAGCTGGTTTTGCGAAATGTCGCGGAAGCAAGAGTTACCACCGTCTTTTATTTTCTCCAACATGGACAGGACAAAAGCACAACAAAATTCCTTATGAGAACGTTTCTCGGTTCGGGAGGTAGATTTATAGAAAGGGAAGGTGTTAGCACCCTTTCTATCTGTGGTTATCCACGGGCTCTTAGATACTTGCTCTTATGTTTTCAAAATGTTTGCTTTTCAAAATGTGAGTGGGTTTGAAAAAGTTTCATTGAAAGATTTCTGAATGACTCTTGTATCTGTCCTCAAGAGTGTTTGAAAAATTTGTTTTGAAAGCTTTTTGAAAGTGTCAGTGTGAAAAGATTTTTGATTTGTTTTTGAAGAGAGAAAGTATCCATGAGTCATCTACCTACCCTAAGGAATTAGGCTGTGTAAAAGTCCTTAAGGTAGTGCCATCCCACCATTGAGAGGTAGGTAGCACCACCGTTGGAGGTGTTCGGGTCAATTCGATTGTAGGTACAGTGTGGTCACCGAAGCAACAGTTAGGACACCTTAGAAGTAACCCTAATGTCCTAGATCCTTTTTAATTCGAGGCAACCGTTTAGAGACAACTGTTTCGAGGTGTTGTACCCCAAATTTTGACCTAAGATACCGTCTTCCATCTGCATTATTCGCATTGCAAGGGTTTTCACATATTTTATCAAATTTTCAAAGCAGTTTAAAAATTCATAACTTTTTCGAGTCGGGAGCTGTTTATTTGTTGAACGCTAAATTTATTAACTGATCAAGACTTAAACAATGTTCATTGATTATTTATTATCTTAAATTCAAATAATTGGAATTTATTTTCGATTATTATGTAATTTAAAGATTTATAAATAACAAAACAAATATTTTGAGAAGAGGTTTATTAATGGGTCAAATAATGTTTATTAATTATTCATTATCCTAAATTTAAATAATGGGAACCTGTTTTCCGTTATTATATAATTTGAAGGTTTATGAATAATGAAATAAACATTTGAAAAGGAGTATATTAATTGATCAAGCAATGTTTATTTGATTATTTATTGTTCTAAATTTAAATAGCTGAAATTCTATTTTTCAAGTTATTATAATTTAGAAGAATTAAAAATAATAATAAAATAAATAATTGAAGTTATTAATTGATCAATGATGTTTATTTATTTGTTTATCATTTTAAATTTAAATGATTGGATTTGATTTTCAATCATTATATAATTTAAGGAATTATAAACAATAAATAAATAATTGGAAAGAAAAAGAATTAATTGAGAAATAATAGAATTTTTATTCACTTTATTCTATTTATTACAATTGTCATTTAAATGTTGTGTTATTACAAAATATTTATAAAGACAATTACACAAATGCTTAAAGTAAAATAAAAAGCTATTTTTCTAAATTCTAATTCTAATCTTCTATCCAATGCTTTTGTCTGCTCATTTAAATTTTACCTGCAAAAAACGATTAAAAGAAAAGTCAGAATTGAATAAATAATTAAAATGCAGAAAATAAATTTAATGTTCATCATTAAAAGCAAACGGCCGGAATCAGTTTGCCCTTTTTGCAAATCGCGGGATTTCTCCCGGTTCACAAAAGGGAGGAATTTTTATGAATGCATAATTAAAAAATAGCACATTTCAAAATCAATTGCATTTTTATCAAAAAGCCCACTGCATATTTCAAATATGCATAAATTCAATTTTTGGTCAAAACTGCATAAACCATACAAAACAGCATATGCAAGTTCACAAACAAAAGCTAACGTTAACCTGCATCCTTATAGGAGAATAACATAGGCTCCCATGCAAGACAAAAGAAGAATTATGCAGTATTAGACAATGTATGCAAGCAATATATGTTTCCATTTTTCATCATATTCCAGCCTGTTTGCTTTTTCAGACAGCAGTACAAGATATCACATTTATGTATCATTTATGTACTTGAGAGAGAAGAGAGAAGAGTTTCAGTTTTGCAGGTTTTGATTTAAGCATGAAATAGGAATAAAGTCAAAATCACATGTAGCAGCATAGGTGCAAGCATCAGGAAAATATAATAAGATATTCAACCTGATACCAGGATGGGAGGCAACGAATATAATATTACCAAATCCCTTCAAATATAAGCAGAGTTCACAACCTGTAAAAGAGGAGGCCCCCACCACCAAAAAACCTTAAAACACATAACCTGCTTGATAACCTGGAAGAAAACTATTCAAAGTTATAACATAAGGCAAAAATCACAAAACCTACATCTAAACCTTTCAAAAACCATAGCATATCTCTACACAGAACCTACATCTACACTATTCCAAAACCATAGCATATGGTTAAATCACATAACCTACTGCTAAATCATTTTGCATAGCATATTGCTAATCACATAACCTGCATACTGTATCAAAACCATAGACAAAACAGTATAATCCAAAACCACAAAAAAACCAATTATTCAATATTCCAACCAGTTTTTAGACGAAGAAGAAGAGAAGAATTAGTAGCAGAAAGCAAAGAACGAGGAATCTTCGGAGCTTACCTGACTTCGCCGGAATCGTACCGTCGGACTAGCTCCGACCATGTGAGTTTCTTCAGTTTTTTCGCATAAATCTTTATACCATTGTGTTGCCTTTGTCTCACTAGATAATAATCCTCTCTCAATTTCCTGAAATCATGTAAAATGGCCATTTAATATCATTGCGAATCATCAATACATCAATCCCTATTTAACACCGGCAATAACTCGATTGATAAATTTCAAAATTCAATAATGTCGCAAGACCAACGCAATCATATAACATGCTATTAATTTAAAGCCAATTTGAGGTAATATAGGAAATTCACAAACCTTTTTTTAACACAAACCACATGATATTTCTTAAGTTCAAATTACAAGTAAAAAATACAAACCACACAAAGCAGCCATTAATAACATTAGTATTTATAACACTTCATAGATCATCACTCCAGGAGAAAATGTCAAAAAGAAGAATAACTGCATAGGCTGGTGGTTAACATCTGAACCTCCTGTCAAAATCCTAAAACATCTCTATACATCTGAATCATGACACTAACTAACACCAATGAAATTACATGAAATATATTTAAAAAAAATGCAAGTTAACTAAAAGGAAACATTCTTACATATGTTTTATACCAATGCATACTAACCTTTGAAATGCATTTTACTAACTAAACACATTCCTTACGACGGTGCGGTTAGAGAAAGTTAATATCACCTGAAGCTGAAATCTAATATAAGACTAGATTTGATGTCAATCATGGCAAGTATGTGCTCTCAACAACATTCCAGACCGAGAAGAAACTAGGTGGATTGCGGGATCGAATGATAAACCATCATGTTGTTATCAACGGCAGCATTTGATGAAGATGCACCTCCTTTCGCTGTTTGAAAAAAGGAACGTATTATTAGCTTTTGCAAATCAGTGACAGATTTTTCTTTTACTAAAAAACAAAAAACATAACAACAATTAACCGCATCTTACCTCTCGAGGCCATTGTGAGCGCATCGCCTTTTCTGGTCACCCTACAATCGCATACCCTTACATTCAATTCCATCTTCGTACACCCTTAACCACTATCATCATTCCGCTAGCTACCCTCCATCTTTAACCCGAACAACTGCTTTCCTCTATCAATCATCATCTTGAGTGAAAATGTTACTTCAGGTTTCAAATTGAAGAATGTATCTTCATCCAAGAACAGAATTAACGACAGAGATAATGTGGGCAGAGTGAGACAGTTGAATTTGAGTGAGAATAAAAACAAAGGAAAAAGGAAATCTAAAACAACAACGATCAGTTCTAACGGAGAAATCAAAATCAAATTAGGGAATTAGGGATTTCAGAAACCTAAATACTCACTTGCCTTGTTTTTTTCAAACCTCCAACTACGCAATCCCTAAAATTCCAATCGTGTGCGCGACGTTGCTTGGACCTCCGTTGATGCGGCCATCATCTCTGTCATCGTAACCGCTCTCCAATTTCCGACAACCACAATTTTCATCATCCTCGCTGTGACCCAGTTCTTTGTTTCCTCGTGAGAATCGCTGAGAGTTGGCATTTGTTTATCAGTTTGGGCGGATTAGTTTGTGAATCAAAGAGAGAAAGAGACGCGTGGAACGATCTAGCGTTTTTCGGATCCAGCAGCGGCGGCCATGGCACAGCGTTCCAAGGGTTTCTTTTTCGTTACAGCTTTGTGTCTCTTTCTTGGGTTTGGATCCTCCATGACCCGCTCCACTCCCCTCAACCCAGCTCAATTCCTTTTTTAGCTTAAGCCCATTCTATTTGATATTCACACCCCATCTTTTATTTGCTATTTAGTTAATTCTATTCATTTTCTTAACTTATTTTAATTTAGATTAATTAGTTTCTTAGAAATAACATATAGTTTTAATTAAACAATTTTAATATTTTATCCAAATCTTATTAGTTTAAGTTTTAATTTAGTAAATCAAAATAAGAGATGTAACTTAAAACATTTTTTAATCATTGACTAATTTTATTAATTTAAACTCTTAGGATTTAATTTAGTAATCTTAGTATTTTTTTTAAAATTAGACTTAAGTTAGTAGCATTAAGTTTTAATTTAATTTAATTTAAAGAATTCTTAAAAGTAATACTTTTTATTTATATTAAAAAAAAGACATAAAAAAAATAGAAACATATAAAACCTAAAAAACATTTCTATTAATTCTCATTACTTTTTATCCATGTTAAAATGCGTAACCAATTAAAACATTTTTCTCTTCACATATTAAACAAAATCATATAAAAATGCATGTTCACACTTAATTGTTGTACGTCATTATCCGCATAATTTTCTGTCAATTATTTCATCGTACTTGATTATCCTGTTTGCACCAATCCAAAGGGAATTGTCTAATTTTTGTTGACTTCATGTCCTCAAAAAACGATCGAGCGAATACTCTCATTCATTAAAAACTTAGGATAATTCTTCCTCAAATATTCACCCTTCTTCAAAATTTCAACCTTTTCAAAACTTATACCCTTTAAGCAAAAACTTCGACATTAGGTCGTCGCATCTTCAAAAAAACCGTCTGTATCCCTTTTTCGGTCAAAACGATTTATTTTCAATCAAGCGATCAATTTTAAATAAAACAGATATTTCAAAAGGTTCCTATAGAGTACTATAGATGCATTGGGTGCTAATACCTTCCCATTGTATAACCAACCCCCGAACCATAAGATCTCTTTTCAAAAACGCTTTGTATTTGTATTCTTATTTACATTGCATATTTAGGGTTTTATTTCGCTCTTTTCCCTTTTCCTTTGGAAACAATAAAGCGCGGTGGCGACTCTTGCTTTTGCGAGACGAATTAATCAATAATTCGATCTCCGATTTACCCCGCTACATTTTTTATCGCTACAGAATTGGCGACTCTGCTGGGGAAAGATTGACCTCTTGCTGGTCCATCCCTAAGTGGGTTAAGCCTAATTTGTTTTATCTGTTTACTATTATTTGATTTGCTTGATTATATGTTTAAATTGGGGTTATTTGGGTTTTTTGCAAAGGACGAATCCTACACCCGGATTAAGCAACACTTAAGGAATAGGACGGGCGGTATAGTCATGTTAACTTTGAGGGAGTAATCCCGAAGAAGGAGGCATGAGATTCCCCACTCAATGGAAGGCCCTCTTGAACTTAATATTTGTTTATCGAGTAATCGGGAAGACGTTATTATTTTCGACCTAGGAGCCCGAGAAGTTGAGGACCGTAGAACCCTAACCCATCTTGGCCTTTTTAGGTGTAGCGCGGAGACTATAACGGAGTAATTCGGAAGTAGTTGTTACGCGATGCTACGCTCGGACGAGTTTCTCTTGAGAATATTGCTAATTATCGAGTAATCAAGACGTTGGCAATATCCGAAGGAGGAATGTAGACTCCGGGAACTCTTAGAACCTTGTTCTACAGGTGTGATTAAACCCTTAGTACATACCTTGGGGATGTTTTTACCCTTGACTCCATGCTCGTGACGTGGAACCTTTCGACTTTATTTGTGACCTTGCTTGTGGTTGTTGCATAGCCATGCATTCATGCATCCATAAAACCCTTTTCACTGGACTTCGAAGGAATTTGGAGGTCTTTCTTTGTAAACATCACAAGTTTCGTCAAACTCAATGGATCTTGGGTGTTGATAGGGCGAAAACCCTAATCCACCAAAATGGATGATTGATCTTGATGATAACTTGATCAACGTTTGGAGCCAATTTAAAATTCATCTTCTATCTTCATATTTGGATGTTTACAACTTAACATCTTGAGTTCTTTGAAAAGTCAAATAAAATTCTCTTTTGCATATCATACATCATTCTGCATTTTCTTTGTTTCACTTTCAAAAGTCTCTTTCCGAGTCTTATTTTTCCTTTGGTCTCACCAGTACAACACTGACGCTAAGAGAACAATGGAGAATATCAAGCAAGAGGTTTCTGAACTCCGCAGGGAGGTGACTATTTTGAAAGCTGGTTTGGATCACTTAACTGGTTTGGTTGAAATTCTGATTTCCGCCCAAGTCAATCCTTCTAGGGGGGAGGAAGCAAGGATAAAAGTCTTCACGGAGACTCTAAAATCATTCCCTCATGAGAAAGTGATGGTTAATGCACCTGATGACTTTCCTGACAAGGTGAATGTGGGAGTGCGTCTAGAAGAAGATGTCGGAAAGAGATGTCTATATGAAGTAGGTAGCGCAGCTAATGGTGTGAAGAAGTTTGATAATGACTTTTCCAAGAAGAGAACCAGAAGAAATAATCATCATCAGAATCATCACGTTCATCAACAGAATCAGCGAGTTCCTAATCAGAGGAAAACCCAGTTTGATTCAATTCCAATCACCTATACAGAGTTGTTCCCTATCCTGATGCAGAGGAATTTGGTTCAGACCCGACCTCTACCGAAGGTTCCTAAGAAGATACATTGGAACTACAAAGCTGATTTGGCTTGTACTTTTCATCAGGGTGCTCGTGGGCATGACTTGGAGGGTTGCTTCGCTTTGAAGGTTGAAGTTCAGAAGTTGGTCCGAAGTGGTATCTTGTCATTCAAGGACGTTGGTTTTGAAGTTCAAATCAAACAGGCGCCGAAGAGTAAACACGATTGAGGGTGACTTTGAGTTTTGAAGATGTTTTCGGTAGTTCAAGTGGAAAGCCTTCCCAGATTATTAACTTGTTTCTGCTTTTGTAGCTTTTCTATTTATCGAAACATTGTTTGCATGTAAGAACTTGTTTGCGTCTGAATGATTATTTTAATACAATGAGTATGTTTGTCTTGAAGAAATTCATTCGTTTCACTCATATTTGTTTTCAAATTGTAAATTTCTTTTTGCATTATGATGCCAACTTGCTGACCATTCTCTTGCCTAGGCAGAGATTGAAGGGGGGATGATGATCTAAAGAACACAAAATCTTTGGTTGCATGCTTTTGAATAAAATCTTGTTGATGATGTACAGGCATTGTTTCAAATCCCTAAACACCGGAGATATAAGGAAGATAATCCCTTGCTAACCCCTTTTGAGCCTTTGAAGCAGAAGTTTCTTTTCTATACGAAAAAACCTTGAATTTTGACCTGGGGCAGGGTAGCTTTCAGTTAATCTGATTGAGTGTTCAAAATTCGCAAGGAAGATGTTACCGTCACAAAATCCTTTGAGAGATGAACACTCATGTTGAATTAACCGAACATAGAGTTGGAGAACATCATGAAGAATGGGTGGGCACCAAATATTTTGAGCCTTAAAATCTTTTTCTAAAAAACCCATGAATCGGACCACATTACAACCTTCAAAAGTCCTAATTGAAGCAAGGTTATTTTGAAAGCATATTTCAATGAGATAGTGTTCCTGACTCCCATGATTGTTCTAAACAATTATGTTGGTATCATATGTTTTTCCTATACAAAAATAAATGATGCTCTAACTCGCAAAATTTGTGCGATGTCTTTTCAAAATCTCCAAGACTTACATAACTGTTGCATTAGAATTTTCATTCTCATAATAAACTTTTCTAACTGCAAAACATTTGTTTGATATCAAGGAAGCTCACATAAACACCAGTGATGAGTTTACCCTTTTAAGGCTTGGAACTATGTTGAGTAATTGGAGAATCAATTCAAGAAAATCATATCCAGGGGCATGTCAGTTGAAGACCTTAAGCATGGACAGGTTGCTTCCCCTAGTTGTTGCTTTTCCCAACTTGTTTGCTCGTTTGGGGCAAAATTCGAAGACTTTGTTGCGCCGACTACAGTCAATCCGGGGCAATCACGTCAAGATTGGATGATTTCCTCTAAAGTTTGAAGACACCAGAGCATGGTGAATTCCAGGTCTCTTGTAAACCTTCTTGAGACGCCTTCTCCTCATCAACCATTTTGCTTGGGGCAGTTGAGAAGTGAAGCTATTCGAAAGAATCGTCGTGCATCATGCAGCTCTTCAACAGTGAGTTTGGGGCATCCAATTTGGTCCCAGGGGCAATCCAGATTTGTCAAGATATGTTTTCAGAGGGTGGTGTTCCCAGTATCTCCAGCTAAGCATGACTCTTTCCAGCTGAAGCATTAGTTCGTGTCGTTATCCTTTCAATGGGTTGTCGACGTTAGAAGACTGGACTTTGGGTTTTCTACTTGAAGTATCTTCCTCTCCAAGAGATTTGAGATTTGTAGGATGACTTTGCTCCAGTGATGGCGTTTGTCTTCTATCTCCAGTGATGTTCCCCTCCTTTTGAGATTAGCCGAGCGCCGGGTTGTACTGTGATGTCGTATCATCTTCTGTCCATCTCCCCTGTCGTTTTTGTCAGCATGCACATGACATTCATTCACACTTGCATCATGCACGCACAGTTGTATTTGTTGATGTCATTGAGTTCGTACACCTTGTTTGTGTCTTTTCAAATAGCACATTTGATCTTTCCAAATAGAGTTCCAACTTAAGCTTAAAGTGCGCCTCCTTTCTAATTCCCCAACTGAGCTAATCCTCGTGGATGATTTTTGATTTAGCTTACCTTATCCATTTCTGGATAGGATAATTTCCCCAATCGAGTTACTTTCTCATTGGGAGGAGTCTTGTTTGACTGCTTTCTCTCTGGTTATTCCTGGATGAAGTGGCTGCCTCTTGCATAGGCTATACTCTTTGATTTTCCCCAGTGAGTTTGCGACCAAGACGACTGGTGCATTTATTTTGCACATTTAAGTATTTGATCTCCTCGGGAAGGATTGATTCAGGGTTCTCTTTGATGAAGATTTTATTCTCTGCCAATATCATCGCAGTTTCCTTCCGAATTATTTTGGAAAACGACAAGCGTTAGCTCTTCACGAGCAACTTGTACGTTAATTTTCGAAAGCGCCGAGCAGCAGTTCTTCATGAGCTACTAGTGCGTCATTTTATCTTTTCGAAAGCGCCGAGCAGCAGTTCTTCATGAGCTACTAGTGCGTCATTTTACTTCTTTTGAAAGCGCCGAGCAGCAGTTCTTCATGAGCTACTAGTGCGTCATTTTATCTTTTCGAAAACGCCGAGCAGCAGTTCTTCATGAGCTACTAGTGCGTCATTTTATCTTTTCGAAAGCGCCGAGCAGCAGTTCTTCATGAGCTACTAGTGCGTCATTTTATCTTTTCGAAAGCGCCGAGCAGCAGTTCTTCATGAGCTACTAGTGCGTCATTTTTATTTTTCTGAAAGCAACAAGCAGCAAACTCTTCATGAGTTACCAGTACGTTATTACTTTTCTGGAATACAACAAGTGGTAGCTTCTTTATTTGAGCAACTTGTTTGTTATTGGTATTTTCTTTGGACGGCAAGCGGTGGTCTCTTTATTTGAGCAACTTGTACGTTATTTCTTTTCTGAACGACAACAAGTGGCAACCTCTTTATTTGAGCAACTTGTATGTTATTGTTATTTTCTTTGGACGACAACAAGCGGCAGCTTCTTTATTTGAGCAACTTGTTTGTTATCAGTATTTTCTCTGGACAACAACAGATGGCAGTTTTCTTTATGTGAACAACCTTCGTATCTACAGTCTTATTACCTCAGCGTTAATGAGTATACCTCTGAAATCTCGCAGAGAAAGTCTGTTACGAATCGATACCTCCAGAAGTCGGTAATCCGTTATCAGCAATTTTGTTACTCTCTGTCCGCCTTCGACCTTGAGTTGCGAACTCACTGTTTTGGATCAATGATCTGTTATGGCCTATGTAAGATGCCCTCTTTGTTAGGGTTAGAGGTTGTGTTCCCTCGTTTTTTTTATTCGCTGTCAGGAGTCTGTCGTTTGAAGTCGATAGCTTGTTTCCCCAGTAGCGTATAATTCATGTCTCTGTGTTTTGTTGGTGTCCGATTCCTCCAACATTTGTCTTGTTTCATACAATATTTTTCTCTGTGAATTCAAGCACTACATTCATATCACCGCATGATGACGGCATCTTAGGACAAAATTTGTGTAATTATGTATTTAAGTACCTTCAATCTCGTCGAGACGAAGACTTTAATCTTCATATCTCCGGATAGAAGGAACTTAAATAGGGGCAGCTGTTGTACCCCAAATTTTGACCTAAGATACCGTCTTCCATCTGCATTATTCGCATTGCAAGGGTTTTCACATATTTTATCAAATTTTCAAAGCAGTTTAAAAATTCATAACTTTTTCGAGTCGGGAGCTGTTTATTTGTTGAACGCTAAATTTATTAACTGATCAAGACTTAAACAATGTTCATTGATTATTTATTATCTTAAATTCAAATAATTGGAATTTATTTTCGATTATTATGTAATTTAAAGATTTATAAATAACAAAACAAATATTTTGAGAAGAGGTTTATTAATGGGTCAAATAATGTTTATTAATTATTCATTATCCTAAATTTAAATAATGGGAACCTGTTTTCCGTTATTATATAATTTGAAGGTTTATGAATAATGAAATAAACATTTGAAAAGGAGTATATTAATTGATCAAGCAATGTTTATTTGATTATTTATTGTTCTAAATTTAAATAGCTGAAATTCTATTTTTCAAGTTATTATAATTTAGAAGAATTAAAAATAATAATAAAATAAATAATTGAAGTTATTAATTGATCAATGATGTTTATTTATTTGTTTATCATTTTAAATTTAAATGATTGGATTTGATTTTCAATCATTATATAATTTAAGGAATTATAAACAATAAATAAATAATTGGAAAGAAAAAGAATTAATTGAGAAATAATAGAATTTTTATTCACTTTATTCTATTTATTACAATTGTCATTTAAATGTTGTGTTATTACAAAATATTTATAAAGACAATTACACAAATGCTTAAAGTAAAATAAAAAGCTATTTTTCTAAATTCTAATTCTAATCTTCTATCCAATGCTTTTGTCTGCTCATTTAAATTTTACCTGCAAAAAACGATTAAAAGAAAAGTCAGAATTGAATAAATAATTAAAATGCAGAAAATAAATTTAATGTTCATCATTAAAAGCAAACGGCCGGAATCAGTTTGCCCTTTTTGCAAATCGCGGGATTTCTCCCGGTTCACAAAAGGGAGGAATTTTTATGAATGCATAATTAAAAAATAGCACATTTCAAAATCAATTGCATTTTTATCAAAAAGCCCACTGCATATTTCAAATATGCATAAATTCAATTTTTGGTCAAAACTGCATAAACCATACAAAACAGCATATGCAAGTTCACAAACAAAAGCTAACGTTAACCTGCATCCTTATAGGAGAATAACATAGGCTCCCATGCAAGACAAAAGAAGAATTATGCAGTATTAGACAATGTATGCAAGCAATATATGTTTCCATTTTTCATCATATTCCAGCCTGTTTGCTTTTTCAGACAGCAGTACAAGATATCACATTTATGTATCATTTATGTACTTGAGAGAGAAGAGAGAATAGTTTCAGTTTTGCAGGTTTTGATTTAAGCATGAAATAGGAATAAAGTCAAAATCACATGTAGCAGCATAGGTGCAAGCATCAGGAAAATATAATAAGATATTCAACCTGATACCAGGATGGGAGGCAACGGATATAATATTACCAAACCCCTTCAAATATAAGCAGAGTTCACAACCTGTAAAAGAGGAGGCCCCCACCACCAAAAAACCTTAAAACACATAACCTGCTTGATAACCTGGAAGAAAACTATTCAAAGTTATAACATAAGGCAAAAATCACAGAACCTACATCTAAACCTTTCAAAAACCATAGCATATCTCTACACAGAACCTACATCTACACTATTCCAAAACCATAGCATATGGTTAAATCACATAACCTACTGCTAAATCATTTTGCATAGCATATTGCTAATCACATAACCTGCATACTGTATCAAAACCATAGACAAAACAGTATAATCCAAAACCACCAAAAAACCAATTATTCAATATTCCAACCAGTTTTTAGACGAAGAAGAAGAGAAGAATTAGTAGCAGAAAGCAAAGAACGAGGAATCTTCGGAGCTTACCTGACTTCGCCGGAATCGTACCGTCGGACTAGCTCCGACCATGTGAGTTTCTTCAGTTTTTTCGCATAAATCTTTATACCATTGTGTTGCCTTTGTCTCACTAGATAATAACCCTCTCTCAATTTCCTGAAATCATGTAAAATGGCCATTTAATATCATTGCGAATCATCAATACATCAATCCCTATTTAACACCGGCAATAACTCGATTGATAAATTTCAAAATTCAATAATGTCGCAAGACCAACGCAATCATATAACATGCTATTAATTTAAAGCCAATTTGAGGTAATATAGGAAATTCACAAACCTTTTTTTAACACAAACCACATGATATTTCTTAAGTTCAAATTACAAGTAAAAAATACAAACCACACAAAGCAGCCATTAATAACATTAGTATTTATAACACTTCATAGATCATCACTCCAGGAGAAAATGTCAAAAAGAAGAATAACTGCATAGGCTGGTGGTTAACATCTGAACCTCCTGTCAAAATCCTAAAACATCTCTATACATCTGAATCATGACACTAACTAACACCAATGAAATTACATGAAATATATTAAAAAAAAATGCAAGTTAACTAAAAGGAAACATTCTTACATATGTTTTATACCAATGCATACTAACCTTTGAAATGCATTTTACTAACTAAACACATTCCTTACGACGGTGCGGTTAGAGAAAGTTAATATCACCTGAAGCTGAAATCTAATATAAGACTAGATTTGATGTCAATCATGGCAAGTATGTGCTCTCAACAACATTCCAGACCGAGAAGAAACTAGGTGGATTGCGGGATCGAATGATAAACCATCATGTTGTTATCAACGGCAGCATTTGATGAAGATGCGCCTCCTTTCGCTGTTTGAAAAAAGGAACGTATTATTAGCTTTTGCAAATCAGTGACAGATTTTTCTTTTACTAAAAAACAAAAAACATAACAACAATTAACCGCATCTTACCTCTCGAGGCCATTGTGAGCGCATCGCCTTTTCTGGTCACCCTACAATCGCATACCCTTACATTCAATTCCATCTTCGTACACCCTTAACCACTATCATCATTCCGCTAGCTACCCTCCATCTTTAACCCGAACAACTGCTTTCCTCTATCAATCATCATCTTGAGTGAAAATGTTACTTCAGGTTTCAAATTGAAGAATGTATCTTCATCCAAGAACAGAATTAACGACAGAGATAATGTGGGCAGAGTGAGACAGTTGAATTTGAGTGAGAATAAAAACAAAGGAAAAAGGAAATCTAAAACAACAACGATCAGTTCTAACGGCGAAATCAAAATCAAATTAGGGAATTAGGGATTTCAGAAACCTAAATACTCACTTGCCTTGTTTTTTTCAAACCTCCAACTACGCAATCCCTAAAATTCCAATCGTGTGCGCGACGTTGCTTGGACCTCCGTTGATGCGGCCATCATCTCTGTCATCGTAACCGCTCTCCAATTTCCGACAACCACAATTTTCATCATCCTCGCTGTGACCCAGTTCTTTGTTTCCTCGTGAGAATCGCTGAGAGTTGGCATTTGTTTATCAGTTTGGGAGGATTAGTTTGTGAATCAAAGAGAGAAAGAGACGCGTGGAACGATCTAGCGTTTTTCGGATCCAGCAGCGGCGGCCATGGCACAGCGTTCCAAGGGTTTCTTTTTCGTTACAGCTTTGTGTCTCTTTCTTGGGTTTGGATCCTCCATGACCCGCTCCACTCCCCTCAACCCAGCTCAATTCCTTTTTTAGCTTAAGCCCATTCTATTTGATATTCACACCCCATCTTTTATTTGCTATTTAGTTAATTCTATTCATTTTCTTAACTTATTTTAATTTAGATTAATTAGTTTCTTAGAAATAACATATAGTTTTAATTAAACAATTTTAATATTTTATCCAAATCTTATTAGTTTAAGTTTTAATTTAGTAAATCAAAATAAGAGATGTAACTTAAAACATTTTTTAATCATTGACTAATTTTATTAATTTAAACTCTTAGGATTTAATTTAGTAATATTAGTATTTTTTTTAAAATTAGACTTAAGTTAGTAGCATTAAGTTTTAATTTAATTTAATTTAAAGAATTCTTAAAAGTAATACTTTTTATTTATATTAAAAAAAAGACATAAAAAAAATAGAAACATATAAAACCTAAAAAACATTTCTATTAATTCTCATTACTTTTTATCCATGTTAAAATGCGTAACCAATTAAAACATTTTTCTCTTCACATATTAAACAAAATCATATAAAAATGCATGTTCACACTTAATTGTTGTACGTCATTATCCGCATAATTTTCTGTCAATTATTTCATCGTACTTGATTATCCTGTTTGCACCAATCCAAAGGGAATTGTCTAATTTTTGTTGACTTCATGTCCTCAAAAAACGATCGAGCGAATACTCTCATTCATTAAAAACTTAGGATAATTCTTCCTCAAATATTCACCCTTCTTCAAAATTTCAACCTTTTCAAAACTTATACCCTTTAAGCAAAAACTTCGACATTAGGTCGTCGCATCTTCAAAAAAACCGTCCGTATCCCTTTTTCGGTCAAAACGATTTATTTTCAATCAAGCGATCAATTTTAAATAAAACAGATATTTCAAAAGGTTCCTATAGAGTACTATAGATGCATTGGGTGCTAATACCTTCCCATTGTATAACCAACCCCCGAACCATAAGATCTCTTTTCAAAAACGCTTTGTATTTGTATTCTTATTTACATTGCATATTTAGGGTTTTATTTCGCTCTTTTCCCTTTTCCTTTGGAAACAATAAAGCGCGGTGGCGACTCTTGCTTTTGCGAGACGAATTAATCAATAATTCGATCTCCGATTTACCCCGCTATATTTTTTATCGCTACACGAGGCAACTGGATCTTGGACATAAGAGCGACCGCTAAAATGTCCTATACTTGACGACCACGTTTCGAAGGCAACGAGTGAGGCGTACCCTAGAAGTGGTGTGTGTATTGTGTGTTGTTTTCATGTTATGTTTTATCTTTGATCATGGCATCGTGAGCTACGAGTTGTTTTTAATTACCATACATTCTTTCATGCGAGTTTAGCAGTTAGGAGTGCGGGACATTAAATACAGAAAGGTGAAAGCTACGCTATTACAAGGCACGGGACTATACATCGCCAAAATACAAAGACCCGTTTTTGATAAAAATGTGGAAAGTAAAAAAATACCTAATTACTATTACATCCTTGAACAGTTACATAATAATCAATAAGATAATGTGCGAAAAGAATTAAACTGAACGTCCGAGGGCGTTGGACCCTTTGCTTGAAATTAAATTAAATTTAAAACCTAATTAATTATTTAAAGAAAAGAAAGTGTGTTTTTGTATTTATTATGGAAATAAAGAAAAGAATTTAAAAATTAGTAAACAACCCTAATTCTAGATTATTTTAATTATTTAAAGAAAATGTCAAAGTTGACTTAATTTACTAATTAATTAATTTACATATTTGTGTACAAAAATAATAGTAAATAATAATGATAATAACAATTAATAATAATTAATTAAGAAAAAGATAAAAATGTCAAAAATCTAATTCTATGTATTTTTTATTTATTAAGAAAAGAGATTAAATTTTAAACCTAAATTAACTAAATTAGTTATTAGAGTTTATTAAAAATAAATTAGTGAGGAAATTAATAAATAATTAAATATATTTTGTATTTTGATTTTCTGTTTTTATTATGAAAAATTATTTTAGTGAATTAGTGATAACTATAAAAAAAACAATTGAAAGAAATTAAAAGAAAGAAAAGAAAATAATTATGCAAACCAAGGGGGGTGTCTGGCCCAAAGTGGAGGTTTGTTTGAGGAATTCTGGCCCATTAGCACAAGGCCTCGTTGACTTTCAAGAATCATGCACATGCTGTCTGACTGGGGTACACCATGGAATTCACCTTCTGGACACTAGATGGATCTTTGAAGCCACTTGGCAGGCTTAGGCGTGAGGGTGCATGATGGGCCATTGAATGAAAGCTGCACTAGAACGTGTTAAAACAAAAATCATCAATTGTATGGGGGGACCTGGGAATCGAACCCAGGTCCCTATGCTTGCAAGACACGTCCTCCACCATCTGAGCTACCAAGCGCGTTTGTACATATAATGGACAGTAATTATTATGTAAGAAAAACAATCATAGTGGTATAAAACAAAATAAAACGCGCCAGATTTGAACTACCCAACCATGCACTGCCACGCTATCTCCTTCTTCGTTTGTACCTGTAAACATAAACAAGATAGCGGGGGTTTTAAACCCCCACTAACCATAATAGTGAAAAATAGCGAATAGAAGAGGAGACCATATAAAAAAAGCGCGAGGGTCTCAATGAATTCGTCTTGTTGCAACGAATTTGCCCATATAGGTTTTGAGGTCCAATTTTACAGTACAAGGAAAACCCCAATATGGAAGCTCTGAAACCCTAATATTCTTCAATGGTGGATTTCGATTTAGGAAGATTTAGCACAATTAAACTATATCAAGAGCTTCAGGAAGGTGTCAGCAACATAAATCAATAATCAAAACATAACAATGATGCATAGAAATTAGAATTCGATTATGGAAATATTTGTTAAAATCGTGACTCTGTTCTACCGTTTCCTTGGGTATGAGAGCTTGTTCTTGATGATAGTAGCTTCCTGGGGACTTAGGCAAGATGTTTTAATCACTTTTAGGCCTTGAATCCACCTGCAAATAGGATTTCAGTTTCACAATTTTCTTGGAATTTTTGCAAATTGGTTATGGAGTTTTCAGCAGCTTTCACGCGTGTCTTTGAGTAGGGTTTCCCTCAGCATATGTATGTGATGTAAATTAGGTCAAAACCTTGGCCCAAAATTCCATGAATTAATGTTTCAAATCCTTGATTTTCAATCATGTAATTTTCAATCTTTTTCCATGAAAACCTTGCCAATTATGGAAGATCTTGTCCCCTTGAGTGATGCACGAAATCTTTAGCATGTGTGGAGTGTATTTGCTTCATAAAAAGATTTGACAACCATGCTTTGATATTTTTCTACAATTAAAACCAATTAAATTAATTAATAATAATAAAAATTCAATTAATTAATTAAAAATAAGAAAATAAATCATTTTAAGTTCAATGGGTCGTGCATAGGCTTTGGGTAATGATTCAAGAAAGAATTTGAGGCCCATTAGCAAAATTGAAGCTTTTTAGGCAAAGTTGACTTTTGAAAGTTCCCAAAAATTTCCCAACTTCTCCAATGCATATCTTGCTCGATTTTGAAGCTATGATCATGTTCTTGGACATTTTGGAAAGGTCTTGAAGTCCTCTAACCAATGCCTTTTGTCCCATGTCATTTTGATTTACCAATATCAAATTATGGTCTTTGACTTAAAGTGCCTTTTTGTTGACTTTTGAAAATGACCTATAATGTTGAAATTGATAACTTTTTGTGAGAGCATTTCTTGGACTTGGAGTGTGAAGATGAGTTGTAGGAAATGTCATCCCCTTCAAAATGAGCTTTGGATGGGATTTTTATGATAAACCATGAAGAAGTTATGCCTTGGTCAATTTGCAGTTGACTTTTCACCTGTCCAAAAATAGAAACTTTTGCATCTTGAGACTTTTTGAGCCATGCTTGTGGAATCATGATCAAGAGTTGATAAAATGATGATTGTGGATTCAAAATAAGATGTTGACCAAAATTTTTGACTTTTGACTGCCAAATGACCATTTTGCCCCTGTAGTTGACTGTGGAGCATTTAGGGTTTTTGACTGTGCAACTTGATGCTGTGAGTCTTGAAACTTGACATATGGATGCTTGACAATGTATGTAGGCATATGGGACTTGATTGGACCCTTGAAAACCTTAATTTCTTTGCAAGAACCAAAACCCTAATCTTGACTGTGTTAGGAGGCAATTGGACTGTGCAACCCTTGAGAGATTTTGAAGCTTGATCTTGCCAAATCTTGCAGAATATGGGAGGGCAAATTTTGGGGTACAAAAATTGCCCCTGTTCAATCTTCTTAGACCTGAGGATGTAGATTGGTTGGTGTGGCTTTCGTGATCCGAAGGTGGAAGATGATTGAACACTAGAGTGCCCAGAAATTTGCACTCATATAGTAGAGTGTTAGCAGTGTGATGTAGGGAATGGGCTTACAGATGCCATTTGGAGGAATGAGGGATAGGAGGATGGGCTTAAAGATTCCATATGGACCGTTGGTATGTGGATGGGCTTATAGATGCCATCTAGGTGTCGATCGCGTAAGAGATTCCTTAGCGAGAACTTGCGTACCTGAGAAAGAAAGATAATTACCTGGCCTGTTACCGGTGTTGATCTTTAAACTCTTTACGTAGATGTGCCATGGCTAGATACAGGTATCGAATCTTTAAACTCTTCAGACGTTCCCTGGCAGGATACAGGAATCGAGTCCGGAAATAGTCGTCAACAGATACACCCTAACAGGATACAGGAATCGGATCTTCAAACTCTTCAGACGTGCCCTGGCAGGATACAGGAATCGAGTCCAGAAAATAGTCGTCAACAGATACACCCTGGAAGGATACAGGAATCGGATCTTCAAACTCTTCAGACGTGCCCTGGAAGGATACATGAATCGAGTCTGGAAAATAGTCGTCAACAGATACACCCTGGCCAGATACAGGAATCGGATCTTCAAACTCTTCAGACGTGCCCTGGCAGGATACAGGAATCGAGTCTGGAAATAGTCGTCAACAGATACGCCCTGGCTGGATATTGGAATCATATCTTCAAACTCTTCAGACGTGCTCTGGCAGGATACAGGAATCGAGTCCGGAAAATAGTCATCAACAGATACACCCTGGCAGGATACAGGAATCGGATCTTCAAACTCTTCAGACGTGCCCTGGCAGGATACAGGAATCGAGTCCAGAAAATAGTCGTCAACAGATACGCCCTGGCTGGATACAGGAATCGGATCTTCAAACTCTTCAGACGTGCCCTAGCAGGATACAGGAATCGAGTCCTGAAAATAGTCGTCAACAGATACGCCCTGGATGGATACAGGAATCGGATCTTCAAACTCTTCAGACGTGCCCTAGCAGGATACAGGAATCGAGTCCGGAAAATAGTCGTCAACAGATACGCCCTGGCTGGATACAGGAATCGGATCTTCAAACTCTTCAGACGTGCCCTGGCAGGATACAGGAATCGAGTCCGGAAATAGTCGTCAACAGATACGCCCTGGCTGGATACAGGAATCAGATATTCAAACTCTTCAGACGTGCCCTGGCAGGATACAGGAATCGAGTCCGGACATAGTTGCTCACAGATATGCCCTGGCTAGATACAGGTATCGAATCTGGAATTGCGACAGTTGATAGTAATCATCTTTGTATTGACTTTTGCCCTGAAAAGACAAAACGTTAGTTGTATGCAATGCCATGATGTATGAAATGCATGACGTTCTCAAAATAAATGAGATTGTATGTTCGTGATGCGTATGTGTATGCTATAATGTATGCAGATGTGATGTTTATGACTGTATTTTTGTCTAGGAAAATAAATCCTTGACGGGTGCCGGGAAGTTAACTCCTGGGCTGATGTTGAAGAGTAGAGTTCTTCGTTTCCGCTGGGGATGATGGTTGCAAGTATAAACCTGTAGGAGAAGATGACTCCGTTGGGGAATAAGCTTGGTGAAGACATTACTCTGCGGGGAATGCTCTGTGGGAAGAGAGGCACTTTGCTGAGATGTTGATGATAACTCCGCTGGGGATACCATTGATAAGTTTTGTTGGGAAGATTTGATGAACTCCACTGGGGGATAGGAAGAACTTCGCCGAGGACGGTCTTTCTGTGGTAATTAGCTGAGGATAACCCAGTTATAGGCTCTGGTGGGGGATAAACTTCTGAATAAAGTCAGGGAGAGGCTTTTGCACTCTGCGGGGGACAAGCTTCCAGAATATACTGGGGATAAGCTTCCAGAAATCTACTGGGGAGATTGATTCAACTCTCCTGGGAAGACTTTTGAATTATACTGGGGAAATGGCTCCACTGGGGTGTCTGGTATTCCGCCGAGGAACAATCTTATATCAAGACTGCCGGGGATGCTTACTTAGGAACATCTGTATACTCCGCTGGGGAATATTGAGATTTTCTGGGGATACCCAACTTCCTTAAGGCTGACAGTAGACTAACTCTGCTCGGGGGAGAGTATTGTTGAACCTGTCTTACTCTGCGGGAAGTGAAGGTATCTTGATTACATTCTTCAACCGAACTTACCTTGGTACCTTGGTGTTGGCTGAAGATTTCGATAATATTATTTAGAAGCCAAAAGAGATAAACGTTCTGATCGAAATGGAATTAAACGCCATATTTCGAAGTTGCAGAAGCAGTGTTTCGAATAAGGGTGTCAAAGCGTGAAGCTTCGAACGGCAATTATGGGAACATAGTTAAAGGAGTCTCGGAACAACAGCGAGGCTGTGTTTGGGAAGAACGCTCGAAATAGAGAGACACCAAAAGCATTTAAAATTCAAATGGAAGCGGGACTTTCAAAGTTTGAAAGTTATGTGTTGGAGCATTTGGGGACACGTGGAAAGATGAAAGAAGCATTGTCTTGCATGTTCGAAACGTGGCATAATCCTGTAGCGAGACCGTTAGGGTCGAATTAGTATAAATAGAAGTCTTAGTATTAGGATTTCGGTGTGTCATATCTGTTATACAAAATACTCAATAACATTCAAACTACCACATGGCAAGGGAAACGAATGCAAGAGAAATGTATGTATGATAGCACCATGTATTTCTAACTTAATGAAAACCTTTTACCATTTCCAGTACTTTCCTCTATTCTTTTTGTCAGGCAACACTTACAAGTTTTCTTATTTACAGTCTTTTCACTTCGAAGTCTTTTCCTCAAAGTTTTACGTTTTACTGTTTTCTTTATATTTCGAGCACTTTATATTTCAGAGAACTGTCACATTTTCCATACCTTTACCTTCAAGTATTGTCCTTCGAGCGCATACTTTTATTTAAAATCATTTACAGATTTCTTGCATTAAACGCTTTTTGCATATTTTAAACTTCTACATTCCAGAAACCTTTTATGTTAAACGTTTTGTAAGTCGAAACCATTTACTTCATTTTTCATGCAGTTATATATGTCTCTACAATCAGCATTACAATTAGCATTTATTCGTATAACTTAGTTTTTATATACATTTTGACTACATTTTTAGACTCGTAGAGAGAGATCGAAGTAAGCCAAACACTTATACAATATCAACCATGAATAATTGTTCGATTGTGAGAGTAACCTTAGTATCCAAGGAGTCCCAGGATCAATCTAGTCGATCCTGTGAGTTACCATAGAGATTGAATAACAGTAAGAAAGATTATTCGATAGTTTGGAAGACTAGCGGTTGTTTACCAGAAATCACTGGAAACAAATTGGCACACCTGGTGGGACCAATAATTGGATATCAGAATTAAGGATTGTCGAGACGTAGCCATTACAAAAACGTAGGAACCTAAGAAGTTTGCTGTTTTATGAACCTGAGAAGTGGTAAGATAACCAACAGCAACCAACCTTTATCCAGAAGAAAACGTTTGGACAAAATGTCTAATTCAGACAATCAACAAGGAGACCAAGGTGGCCCACATGCAACAGGCACTAACGCGTCCATTTCGAGCGGAACATCTAATGTAATCCCTTCGAATGCACAGTCTGTTGCATCTTCAACCAGTAACATAGCCACCAATGGAGTAAGTGGCATATCAACTAATAGTTCGATCTTAGGAAATACTGGAACTATGGGCTACCCTGGGGGATTCGTTCCACCATCAGGGACACAATCTCATTTCGCCACACCATTAACTAGACCACCCGGTTTCGATGGGAATAGAATTAGAAGTTCTTCTTACAGAATGCCAACATCTTTTATGGCAGGTTTACACAATTCCACATCGAATTCATCTCCACAACTAGGATCTGGGTCTGGGGCGAATCAGTTTATGACAAATAACCAAGGGTCAGTGGGTTATAGCACGTTGCCTATCCTAACCACAGATAACCAGTTGGCTTTTAGGCAATTGATGGATGACAGCAACCACAATATGATAGGGGTGTTAGCGCAAACCATGCAGGAAATATTTGCCCCAATAGTTCAGAATGTGACTGTGACGAACAGGGAAAATGCTGACAATATGAGTCGAATAGCAGATTTCTTTGCTCCCACAGAAAGGCGTAGGCAGAACCAGGCGGGATTTCGAACAAACATGCCTGTTATAGAACAAATTGCTAACGACCCAATTCATAGACCACCCAGAGAAGAAGTTAACTTAGGGGCCAGAGCACCAAGGTTAGAAGCCCCAATAATCCCGGGTCCACAAAGGGAAGTTATGGAACCAGGGGCAAGGATCGAAAGGCCAGAAGCCCCAGAATTTCGAGAAGAACAACCTAGGGGAGTTGTTTTGGTTGGTCGAAATCAAGATGCCGATGCCGTCGTTCATAGGATTCGAAACGATAACATCTTGGCAGAAAATAACCTAACCACCATGATAGAGAGGATCATGGCCCATAATGGCCTCAACACAGGAATGAGGAGGCCAAATTACGCTTCTCCTATACTGGATTGTATAATGCATACTGATTTACCAAGGGGATATAAAGTCCCTAAATTTACAAAGTTCGCTGGGGATACCAATGATTCAACAGTCAAACACATAGCGAGATATCTAACCGAAGCAGGAGATATAGCCAATAATGAAGATCTCAGGATCAAATACTTCCCAAGTTCCTTGACAAAAAACGCCTTCACTTGGTTTACCACGTTGCCTCCTGGGTCTATTGACACTTGGACTCTTTTAGAGAGATTATTCCATGAACAATTTTACATGGGACAATCGAAAATAAGTTTGAAGGAATTGGCCAGTGTTAAGAGAAAGTTCACTGAACCCATAGATGATTATTTGAATAGATTTAGGCTGTTGAAATCCAGATGTTACACAGTAGTGCCTGAACATGAGTTAGTCGAAATGGCCGCTGGGGGCTTGGATTATTCTATTCGAAAGAAACTAGACACTCAGTATTTGAGGGATATGGCTCAGTTAGCCGATAGGGTTCGACAGGTCGAAAGACTAAAGGCCAAAAAAGCCAGAGTCTTTAAGAATAGTAAGAAAGAAAGGATTTCCTATGTTGGGACTGAGGAAGTAGAAGAATATCCTGAATTCGAATTCGAAGAGGTCGAAATCGACCTCGCTGAATTAAAACAGGCCCCGCCTTACTCCTGCAAAATGTTAGTTCCCACAAAAGGGAAAGATATTGTTGAAAATGAGAAAAGTGACAAGTTTCCAAAGAAGGTTTATACCTTCGACGTCACTAAGTGTGACGAAATTTTTGACTTGCTTGTCAAGGATGGCCAACTAATTGTGCCATCAAATGTCAAAATACCTCCTTTGGATCAGAGGAAGAAGAGGGGATTTTGCAAATATCATAGTTTCCTAGGCCACAAGACCTCACAATGTTTTCTTTTCAGGGACTTGATTCAAAACGCGATCAAAGATGGCAGACTAAAGTTTGCCGATAAGGTGAAGATGAAAGTGGACGAAGATCCTTTGGACGTCGCAGATACCAACTACTCCGAGCCTGCATGCATTGGAGAGCTCAACATGGTGGAAACTGATCGAAGCGACGCCCTAACAGAAGAAAAGGACACTGGAGTCGAAAACTGGGTGATGGTCGAAGTCAGCGAGGAAGTCATTAAAGACATCCAGAATACGCCAGACACTTCGATTGCTGCACCTGTGGCTGTTGCAGGAGAAACCCAGGCTACTGAAGGCCAAGGGAATCAAAACGAAGGATTAACACAAGTCACTGAGGGCTTGAGGCTGGAATTGGAGAAAGTCCAAATTACGCAGCCAATTCCCCCTCAGAAGGAAATATGGGACACTCTAGGGGAACCCAGTGGAAAATTTGACTATCTGGTGAAATATTCTGCCCCAGAGAGTTCGAAGGTCCAGATTGAAGATATAAAGCCCACAGGATGGGGCGATGACGAAACTAAAGAGGGGGATGTGGAAATAAATATGGTGGATATGGAAAGACCCCGCTCTAAGATGGAGGAAGTGGAAAAATACTTAGAAAAAGAAAAGTACAGATTGGGGGATAATCACACTGGAGATGCTAGTCTCAAAGACTATCTCATGACATGCCACAAAGGAGATCCAGGCATGATATTGTGCCCTAGGTGCAGCATCCTCTGCAACCAAAGAATTGCTGCAAATTTCGAAAGGGTACAGAGGGCTCGAACTGGCAACAATTGGCGCCAGGATAACCAGCTTTTTAGGTGCTATCCCAAGGCTGGAGAGAGTTTGCTGGAGTTTGTTTCTCGCTGCTACAAAGGGGCAACCAAGTGTTTGATTTGCCCAAGGTGTTCTGCTGTGTATGACCAAAGCATGGCCAGGGCCTTCGAAACGATTCCCTTCGCCCCTTGCTGGAACCATCAAGAAACTGCCCAGATGGGCCCACATTTCGACAGCAGACACAAACAGCGAAGGCCTGATAGCCCTCACCCCAAAGCTGCTCGAAGAGTGACTTTCAAACTCCCTGCTGAAGTGCCAACCGATAGATGGTTACAAGTCAGAAATGACAAAGGCAAAGATAGATGGAGGAATGCTGAACGAAATGCACGCCATGCTGTGACATACAGGAAGCAATTCAACACACAAAAAAGGGAGGAAGTGAGATTAGAGAATTACAAAGGAAGGAACCCCATGTCAAGATCCCAGTGGCGCAGACAGCAAAGGATTCGAAAGGCTGAGAGAGAAGCTGTGGCAAACAAAGGGGATACTTCAACGAAAATACAAGGTGAATCGAGCACCAACAAACTAAAAAATCAAACTGAAGATAAACCTCCAGTCAATAGGAGGCTTTTTTCTGAAGACCAATGAGATGAACCAAAGGAATACACTCCAGGCCCAGAAGAGGACGAAGATATGATAACAGATAACTTCGAATCGGAGGGGGAGTCGTCATTCAACTTAAACTGTAACGTGGTGTTTGTTCTTCCCTGCGAATTTGGGCAGGAAACCGAAATCAACGAATATGAGGAGGAAGACACCACAGATTTGATGAAACACAGGCCCGTGTGCTACTATGTGATGGACAATGGGGCTGTTGAGGAACAAAATGCGTTCTTTGAACGTCCAGAACCTGCAATGAAGAACCATCTCAAACCACTTTTCATTCGGGCGAAAGTGGGTGTCCATGGTGTGAACAAAGTTCTAGTGGATGGGGGTGCTGCAGTCAATCTGATACCCCATTTCATGCTAAAAAGATTAGAGATCCGCGAAGGAGATATCAAGCCCCATAATATGGTTATGTCCAATTATGAGGGAAAAGTGGGCAAAACACTGGGGGTGGTCCAGTTGGAATTGACAATAGGCTCAAGTTGCAGGCCCACCATGTTTATGGTGATCGAAGCCAAGGCCAACTATAATCTGCTGCTGGGAAGAGAGTGGATCCATGGCGTGGGGGCAGTTCCTTCGTCTATGCATCAACGACTAGTTCTGTGGAGAGATGATGGAATCGTGGAAAACATCGAAGCAGACCAGAGTTACTTTATGTCAACTGTCAATTTAGTTTACAAAAGGGATTATGATAAACATATGGCAAAGATTGCTCCATGTGTTCCAAATGATGAGATGAATGAAACTAGAAACGCCCACTACTACATGACACTTCGTCATGATGGCCTTTACTGGGATAGAACAATAATCAGTGAAGAAGAGGAAGTTGAAGGTGCTATACAAAAACGGCCAGCAGGCTGGGACTTCGACAACCTTAACCATGACTGAGTCTACCTTTTTCGAAAGGATTTCGGCCTATATGGCTGAGAATGAATCAAAAGCGGCTTTAGAGGCTGAAATAAATAAATCAACTATAAAGATGAACGAAGTTAGTGGGGAGGGTTCGAAATGCTCACCCATCAAGGAATATGAGATGGATCAAAGGTTGGATGCCATCTATGATAAAGAACCCTTAGGCTTCGAAAGGGACCCCATAAACTCAGGTGTCAAAATGTTGGCACAGGACCCGCTCGAAGAAGTCAACTTAGGGGATGAAAAAACGAAAAGAGTAACCTACATAAGTGCTAAACTTAACCCAGGCCTCAAGAAGAAAGTGATCGAAGTCCTTAAGGAAAACAAAGATTGCTTCGCTTGGGATTATGATGAGATGCCTGGTTTAAAGAGGGAATTGGTCGGACACAAACTGCCAATCAAAGATGACAAGAGGCCCATCAAACAAACTCCCAGAAGATTCGCACCAGCGGTTCTCACAAAAATTAAAGCTGAGATCGAAAGGTTGCTGCGCTGCAAATTCATCAGAACAACAAGGTACGTTGAATGGTTAGCAAACATAGTACCCGTTATTAAGAAAAATGGTTCTTTAAGAATTTGCATAGATTTTAGGGATTTAAACACTGCAACCCCTAAGGATGAATATTCCATGCCCGTGGCAGAAATGCTGGTAGATTCTGCTGCAGGATTCGAATACTTGAGCATGTTAGATGGATACTCTGGATATAACCAGATTTTCATTGCTGAAGAAGATGTTGCAAAAACAGCATTTCGTTGCCCAGGAGCCTTAGGCACCTACGAATGGGTGGTGATGCCTTTTGGTTTAAAAAATGCTGGGGCAACTTATCAAAGGGCGATGAATTCAATTTTTCATGACTTCATCGAAACCTTCATGCAGGTGTATATTGACGATATAGTCATCAAATCTATATCTGCAGAAGCGCATTTGCATCATTTAAGCCAATCATTCGAACGAATGAGAAAACATGGCTTAAAGATGAATCCCCTTAAATGTGCATTTCTTGTGCAGGCTGGAGATTTTCTTGGTTTTGTGATACACAAGAAAGGAATCGAAATCAACCAGAACAAAACCAAAGCCATAATGGAGACGAAAGCACCTGCGTCAAAAAGGGAGTTGCAATCTCTACTAGGGAAAATTAACTTCCTCAGAAGATTCATCTCGAACCTGAGTGGAAGAACCCAAGCTTTCTCTCTGTTACTTCGTCTGAAGCAAGGTCAAGCCTTCGAATGGAACGAAGCTCACCAGGAGGCGTTTGACAAAATAAAAGAATATCTTTCTCAATCTCCTATTTTGTCCCCACCATCATGGGGGAAGCCCATGAGATTGTACATATCTGCCTTTGAAGTTAGTATAGGTAGTATGCTGGCACAAGAGGATAGCAATGGCGTCGAAAGAGCCATATACTATTTAAGTAGAGTGCTAAATGATGCAGAGACCAGATATAGCAATTTAGAAAAGCTATGTCTCTGTTTATATTTCTCTTGTATGAAACTCAAGTATTATATAAAACCTGTTGATGTTTACGTTTCATCTCACTTCGATGTCATTAAACATATGCTTTCAAAGCCAATAATGCATAGTAGAGTTGGCAAGTGGGCTTTAGCCTTAACAGAATATTCATTGACTTTCATGCCTTTAAAAGCTATGAAAGGTCAAGTGATCTCTGATTTCATTGTGGATCATTCGTTGGTTGAGCAGACAAGCATGAGTTACGTCGAAATGCAACCATGGAAATTGTACTTTGATGGTTCAACCCACAGGAATGGAAGTGGTGTTGAAGTCCTTCTAGTCTCTCCTGAAGGAATTCCAACAAAATTCAAGTATAAATTGGATGGTCCTCGTTGTTCGAACAACGAAGCTGAGTATGAAGCGCTCATTGTTGGACTTGAAGCTTTGTTGGAATTGGGGGCAACCAGAGTCGAAATTAAAGGAGACTCTGAATTGGTGGTCAAACAAATCACAAAGGAATACAAGTGCATAAAGGAAAATTTAATGGTATACTTCGTCATAGTCAATAGGCTATTAAGGAAATTTGAATACATGGATATTCAACACATACCAAGATTAGAGAACCGAGAAGCAAATGACTTAGCGCAGTTGGCTTCAGGTTATAAAGTGTCTACCAAGAACTTTAAAGATTTGGTCGAAATAAGGGGAAGAGTTATGGCCACTAGATTCACACCATCGGATCTGGAAAATATGAGATTGGGATATGCTGAGAAACAGGGGTTCGAAATACTAGCCATCAATACTTTGTCTGATGCAGATTGGCGAAGTCCATTGAAGAGTTATTTAGCAGACCCAACTCTAAAAGTGGACAGAAAAACAAAATATAGAGCATTGTCATATCTCCTCATGGGGAACGAATTGTTCAAAAAGACCCAAGAAGGTGTATTATTGAAATGCCTAGGAGAGAGTGAGGCATATTTAGCATTGTCTGAAGTCCATAATGGGGCATGTGGGGCACACCAAGCAGGCCATAAAATGAAATGGTTGCTATTTCGATATGGTTTGTATTGGCCTAGCATGCTCAAAGATTGCATAGACTTTGCTAAAGGATGTGAGGAATGTCAGAAACATGCAGGAATTCAACATGCCCCTGCAAGTGAGTTGCATTCGATCATCAAACCATGGCCATTCAGAGGATGGGCATTGGATTTGATAGGAGAAATAAATCCTGCTTCGTCTAAAGGGCAGAAATACATCTTGGTGGGAGTAGATTATTTTACCAAATGGATCGAAGCTATACCTTTGGTAGTTGCTGATCAAGAGGCAATTATTGAGTTTATACAAAAGCACATTATCTATAGGTTTGGATTGCCAGAAAGTATAACTACAGACCAAGGCTCTGTATTTACTGGTAGAAAGATGCAAGGATTTGCCCAAGAAATGGGGTTTAGATTGCTAACATCAACACCATATTATGCTCAAGCAAACGGACAAGTCGAAGCAGCAAATAAAGTAATAATAGGATTAATCAAGAAGCATATTGGCAAGAAGCCAAGAAATTGGCACAAAACTCTGGACCAAGTGTTATGGGCTTGTAGAACATCTCCTAAGGAAGCCACTAACACTACGCCTTTCCAACTTACATTTGGTCATGATGCAATGTTACCAGTAGAAATTCATCTGCAATCAGTTCGAATTCAGAAACAAAACGAAATTCCAGCTGCATTATATTGGGAAATGATGATGAATGAATTAGTTGAGTTGGACGAAATTAGATTACATGCGTTGGAAATTTTGATGAGGCAAAAAGAAAGAGTGGCCAGAACATACAATAAAAGGGTGAAGAAAAAAGTATTCGTTATTAATGACTTGGTTTGGAGAGTCATATTGCCTATGGATAAGAAGAACAAAGCGTTAGGTAAATGGTCACCTCATTGGGAAGGACCTTTTCGAATATTAAAAGTATTCTCAAACAATGCATACGAAGTCGAAGAACTCTTGGATGATAAACGTGTCCTAAAGGTTAATGGGAAATATTTAAAGAAATATAAGCCAAGCCTGCGGGAGATTCGAATAGTAACAACGTAAACAAAATATTATAAAAAGCCAAGATGGCAAGATAGAATGCAAAAATGGCGTTGTTCGAATATTACATGTAAAAAACCAAAGTTATGGTCAGATAAACATCAAAATCTAGAAATAAGCATTGTTTTTCAATCGATTAAAGGTGCTTCGAAATGTTTCAAGTTTCTGCTGAGCGAACCGCCTGGCTCCTTCCAAGGTTGCCACTTCTCCTTTAAGCTGTTCTGCAGTCTCCATTTCTGCAAGCCCCTGGTTGAGAAGCTCTTCGAATTGGTTACCTGCAGGATTAGTTTCGAAGGCTAGTTGTTATTCTTTAGCCTCCTTAACTTTCTGTTGAAGTTCCAGAATCTGCCTTTCCCAAATAAGAATGGACTCAGCTCGAGCCTCATATTCAGTTTTCGCCTGCTTCAGATGCATAGCTTGATCCTCAGCTTCTTGAGAAAGTTTCGAAGCTTGTTCATAGGCGGCATCCATGGCAATGCGTTTCTCTTGAACCTTCTTGGCAGCAGATTCGTCTTGGAGAAGGTGGCCAGTTATGTTGTCCAGCAAATTCTGAAGGTCGAACAAGAGAGTACTAACTGGCAAGGAGCAGGTGGAAAGATTGACCTTTGTGAGCAGCTCCTTCATAGTATAGCAAGCAGTACTATCTTGCTTAAGCACTTCGAATATATCCACATTGAGAATAGTTCTCCTAATTTTGTTGAGAAGAACAACTCTTTCATCTGTGGAAAGAGGATAGCTGGTTGAACTTGTGCCAGCCCTAGCGAGTGGGACGTCCCTCTGAGCCAACTTTGCCTTCATGTACCCAATGGGGTCATTTCGCCTCAGAAGTGCCAGTTCCTCGTCAGTCATTCGAGACGGAGAGGATTAGGGGAATTCCACGCGTAGGGGAACCACATTTGTTTCAACCTCTGGGGTTTCGTTGATTGCATCACCATCCCCTTCATTTGCTTCGTGCTCTTGGTCTTCTTCATCCTCGTCCAAATCTACCACTTCGATACCATCCCTTTCGCCGCTATTTGCGTTAGACTCCGTCCCGGCAGTCGAACCATCATTGACGTTTTCCTCGTCATTGGCGTTTTCCTCCTCAGATTCTTCGTCTGCAGATTCTTCGGCTCCTCGCCCAGAATCAGCTTTTTCTTCTTCAGTCTGAGTATCCTTTGGGTCCTCTTGAAGAGTTTCAAGAGGGGACTTTTGAAGAACCCTTTGCGAATCCTCTGCAGACGTTTGAAGTATCGTTTCGTTCACCTCTTTCAGAGGAATGGAGGTACCTTGGTCATCCGGCTGTTCAGAAGTTCCAGCCAGAACCGCCACATTGGAAGAACCTTTGTTTTGGACCAAGTTGCTGGAATCTCCTTGAGGAGAGGAGTTAAGCGGAGCAGCAGCTCTGGATGGTGAGGTCGAAATGGTAGAAGTGGGATTCAAAATGTTCTACAAAGAGCAGCAGAATGTTAAAGGAAAACATTCACCAAGGTAATAAGAAGTTAAACTTTTTTTAGAAGAAGTTCGATTTACCTGTGGACCCTCAGAGGAGAGGTTACTAGCTATGCGTTCCAACGGTGGGTTGGAGGTCGAAGGTGGATTTTTGGATTTAGGTAAGGGAGCAGCATCCCTGGAATCGAGTCCAGAGACACTAGTCGGAACAGTGCTTTTAGGAGTAGCTTTCTTTAGCTTCTTCTTCGAAGCAGTATTTGAGTTTCCTCCAGCCTTGGGGTCTTCCCCAGTAGTTCTTGGTTTCCGCTTCTTGGGAGTAGTAGGAGGAAGCTTGTTGGTCTGAACGAATTTTAACGAAGTTAGATATAAACCGCAAAGCTTGAGTGAATTCGAAACATCAAAAACTAAGTGATTACCGTTGGAATTGGGGCACTTGTTGTTGTTGGCGTTATTGTTGTTGTTGTAGTTGCAGCAGTAGTAGTTGTTTTGAGTGGAGTCGTTTTATCAGTGGTTTCAATGGAGGCTTGAGAGGCACTCCCTTCCTTCGACTTCGAGGCAGTCGTCTTTATCCTGATAGCTGAAAATCGAAACAATTAAAGCAAAGGTTAAAGATATGGGAAATAAAAGACATTTGGGATTTTCCCAAGCGTTCGCACCTGTGCCTTGATCAGATTTAATTGACATGGCAGAAAGGTCGTATCGAAGTTGTCCTGGGAAATCATGAAGCCAGTATCGAGCCCATGTCACAGTCTCAGATGGCTTTGGTTTCCTTTGAAGATGTTTGAACATCTCTTTGCAAGTAAACCACCATGGATATGGGGGAAACCAAGCCAGAGCCAGTTCTGAGGTAGGTAATCTGGGAAATTTAGGTGGATGCATTTCGAATGCCAACCTATACCTATCCTCAGGTGACAGCCCTGAAGGAAGTTTTAGCTTAGAAACTTTTTGTTTAAATTTTTCCTTCAAGGTCTCAGCTGCTTGATGCACAGTGGAGTCCAAGCGCGTGGGGTCGTAAGTAGTTTCAAAATAATTTTGAAAAGCTTTTATCTCTTTGGCATGAGTAAACATACCTTTCTTTGCTGGTACCTGCACATCGAAGGCATCAATTAGTTTTTGTCGAATTGTAAATGTATCGAACATACAAGTTTGATAAAACTTAATCCACCACTCCAGAAATCCTTTAGCCGCGAGATGGGTAGGTTCGAAGGCTATCAGCTCAAATTGGGCGAATCCTTGATATTGTTCTTGCTGGATCTTGGCTTCCCTTGCCTTGAAAGTTCGTCCAGAAGTGATGGCGCCCTCAGTTTGGAACAAAGGTTCAGGGATCAGTTGGCATAAGCCAAACTGCCTCGAAACAAAGTTTGGTTGGTAGGCAAAGAGAAGAATTTGGTTCTTGGCTGGGGTTATCCTTGAAGAGATGAGTCTAGGAAGCAAGAAAGCTCTCCATACATCCTGAATCTCCTTGCTCTTGATGGCTTCTGAAAGAGCCATGGTGAACCAATAAGGTCCATGAGCCCTCGAAGCAAAAGGCGTCATGCTCTCTTCGAACTTGTACCTTTTGGAGAATATCATGATGTACTTCGAGAATTGAACCTTGAAGTCATCCTTGTCATCATTAGGAGTTAGTCTTCGAAGCCTAGTGCCTTCGACTATCCTATCACTTATTTCAGAATCTTGCTCATCTATGGTGTTGGCGGTTGATAAGGAAGGTTCGAACATGGCATTTAGCCATAGTTGGAGTAACCAAAATGGGCCAGCTAATAGAATGTTTTTGGAGGTGTGGGATTTGAGGCTCGAAACAGCTGACCTCAGGCTCTCATAGAGGTCAACTAAGAGTAATTCACTTAGGCACACTTTGCGATTTTCGTGTAAATCCCTAGCTAGAGGAATGAACCTACTAGCTACCTGCAGGGATCTACTGCAGAAAACGTATCTAGACAGCCACAGGGTTAAGAAAGCAATGTGCTCTATGTCAGACACATTGTCCCCTTCAGCATGATAATGGCTGATAAATTTGGAAAAGCTGGCTAACTTGACTTCGAAGTCAATTATGCTTGAGTGCTCTTCGTTGTCAGGAACATAAGTTTCTCCCACTGGCGACAGCCCAGTAATGGCTGCTATATCGAAGAAGGTTGGGGTAATCATTCCACCTGGGAGATGGAAAGTGTTGTAGGTACTATCCCAGAAATAAAGGGACGCAAACAGCAGAGGATGGCTATAGGTGAATCCAGGTTTCGATAGCTTAATGAGGTTATAAATGCCTAATTCTTCCCATTGCTGGGATTTCTTGGCTTCTACTTTCGTGAACCAATTTTGATAAGCAATATCAGAAGTAGGGCAAGATCGAAATGGCTTAAAATTTCTTTTTACATAATCCAAAATAAATGGGTCCTTGGGAGGAACAGTTTGGGTTTCTACGGTATTTGAACTAAGAGATTCTACTGCCCTAGGGGCATCCATTTTGTTGAATAAGGGTTTGAAGCTATAACAGACGGGAAAAATTGTCCTGGTGTCCTTTAATATTTCAAAAACTGTAAGAGGGCCATTTAAGGCTAACCTCTTACCAGCAACATGGGTAGGGATGAGTACCTGTGATGCGTACAGCATTTCTTTTTCTTTGGAAATCATTTGAGGAGCAAGAGCAGATTGGCCTTGAATGGTGATGATTTTACTCTCCATGGTTGCTCCTGTAGTTTTTCCTTTCTTCTTGGAGACTTTCTTGAGTTGGGATGAAGTGGAAGAAGACATTTTTGTTGTTTGAAAGCTTGGATTGTTTTATGAGAGAAGAAGGGTAAAAATTTTGAGTATGAAAGGTTTAGAGTGTGAAAAGAAAAGAAGAAGATTAAGTTGATGTTTTATAATGAGAAGTTTAAACATCCACCGAATAAAGGTGTGATACGTGGAGATCATGGGTTGGTGTGATGAAGAGGTGGCGTGAAGTTGATATAGGTAATAGGCGTGATTTAAAAATAATCATTACTTATAACTGCACCACGCTGTGAAGTGACTCTGGGCGGTTAAGGAATCCAAAAGGTGCTATGATTGATGTGACTGGAGTCAAATGCATTAAATGTTACGATGATTCGAAAGTCCTATCGAAATCTTGTGTAGATGTTTAAAATAGGTATTTCTCAAAGGAATCGAAATACATATTTTAAAGGGGCAATTTGTTGGCTGAAGATTTCGATAATATTATTTAGAAGCCAAAAGAGATAAACGTTCTGATCGAAATGGAATTAAACGCCATATTTCGAAGTTGCAGAAGAAGTGTTTCGAATAAGGGTGTCAAAGCGTGAAGCTTCGAACGACAATTATGGGAACATAGTTAAAGGAGTCTCGGAACAACAGCGAGGCTGTGTTTGGGAAGAACGCTCGAAATAGAGAGACACCAAAAGCATTTAAAATTCAAATGGAAGCGGGACTTTCAAAGTTTGAAAGTTATGTGTTGGAGCATTTGGGGACACGTGGAAAGATGAAAGAAGCATTGTCTTGCATGTTCGAAACGTGGCATAATCCTGTAGCGAGACCGTTAGGGTCGAATTAGTATAAATAGAAGTCTTAGTATTAGGATTTCGGTGTGTCATATCTGTTATACAAAATACTCAATAACATTCAAACTACCACATGGCAAGGGAAACGAATGCAAGAGAAATGTATGTATGATAGCACCATGTATTTCTAACTTAATGAAAACCTTTTACCATTTCCAGTACTTTCCTCTATTCTTTTTGTCAGGCAACATTTACAAGTTTTCTTATTTACAGTCTTTTCACTTCGAAGTCTTTTCCTCAAAGTTTTACGTTTTACTGTTTTCTTTATATTTCGAGCACTTTATATTTCAGAGAACTGTCACATTTTCCATACCTTTACCTTCAAGTATTGTCCTTCGAGCGCATACTTTTATTTAAAATCATTTACAGATTTCTTGCATCAAACGCTTTTTGCATATTTTAAACTTCTACATTCCAGAAACCTTTTATGTTAAACATTTTGTAAGTCGAAACCATTTACTTCATTTTTCATGCAGTTTTATATGTCTCTACAATCAGCATTACAATTAGCATTTATTCGTATAACTTAGTTTTTATATACATTTTGACTACATTTTTAGACTCGTAGAGAGAGATCGAAGTAAGCCAAACACTTATACAATATCAACCATGAATAATTGTTCGATTGTGAGAGTAACCTTAGTATCCAAGGAGTCCTAGGATCAATCTAGTCGATCCTGTGAGTTACCAGAGAGATTGAATAACAGTAAGAAAGATTATTCGATAGTTTGGAAGACTAGCGGTTGTTTACCAGAAATCACTGGAAACACTTGGTAGACAGAGCAACTAGATCGCTTAGACAAACTCGTTATTGCCCCTGTTTCTGCGGGAGAAGGTGCCTGTGAGGAGCTTGATAATTGCCGGTTTTGACAAATCCTCTTCTGGTAGACACGTGATGAGATGACGGAACATAGTCGTACACTTTGATCCCTAACTTTTGCCTGGACCGCCCTTTCGGGTTTTCAGTCCACTGGGATACCCTTTTTTGCCCAAGCCGCCTTTTCAGGTTTTCGACTTGCCGGGTGTACAGATTTTTTTCATTTCATCCCTTGTTTTTGCCTAGGTGTGTCAACCTAGCGGGTCTTTGATTGTGCGTAAAATTTTTCCGAATATGTCCATGCTCTTAAGATACAGGAAGTTGTCATCGTCAGTAGTGTTACCATATCGCCAGAAGATCTTCGTTTGATCGTCCAATGCCCCAAGTGATCCAGGTGGAGATTTACCCCGAGCTGGTTGGCCTTTTGAAAGATTCTCTGAATCTTGACTTAACTGCCCCAGATGATGGACAATGATCATGTCGTGCCCCTTGGTTGGAAGTGCTTTTGTTCATCAGATATTCTTCGTGCGAATTTATATGCTGTTCAAACAAATAGTCACATGCAAGCAATGTTATATTAAAAATGCAAAGCTTATGTCTGTCTTGAAGTTTTGAAAATGCATTTTTCAATAAAACCAGTGAATTTTGTAAAATGTGATGTCAACTCGTTATTTTACCGCAAGCCTTAAGGAGTCAGGATACCTTTGGTAACAGTATGCTTTCGAACTAACCCGTGCTTCAGCTAGGACTTTTAAGGGTTGTAACGTGGCCTGGTTCACGGTTTAAGAAACAAAGGATAAAGGCTCAAATTTTATTTGTACCCACCCGTTCTTCGTGATGTTCTTCAATCCTAAACTCAGTTAATCGTGCGTTAGATCGTGTTTGATTCTTTGTCCTGATATTCTAGCGATGGTTCGGATATTGACAGTTTATTTTGAATAGGCAGTCATTTCTTTTTTTGTTGAGGGTTTGTATGACCTCTTTCTCTTTTTTGATTTTGTTATCCCTATTTTTTTGCCTGAACTATTCTTTTGTGATTACAGTCAGTGGGATGCCCCAGTTTTGTAAGTCTCCTTCATAGGTTTTGACTTATTGGGCTTTTGTTTTTGAGAGATAACGACTGCCTGTCTTGACGATTATAGGGAATCATCACTGTTTTTGTTTTGTTTGGTAAGGACCTCTTTGGTGCCATTTGTTATGCACTTGGATCAACTGAGAGAACTACCCTGCCCCAGGTTATGATTAAGGGTTTTAATTTTCGAAAAGAAAAACTCCTACTTCTTTGGCTCGGAGGGGTTGACGAGGGATTATCTTCCTTATGACTCCAGTGTTTAGGGATTGAAACAATGCCTGTACCTCATCAGCGGGGTTTGTTCAAAAGCATACTGTAGATCATGGTATCGTTTTCGTCATCCTCCCTCAAGAGGCTTTGGAATTTTCAATCGAGAGTTGATCATCACAAAAATATGAAAAAAGTTTACATATAGCGAATGCGAATATATTGATTCAAAACAGACATATGCGATGCATTGATAAAGTGATAAACGTTTGCTATGACAATAATTGTTTGAACAATCAAAAGAAAATTACAACTCGAGAATTCTAATGGACAAAAAAATCTTCTCGTCTCAAGGTTTGTCACTTCAAATGGTGAATCCTGTAGGGATGGTAGAAGAACTCATCCTGACCCTCTCGGGTGAAATCCACTGCTCCTTCATTAATCAGGTCCTGGACCTTGTTCTTCAGGGCCCAACAGTCGGCAGTGTCATGTCCAGGACTATCAGAGTGGTATGCACATCTTTTATTGGGACGATAGTTAGGAGCAGAGATGTTGGGATTCCGTGGAGGAGCTCTTAGTGTAATCAAATTCAATCTCAACAGGTGTTGTAAAGCTTGAAACAATGACACTTGAGCTGGGTGAATTGCCTCCTGGGCTTGTTTGGCTTACTCTGATCAACCTGTTGCTCTGGGCGAGGTTGTGGTTGGATCTGTGAAGTGGTAGCAATTTGGAGAGGTCTATTCTCTACCATACCAGACTCTTGTCCTCTTGGAAGCTGATCAATGATCTGGTCCCTGACTTGGACTATTTGCTTCATGTTGTGTCTCTCTTGGTGGAGCTGGTTGACCATGGTTATCAACTCTTCTTGCTCCTGAGCCAAGCTTTGGATAAGAGCCATTTTCCCCAGCATATGGGTTCTCGTAGTATCTACCTCAGCTTGCAAGCGTTTTAGCCGTTCGTCTTTATCATCCTCTGGATTGTTCCTGACCAAAGTCCCCATGAGGAGTGTTCTCAGCTCTTCCTGCCCCTTGGATAGATTTAGGAGGATCTCCCCGAACCGAGTCTCTTGAGCATGAAGACTCTGGTATTCTTGTTGGGAAGCCATTACTGAAATAAACAGCAACGAAAGTAAGTGACCTGTCAAAAAAGAGTACCTGTAATGCAATGATATGCATGATATGCATGCAATGTTTTCAAGGATCTCGCGGGGTAAACAAGAAAATTGTTAGAGTTTGCATTTTGTAGCTTGATGGAAGGCACTGCATATTATTGAGAGTCCTTCTTCAAGAGTCAAGGCTCACCATATCGAGTGGGTCATAGCCCCTGACTCAAGTTATCAACCTTGGCTAGAGGAAAATAAATCCCATTTTCCCCTTGCTAGACAGTTGGTTCATCATGACCTGCATCACAGACCCTTGAGATCCTCGAAATGGGTTAGTCCTTATGCAAGATGTATGCAATGGTATGATGTTATGCTATGCATGGAGTGATGTAAGTAAACCCTGTTATGAGCCCAGATTAGTGACTGTAAACAAAACCTGCAAGAAACTCATGTTGTCAGATAACAGGAATATGCAAGTAGTCAAGTTTGAAGGCACACAAGTCACACAAAAGGGCCCTTAGAGTTTAGGCCAGCATGAGGTTCAGGTACTACCCTCTTGAAATTGGTGGGTTCAAAACCTGTCCTATCAAAAGTAACTGGGTTCTAAGGATCTCAATATCATTGGGTTGTTTTCTGTGTTCATTGTTTTGATTTAGCCACTGAACTGGCGATCAAAATATTCCAAGAAAGCAACCCTCAATGAGTGTAGTATCGAGTATCTACCAACTTCGAACTGCACCAAAGTCGGTCATCTCACTACCCTAAAGAGGCCAGGATGGTCAAGTAAGGTTCCTAAGGTCAGTTGATGCTTCACGACACCATGCGGCGGCCCCGTACTCTCCTTGACTTGACTCAAGGGTTACCGGTACTCACCAAAGTGCCACATCAATGTAGCAGACTACTTCAACCGTGTCGGTATACCCTGCACAGTTCCCTCACAGTCTTGTTGCTACTTTCTAAGAGGTATCCCCCAGATCCGGGTTAGGATCTATGAAACTCCCAAGACAGGCCCACAATTTTAGAGCAATCAAAGCAAGCAATTGAAAACATAAGTATGATCTAATCCTAAGGTACACCTCACTTTTATAGTCCCCAGCAGAGTCGCCAGTTCTGTGACCGGTGGAAATAGAACTGACTATTTTTAGCTGGTTTCGCGAAATGTCGCGGAAGCAAGAGTCGCCACCGTCTTTTATTTTCTCCAACATGGACAGGACAAAAGCACAACAAAATTCCTTATGAGAACGTTTCTCGGTTCGGGAGGTAGATTTATAGAAAGGGAAGGTGTTAGCACCCTTTCTATCTGTGGTTATCCACGGGCTCTTAGATACTTGCTCTTATGTTTTCAAAATGTTTGCTTTTCAAAATGTGAGTGGGTTTGAAAAAAGTTTCATTGAAAGATTTCTGAATGACTCTTGTATCTGTCCTCAAGAGTGTTTGAAAAATTTGTTTTGAAAGCTTTTTGAAAGTGTCAGTGTGAAAAGATTTTTGATTTGTTTTTGAAGAGAGTAAGTATCCATGAGTCATCTACCTACCCTAAGGAATTAGGTTGTGTAAAAGTCCTTAAGGTAGTGCCATCCCACCATTGAGAGGTAGGTAGCACCACCGTTGGAGGTGTTCGGGTCAATTCGATTGTAGGGACAATGTGGTCACCGAAGCAACAGTTAGGACACCTTAGAAGTAACCCTAATGTCCTAGATCCTTTTTAATCCGAGGCAACCGTTTCGAGGCAACTGTTTCGAGGCAACTGGATCTTGGACATAAGAGCGACCGCTAAAACGTCCTATACTTGACGACCACGTTTCGAAGGCAACGAGTGAGGCGTACCCTAGAAGTGGTGTGTGTATTGTGTGTTGTTTTCATGTTATGTTTTATCTTTGATCATGGCATCGTGAGCTACGAGTTGTTTTTAATTACCATACATTCTTTCATGCGAGTTTAGCAGTTAGGAGTGCGGGACATTAAATACAGAAAGGTGAAAGCTATGCTATTACAAGGCGCGGGTCTATACATCGCCAAAATACAAAGACCCGTTTTTGATAAAAATGCGGAAAGTAAAAAAATACCTAATTACTATTACATCCTTGAACAGTTACATAATAATCAATAAGATAATGCGCGAAAAGAATTAAACTGAACGTCCGGGGGCGTTGGACCCTTTGCTTGAAATTAAATTAAATTTAAAACCTAATTAATTATTTAAAGAAAAGAAAGTGTGTTTTTGTATTTATTATGGAAATAAAGAAAAGAATTTAAAAGTTAGTAAACAACCCTAATTCTAGATTATTTTAATTATTTAAAGAAAATGTCAAAGTTGACTTAATTTACTAATTAATTAATTTACATATTTGTGTACAAAAATAATAGTAAATAATAATGATAATAACAATTAATAATAATTAATTAAGAAAAAGATAAAAATGTCAAAAACCTAATTCTATGTATTTTTTATTTATTAAGAAAAGAGATTAAATTTTAAACCTAAATTAACTAAATTAGTTATTAGAGTTTATTAAAAATAAATTAGTGAGGAAATTAATAAATAATTAAATATATTTTGTATTTTGATTTTCTGTTTTTATTATGAAAAATTATTTTAGTGAATTAGTGATAACTATAAAAAAAACAATTGAAAGAAATTAAAAGAAAGAAAAGAAAATAATTATGCAAACCAAGGGGGGTGTCTGGCCCAAAGTGGAGGTTTGTTTGAGGAATTCTGGCCCATTAGCACAAGGCCTCGTTGACTTTCAAGAATCATGCACATGCTGTCTGACTGGGGTACACCATGGAATTCACCTTCTGGCCACTAGATGGATCTTTGAAGCCACTTGGCAGGCTTAGGCGTGAGGGTGCATGATGGGCCATTGAATGAAAGCTGCACTAGAACGTGTTAAAACAAAAATCATCAATTGTATGGGGGGACCTGGGAATCGAACCCAGGTCCCTATGCTTGCAAGACACGTCCTCCACCATCTGAGCTACCAAGCGCGTTTGTACATATAATGGACAGTAATTATTATGTAAGAAAAACAATCATAGTGGTATAAAACAAAATAAAACGCGCCATATTTGAACTACCCAACCATGCACTGCCACGCTATCTCCTTCTTCGTTTGTACCTGTAAACATAAACAAGATAGCGGGGGTTTTAAACCCCCACTAACCATAATAGTGAAAAATAACGAATAGAAGAGGAGACCATATAAAAAAAGCGCGAGGGTCTCAATGAATTCGTCTTGTTGCAACGAATTTGCCCATATAGGTTTTGAGGTCCAATTTTACAGTACAAGGAAAACCCCAATATGGAAGCTCTGAAACCCTAATATTCTTCAATGGTGGATTTCGATTTAGGAAGATTTAGCACAATTAAACTATATCAAGAGCTTCAGGAAGGTGTCAGCAACATAAATAAATAATCAAAACATAACAATGATGCATAGAAATTAGAATTCGATTATGGAAATATTTGTTAAAATCGTGACTCTGTTCTACCGTTTCCTTGGGTATGAGAGCTTGTTCTTGATGATAGTAGCTTCCTGGGGACTTAGGCAAGATGTTTTAATCACTTTTAGGCCTTGAATCAACCTGCAAATAGGATTTCAGTTTCACAATTTTCTTGGAATTTTTGCAAATTGGTTATGGAGTTTTCAGCAGCTTTCACGCGTGTCTTTGAGTAGGGTTTCCCTCAGCATATGTATGTGATGCAAATTAGGTCAAAACCTTGGCCCAAAAGTCCATGAATTAATGTTTCAAATCCTTGATTTTCAATCATGTAATTTTCAATCTTTTTCCATGAAAACCTTGCCAATTATTGAAGATCTTGTCCCCTTGAGTGATGCACGAAATCTTTAGCATGTGTGGAGTGTATTTGCTTCATAAAAAGATTTGACAACCATGCTTTGATATTTTTCTACAATTAAAACCAATTAAATGAATTAATAATAATAAAAATTCAATTAATTAATTAAAAATAAGAAAATAAATCATTTTAAGTTCAATGGGTCGTGCATAGGCTTTGGGTAATGATTCAAGAAAGAATTTGAGGCCCATTAGCAAAATTGAAGCTTTTTAGGCAAAGTTGACTTTTGAAAGTTCCCAAACATTTCCCAACTTCTCCAATGCATATCTTGCTCGATTTTGAAGCTATGATCATGTTCTTGGACATTTTGGAAAGGTCTTGAAGTCCTCTAACTAATGCCTTTGGTCCCATGTCATTTTGATTTACCAATCTCAAATTATGGTCTTTGACTTAAAGTGCCTTTTTGTTGACTTTTGAAAATGACCTATAATGTTGAAATTGATAACTTTTTGTGAGAGCAATTCTTGGACTTGGAGTGTGAAGATGAGTTGTAGGAAATGTCATCCCCTTAAAAATGAGCTTTGGATGGGATTTTTCTGATAAACCGTGAAGAAGTTATGCCTTGGTCAATTTGCAGTTGACTTTTCAGCTGTCCAAAAATAGAAACTTTTGCATCTTGAGACTTTTTGAGCCATGCTTGTGGAATCATGATCAAGAGTTGATCAAATGATAATTGTGGATTCAAAATAAGATGTTGACCAAAATGTTTTACTTTTGACTGTCAAATGACCATTTTGCCCCTGCAGTTGACTGTGGAGCATTTAGGGTTTTTGACTGTGCAACTTGATGCTGTGAGTCTTGAAACTTGACATATGGATGCTTGACAATGTATGTAGGCATATCGGACTTGATTGGACCCTTGAAAACCTTAATTTCTTTGCAAGAACCAAAACCCTAATCTTGACTGTGTTAGGAGGCAATTGGACTGTGTAACCCTTGAGAGATTTTGAAGCTTGATCTTGCCAAATCTTGCAGAATATGGGAGGGCAAATTTTGGGGTACAACACCTTCGGTAAACGATCATTAAGTATAGGGTGTTTTAATGGTCGCCCTCTTGTCTAAACAAAGATCAAATGTCCCGTTCGGAAATGTTGCCTCGGAAAGGTTGCCTCGAAAATGTTGCCTCGAATATGATCTTAAGACACTAGGGTTATTACTAAGACTTCCTAACGTTGATTTAGTGATCGTACGTCCCTTTCAAATTGACCCTTACAACTCCAACAACGGTGTTACCTACTCTCTAATAGTGGGATAGCGCTGTCTAAAGGAAACAAGAACAAAAACATTCTTTTTTCGAGTAGGTAGATGCTAGTAGGTACTTGCTCAAAAATCAAATTTTTTCACACTTACACTCTTTTCAAACAAAGTTTCAAAAACACTTCGTAACACTCTTGAAGACAGAAGCAAGGGTTAAAGCGAAGGAAAACAAAAACTTTTCAAAACACACAAACACGAAAGCAATTTTTAAAATGATGAGCAAGTACCTAAGAGCCCGTAGAAAACTACGGATACAAAGGGTGCTAATACCTTCCCTTTCTATAATCTACCCCCCATACTCAAAATCTCGAAAAAGGAATTTTTCTGTGCTTTTTTCCTTTCCAGTTGGATAAAATAAAAGTCGGTGGCGACTCTTGCTTACCGCGACATTTTGCAAACATAAACGCAAAACGTAAACCAGCATTTTTCCTAAAACTAGTCTGGTTCTGCCACCTTATCAGAGAACTGGAGACTCTGCTGGGGAATAAATAAGTGGGGTATACCTTAGGATTAGTTCATCATAAATTGCTTCTGTTGTTTGATTTGATTGCTTTACTTTTGAGGGTTTTGTATTGGGAGTTACTATAGATCCTAACCCGGATCTGAGGATACCTTTTAGGTAAGTAGCAATAAACTGTGAGGGAACTGTACGGCGTATACCGATACGGTTGAAGTAGTAGCTACATTGATGTGACACATTGGTTGGTACCCGGTATCCCTTATGGAGAAAGGAGGAGAATACGGGGCTTCTATATGGGTCGTTAAGCATCAACTGACCTTAGAACCTATAATTGACCAACTTGGCCATAGGAAGTAGTGAGATAGCCGGCCTCGGTGCAAAGCTGAGAACTGGTTGATACTCGATACTACACTCATTGAGACCATACTATCGAGATAGTTCCGGCCGCAAGAAAAGATTGCGTGAGCTGAAACCATGACTGATGGAGGATGGTCAGTGATATTGAGAACCTCTAGAACCCGGTTACTATTATTAGGACAGGTTGAAACCAACTGAACTTCAAGAGGGTAATACCTAGACCCCATGCAAGCCTGAAACTTAAGGGCTTTTGTGTGACTTGTTTTCCTTTACCGTGTCTGTTACCTGCTATACCTGTTGCTTTTTTATCATGACATCATGCATCATAACATAGCATGCATACTTCATTATACTAACCATTTCAAAGACCGAGGGAATTTATCTTTGTTCTGTTTTGCAGATTATGGCTTCCATGCACAGAAACACCATCCGAGTTAACTTTGTGGAAATACCTGCTCAACTCAAGGATTTAGCCTCGAGAGTTTCTGATACTTCTTCATTCATTAGAAGACATGGTCAACTTCTTAGCTTGGTTACCTCAAATTTTGATGAGCAGTTGATGAGTGTGCTTTTCCAGTTCTTTGATCTGGTGCATCATTGCTTTACTTTCCTTGATTATCAGCTAGTTCCCACTATGGAAGAGTTTTCTCACTTATTGGGCATATCCATCCTTGAGCAAATTCCCTTCACAGGTTTGGAAGAGACTCCTAGACCAAAAGACATTGCTTCAGCCTTGCATCTAAAAAGGGATGAGGTAGTATCTAATTGGGAGACACGAAGCGGGGTTGAAGGTTTCTTAGCCAAGTTTCTGATAGATCAAGCTCAGCAGTTCTGGGATAATTTGGACTTTTAGGCTTTTGAAGACATCTTGGCTCTCCTTATCTATGGTTTGGTTCTCTTCCCGAATCCAGATTCCTTTATAGATGTGAATGCGGTTAAGATCTTCCTATCTCGCAATCCTGTACCTACTCTTCTGGGTGATATCTTGCATGCCCTCTATACTCGTACCGTGCGTAGAAGAGGGACCCTCATGTGTTGTATGTCGTTGTTGGCGAGGTGGTTTATTTAGCACCTCCCCAAGTCCGTACTAAATATTGATGAAGGTTTAGGATGGTCTTACAGAATAATGTCCCTTGCCCATACAGACATTCTTTGGAGTTCCAAGGCTATGGAAAGTGTTGTTGTCATTGATCAATATGGTGGATACCCTAATGTCCCGTTGCTTGGAATCAGAGGGGGGATAACTTACAGTACTTGCTTGGCTTTACGACAGTTTGGTCGGGCTCGGAGAGACGGTCCTCATGAGTTACTTATTACATATATTGCATTTGACTATAAGGGGGACATTGACGAGCACCGCCGAAGGTTTATACGAGCTTGGGGCATGGTGAACAGGCATGACCCTCAAGAGCTAGGACCAAAGACTTCTCTCCCTATGCAACCTTATCTCCAGTGGGTCCAAGCTCGAGCCCAGAAGCTTGGGATGCCTTATAAAGTTGTGTTTCCAGTAATTGTGGAGCCTACCAATGAAGAGGGTGTTCCTTATACAGTCCTTTATCCCTACATGCCCACTGATCTTGGGGCGTTAAACAGATCCTGGATTCAGTTGAAAGAGGAGAGAGATACCTATCGGGAGAAGTACCATGAGCAAGAAAGGAAGATCTTGAAGCTCATAAGGCAACTTGAGAATGAAAGGACGATCAATGATTACGTCAGCACCAAGGGGAAGCGTCCATGGGATTTCTGATTCTTCTTTTTCTAGTTTAGATTTGTTTTTTATTTATTTATTTGTAACGCCTCAAAGGCATTGTTAAACATTTTTTACAAGTTTAATCTAATAAAGTTTGTTTTATTTTTTGGTTTGAAAATTTAAATCTCCCAAGGTCTTTCAAATCATTACATACGCATCCCATTATCATGCATATCATTACAGGTACCATTACAGGTTTCTCATCTCCTTCGTTGTTTATTTCAGCATGAAATGTCTTCTGAAATACCTACCGATCAAGCCATCAAATCTCTTCAGGAACAGAATGCCCAATTCCAAGAGATGTTCTTGAACTTGGCTAAAGGGCAAGAAGATTTGAAGACTCTCATCCTGAAGGAGAAGAAGAAGAAGAAGAAGAAGAAGAAGAAGAAGAAGAAGGTGGTTCTTCTGAATATGGGTCACAGATTTGGAAATAGGTTGCGACAGGAAGCTGATCTGTCTCTTTCATCCAAAGGAGGGGAGAACCAAGAGGAATAAAAAGGTCATAGTCCTGTAGTCTCTGATAATGACATTGATTTTGATGATGAGCGGTATCCTCCTGCTGAGGATAGGTACAAACAACTTGAAGACCGTATGAGTGCTATGGAGATTCAAAAGATCCCTGGTTTGGACTTCGGAGATTTGGGACTGGCATCGGGAGTTGTGATCCCTCACAAGTTCAAAGCTCCGGTTTTTGTTAAGTAGGATGGAGTATCCTGTCCAAAACTCCATCTCCGCTTGTATGTTCGAAAAATACAACCTTACACTGCTGATAGAAATCTGTGGGTACATTTCTTTCAAGATAGTCTGTCAGGGACTCAACTTAAATGGTTTTATCAATTGGAAGGAGCTAATATCCGAAACTGGGAGGACCTTACTGCTTCTTTTTACAAGAAGTATCAGTATAACGCCGACCTTGCTCCCACTTGTACTCAGCTTCAGGGTATGTCTATGGGTGCAAGTGAAGGTTTTAAGGACTATGCTCAGAAGTGGAGAGATATGGCTGGAAGAGTCCAACCCCCTTTGTCTGATAGGGATTTGGTTGATATGTTTCTAGGGACGTTGTCTGGTCCATTTTTCAACCATCTGATCAGCAGTTCGTCATCCGGGTTTACAGAATTAATTTTGACTGGGGAGAGAGTAGAAGCTGGTATCCGAAGAATCCCAACACCACATCTTCGTTATATAACCCGAACGCCTGCTGCGCCTATCATTCCGATAGTCCAGGGCATGATACAAAAAATTGTTGGGCCTTGAAGAATAAGGTGCAAGATTTGATTGAAGCTAAAGAGATGTAGTTTGACGCTCCAGAGAAACCCAACGTCATAACTGCTCCTATGCCCGAGCATGGTCATGGAGTAAATGTTGTGGACGGTGATTTATTTGTGAGCTCCATGGAAGAGATTTCTACTCCTTTGATGATAGTTAAGAAGAATCTATTGTTGGCCGGTTTATTTTCGGGTTGTGGCGAAGGTTTCCACCTATGTTCAATCCTGCCTGCTGGTTGCCATCTATTGAAATTAGGTGTTCAACGCCTGATGGATAATAAAGAGATCATGTTTGAGAAGACTTCGATTCTGTTAGTTCTAATGGAAGATGTTGCCATCATAACCATTTCCGCCAATCCTTCTAAGGCTTCCTCGAGAAAGCCTGTTAGGATTACATCTGTTCTAAGAATCGCTCCGTTAATCATTACTATCCCTGGTCCTATCCCATACACTTCGGATAAGGCTGTCCCTTGGCACTATGGGGCCGATGTGTATTACCATGGAATTAAGCAAGACTTAAAGATTGAAGAAGCTGATGCCGATGTCAGCAATATTGTCGGGGCTAGCAAGGTCACTAGAAGTGGAAGACTCTTCTCTCCTGAGATTTCCCCTCCGACTGTTCACAAACCTATTGTCATTCCATCTGCTAACACATCAGTTGCTGTCCCAGTTCCTGTTCCAGTTATCACCCCTGTCGCCGAGTCATCTGACACTCGGGGCAAATAAATCACAGGTGAGCCTGCCCGGATGGAGGCGCCTAAGAAGATCATTGTAGAGACCTCTAAGCAAGAGATAGAGGAAATTCTGAAGATTATCAAGAAGAGCGACTACAACATAGTCGAGCAGCTGGGGTATACCCCGTCGAAATCTCCATGTTGTCCTTGTTATTATGTTCTGAAGCCCATGCAAAGGCTTTAATTGCTTTCCTTAAAACTGCGCATGTGCCGCAGGAGACTTCTGCCGATCAATTCAAAGACTTTGTAGCTAGTTTAACTGCCGACAACGAGTTGGGTTTCTCAGATGCAGATCTGACTGCTAAAGGAAGAAATCACAATGATGCTTTGTATGTCTCGATCGAGTGCAGGGGAACTACTTTGGCCCATGTACTGGTGGATACTGGGTCCTTATTAAATGTTTTGCCAAAGAAAGCATTAGATCGTCTGGATTGTGAAGGTTTGATTCTGAAGTCGAGTAATATTGTGGTTAGAGCTTTCGATGGGTCGAAAAGGATGGTGCACGGGGAGGTGGACGTCCCTATTAAAGTTGGCTCTCAGACTTTTTCATCTACTTTCTATGTGATGGATATCCTACCATCTTATTCTTGCTTGCTGGGTCGCCCTTGGATTCATAAGGCTGGGGCAGTAACTTCTACGCTCCGTCAGATGTTGAAATATCCAGTAAAAGGGAAGATTGTCACTGTGCTAGGAGAAGAGGTGTACATGGTGAGTCATCTTAATTACTTTCTCTATGTGGAGATGGATGAGGAATTCATCAAAACCCCGTGTCATAACTTTGAAGAGGTTCCCCAGACTCCGGCGTCGACTGAAGTTGCTATTGACAAAACTCTGATGAAGATGGCTTCCCTCAAGGATGTTAGGGCTGTAATTGAAAAATGTGGGTGTGCAAATTGGGGTCTGCTCCTTGATTTCACACACAAGACTGACAAGTTTGGTTTGGGCTTTACTGCAGAGGCTCAAAAGGTTGTTCGGCGCGTGCGGATTTGAAGACCTCCTCTGCACATCAGTAATCAAGGAGTGAATGCAATTGAGGATGATGAAGAAGAGTCAGATATCGACAGTTGGATTTACACGACTATTGACGGTGGATTGAACAACTGGACAGCAAAAGACTTTGTGCCCGTTTCTTTTATTACACAGTAATTGACTTTTGTTTTGAGATTTGTAACAGATAATTTGAAACTTTACGGCCCGGTGCCTTGCCCGAGGCACCTTGGCTTTGTTTGTGAGGGCTTATTATTTGTCATTTTCATATATCATCAATAAAGCATTGGACGTTTTCTTGCATTACAAATTTTACGCTCCTTGTTTTTCTTTTCTATCTCGCACTTTATCAAAACAGCTATTGTCTTACACACACTCACATATCATAATGCAGATCCACATCCACTCTGGATCCCATTGATAACAACTCTGCTACTGCCAGTTATGACTTCGAAAATCCAATCAACCAAGCCGAGGATGAAGGTGAGAATGATTGTGAAGTGCCTGGGGAGCTCGCTAGATTGTTATTGTTAGAACATAGTTTGATTCTACAACCCTTGATTAGAGTTTTGATGATAACAAAATACAAAGAATAAATTATCTCAAAGATATATACAAAGAACAATTATGCTCCTTAAAATTATGTTTTGTATATGCAGAAGTTCTGATGGAATCAACATCAGAATGGAATCAGCATCAGAAGATCAGCAATATGTGCTACACGCTGAAGCTACCAGACTATACGCTGAAGCTTGATGACCAGAATCTGTGCCTAAACAAATATACTCTGACTCTGATCAAAGACATCTTTACCAAGTCATCAACACTCTAAAGCGTTATCAGCAGGTACAACAAAGAAAGACTCTGAAGCGTTATTGGTTATTCAAGATAGAATTAAATGCTAATGGCTTTCTTCAGACAAAGATCTTCTACAAAAGGAAAGTGCATTATTATCATTAAACCTGCTTTATGGACAACGTATCCTTGCTTGCCTATATAAACAGGTCTGCTTGTGAAAAGAAGCACGCACGTACGCACTCAATTTGCCAAGCTATCCAAACCACGCATATTCAAAGCTTAAGCAAATTCATTTTATTCCAAGCTTATTTTGTGTAATTATCACAGTTGTGATATACAGTTTTGTAAGAAAACAACAACACACACTTGTTCAATCATTTGTAAAAGAAGTTCCTTGAGATTAACCGGATTGTGGTTGTACTCAAGAAGAATTTAACAGTTGTTAAAGTAGCTGTTGTAATCCTTTGAGAATAGTGGATTAAGACCTCGTTGGAGAGAGGCGAAATCAACTTGATGGGTGGAATGGAGAAGTTTGAGATCAAACGAACTAGGATAAAAATATTGTGTTGTTAAGCCTTTTGATTTAAGTTTTTCAATTCAACCCCCCCCCCCCTTCTTGTGTTTTTCACATCTTCAATTGGCATCAGAGCGCCTGGTTCTGAGCTTCAACACTTAACCGTGTCAGTAGAAGATCCATCGTTAGAAAAACACAATGGCAGGACCAAGTCAAAACATCAGCAATGACAACAATAAAGAAAGGGACAGATTCAGTGGAAAACCTCCAATCTTTGATGGAGAGAACTTTGACTACTGGAAAGACAGAATTGAGAGTTTCTTTATGGCCCATGATGCTGATCTGTGGGACATGGTGACTGATGGATACACGCACCCAGTGGATGGACGTGGTCAGAAGATTGACAGGAAAATGATGTCTGATCAGTAAAAGCGTGAGTTCAGAAATCATCACAAGGCCAGAACAATTCTTCTCAGCGCCATCTCATATTCAGAATATGAGAAAATATCAAACAGAGAAACTGCCAAGAATATGTTTGATTCTCTGAGAATGATGCATGAAGGCAACATTCAAGTCAAAGAAACAAAAGCCCTTGCGCTCATTCAGAAGTATGAGCCATTCAAGATGGAAGATAGTGAATCAATAGAAGCTATGTTTTCAAGATTCCAAATTCTGGTTGTTGGTCTAAAAGTTCTTGATAAAGGATATTCCACTGCTGATCACGTTAAGAAGATCATTAGAAGCTTGCCAAAACAGTTGAGGCCAATGGTTACAGCGCTTAAGCTAGCCAAGGATCTCAACAAAATCTCTCTGGAGGAACTTGTCAGCTCCCTCAGAAGTCACGAGATAGAGCTAGAAGCAGATGAACCTCAAAAGCAAGGCAAGCCATTAGCTTTAAAATCTAACAAAAAATCTTACTCCAAAGTTCTGCAGGCTGTGGAAGAAACCTCTGATGGATCCTCATCAGAAGAAGATGAACTGTCTCTTCTCTCCAGAAGGGTGAACCAACTGTGGAAGTAGAGGCAAAGGAAGTTCAGGAATCCCAGAAGATTAAAAAATCAGAATGAATCTTCCTCCAGATATAGAAGGTCAGAATCCTCCTCTGGACACAAAAGATATGAAGGCTCTTCAGGATACAGAAAGCCAAACAACAAAGACATCATCTGCTATGAGTGTAACGAGCAAGGGCACTACAAAAGTGATTGCCCAAAGCTTCAGAAGGAGAAGCCCAAAAAGAAGTTTGGCAAGGAAAATAAGAAAAGTCTCATGGCTACATGGGATGATTCTGATACATCTGAAGCTGACTCAGAATCAGACGATGAAAGAGCAAACATAGCTCTCATAGAAAACGTCTCTGAAGACAGTGAAGCTTCTGGTTCAGACTCAGAATCAGATACAGAAGAGATATCTTTAGCAGTAAAGCAAAGACACCAGTCATGGTACCTGGACTCTGGCTGCTCACGACACATGACGGGAAGAAGGAGTATGTTCCAAAGCCTAGAACTTAAGCCTGGAGGCCACGTAGGCTTTAGAGGCAATCAGAGGGGAAAGATTATTGGCTCTTGAACAGCAGGTAATGGAAATCTTCCCTCTATAAGTAATGTTTTATTAGTTGATGGATTAATGCATAACCTGTTATCCATAAGCCAATTAAGTGATAACGGTTATGATATAATCTTCAATCAAAATTCATGCAAAGTTGTTAGTCAAAAAGATGGGACTATCCTATTTAATGGAAAGCGGAAAAACAACATTTATAAAATCAAACTTTCTGAATTGAAAAGTCAGAATGTAAAATGTCTTCTGTCTGTTAACAACGAGCAATGGATCTGGCACAGAAGATTGGGACTTGTTAGTATAAGAAGAATATCTCAAATTAACAAACTCAATCTGGTCAGAGGACTTCCTAACTTGAATTTCAATTCAGATGCTCTGCGTGAAGCATGTCAGAAAGGCAAGTTTGCAAAACTTGCTTTCAAATCCAAAAACGTTGTTTCCACCTCTAAGCCATTAGAGCTTCTGCACATTGACTTATTTGGACCAGTAAAAACTGCTTCAGTCAGTGGCAAGAAGTATGGGTTAGTAATCGTAGATGAGTATAGAAGATGGACATGGGTAAAGTTCTTAAGGCACAAGGACGAGTCACACTCTGTGTTTGTTACCTTCTGCAACCAAGTTCAGAATGAAAAAGATCTTAGAATCGTCAAAGTCAGAAGTGATCATGGTGGAGAATTTGAAAATAAAGATTTTGAATTATTCTTTAATGAAAAAGGCATTCTGCATGATTTCTCTTGTCCTAGAACTCCCCAGCAAAATGGAGTTGTAGAACGAAAGAACAGAACATTGCAAGAAATGGCCAGAACCATGATCAACGAGACTAACGTTGCTAAGATCTTCTGGGCAGAGGCAATAAACACAGCTTGTTACATTCAGAATAGAATCTCCATAAGACTTATTCTGGAAAAGACTCCATATGAACTGTGGAAGAACAGAAAGCCCAACATTTCTTATTTTCACCCATTTGGATGTACATGTTTTATTTTGAATACAAAAAATTATTTGAACAAGTTTGACTCTAAAGCACAAAAGTGTATTATGTTAGGATACTCTAAACGCTCAAGAGGGTACATAGTATACAATACAGAAACACAGATTGTTGAAGAGTCAATCAGTGTTCGGTTTGATGATAAGCTTGACTCTCAAAAGTCAAAGCAGAATAAATTCCTTGCCGGTATGGAAGTTGAACTCACAGGTATTGAAGACAACTTAGAGGCTCTCAACAGAGACACTCCCTCAACATCAGAAAGAGTCACTACAAGCAACCCAACACCTTATGTTGATCAACTCCATAAAAGACCATCCAGAAGCAACATTGATCACCCAGAAGAAACAATCTTAGGAAGGAAGGAAGATCCAATCAGAACAAGATCTACCTTCAGAAAACTCTGAATAATCCCTCATGGGACTAGTCTCTCTGATTGAACCAACAAAAATTGATGAAGCACTTCTGGACAATGACTGGATTCTGGCATTGTAAGAGGAGCTAAATCAATTCACAAGAAATGACGTATGGGATCTGGTTCCCAAAACAAAAGGATTTAACGTCATTGGTACAAAACGGGTGTTCAGAAACAAACTGAACGAACAAGGTGAAGTCATCAGAAACAAAGCACGGTTGGTAGCACAAGGTTATAGTCAGCAAGAGGGGATAGACTATACAGAAACCTTTGCTCCAGTCGCCAGGTTAGAATCTATCAGACTTTTAATTTCATTTGTTGTTAATAAAGGCATCACTCTGTATCAGATGGATGTCAAGAGTGCATTCTTAAAAGGCTATATAGAAGAAGAGGTTTATGTGCACCAACCCCCTGGTTTTGAAAGATCCAAAAATCCAGAATATGTTTTCAAACTAAAGAAGTCACTCTATGGTCTGAAACAAGCCCCCAGAGCTTGGTATGAAAGACTAAATAACTTCCTGTTAGAAAAGGAATTCACCAGAGGGAAAGTGGACACAACCTTGTTCTGTAAGACAGTTAAGAATGACATCTTAGTATGTCAGATTTATATTGATGACATTATATTTGGATCCACTAAACCCTCTCTGGGAAGAGTGTTTTCTAAATGTATGCAGGAAGAATTTGAGATGAGCCTAATGGGGGAACTAAAATTCTTTCTGGGCATTTAGATTAATCAAACTCCAGAAGGAACTTACATTCATAAGAGAAAATATGTCAGAGAACTTCTGAAGAAATTTAATCTCTCAGATTGTAAGCCCTCAAGGATTCCAATGCATCCCACGTGCATTCTGGAAATAGAAGAGGTAAGTAAAAAGGTAGAACAGAAGGTCTACAGAGGTATGATTGGTTCTCTTCTCTATCTGACGGCTTCAAGGCCTGACATTCTATTCAGTGTTTGCATTTGTGCTAGATTCCAATCAGATCCTAGAGAATCTCACTTAACAACAGTTAAGCGAATTTTCAAGTATCTGAAAGGTACTGCTAATCTGGGTTTGTTTTATAGAAAATCAAGTGATTACAGCTTAGTAGGATACTGTGATGCTGATTTTGATGGAGACAAAGTAGAACGTTAAAGCACTTCTGGAAGATGCCAGTTTCTGGGAGAAAATCTGATCTCAAGGTCCAGCAAAAGACAATCCACAATAGCTCTATCAACAGCAGAAGCTGAATACATAGCAACAGCTAGATGTAGCACACAAATGCTCTGTGTTGCACCCCAAAATTTGCCCTTTCATGTTTTCCAAAGTCGTCCCCCTACATGGTTGACTAGAAACCCTTGCCTGAGGAAAAAGAAATTTTTTGAGTGGTACTTTAAGTACCTTTCGATTGGTATTCTGAAAGACCCTTCAATTGGTATTCTGAAGGAGCCTTTCGATTGGCATTATGGACAAGCACTTCGATTTGCATTCTAAAAGACCTTTCGATTGGTATTCTGAAGGAGCCTTTCGATTGGCATTATGGATAAGCACTTCGATTTGCATTCCGAAAGACCTTTCGATTGGTATTCTGAAGGAGCCTTTCGATTGGCATTATGGACAAGCACTTCGATTTGCATTCTAAAAGACCCTTCGATTGGTATTCTGAAGGAGCCTTTCGATTGACATTATGGACAAGAACTTCGATTGGCATTATGGACAAGTACTTCGATTGGCATTGTGTCAAGGCTTTCGATTGGGATTCTGAAAGACCTTTTTGTTTGGCACCCTGGGCCAAGCCTTTCAATTGGCATGTCAAAGGATCCTTCGATTAGCATGAACATCACCTTTCGATTAGCCTGTTAACAAAGCCTTTCGATTGGAATTTCAATAAATACCCTTCGATTGATGTTTGGACAAGGGCCATTTGAAGAACTCCTTCCAGGCCATTCGAAAGAGGCCATCAAGAGGGCACTCAAAAAACATGTCCAGGTACACTGAACATGAGAAAATGGCATGTTTCCCTTGCAAACATAGAAATAATTAAATGCTGATTGTGGATTTAATTCCTGAGTTAAAGGCCAGATTCTTGCCTTTTCTACTCAACAAAAGCTGATTCGACCAGAGTGAATCTTTTCAAATCAAGCAGTCGAAGCAGAAGAAGTCCATTTGAAGGAGGCAACTTAGGACCAATCGAAGAGCAGGGCCTGAAGACATTTGAAATTCAAAAGTGTCCAGGTTCATTCAAGAGACATGAATATTTCAAAAAAGGAAATATTTTAATGTGTCTGATTCTTGTCTCATGGCTTTAATGGCCTGTTTAATTGGCTGTCTCTTGCCGTTACTAGACCCCCACACTCCTATAAATACAAGGGCCAGTGGCACATTACAAAGGACGAAAAAACACAGAGGAAAAAATAGAGAAAAGAAACAGGAAATATTTAAAGATATGTTGCCCATAACCCACCAAAGGTTATCAGCATTTTCATCCAAGCCAAAGCAGCCATCCAGCGAACAGCTCCCCACCCAGAGCCACAGGTCATACATCTTAAATTGGTAAGGGTTTGCAAAACCAAAATTGCACCTTCATGGCATTTAAATACACATTGCATATGTATTTTTGTTATTACTGATTATGTTGCATGTAAGCTGAAGTGCAAAGGTGAGATTGTACCATTACTTGGGTACGATCTGAGTTTCCCCTTTGAACCTCAGAATAAAACAAACCCAGACTCAGATTCAGCAGATTCACGTTGAGGAAGAATCATAATTGGGAGGAGATTCGAATCAGGGGGGGTGAAGTCCCCCCTGGACCTTTAACATTTGTTTCATTTTGCAGGAAAGATATTCTCAGAATCCTGTTCAGAGTTTCGAAGCTTAGTAGCTTAGCTTCAAACTGGATCCAGGATTTCCAGATCGAAGGATGACATATCCAGATTGAACACCCCCAAAAGTGCAGCCCCTCGTGCACCTTCGATCAAGCCTCTTCACTGGGTCGAAAGACAGCCCACACCTCTTTCGACCCAGGCCTCTAGAATTATGATTTTTTTATTTGCTGCCTGTTTCCTTCGTTTCTTATCCTTATTTTGACTATTTTATTCCTTTTTTTTAATCAACATAAAATCAAAAGACACAAAAAAAACATTAGGCTAGTTTTTTTTCCTATTAAATTAACTTGGTTAATTAATCATTTAATTATCTTAACATTTTCTCAAAAAAAACTAAAATTAAGTAGATTTAGATCATTTTCCCAAAATTAAAATAAAACTCAAAAATATTTTCTTTTTAATTAATTAATCATTAGTTAGACTTAATTCTTAATTCAAAAAGACCAAAAATATGCTTTATTTAATGAAAAAGGGTCAAAACCCTAGGACACTCCGATTCAATTTTTCTCGCGCGCATATTATTTTTTATCCATATATTGTGATTGCTCCGAGGATGTAATAGCTTAACTAAGAATTTTACACTTTACTGCTTTATTCCCCCAATTTTGGACATGTAAATAATCCCCCTCCCCGAAGCCTTGTAATAGCGTAGGATTTACAATTCCCACACTTTAAATTCTTGTACATATATTAACTGTTTAGATGTATGCTAACTAGGATTGCATGACCAGATTAACTCTTAACTTAAAATCAACAGTAGCTCACCATGACATGTTAAGATAACATAAACTGAAAATTGACACACTCGCACATGCCACTCTTAGGGTACGCCTCACTTGGTTGCCTCGAACGTGGTCATTGAGTATAGGAAGTCTTAGAGGTCGTCCTTTTGTCCAAAGATCATAAGTTGCCTCGAAACGGTTGCCTCAGATAAAATGATCTAAGACATTAGGATTACCGCTAAGGCGTCCTTACGTTTCTTTAGTGACCACACGTCCCTTAAATCGAATTGACCCGAAAACTCGAACAACGATGCTACCTACTCCTCAATAGCGGGATAGCATTGTCTAAAGGACATTAGCACAGTTTAGTTCCTTTTTGAGTAGGTAGATGTTCTTAAGTACTTGCTCCTTTTAAAAACAAAACAAAACTTTTCGCACTTACACTCTCTTCAAAAACAAAACTCTTTTTCAAAACCCACAAACACAAAGAAAAGCAAACTTTTGAAAACATAGTGAGCAAGTACCTAAGATCCCGTGTATAACCACAGATAGAAAGGGTGCTAACACCTTCCCTTTCTATAATCTACCTCCCGAACCCGAGAAACGTCTCGAAAAGGAATTTTTATGTGCTTTTGTCCTTTCCTTGTTGGATAAAATAAAAGACGGTGGCGACTCTTGCTTACCGCGACATTTTGCGAAAACAAACGCAAAACGCGAACCAGCATTCCAAAACAGTCAGCTCTCATTCCCACCGATCACAGAACTGGTGACTCTGCTGGGGATTCTATAAGTGAGGTGTACCTTAGGATTAGATCACTTGTGTTTTCAATTGTATGCTTTGTATGCTTTAAAATTTGTGGGCTTGTATTGGAGTTCTATAGATCCTAAACCGGATCTGGGGATACCCTTTAGGTAAGTAGTAATAAACTGTGAGGGATCTGTCTGGCGTAGACCGACACTGATGAAACAGTAGCTACGTTGGTGTGGCACCTTGGTCTGTATCGACATCCCTTGTGTTGAAACGAGGAGAATATGGGTCTTCTAAGGAGTCATTAAGCACCAACTGACCTTAAAACCTTAAATTGACCAACTTGGCCATAGAACAGTAGCAGTATGCTACACTCATTGAGACTAAACTCTCGCGATGATTCTGGCCGCAAGAAAAGGTTGCTAAATTGGAATTATGATCGATTGAGGGTAGTCAGTGATATTGAGATCCTCTAGAACCCGGTTACTATTTCTAGGACAGGTTTGAACCAACTGAACTGAAAGAGGGTAATACCTAAACTCCATGCCAGCCTAAACTTAAGGCTATATGCGTGACTTGTGTGCCTTCAAACTTGACCTACTTGCACATTCTTGTTATCTGACAACATGAGTTCCTTACAGGTTTTGTTTACAGTCCTTATCCAATAATTTGGATTTATCGCAGGGTTTACTTACAGCATCTGACACTTTTTCTTAAACGCATAACATGCACATCATAACATCATGCTTTAACATTTCTTTAACCATTTCAAGGATCTCAAGGGTCTGTGATGCAGGTTATGGTAAATCAAAAGTCTAGCAAGGGGCAAAGGGGATTTATTTTCCTCTAGCCAAGGTTGTTTAGAAATCAAAACACGATAACTTGAGTCAGGGGCTATGACCCACTCGATATGGTGAGCTTGACTCTTGAGGAAGGACTCTCAGCAACATGAAGTTCCTTCAATCAAGCTACCAGATTCTGATTCTAACAGTTTCTTGTTTACCCCGCGAGATCCTTGAAAACATTGCGTATATATATCATACATATCATTGCATAACAGGTCATCCGATACAGGTCTCTCATGTTCTCGCTGTTTATTTCAGCAATGGCTTTCCAACCAGACAACCAAGATCTCCGGGCTCAAAACGCCCAACTTCAAGAAATGTTCTTGAACCTATCCCAGGGGCAAGAAGAAATAAAAGCTCTCCTCACAAGGGGCTTGGTCCTAGGGAATCCAGGACGCATCAGGAATGATCAGTTGGAAGGGCTACAAATTGAGTTGGCAACAATGAAGATCCAAATGATGGGACAGCTGGTGGGCCAGATGGCTCTCATTCAAGACTTAGCTCAAAGACAAGAAGAGCTCAGGTTCCTCGTCAACAAGCTGCTTCAAAATAACCAAGTGAGGCAAACAACTAGGGTTGAAGATCAAGTCATCATTCCACCACCTTTGGGGCAAGAAGACAAAGGAAAAGCTCCTCAGCTTGCTTCAGGGTCACAAGCCCAGCATCAACCTCGCCAGCATCAACGGGGTAATCGGCGTAAGCGAAATACGCCTGGAAGACATTTCTCTGAGACTGATATACCACCATCTCTAATACTGAAATGCTTATTAGAGGTCAATCTGGTTGCTTTAAAGGATCCTCCCCGGAATCCCAACACCTCTGCTCCTGGCTATCGTCCCGATGCATTTTGTGTATACCACTCCCATAGTCCTGGACATGACACTGACGACTGTTGGACTCTGAAGAACAAGATCCAAGACTTGATTGACGGAAGGGTGCTGGAGTTCATGCCGGATGGCGAGATGAAAATCTTCCGCTGAGAATTCTCCATCTGAGATGACTAGTTCAAACTAAGAGACTTTTGTCCATTTGAATTTTCAAGTTGTAATCTCTTTGTTATTCAAACAATTATCTATTAATGCCAAATTTTGTTTCATTAATGCATTGCATATGTTTGTCTTGATTTGATCCAATCATTTTAATTACATTTAAACTATGCTTTTTACTCACTTTATGACATTCAACTCTTGCTAAAAGTTATAAGCCTTTAGAGGGAGGATGACGAAACAATGCCATAATCTCATACAATATGCTTTTGGACAGACCTTGTTGATGATGTACAGGCGTTTCTTTCAAATCCTAAACACTGGAGTTATAAGGAAGATAATCCCTAGCCAACCCCTTCGAGCCAAAGAAGTAGGAGTTTTATGTTTTAAACACAAATTGAAACCTTTAAATTAAACCTGGGGCAGGGTAGTCTCTCAGTTAATTCAAAATATGCGCATTTAAGTCGCAAAACTCTCAGTTCATAATACAACGAACGAAATCAAAAGCATTCCTCTGGAATCAAAAGATAGTGGTGGTTCCTTATCTCATAGGCAGTCAATATCTCAAAAGAAAAAAGCCCACTAAGCCAAAACCTATAAAGGAGGCTTAAGAAAGCTGGGGCATCCCGCTGACTGTAATCTCGAAAACAGAAACAATCAGGCAAAAATTAGGGATAACAAATCAAAAGAACGAGGTCGCTACAAATCCTCAACAACATGAAAAATGTTGCAAAAATGACTGCCTTCCAACAAATTCAACTTGTGTGAACCATCACCCAAAACGTAGTTTCAAATTCGAATAGAGTTTGACGCACAATTAACTGAGTTTAGGATTGAAGAACATCACGAAGAGCGGGTGGGTACAAATATACTTTGAGCCTTTTTCCTTTGTTTCTTAAACCGTGAACCAATCCACGTTCCAACCCTTCAAAAGTCCTAATTGAAGAATGGGTTAGTTCAAAAGCATACTGTTACAAAAGGTATCCTGACTCCTGTAAGGCTTTGCCCTAAATCTTGTGTTGAATTTGTCTTACAAAAGTTTTCTGCTAAAAAACACATTTTCAAAACTTCGAGACAAGCATAAACTTTGCATTATTTGAATATCACTGTTTGCATTTGGCTATTTATTTGACAGCGGAGAAATTCACACGACGAATATTCGATGAATGAAAGCCCTCTCAGTGAACAAAATCACTTCAAAAAGGATGACACTTCCATTGACAAATCTCCTATTAATAAGGGGACTTGACATGTCACTATCCAGCACACCTGGGGCAGTCCAGTCAAGATTTCAAGAAATCTCTGAAGAAGTGCAGAGTAACCAGGGGCAAGTCTCCATCTCCGTCACTTGGGGAATTGGACATCAATCTCAGTGAAGGGTTACGTACAATTAAACATTTTTTGGCAATGTCACAAACACTTGCTACTAGGGGCAATGACAAATCTCCCCAAAATCCTTCTCATAGGATGACATCCCAGCAAGGGTTTAATCTCTGAAAACCTTTCCCCAGCTGAATCAACCTCAAGAATCCTCGAGGACTTCCCTCAATGAAGTCGTCACCTCTCTAGAAGACCGGCAACAAGGTTTATTTCCCCAACAACACCAGGATTCCCCAGCTTGAGTTTGCCTCTCCGACTAATACAAAACAAAGGACCACAACTCCTCTTCCCCAGTAGACTACTCTACAATCCCCAACAAGTTACTGCGAAACCTGGACCCGACCAGATATCAGTTCAACTTTGACTCCCCAGTAGAGCAACGGATGACTAAGACTCCTAAACTCTTTTCCCAAGCAGAAATAAACATACTCCCCACAGAGTTTTCAATATCCAACGAAGTTCTCCTCAAACAACAAAGCAGGGATCCCCGGTGGAAGAATTTTGAGCAAAGTCCAAGACAAAATTACACTTCAACAACATTCATAACATATGCATACAAAATACATATGACACAAATCTCATTTTATTTTGAGAACATCATTACACAATGCATACATCATGACAATGCATACATCATGACATTGCATACAACTAACTCTTTACCTTTCCAGGAAAGATCAATCAACAGGCAAAGATAACCATCTTCTGAGATTCCTTCTAGAGACAGTTCAGATGCGACCCAGATATGGCTGACATTCTGATACTTATTCCAAATTCCTTCTAGAGACAGTTCAGATGCGATCCAGACATGGCTGACATTCTGATACTTATTCCAGACTCCTTCTAGAGACAGTTCAGATGCGACCCAGATATGGCTAACATTCTGACACTTATTCCATACTCCTTCTAGAGACAGTTCAGATGCGACCCAGATATGGCTGACATTCTGACACTTATTCCAGACTCCTTCTAGAGACAGTTCAGATGTGACCCAGATATGGCTGACATTCTGATACTTATTCCAGATTCATTCAAATTACAGTCCAGATACGATCCAAATTCGGATGTCATTCTGTCACTCATTCAAATTACAGTCCAGATACGATCCAAATTCGGATGTCATTCTGTCACTCATTCAAATTACAGTCTAGATACGATCCAGATTCGGATGTCATTCTGTCACTCATTCAAATTACAGTCCAGATACGATTCGGATGTCATTCTGTCACTCATTCAAATTACAGTCCAGATACGATTCGGATGTCATTCTGTCACTCATTCAAATTACATTCCAGATACGATCCAAATTCGGATGTCATTCTGTCACTCATTCAAATTACAGTCAAGATACGATCCAGATTCAGATGTCATTCTGTCACTCATTCAAATACATTTCAGATATGCTTCGGATGCAGACACAATTCTGACAATCATCCAGACTCAACTCTATTCTCCAGCAGCTCCGAGATTTATTTTCCCCAGCTAAAACATTACATTTCCATACATCATGATACATGCATAAACGCATCATACCACACAATCTCATTTATGTTGAGAACATCCATATCATGCATTGCATATGACTGACATTTACCTTTCAGGAAGGATGCAGTTAAATTCTAAGTCATATCAAAAGGGCTTCTCTGGTCCAGTTAAATCGATTCCTAAAGATTTTTTTGATGCCGATCCAGTTGAAGATATTCCAAGACCTTGTCTGGTCCAGTTAAATCGATTCCTAAAGATTTTTCTAATGTCGATCCAGTCAAAGGCCTTCTCTGGTCCAGTTAAATCGATTCCTAAAGATTTTTCTGATGTCGATCCAGTTGAAGATATTCCAATACCTTCTCTGGTCCAGTTAAATCAATTCCTAAAGATTTTTCTGATGCCGATCCGGTTGAAGATATTCCAAGACCTTGTCTGGTCCAGTTAAATCGATTCCTAAAGATTTTTCTGATGCCGATCCAGTCAAAGGCCTTCTCTGGTCCAGTTAAATCGATTCCTAAAGATTTTTCTGATGCCGATCCAGTTGAAGATATTCCAAGACCTTGTCTGGTCCAGTTAAATCGATTCCTAAAGATTTTTCTGATGTCGGTCCAGTCAAAGGCCTTCTCTGGTCCAGTTAAATCGATTCCTAAAGATTTTTCTGATGCCGATCCAGTTGAAGATATTCCAAGACCTTGTCTGGTCCAGTTAAATCGATTCCTAAAGATTTTTCTGATGTCGATCCAGTCAAAGGCCTTCTCTGGTCCAGTTAAATCGATTCCTAAAGATTTTCCTGATGCCGATCCAGTTGAAGATATTCCAAGACCTTCTATGGTCCAGTTAAATCGATTCCTAAAGATTTTTCTGATGCCGATCCAGTTGAAGATATTCCAAGACCTTGTCTGGTTCAGTTAAATCAATTCCTAAAGATTTTTCTGAGGCGAAGCCAGTCAATGGAGACAAAATCAGTTAAATTGATTCCTAAAGATTTTTCTGAGGCGAAGCATGTCAATGGAGACAAAATCAATTAAATCGATTCCTAAAGATTTTTCTGAGGCGAAGCATGTCAATGGAGACAAAATCAGTTAAATCGATTCCTAAAGATCTTTCTGAGGTGAAGCATGTCAATGGAGACAAAATCAGTTAAATTGATTCCTAAAGATTTTTCTTAGGCACAACCCGTCAATAGAGACAACTCGTCAAAGGAGACACCCCGTCAAAAGAGACAACGCGTCAACGAAGACAAAACCACCTACCAACAATCTCCAAATGGCATCTGTAAGCCCATTCCCGACATCACAATGCTGATACTACACCATGCGAGTGCAAATCTCTGGGCACTCTAGTGTTCAATTATCTTCCACCTTCAGATCACCAAAGGCTCGAAAGCTAATATATATCCTCAGGTTTAAGAAAATTGAACAGGGGCAACTGTTGCACCCCAAAATTTTCCCTCTCATGTTTTCCAAAGTCTTCCCCCTACATGGTTGACCAGAAACCCTTGCCTGAGGAAAAAGAAAATTTTTGAGTGGTACTTTAAGTACCTTTCGATTGGCATTCTGAAAGACCCTTCGATTGGTATTCTGAAGGAGCCTTTCGATTGGCATTATGGACAAGCACTTCGATTTTCATTCTGAAAGACCTTTCGATTGGTATTCTGAAGGAGCCTTTCGATTGGCATTATGGACAAGCACTTCGATTTGCATTCTGAAAGACCTTTTGATTGGTATTCTGAAGGAGCCTTTCGATTGGCATTATGGACAAGCACTTCGATTTGCATTTTGAAAGACCCTTCAATTGGTATTCTGAAGGAGCCTTTCGATTGGCATTATGGACAAGAACTTCGATTGGCATTATGGACAAGTACTTCGATTGGCATTGTGTCAAGGCTTTCGATTGGGATTCTGAAAGACCTTTTCGTTTGGCACCCTGGTCCAAGCCTTTCAATTGGCATGTCAAAGGATCCTTCGATTAGCATGAACAACACCTTTCGATTGGCCTGTTAACAAAGCCTTTCGATTGGAATTTCAATAAATACCCTTCGATTGATGTTTGGACAAGGGCCATTTGAAGAACTCCTTCCAGACCATTCGAAAGAGGCCATCAAGAGGGCACTCAAAAAACACGTCCAGGTACACTGAACATGAGAAAATGGCGTGTTTCCCTTGCAAACATAGAAATAATTAAATGCTGATTGTGGATTTAATTCCTGAGTTAAAGGCCAGATTCTTGCCTTTTCTACTCAACAAAAGCTGATTCGACCAGAGTGACTCTTTTCAAATCAAGCAGTCGAAGCAGAAGAAGTCCATTCGAAGGAGGAAACTTAGGACCAATCGAAGAGCATGGCCTGAAGGCATTCGAAATTCAAAAGTGTCCAGGTTCATTCAAGAGACACGAATATTTCAAAAAAGGAAATATTTTAATGTGTCTGATTCTTGTCTCATGGATTTAATGGCCTGTTTAATTGGTTGTCTCTTGCCGTTACTAGAGGAAAAAATAGAGAAAAGAAACTGGAAAGATTTAGAGATACGCTGCCCATAACCCACCAAAGGTTATCAGCATTTTCATCCAAGCCAAAGCAGCCATCCAGCGAACAGCTCCCCACCCAGAGCCACAGGTCATACATCTTCAATTGGTAAGGGTTTGCAAAACCAAAATTGCACCTTCATGGCATTTAAATACACATTGCATGTGTATTTTTGTTATTACTGATTGTGTTGCATGTAAGCTGAAGTGCAAAGGTGAGATCGTGCCATTACTTGGGTACGATCTGAGTTTCCCCTTTGAACCTCAGAATAAAACAAACCCAGGCTCAGATTCAGCAGATTCACGTTGAGGAAGAATCATAATTGGGAGGAGATTCGAATCAGGGGGGGTGAAGTCCCCCTTGGACCTTTAACATTTGTTTCATTTTGCAGGAAAGATATTCTCAGAATCCTGTTCAGAGTTTCGAAGCTTAGCAGCTTAGCTTCGAACTGGATCCAGGATTTCCAGATCGAAGGATGACATATCCAGATCGAACACCCCCAAAAGTGCAGCCCCTCATGAACCTTCAATCAAGCCTCTTCACTGGGTCGAAAGACAGACCACACCTCTTTCGACCCAGGCCTCCAGAATTATGCTTTTTTTATTTGCTGCCTGTTTCCTTCGTTTCTTATCCTTATTTTGATTATTTTATTCCTTTTTTTTAATCAACATAAAATCAAAAAACACAAAAAAAAAACATTAGGCTAGTTTTTTTTCCTATTAAATTAACTTGGTTAATTAATCATTTAATTATCTTAACATTTTCTTAAAAAAAACTAAAATTAAGTAGATTTAGATCATTTTCCCAAAATTAAAATAAAACTCAAAAATATTTTCTTTTTAAATAATTAATCATTAGTTAGACTTAATTCTTAATTCAAAAAGACCAAAAATATGCTTTATTTAATGAAAAAGGGTCAAAACCCTAGGACACTCCGATTCAATTTTTCTCGCGCGCATATTATTTTTTATCCATATATTGTGATTGCTCCGAGGATGTAATAGCTTAACTAAGACTTTTACACTTTACTGCTTTATTCCCCCAATTTTGGACATGTAAATAATCCCCCTCCCCGAAGCCTTGTAATAGCGTAGGATTTACAATTCCCGCACTTTAAATTCATGTACATATATTAACTATTTAGATGTATGCTAACTAGGATTGCATGACCAGATTAACTCTTAACTTAAAATCAACAGCAGCTCACCATGACATGTAAAGATAACATAAACTGAAAATTTACACACTCACACATGCCACTCTTAGGGTACGCCTCACTTGGTTGCCTCGAACGTGGTCATTGAGTATAGGAAGTCTTAGAGGTCGTCCTTTTGTCCAAAGATCATAAGTTGCCTCGAAACAGTTGCCTCAGATAAAATGATCTAAGACATTAGGATTACCGCTAAGGCGTCCTTACGTTGCTTTAGTGACCACACGTCCCTTAAATCGAATTGACCCAAAAACTCTAACGACGATGCTACATACTCCTCAATAGTGGGATAGCATTGTCTAAAGGACATTAGCACAGTTTAGTTCCTTTTTGAGTAGGTAGATGTTCTTAAGTACTTGCTCTTTTTAAAAATAAAACAAAACTTTTCGCACTTACACTCTCTTCAAAAACAAAACTCTTTCTCAAAACCCACAAACACAAAGAAAAGCAAACTTTAGAAAACATAGTGAGCAAGTACCTAAGAGCCCGTGGATAACCACGGATAGAAAGGGTGCTAACACCTTCCCTTTCTATAATCCACCTCCCGAACCCGAGAAACGTCTCGAAAAGGAATTTTTCTGTGCTTTTGTCCTTTCCTTGTTGGATAAAATAAAAGACAGTGGCGACTCTTGCTTACCGCGACATTTTGCAAAAACAAACGCAAAATGCGAACCAGCATTCCAAAACAGTCAATTCTCATTCCCACCGATCACACTCTGGATGAAAAGTCAACTTGAGGACTTCAATATATTTGAGAGTAACATCCCTATCCTCTGTGACAATACTTCTGCTATTTGTCTCAGTAAAAATCCTATTTTGCATTCTAGGGCTAAGCATATAGAAATAAAACATCATTTTATTAGGGACTATATTCAGAAAGGGATTCTCAATTTAAAATTCATTGACACAGACCATCAATAGGCTGATGTCTTTACAAAACCCCTTTCTGAAGATAGGTTTAACTTCATTCTGAAACATCTCAGCATGAAGCTTTGCCCAGAATAAACTATTTTATTTACATATCTTAATCCTCCGAATTTTTGTTATTTTCTGTGAACTGCTGATTAACCTGCCTTCAGAATTTTAGAAGTCCAGATTATATCAGAATCTATCCATGAAGATCTGAGCGTTTCATTTCAAGGATAGAAGTGTGATGTTCATGTAAGCAAACAGTTGTCATCCATTCATCAGCTACCTTCTGAGGCTGAACACGCGTTCATTTTTCTGAAAGGTCAAAAGCGCTCATTGGATGCATTGAGACACATGTCATGGGTAACCGTTCCAATATCTTTCTGAATCCCCCAAAATCAGCTGTCATTAATGCTTATAATCATTACAATTTATTTCTCTCTCTTGCAGTTTACGTTTTCAAAATCTATTTAAACACATTTCTCACTCTTTACACTCTTTCACTTTCACTTTCTCTACAATCTAATTGTTTTCAGTTTGCATATTTCAAAACCCCTTCTTTTTCGTCCCAAATTTTTTTGTGTGAACATGGCTTCCTCAAGCATTCCTAATACCAGTACTCAGAGAACAGAATCCACATAACAATATGAAGAACCATTCAGAACTCTCCTCATGCCAGTTAACAACCTAGAAGTACTCTCAGAATTGATTGTGGACTTTAACAGTCTTCAAGAAAATGGGTTCAATCTTTCTGAAGAAGTAAAGGCTCAAGGATGGAACAGGTATTTTGACCGTCTGGTAGGTCCAACATTCCCAATCCTTGTGAAGGAATTTTGGATTCATGCTTCATCCTCCAACCATCAAGTTACTTCGTATATAATGGGGAAGAAGATTGTCATAACTGAAGACCTTATTGCAAGATTGATAGGTTACAGTGGTGGTGGCGTAAGATGTATAGACATGGCTGAAAGATGTGTTGATGTCGCTATAATTGCTAGAGAAATCTTCACTCTGGGTCTTCCCTCCAGCAAGATAATGGATCTGAAGGACCATCACAGAATATGGGCTAAGATTATTCTGGGATGCATAAACCATAGGAAGCCAACCAGCTCTCCTGACTACATCAACATTGATCAGCAATTTCTGATCTACTTCATCTCCAGAAAGCCTAAGGTGAATCTGGCTCATTTGTTGTTCAGTCAATCTGAGGACTAGTGTTAAGGAGACTAGAGAAGAGGAGCGCACTAAAAGGTACTGGATACCCCTTAGAAGGCTCATATCAGATATTCTGACAGAGAATAGGCTGATAGATCATCTAACAGAAGCACAGGAAATCAGCACTTTAGAGGCAACTGTTGGAAAGCATTTGAATGCGAAGAATCTGAAGAAGATGAAGATTATTGAGAACATCAAGAAGGAACCCAGTGTTACTTCTTTTGCAACAATCTCCAGCAGAAGAATCCCTCTGGATGACTTTCCCATGTTCTCAGAAATTGATTCCAAGCCTGAGATTATAGTCAGATATCCGGATGCATGCAAGGCAGATGGTACAACACCAGATTTAAACATTCAGGATCTGCAGTAGAAGGCTCCAGAAGTTGTGCTGAAGAAGAACAAGAAAAGGAAGGCAGCAGCAGAAGGATCATCCCAGCGGACTCCCAAAGCAGCTAAAAAGAGAGGTAAACCTTCTTCTGTAATTGTTTTAGATTCAGTATCTGTATCAACATCTGCACCAATTCCTACCCATTCAGAAATTCCTACCCCTCAAACCTTTGATGATTTTGACATTGAATTTGACCCCTCAAAAACTTTAACTCTTAGAGGATCTCACTCCCTACCTATCAATCCAAATATTGAAACAACTCAACCAGAACTTGCAAAAGTTCTATCAGATATTGAAACCTTTGACCAGCATATTTCTGCTCCCATACCAGAAATTCCACTCTCTCCACAACTAGAAATACCACTACCTCCATCTCCTCAACCAGAAATTCATCCACCTTCTCCATAACCTGAACTATCACAACCAGAAGTTCAAACTTCTGAGGTCCAACCTTCTGAATCCTGTGAACCAGAACCAAATAACACTCAATCCAACCAAACTGAAGAACCCACTTCAGATTCTGATACCGTTCCCATTCCTGGTATCACTGAACCTCTGGCCATCCATATACCCCTCACCATTCTAGAAATACCCCAAATTCCTTCTTCACTAGAATCAACTCCACCAAATTCCCCAACTAGTCCAATAATCATTCCAGACTCTCCCACTCCCTCACCAAAGAACAATCCAAATGACAACGCCAAAACTGTCATTGATTTAACTATTTTTGAACGTCTTGCTTCCATAACCCACAAAACAGCCATTCCAAAACCATCTGAACCTACACCAGATGTTGGTACTAGTTTATTGATATTTGAAACAGAAATGTAGAAGTGGATAACTTCCCTGAAGCAAGATAGTCTTGAGATAATTAATTATGCTGCATCAGATTATCTGTGGACAAGTTTCAGAAAATGGGTATGTTTTGAAACTTATAAGATGTAAGAACAAAGCTACGGACAAGTTCAATAGAACTTCAGTAATCTGCTAAAAGTAATTGAAGATCAAGTTCTAAGCCAACTGCTCAAGGAAGAAGTTCTCCCTCTAGACAATGCTCCCTGGTCAGAACATCGTCCAATAGACAAAGTTCAACCAGAGTCAGAAGATATTATTCTGACTGATACTCCAAAGCAAATGATTCCTGCTGAGGAACTGGGTCAAAAAGATAACATTATGGAATGCTCTCAGAAGCATCCAGTCACTGAAGATTCTCAAGCTTCCTCCTATGAAAGGCAGACTCTGGAAGAACTAAAGAGATCTGATATTATTATGCAGGAAAGGATGGATAAACAGGATGACAAAATTTCAGAAATCAAGAGCATGTTAACCAAACAAGAGGAAACCAACATCCAGATCAAGGGCTTGTTGGAAGCTTTGTTCACGCGTCTTCCTCCTCCCTCTTAGATTTTCCTTTGTTTTAAAATTTGTTTATCTATAATATTTTCTACATTGCTGCTGTTCTGAACTTATTATCGTTGATGCTGATTTTAATATAAACTCTTTTTGGCTCTGATTATATGTTCTTTTTGATAACTGACAAAAAGGGGGAGAAAGAATAAGATATTTTCTAATGGATTACTGAGACATAAGTCTCAAACATTCTGATCTACTTAATTTCTTTCTTCTGAAAAGCTTGAACAGGTACAAAACTCTGATGAAAGACGTAGTCAAATTATGATGCTCAAGGATTCAAAGAATTTAAGGGAAGTAATCAACTCAGGGGGAGTTTTTCTTCTTAATTCTATACTTTTTATTCTTTATTTCTAATTGAAAAATATGGTTTTTGTCATCATCAAAAAGGGGGAGATTGTTAGAACATAGTTTGATTTTACAACCCTTGATTAGAGTTTTGATGATAACAAAATACAAAGAATAAATTATCTCAAAGATATATACAAAGAACAATTATGCTCCTTAAAATTATGTTTTATATATGCAGAAGTTCTGATGGAATCAGCATCAGAATGGAATCAGCATCAGAAGATCAGCAATATGTGCTACACGCTGAAGCTACCAGACTATACGTTGAAGCTTGATGACCAGAATCTGCGCCTAAACAAATATACTCTGACTCTGATCAAAGACATATTTACCAAGTCATCAACACTCTGAAGCATTATCAGCAGGTACAATAAAGAAAGACTCTAAAGCGTTACTGGTTATTCAAGACAGAATTAAGTGCTAACGGCTTTCTTCAGACAAAGATCTTCTACAAAAGGAAAGTGCATTATTATCATTAAACCTGCTTTATGGACAACGTATCCTTGCTTGCCTATATAAACAGGTCTGCTTGTGAAAAGAAGCACGCACGTACACACTCAATTTGCCAAGCTATCCAAACCACGCACATTCAAAGCTTAAGAAAATTCATTTTATTCCAAGCTTATTTTGTGTAATTATCACAGTTGTGATATACAGTTTTGTAAGAAAACAATAACACACACTTGTTCAATCATTTGTAAAAGAAGTTACTTGAGATTAACCGGATTATGGTTGTACTCAAGAAGTCTTTAACAATTGTTAAAGTAGCTGTTGTAATCCTTTGAGAATAGTGGATTAAGACCTCGTTGGAGAGAGGCGAAATCACCTTGACGGGTGGACTGGAGTAGTTTGAGATCAAATGAACCAGGATAAAAATATTGTATTGTTAAGCCTTTTGATTTAAGTTTTTCAATTCAACCCCCCCCCCCCCCCCCCTTCTTGTGTTTTTCACATCTTCAATTACTCCAAGAAGAGAGGGCCATACAGCCTCATGAAGAGCCAGTGGAATCAGTGAATTTGGGTACGGAGGAAGACAAGAAAGAGGTCAAGATAGGTGCGAATCTGGAGCCTAGTGTCAAGCAGCGGTTGATACAGATGCTACGCGACTATGTTGATATCTTCGCTTGGTCTTATGAAGATATTCCTGGGTTGGACACTGACATCGTGGTACACCGCCTGCCAACTAAAGAAGATTGTCCTCCGGTAAAACAGAAGGTTCTCTGTATGCACCCTGAGATGTCTGAGAAAATCAAAGCTGAAGTCATGAAACAGTTTGATGCCGGATTTCTAGCCGTCACTTCTTACCCGCAATGGGTTGCCAATGTTGTTCTTGTGCCGAAGAAAGATGGTAAGGTTCGGATATGTGTGGACTATAGAGATCTAAACAGGGCGAGCCCCAAAGACGATTTCCCACTTCCTCACATTGATGTTCTGGTCGACAACACCGCGCAACATAAGGTTTTCTCCTTTATGGATGGTTTTTCTGGTTATAATCAGATTAAGATGGCTCCCGAGGATATGGAGAAAATAACTTTCGTTACACAGTGGTGCACCTTCTATTATAAAGTCATGCCGTTTGGATTGAAGAATGCTGGGGCAACGTATCAGCGCGCCATGGTCGCTTTGTTCCACGACATGATTCACCATGAGATTGAGGTTTATGTTGATGATATGATTGCAAGGTCCCAGACTGAAGAAGAACACCTTGACCATCTCCAGAAACTGTTCAACAGGTTGAAGATGTACAAGCTAAGGTTAAACCCGAACAAGTGCACCTTCGGGGTAAGGTCTGGTAAGCTGCTGGGTTTTGTCATTAGTGATAAAGGCATTCAAGTGGATCCTGCAAAGGTGAAGGCTATACAGGAGATGCCAACTCCTCGAATAGAAAAGGAAGTCAGAGGCTTTTTTGGATGTTTGAATTACATTGCCCAATTCATTTCACATCTGACTGCTACTTGTGAGCCAATCTTCAAGTTGCTGAAGAAAGATCAAGTGGTAAAATGGAATGATGAATGCCATACCGCTTTCGAAAGAATCAAAGAATATCTCCAAAATCCACCTATTCTGATGCCTCCAGTTGAAGGAAGACCTTTGATCTTATACTTGACGGTACTCGACAATTCGATGGGGTGTATGCTGGGGCAGCATGATGAGTCTGGCCAAAAAGAGCATGCTATTTACTACCTTAACAAAAAGTTTACCGACTGTGAGACCCGATACTAACTGCTTGAGAAAACTTGATGCGCTTTGGCATGGGCTGCTCGCCGGCTGAGACAGTATATGCTGACTCACACTACCCTATTGATATCAAAGATGGATCCAATCAAGTATATCTTCGAAAAGCCTGCCTTGTCCGGAAGAATAGCAAGATGGAAAATGATCTTAACTGAGTATGACATCTGTTGTACCCCAAAATTTGCCCTCCTCTCTTTTTACAAGAAATCACAGCTTCGGGCTTTTCCTAATTTTTCAGATTGGCTCAAGAATCGGTCAAACAGACTTTTCTTATCAGCCACACAAAATTAGGGTTTCCATTGACTTTTGAATCAGTCAAACAGATTATCAGGGTTTTATTAATTTGTTTGAGTTTGGCTCAGGGTTTGATCACGAGGACGCTTCTTTGACAATAAATCAAGAATTAGGGTTTGCGCGCGCATTCTCAGAAGGAATTAATTCTACAGTTCTTTTCAATTGACTCTGGGACATGGGTTGGGGCTTCTGATTGAAAGTTTGAAGTTTAAGTTTGATCAGTGAGATAAAGGACATATGGACGTTTGTTTGTTTAACTGTGCATTGCTTTTGGTTATTCGGAACGCCGGACGTTTATTGATTATTTATAATTTCTAAGTTAAAATTATTGGATAATTTCCAATTATTATAATTCAAGAAATTTAAGTAATTAAATAAATAAATGCAGAAGAATTAAAAGAGATTAACTGACAAATAAATATTTTTTATTCATTTTTAATTGTTTGTTACAAATATTATTTGAACACTGTGAATTTATTTACAGTTGTTTACAATAATATTATTACAATGATTAAAAATAAATTAAATCTATCCTAAATCTTCATCTTCTACTGCTGCTCCCCATTGCTCAACTGATTTTTATCTGCAAAGACAAAAAAGAAAGAAGTCAAACACAGATGAATTTGGAAAAGCATTCTCAGACAGTAAAAAAAAAACTCATCATTAAAAGTGTTGGCCGGAATCAGTTTGTTCGTCCTCTCTGCAAATCGCAAGAACATTCTCTTCTTGGTTCACAAAGAGGGAAAGGAAATATGTTTGCAAATATATGAATTAATACAAGGAAGCATATTAAACAAAACGTACAAGGCTGCATAATTTCAAACCAAATTGCAAACTGAAAAGGCAAACCAAACTGAAATGCCAAAACCAAATTGCATTGTCAAAATGTCAACTAAGCTATCCAAATAAACTGTCAAGAAGATATCAAAAGATATCAAAAGATATCAAGCTGTCATCAAAGAAAAAGAGGAAAGTACAATATGCAAAGCTAACATTGCAAGCAATGTTTCAAATCTCTTCATCATTTTCCAGGCCAAACACTTTTTCAGAAAATAAGTACAGTTTAAAGCAATAAAAAATGCTTTTTTCTATGGAGAGAGAAAAGAGAGAAAAGTAGCAGGCTTACAGTTTCAGGCAGGCTTAAAGACAAATAAATATAACAAAGATCTCAGTTGAGAAAAAGGGAGAGGCAGAACACCACATAGAAAAAATACATACCACAAACTGTAATATTGCAAAAGCTAAAACACAAGCCTGAAGCCTGCTAACCTGCCTTCAAATAACAAACTCAAAAAACAACCAAAACCTTAAAGCCTGTAACCTCAAGCCTTGCAGCCCTCAAAAACTTGTTACAGATACAAGCCAATGAGCCTGTAACCTTAAGCCCTGAAACCTGAATAAGAACAAGCTTCAAACTGCGTTGAAGCCAAAGCAAAACTGGTAGAAGCAAGCAAACAATAGCCTGTATCCACCCACCCTGTCAAAAACTATACAGCATTCAAGCTTCCCAACAAACCTGTCTCAAGCCTTATTCAAACAAAACTCAAACAAGCAAATAATAAACCTGTACCAACAACCCTTCAATCCAAACTAGATATCAAACAAATCCCAAACACCCTCAGAACCATGTTCATCACAGGGCCAACATCAACATTCTCAGAAACAGGCAACTCATAAGCAAAGTTCATCAAAGAACATCATCAATTAAACATTCAGAGGCAAGCATTTAGAAGAGGAAAAGAAGCAACTATTACATGGTTTTCAGAGAAATTATCATCATAAAACCATAGAGGTAAGCATTCAGATACAAAATACCAGGAAGCAAGCCAGCAAGCCCTCGTCATCATACTTCCTCGCCTTGGCCGCCTGAGGATACCGCCGTCCACTCCTCTGTCTCCAAAACCCTAAAGGTAGTATTTTTCCCTTTCCTTTTTCTGCTTCGCACCTCACACTACACGAACATCAAAGGTCAAAACATGTAAGAGGTAAAACATGCAAGAGATAAGTCAGGAAACCCTAAAACATGAAAAGCAGAAATCAATACCTTCTTTTTTCATCACTGCCTGAGTGATCTTAGGGAGTAAACGGTGGAGGTGGTATCCTAGTGGCCGGAGGCGAAGTGGAGAGCATCAATGGCCTTTGTTTGAGAACGAGGACGAAGAATGAATAAGGAAGAGAGTGCCGTTCGTTCAACACAAACCCTTGTTCTGGACAAACAAAGTGAAACCCTAAGAAAAAACTCTCAAACGCGTCTTGGGCTTTCGCCCCATCCAAACGCCTAAGCCCAACTGATTCTGGCATATGCTACACCCCCTTTTTTTTATCTGCCTTGTTTCGTTTTGGGCCATGTACATTCCCCTAGAGCCCATTTAACTTTTCTTTCTCTTTTATAAACTAATACTTTTTTATTTATTTTCTTTTTATATAACATAACTTATTTTGTTAAATAAAACAATATATTATTTTTGTACAAAACTTTTCTTAAATGTTTATTACATTTTACAAAAATATGTAAATATTAGATTTATTAGGTTAATAGATTTTTGTCTTAAAACTCTTTTTTAATAAAGCTTTTTTATACATAAAAACATTAATACATAAAAATAGAATTTCTTAAACATTTTTCTTTTCTTTTCATTAAAAATTTTGTTTATACATAATTAACAAAAACATAAAAATAAATAAATACTTAATAAATACATTAGGTTAATATTTGCATCATTTGTAAATAATCACATACATTGCATAATACTTTTATTTCTCTTTGATTCTTATACTTTGCTATACTTTTACATTGAGAATGCGATTCGATTTGGTTGTAAATAATATTCGGACACTACTATCCTGATAAGACTCATCCCCATTTGTAAATATTTGTACCCCCATCCCCGGATACTTATTTGTAATAGCTTAGACTTTAAATTCCCGCAATTTATTGCTTTCTATATACTGTATAGTAATTAGGGTTTGTATGCGAAGATTCAAAATCAACCGCTAGATAACCTAATACAAAGATAAATGCATGACAATCAATACACCTTTCACACTTGCACCCCTAGGGTAATCACGCTTGTTGCCTTCCAAAATGGGCCATGTTTGCATGTCAAGTACTTTGGCAAAATGACAAAAAACAAACAAAATGATCATAGTCCCTCGATGACACTATCTTGTTGCCTAAGCAAAATGATCATAGTCCCTCAAGAAAAATTGCCAAAGACACTTGACACTATTGCACTCATGGTCTATACGATGACCTGCGCCCGTCCCGTTAACATCCTAACACAAGGTTGTTCACCAAATACAATGGTGAAACAACACTGTTAAAAGGGTTAAAAACATAAGGAAAGATCTTTGAGTAAATTTAGGGGTAGACAACTCTTAGTTACTTGATCAAACTTGCAAAACACACTTGCCTACTTTCAAAACACACTTCACAAACACAACTTCCAAAACAAACTTTCAAAAACATTGAAACATCTTTTCAAAAAGACAAACACCTTTGTAAAACATTCAAGTAAAGAATTGTTACAACGGTTGCCTAGACAAGGCATCTTTTTCAAAACATTTTCAAAAAACCACACACACAAAGCACCATTTCAAACAATTGAAAAGCAAAGGCAAGTGATCTAAAACAAGTAACTAAGAGCCCATGGATAACCATGGATGAAAAGGGTGCTAGCACCTTCCCTTTTCATAATCTACCCCCCGAACCCACAAAAACATCTCAAAGGTTTTTCCTATGCTTTTTAACCTTTCCTTTAGGATAAAATAAAAAGTCGGTGGCGACTCTTGCTAAACCGAACAAGTATGAATACAAACGCAAAAACTCAAGTCAGTTCTCCCACCGTATCACAGAACTGGCGACTCTGCTGGGATTGAATTAAAAGTGGGGTTACCTTAGGGTTTTAGATCACATTTACATGTTTGCTTTGATTGCTTTAATTGCTTTACTTTTTGGGTCCTTGTTTGGGTTTGTTGTAAATCCTACACCCGGATTTGGGGCACCTTTTTAGGTAAATAGCAATAAAACTGTGAGGGAACTGTGCGGGGTATACCGACATGGTTGAAGTAGTAAGCTATGTTAGTGTGACATATTTGTGAGTACCGGTAGCCCTTGAGTAGTCAAGGAGAATACGGGGCCGCTGAGCGATGTCATGAAGCACTAACGAACTCTTAGAACCTTACTTGACCATCTTGGCCTTTTTAGGGGTAGTGAGATGACCGACTTTGGTGCAGTCCGAAGTTGGTAGATACTCGATACTACACTAATTGATGATTGTTTTCTTGGAATATTTTGGTCGCCAGTTAAGTGGCTAAACCAAAACAATGGACACAGAAAATAATCCAATGATATTGAGCTCCTTAGAACCCGGTTTCTATTTTAGGACAGGATAAGCCAACTAAATTCAAGAGGGTACTTACCTACAAACCCCATGCAAGCCTAAACCTAAGGACTTGTTTGCTTTGTGTGAATATGATTACCTGTATATACACTTACTTGCTTTTGCATACATGTACATAACATCATGACATCATACCATAACATTTTCAATAACCATTTCAAGGATCTCGAGGGTCTTTTGATGCAGGGTCACATTGAACCAGACGTCTACCAAAGGGCAAGAGGTTTCTCCCCTAAACAAATGCCATCAAAGATCAAGTGCAACAACTTGAATCAGGGGCTATGACCCACTTAACATGGTGAGCTTGATTCTCGTGGAAAGACATCCACCATTACAAAGTTCTCCAATCAAAGATGTTGACCAAAGTTCGACCTCTAACATTTTCTCGTGTTTACCCCGAGAGATCCTTGAAAACATGCATTCACATATCATGCATTGCATCATAACAGTATTTCCTTTTCAGGTTTCCTTATTCTCCTACTGTTTATTTCAGTAGAGATGGCTCTAGAGAGGACTGTCAAGGATATCCAGGATCAAAATGCTCAACTTCAAGAAATGTTCTTGAACCTGTCCTAGGGGCAAGAAGAAGTGAAAGCTCTCCTCACAAGGGGCTTGGTCCAGGGGAATTCAAGCAATGCCAGGAGTGATGAGTTGGAGGAACTGCAGTTTGAGCTGGCTATAATGAAGATCCAGATGATGGGACAACTGGTGGGTCAGATGGCTCGCATCCAGGACTTGGCTCAAAGACAGGAGGAGCTCAGGGTTCTCGTCAACAAACTGCTTCGGGACAACCAAGTGGGCCAAACATCTGAGGTTGAAGAGCAAGTCATCATTTAACCCCCTTTGAGACAAGAAGACAAGGGAAAAGCTCCTCAACTTGCTTCAGGGTCACAAGCTCACCAACAACCTCGTCAGCATCAATGAGGTAATCGGCGTAAGCAAAATACGTCGGGAAGACAGTTCACTGAGACTGACATACCGTCATCTCTAATACTGGAGCGCTTGTTGGAGGTTAATCTGACTGCTTTGAGGGATCCTATTCGGAAGCCCAATACCTCTGCTCCTAGCTATCATCCCGACGCATTTTGTGTATACCACTCCTATAGTCCGGGACATGACACTGATGACTGTTGGGCCTTGAAGAACAAGATTCAAGATCTGATTGACATTGGAGTGCTGAGATTCATGCCAGATGGCGAGATGAAAATCTTCCTTTAAGGGTTTCTCCACCTGAAATGACAAAGCTCGAACTGAGAGACTTTTGCTTCATTTGAATTTTCAAAGTTGTAATTTCTTTTGTGATTCAAACAATTATCTATTGATGTCAAACTCTGTTTCATTAATGCATTGCATATGTTTGTCTTGAATCCATCCATTCGTTTTCACTACTCTTATGCTTTCTTTATGATATTTAACTCTTGATAAAAAGCTGCAAGCCTTTAGAGGGAGGATGACGAAACAATACCATAATCTCATACAATATGTTTTTGAATAGACCTTGCTGATGATGTACAAGCATTTCTTTCAATTCCCAAACACTGGAGTTATAAGGAAGATAATCCCTAGTCAACCCCTTCGAGCCAAAGAAGTAGGAGTTTTTTGTTCTAAACAATTGAAACCTTTGATTTAAACCTGGGGCAGGGTAGTCTCTCAGTTAATTCAAAAAAGATGCGCATTGAAGTCGCAAACTCTCAGTTCGTAATACAACGAATGACATCAAAGACATTCCTTTGGAATCAAAAGACAGTGATGGTTCCTTATCTCATAGGCAGTCATTACCTCTCAAAAGAGAAAAGCTCACTAAGCCAAAACCTATAAAGGAGGCTTAAGAAAGCTGGGGCATCCCGCTGACTGTAACCTCGAAAACAGGAACAGTCAGGCAAAAGTTAGGGATAACAAATCAAAAGAACGAGGTCATTACAAATCCTCAACAACATGAAAAATATTGAAAAAGAAAAAAAGAGATGATGACTGCCTTCCTATAAAATTCAACTGGTGAACCATCACCCAAAAGTCGTTCCAAACTCGAATAGAGTGCGACGTACAATTAACTGAGTTTAGGATTGAAGAACATCACGAAGAGAGGGTGGGTACAAATATACTTTGAGCCTTTATCCTTTGTTTCTTAAACCATGAACCAAGCCATGTTACAACCCTTCAAAAGTCCTAATTGAAGCATGGGTTAGTTCGAAAGCATACTGTTCAAAAGGTATCCTGACTCCTGTAAGGCTTTACCCCAAATCTTGTGTTGAACTTGTCTTATAAAAAAGTTTTCTGCTAAAAAACGCATTTTTCAAAACTTCGAGACAGACATAAACTTTGCATTACTTGAATATCACTGTTTTCATTTGGCTATTTGTTTGACAGCGGAGAAATTCACACAATGAATATCCAGTGAAAGAAAGCCCTCTCAGTGAACAAAATCACTTCAAAAAGGATGACACTTCCGTTGCAAATCTCTTATCAACAAGGGGGCATGACATGTCACTATCCAATTAACCTGGGGCAGTCCAGTCAAGATTTCAACAAAATCTTTCAAAGCTCAATTAACCTGGGGCAGTCCAGTCAAGGTTTCAACAGATCTTTCAAAGTTCAGTTAACCTGGGGCAGTCCTGTCAAGGTTTCAACAGATCTTTCAAAGTTCAGTTAACCTGGGGCAGTCCAGTCAAGATTTCAACAAATCTCTCAAAAGTTCAGTGAACTTGGGGCAAGTCTCCATCATCATCACTTGGGGCATTCGAATGTCAATCTCAAGGTCGTTCAAAATTTCCTTCATCACCTGCTGGAAGTTACGATCAACATCAGATTTCCTTCTAGAAATAGTTCAGATGTGACCCAGATTTGGCGACATTCCGATACTTATTCCAGATTTCCTTCTAGAGATAGTTTAGATGTGACCCAGATTTGGCGACATTCCGATACTTATTCCATATTTCCTTCTAGAGATAGTTCAGATGTGACCCAGATTTGGCGACATTCCGATACTTATTCCAGATTTCCTTCTAGATATAGTTCAGATGTGACCCAGATTTTGAGACATTCCGATACTTATTCCAGATTTCCTTCTAGATATAGTTCAGATGTGACCCAGATTTGGCGACATTCCGATACTTGTTCCAGATTTCCTTCTAGAGATAGTTCAGATGTGACCCAGATTTGGCGACATTCCGATACTTATTCCAAATTTCCTTCTAGATATAGTTTAGATGTGACCCAGATCTGGCGACATTCCGATACTTATTCCAGATTTCCTTCTAGAGATAGTTCAGATGTGACCCAGATCTGGCGACATTCCGATACTTATTCCAGATTTCCTTCTAGAGATAGTTCAGATGTGACCCATATTTGGCGACATTCCGATACTTATTCCAGATTTCCTTCAAGAGATAGTTCAGATGTGACCCAGATTTGGCGACATTCCGATACTTATTCCAGATTTCCTTCTAGAGATAGTTCAGATGTGACCCAGATTTGGCGACATTCCGATACTTATTCCAGATTTCCTTCTAGAGATAGTTCAGATGTGACCCAGATTTGGCGACATTCCGATACTTATTCCAGATTTCCTTCTAGAGATAGTTCAGATGTGACCCAGATTTGGCGACATTCCGATACTTATTCCAGATTTCCTTCTAGAGATAGTTCAGATGTGACCCAGATTTGGCGACATTCCGATACTTATTCCAGATTTCCTTCTAGAGATAGTTCAGATGTGACCCAGATTTGGCGACATTCCGATACTTATTCCAGATTTCCTTCTAGAGATAGTTTAGATGTGACCCAGATTTGGCGACATTCCGATACTTATTCCAGATTTCCTTCTAGAGATAGTTCAGATGTGACCCAGATTTGGCGATATTCCGATACTTATTCCAGATTCCTTCCAGAGACAGTTCAGATGTGACCCAGACATGGCAACGTTCTGATACTTATTCCAGATTCATTCGAATACAGTCCAGATACGATCCAGATTCGGATGTAATTCTGTCACTCATTCAAAAACAGATACAATCACCTTCGGATGGCATCTATAAGCCCATCCTCCTACCAATAATTTCCAGATGGCATCTATAAGCCCATCCCCCGACAAGATTCTGTCACACATTCCAGATGGCATCTACAAGCCCATCTCCAAATGGCATCTTTAAGCCCATTCCCCCAGCTACGTTTTGACGAGTGCAAATTTTTTGGGCACTCTAGTGTCCAATCTCCTTTTACCTTCGAGTCGCGAACGGCAAGCTTGCCAATCTAACTCTTCAGGTTCAAGAAGATTGAACAGGGGCAACTGTTGTACCCCAAAATTTGCTCTCCTCTCTTTTTACAAGAAATCACAGCTTCGGGCTTTTCCTAATTTTTCAGATTGGCTCAAGAATCGGTCAAACAGACTTTTCTTATCAGCCACACAAAATTAGGGTTTCCATTGACTTTTTGAATCAGTCAAACAGATTATCAGGGTTTTATTAATTTGTTTGAGTTTGGCTCAGGGTTTGATCACGAGGACGCTTCTTTGACAATAAATCAAGAATTAGGGTTTGCGCGCGCATTCTCAGAAGGAATTAATTCTACAGTTCTTTTCAATTGACTATGGGACATGGATTGAGGCTTCTGATTGAAAGTTTGAAGTTTAAGTTTGATCAGTGAGATAAAGGACATATGGACATTTGTTTGTTTAACTGTGCATTGCTTTTGGTTATTCGGAACGCCCGACGTTTATTGATTATTTATAATTTCTAAGTTAAAATTATTGGATAATTTCCAATTATTATAACTCAAGAAATTTAAGTAATTAAATAAATAAATGCAGAAGAATTAAAAGAGATTAACTGACAAAGAAAGATTTTTTATTCATTTTTAATTGTTTGTTACAAATATTATTTGAACACTGTGAATTTATTTACAGTTGTTTACAATAATATTATTACAATGATTAAAAATAAATTAAATATATCCTAAATCTTCATCTTCTACTGCTGCTCCCCATTGCTCAACTGATTTTTATCTGCAAAGACAAAAAAGAAAGAAGTCAAACACAGATGAATTTGGAAAAGCATTCTCAGACAGTAAAAAAAAACTCATCATTAAAAGTGTTGGTCGGAATCAGTTTGTTCGTCCTCTCTGCAAATCGCAAGAAGATTCTCTTCTTGGTTCACAAAGAGGGAAAGGAAATATGTTTGCAAATATATGAATTAATAAAAGGAAGCATATTAAACAAAACGTACAAGGCTGCATAATTTCAAACCAAATTGTAATCTGAAAAGGCAAACCAAACTGAAATGCCAAAACCAAATTGCATTGTCAAAATGTCAACTAAGCTGTCCAAATAAACTGTCCAAATAAACTGTCAAGAAGATATCAAAAGATATCAAAAGATATCAAGTTGTCATCAAAGAAAAAGAGGAAAGTACAATATGCAAAGCTAACATTGCAAGCAATGTTTCAAATCTCTTCATCATTTTCCAAGCCAAACACTTTTTCAGAAAATAAGTACAGTTTAAAGCAATAAAAAATGCTTTTTTATGTGGAGAGAGAAAAGAGAGAAAAGTAGCAGGCTTACAGTTTCAGGCAGGCTTAAAGACAAATAAATATAACAAAGATCTCAGTTGAGAAAAAGGGAGAGGCAGAACACCACATAGAAAAAATACATACCACAAACTGTAACATTGCAAAAGCTAAAACACAAGCCTGAAGCCTGCTAACCTGCCTTCAAACAACAAACTCAAAAAACAACCAAAACCTTGAAGCCTGTAACCTCAAGCCTTGCAGCCCTCAAAAACTTGTTACAGATACAAGCCAATGAGCCTGTAACCTCAAGCCCTGAAACCTGAATAAGAACAAGCTTCAAACTGCCTTGAAGCCAAAGCAAAACTGGTAGAAGCAAGCAAACAATAGCCTGTATCCAACCAGCCTGTCAAAAACTATACATCATTCAAGCTTCCAAACAAACCTGTCTCAAGCCTTATTCAAACAAAATTCAAACAAGCAAACAATAAACCTGTACCAACAACCCTTCAATCCAAACTAGATATCAAACAAATCCCAAACACCCTCAGAACCATGTTCATCACAGGGCCAACATCAACATTCTCAGAAACAGGCAACTCATAAGCAAAGTTCATCAAAGAACATCATCAATTAAACATTCAGAGGCAAGCATTTAGAAGAGGAAAAGAAGTAACTATTACAGGGTTTTCAGAGAAACTATCATCATAAAACCATAGAGGCAAGCATTCAGATACAAAATACCAGGAAGCAAGCCAGCAAGCCCTCGTCATCATACTCCCTCGCCTTGGCCGCCTGAGGATACCGTCGTCCACTCCTCTGTCTCCAAAACCCTAAAGGTAGTATTTTTCCCTTTCCTTTTTCTGCTTCGCACCTCACACCACACGAACATCAAAGGTCAAAACATGTAAGAGGTAAAACATGCAAGAGATAAGTCAGGAAACCCTAAAACATGAAAAGCAGAAATCAATACCTTCTTTTTTCATCACTGCCTGAGCGATCTTAGGGAGGAAACGTTGGAGGTGGTATCCTAGTGGCCGGAGGCGAAGTGGAGAGCATCAATGGCCTTTGTTTGAGAACGAGGACGAAGAATGAAGAAGGAAGAGAGTGTCGTTCGTTCAACACAAACCCTTGTTCTGGACAAACAAAGTGAAACCCTAAGAAAAAACTCTCAAACGCGTCTTGGGCTTTCGCCCCATCCAAACGCCTAAGCCCAACTGATTCTGGCATATGCTACACCCCCTTTTTTTTATCTTCCTTGTTTCGTTTTGGGCCATGTACATTCCCCTAGAGCCCATTTAACTTTTCTTTCTCTTTTATAAACTAATACTTTTTTTATTTATTTTCTTTTTATATAACATAACTTATTTTGTTAAATAAAACAATATATTATTTTTGTACAAAACTTTTCTTAAATGTTTATTACATTTTACAAAAATATGTAAATATTAGATTTATTAGGTTAATAGATTTTTGTCTTAAAACTCTTTTTTAATAAATCTTTTTTATACATAAAAACATTAATACATAAAAATATAATTTCTTAAACATTTTTCTTTTCTTTTCATTAAAACTTTTGTTTATACATAATTAACAAAAACATAAAAATAAATAAATACTTAATAAATACATTAGGTTAATATTTGTATCATTTGTAAATAATCACATATATTGCATAATACTTTTATTTCTCTTTGATTCTTATACTTTGCTATAATTTTACATTGAGAATGCGATTCGATTTGGTTGTAAATAATATTCGGACACTACTATCCTGATAAGACTCATCCCCATTTGTAAATATTTGTACCCCCATCCCCGGATACTTATTTGTAATAGCTTAGAGTTTAAATTCCCGCAATTTATCGCTTTCTATATACTGTATAGTAATTAGGGTTTGTATGCGAAGATTTAAAATCAACTGCTAGATAACCTAATACAAAGATAAATGCATGACAATCAATACACCATTCACACTTGCACCCCTAGGGTAATCCCACTTGTTGCCTTCCAAAATGGGCCATGTTTGCATGTCAAGTACTTTGGCAAAACGATAAAAAACAAACAAAATGATCATAGTCCCTCGATGACGCTATCTTGTTGCCTAAGCAAAATGATCATAGTCCCTCAAGAAAAATTGCCAAAGACACTTGACACTATTGCACTCATGGTCTATACGATGACCCGCGCCCGTCCCGTTAACATCCTAACACAAGGTTGTTCACCAAATACAATGGTGAAACAACACTGTTAAAAGGGTTAAAAACATAAGGAAAGATCTTTGAATAAATTTAGGGGTAGACAACTCTTAGTTACTTGATCAAACTTGCAAAACACACTTGCCTACTTTCGAAACACACTTCACAAACACAACTTCCAAAACAAACTTTCAAAAACATTGAAACATCTTTTCAAAAAGACAAACACCTTTGTAAAACATTCGAGTAAAGAATTGTTACAACGGTTGCCTAGACAAGGCATCTTTTTCAAAACAATTTCAAAAAACCACACACACAAAGCACCATTTCAAACAATTAAAAAGCAAAGGCAAGTGATCTAAAACAAGTAACTAAGAGCCCATGGATAACCATGGATGAAAAGGGTGCTAGCACCTTCCCTTTTCATAATCTACCCCCCGAACCCACGAAAACATCTCAAAGGTTTTTCCTGTGCTTTTTAACCTTTCCTTTAGGATAAAATAAAAAGTCGGTGGCGACTCTTGCTAAACCGAACAAGTACGAATACAAACGCAAAAACTCAAGTCATTTCTCCCACCGTATCATAACATCCAATACACAACCCAAAAAGCAATCAAGGGGAGTGTGTTGGCAGATCATTTGGCGCATCAGGCCGTGGATGATTACCAATCCATGAATTTCGAATTCCCGGATGAGAACATCATGTTGGTGACCAACTGTGAAAAACCTGGACCAGATGAAGTACCCGAGAAGGGATCCCGATGGTCTATGTATTTTGACGGAGCCTCAAACGCGTTGGGTAATGGCATTGGCGCCGTGATCATATCTCCTGAGGGCTGTCATACTCCGTTCACCGCCCGATTATGTTTTAACTGCACAAACAATATGGCGGAGTATGAAGTGTGCATCATGGGTCTACGAGCAGCTATTGACCTAAGGATTAAGTTCTTGAGTGTATTTGGAGATTCCGCTCTAGTGATCAGTCATATCAAAAGCGAGTGGGATACGAAACATCCAAATATTATTCCTTACAAAGAGTATGTATTGACGTTGCTCCCGCACTTTGAGGAGATAACCTTTGAACGTTTCCCCAGAGAGGAGAATTAGTTAGCTGACGCGCTAGCTACCATGTCTTCTATGTTCAAAGTCGGGTGGGACAATGAAGCTCCCCAAATTACCATCGAGAGGTTGGATGAACCCGCACATTACTGTGACATCGAGACTGAAGAGGTAGCAGATAAACCCTGGTTCCATGAGGTAAAGAAGTATCTTGAGGCTCAGGAGTACCCCGAGGGTGCATCTGTTAATGATAAAAAGTTTCTGAGGAGGTTCGCTGCAAAGTTCTTCATCAGCAATGGAATTCTCTAAAGCATAACCATGATTCAACCTTACTACGATGTGTGGATAAGAACGAGGCAGAAAGGATCATGGCGGAGTTACATGAAGGTACCTTCGGAACTCATTCCAGTGGACATACCATGGCAAAGAAAATCCTACGGGCAGGATATTATTGGTCCACCATGGAAGCCGACTGTTATCAGCATTCTCAAACCTGTCACAAGTGCCAAGTCTATGTTGATAAGGTGCATGTACCTCCAGTTCCTTTGAATGTTTTGACTGCACCTTGGCCTTTCGCAATGTGGGGCATTAACATGATCGGCGAGATCAGACCTACTGCGTCTAACGAGCATCATTTCATCCTGGTAGCAATTGATTATTTCACGAAGTGGGTTGAGGCGGCTTCCTTTGCTACAGTAACCAAGAACGTCGTGGCGCGGTTTATCCGACACAATCTGATCTGTCGATATGGTGTACCAGAGAGGATCATTACGGAAAATTCTATAAATCTCAACAATACAATGATCACCGAGCTCTGCAAACAGTTTAAGATACAGCATCACAACTCTTCTCCTTACTGGCCGAAGATGAATGGGGTTGTTGAAGCGGTTAATAAGAACATCAAGAAGATTGTGCAGAAGATGACGTTGACATACAAAGACTGGCACGAGATGTTACCATTCGCTCTTCATGGGTATCACACATCAGCAAGGACATCAACAGGGGAAACACCTTATTCTTTGGTGTATGGCATGGAGGCAGTCTTACCCATTGAAGTCCAGATAGCTTCTCTCTGGATTATGAAGGATGCAGGTTTGAGCAAAGACGACTGGATCCAGTCCCGACTTGATCAACTGAACTTAATCGATGAAAAGAGACTTACTGCTATTTTTCATGGTCATACGTATCAAAAACGAATGATCAAAGCATTTAACAAGAAAGTTAGACGACAAGAGTATCAAGTCTAGGATCTAGTAATCAAACGCATCATACTGCCGCAAGGTGATCCCAGGGGAAAATGGACCCCTACGTACGAACGACCATTTGTGGTTAAGAACATCTTCTTGGGAGGAGCTATGATTCTAACCACCATGGATGGTGACGACCTTCCTCACCCGTCAATGAAGACATAGTGAAAAAATACTACACATAATCAAAGAACCGCTAGGTCGACTGGCCTAGGCAAAAATAAGGGCTTCCCGGCGAACCAAAAGGGTTCGGGAAAAAGTAAGGGATGTAAATGAAAAAATCTGTACACCCGGCAAGTCGAAAACCTGAAAAGGCGGCTTGGGAAAAAAGGGGTATCCCGGTGGACTGAAAACCCGAAAGGGCGGTTCAGGCAAAAATTAGGGATTAAAGCGTTACACTATGTCTCATTGGATCATCTTGCAACCAGACTTCGGTATCGACTATCAAGCTCGAACGACACTAATCAATCTTATCTACCTTCAACCAAGTAGCAAAGTGATGAGACGCTCGAAGATATAAAGGCAATAGCATAGTTCGAGCCCAGTGGGATTGTTCACATAACTGTTTTTCTTTGTTTTTTCACAAATTGTATAATTTCTATCTTTCGGCGGCGTTCTCTTACTAGGACGTCAGCCTCTTGAACAAAAACGCCTATTACAGGCCAACTTCAAAATCTATACAATTCATTTTACAATAAATTTCAAAATTGTTTTTCTTTTCCTGTTTTGTTTTGCAAGAAGAACGTCCAATGATTCATTTTTGATATATGCATTTGAAAATAATTGTTGCTCATAAATATTTACATACGGAACAAAAGATGATTACTCGTAATTCCAGGAACATGGGCAAATAAGAAATGTCCAAACCTTACAGTTGCTCTATTCACCAGGTACAGGGATAGACCCAACTTGAGAAAATGACTAAAAGTGCATACACTCCCTACAGAGTAAAAGGCATCTAAAAACAGTGGTGTTAATTATCCCCAAGCAGAGTTCATCTATCACCAACAATGGAAGACTATTCCCAATAGAGTTTATTTATTCCACAAGCATAGACTAAATCCCCAACAAAAGTTCACTATTGCCAGCAGAGGTAATTCATCCCCAGCCAAGGTTATTTCTCCAAATCAGCATATCTTCTAGCAGAGTCTCTCCTCCCCACAGAGACATTCCCTCGCAAGTTTATTCTCCAGCAGAGTTATTCTCCCACCAATTTATTCTCAAGTCATTTTCGTTCGTTATCCCCAGCGAGCGAAACTCTTCGTATTCTCCAGCAGCAGTCCGGAATTTATTTTCCCCAGCTAAATAACATCATAAAAACATTGCATATCCATACATCATGACACATGCATAAGCATCATACAACACAGTCTCATTTATTTTGAGAACATCATTGTCCAATACATTTCATACATCATGAAATTACATACGACTAACCCTTTACCTTTCAGGAAAAATACAATAAAATTCTCACAAAGTTCAAGCTATGAAGCCCGGATCCGACCGAATAGTATCTTGATTTCTCCATCATATTGTGAAGCCCAGAGAACGACCGGATAACAGTATCAGAATAATGCGAAGCCTGGAATCGACCAGATAGTGGTATCTCTTAAGAACAAGCTATGAAGCCCGGATTCGACCGAATAATAGTTTAATCCCCAGCAAGTTATTATGAAGTCTGGATTACGACCAGATAGCAATGTGAGTTATTGTGAAGCCTGGATTACGACCAGATAACAGTACAAGGACACCATGAAGCCTGGATTCGACCAGATAGTGGTATATCATAAACACAAGTCGTGAAGCCCGGAAATCGACCGGATAACAGCTCAACAAGTTATTGTGAAACCCGGATTACAACCAGATAGTAATATAAGACACCATGAAGCCTGGACTCGACCAGATAATGGTATAAGACATTGTGAAGCCTGGATTACGACCAGATAGCAGCCAAGAATACTACGAAGCCTGGAGTCGACCAAATAGTGGTATATCTTTAATGCAAGTTATGAAGCCCGGGTTTGACCGGATAATATCTTGATTTCTCCAAACACCATGAAGCCTGGATTCAACCAGATAATGCTATAAAACATCGTGAAGCCTGGATTACGACCAGATAACAGTAAAGGATACTGCGAATCTTGGATTTTGACCAAATAGCAGTCTACCTGGCCAGTTACTATGAAGCCTGGAAATCGACCGGATATTAGTAGGCTTTAAAGTCAAGTGGAAGCCCGGATGCGACTGGATAACCACTTGATTTCTTCTGAAGCATGGATTACGACCAGATAAGAAGTAAGGTATTGTGAAGCCTGGAATCGACCAGATAGTAGTACAAAACACCATGAAGCCTGGATTCGACCAGATAATGGTATAGAACATCGTGAAGCCTGGATTACAACCAGATAGCGGTAAAAGACATTGAAGCCTGGATTATGACCAGATAATAGTATGAGACACTATGAAGCTTGGATTTCGACCAAATAACAGTTTACTTGGACAATTACTAAGAAGCCCAGAATCGACCGGATATTAGTGTGCCCTAAATTTAAGTTGAAGCCTTGATGCAACCGGGTAACAACTTAATTCCTTCTGAAGCCTGGATTACGACCAGATAAGAATTGAGAAATTGCGAAGCCTGGATTACGACCGAATAGCAAAGTTTAATCTCATCTCCCCGTTAAGTCACTTTAGAGCCTGGAGCACGACCAGATATCAGTCGATCTTATCACTATGAAGCCTGGATCATGACCAGATAGTAGTTCATTTTCACCTCTCCGACCAAGAAACGATTCCCTAGTAGAATAACGGACGGCCGAAGCTCCTAGAATTCAAATTTTCTTCAAAATAGACACTAGCATTCCCCAGCGTAGTCCTCCTCAACAAACAGGAATACGGGTTCTGGCTAAGGAATCTCTTAGGCGATCGACACTCCTTCGGATGGCATATTTAAGCCTATCTTCCGTCATCAATCTCCAAATGGCATCTATAAGCCCATTCTTGGCATCACAAGACAAGTACCACTTCATGCGAGTGCAAATTTCTTGGGCACTCTAGTGTTCAATTATCTTCCACCTTCGGATCACGAAAGGCAAGCAAGCCAATCTACATCCTCAGGTTTAAGAAGATTGAACAGTGGCAACTGTTGTACCCCAAAATTTTCCCTCCCATATTTCCCAAAATATTTTAAGTGAGATCCTCAAATGGCTCAAGGAAGTCCAAGGGTTGACCAGACAAACTCTCTCCTAAGGCAGTCTACCTCATATTAGGGTTTCATGTTGCATCAAGATACTTGAGTTCAAAGGGTCTCAAATTCTCACCATTGTCCTAATATTTTCTCAAGATCATCCATGTCAAGTTTCAAGCCTTGCAAAGAAAGTTTGCTCAATCAATTGCTCAAAGGCCTGAAAATCGATTGTGCTAGGGCAAAAGTCAATTGTGGTCCCCATACAGTCAAACCTCAATATTTTTTGTCAACATCCTCATTTTGAAGTATTATTCATCATTTGATAAAGGTTGATCATGATTCATCAAGGATTGCTCACAATTCATCAAAACCCAAAAGTTGCTAAATTAGGGTTTTGTAGGAAAAGTCAACCCAACTTTGACCAAGCATAACTTTCTCATACTTTATTAGAAATGACCAATTCAAAGCTCATTTTGAAGAGGATGCAATTACCTAAAATTCATCTTTAGCTCCCAAGTTCAAAATATGCACTCACAAGAAGTTATGAATTTGGACATTATAGGTCATTTTGAAAAGTCAACAAAAACACCTTTTTTGTCAAAGCTTCATACATGAACATGGAAGACTCAATTGATATGAGACTAAAAGGGTTGCTTAGAGGACATCTTTAGCTTTCTAAAAAGTCACAAAACACTCTCATAGAGTCAAAATTGTAGGAGTTATGCATTGGTGAAGTTGACCTTTTTTGCAAAATTGCCAAAAGTCAAATATGCCTCAAATTGCAATTTTTGTCAAATGGGCCCAACTTTTTGTGCTTGTATTGAGTTTGTAACATGGTCCACGAGCCATGACCCTTCCCACTTGCCTTTATTTTATTTTTGTAATTTATTTTGATTTTTATTTCAATTAAATCAAATTAAATCAAAATAAAATCATGAAAATACCAAAATCATTTAAACCTTGAGATTTTGTGCATATTTCAGGTCCATGAATAGCTGGCAAGGGAATCAAATCGTGCAAGGCTTGTTTGTACACAGAAAGATTGATTTTTGGCTTGTTTTGGAAATATTTACAAGAGAATCAAATCTTGATCAATCACCTTAATTGAAGAAGATTTGAAACAAATTTGTAAACCTAATTCACTCAAGGCTACATATAGAATGTTAGCAGACCAAATGCACAAGGGTTAGAGGCGTGTAGAGTGAAGAACAACTTTCAAAAAATCAAAGAAAAGTGGTAATCTGATTTCATAATTCCAGGCTACCTCAAGCCTTCCAAGCTATATCATTCGCCTCCTGGGTGTTCAAGGAGTTTATACCAATCACCAACAAGTGTTTTTGTGCCCAGAAACACAATGTAAGTGCTTCACGACATCCCTCTCTTTTTAAAATTGAATCTCATGAATTTGACATTGTTAGCATGATTGGTTTATATATTCTGAATCCTTGAAGCATTTGCAAGCTATTGGTAATGATTAATTGCATTTTTGCTAACCATACAGAGATCCACCATTGTTAGGTTTTCTTGGTTCGTTTTAGGGTTTTCTTATGCAGGTAAAATTGGCCCAAAAGAGAGGTACCATGATATTCACAAGACCAAGACGAATTAGTCTGTGGCATTAGTTTTTGTTTATCATGCTTGTAGGTGATTCTCGAAACATGCAGGGGCTATAGCTACAGACATTTGTCTGTAGGTAAAAGTCTTGACTTTTACCAACGAAGAGAGGAAGAAGAAGGGTGGTGTGGCACCCCTTGACTGGCCCATTTGAAAATTCGCGCGCTGGAAAGTTAATGTGTTGTGTTTTTCAATATAATCATTATTTTTATCTATTGTACAACATAAGCGCGTTGGTTCAGTTGGTCAGTGGGAGAGAGAAAAAGCCAAAGGGCCTGGGTTTGATCCCCAGGTCCCCTTGTTCTTCAATATTATTTTTCTATACATGTTTCCATGTGCAGGCTTCTAGGATATCCACCATATGCCATCAGCTTGCAACCACTGGATCTAAAGCAAATCAAATCCAACGCTTGGCACGTGAGGGCCTGCCAAAGGCCTAGTCAAACATGCAACATTGGAACCAGGAGGGTCAACGTGGACCATGGTTTTTGGGCCCAAAATTGCTATGGACACCCCTCAATTGCTAGCATACCAGGCCCAATTCTTTCTTTTCTTTTATATTTTCTCTTATTTATTTTTGATTATTTATTTTTGATTATTTATTTTCTCACATAAAAATTAATTCTTTTTTACAAAAAACTCATAAAAACCAATTTCATCAAATTTAGTTTTTTTTATATATTTTGTCAAAATTAATTTAATTAATTTAATTTAATTTTAGGGTAACTTTAATTCTTTTGTAAATAAATTAAAACAAATTAGAAAATTAGGTTTATTTGACTTTAACTTTTATTTTCTTTTCTCAAAATAACAAAAATACAAAAATAGGTCAAAATTAATTAATTTTCTCAATTTAAATTAATTAATAAGTAGGTTTGTACATATTTAATTCAAAACCTTATTTTCTTAAAATAATCAAAAACAACCAAAAAATATTTCTTCTTTCAATTAGGTCTAGACAGGGTCAAAACCCTAATTTTTTCTCGTTCTCGTTTCATTGCGCGCGTTTATTTATTTTTACAATATTAATGTAACTGCTTATGGGATGTAATAGCTTAATTAGGATCTTTTTCGTTTATTTATCGTTTTTACGGGTTTTTTAGCTATGTAATTAATCCCCCCCCCCCGAAGCCTTGTAATAGCGTAGTTTTATTTCTCGCATTTTAATTTCCGCAAATATTAACTATTAGATGTATGATCATAGGGTTGCATGACAAGAATGTATGTTAATTTTAAAATGGTTAGCAAACCCTAAATATGCAAAGATAATAACTTGAAATCAAATCACTCGCACATGTGCACTCCTATGGTATACTCTCACTTCGGTTGCCTTCGGTAAACATTCATTAAGTATAGGGTGTTTTAGTGGTCGCCCTCTTGTCTAAACAAAGATCAAATGTCCCGTTCAGAAATGTTGCCTCGGAAAGGTTGCCTCGAAAATGTTGCCTCGAATATGATCTTAAGACACTAGGGTTATTACTAAGACGTCCTTACGTTGCTTTAGTGATCGTACGTCCCTTTCGAATTGATCCTTACAACTCCAACGATGGTGCTACCTACTCACTAATAGTGGGATAGCGCTGTCTAAAGGAAACAAGAACATAAACATTCTTTTTTCGAGTAGGTAGATGCTAGTAGGTACTTGCTCAAAAATAAAATTTTTCCACACTTACACTCTTTTCAAACAAAGTTTCAAAAACACTTTGTAACACTCTTGAAGACAGAAGCAAGGGTTAAAACGAAGGAAAACAAAAACTTTTCAAAACACACAAACACGGAAGCAATTTTTAAAATGATGAGCAAGTACCTAAGAGCCCGTAGAAAACTACGAGTAAAAAGGGTGCTAATACTTTCCCTTTCTATAATCTATCCCCCGTACTCAAAATCTCGAAAAAGGAATTTTTTTGTGCTTTTTTCCTTTCCAGTTGGATAAAATAAAAGTCGATGGTCACTCTTGCTTACCGCGACATTTTGCGAACACAAATGCAAAACGCAAACCAGCATTTTTCCTAAAACCAGTCCGGTTCAGCCACCGTATCACACCACTAGCAGTCCGGGATTTAACTTTCCAAAGCTCCCCAACATTTTGTCAAGGATTTATTTTCCTAGACGAGGATACACGTCAATAAACATTTCACATTCATACATCATAGCACATACATGACGAATACATATAGCATAGTCTCATTTATTTTGAGAACATCATCACGCCATGCATACATCTGCATGCAAATAATCATCTTCCTTGCAGGAAAAGTCAATCAACAAAATAAAAGACCTCTTCTGGTTAGATTTATTTCTTCCAGATTAAAGACAGGCGAACAAAGACCTCTTCTGGTTAGATTTATTTCTTCCAGATTAAAGACAGGCGAACAAAGACCTCTTTTGGTTAGATTTATTTCTTCCAGATTAAAGTCAGGCGAACAAAGACCTCTTCTGGTTAGATTTATTTCTTCCAAATTAAAGACAGGCGGACAAAGACCTCTTCTGGTTAGATTTATTTCTTCCATATTAAAGACAGGCGAACAAAGACATCTTCTGGTTAGATTTATTTCTTCCAGATTAAAGACAGACGAATAAAGACCTCTTCTGGTTAGATTTATTTCTTCCAGATTAAAGATAGGGGAAGACCTCTTCTGGTTGGATTTACTTCTTCCAGTTAATGACAGGCAAACAGACAAACCTCTTCTGGTTAGAATTGTTTTTTCCAGTTAATGACAGGTATTCAATAGACCTCTTCTGGTTAGGTTCATCTCTACCAGTTAATGACAGGAAATCAACAGACCTCTTCTGGTTAAGATTATTTCCCCAGTGAAGTCGCCAAACAACATACCTCTTCTGGTTATATTTATCTCTTCCCGTTAAAAACAGGCAAAAGACATCTACTGTTTCAGTATAAATCGACCAAAGATTTATTCTGATATTGCTTCCAATTTCTACCAACAGTCACTCTAGATGGCATATGTAAGCCCATCTCTGACATATTCTTTATCACCTCTCCTAATGGCATCTTTAAGCCCATTCTCGACACGATCAACCAACACATTATCAAGTGCAAATTTCTGGGCACTCTAGTGTTCAATCATCTTCCACCTTCAAGTCATGAATGGCGGACCCGCCAATCTAACTCTTCAGGTTTAATAAGATTGAACAGGGGCATCTGTTGTACCCAAAAAATTTCCCTCCCTTTTCTCAAGATATTTCCCACAAAGATCTTCAATGATTCAAGCTTGCACAAGTATTGACTAGGTCAAGCCATCTCCTAGACATTGATGCCTCAAATTATGGCTTGAGTTTGCACAAAGACAGTTGGACTTCTAATATTTCAAATGACTTTAATGGATCATTATGGACCCTCAATATTACTCCTGTCAAGTTTCAAGTCTTGGATCACAAAATTGTTCAGTCAATTGATCAGATGGCCTAGAAATCAACTATATTGGAAAAAAGTCAATTGTGGTCAACCTATAGTCAAATTTTAAGATTTTTGACCAATATCAACATTTTGAAGTCATATGTATCATTTGACCAAGATTAGATCATAATTCTCCAAGAAAATTTTTTAAATCATCAAAAGGGCAAAATGGTCAAAATTAGGGTTTTGACTGAGAATGACCAATCTTTGACTTTCGACCTAGTGCATGAATTATTGGTTCGAAACATGATCTCAAGGATTCAAGTACATCATTTTGACCTAATCACATATTTCAATTCATCTCCCGAGATTAGTGGATTGATAGATGAAATTTGGTCAATTGATGAAAAAAGTCAATTGTACACCCAAAAGTCAAACTTTGATATTTTGATCAAACTTTAGTTTCAAAGATCACATTTCATCAAGACATTCAAAAATATGAAATTTGATCATCAAGAAATCAAGAAGGTCAAAAGTCATTTTGAAAAGTCAAACTTTGCAAGATTTAGAGATTTTTCTAAGTGTTTTCATACATGTTAATTTCATTACTTCATGACATCTTTTCACCACAATTCAAGATAATTCAAGTTGTTACAAGTTTTCAAGTAAGCAACAATGCTGCATTTTTAAGTTAAAAAAATTGCAAGTTATAAATCCTAAGCTTTATCTTGTTTGAACTTTTCCCTTTGACTTAATCTTCAAACTTTGCCACTATGTTGTCCACAAATATGCCTTGTCTTTGTTACAAGATGCATAAATCTATCCATAAAACCAGGCCTGCATCATGCTACATATCCTGTTGTCTAAAACCTGCATAGTAATGCCAAGAAAACTGTCAAAACCTGCTCCAAACCCCGCAATGCTGCTGTGATACGGTGGCAGAACCGACTGTTATACTGGTTTGCGTTTTGTATTTGCAAATGTCGCGGTAAGCAAGAGTCACCACCGACTTTTATTTCATCCAACAAAGGAAAAGGAAAAAAGAACAGAAAAAACCTTTTTCAAGATGTTTCTGAGTACGGGGGGTAGATTATAGAAAGGGAAGGTGTTAGGACCCTTTCTGTCAGTGGTTTTCCACGGGCTCTTAGGCACTTGCTCATTTTGAAATTGCTTGTGTGTGTTTTGAAAAGTTTATGTTTAACTTCGTGGTAACCCTTGTATATGTCCTCAAGAGTGTGACGAAGTTGTTTTTGAAAATTGTTTTAAAAGTGTTTGTGTGAAAGAGTTTTTGTTGTTTTGAGCAAGTACTTAAGAGTTTCTACCTACGTGAAAAAGACTGTTCATTTTCTCGTTTCCTTTAGACAGTGCTATCCTACTATTAAGGAGTAGGTAACCCCATCGTTGGAGTTTAAGGGACATTCGAAGGGACAATTACGGTTACAAAAGCAATGGTTATGGAACCTTAGTAGTTACCCTAGAGTCTTAAAGATCTTTCCGAGGTAACATTCGAATGGGTCATTTTTTATCTTTTGGGACTAGAGGGCGACCACTAAAATTCCCTATACTTCATGACCGTTTACCGAAGGAAACCGAAGTGGGGATATACCCTAGGAGTAAGCATGTGCAAGTGTTTGTTTTTCAGTTAATTTTATCTTGCGCATTTAGGGTTATCTACCATTTTAATTGTTATTCTTTCCATACAAGCCTATTAGTCTAAGCAGTTAATAATAGCGGAAAGTAAAGTGCGAGAATAAAAACCTAGTTATTACAAGGCTTCGGGGAGGGGTTACATAACCAAAAATGGGGGGTTAAACAGTAAATGAACGGCAGTAAAATAAACCTAATTAAAATCTATTACAACCTTGGAACAAATAAATTAATTAATAAAATAATAGAAAAAGGATACGCGCGACAAAATTAAGTACGGAGAATTAGGGCTTGAATTATAAGGAAACCTAATTAGTGAAAGAAAATATTTTTTGTATTTTTATTGAAGAAAATATTTATGAATTAAACCTAATTTTTTAATTGATTTAAATTATGAAAAAGAAATTAAATTTCCCTAAATTAAATTAATCTACTTAATTAACAAAATTAATTTTAGTGGAAAAACCTAATTCTAACATTTTATGATTTTATTGATTTTTTTGTTTAGTTAAAAAATGATCTTTTAAAAATGAAGAAAACAAAATAAATAAATTAAAAAAACAATAAGAATAAAAAATGAATGGGTCTGATGTTGTTGAGTAATCTAGGGGGGGTGCAACGCTGAATTTTGTAAGGCCCAGATCATACAAGCCCAACGCCTGCCTGATCCAATGTTGCCACGTCTGGTATGTCCATCCTTGGGAAGCGCTCAAGGAGCGCCAGATCTGGACCCATTAAGATCCAATGGCTGGATTTGGAGACGCTTGGTTGACATCTAAGTGTGAGGCGCACTGGATCCTGCATAGAACGTTAGTAAAATAGGAAAATGTACATGCCTGGGATCGAACCCAGGTCTTTGGTTTCACACATCCATGTCCTTGCCATCTGCGCCGATTATTCATTTATACATATAAGTAAAACAAAATTATATAATGTGAAAACAAAGCAAATGTTGAATTGTCAAACATGCGCCAGCAAGTGGGGCCCTTGTAATTCAAACGAGCCAATCAAACACAGAGAGAGAGAACCAATTGAGGCCAGCCAATGAAACATTGTCTTTTTGCCACGCAGTGAGTCAACCGGTCTTGCTCTCACCGGCGCCGGAGGCCAGACGTCTTCTCCGGCGGTATTCAAACTCTAACCTGTGAAATACGTGATATAAAGATACCAAAGGTACCCTATCCCCATATTTCAGGGGTTGTGATCACGATGATGGTGGTCTTTTAGCCTGAAACTGACTGTAAATGCAGATATGAAGGAGGAAGACCTTTATGCCCTAACAATGGCATGTTGTTATTCTGGCGTGCATGTTTGCTGCTAATGGTTCAAAACTCTTGCAAATATGATATTAAACACAAATATATGCAAAGATCTCATTTACATGCCATGAGATAAAAGTTCGAAGCTTGAGAAATTTACCAATTTGGTGACTCTTGATTTGGGCGTTTGAGGGTGATGCAAGCCTGGACTTGGACAGGGATAGACTCCTGGGAATCTCTAGGCGTGGATTGAAGGCTTAGGTTGGACTGAAAGAGGCTGGGAGTTGCACTTTGGAATTTCACGATTTTTAATAATTTTGGCAATTTTGGTATGAGTACTCAGGGTTGTGTATTTGTGTCCTTGTGCTTCTGAATAGCCATGCATATATAGTGAATCATATTAGGTTAACAAAATTGGAAGAAATCTCTGCTTTCATTGAGAAAATAATTTCTTTCAATAATATGATTTTTGCATATTTGGACCAAATCAAATCTCGCTCTTTCTCCACGAGTTTGCCTTGACATGCCAGCACATCTTGCCCATTATTTGATGAGAAGAAGATTTGAAATCAAATCTTACATTATTCCTTTTATTTATTTATTTATTTAATTTTTCATTTTTAATAGATAAAATCTCAAAATAAATAATATAAATAGAATAATAATATATGAATGAGCTGAAAGGTCTTGGGCTATGTTAGAAATAAGTTTCAAGCATGAAAAGATGGGCCCATTTGGAAAAAAAAGTCATTTTGATCAATGTTGACTTCATGCACATTTCCAAAAATTGGTCAACTTTAGCAATGCATATCTCTCTCATTTTTAACCCTAAGAGGGTGTTCTTGGACTTCTTAGAAATATCAGGATGTCCTATAAACAACCTTTTTGGTTTCATCTCAATTGGATCTTCCATGTTCATGTAAGAAGATTTGACCTAAAAGGTGTTTTTATTGACTTTTGAAAAAGACTTATAATGTCTGAATTTATATCTTTTCATGAGTGCATTTCTTGAACTTGAGGGATGAAGAGGAGTTGTAGGGAATTAGATTCTCTTCAAAATGAGCCTTGGATGAGAAATTTCTGATAAAGTATGAGAAAGTTATGTCTAGTCAAAGATTGGTTGACTTTTCCTGCAGAAACCCTAATTTAGCAACTTTTGAGTTTTGATGGATTAGGAGCATTTCTTAAGTAATCACGGTCAACCCTTGATGAAAGGATGTATATCACTTCAAAATATTGATGTTGACCAAAAATCTTGAAGTTTGACTATATGTGGGTCACGGTTGACTTTTGACCTAGTATAGTTAATTTTTAGGCATTTGAGCAGTTGACTGAGCAAACTTCTTGTGCAAGGCATGAAACTTGACATGGATGGTCTTGAGAACATATTAGGACCATAGAAAATATTTGAGGCCTTTGGAGCTCACCCATCTTGATGAAAATGGAAACCCTAATTGGAGATTTATTGCTTTAGGAGAGAGTTTGTTTGGTCAACCCTTAGTCAAACTTGAGCAGTTGAGGACCTCTAGAGGCATGCCTTTGAGTGAAATGAGAGGGAAAATTTTGGGGTACAACAGCTGCCCCTGTTCAATCTTCTTAAACCTGAGGATGTAGATTGGTTGGTCTGCCTTTCGTGATCTGAAGGTGGAAGACGAATGAACACTAGAGTGTCCAGAAATTTGCACTCGTCTGAAATGATGCTTAATTTGTACAGGTAGTATCAGGAATGGGCTTACAAATTCCATTTGGAGAAGATGACGGAGAGTCGTCGGAGATGGGCTTAAAGATTCCATCCAGAATAATGATGATTTTGTGAGATATTCCTTCGTGGGAATTCTTGTTCCTATTGTTAGGGAGGACTTCGCTGAGGAATATTGGTCTCTGTCTTGGGGAATAGAGTTTAGGAGCTTTGGTTGTCTGCTACTCTACTGGGGAATTAACTCTTGATTGAGTAGTTGGAAGTAAACTGCATGTCTGGTCAGGGTCCAAGCTGCACAACGACTTACTGGGGAAATATGAAATTGACTGTATTTGGTCGGGTCCATGTCTTACAGTGTTGTAAACTGTTGTTTGGAGATAAGAGAGAAGGAAACTGGATAGTAGGGTTATGAGAAGGAACCTGGATAGTAGGGTTTCTTTGAAATGAAAGCCTGGATAGTAGGGCTATGAGAAGGAACCTAGGTCATAGGGTTACTTCGAGGTGAAAGCCTAGATAGTAGGGCTTATGGGAAGGAACCTGGATAGTAAGGTTACTTCGAGGTGAGAGCCTGGATAGTAGGGCTTATGGGAAGGAACCTGGATAGTAGGGTTACTTCGAGGTGAAAGCCTGGATAGTAGGGCTTATGGGAAGGAACCTGGATAGTAGGGGTACTTCGAGATGAAAGCCTAGATAGTAGGGCTATGAGAAGGAACCTGGGTCCTAGGGTTACTTCGAGGTGAAAGCCTGGATAGTATGGCTTATGGGAAGGAACCTGGATAGTAGGGTTACTTCGAAATGAAAGCCTGGATAGTAGGGCTATGAGAAGGAACCTGGATAGTATGGTTGCTTCGAAATGAAAGCCTGGATAATAGGGCTATGAGAAGGAACTTAGGTCGTAGGGTTACTTCGAAATGAAAGCCTGGATAGTAGGGCTATGAGAAGGAACCTGGATAGTAGGGTTACTTTGAAATGAAAGCCTGGATAGTAGGGCTATGAGAAAGAACCTGGGTCGTAGGGTTACTTCGAAATGAAAGCCTGGATAGTAGGGCTATAAGAAGGAACCTGGATCGTAGGGTTATGAGAAGGAACCTGGATCGTAGGGTTACTTAGAGGTGAAAGCCTGGATAGTAGGGCTTATGGAAAGGAACTTGGATAGTAGGGTTACTTCGCGATGATCACATAGGTTGGTTGACCCATTCGGTTTCGGGAACTGATTTTCCATTAGTTGTCTGCAGATGTGACATGTATAACTACTGGGATTGTTGATGATAATTGTCTTTCCTGAAAAGGTAACAGGTTTAATTATATGCAATACATGAAATGCATTGTGGGATGATGTTCTCAAAATAAATGAGATTATACTATATGTAATATGTATGTGCATGTCATGATGTATGAACATGAGATGCTATTGTGACATATTCGAGTTTGGGAAAATAAATCCATGACTGCTGCTGGAGAGTATTGGAAATAGCTTTCCTGACAGTTGTAGAAAACCGTGGTTCTTCTACTTCCGCTGGGGATGGTGAACGAAGATGATTATACTGGAGATTTGCTCCTTGTTTACGGATATTCTATCGGGGAGAGACTCTGCTTGAGAATAACTCTGCAGGGAAATAACTATGTTGGAGGATTAACTTCCATAGCTGAAAGGATAAACTCTGTCAGGAATTTAGCTTCTGTATTTAGAGAAATAAACTCTGTTCAGGAGAAAACTTTATGACCCGCTTGCGATTATGAAATTCGATTGGGGAGTATAGATGTCAGTTTTCTGAAGGAAGTTGGTTGGGGAGAGTACCTCCTGTTTTGGGGAAGCCGATGTCAAAGCTTTAATTGCCTCTACTTTGTGGGGAGTATAGACGTCACGGGGTCGTATATACTGATGACTTTGTTTCAAAGTTGTCTATGCCCTGGTACCTGCTGGAGAGAGTAACTGTCGGGTTATGACATTTTTTTTTAGTTTTTGCCCTTGTTTCTTAAGTTACGAGCAATTGTCATTCTGTTTCCTATATAAATATTTATGAACAACAATCATATTCAAATTCATATGTCAAGAATAAATCATTGGACGTTTTTGCAAAACAAAACAGAAAAAGAAAAACAAATGGTTTTGTAAAAATGACTTATATTAATTTTCGAAGTTGGCCTATAAAAGGCGTTTTTGTACAAGGAAGCTGACGCTCTAGTAAGAGAACACAGTCGTAAAAATGGAAGCTATACAATATTGTGTACAATGAAAAGAAAACAGCTATGTGCAATAATCCCATTTAAGTTTCAATTCTGCTATTGCCGCTATGTCTTCGAGCGTCTCATCACTTTGCTGCTTGTCCGAAGTTGATTAGATTGATTGGTGTCGTTCGAGCTTGACAGTTGATACTGAGGTCTGGTTGCAAGGTGATCAAATGGGACATAGTGATACACTTTACATCCCTAACTTTTTCCTGGACTGCCCTTTCGGGTTTTCAGTCCACCGGGATACCCTTTTTTTCCCAAGCCACCCTTTTAGGTTTTTGACTTGTCGGGTGTACGTATTTTTTCGTTTTCATCCCTTATTTTTGCCCGAACCATTTTGGTTCACCGGAAGCCCTTATATTTTCCTAGGCCATTCAACCTAGCGAGTCTTTGATCATGCGTAGCATCTTTTCACTATGTCCGCATTGACAGGGTGAGGAAGGTCGTCACCATCCATGGTGGTTAGAATCATGGCTCCACCCAAGAAAATATTTTTGATCACAAATGGCCCTTCATATGTGGGAGTCCATTTACCCCTGGGATCACCTTGCGGAATTATGATGCGCTTGATCACTAGATCCCAAACTTGATACTCTTGGCGTCTGACTTTTTTGTTGAAAGCCTTGATCATTCGTTTTTGGTACACTTGACCATGACAGACAGCAGTAAGTCTCTTCTCATCGATCAGATTCAGTTGATCAAGTCGAGTCTGCATCTAGTCTTTTTCGTTCAAACCTGCATCCTTCATAATCCTTAGAGAGGGTATCTGGACCTTAATAGGTAGGACTGCCTCCATATATACCAGAGAGTAGGGTGTTGCCCCTGTTGATGTTCGTGTTGAGGTACGGTACCCATGAAGAGCAAATGGAAATATCTCATGCCAGTCTTTGTATGTCACCGTCATCTTCTGTATGATCTTCTTAATGTTCTTGTTAGCAGCTTCAACAACGCCATTCATCTTCGGCCGGTAGGGAGAAGAGTTATGATGTTGTATCTTGAATTGCTTAGAGAGTTTGGTGATCATCGTGTTATTGAGATTCGTACCATTGTCAGTGATGATTCTCCCTAGCACACCGTAACAATAAACCAGGTTATGCTTGATAAACCGTGCCACAACATTCTTGGTAACGGTAGCAAAGGAGGCCACTTCAACCAACTTCATGAAGTAATCAATGGCCACCGGGATGAAGCGATGCCCATTGGAAGCTGTTGTACCCCAAAATTTGCCTTCCAATTTTTTATACAAGATGCTTACCCTAGAGTTCTCATACACTCAATTGGCTCAAAGGTCGACCAGACAGGTTCTCTTCCTAGGCAGCAAATTAATAATTAGGGTTTGGGATTTCTCAGAGATAATTGAGTCTTCAAAATCTTAAATGTTCTTAAAGACAATTTGTTGAAGTTTGTTAATTCTACAAGACCGTCAAATGTTCTTAAAACATATTTGATAGACAATGAAGTCCTGTTTGAATCAAGAGTGACACGCGAATTCATTATGATTACCAGTTAGCTATTGAACAAGAATTGAAGATTAAGACTTTTTGACCATAAGTATTTGAAGTTAAGTTAATCAAGTGGAATTAAAATTCTTAAATATTTATTTTGTTTTAGAAGTTTGGTTAGAGTACAAAGTGTTTTATTTTGGCTTGATTATCATTGGTGATTGCTTGAAATAAAAGTTTCCCAAAAATAGGGTATTTTATTCAAAGCATCCAAATAATAATTTCAAAATTCAAAGTTGAGATTGGTACAATATTTTCATTTCACACAAAGTTTATTCAGAGGCATTGTATTCATTACATTACAAGTTTGAATTTACAAAAAATGTCTTATCTACAAATGCAATAAATTACAAGGATCTGTTTATGAAAAAAGAAGAGAGAAATTCTATTTCTTCCAAGTCTTCATCCTTAAGCAACCACTCCAATCCTTGATTTCCATCCATGCCTCATGTTTTTGAAAAAGAAAGGGAGAAGTTTGTTAGTAACTTAAACATCCAGAAATGAACCAAAAATATACAAAGTATTCTAATTCATCATTAGGGTGGTTTTTGTTGAATCAGAAAAGAAGGGTTTTATGTTCTAAGGCCTCATACAATTCTTGTTTAAATCATTGGCCTGAAAATTTTTGGTTTGCAAATCACAAGATACAAGATTGGTTCAAAAACAAGCAAAACAATGCTGCAAACTGCCAAAACAAAACCAGCAAACAAGCTGCATAACAGGCAAACAAGGCATAGCAGGCAATAAGCAAAATAATGCTGCAAACTGCCAAAACAAAGCCAGCAAACAAGTTGCATAGCAGGCAAACAGGGCATAGCAGGCAACAAGCAAAACAATGTTGCAAACTGCCAAAACAAAACCAGCAAACAAGCTGCATAGCAGGCAAACAGAGCATAGCAGGCAGCAAACAAAACAATGCTGCAAACTGCCAAAACAAAACATGTGCAAAAAATCTAAAGAGGAACAAAGTATCAAGAGTTTCAGAAAAGGAGGTTTTGTGTTCTAAGGCCTCAAACCATGTCAAATTCTATCATGGGCCCATTATCTTTGCAAACCAAAGCTTGGCCCACAATAAACAAATTCAAAAGAATTCCAACCATATTCCCAACCCATTAGCAAAAAATTCAAATCAAGAAATTCAAGCCCAATAGAGGCCTCAAAACAGTGTCCTATCATTGGCCTAAAGATATGTTTGCAAATCACAAAAACTTGGTTCACAAACAAGGGAAAACAGGAAATCAAGCTTCATACATGTTTCACAAAGACATAACTACATCATTTGCTAAGAAGTAATCTTTTGCAAATCTCAAGTATTTGGTTCACAAAAGGTAAAGAGGAAATCAGAAAGCAAAAGCCTCATGTTGTTTCAAATCAGAAAATATCAGACCAACAATAAAAAGCCTCAAATTTGCAAAGTCATGTCATAGGCCTAGGGTATTTCACTACAGATCTCAAAACAAATTTGTTTGGTTCATAGAAAAATTCCGCAAGCAACTAGTACAAAAATACAGCAAAAGCAGCCAGCAAAGTCAGAAAAGTATAACAACAAGTACAGAAAACTGTAAAAGGAAAAAGCAACAGTCAGCCAACCAAAGGACAAAACTTGAGTTGTTTAAATATAGCAGGTACAAAGCCATCACAGTACAACCAGCAAAATTCAGCATCCACCATAAATGAATAGCATAACCAACAAACAAAGTCAACTAGCAAAATTGATTTATAAAAAAAAAAACAGTACAAGCAACAAAGCCAGTAGTATCTTATCACGATCATAAAAGGGAAACAATAATGTGCAAGAAAGGGGTTTTTTTGGTCAGCAAGAAGATTAAACAGAAAGATAAAAATCCAGTCATTATTCTCATCCCTCAAAGATCACTGTCAACAAGCCACAGGATTCCAAAACACAGCAAAGAGGTAATTTCTCAAACTGTTTTTTAGATTCTTTTCATAGAAGTATACAAAACTTTTGAAACTTTTTCTTAGCTTTCTTGTACAAAAACATACAGTTTAGGGTCAACTAAAAGCCAAATAGAACATAGGGACAGAAAACTTGTAACATAATTTTTCTTTTCAGTTTTACAAAGAAAACATACAGAAATTCCAAACCCCATTGTCACCAAACGGCCAAACATCTTTTTCCCAGAAAAAACATACAGAATCGAAACCCTCAACAATCATTCGTCGGTAAATATCCAAAACATCATCACCAACATTAAAACAGAAACAAAATCACAGTAAGCCATTTCCAAAAACTCCTTTCACCAAAAAAATATACAAAGAAACAGGTACAGAAACAAAATCACAGCAAGCCATTTCCCAATTTCTTTTCATCATCAAGAATATACAAGGAAAGAGAAACAAAATCATAACAAACAGAAACATGCAAAACCCTAAATAAATCATCATTGGTTTCGCAAACCAAAACCTTTTATCATAGAATTTATTTCACATAGAAACATGCAAATAGAAATCCAAACCCTAAACATTGTTTTTACCATCATTTTCAAAAGAAACGCAACCCTTCAGAATTAGCAAAGAGAGGAAGGTTAGAAAGATCTCACCCAAATATTGAGAGATCCTCGCGATAAGAACCGTTAGGGTTCCGATTTCCCCCTTTTAGATTTAGGCCAAATCACGCCAAATCTGCAAAAGGCATTCATAGATTAAGATAGAGGAGAGGAGGACGAACAAAATAATGTAAAAAAAAAATAGAGTTTTGAACCCAGCCTCCGCTATCACCGCCGTGAGGCAATTTTCGATGCAGCTTCTGTTTCTTCTCTAGCGAAGGAACCATAGAGAGAGAACGAGAGAGTTAGAGAAGTGAGAGATAGAAACGTTTTGGCCAAATGAGACTGGGTCTCATAACCTGTTGTTTTGTTCAAAACAACCAGGCTCTTCATAACAGGCCCAAACGGCCAAGCCCACCCCCTCCTTTGTCCATCACACCCCCATCTATTAAGCCCACTCTTTTTTTTATTATTTTTTTCATTTTTATTCTGACCAAAAAAACTTTGGGCTCAAAACCAAAAATAACTTTTTTTTCTTTCTCTAAACACTCTTTCTATATGTTAACCCCCCTGACTTATTTTATTTATTTTCTTTTTCTTTTCCTTCTTTTAGTTATTATTATTAATATTATTACAATATTTATTTTCATAAATAAAAATCTCAAAAAAAATATTTTATTTATTTACTCATTTTAAATATATTCATATTTGTTTTTCTTAGACTAAAAGACCAAAACATTTTCTTATTAAATTCATTTTCTTTTCCAAAAATTAATTAAATGATTAGATTTAGGTTTATTCTTAATATTTATTTAGAAATTTGTTTTCTTTAAATTAATTTCTTTTACTAACTTAATTTCAATTTTGTTATTTAATTATTTTTTATTTTAAAATTAATTAGGACAAAACCAAAATCCATTCTTTATCCATTCATACTTGTACATTGTATTCATTTCACTTCTTGTACATTATATTTACATTTGTTTTTGTATATTTATTAAATTCGATATGGTTGTAATAGATAAATAGATTTATTTTCTTGCAAATCCCCATTCATAAATTGTATACCCCTCCCACAAGTGTTGTAATAGCATAGTAATTTTTAATTTCGCAATTTATCGCTTTTACATAATATGCTAGTAATTAGGGTTTGTATGGGAAGATGAAAATCAATCAAATAGAAAACCCTAATTCAAGACAAAAAACAAGCATGAAAATGACACACTTGCACACAAACACCCCTAGGGTTACTCCACTTGGCTGCCTTATACAAAATGGACATATTACGCATGTAAGGCATCTTAGCAAAAACAAACAAATACAAGATCATAGTCCCTTGATGACGCTATTCAAAGTTGCCTTACAAAATGATATTAGTCTCTCAAAAATGCTAAGATGCCTTGCAACATTGCTAATCATGGTTATACGATGACCCGCGCTCGTCCCGTTTACATCCAAAGATAGGGTTGCTTACCAAATCAATGGTAAGACAACAATGTCAAAGGAAAAGAAAATGAACAAGAAAGACATTTGAGTAGGTAGATTACTTTTAGTTACTTGCTCCATTTCAAAACAAATATCCTTGCCATTTCAAAACAAACACCTACAAACATCTTACAAATGTTGAAAACATTTTCAAAAAGATCAACATCTTTGTATACATTCTTACGAACGAGAATCATTACAAAGATTGTCTAAACAATGGCCTCTTTTACAAAATACTTTCAAAACAACACAAAGCACAATTTCAAACAAAAGCAAGTGATCTAGCAAATAACTAAGAGTCCATGGAAAACCATGGATGAAAAGGGTGCTAATACCTTCCCTTTTCATAATCTACCCCCCCGAACTCAAGAAACAATCTCAAAGTTCTTTCCCGTGCTTTTTTACCTTTCCTTTTGGATAAAAGAAAAGTCGGTGGCAACTCTTGCTAACCGCAACATTTGTGATCAAACGCAAAACAATCAAGTTAGTTCTCCCACCGTATCACATAACTGGCGACTCTACTGGGGAAAATTCTAAAAGTGGGGTTACCTTAGGGTTAGATCACATTTACTTGCTTTCTTTGTTTGACTTGTATGCTTTACATTATGGTTCTTTGTTTGGGTTTGAATCCTCTATCCGGATTTGGGATACATTATAGGTAAGTAGCTATACATTGTGGAAACTGTGCGGGGTATACCGACATGGACTAAGCAATAGCTACATTAGTGTGACATATTTGTGGGTACCGGTAGCCTTTGAGTTGATCAAAGAGAATACAGGGCCGATGAGTGATGTCATGAATCACTAATGAACTTTTAGAACCTTTACTTGACCAACTTGGCCTTTAGGATGTAGTGAGATGACTGGATTTGGTGCAGTCCGAAGTTGGTAGATACTCGATACTACACTCATTGAGGTTTGGTTTCCTGGGATATTTCGGTCGCCATTAAAGAGGCTTGAACTGAAACAATGACCAAGGAAACAATCTGGTGATATTGAGCTCCTTAGAACCTGGTTACTATTACTAGGACAGGTTTAAGCCAACTAAACTTCAAGAGGGTACTTACCTATAAAACTCCATGCAAGCCTAAACTAAGGACTTGTTTGCTTTTCTTGTATATGCATACTTGTACATAACATCATGGACATCATGAACATCATATACATCTACTAACCATTTCAAAGATTTTGGGATTCATCTTTGTTCTTGTTTTGTAGGATATGGACTCACTTCGCAGGAAAACTCTTCAAGTCAACCTTGTGAGAATCCCTCCACAACTAAAGGAGCTAGCTTCAAGAATTCCTGAAAACTCTCCATTCACCGAGAGACATGGTCGTCTACTCAACTTGGTCACCTCCAACACAAATGAGGACATGATGAAGGTGGTCTTTCAGTTCTTTGATCCTTTGCACCATTGCTTCACATTTCCCGACTATTAACTTGTGCCTACTTTGGAAGAATTCTCCCAACTCTTGAGGATTCCCATTTTCAATCAACTACCTTTCAACGGTACGGAAAGAGATCCAAATCCATAAGAGATTGCTCAAGCTCTACACTTGCACTCATCTGATGTCACAACCCATTGGGAAACAAGGAGTGGTGTCAAAGGTTTCTTAGCAAAGTTCCTATTCGAGAAAGCCCAAAGTTGTTGTAATTCCTTGGACTTGCAAGCCTTTGAGGAAATTGTGGCTCTCCTCATCTATGGAATGGTTTTGTTTCCAAATCCTGACCAGCTCATAGATGTGAACGCCGTCAAAATCTTCATATCCCGCAACCCGGTGCCTACATTGCTAGGGGATATCCTACACTCTTTTTACACTCTCACAATGAGGAAAAGAGGTGTCCTTATGTGTTGCACTCCTCTCTTGGAAAGATGGTTTATTTCCCATCTTCCCTAATCAGTATTAAAGAATGAGCATGGTTCAAGGTGGTCACAAAGGTTAATGACACTCAAACATTCAGACATTCATTGGTGCTCCCGATCCAAAGAGAATGTTATCATTGTTGACCGTTGTGGAGAATTCCTTAATGTCCCTTTACTTGGCATAAGGGGAGGTATCACCTACAACCCATGTTTAGCCTTAAGATAGTTTGGTTACGCCCAAAGGGATGGCCCGCACGAGATGTTGATTCAAGGTTTGGTATTCGACTACGACAACGACGATCAAGGTCGTCGCCAGAAATTTATCCGAGCTTAGAGGATGTTGAACAAGGTGGATAGAAAGACTTTGGGGCACAAGAATTCCATCTTGAGCCTTACCTCAAATGGGTACAAACTTGTGCTCAGAGTCTTATGATGCCTTACCCCTCCATCCTCCAGATAATCATTGAGCCTGCTAAGGAAGGAGATGTTCCATACATTATCCTACATCCAGACATGCCCATATCTCTTGAAGTCCTCCAAAGGGATTGGATACAACTCAAAGGAGAGCGAGATACTTTTGAAGCCCAATTCTATGCAAGCAAGAAGAAGGTTTTGGAACTCACTAGGCTAATTCATGAGGAGCGGACTCTGAATGCCTACATTGCGCCAAAGAGGATGCGCACTACCTTTTTATCTTAGGGTTTTTGTATTATTTTTTCCAAGGGGCATTGATGTACTCAAACTTTATCTTATTAATATAACGTGTGTTTCCTTTTTTGTCTAAAACAAATTTGAATCTTTAAAATCCTTGAAAATGTTGCATATGCATATATCATTCATCATAACATAAATAGGTCATTTGCAACAAGTCTCCTCATCTCTCTACTGTTTATTTCAGTAAGATGGACCTCGAGCAAACAATGAAAGATCTACAAGCTCAGAATATGCAGTTTCAACAGTTGCTCATGACCCTAGCCAAGGGGCAAGAAGAGTTGAAGACTCTGCTGGCTGAAAAGAGAAAAAAGAAAACAAAGAAGGTAACCGGAGTCTTAAACACATGGAGAAGATTTCATGAGCAGACAAGAAGGACTCTGAACTTTGCAACAATATCCGGTGAAGGAGAGGGGAAAGGCAAGAAAGCAGTTGTCCCGTCAGAATTAGAAGAGGAAGAGGAAGAAGAAGACTACTCTGAGGAACAGTATCCTCCAGCTGATGACAAGTACAGACATCTCGAAGAGCGGTTGAATGCGATGGAAATCCAAAAGGTGACAGGCTTGGACTTTGAGGAATTGTGTTTAGTGTCGGGGATTGTGATTCCTCCGAAATTCAAAGTACCTACATTTGCCAAATATGACGGGGTTTCGTGCCCTAAAATACATCTTCGGTCATATGTGAGAAAAATCCAACCCCATACCGCTGATAAAGACTTGTGGGTGCACTTCTTCCAAGATAGTCTGTCTGGAACTCAACTTGACTGGTTCTACCAACTAGAAAGAGCCAACATTCACAATTGGGAAGATCTTGCTGCAGCTTTCTACAAGAAATATCAATACAATGTTGATTTGGCGCCTACCCGTACTCAACTCCATAGTATGGCCATGGCCTCCAATGAAGGTTTCAAGGTCTATGCGCAAAAATAGAGAGATTTGGCTGGAAGAGTTCAACCCCCTCTGTCTGAGAGAGAATTGGTAGACATGTTCTTCGGCACCTTATCTGGTCCCTTCTTCAATCATTTAATCGGAAGTTCATCTGCAGGCTTTACTGAACTAATATTGACCGGAGAGAGGGTAGAATCCGGCATAAAAAGTGGAAAGATTCAGAAAGATACATCTTCTTCTACAGCTGTAAGGAAGCCTTTCATCGGGAAGAAATATGTAGCTGCTGTATACCCGCAAAGGAACTAAGATAGGGCCAAATGTCGGCCAATGGTGGGGGCTGTTATGATTCCTAAGCCTACGTCTGATCAACAGAGAAATAATCAACCAAGGGTGGAAAGGCCAGTAAGGCAGTTCACCAGAATTAACATGACTCTGTCTCAAGTATTACCGCATCTTCTAAAATCCAATTTGGTAACCTTGAAAGAAGCTCCGAAAAACCCCAATACAACATCTCCTCATTATCATCCCAATGCCCATTGCGCATATCACTCTGAAAGTCCTGGTCATGATACTAATAATTGTTGGGCTTTGAAGAACAAAATACAAGACCTCATTGAAGCAAAAGAAATTGAGTTTGATGCGCCCGAGAAGCCAAATTTCATTTCTACTCCTATGCCCAGACATGGCCATAATACTAATGCCATTGAAGAAGATTTGTTTGTTACCTCAGCGCATGACCCCACTTCTGACTGTTAAAATGAACTTGTTGAAAGCCAGTGTGTTCCCGGGCTGTAATGAAGTTTGCCATCTCTGCTTGTCCTCACCAACTGTCTGTCCTTTGTTGAAAGTAGGCATTCAATGCCTGATAGATAACAAAGAGATTTTGTTCGAAAAAACTCCTGTTCCACCTGTTTCTTTTGAAGATGTTTCAATCATTACCATTTCCGCCAATTCTTCCAAGGTCTCCACCAAAAGACCCGTTAGAATTACATCAGTTCCGAAAGCAACTATTTTAATAATCACAATGCCTGGGCCAGTCCCATATGTGTTAGACAAAACCGTGTCGTGGAATTATGGAGGGGACGTCTACTACCATGGCATCAAGCAATACTGGCCGGCCGGTGAAGAGATGAATTCTGAGAAAGAAGACTCTGACATCGGTAATATTGTCGGAACTAGCAAAGTTACCCGAAGTGGTAGGATCTTTTCTCCAAAAATTGCTCCCCCAAAAGCAGTTTCTGGACCTGTAGTTATCCCTGTGGCTACTCTAAAGGTTACTCTTACACCCATAATCATCTCTGCAAGTAATCCAATTGACAAAGTCGTTACAACGCCTGTAATCATTCTTACTGACACTCCTACTGCCGAGTTAACCGAGGCCCGAGAAAAAGGTGTTATGATTGAGCCTGTCCGGACGAAATCTCAGTCATTGACTATCCCCGAGACCTCCAAGAAAGAAATAGAGGAGATCCTAAAAATTATAAAGAGAGACGACTACGATGTAGTTGAATAATTGGGGAAAACTCCCTCTAAAATCTCCATGCTAGCATTACTACTATGTTCTGAGGCGCATGCAAAAGTCTTGGTAAAGTTCTTAAAAACATCCCATGTAACTCAAGAGACGTCTGCTGATCAATTCCAAGACTGCGTAGCCAACTTGACAGCAGATAATGGCCTAGGTTTTTCGGATGCTGATCTAACACCGAGGGGAAGAAAGCATAATGAGGCATTGTATGTCTCAGTTGAATGTAGGGGCACAACCTTGGCTCATGTTTTGGTAGACACTGGCTCATCTCTGAATGTATTACCCAAAAAGGCTCTTGATAGACTTGACTGCGAGGGACTGACATTAAAGCCAAGCAACATAGTAGTAAGGGCATTTGACGGCTCGAAGAGGATGGTGCATGGGGAAGTAGACATTCCCATAAAGGTTGGAACCCAAACCTTCAATTCAACTTTTTATGTGATAGACATCCGCGCTTCATACTCCTTCCTTCTAGGCCGGCCATGGATCCACAATGCTGGCACTGTTACCTCTACATTACACAAGATGCTGAAATATCTGGTTCAAGGGAAGATTATCACCGTCCATGGAGAGGAAGAATACTTGATCAGCCATCTCAATTCCTTCTGATATATGGAATTGGACGACGAACTCATTGAAACTCCATTTCAACACTTTGAAGAGGTCCCGCAAGAGGTGGCAGTGACCAAGGCTGTGTCTCAGGTTCCCAATATTACAAGACCTCCACTCTGGATGTCATCGTTGAAGGACGCCAAAGCAGTGGTAGAGGAAGGTGGATGCACTATCTGGGGGCAACTCCCAGATATCCCATATAAGTCTGACAAGTTTGGCCTAGGTTTCACTTCAAGTGCTCAAAAGGTTGTACGCCGCACCCGTACTGGAGGACCACCCCTGAAGATCAGCAACCGTGAAGTCAACGCAGTAGAAGATGGTGAAGATAGTTGCAACCTGGAGGATTGGATCTTCCCAACTGTCAATGGAGGGCTCAGCAATTGGGAGGCTAGAGACTTCATCCCGATCACTTTCATCCCTCAGTAATTTATCTTTACATTTTGTTGTATCTGTAATATTCAAAACAATTCGCACTCTTAAAACCTTGTGTCTTACCCGAGGCACAATGGTCCATTTGTAAGGGTTATCATCTCATTTTTCATATGACATCAATAAATCATGGACGTTTTTGCATACAAACTTTTGTGCTCATTGTTTTTCTTTTACATTTTACTTTCTTTCAATGATAGTTATACCCTTACACACACACGCACTCACAATGCAGGTATACATCCATTCGGGATCCCATGGGTAACGATACTGATATGGCCTTTTGTAACTCTGAGAATCTAATCTACCAAGCCGAAGACGAAGGTGAGGAAGATTGTGAAGTACCAGGGGAACTTGCCAGATTGCTACAACAAGAAGAGATAACCATCCAGCCTCACAAGTAACTTGTGGATACAAGCAACCTAGGTACCGAAGAAGATAAAAAAGAGGTCAAGGTGGGTGCCAATCTGGAACCCAGTATCATGAAGCGTCTGATTCAGTTGTTACACGATTACGTTGAAGTATTTGCTTGGCCATATGAAGACATGTCAGAACTTGATGAAGATATTGTGGTACATCGTCTTCCTACAAGAGAGGATTGTCCGCTAGTAAAGCAAAAGGTTCGTCGAATGAGGCCGGATATGTCAGAAAAGATTAAAGCAGAGGTCATGAAGCAATTCAACGCTGGATTCTTGGCTGTCACCTTTTACCCCCAATGGGTTGCCAATGTTTTTCCCGTACCCAAAAAGGACGGAAAAGTGCGAAAGTGTGTGGACTACCAAGATTTGAATAGGGAAAGCCCTAAGGATGACTTTCCACTCCCCCACATTGATATCCTAGTTGACAATATGGTACAACACAAAGTGTTTTCCTTCATGGACGGATTCTCAGGTTACAACCAAATCAAAATGGCGCCTGAGGATATGGAGAAAACAACATTTGTAACACAGTGGGGCACTTTATGCTATAAGGTGATTCCATTCGGACTAAAGAATGCTGGGGAAACCTATCAGTGTGCCATGGTAGCTCTATTTCACGACATGATACATCACGAAATAGAGGTCTATGTGGACGATATGATAGTCAGATCTCAAATAGAAGAAGAGCATCTTGATCACTTACAAAAACTGTTTGAGAGACTGAATAAGTACAAGCTGAGGTTGAATCCAAACAAGTGCACATTCGGGGTACAGTCTGGTAAGCTCATAGGCTTTATCGTCAGCAAAAAAGGTATCGAGGTCGATCCTGCCAAAGTTAAAGCAATACAAGAGATGCCTGCTCCTCGCATTGAAAAGGAAGTCAGAGGGTTCTTGGGACGTTTGAACTATATTTCCAGATTTATCTCTCATCTGACAGCTACTTGTGAACCAATCTTCAAACTATCGAAGAAAGATCAAGTGGTCAAATGGAATGACGAGTGCCAAGTTGATTTTGACAAAATCAAAGAATACTTACAAGAGCCTCCTGTATTAATTCCACCAGTCGAGGGAAGACCGTTGATCATGTATCTGACTGTTTTAGAAAATTCAATGGGGTGTGTATTGGGGCAACTGACGAGTCTGGCCGAAAAGAGCACGATATTTACTACCTGAGAAAAACATTTACCGACTGTGAAACCAGATATTCACTGCTCGAGAAAACTTACTGCGCTCTGGCATGGGCTGCTCGCCGGCTAAGACAGTATATGCTGACTCATACTACCTTATTGATATCTAAAATGGATCCGATAAAATACATTTTCGAGAAGCCTGCTCTTTCTGGGGGAATAGCGAGATGGCAGATGATCCTGACAGAATATGACATACAGTATACTACCCAGAAAGCTATAAAGGGTAGTGTACTAGCTGATCACCTCGCTCACCAAGTTGTGGAAGACTACAAGTCCATGAAGTTCGAATTTCCGGATGAAGACATCATGACATTAGACAACTGTGAAGAAATCAGGTCATATGACGGACCTGAACAAGGATCCAAATGGACCTTGTTCTTTGATGGAGCCTCCAATGCACTCGGCAATGGTATTGGTGTTGTACTCATATCTCCAGAAGGGTGTCATACTCCCTTTACTTCCATACTGCTTCAATTGTACAAAGTACATGGCAGAATATGAAACATGCATCTTTGGTCTCAGAGCTGCCACAGACTTAGGGATCAAATCCTTGGATGTATTTGGAGATTCAGCTTTGGTCATCAGTCAGATCAAAGGGGAATGGGACACAAAACACCCTAACCTTATCCCTTATAAAGGACATGTTGTGACATTACTACCACATTTCGAGAAGATTACCTTCGAGCATTTCCCGCGAGAAAAAAATCAGCTAGCAGACGCTCTAGCCACAATGTCATATATGTTTAAACTTAATTGGGATAACGAGGCTCCCCAAATCACCATCGAACGAATGGATGAACCAGCACACTGTCACGAGATTAATACTGAAGAAGTAGTGGACCATCCTTGGTTTCACGAAATCAAGAGGTATCTCGAGGCTCAAGAATATCCAGAAGGAGCTTCAATCAATGATAAAAAGTTCTTAAGGAGATTCTCTGCTAAGTTCTTCCTTAGTAATGGCATCCTGTACAAACGCAATCACGACTCTATTTTACTTCGGTGCGTAGATAAGGTTGAAGCTGAAAGGATCATGGTTGAATTGCATGAAGGCACCTTTGGCACCCATTCCAGTGGGCATACGATGGCAAAGAAAATCCTACGGGCAGGCTATTACTGGTCTACCATGGAAACAGATTGTTATCAACACTCTCGAACCTGCCATAAGTGTCAAATTTATGCTGACAAAGTGAATGTACCTCCGGTTCCTCTGAATGTCTTGACATCTCCTTGGCCCTTTGCTATGTGTGGGATTGATATGATTGGGGAAATCAAGCCAACAGCCTCCAACAGACACCGCTTCATCCTAGTGGCCATTGACTATTTTATAAAATGGGTTGAAGCAGCCTTCTTTGCCTCTGTTACCAAGAATGTTGTTGCCCATTTCATCAAGTAAAATCTCATTTGTCGATACGGTATCCCGGAAAGAATCATCACTGACAATGGTACAAATCTCAATAACACTATGATCACCGCCTTGTGCGAGCAATTCAAGATTCAGCATCACAATTCGTCTCCCTATCGGCTAAAGATGAATGGTGCTATAGAAGCTTCAAATAAGAACATTAAAAAGATCATACAGAAAATGACAGTCACATACAAAGACTGGCATGAGATGCTCCTGTTTTCTCTCTATGGGTATCGTACCACAACTCGCACATCAACTGGGGCAACACCATATTCTCTGGTTTACAACATGGAAGCCATCTTGCCTATTGAGGTTCAGATCCCCTTTCTGAGGATTATGAAAGATGCAGGTTTGAACGAAGACGATTGGATCCAGACTCGACTTGATCAACTGAACTTGATCGATGAGAAGAGACTTGCTGCTGTTTGCCATGGTCAAATGTATCAAAAGCGAATGATCAAGGCCTTCAACAAGAAAGTTAGGCGTCAAGTGTATCAAGTTGGAGACCTAGTGATCAAGCGCATTATCTTGCCACAAGGTGACCCCAGGGGCAAATGGACTCCTACCTATGAAGGACTATTTGTAATCAAAAACATTTTCTCTGGTGAGGAAATGATCTTGACCACCATGGATGGTGACGACTTGCCACATCCTGCAAACGTGGACATAGTCAAAATATACTACGCATAAAAGACCCGCTAGGTTGATATACCTAAGCAAAACAAGGGCATCCCGGCGAACCAAAAGGTTCGGGCAAAAGTTAGGGATAAAACAAAAAAAATATGTACACCCGGCAAGTTGAAAACCTGAAAGGGCGACTTGGGCAAAAAGAGGTTTCCCGGTGGACCGAAAACCCGAAAGGGCGATCCAGGAAAAAGTTAGGGAATTAAGGCGTACGACTATGTCTTGTCAGATCACTTTACAAACCACCATTGGCTTCCGCTGACAAACTCAGAGGTTCTGATCAATTCAGTCATCTTCGGACAAAGAAACAAATAGACAAAATGGTCAAATATACGAAGGCTATATAGCAGAATGGAAACCCCATGAGATTATTACACATAGCTATCTTTCCTTTGTATCAAAATTTTCATTTTTTATGACAGCATTCTCTTACCAGAATGTTTGCCCCCTTTACAAAAATACTTACTCAAAGTCAATGCAAAATATTCCTTTGAAAGTGCAAAAAACTATTTGTCTTTTCTTTACGCTTGTGCTTTGTTTATAAAAACGTCCAACGATTCATTGTTGAGCATATGCATTTGAACATAATTACTGTTTACAAATAAGCAAAATGAAAAGAGGAAATTACTGATAGGTTGAAAGGATAGGAAAATATATCTAAGATATTCCATAAGTAATCCCCTACAGTACGTCATTTAAATCCCCAGCGGAACAAAGTTTCAAATTATTTATCCCCGGTAGAAGTTGTCAAATTTCTCAGGATTCCCCAATAAAATTTTACAAGCAGCACATGGCATTTCCCTTACAACAAGGTTTATTTCTCAAAACGGAAAATCATCAACACTTCAACTTCAAGACATGAAGACTTACATATCCTCGGCAGCAGTCGAGGATTTATTTTCCCCAATCCAACTACAATGCAACAAATTAGCACATACGCATATATTGCATCCATATATCATAAACATTGACAAAGCAAATGCATTATATCATACAACATGACTTTGCATTTTTAGCTAACCTTTTATCCTTTTCAGGATAAGATTAAAAGCTACCATTAACAATATTCAAAGATTTCATATACGCTCCAGACACGGATGTCATTGTGATACTCATTCAGATCTCAACTTCAAGATATAGTACAGATACGCTCCAAACGCGGATGCCATTCTGATACTCATTCAGATCTCGACTTTAAGATACAGTACAGATACGCTCCAGACACATATGACATTCTGATGCTCATTCAGATCTCAACTTCAAGATACAGTACATATACACTCCAGACACGAATGCCATTTTGATACTCATTCAGATCTCGACTTCAAGATACAGTACAGATATGCTCCAAACATGGATTCCATTCTGATGCTCATTCAGATCTCAACTTCAAGATACAGTACATATACGCTCCAGACACGGATGCCATTTTGATACTCATTCAGATCTCGACTTCAAGATACAGTACAAATACGCTCCATACACGGATTCCATTATGATGCTCATTCAGATCTCAACTTCAAGATACAGTACAAATACGCTCCAGACACGGATGCCATTCTGATACTCATTCAGATCTTAACTTCAAGATACAGTACAGATACGCTCCATACATGGACGCCATTCTGATAATCATTCAGATTCAACTTTCAGATACAGTTCAGATACGCTCCAGATATGGATTCCATCCTGATACTCATTCAGATTTAGATTATAGATACAATTCAGTTTCGAATATTATTATGTTGCTTACCCCTTTTGGTTCAAGAAAATCTCCCAATAATTATTCTGATTCATTACCGGTTGAAATCAAGGCTGGACTTAGTCCATTTCTGTTAGCAGGTCACCCTTGGATGGCATCTGTAAGCCCATCTCTGACAGTTATCCCTCAGTTCATTCAATGGCATCTTTAAGCCCATTCAATATACAATAGATTCAAGGCATTACTTTATACACCAGTAAGTGCAAATTTTTGGGCACTCTAGTGTTCAATCATCTTCCACTTTCAAGCTACAAACGGCAAGCATGCCAATCTCGCTTTTTTCAAGTTTAAGAAGATTGAACAGGGGCAGCTGTTGTACCCCAAAATTTTCCCTCCAATTTTTCATACAAGATGCTTACCCTAGAGTTCTCGTACACTCAATTGGCTCAAAGGTCGACCAGACAGGTTCTCTTCCTAGGCCGCAAATTAATAAATTAAGGTTTGGGATTTCTTAGAGATGATTGAGTCTTCAAAATCTCAAATGTTCTTAAAGACAATTTGCTGAAGTTTGTTAATTCTACAAGACTGACGAATGTTCTTAAAACATATTTGATAGAAAATGAAGTCCTGTTTGAATCAAGAGTGACACGCGAATTCATTATGATTTCCAGTTAGCTATTGAACAAGAATTGAAGATTAAGACTTTTTGACCATAAGTCTTTGAAGTTAAGTTAATCAAGTGGAATTAAAATTCTTAAACATTTACTTTGTTTTAGAAGTTTGGTTGGAGTACAAAGTGTTTTATTTTGGATTGATTATCTTTGGTGATTGCTTGAAATACAAGTTGCCCAAAAACAAGGTATTTTACTCAAAGCATCCAAATAAGAATTCCAAAATTCAAAGTTGAGATTGGTACAATATTTTCATTTCACACAAAGTTTATTCAGAGGCATTGTATTCATTACATTACAAGTTTGAATTTACAAAAAATGTCTTATCTACAAATGCAATAAATTACAAGGATCTGTTTATGAAAAAAGAAGAGAGAAATTCTATTTCTTCTAAGGCTTCATCCTTAAGGAACCACTCCAATCCTTGCTAGCCATCCATGCCTCATGTTTTTGAAAAATAAAGGGAGAAGTTTGTTAGTAACTTAAACATCCAGAAATGAAAAAAAAAAATATACAAAGTATTCTAATTCATCATTAGGGTGGTTTTTTTTTAATCAGAAAAGAAGGGTTTTGTGTTCTAAGGCCTCATACAATTCTTGTTTAAATCATTGGCCTGAAAATTTTTGGTTTGCAAATCACAAGATACAAGCTTGGTTCACAAACAAGCAAAACAATGCTGCAAACTGCCAAAACAAAACCAGCAAACAAGCTGCATAGTAGGCAAACGGGGCATAGCAGGCAATAAGCAAAACAATGTTGCAAACTGCCAAAACAAAACCAGCAAACAAGCTGCATAGCAGGCAAACAGGGCATAGCAGGCAATAAGAAAAACAATGCTGCAAACTGCCAAAATAAAACCAACAAACAAGCTGCATAGCAGGCAAACAGGGCATAGTAGGCAGCAAACAAAACAATGTTGCAAACTTCCAAAACAAAACATGTGCAAAAAATCTAAAGAGGAACAAAGTATCAAGAGTTTCAGAAAAGGTGGTTTTGTGTTCTAAGGCCTCAAACCATGTCAAATTCTATCATGGGTCCATTATCATTGCAAAACAAAACTTGGCCCACAATAAACAAATTCAAAAGAATTCCAACCATATTCCCAGCCCATTAGCAAAAAATTCAAATCAAGAAATTCAAGCCCAATAGAGGCCTCAAAACATGTCCAATCATTGGCCTAAAGATATGTTTGCAAATCAAAAAAACTTGGTTCACAAACAAGGGAAAATATGAAATCATGCCTCATACATGTTTCATAAAGACATAACTACATCATTGGCTAAGAAGTAACCTTTTGCAAATCTCAAGTATTTGGTTCACAAAAGGTAAAGAGGAAATCAGAAAGCAAAAGCCTCATGTTGTTTTAAATCAGAAAATATCAGACCAACAATAAAAAAGCCTCAAATTTGCAAAGTCATGTCATAGGCCTAGGGTATTTCACTACAAATCTCAAAACAAATTTGTTTGGTTCATAGCCAAATTCCACAAGCAACTAGTACAAAAATACAGCAAAAGAAGCCAGCAAAGTCAGAAAAGTATAACAACAAGTACAGAAAACTGTAAAAGGAAAAAGCAATAGTCAGCCAACCAAAGGAGAACAACTTGAGTTGTTAAAATATAGTAGGTACAAAGCCATCACAGTACAACCAGCAAAAGTCAGCATCCACCATAAATGAATAGAACAACCAACAAGCAAAGTCAACTAGCAAAATTGATTTTTTTTAAAAACAGGACAAGCAACAAAGCCAGCAGTATCTTATCACCATCATAAAAGGGCAACAATATTGTACAAGAAAGGGGGTTTTTTTGGTCAGCAAGAAGAATACACAGAAAGATAAAAATCCAGTCACTGTTCTCATCCCTTAAAGATCACTGTCAACAAGCCACAGGATACTAAAACACAACAAAGAGGTAATTTCTCAAACTGTTTTTTCGATTCTCTTCATAGAAGTATACAAAACTTTTGAAACTTTTTCTTAGATTTCTTGTACAAAAACATACAATTTAGGGTCAATTAAAAGCCAAATAGAACATAGGGACAGAAAACTTGTAACATCATTTTTCTTTTCAGTTTTACAAAGAAAACATACAGAAATTCCAAACCACATTGTCACCAAAAGGCCAAACATCTTTTTTCCCAGAAAAAACATACAGAATCGAAACCCTCAACAATCATTCATCAGTAAATATCCAAAACATCATCACCAACATTAAAACAGAAACAAAATCACAGCAAGCCATTTCCAAAAACTCCTTTCACCAAAAAAATATACAAGGAAACATGTACAGAAACAAAATCACAACAAGCCATTTCCCAATTTCTTTTCATCATCAAGAATATACAAGGAAACAGAAACAAAATCGTAACAAACAGAAACATGCAAAACCCTAAATAAATCATCATCAGTTTCGTAAACCCAAACCTTTTATCAAAGAATTTCTTTCACAAAGTATCATGCAAACAGAAATCCAAACCCTAAACATTTTTTACCATCATTTTTAAAAGAAACTCAACCCTTCAGAATTAGCAAAGGGAGGAAGGTTAGAAATATCTCACCCAAATATCGAGAGATCCTCGCGATAAGAACCGTTAGGATTCCGATTTCCCCCTTTTAAATTTAGGCCAAATCACGCAAAATCAGCAAAAAATTATTCATAGATTAAGATAGAGGAGAGGAGGACGAACAAAATAATGTAAAAAATATAGAGTTTTGAACCCAGCCGCCGCCGTCACCGCCGTGAGGCGATTTCCGGAGCGGATTCTGTTTCTTCTTCGGCGAATGAACCATAGTGAGAGAACAAGATAGTCAGAGAAGTGAGAGAGAGAAATGTTTTGGCCAAATGAGACTGGGTCTCATAACCTGTTGTTTTGTTTAAAACAACCAGGCTCTTCATAACAGGCCCAAACGACTAAGCCCACCCCCTCCTCTGTCCATTACACCCCCATCTATTAAGCCCACTCTTTTTTTATTATTTTTTTTCATTTTTATTCTGACAAAAAAAATTTGGGCTTAAAACCAAAAATAACTTTTTTTCTTTCTCTAAACACTCTTTCTATATGTTAAACCCCCCCCCCCCCCCCCACCCGACTTATTTTATTTATTTTATTTTTATTTTCCTTATTTTAGTTACTATTATTAATATTATTACAATATTTATTTTTATAAATAAAAATCTCAAAAAAAATATTTTATTTATTTACTCGTATTAAATATATTCATATTTGTTTTTCTTAGACTAAAAGACCAAAACATTTTCTTATTAAATTCGTTTTCTTTTCCAAAAATTAATTAAATGATTAGATTTAGGTTTATTCTTATTATTTATTTAGAAATTTGTTTTCTTTAAATTAATTTATTTTACTAACTTAATTTTAATTTTCTTATTTAATTATTTTTTCTTTTAAAATTAATTAGGACAAAACCAAAATCCATTCTTTATCCATTCATACTTGTACATTATATTCATTTCACTTCTTGTACATTACATTTACATTTGTTTTTGTATATTTATTAAATTCGATATGGTTGTAATAGATAAATATATTTATTTTCTTGCAAATCCCCATTTATAAATTGTATACTCCCCTCCCACAAGTGTTGTAATAGCGTACTAATTTTTAATTTCGCAATTTATCGCTTTTACATAATATGCTAGTAATTAGGGTTTGTATGGGAATATGAAAATCAATCAAATAGAAAACCCTAATTCAAGACAAAAAACAAGAATGAAAATGACACACTTGCACACAAACACCCCTAGGGTTACTCCACTTGGTTGCCTTATACAAAATGGCCATATTACACATGTAAGGCGTCTTAGCAAAAACAAACAAATACAAGATCATAGTCCCTCAATGACACTATTCAAAGTTGCCTTATAAAATGATCTTAGTCCCTCAAAAATGCTAAGATGCCTTGTAACATTTCTAATCATGGTTATACGATGACCCGCGCCCGTCCCGTTTACATCCAAAGATATGGTAGCTTACCAAATCAATGGTAAGACAACAATGTCAAAGGAAAAGAAAATGAACAAGAAAGACATTTGAGTAGGTAGATTGCTTTTAGTTACTTGCTCTATTTCAAAACAAATATCCTTTCCATTTCAAAACAAACATCTACAAACATCTTACAAACATTGAAAACATTTTCAAAAAGATCAACATCTTTGTATACATTCTTACGAACAAGAATCATTACAAAGATTTCCTAAACAATGGCCTCTTTTACAAAATACTTTCAAAACCACACAAAGAAAAATTTCAAACAAAAGCAAGTGATCTAGCAAATAACTAAGAGCCCATGGAAAATCATGGATGAAAAGGGTGCTAATACCTTCCCTTTTCATAATCTACCCCCCGAACTCAAGAAACAATCTCAAAGGTCTTTCCTGTGCTTTTTTACCTTTCCTTTTGGATAAAAGAAAAGTCGATGGAGACTCTTGCTAACCGCAACATTTGCGATCAAACGTAAAACAATCAAGTCAGTTCTCCCACCGTATCATAGAAGCGGTAGGACTAATATCTTTGATCATTTTGATGCCCCACATTGCAAAGTGCCAAGGAGCCGTCAAGACGTTTAAGGGAACCAGAGGCACATGCACCTTATCAGCATAGATATGACATTTATGATAAGTTCGGGAATGTTGATAGTAGTCTGCTTCCATAGTGGACCAATAGTATCCTTCCCGTAGGATCTTTTTAGCCATGGTATGTCCACTGGAATAATTGCCAAAGGTACCTTCGTGTAAGTATGCCATAATCCTCTCTGCTTCGCTCTTATTTACACACTGCAGTAAGGTAGAGTCATGGTTGTGCTTGTAGAGTATTCCATTACTGAGGAAGAATTTCATTGCGAACCTTCTCAGAAACTTCTTATCATTAACAAATGCCCCCTAGGGATACTCTTGAGTCTCGAGGTACATTTTTACTTCCTGAAACTGGGGTTTGTCTGCTACCTCTTCAGTATCAATCTCATAGCAGTGCGCTGGTTCATCCAACCTCTTAATAGTGATTCGGGGAGCTTCGTTGTCCCACCTGACCTTGAACATAGAAGACACGGTAGCTAGCGCGTCCGCTAACTGATTCTCCTCTCGTGGGAAATGTTCAAAGGTTACCTTCTCAAAGTGTGGGAACAATGTCAGTACATGTTCTTTGTACAGGATGAGATTCAGATGCTTCGTATCCCATTCTCCTTTGATCTGACTTATTACCAAGGCTGAATCCCCAAAAACATTCAAGAACTTAATCCTTAGGTCGATAGCAGCCTTGAGACCCATGATACAGGCTTCATACTCCGCCATGTTGTTAGTGCAGTTGAAACATAGTCGGGCAGTGAAAGGAGTATGGCAGCCCTTAAGAGATATGATTACAACACCAATGCCATTACCGAGTGTGTTTGAGGCCCCGTCAAAAACCATAGTCCATCGGGATCCTTCTTCAGGTCCTTCATCTGGTCCAGGTTCTTTATAGTCAGTCACTAGCATAATATTCTCATTCGGGAACTCAAAATTCATGGACTGGTAGTCATCCACGGCCTAATGAGCCAAATGATCAGCCAATACACTTTCCTTGATTTCTTTCTGGGTTATATATTGGATATCGTATTCGTTTAGGATCATCTGCTATCTTGCTATTCTTCTGGATAGCACGGGCTTCTCGAAGATGTGCTTGATCAGATCCATCTTAGATATCAACAAAGTAGTGTGGGTTAACATATACTATCTCAGTCGGCGTGCAGCCCATGCCAAAGCGCAACAAGTTTTCTCGAGCAGTGAGTATCTTGTCTCACAGTCGGTAGACTTTTTTCTAAGGTAGTATATTGCATTCTCTTTTTGACCAGGCTCGTCATGTTTCCCCAGCACACACCCCATTGAATTATCTAGTACCGTTAAGTACAATATCAAAGGTCTTCCTTCAACCGGAGGCATCAGAATTGGTGGTTCTTGAAGGTATTCCTTGATTCTTTTGAAAGTAGTCTCGCATTCGTCATTCCACTTTACTATTTGATCTTTCTTCAGGAGCTTGAAGATTGGCTCACAAGTAGCAGTCAGATGTGAAATGAACCTGGTGATATAATTTAAGTGTCCCAAGAAACCTCTAACTTCCTTCTCAGTACGGGGAGCCGATATCTCTTGTATGGCCTTCACCTTTGCAGGGTCCACCTGAATACCCTTGTCATTGACGATGAACCCCATAAGTTTACCAGACCTTACCCCGAAGGTGCACTTGTTTGGATTCAGTCTCAACTTATATGTTTTCAACCTGTCAAACAGCTTTTATAGATGATCCAGGTGTTCTTCCTCGGTTTGAGACCTAGATATCATGTCATCAAGATAAACCTCTATCTCATGGTGAATCATATCATGGAACAAAGCTACCATGGCTCACTGATAAATTACCCTTGCATTCTTTAATCCGAAAGGCATCACCTTGTAACAGAAGGCCCCCCACTGTGTGATGAAGGTTGTCTTATCCATGTCTTCGGGAGCCATCTTGATCTGATTGTACCTAGAGAACCCATCCATGAAGGAAAATATATTATGTTGTGCGGTGTTGTCAACCATAACATCGATGTGGGGAAGCAGGAAGTCATCCTTGGGGCTTGCCATGTTCAGGTCTCTGTAGTCCACACACATCCGTACCTTGCCATCTTTCTTAGGTACTGGAACAACGTTAGCAACCCGCTGCGGATAGGAGGTGACAACTAAGAACCCGACGTCGAACTTTTGAAGATGTGAAAAACACAAGAAGGAGGGGTGAATTGAAAAACTTAGATCAAAAACAGCTTAAAGTCACAGTTGTGATACGGTGGGAGAACTGACTTGAGGTTTTGCGTTTGTGTTTACAAATGTTTCAGTTTAGCAAGAGTCGCCACTGACTTTTTATTTTATCCAAAGAAAAGGTCAAAAAGCACAAGAAATACCTTTGAGATGTTTTCTTGGGTTTAGGGGGTAGATTATGAAAAGGGAAGGTGCAAGCACCCTTTTCATCCATGGTTATCCATGGGCTCTTAGTTACTTATTTAGATCACTTGCTTTTGCTTTTCAATTGTTTGAAATGGTGTTTTATGTGTGGTTTTGAAAAATGTTTTGAAAAGAGGCCATCGTTGTGGCAACCTTTGTAATGATTCTTGTTTGAATATATACAAAGGTGTATTGTCTTTTGAAAAGATGTTTTCAATGTTTTGAAAGTTTGATTTTGGGAAATGTTTTGAAATTGTGTCGTGATGTGTGTTTGAAAATAGCAAGAATGTTTTGCAAGTTTTGATCAAGTAACTAAGAGTTGTCTACCCTATTTTACTCAAAGATCTTTCCTACACATTTTTAACCCTTTTGACAGTGTTGTTTTACCATTGCATTTGGTAAACAACCTTGTATTAGGATGTTAAACGGGACAGGCGCGGGTCATCGTATTAACCATGATAGCAATTGTGTTAAGTATCTTTAGCAATTTTGAGGGACTAGATCATTTTTGTATAGGCAACCAAGATAGCGTCATCGAGGGACTATGATCTTTTTTTTGTTTTTTTTTTGCTAAGATACTCAACATGCATAACATGGCCAATTTTTAAGGCAACAAGTGGATGAAACCCTAGGGTTGCAAGTGTGCATTGTGTATTGATTTCAAGTTGTTTATTCTTGGATTAGGTCATCTAGCGATTGATTTTTGAATCTTGCCATACACGCCTAATTACTACACAGTATATTGAAAGTAATAAATTGCGAGAATTAAAAGTCTAAGTTATTACAAAAGTATCCGGGAATAGGGGTACAAATATTACAAATGGGGATGAATCTCATAAGAATAGTAATGTCCAAATATCAAGTATTACAACCAAATCGAATTGTCGCAATTCAATGTAAAGCTATAACAAATGAAGAAGTCAATAATATTATGAAATGCATGTATTTACTTGAAAATAAATAAATAAAATCTATTCCAAAAAAGAATGATTAAATATTTTATTATTATTATTCTTTTTGTATTTTATTAATTTAAAAAAAGGAAGATCTTAAAGAAAGAAAACTTAATTAAACAAAAATTTTATTATTTTTTTTTTGGTATTCATTATGTATGATAATAAAAAGAAAATGATTTAAATAAAACTAATTAAAAAAATCCAATTTATTTTATAAAAAGAAATGAAGTTTTAGAAATAGTTGTTAGTATATTATTTTAACACAAAGAAATAAAATAAATTAAAAGAAAAAAAAAAGAAAATTAACTAAATATTAATTTAATTTGATATATAAAAAAAAATGTATTGAGTTTTTTATGAATTTATTTAAAAAAGAAATGGATTAACACAAATGGAGATGGGCTTAAGATGTTGAAAGTTTAAGGCCCAATTAAAAGGTCAAGCCAGACAGTGGGGGGGGTGCACTAGAAAATTCAAAGGGCTTAAGGTTTTGGGGGCGGACAGGCCCAATGCCCAAGTTTTGTTCCTTTGTTTAGGGTTTTCTGTTTAGGGTTTGTGAACCCCTTTACAGCGGCACCGTTTCTTCGTTCTCTCTTCATCTCTCTCACTCGCTATCGCTCTGATATTCCCTTCCCCATGGTTGCCGGAACACCCCCACTTCTCACATCCTCTCAATGATCAGTGGCCTTGGTGAAACAGTATGGTTCGTTCTTCTTTTGATTTTAACAGTTTGTTGTTTGATTCGCGTGCTTTGTTCAGTTTCGTTTTTAATCTATTGTACTATGTGCCTGAGATGCAGCAAAGAGGGTTTGAGAAGAAACGTACCTTGGGTTTTTTTTCTGAAAAAAAATGGAGAGGAAAGAGATTCGAGCTGGCGGCTTTCCTTGGTGGCTAGAGGCGGAGGGGAGGAAATGATGATGGCCAAGTGCTTCTGGTGATTTCTTTCCTTTGATGATGATACTTTCTGAAACTTTTTGATTATTTTTGTTAATGATGATAATTGTTCTGAAACTTTTGATGTTGGTGTTTTTCTTCTTCTGATTTAAACTTGAATGTTGATGATGCTTCTTGTTGCTGTGTCTGAAACTTTGTTCTTTGTAAGTTGTTGATGACGCTTGTTGCTGAAACTTTGTTGTTGATGTTAGTTGATGATGATGCTTGTTCTGAAACCTTTGATGGTAGCTTTTTGTTAATGATGATTGCTCTGAAACTTTTGATGATTTCACTTCTGAAAACTTTGTTACCTTTTTCCTCTCTCTTTGAATTTTAATGATGGTGCTTGCTGGCTTTCTGAAACTTTGTTATTGGTATGGATTTGTTGATGATGATTTATTGTTCTGAAACTTGTTGTTGGGTGTTTGGAAACTTGGGAAGTTTGGTTCTTGGCTGTGATGATGCTTCTGTTGAAGGTTTTTGATTGATTGTGTAGTTTTGAGAAAATGTTGCAGGTTTTACTGCTTTTATTGTTTGGACTGAGTTGGGAAGTTTGGTTCTGCTAACAGGCTTTAACTGTGTTCTGCAGTTTGTGTGATTTTTTGGTCCTACTGTTACACAGGTTTGGATACTTGTTATGCAGGTTGGGATTGTTTGTTTGGAAACTGTTGTGCAGTTTTTTGGCTTGGCTAGTTTGATAGCAGGGTGCTGTTAACAGGATTTTGTGGTTTTGGTTAGCAAGCTGGTTCTGCTAACAGGTTTGGGAGAGTTGTACAGGTTTTGTCTGTTTGGTCAGCAGTGGTTATGCTAACAGGTTTACAGTTTGGCAGGTTTTGGAAGTTTGTTTGGTTGTGCAGTTTGAAACTGCAGGTTTTGAATAATGGTTATGTTGTTTTGTTTTTTCAGTAGTTTGGCTAGCTTGTGCAGGTTTGGGGTATTGTTTCTGAAACTGTTACATGTTTTTGTGATTTGTTTGAAAACAGGTTGTGGATTGTTGAGTAGCTGCTTGCACAAGTTTTGTGATTGTTGCAGTTTTATTTTGGAGCTGCAAGCTTTTTGGAGATTGTTGCAGTTTTTTGCTCTGTGTATGAACTGCTTCAAACTGTTAAAGCTTTTTCTGGTTTGGCAGTTTTAGGCTTTGTGTTTGAACTGCTATACAATTTTGCTGTTGTTATAGTTTGGCAGGTTTTTGACAAAATGTTCTCCTTCTCACTCTTTGCTGTTTGATGGTCTTATATCCTTTTAGCTATTTGTTTTGCAACTTGTGATAGCCTTTTACCAAACTGTACAATCTAAAAAAGGTGATATCTTTTCTCTCTTTCTCTCTCAATGACAAAGCACTTTTTTTTGCTTTTTCTTATTTTCTGAAAAGTTTTGCCTAAAATCCTGGAAGATGATGAAAAGCTATGACAAGCCTTTGACTTGTGATTTGGTTTACCTCCTGCATTTTACTTTTGGCCTGCTATTCTGCTGCATATGTATTTTTGGCCTGCTATTCTGCTGCATTTGTACTTGCTGCATTGGTTCAGTTTGGTTTGTTGCAATACTTCCATCCAGTTTGCCTTGTCATGTGATGCATTTTTATTGACAGTTTGCCTTGTGCTTTAGTACAGTTTGGCGTCTGTTTGCCTTAGTTGCTGCAATGTTTTAGTTGCATGTCTTGGTTGCTTGCATCCAGTTTGCTCTTGTAACTTGCTGCAATGTTTGGTTTTGTTTGCCATGCTGTTTTGCATTTGAAACTTGCCTTGTTTTGTAATGCAGTTTTGGCACCTTGTGCTTTGCCTTTGAATAATTTTGCTTTTGCATTCTTCAATTTGCATTTTTATTTTTCTCTTTGTGAACCAAGAAGAGCAATCTTCTTGTGATTTGCAAAGAGAAAAATAAAACATGATGAAAAATAGCACTCTGATTCCATACGGCAAACTTTAATGATGAAAATTTTCCTTGTTTGAAAATTCTATTTTTGTTAACTGTACTAATCCTGTTTTCTTTTTTTTTCTTTCATGTGAGCAAATATTGGGTGATGACAAAGCAGAGGAAGCAGAAGACTTTGTGGCGAGAAAGGGAATAATAGAAGCTTAAGCTTAGACTTTTTCTTTGTAACTTAGGGATAAATATTCAAACAAATGTACCAATTTAATTTTCAAATACAATAAGTTGCACAACTTAAAGCATTTAAATAATAAACTGTATCGTAACATTTTTTGAAATAAATGAAAAAGTCTTTGTAAGATAATCTGATGTCCAATAAAATCTTCTACTGTCCAATATCTTGTAATTCTTTCTTTGCATATTCACTTAATTCTTTAAGATTCTTAGATCAAAATAATTGAAATTGCATTCCAACAATTCTAATACAGATAACTTAAACTTTAAGTAATCCAATAACTATGTAATCTCATAACCTTGCAACAGTATTCCAATCAAAATACGCACTGGGTATTCCAATAAACAAGCAAACATTTCATTCCATTAACAAGCAAACATCTTAACAGACGCACAATACATGGCTAGCTTGGATCAGACAAAACCTGAATATTCCAAATGGCAGTCTCAACTCCCATCTCTTATCCCAGATAAACAAGCCTTGAGAACAACCAGCAATCTTTCAGCAAACTCGAAAAAGTGTGAAAACATGTGACAGTTAATTTGAATTTCTAAGAATTCAGTTTCTTCTGAGAAATGCGAGAGAAACCCTAATTCTTGATCTATTGCCAAATAAAATCTGTTTGATCGATTCCTGAGCCAAGTCTTTGAAAATTTGAGAAAAACCCTAGGGTTGTGATTTCTTGTGAAAAGGGGAGGGCAAATTTTGGGGTACAACAGTTGCCCCTGTTCAATCTTCTTGAACCTGAAGAGTTAGATTGGCGAGTTTGCCTTTCGCGACTCGAAGGTAAAAGATGATTGGACACTAGAGTGCCCATAAATTTGCACTCGTCAAAGCATAGTTTGAGGGAATGGGCTTAAAGATGCCATTTGGAGATGCGACAGAATCTTGTCGGAGATGGGCTTAAAGATGCCATCCAAGAATGTTTATTGAATTATATGTTATAGGTGAAAGAATGAGTATCAGAAAGGTATCCATGTCTGGAAAGTCTCTGAGCTGGGGGTCTAAATAAGCAATAGATTAGCATCCGTGTTTGGAGCATCCATAAACTGTTTTCATGATCCTTGAATTTGAATAAGCAATAGATTAGCATCCGTGTTTGGAGCATCCGTAAACTGTTTTCATGATCCTGAATCTGAAGCTTGTTAATCTTATCCTGAAAAGGGTAAAATATTAGCTGAAACACAAAGTTATGTTGCATGAAATGTATGATGCAATATATGTGTTTTATCAATGTTTATGATATATGAATGCAATGTATGTGCATGTATGCTAATTAGTCGTCTTGCTGAGGAAGATAAATCCTGGATAGCTGGAGATAATAAAATCTTTGACCTCTGTCGGGGAAGATAAATCATGGACCACTGTTGAAGAGTATGTGTGTCTTCAAGCTTTGCTTAGAATACTTCTACCGGGGATTCTTGTTTTACTGTTTGAGGAGAACTCCGCTGGGGAATATTTGAAAACTCTGTGGGGAATTGAGAATGAGAATCTTCATTCTGCTAGGGGAATTTGTGCTGAGGAGTCAAGAACGAGAATCTTCGATCTACAGGGGATTAAAAATTCTGACAAATTTATGCTGAGAGTAAAGAAGGCTCTGGCAACTTCGCTGGAGAATCAAAGATGAGAATCTTCATTTTGTTGGGGAGTAAAAAACTCTGTGGGAAATAGCTATACTGTTGGGGAGTAGCTATCCTGCTGGAGAGTAAGCTCAGGACTCTGGGGAAAATCTTATTCCTGTTTGGAAGAAGTTAGGTTGTATGCCACTTTGAGAATGAGAATCTTCATTCTGTCGGGAATATCAGGAATTCGGGTTATATGCCACTTTGAGAATGAGAATCTTCATTCTGTCGGGAATATCAGGAGCTTGGGTGTATACCACTTTGAGAATGAAAATCTTCATTCTGTCGGGAATATCAAGATCTTGGGTTATATGCCACCTTGAGAATGAGAATCTTCATTCTGCCGGGAATATCAGGAGCTTGGGTGTATGCCAATCTTCTGAGGTTTTAAGAATGAGAATCTTCATTCTGTTAAGGATATCAGGAGCTTGGGAGTATGCCAATCTACTGGGGAAGCAAGAATGAGAATCTTCATTCAAGCGTTTGGGTCATGAGGTTGGGTGTATGCCAATCTACTGGGGAAGCAAGAATGAGAATCTTTGTTCAGGCGTTTGGGTCAGGAGGTTGGGTGTATGCCAATCTTCTGAGGTTTTAAGAATGAGAATCTTCATTCTGTTAAGGATATCAGGAGCTTGGGAGTATGCCAATCTTCTGAGGTTTTAAGAATGAGAATCTTCATTCTGTTAAGGGTATCATGAGCTTGGGAGTATGCTAATCTACTGAGGTTTCAAGAATGAGAATCTTTATTCTGTTAACGATATCAGGAGCTTGGGAGTATGCCAATCTTCTGAGGTTTCAAGAATGGGAATCTTTATTCTGTTAACGATATCAGGAGCTTGGGAGTATGCCAATATTCTGAGGTTTTAAGGATGAGAATCTTCATTCTGTTAACAGTATCAGGAGCTTGGGAGTATGCCAATCTTCTGAGGTTTTAAGGATGAGAATCTTCATTCTGTTAACGGTATCAGGAGCTTGGGAGTATGCCAATCTTCTGAGGTTTTAAGGATGAGAATCTTCATTCTGTTAACGGTATCAGGAGCTTAGGAGTATGCCAATATTCCGAGGTTTTAAGGATGAGAATCTTCATTCTATTAACGGTATCAGGAGCTTGGGAGTATGCCAATATTCTGAGGTTTTAAGGATGAGAATCTTCATTCTGTTAACTGTTATCTGTTATCTGGTCAACATCCAGGTTTCACAGTGTTGTATTGCTATCTGGTCAACATCCAGGTTTCATAATATCTTACTTCCTATCTGGTCAACGTCCAGTCTTCAGAAGAATATCAAATGGTTATCCGGTCAACATCCGGGTTTCCCTTTTGATTTTGGGGCCTACTAATATCCGGTTGAATATGGGCTTCAAAGTAATTGGCCGAGTAAACTGTTATTTGGTCAACATCCAAGTTTCACAGTATACCCTACTGTTATCTGGTCAACATCCATGTTTCATAGTGTTGTATCGTTATCTGGTCAAGGTCCAGGCTTCACGATACGAAATTTGTGATAAATTGATTGCATCTTTCCTGCAAGGTAAAGGTTAGTGGCATGACATATATCAAACAATGACATTCTCAAAATAAATGAGATTGCGTTGTATAATGTCCTGATGTACGGATATGTAATGTTTTTCAAGACGACCTCTCGCTGGGGAAAATAAATCCCGAACTGGTGATGGAGAAAAGAGTTGGATTCTTCGTCTCTGATAGTGAAAAATATGGAAGTGAATCAGAATAAATCGTTGAGAGATTTATCTGAAACAGCAAAACCCGGAATATCTTCCACTGGAATAAGAATCAGGGAGATCTTAGTGTCAATCTGACTGAACCAGAGAAGGTCTTGGAGTAACATTGACTCAACTGGATGATGAAGGAATCTTTGACGACTGCAACTCCAAAAGGTGATGAAGGAATCTTTGACGACTGCTACTCCAAAAGGTGATAATAACCTTTACCTGCCGATTAATCTGCATATGTTATGAATGTTGTTGAAATGTAATTTTGTTTTGGAGAATAAATCCTTGACAAGTGTTGGGGAAATAAACCCATGACCGCTGGTCTGCTAGAGAGGTGATGAACTTCTCGAGGATTCTTGAATTTCTTTTCAAAAGGATTTTGGAGAGGTTCGTCATTGCCCCTAGTATCAAATGCTAGTGCTAGGAAATGTTTGACTGTATGCAACCCTTTGATGAGATTGACGTTTAATGCCCCAAGTGATGGAGATGGAAACTTGCCCCAGGTTACTCTACAATTGAGAGATTTCTTGAAACCTTGACTGGACTGCCCCAGGTTTACTGGACTTTGAGAGATTTCTTGAAATCTTGACTGGACTGCCCCAGGTTTATTGGACAATGCCATGTCAGGTCCCCTTTGTTGATAGGAGATTTTTTGCAAAGGAAGTGTCATCCCACTTGAAGTGATTTTGTTCACTGAGAGAGCTTTCGTTCATCGAAACATTCACTGTGTGAATTTCTTCGCTGTCAAACAAATAGCCATATGCAAACGAAGATATTCAAATAATTCAAAGTTTATGATTGTCTTGAAATTTTGAAAAATGCATTTTTTAGTAGAAAACCTTTTATAAGAAAGATTCAACTCAAGATTTAGAGAAAAGCCTTACAGGAGTCAGGATACCTTTTGTAACAGTATACTTTCGAACTAACCCATGCTTCAATTAGGACTTTTGAAGGGTTGTGTTATACCCCAAAATTTTCCCTCCCATATTTCTCAAGACATGTCAAGAATCATCTCCAAGTTGTTCAAGATGGCTCAAGAGTTGGACAGTCAACTCACCTCCTAAGGCAGTCAATTCAAAATTAGGGTTTTGTGTTGCATCAAGGTCCTTACATCCAAATGGTCTCAAATGCTCCCCAATTTCCTAATATGTTCTCAAGTTCATCCATGTCAAATTTCAAGCCTTGCAGAGAAAGTTTGGTCAGTCAATTGCTCAAGAAGCCCAAAAATCGATTGTGCTAAGGCAAAAGTCAACTGTGACCCAAATACAGTCAAACCTCAAGATTTTTTGCCAACATTATCATTTTGAAGTATAATTCATCATTTGATCAAGTTTTGATCATGATTCATCAAGGATTGCTCAAGATTCATCAAGATTCAAAAGTTGCTAAATTAGGGTTTTGTAGGAAAAGTCAACTCAACTTTGACCAAGCATAACTTTCTCATACTTTATGATAAATGACCCATCCAAAGATTATTTTGAATAGGATGCCATTTACTACAATCCATATTCACACCCCAAGATCAACAAATTCTCTCACAAAAAGTTACAAATTTGGACATTATAGGTCATTTTTGAAAGTCAACAAAAACACCTTTTTTCCAAAGCTTATAACTTTAGAATGGAATATCAAAATGATATGAGACCAAAAGGGTTGGTTATAGGACATCTCAAGGTTTCTAAAAAGTAAAATAACCCTTCCAAAAGTTAAAAATTGAAGAAGTTATGCATTGTTGAAGTTAGGCATTTTTCCAAAAGTGCCAAAAGTCAACTATCCTCAAAACTCCAATTTTTTGACAAAAGGGCCCACTTTTTTCCACTTGATCTGATTTTGTCACACCACACACGTGTCCTATCTTCAGTTTCATGTCCATTCCTTTATTTTTATATTTTATTTAATTTTTATTAAATTAATTCATTTTAAATCAATATTAATTCAAATAAAATCCAAAAATTGATGGAATAAGATTTTTTGATCATTACAGGTCTTAAATATCATGATACACCCAATCAAATTCGTGCCATGCCATATTGTGAACAAAATCTTGGATTTGGCATAATTTTGGAAGCTTTGTTAATGGAGATCAAATCAAATCTCAAATCCTCAATGCACATGGATTCAAGCCCAAAGATTTAACCTAATGCATTCCTTATTACTCACACAAGCTAGACACATTAAGAACACGACCTAAGAGCTGCAGAAACGGCCTAACCAAAACTGAAAAAAGCTTGAAAAAGTGTGAGATCAAAATCTTGGTTAGAGCTTGATTCAATCCAAAAACTCAACATTATCTCCTTGCCTGAGGTCCACTGAAGCGATTGCCATCAAAAGCAAGTCCTGAAACCACCTGAAAAGCGCTGTAAGTGTCCATAAATATAGCTGTGAACTTGAAATCATGAATCCATTTTCTTGCATCCTTTTGCCAAATTTTTTGTACATTCATGTTTACCATTCAATTTCCAATCATTCTGCATTATTCAATTGGATTTTTGTAGCCTATATCTCCCTACCCGAACCTAGGGTTTCAGAGGTTTGCATTTGGGGTTTTGTTTTGCAAGAACAATTAGGACGAACCATGGCCATAGGTGAACTCACAAGGAGAAGACGATCACATCCATGTTCTTGGATGGTATTTTTATGGCCTAGAACGAGTTTTGGAAGCAAGCCACGGATCTTCCTGCGGATAAAAATCCGCAGGTAAGGAAACCAGGGATTTGTGAAGAAGACGACTACGCGTCCTCTTCCTATTGGCTGGTACAAATCAGCGCGCCATATTTTTTATTTATTTTCAGGCATAGTTGTTTGTTTCAAATATATTATTGTGTGTTTATTATCCTAACAACTATCAAGCGTTGGTGGAGTGGTTAGTGCGTTGGCCAATGAGCAATGGGACCTGGGTTTGAATCCCAGGTCCCCCAATACCTTTGTTTTCTTTTTCTTCAGGTACTCTCATGCAATGCTCAGAACATAGTCCACCATATGCCTCAAAGATCCAGGCGCCAGATGGCCTCCAGGCCAAATCTAAAGGCTGGGATTGAAGGACCATCATATGTCCAAGTCAACAGGCGCATATGGAATCAACAAAGTCAAAGCAGGCTGGAACGAAAATGGGCCAAACAATTGCCAGACTCACCACCAATTTGGGCCCATACCCCCCATTTGGTTTATTTCTTTTCTTTTCATATTTCTATTTTTTATTTTAATTGTTTTATTTATTATTATTATTTAAATTAACCAATTAACATTTTTCATAATAAAATCAAAACCACAAAAAAAAATTATTTTCATTAATTTCATTATTTTATTTTGTAAATAAATATTAATTAATTAACTTAGTTTTAAATAGGTGTAACCTTTAATATTTTTTGCAATAAATTAAAATCAATATAGAATTAGGTTTTTAATCATTTTAATCAATTTTATTTTATTTCCTTAAATATAAAAAAATCCAAAAATATTTTCATTATTTAATTTAATTTAATTGTTCGTTTAATTTAATTCCATAATTTCAAAAATAACAAAAAAAACATGCTTTCTTTCAAAAAGGGTCAAAACCCTAAAAATACGTCGATTTAATTTCTTGCACGCATATCATTTGATCCAATATTGTAATTGCTTCCGGAATGTAATAACTTTTAATTAGGACATTATTTATCGCTTTCTTTTATTTTCCGCAATTTAAACTAAAGGGTTTGTTTTTGGCGATGTAAATACCCGACGCCTTGTAATAGTTTAGATTTAATTTCCCGCAATTTAATTTCCGCACAATATTAACTGTTAGATGTTTGATAAATAGGCAATGCATAACAAGATCAATCTTTAACCTAAAATCAATATAGCTCACCCATGACATGTACAAATAAAATTAACCGAAGTAACACAATTGAACATGCCACTCTTAGGGTACACCTCACTTGGTTGCCTCGAACGTGGTCATTGAGTATAAGAAGTTTTAGAGGTCGCCCTCTTGTCCAAGAATCATAAGTTGCCTCGAAACGGTTGCCTCAGAAAAAATGATCTAAGACATTAGGGTTACCACTAAGGCGTCCTAACATTGCTTTAGTGACCACACGTCCCTTAATCGAATTGACCCGAAAACTCCAACGACGATGCTACCTACTCCTCAATAGTGGGATAGCATTGTCTAAAGGACATTAGCACAGTTTAATTCCTTTTTCGAGTAGGTAGATGGTTCTTAAGTACTTGCTCCTTTTAAAACAAAACAAAACTTTTCGCACTTACACAACTTTCAAACAAAAAACTTCTTTCAAACCCACAAACACAAAGAAAAGCAAACTTTTGAAAACAAAATGAGGAAGGACCTAAGAGCCCGTGGATAACCACGGATAGAAAGGGTGCTAACACCTTCCCTTTCTATAATCTACCTCCCGAACCCGAGAAACATCTCAAAAAAGGAATTTTTCTGTGCTTTTGTCCTTTCCGTGTTGGATAAAATAAAAGACGGTGGCGACTCTTGCTCACCGCGACATTTTGCAAAAACAAACGCAAAACATGAACCAGCATTCCAAAAAACAGTCAGTTCTCATTCCCATCGTATCACAGAACTGGCGACTCTGCTGGGGATATTAATAAGTGAGGTGTACCTTAGGATTAGATCATTGTGTTTTCAATTGTATGCTTTGTATGCTTTAATTTTGTGGGCTTGTATCGGAGTTTCTATAGATCCTAACCCGAATCTGGGGGAACCCTTTAGGTAAGTAGCAATAAACTGTGAGGGAACTATCTGGCGTAGACCGACACGGTTGAAGTACTAGCTACGTTGGTGTGGCACTTTAGTCTGTACCGATATCCCTTGTGTTGGAATGAGGAGAATATGGGTCTTCTAAGGGGTCATTAAGCACCAACTGACCTTAGAACCTTAAATTGACCAACTTGGCCATAGAACAGTAGCAGTATGTTACACTCATTCAGACTAAACTCTCGCGATGATTCTGACCGCAAGAAAAGGTTGCTAAACTGGAATTATGACCGATTGAGGGTAGTCAGTGATATTGAGATCCTCTAGAACCCGGTTACTATTTTTAGGACAGGTTTATCCCCACTTAAATGAAAGAGGGTAGTACCTAAGCTCCATGCCAGCCTGAAATCTAAGGGCTCTTCAGTGTGACTTGTGTTCCTTTACCATGTTTTCTATTTGTGGATACTTGTGGTGTGCTTACTATCATGACATCATGACATCATAACATTGCATACATCTTGCATAAGGACTAACCTATTTCAAAGACAGGAGGGATTCATCTTTTTTATGTTTTGTAGGTCATCATGATGCCCATGCGTAAGAATACCATCCGGATCAACTTTGTCCAAGTCCCTACCTTGCTTAAAGAGTTGGGTACCAAGATGCCTAACACTACTTCCTTCATCAGGAGGCATGGTTCTCTTCTCAGTTTGGTCACCTCTAAATTGGACGAGCAGATGATGAGTGTCCTGGTCCAATTCTATGATTCGTTGTACCATTGTTTTAATTTCCAGGACTTCCAGCTGGTTAACCTTAGAAGAGTTCTCTGAGTTGCTCGGTATCTCTGTTCTGGAGCAGACCCCGTTTACTGGTTGGGAGAAGACTCTTAGGCCCAAAGAGATTGCTGCAGCCCTTCATTTGACCAAAGAAGAGGTAATGGCTAATTGGGAGACTAGAAGTGGAGCTAAAGGTTTTCTGACTAAGTTTTTGATTGGCAAGGCTAACTACTTCTGGGATAGCCTAGACTTTAAGGCGTTCGAGGATATTCTGGCTCTTCTGATTTATGGCTTGGTATTGTTTCCGAATCCTGACACTTTTGTTGATGTGAATGCGATAAAGATCTTCATCTCTCAGAACCCTGTACCCACTCTCTTAGGTGACATTCTTCATCAGCTCTATGCTCGTACGGCCCGAAAGCAGGGAACCTTGATGTGCTGTGCTCCCTTATTGGCAAGGTGGTTTATTTCGCACCTTCCCAAGTCAGTGCTGAAGAACAAAGAAGGAATGGGTTGGGCTTATAGGGTGATGTCTCTCTCTCATAATGACATTATCTGGACTCTCAAGGGTATTGATGAGGTGACTATCATTGATCGCTGTAGAGAGTATCCTAATGTTCCATTGATAAGAACCCATGGAGGAATTTCTTACAACCCATACTTAACTCTCCGTAAGTTTGGAAGAGCCAGAAGAGAAAGACCTCATGAGATGCTGATGCCTCATATCATCTTTGATTTTCAGGGGGATAGCAACGAGCAGCGTCGCAGATTCATAAGGGCTTGGGATAGAGTTCACCAATCTGATCCACATGAGCTGGGCCCAAATACTTCTCTGCCAATGGAGCCATATCTCAGTTGGGTCTGCCTCCGTGCCCAGAAGCTAGGTATGCCATATGAAGTTGTTCGGCCTGTCACTCTTGAAGTTGCTAATGAAGAAGGGGTTCTTCCAACCATTCTCCATCCTTATATGCCCACTGACATTGGGGCACTGAAGAGATCTTGGATGCAACTGCGGGAAGAACGAGATTCTTATCGGGAGAAGTTCAACGAGCAGGAGCAGAAGATCCAGAGGTTGACTAGGCAGTTGGAGAACAAGCGGATTCTCAATGACTGTGTCCACACTGATAAGAAGAGACCATGGGAGCATTGATGGACCTTTGATGATTTATTTTCCAGTTTTTATTTTACTTTTCAGTATTTCCATTCTTGTAACGCCTTAAGGGCAATTTGTTGAACAATTTAAATTTTGAAGTTTAAATCTAATAAAGTGTGTTTCCTTTCTTGTTTACAAATTTGAATCCTGATTGTCTTTGAAATCATAAATCATACGCATTTCATCTCATGCACTTCATAAACAGGTACCCTTTACAGGTCTCTTATCTTCTTTCGCTGTTTATTTCAGCGATCATCATGTCTACTGAACCTTCAACTGAGCAAACCATCAAGGCCCTCCAGGCCCAGAATGCCCAATTTCAAGAGATGTTCATGAGTCTAGCTAAAGGTCAGCAAGACCTGAAGACACTGATTCTGAAGGAGAAAAAGAAGAAGAAGAAGAGGACAGTCATGTTCAACACAGGACACAAGTTTGGGAACAGGCTACAGAATGAAGTTGATTGACCACCTCATCTGGAGGGAAAGATAGTCCATAAGAAAGGAGGGCTCCTAGCTCTGTGGTTTCCGACAACGAGACGGATTACGATGAAGAACAATATCCTCCTGCTGAGGATAAATACAAACAACTGGAAGATCGTTTGAGCGCTATGGAAATTCAGAAGGTGCCCGGTCTGGACTTCGGAGATCTAGGTCTATCATCTGGGGTGGTGATTCCCCATAAATTCAAGGCACCAGCCTTTGCCAAGTATGACGGAGTTTCCTGTCCGAAGTTACACCTCCGGTCATATGTGAGGAAGATCCAGCCTTACACTGCTGATAAGAACTTATGGATCCATTTCTTTCAAGACAGTCTCTCAGGGACTCAGCTTGAGTGGTTCTATCAGTTGGACAGAGCCAGTATCCGCAGTTGGGAAGATTTGGCTACTGCATTCTATAGGCAGTATCAGTACAACTCCGACCTCGCTCCTACGCGTACCCAACTCCAGGGTATGTCAATGGGAACGGGTGAAGGATTTAAAGATTATGCTCAAAAGTGGAGGGACCTCGCCGGAAGAGTACAACCACCCTTAGCTGATCAGGAACTTGTTGATATGTTTCTGGGGATCCTGTTTGGTCCATTTTTCAACCACTTGATTGGAAGCTCTTCATCTGGGTTTACAGATCTTATTTTGACTGGTGAGAGGATCGAAGCTGGTATTAAGGCTGGGAAGATACATAAGGGTGCTTCATCAAGCACCGAGAAGAAGCCGTTCAAGAAAGAGTCCAGTGTTGTCTACAGTGCAAGAAGACAGAATAGACCTGAACACCGCCAAGTTGTCAATGTGGTTGTTATTTCAAAACCTGCTGGTTCTCCTCAGTACAACAATTAACAAAAGGACGAGAGACCTAAGAGGAAATTCACTTGTCTCAGCATGACCTTATCTCAGATTCTGCCACAGTTGCTGAAGACTAATCTGGTGACTCTAAGGGAAGCCCCAAAGAATTCAAATACAATGTCACCGAAGTATAACCCTAATGCCCGTTGTGCTTATCACTCTGATAGCCCGGGGCATGATACAGATGATTGTTGGACTTTGAGAAGTAAGGTACAAGACTTGATTGATGCGAAAGAGATCGAGTTCGGAGCACCAGAGAAGCCTAAACAAGAGGCAGGGGTAAATGCTATCAGGGATGATGATGATGAAGAGTTTGATATCGACAGTTGGATCTACCCGACTGCCAATGGTGGATTAAGCAACTGTACAACGAAGGATTTTATGCCAGTTTCTGTTATCACCCAGTAATGAAACTTTTGTTTTGAATTTGTAATAGACAATGTTTTGAAACTTTATGGCCCGGTGTCTTACCCGGGGCACTGTGGCTTCATTTGTGGGGGCTTTTGTGTGTCATTTTAATATATCATTAATAAAAGCATTGGACGTTTCTTGCATTTCAAATCTTGCGCTCCTTGTTTTTCTTTATTATATATTACAAAACAACTATTTTACACACACTCACATATACAGGTCCACATCCACTCTGGATCTCACTGGTAACGACTCTGCTACTGCCAGTTATGACTTTGAAAATCCAATCAACTTAGCCGAAGACGAAGGTGAAGATGATTGCGAAGTGCTTATTGAACTTGCAAGACTGTTGCTCCAGGAAGAGAGGGATATTCAACCACATGAAGAGCCAGTGGAATCAATAAATCTGGGTACTGAGACAGATAAGAAGGAAGTCAAGATCGGTGCAAATCTGGAGCTTAGTGTGAAACAACGGTTGATTCAGATGCTACGTGGCTACGTTGAGATCTTTGCCTGGTCTTACAAAGATATGCCTGGGTTGGATACTGATATTGTGGTTCATCGCTTGCCTACCAAGGAAGACTGTCCCCCGGTGAAACAGAAGGTCCGCCGGATGCGCCCAGAGATGTCTGAGAAAATCAAGGCTGAAGTTATGAAACAGTTTGACGCCGGTTTTCTAGTAGTTACTTCTTACCCTCAGTGGGTGTCCAATGTGGTTCCAGTACCAAAGAAGGATGGTAAGGTCTGAATGTGTGTTGACTACAGGGATTTGAACAGGGCGAGCCCTAAGGATGACTTCCCTCTGCCTCATATTGACGTTCTGGTTGACAACACCGCTCAGCACAAGGTATTCTCCTTCATGGATGGTTTCTCCGGTTATAACCAGATTAAGATGGCTCCCGAAGACATGGAAAAGACGACCTTTGTTACTCAGTGGGGTACTTTTTGCTACAAGGTCATGCCTTTTGGGTTGAAAATGCTGGGGCAACATACCAGGGTGTCATGGTTGCTTTGTTTCATGACATGATCCATCATGAGATTGAAGTATATGTCGACGACATGATTGCAAGGTCCTAGACTGAGGAGGAACACCTCGACCATCTGCAGAAGCTGTTTGACAGGCTGAAGTTGTACAAGCTGAGGTTGAACCTGAACAAGTGCACCTTCGGGGTGAGATCTGGCAAACTACTAGGTTTTGTTGTAAGCGACAAAGGTATTCAAGTGGACCCTGCCAAAGTGAAAGCCATACAAGAGATGCCAGCTCCCATAACAGAGAAAGAAGTTAGAGGCTTTCTGGGACGTTTGAACTACATTGCCCGATTCATATCACACCTAACTGCTACTTGTGAGCCAATCTTCAAGCTACTGAATAAAGATCAAGTGGTACGTTGGAATGATGAATTTCAGGCCGCTTTCGAGAGGATCAAAGAGTATCTCCAAGAGCCACCCATCCTGATGCCACCAGTTGAAGGGAGACCTTTGATCTTATACTTGATAGTGCTCGATAACTCAATGGGGTGTGTGCTGGGGCAGCATGACGAGTCTAGCCGAAAAGAGCATGCAATTTACTACCTTAGCAAAATGTTTACCGACTGTGAGACCCGATACTCACTGCTCGAGAAAACTTGTTGCGCTTTGGCATGGGCTGCTCGCCGGCTGAGACAGTATATGCTGACTCACACTACCTTGTTGATTTCAAAGATGGATCCAATCAAGTATATCTTCGAGAAGCCTGCATTGTCCGGAAGAATAGCAAGATGGCAGATGATCCTGACTGAATATGACATCCAGTATACGACCCAAAAGGAAATTAAGGGAAGTGTGTTGGCAGACCATTTGGCACATCAGGCAGTGGATGATTACCAGTCTATGAACTTTGAATTTCCGGACGATAATATCATGTTAGTAACCGATTGTGAGATACCTGGACCGGATGAAGGACCTGAGGAAGGATCCCGATGGTCTATGTACTTTGATGGAGCTTCGAACGCTTTGGGTAATGGCATTGGCGCTGTGATCATATCTCCTAAAGGCTCTCATACTCCATTAACCGCCCGACTATGTTTCAACTGCACCAACAACATGGAGGAGTATGAAGCATGCATCATGGGTCTTCGAGCAACAATTGACATAAGGATTAAGTTTCTAAGTTTCTTCGGAGATTCCGCTCTCGTGATCAGTCAGATCAAAGGCGAGTGGGATAAGAAACACCCAAATCATACTCCTTACAAGGAGTATGTGTTGACGTTTCTTCCCCATTTCGAGGAGATAACCTTTGAACACTTCCCTAGAGAGGAGAATCAGTTGGCGAACGCGCTGGCTATGATGTCTTCTATGTTCAAAGTCAATTGGGACAACGAGGCTCCCCGGATTATCATTGAAAGATTGGACGAACCTGCACATTGCTGTGATCTTGAGACTGAAGAAGTAACAGGAAATCCCTGGTATCATGAGGTGAAGAGGTACCTTGAAGCTCAAGAATACCCCGAGGGTGCATCTGTTAATGACAAGAAGTTTCTGAGGAGGTTCGTGGCAAAGTTCTTCATCAGCAATGGCATTCTTTACAAGCGTAACCATGATTCGACCTTACTACATTGTGTGGATAAGATTGAAGCAGAAAGGATCATGGCAGAGCTGCATGAAGGTACTTTCGGAACTCATTCCAGTGGACATACCATGGCAAAGAAAATCCTCCAGGCGGGATATTACTGGTCCACAATGGAAGCCGACTGTTATCGGCATTCTCGGACATGTCACAAGTGCCAGGTCTATGCTGATAAGGTGCACATACCTCCAGTTCCTCTGAATGTTTTGACAGCACCTTGGCCTTTTGCAATGTGGGGCATTGATATGATCGGCGAGATCAGACCTACGGTATCCAACGGGCATCGTTTCATCCTGGTAGCGATTGATTATTTTACGAAGTGGGTTGAAGAAACTTCCTTTGCTACTGTAACCAAGAACGTCGTGACACGGTTTATTTGGCACAATCTGATCTGTCGATACGGTGTACCAGAGAGGATCATTACGGACAATGGCACCAATCTCAACAACAAGATGATCACTGAGCTCTGCGAGCAATTCAAGATACATCATCATAACTCTTCTCCCTACCGGCCGAAGATGAATGGGGTTGTCGAAGCAGCAAATAAGAACATTAAGAAGATTGTGCAGAAGATGACAGTGACATACAAAGACTGGCACGAGATGTTACCATTTGCTCTTCATGGGTACCGTACCTCAGCACGGACGTCAACAGGGGCAACACCCTATTCCTTGGTTTATGGCATGGAGGCAGTCTTGCCTATTGAAGTTCAGATACCCTCTCTTAGGATCATGAAGGATGCAGGTTTGAGTGAAGATGACTGGATTCAGACCCGGCTTGATCAACTGAACCTAATCTACGTGAATAGACTTACTGTTATTTGTCATGGTCAGACGTACCAAAAACGGATGATTAAGGCATTTAACAAGAAAGTTAGACGACAAGAGTATCAAGTTAGGGATCTGGTAATCAAGCGCATTATCCTACCTCAAGGGGATCCCAAGGGCAAATGGACCCCTACTTATGAAGGGCCATTTGTGGTTAAGAACATTTTCTCAGGAGGAGCTATGATTCTAACCACCATGGATGGTGACAACCTTCCTCACGCCGTCAATGCAGACATAGTAAAAAGATACTACGCATAATCAAAGACCCGCTAGGTTGACTGGCCTAGGCAAAAATAAGGGCTTCCCGGCGAACCAAAATGGTTCGGGAAAAAATAAGGGATGAAAATGAAAAAAAATCTGTACATCCGGCAAGTCGAAAACCTAAAAAGGCGACTTGGGTAAAAAAGGGGTATCCCGGTGGACTGAAAACCCAAAAGGGCGGTCCAGGCAAAAGTTAGGGATCAAAGCGTAACACTATGTCTCATTGGATTACCTCGCATCCAGACTTCGGTATCGACTATCAAGCTCGGACGACACTAATCAATCAGATTCATCTTCAACTAAGCAGCAAAGTGATGAGATTCTTGAAGATATAAAGGCAATAGCAGAGTTGGAACCCAGTGGGATTATTCACATAGTTGTTTTGTTTCCTTTTCACAAATTGTATAAATTCTATTTGTTCGGCGGCATTCTCTTACTAGGACATCAGCCTCTTGTACAAAAACGCCTATTTTCAGGCCAAACTTCAAAATCAATACAAATTCATTTTCAGAAATTTCAATCTGTTTTTCCTTTATCTGTTTTGTTTTGCAAAGAACGTCCAATGTTCATTTTTGATATATGCATTTGACATTAATTGCTGATCATAAATATTTACATGCGAAACGAAAGATGAGTTACTGGTAATAATAGAAACAGGGGTAAATAAGAATTGTCCGAACTGTACAAGTTGCTCTGTCCACCAGGTACCAAGGTACATTCAGTTGAAGAATATGGCTAAAGATACCTTCACTCCCTGCAGAATAAGGCAGTAATGGTAGCTCTCTCAGATGAGACTTGCAGCTATGAATAAATCAGCAATACTCTCCCCAAGCAGAGTTCATCCATCATCAGCGCTAAAAAGGTTTGGTATCCCCAGAAGGTCTTAATATTCCTCAGCGGAGTATAAAGATATTCCCCAGCAAGCATAAGATCATCCCCGATGAAGTTCTTTCCTTTCCCCAAGCAGGAGTTCAATCCTCAACAGATTCAGTGTCACCAGCAACAGTAATCCATCCCCAACAGAGTTTATCAGTGGAATCCCCAGCGGAATTTATCATTAAAATCCCCAGCTAAAACATTATATGTCCATACATCATGATACATGCATATATGCATCATACCATACAATCTCATTTATGTTGAGAACATCATTGCTTGATCCATATCATGCATTGCATATGACTGACCTTTACCTTTCAAGAAGGATGCAGTTAAACTCTCAACCAAGTCAATGGAGACAAAATCAGTTAAATCGCTTCCTAAAGATTTTTCTGAGGCAAAGCCAGTCAATGGAGACAAAATCAGTTAAATCGTTTCCTAAAGAATTTTCTGAGGCAAAGCCAGTCAATGGAGACAAAATCAGTTAAATTGATTCCTAAAGATTTTTCTGAGGCGAAGCCAGTCAATAGAGACAACCTGTCAATAGAGACAACCTGTCAATAGAGATAACCCGTCAATGGAGACAACCCGTCAATGGAGACAACCCGTCAATGGAGACAACCCGTCAATGGAGACAACCCGTCAATGGAGACAACCCGTCAATAGAGACAACCCGTCAATGGAGACAACCCGTCAATGGAGACAACCCGTCAATAGAGACAACTCGTCAATGGAGACAACCCGTCAATGGAGACAACCCGTCAATGGAGACAACCCGTCAATAGAGACAACCCGTCAATGGAGACAATCCGTCAATGGAGACAACCCGTCAATAGAGACAACCTGTCAATGGAGACCATCCGTCAATAGAGACAACCCGTCAATAGAGATAACTCGTCAAAGGAGACACCCCGTCAAAAGAGACAACCCGTAAGCAAAGATAAAACCACCTACCAACAATCTCCAAATGGCATCTGTAAGCCCATTCCTGACATCACAATGCTGATGCTACTTCATGCGAGTGCAAATTTCTAGGCACTCTAGTGTTCAATCATCTTCCACCTTCGGATCACGAAAGGCCCGAACGCCAATCTATATCCTCAGGTTTAAGAAGATTGAATAGGGGTAACTGTTATACCCCAAAATTTTCCCTCCCATATTTCTCAAGACATGTCAAGAATCATCTCCAAGTTGTTCAAGATGGCTCAAGAGTTGGACAGTCAAATCACCTCCTAAGGCAGTCAATTCAAAATTAGGGTTTTGTGTTGCATCAAGGTCCTTACATCCAAATGGTCTCAAATTCTCCCCAATGTCCTAATATGTTCTCAAGTTCATCCATGTCAAATTTCAAGCCTTGCAGAGAAAGTTTGGTCAGTCAATTGCTCAAGAAGCCCAAAAATCGACTGTGCTAAGGCAAAAGTCAACTGTGACCCAAATACAGTCAAACCTCAAGATTTTTTGCCAACATTCTCATTTTGAAGGATAATTCATCATTTGATAAAGGGTTGATCATGATTCATCAAGGATTGCTCAAGATTCATCAAGATTCATCAAGATTCATCAAGATTCAAAAGTTGCTAAATTAGGGTTTTGTAGGAAAAGTCAACTCAACTTTGACCAAGCGTAACTTTCTCATACCTTATGAGAAATGACCCATCCAAAGCTCATTTTAAACAGGATGAAATTTCCTACAATCCATATTCACACCCCCAAGATCAAGAAATTCTCTCACAAAAAGTTACAAATTTGGACATTATAGGTCATTTTTGAAAGTCAACAAAAACACCTCTTTTTACAAGCTTATAACCTGATCATGGAATATAAAAATGAGATGAGACCAAGAATTTTGGTTAGGGGACATCTCAAGGTTTCTAAAAAGTCCAAGAACCCTTCCAAAAGTTAAAAATTGAAGAAGTTATGCATTGTTGAAGTTGGGCATTTTTCCAAAAGTGCCAAAAGTAAATTATCCTCAAAACTCCAATTTTCGACAAAAGGGCTCACTTTTTTCCAATTGATTTGATTTTGTCACACTACACACGTGTCCTATATTCAGTTTCATGTCCATTCCTTTATTTTTCTATTTTATTTCATTTTTATTGAATTAATTCATTTTAAATCAATATTAATTCAAATAAAATTCAAAAATGGATGGAATAAGATTTTTTTGATCATTACAGGTCTTAAATATCATGATACACCCAATCAAATTCGTGCCATGCCATATTGTGAACAAAATCTTGGATTTGGCATAATTTTGGAAGCTTTGTTAATGGATATCAAATCAAATCTCAAATCTTCAATGCACATGGATTCAAGCCCAAAGATTTAACCTAATGCATTCCTTATTACTCACACAAGCTAGACACATCAAGAACACGACCTAAGAGCTACAGAAACGGCCAAACCAAAACTGAAAAAAGCTTGAAAAAGTGTGAGATCAAAATCTTGGTTAGAGCTCAATTCAATCCAAAAACTCAACAATATCTCCTTGCCTGAGGTCCACTTAAGCGATTGCCATCAAAAGCAAGTCCTGAAACCACCTTAAAAACGTTGTAAGTGTCCACGAACATAGCTCTAAACTTGAAATCGTGAATCCATTTTCTTGCATCCTTTTGCCAAATTTTTTGTACATTCATGTTTACCATTCAATTTCCAATCATTCTACATTATTCAATTGGATTTTTGTAGCCTATATCTCCCTACCCGAACCTAGGGTTTCAGAGGTTTGCATTTGGGGTTTTGTTTTGCAGGAACAATTAGGACGAACCATGGCCATAGGTGAACTCAGGAGGAGAAGACGATCACATCCATGTTCTTGGATGGTATTTTTATGGCCTAGAATGAGTTTTGGAAGCAAGCCACGGATCTTCCTGCGGATAAAAATCCGCAGGTAAGGAAACCAAGGATTTGTGAAGAAGAAGACTACGCGTCCTCTTCCTATTGGCTGGTTTAAATCAGTGCGCCATAATTTTTTTTATTTTCAGGCATAGTTGTTTGTTTCAAATATATTATTGTGTGTTTATTATCCTAACAACTATCAAGCGTTGGTGGAGTGGTTAGTGCGTTGGCCAATGAGCAATGGGACATTGGTTCGAATCCCAGGTCCCCCAATACCTTTGTTTTCTTTTTCTTCAGGTACTCTCATGCAATGCTCAGAACATAGTCCACCATATGCCTCAAAGATCCAGGCGCCAGATGGCCTCCAGGTCAAATCTGAAGGCTGGGATTGAAGGACCATCATATGTCCAAGTCAACAGGCGCATATGGAATCAACAAAGTCAAAGCAGGCTGGAACGAAAATGGGCCAAACAATTGCCAGACTCACCACCAATTTGGGCCCATACCCCCCATTTGGTTTATTTCTTTTCTTTTCATATTTCTATTTTTTATTTTAATTGTTCTATTTATTATTATTATTTAAATTAACCAATTAACATTTTTCATAATAAAATCAAAACCACAAAAAAAAAATTATTTTCATTAATTTCATTATTTTATTTTGTAAATAAATATTAATTAATTAACCTAGTTTTAAATAGGTGTAACCTTTAATATTTTTTGCAATAAATTAAAAATCAATATAGAATTAGGTTTTTAATAATTTTAATCAATTTTATTTTATTTCCTTAAATATAAAAAAATCCAAAAATATTTTCATTATTTAATTTAATTTAATTGTTCGTTTAATTTAATTCCATAATTTCAAAAATAACAAAAAAAACATGCTTTATTTCAAAAAGGGTCAAAACCCTAAAAATACGCCGATTTAATTTCTTGCACGCGTATCATTTGATCCAATATTGTAATTGCTTCCAGAATGTAATAACTTTTAATTAGGACATTATTTATCGCTTTCTTTTATTTTCCGCAATTTAAATTAAAGGGTTTGTTTTTGGCGATGTAAATACCCGACGCCTTGTAATAGTTTAGATTTAATTTCCCACAATTTAATTTCCGCACAATATTAACTGTTAGATGTTTGATAAATAGGCAATGCATGACAAGATCAATCTTTAACCTAAAATCAATATAGCTCACCCATGACATGTACAGATAAAATTAACCGAAGTAACACACTTGCACATGCCACTCTTAGGGTACACCTCACTTGGTTGCCTCGAACATGGTCATTGAGTATAGGAAGTTTTAGAGGTCGCCCTCTTGTCCAAGAATCATAAGTGGCCTCGAAACGGTTGCTTCGGAAAAAATGATCTAATACATTAGGGTTACCACTAAGGCGTCCTAACATTGCTTTAGTGACCACACGTCCCTTAATAGAATTGACCCGAAAACTCCAACGACGATGCTACCTACTCCTTAATAGTGGGATAGCATTGTCTAAAGGACATTAGCACAGTTTAATTCCTTTTTCGAGTAGGTAGATGGTTCTTAAGTACTTGCTCCTTACAAAACAAAACAAAACTTTTCGCACTTACACAACTTTCAAACAAAAAACTTCTTTCAAACCCACAAACACAAAGAAAAGCAAACTTTTGAAAACACAATGAGCAAGGACCTAAGAGCCTGTGGATAACCACGGATAGAAAGGGTGCTAACACCTCCCCTTTCTATAATCTACCTCCCGAACCCGAGAAACATCTCAAAAAAGGAATTTTTCTGTGCTTTTGTCCTATCCTTGTTGGATGAAATAAAAGACGGTGGCGACTCTTGCTCACTGCGACATTTTGCGAAAACAAACGCAAAACGTGAACCAGCATTCCAAAAAACAGTCAGTTCTCACGGTTTTAAGAAACAAAGGATAAAGGCTCAAAGTATATTTGTACCCACCCGCTCTTCGTGATGTTCTTCAATCCTAAACTCAGTTAATTGTGCGTTTGAACTCCAAATGAGTCTGGAACGACGTTTTGGTGATGGTTCACACAAGTTGAATTTGTTGGAAGACAGTCATTTTTTTTGCAACATTTTTCATGTTGTTGAGGATTTATAGTGACCTCTTTCTTCTTTTTTTTTGTTATCCCTAATTTTTGCCTGACTGTTCCTATTTTCAAGATTACAGTCAGCGGGATGCCCCAGCTTTCTTAAGCCTCCTTTGTAGGTTTTGGCTCAGTGGGCTTTTCTTTTTGAGAGATAATGACTGCCTATGAGATAAGGAACCATCACTGTCTTTTGGTTCCAAAGGAATGTGTTTTTTTATGTTATTCGTCGTATTATGAAATGAGAGTTTGCGGCTAAACGCACATTTTGAATTAACTGAGAGACTACCCTGCCCCGGGTTTGATTAAAGGTTTCAATTTGTGTTAAAACAGAAAACTTCTACTTCTTTGGCTCGAAGGGGTTGACTAGGGATTATCTTCCTTATAACTTCAGTGTTTAGGATTTGAAAGAAACGCCTGTACATCGTCAGCAAGGTCTGTCCAAAAGCATACTGTATGATATTATGGCATTGTTTTCGTCATTCTCCCTCTAAAGGCTTATAACTTTTAGCAAGAGTTAAATGTCATAAAGAAAGTAGAAAGCATAGTTCGAGTATAGTGAAAACGAATGGATGAATTCAAGACAAACATATGCAATGCATTAATGAAACAGAGTTTGACATTAATAGATAATTGTTTGAATAACAAAAGAAATTACAACTTGAAAATCCAAATGAAACAAAAGCCTCTTTGTCTGAACTTGTCACTTTAAACGGAGAGCCTTCAATGGAAGATTTTCATTTGGCCATCTTGCGTGAACTCCAGCGTTGTTTCTTTAACCAGATCTTGAATTTTGTTTCTCAATGCCCAACAGCTATCGGTGTCATCTCCAGGACTGTTGGAATGATACGCACTTCTCGCATTTGGATTGTACCTTGGGGAGGCTGTTTTGAGACGCCGAGGGGGGTCCCTTAGTAAAATCAGCTGGACTTCCAACAAGCGTTGCAACACTTGGGATAATGGCATGTTAATCTCAATGAAGTGATTTTCCGATGTTTTTTGCTTACGCCGATTATCCTGTTGATACTGGTGAGGTTGTTGCTGGTCTTGTGACCCTGAAGCAAACTGGGGAGACTTTCCCTTGGCTTCTTGTCTCAAAGGAGGCTGAATGGTGACTTGATCCTCAACCCTAGTTGTTTTCCCCATTTGGTTACATCCATCTTGATGCAGTTTGTTGATGAGGACCTTTAGCTCCTCTTGTCCTTGAGCCAGATTTTGGATGAGAGCCATCTAGCCCACCAGTTGTCCCATCATTTGTATTTTCATTGTTGCCATCTCAATCTGTAGCTCTTCCAACTGATCATTCCTGACGCCCCCTAGATTCCCTAGGACCATGCCCCTTGTGAGGAGAGCTTTCACTTCTTCTTGCCCCTTGGACAGGTTCAAGAACATCTCTTCAAGTTGAGAATTTTTAGCCTGGATATCTTTGACAGTCCTCTCTAGAGCCATCTCTACTGAAATAAACAGTAGGAAGATAAGGAGACCTGAAAGGGGGAAACCTGTCATGATACGATGCATGATATGTGGATGCATATTTTCAAGGATCTCGCAAGGTAAACACAAGAAAATGTTAGAGGTTGAACTTTGATCCACATTTTTGATTGGAGAACTTTGTATCGGTGGATGTCTTTCCACGAGAATCAAGCTCACCATGTCAAGTGGGTCATAGCCCTTGACTCAAGTTGTTGTACTTGATTTTTAATGGTGTTTGTTTAGATAAAAATGAATCCTCTTGCCCTTCGGTAGACATCTGGTTCAACATGACCCTGCATCAAAGACCCTTGAGACCCTTGAAATGGTTATTGAAAATGCTATGGTATGATGTTATGATTTTATGTACAAGTATGCAAAAGTAAGCAAGTGTATATACAGACAATCACATTCACACAAAGCAGACAAGTCCTTAGGTTTAGGCTTGCATGGAGTTCATAGGTAAGTACCCTCTTGAAGTTAGTTGGCTCAACCTGTCCTATAAATAGTAACCGGGTTCTAAGGAGCTCAATATCACTGGATTATTTTCTGTGTTCATTGTTTCAGTTTAGCCACTTTACTGGCGACCGAAATATTCCAAGAAAACAATCCTTAATGAGTGTAGTATGGAGTATCTACCAACTTCGGACTGCACCAAAGCCGGTCATCTCACTACATCCTAAAAGGCCAAGTTGGTCTAGTAAGGTTCTAAAGTCAGTTGATGCTTCACGACACCACGCGGCGGCCCCGTACTCTCCTTGATTCAACTCAAGGGTTACCGGTACCAACCAATGTGCCACATCAACGTAGCTACTACTTCAACCGTGTCGGTATACCCCGCACAATTCCCTCACAGTTTTTTGCTACTTACCTAAAAGGTGCCCCCAAATCCGGGTGTAGGATTTAAAACAAACCCAAACAAGGAACAAAAAGTAAAGCATACAAGTCAAATAAGATAAACATGTAAAGGTGATCTAAAACCCTAAGGTAACCTCACTTTTAGAATTTCTCCCCAGCAGAGTCGCCAGTTTTGTGATACGGTGGGAGAACTGACTTGAGGTTTTGCGTTTGTGTTCGCAAATGTTTCGGTTTAGCAAGAGTCGCCACCGACTTTTTATTTTATCCAAAGGAAAGGTAAAAAAGCACAGGAAAGACCTTTGAGATGTTTTCTTGGGTTCGGGGGGTAGAATATGAAAAGGGAAGGTGCAAGCACCCTTTTCATCCATGGTTATCCATGGGCTCTTAGTTACTTGTTTAGATCACTTGCTTTTGCTTTTCAATTGTTTGAAATGGTGCTTTGTCTGTGGTTTTGAAAAATGTTTTGAAAAGAGGCCATCATTGTGGAAACCTTTGTAATGATTCTTGTTTGAATATATACAAAGGTGTATTGTCTTTTGAAAAGATGCTTTCAATGTTTTGAAAGTTTGATTTTGGGAAATGTTTTGAAATTGTGTCGTAATGTTTGTTTGAAAATAGCAAGCATGTTTTGCAAGTTTTGATCAAGTAACTAAGAGTTGTCTACCCTATTTTACTCAAAGATCTTTCCTACACATTTTAAACTCGTTTGACAGTGTTGTTTTACCATTGCATTTGGTAAACAACCTTGTATTAGGATGTTAAACGGGACATGCGCGGGTTATCATATTGACCATGATAGCAATTGTGCTAAGTATCTTTAGCAATTTTGAGGGACTAGATCATTTTTGTATAGGCAACCAAGATAGCATCATCAAGGGACTATGATCTTTTGTTTTGTTTTTGTTTTGCTAAGATACTCAACATGCATAACATGGCCAATTTTTAAGGCAACAAGTGGATGAAACCCTAGGGGTGCAAGTGTGCATTGTGTATTGATTTCAAGTTGTTTATTCTTGGATTAGGTCATCTAGTGATTAATTTTTGAATCTTGCCATACACGCTTAATTACTACACAGTATATTGAAAGCAATAAATTGCGAATTCAAAGGGCTTAAGGTTTTGGGGGCGGACAGGCCCAATGCCCAAGTTCTGTTCCTTTGGTTAGGGTTTTCTGATTAGGGTTTGTGAACCCCTTTACAACGGCGTTGTTTCTTCGTTCTTTCTTCATCTCTCTCACTCGATATCGCTCTGATCTTCCCTTCCCCATGGTTGCCGGAACACCCCCACTTCTCACATCCTCTCAAGGATCAGTGGACTTGGTGAAACGGTATGGTTCGTTCTTCTTTTGATTTTAACAGTTCGTTGTTTGATTCGCATGCTTTGTTCAATTTCATTTTTAATCTATTGTACTATGTGCCTGAGATGCAGCAAAGAGGGTTTAAGAAGAAACGTACCTTGGGTTTTTTTCTGAAAAAAATGGAGAGGAAAGAGATTCTAACTGGTGTCGTTCCTTGGTGGCTAGAGGCGGAGGGGAGGAAATGATGATGGCCAAGCGCTTATGGTGATTTCTTTCCTTTGATGATGATACTTTCTGAAACTTTTTGATTGTTTTTGTTAATGATGATAATTGTTCTGAAACTTTTGATGTTGGTGTTTTTCTTCTTCTGATTTGAACTTGAATGCTGATGATGCTGCTTATTGTTGTGTCTGAAACTTTGTTCTTTGTAAGTTGTTGATGACGCTTGTTGCTGAAACTCTTTTGCTGATGTTAGTTAATGATGATGCTTGTTCTGAAACCTTTGATGGTAGCTTTTTGTTAATGATGATTGCTCTGAAACTTTTAACGATTTCACTTCTGAAAACTTTGTTACCTTTTTCCTCTCTCTTTGAATTTTAATGATGGTGCTTGCTGGCTTTCTGAAACTTTGTTATTGGTATGGATTTGTTGATTATGATTTATTGTTCTGAAACTTGTTGTTGGGGGTTTAGAAACTTGGGAAGTTTGGTTCTTGGCTGTGATGATGCTTCTGTTGAAGGTTTTTGATTGATTGTGTAGTTTTGAGAAAATGTTGCAGGTTTTACTGCTTTTATTGTTTGGACTGAGTTGGGAAGTTTGGTTCTGCTAGCAGGCTTTAACTGTGTTCTGCAGTTTGTGTGATTTTTTGGTCTTGATGTTACACAGGTTTGGATACTTATTATGCAGGTTGGGCTTGTTTGTTTGGAAACTGTTGTGCAGTTCTTTGGCTTGGCTAGTTTGATAGCAGGGTGCTGTTAACAGGCTTTTATGGTTTTGGTTAGTAAGTTGGTTCTGCTAACAGGTTTAGGAGAGTTGTACAGGTTTTTTCTATTTGGCCAGCAGTGGTTATGCTAACAGGTTTACAGTTTGGCAGGTTTTGGAAGTTTGTTTGGTTGTGCAGTTTGAAACTGCAGGTTTTGAACAATGGTTATGTTGTTTTTGTTTATTCAGTAGTTTGGCTAGCTTGTGCAGGTTTGGGGTATTGTTTGTGAAACTGTTACATGTTTTTGTGATTTGTTTGATAACAGGTTGTGGATTGTTGAGCAGCTGTTTGCACAGGTTTTGTGATTGTTGCAGTTTTATTTTGGAACTGCAAGCTTTTTGGAGATTGTTGCAGTTTTTTGCTCTGTGTTTGAACTGCTTGAAACTGTTAAAGGTTTTTCTGTTTTAGAAGTTTTAGGCTTTGTGTTTGAACTGCTATACATTTTTGCTGTTGTTATAATTTGGCAGGTTTTTGACAAAATGTTTTCCTTCTCACTCTTTGCTGTTTGATGGTCTTATATCCTTTTAGCTATTTGTTTTGCAACTTGTGATAACCTTTTGCCAAACTTTACAATCTCAAAAAGGTGATATCTTTTCTCTCTTTCTCTCTCAATGACAAAGCACTTTTTTTTGCTTTTTCTTATTTTCTGAAAAGTTTTGCCTAAAATCCTGGAAGATGATGAAAAGCTGTGACAAGTCTTTGACTTGTGATTTGGTTTACCTCCTGCATTTTACTTTTGGCCTGCTATTCTGCTGCATTTGTACTTTTGGCCTGCTATTCTGCTGCATTTGTACTAGCTGCATTGGTTCAGTTTGGTTTGTTGCAATACTTGCATCCAGTTTGCCTTGTCATGTGATGCATTTTGCTTGACAGTTTGCCTTGTGCTTTAGTACAGTTTGGCGCCTGTTTGCCTTAGTTGCTGCAATGTTTTAGTTACCTGTCTTGGTTGCTTGCATCTAGTTTGCTCTTGTAACTTGCTGCAATGTTTGGTTTTGTTTGCCATGCTGTTTTGCATTTGAAACTTGCCTTGTTTTGTAATGCAGTTTTGGCGCCTTGTGCTTTGCCTTTGAATAATTTTGCTTTTGTATTCTTCAATTTGCATTTTTGTTTTTATCTTTGTGAACCAAGAAGGGAAATCTTCTTGTGATTTGCAAAGAGAAAAATAAAACGTGATGAAAAATAGCACTCTGATTCCAGACGGCAAACTTTAATGATGAAAATTTTCCTTGTTTGAAAATTCTATTTTTGTTAACTGTACTAATCCTGTTTTCTTTGTTTTTCTTTCATGTGAGCAAAAATTGGGTGATGGCAAAGCAGAGGAAGCAGAAGAGTTTGTGGCGAGCAAAGGAACAATAGAAGCTTAGGCTTAGACTTTTTCTTTGTAACTTAGGGATAAATATTCAAACAAATGTACCAATTTAATTTTCAAATAGAATAAGTTGCACAACTTAAAGCATTTAAATAATAAACTGTATCGTAACGTTTTTTGAAATAAATGAAAAAGTCTTTGTGAGATAATCTGATGTCCAATAAAATCTTCTACTGTCCAATATCTTGTAATTTTTTCTTTGCATCTTCACTTAATCCTTTAAGATTCTCAGATCAAAATAATTGAAATTGCATTCCAACAATTCTAATACAGATAACTTAAACTTTAAGTAATCCAATAAATCTGTAATCTCATAACCTTGCAACAGTATTCCAATCAAAATACGCACTGGGTATTCCAATAAACAAGCAAACATTTCATTCCACTAACAAGCAAACGTCTTAACAAACGCACATTACCTGGCTAACCTGGATCAGACAAAACCTGAATATTCCAAATGGCAGTCTCAGCTCCCATCTCTTATCCCAGATAAACAAGCCTTGAGAACAACCAGCAATCTTTCAGCAAAATCGAAAAAGTGTGAAAACATGTGACAATTAATTTGAATTTCTGAGAATTCAGTTTCTTCTGAGAAATGCAAGAGAAACCCTAATTCTTGATCTATTGCCAAATAAAATCTGTTTGATCGATTCCTGAGCCAAGTCTTTGAAAATCTGAGAAAAACCCTAGGGTTGTGATTTCTTGTGAAAAAGGGAGGGAAAATTTTGGGGTACAACAACAGTATTTTTATCCTGGTTCGTTTGATCTCAAACTACTTCAGTCCACCCGTCAAGGTGATTTCTCCTCTCTCCAACGAGGTCTTAATCCACTAATCTTCAAAGGATTACAGCAGCTACTTTAACAACTGTTAAAGTCTTCTTGAGTACAACCATAGACCGGTTAATATCAAGGAAATCTTTTACAAATAATTGAACAAGAGTGTGTTGTTGTTTTCTAACAAAACAGTATATCACAACTGTGATAATTACACAAATTAAGCTTGGAATAAAATAAATTTGCTAGAGCTTGAATATGCGTGATTTGGAATTCTCTGCAAATTGATGTGTGTGTACGTACGTGCTTCTTTCACAAGCAGACTTGTTTATATGGGAAAGCAAGAGACGTTGTCCATAAAGCAAGTTTAATGTTAATAACACACTTTCCTTTTGTAGAAGATCTTGTCTGAAGAAAGCCGTTGGCATTTAATTCTGTCTTGAATAACCAGTAACGCTTCAGAGTCTTCTTTGCTTTAACTGCTGATAACACTTCAGAGTGTTGATGACTTGGTTAAGATGTCTTTGTTTAGAGTCAGAGTGTACTTGTTTAGGTGCAGATTCTGGTCATCAAACTTCAGAGTAAATCATGCTTTGCTTTCAGTGTGTAATGCTTTATTGCCTATCTTCTGATGTTGATCCCATCAGAACTTCTGCATATACAAGACATAATTTTAAGTAGCATATTTGTTCTTTGTATATATATTTGGATTTATTTATTCTTTGTATTTTGTTATCATCAAAATTCTAATCAAGGGTTGTAGAATCAAACTATGCTCTAACAATCTCCCCCTTTTTGATGATGACAAAAACCAGATTTTTCAATTAAAAATAAAGAATAAAAAGTATAGAGTTAAGAAGAAAAACTCCCCCTGAGTTGATTACTTCCCTTAAATTCTTTGAGTCCTTGAGCATCAGAATTTGACTATGTCTTTCATCAGAGTTTTGTACATCTCCCCCTTTTTGATGATGACAAAAACCAGATTTTTCAATTAAAAATAAAGAATAAAAAGTATAGAGTTAAGAAGAAAAACTCCCCCTGAGTTGATTACTTCCCTTAAATTCTTTGAGTCCTTGAGCATCAGAATTTGACTACGTCTTTCATCAGAGTTTTGTACTTGTTCAAGCTTTTCAGAAGAAAGAAATTAAGTAGATCATAATGTTTGAGACTTATGTCTCAGTAATCCGTTATTGAAAATATCTTATTATTTCTCCCCCTTTTTGTCAGTTATCAAAAAGAACATATAATCAGAGCTAAAAAGGATTTATATTAAAATTAGAAGCAATGATAAGAAGTTCAGAATATCAGCAATGTAGAACAAATATTACAGATAAACATATTTTAAAAACAAAGGAAAATCTAAGATGGAGGAGGAAGGCGCGTGAACAAAGCTTCCAACAAGCCCTTGATCTGGGTGTTGGTTTCCTCTTGTTTTCTTAACATGCTCTTGATTTCCGAAATTTTATCATCCTGTTTATCCATCCTTTCCTGCATAATAATATCCGCTCTCTTCAGTTCTTCCAGAGTCTGCCTTTCATAGGAGGAAACTGGAGAATCTTCAGTAACTGGATGCTTCTCAGAGCATTGTGCAACGTGATCTTTTTGAACCAGTTCCTCTACATGGATCATCTCATCTGGAGTAGCAGTCAGAGTGAGACCTTCTGACTCTGGTTGAACTTTGTCTACTGGACGATGTTCTGACCAAGGAAAATTATCCAGAGGGAGAATCTCTTCCTTGAGCAGTTGGCTCAGAACTTGGTCTTCAATTACCTTTAGCAGATTACTGAAATTCTGTTGAACTTGATCATAACTCTATTCTTGGAGCTTATGAGTTTCAGAACTTATCCATTTTCTGAAACTTGTCCAAAGATAATCTGAAGTAGCAGGATTAATCATCTCAAGACTAGCTTGCTTCGGGGAGGTTATCCATTTCTGCATTTCTGTTTCAAACATCAATAAACTAGTACCAACATCTGGTGAGGGTTCAGATGGTTTTGGTTTTGAAATGGCCATTTTGTGAGTTATGGCAGCAAGACGTTCAAAAATAGTTAGATCAATGATAAGTTTAGCGTTGTCATCTGGATTGCTATTTGGAGAGGGAGTGGGAGAGTCTGGTATAATTATTGGACTAGTTGGGGAATTTGGTGGAGTTGATTCTAGTGAAGAGGGAATTTGGGGAATGTCCAGAATGGTGAGGGGCATACGGATGGCCAGAGGTTCAGTGATTCCTGGAATGGGAATGGTATCAGAATCTGAAGTGGGTTCTTCAGATTGGTTGGATTGAATGTTATTAGGTTCTGGTTCACAGGTCTCATAAGGTTGGATCTCAGAAGTTTGAACTTCTGGTTGTGAAGATGGTGGATGAATATCTGGTTGAGGAGATGGAGGTAGTGGTATTTTTGGTTGAGGATAGAGGGGAATATTTGGTTGTGGTGCTTCTGTGGTGGTTTTGGAGTTTGGATTTTCTGGTGTGGGAGCACAAATATTCTGGTCAAAAGTTTCAATATCTGACAGAACTTTTGCAAGTTCTGGTTGAGTTGTTTCAGTATTTGGATTGATAGGTAGGGAGTGAGTTTCTCTAAGACTTAGAGTTTCTGAGGGGTCAAAACCTATGTCAAAATCATCAAAAGTTTGAGGGGTAAGAATTTTTGAATGGGTAGGTAAGGGTCCAGATGTTGATAAAGATATTGATTCTAAAACATTAACAGTAGAAGGATTACCTTTCCTTTTAGCAGCTTTTGGAGTTCGCTGGGATGATCCTTCTACTGCTGCCTTTCTTTTCTTGTTCTTCTTCAGCACAACTTATGGAGCCTTCTGTTGCAAGTCCTGAATATTTAAATCTGGTGCAGTGCCATCTGCCTTGCATGCATCCAAATATCTGACGATAATCTCAGGCTTGGAATCAATTTCTGAGAACATAGGGAAATCATCCATAGGGATTCTTCTGGAAGTAATGGTTGCAAAAGAATTAACACTGGGTTCCTTCTTGATGTTCTCAATAATCTTTATCTTTTTCAGATTCTTTGCATTCAAAGGCTTCCCAGCAGTTGCCTCTAGAGAGCTGATTTCTTGTGCTTCTGTTAGATGCTCTATCAGCCTATTCTCTATCAGAATATCTGATATAAGCCTTCCAAGGGGTATCCAGTCCTTTTTGGTGCGCTCATCTTCTCTAGTCTCCTTAACACTGGTCCTCAGATGATTGAAAAGCAAATGAGCCAGATTCACCTTAGTCTTCTGGGAGATAAAGTAGATCAGAAACTGCTGATCAATGTTTATGTAGTCAGGAGAGCTGGTTGGCTTCCTGTGGTTTATGCATCCCAGAATTATCTTAGCCCATATTCTGTGATGATCCTTCAGATCCCTTATCTTGCTGGAGGTAAGACCCAGAGTGAAAATTTCCCTTGCAATTGAAGCAACATCAGCACATCTTTCAGCCATGTTTATACACCTTACGACACCACCACTGTAACCTATCAATCTTACAATAAGGTCTTCAGTTATGACTATCTTCTTCCCCATTACATACGAAGTGACTTGATGGTTGGAGGATGAAGCATGAATCCAGAATTCCTTCACAAGGATTGGAAACGTTGGACCTAGAAGACGGTCAAAATACCTGTTCCATCCTTGAGCCTTTACTTCTTCAGAAAGATTGAATCCATTTTCTTGAAGACTTTCAAAATCTACAATCATTCTGAAAGCACTTCTAGGTTGTCAATGGGCGTGAGAAGAGTTCTGAACGGTTCTTCATATTGTTCCATGGATTATGTTCTCTGAGTACTGGTATTTGGGATGCTTGAGGAAGCCATGTTCACACAGAAAATTTTAGAGATGAAAGGGTTTTTGAAAATGCAAACTGAAAACAATTAGATTGTAGAGAAAGTGAAAGTGAAAGAGTGTAAAGAGTGAAAAATGCGTTTAAATAGATTTTGAAAACATAAACTGCAAGAGAGAGAAATAATTTGTAGTGATTATAAGCATTAATGACAGCTGATTTTAGGGGATTCAGAAAGATATTTGGAACGGTTACCCATGACATGTGTCTCAATGCATCCAATCAGCGCTTTTGACCTTTCAGAAAAGTGAACACGTGTTCAGCCTCAGAAGGTAGCTGATGAATGGATGACAATTGTTTGCTTACGTGAACAGCATACTTCTATCCTTGAAATGAAACACTCAGATCTTCATGGATAGATTCTGATATAATCTGTACTTCTAAAAATCTGAAGGCAGGTTGATCAGTAGTTCACAGAAAATAACCAATATTCTGAAGGTTAAGATATGTAAATAAAACAGTTTATTCTGGGCAAAGCTTCATGCTGAGATGTTTCAGAATGAAGTTAAACCTATCTTCATAAAGATGTTTTGTAAAGACATCAGCCCATTGATGGTATGTGTCAATGAATTTTAAATTGAGAATCCCTTTCTGAATATAGTCCCTAATAAAATGATGATTTATTTCTATATGCTTAGCCCTAGAATGCAAAATAGGATTTTTACTGAGACAAATAACAGAAGTATTGTCATAGAGGATATGGATGTTTCTCTCAGATATATTGAAGTCCTCAAGTTGACTTTTCATCCAGAGCATTTGCGTGCTGCATCCTGATGCTGCTATGTATTCAGCTTCTGCTGTTGATAGAGCTATTATGGATTATCTTTTGCTGGACCATGAGATCAGATTTTCTCCCAGAAACTGGCAGCTTCCAGAAGTGCTTTTACGTTCTACTCTGTCTCCAGCAAAATCAGCATCACAATATCCTACTAATCTGTAATTATTTGATTTTCTATAAAACAAACCCAGATTAGCAGTACCTTTTAGATACTTGAAAATTCGCTTAACTGCTGTTAAGTGAGATTCTCTAGGATCTGATTGAAATCTAGCACCAATGCAAACACTGAATAAAATGTCAAGCCTTGAGGCTGTCAGATAGAGAAGAGAACCAATCATACCTCTGTAGACCTTATGTTCTACCTTTTTACTTACCTCTTCTTTTTCCAGAATGCACGTGGGATGTATTGGAATCCTTGATGGCTTACATTCTGAGAGATCAAATTTCTTCAGAAGTTCTCTGACATATTTGCTCTGATGAATGTAAGTTCCTTCTGGAGTTTGATTAATCTGAATTCCCAGAAAGAATTTTAGTTCCCCCATTAGGCTCATCTCAAATTCTGCATGCATACATTTAGCAAACTCTCTTCCTGGAGAGGGTTTAGTGGATCCAAATATGATGTCATCAACATAAATCTGACACACTAAAATGTCATTCTTAACTGTCTTACAGAACAAGGTTGTGTCCACTTTCCCTCTAGTGAATTCCTTTTCTAACAGGAAGTTACTTAGTCTTTCATACCAAGCTCTGAGAGCTTGTTTCAGACCATAGAGTGACTTCTTTAGTTTGAAAACATATTTTGGATTTTTGGAACTTTAAAAACCAGGGGGTTGGTGCACATATACCTCTTCTTCTATATAGCCATTTAAGAATGCACTTTTGACATCCATCTGATACAGAGTGATGCCTTTATTAACAGCAAATGATATTAAAAGTCTGATAGATTCTAACCTGGCGACCGGAGTAAAGGTTTCTGTATAGTTTATCCCCTCTTGCTGACTATAACCTTGTGCTACCAGTCGTGCTTTGTTTCTGATGACTTCACCTTGTTCGTTCAGTTTTTTTCTGAACACCCATTTTGTACCAATGACGTTGAATCCTTTTGGTTTGGGAACCAGATCCCACACGTCATTTCTGGTGAATTGATTTAGCTCCTCTTGTATTGCCAGAATCCAGTCATTGTCTAGAAGAGCTTCATCAATTGTTGTTGGTTCAATCAGAGAAACCAGTCCCATGAGGGATTCTTCAGAGTTTCTGAAGGTAGATCTTGTTCTGATTGGATCTTCCTTCCTTCCTAAAATTGTTTCTTCTGGGTGATCAATGCTGCTTCTGGATGGTCTTTTCTGGAGTTGATCAACAGAAGGTGCCGGTTTGCTTGTAGTGACTCTTTCTGATGTTGAGGGAGTGTCTCTATTGAGAACCTCTGATGAGTTGTCTTCAGTACCTGTGAGTTCAACTTCCATACCTGCAAGGAATTCATTCTGCTTTGACTTTTGAGAGTCAAGCTTATCATCAAACCGAACACTGATTGACTCTTTAACAATTTGTGTTTCTGTATTGTATACTCTGTACCCTCTTGAGCGTTCAGAGTATCCTAACATAATACACTTTTGTACTTTAGAGTCAAACTTGTTCAAATAGTTTTTTGTATTCAAAATAAAATATGTACATCCAAATGGATGGAAATAAGAAATGTTGGGCTTTCTGTTCTTCCACAATTCATATGGAGTCTTTTCCAGAATAGGTCTTATGGAGATTCTATTCTGAATGTAACACGCTGTGTTTATTGCCTCTGCCCAGAAGATCTTAGCAACGTTAGTCTCGTTGATCATGGTTCTAGCCATTTCTTGCAATGTTTTGTTCTTTCATTCTACAACTCCATTTTGCTGGGGAGTTCTTGGATAAGAGAAATCATGCAGAATGCCTTTTTCATTAAAGAATAATTCAAAATCTTTATTTTCAAATTCTCCACCATGATCACTTCTGACTTTGACAATTCTAAGATCCTTTTCATTCTGAACTTGGTTGCAGAAGGTAACAAACACAGAGTGTGACTCGTCCTTGTGCCTTAAGAACTTTACCCATGTCCATCTGCTATAGTCATCTACGATTACTAACCCATACTTCTTGCTACTAACTGAAGCAATTTTTACTGGTCCAAATAAGTCAATGTGCAGAAGTTCTAATGGCTTAGAGGTGGAAACAACATTTTTGATTTGAAAGCAGGTTTTGCAAACTTGCCTTTCTGACATGCTTCACACAGAGCATCTGAATTGAACTTCAAGCTACGAAGTCCTCTGACCAGATTGAGTTTGTTAATCTGAGATATTCTTCTCATACTAACATGTCCCAATCTTCTGTGCCAGATCCATTGCTTGTTGTTAACAGACAGAAGACATTTTACATTCTGACTTTTCAGTTCAAAAAGTTTGATTTTATAAATTTTGTTTTTCCTCTTTCCATTAAATAGGATAGTCCCATCTTTCTGACTAACAGCTTTGCATGAATTTTGATTGAACATTATATCATAACTGTTATCACTTAATTGACTTATGGATAACAGGTTATGCATTAATCCATCAACTAATAAAACATTACTTATAGAGGGAAGATTTCCATTACCCATTGTTCCAGAGCCAATGATCTTTCCTCTCTGATTGCCTCCAAAGCCTACCTGGCCTCCAGGCTTATGTTCCAGGCTTTGGAACATATGCCTTCTTCCCGTCATGTGACGTGAGCAGCCAGAGTCCAGGTACCATGATTGGTGTCTTTGCTTTGCTTCTAAAGATATCTGCCACATGTATTATTTTATCCTTAGGTACCCACATTTTCTTGGGTCCTGATTTGTTAGTTATACCAAAACTCTGGTTGAATTTTGGTTTGACAGAGTAATCATTACTTGTATATTTTATGTCATGTGTGTGCCCATATATAAAGTGTTAATCAAGTGGAGTGCGTTTTATAACTAAGTCCATGGCATTTTTTGGTGTAGGTACCTTACCTTGATATCCTATCCCTTTTCTTCCATTTCTGCTAACTCCATAGATCATTGAAGCCATCTTGCTTCTGTCTATGTTTTTAGCAAGAAACTTCTGAAAGTTGTGATCATACTCTTTGATGATCTCATCAGCATTGCTGGGAGTTTCAGGGATTGTTTCCTTCTGAGAATTTTGCAACTGGTTTTCTAATTTTGAAATTTTTTCTTTTAACTCAGAATTCTCCAATCTGAGACTCTCAGTCTTATCAGAGTCAGAAGCAAGATTCCTTTTCAGGTTTCTGAATTTGAATATGATTTGCTGATACCTTTCCAGAATTTCATTAAGGCTTTCAGCTAGTTCAACCTTAGTAAAGTTTATAGTAAAGTCAGGGAATACCTCTTCTATATCTGATTCAGAGTCTGAATCAGAAGCTTCACTATCTTCAGATACGTTTTCCATGAGAGATATGTTTGGTCTTTCATCATCTGATTCTGAGTCAGCTTCAGATGTGTCAGAATCATCCCATGTAGCCATGAGACTTTTCTTATTTTCCTTGCCAAACTTCTTTTTGGGCTTCTCCTTCTGAAGCTTTGGGAAATCACTTTTGTAGTGCCCTTGCTCGTTACATTCATAGCAGATGATGTCTTTGTTGTTTGGATTTCTGTATCCTGAAGAACCTCCAGATCTTCTGAGTCTAGAGGAGGATTCTGACCTTCTGTATCTGGAGGAAGATTCATTCTGATTTTCTGATCTTCTGGGATTCCTGAACTTCCTTTTCCTCTTCTTCCACAATTGGTTCACCCTTCTGGAGAGGAGAGACAGTTTATCTTCTTCTGATGAGGATCCATCAGAGGTTTCTTCCACAGCCTGCAAAATTTTGGAGTCGGATTTTTTGTTAGATTTTAAGGCTAATGGCTTACCTTGCTTTTGAGGTTCATCTGCTTCTAGCTCTATCTCGGGACTTCTGAGGGAGCTGACAAGTTCCTCCAGAGAGATTTTGTTGAGATTCTTGGCTAGCTTAAGCACTGTGACCATTGGCCTCCACTGTTTTGGCAAGCTTCTGATGATCTTCTTAACGTGATCAGCAGTGGAATACCCTTTGTCAAGAACTTTTAGACCAACAACAAGAATTTGGAATCTTGAAAACATAGTTTCTATTGATTCACTATCTTCCATCTTGAATGCCTCATACTTCTTAATGAGCGCAAGTGCTTTGGTTTCTTTGACTTGAATGTTGCCTTCATGCGTCATTCTCAGAGAACCAAACATATTCTTGGCAGTTTCTCTGTTTGATATTTTCTCATATTCTGAATATGAGATGGCGCTGAGAAGAATTGTTTTGGCCTTGTGATGAATTCTGAACTCACGCTTTTGTTGATCAGACATCATTTTACTGTCAATATTCTGACCACGTCCATCCACTGGGTGCGTGTATCCATCAGTCACCATGTCCCACAGATCAGCATCATGGGCCAGAAAGAAACTCTCAATTCTGTCTTTCCAGTAGTCAAAGTCCTCTCCATCAAAGACTGGAGGTTTGCCACTGAATCTGTCCCTTTCTTCATTGTTGTCATTGCTGATGTTTTGACTTGGTCCTACCATTGTGTTTTTCTGACGCTAGATCTTGTACTGACATGGTTAAGTGTTTAAGCTCAGAACCAGGCGCTCTGATGCCAATTGAAAATGTGAAAAACACAAGAATGGGGGGGGGGGGGGGGTTGAATTGAAAAACTTAGATAAAAAACAGCTTAAAGACACAGTATTTTTATCTTGGTCCATTTTATCTCAAACTACTCCAGTCCACCCGTCAAGGTGATTTCGCCTCTCTCCAACGAGGTATTAATCCACTAATCTTCAAAGGATTACAGCGGCTACTTTAACAACTGTTAAAGTCTTCTTGAGTACAACCACAGACCGGTTAATATCAAGGAAATATTTTACAAATAATTGAACAAGAGTGTGTTGTTGTTTTCTAACAAAATAGTATATCACAACTGTGATAATTACACAAATTAAGCTTGGAATAAAATAAATTTGCTAGAGCTTGAATATGCGTGATTTGGAATTCTCTGTAAATTGATGTGTGCGTACGTATGTGCTTCTTTCACAAGAAGACTTGTTTATATAGGCAAGCAAGATACTTTGTCCATAAAGCAAGTTTAATGTTAATAACACACTTTCCTTTTATAGAAGATCTTGTCTGAAGAAAGTCGTTGGCATTTAATTCTGTCTTGAATAACCAGTAACGCTTCAGAGTCTTCTTTGCTTTAACTGCTGATAACGCTTCAGAGTGTTGATGACTTGGTTAAGATGTTTTTGTTCAGAGTCAGAGTGTACTTGTTTAGGCGCAGATTTTGGTCATCAAACTTCAGCGTAAAGCCTGCTTTGCTTTCAGCGTGTAATGCTTTATTGCTTATCTTCTGATGCTGATCCCATCAGAACTTCTACATGTACAAGACATAATTTTAAGTAGCATATTTGTTCTTTGTATATATCTTTGGATTTATTTATTCTTTGTATTTTGTTATCATCAAAACTCTAATCAAGGGTTGTAGAATCAAACTATGTTCTAACAACTTTTTCATAACCTCCACTTTAATTTTCTCTGACATTTCAGGGTGCATATGGCGGAATTTTTTCTTAACTGAAGGACAACCTTCTTTAGTCGCAAGACGATGTACCACAATATCAGTGTATAAACTAGGCATGTCTTCATACGACCAGGCGAAGATCTCAACATAGTCGTGCAACATCTGTATCAGCCGCTGTTTGACATTAATCTCCAAGTTTGCGCCGATCTTGACTTCTTTTTTGTCTACCTCCATACCCAAGTTTATTGTCTCAAATGGATCTTCATGAGGCTGTATAGCCCTCTCTTCCTAATGTAACAGCCTAGCAAGTTCTCCAGGCACCTCACAATCTTCCTCACCTTCGTCCTTGGCTTGGTTGATCGGATTTTTGAAGTTATAACTGGCAATAGCAGAACTATTATCAATGGGATCCAGAGTGGATATGGATCTGCAGTTTGATATGTGAGTGTGTGTAAGAGCATAGCTGTATTGATAAAGTGAAAAAGCAGAAAAGAAAACAGAGAGCACAAAATTTGTATGCAAGAAACGTCCAATGTTTTATTGATGACATATGATAATGACATATAATAATCCTCACAAATAAACCATTGTGCCTCGGGTAAGACACAAGGCCATAGAGTTTATATTGTTTATTACAAATTCGAAAAACAAGTAAGACAATTACTGCTGAACAAAAGAAATCGACACAAAATCTTTGGTCGTCCAGTTACTAGGTCCACCGTTGGTAGTAGGGTAGATCCAGTTGTCAGTATCAGAATCCTCATCATTGTCTTCAATAGCGTTGACCCCATGATTGTTGATGCGTAGGGGAAGTCCTCCAGCCCGAGCGCGTCGAACAACCCTTTGAGCTCCTGAAGTAAAGCCCAAACCAAATTTTTCAGTTTTATACGGAAAATCAGGGAGTTGTCCCCAAGTGGTACACCCACATTCTTCAACTACTGCTCTGGCATCCTTGAGAGAAGCCATCTTCAAAGGAGGTTTGCTGCTGGTGATAGTCTCGGTTGATGCCATGATCTGGGGAACCTCTTCAAAGTTTTGACAAGGGGTCTCTATGAATTCCCCGTCCATCTCCACATACCTGAAAGAGTTCAGGTGGCTTACCATGTACTCCTCTTCACCATGCACGGTGATAATCTTCCCCTTCACAGGATACTTTAGCATTTGGTGCAGCGTAGAAGTAACGGCTCCAGCTTCATGGATCCAAGGATGACCCAACAAACAAGAGTACAATAGCCTGATATCCATCACGTAGAAGGTGGATTCAAAGGTTTGGGAACCCACTTTGACATGGATGTCCACCTCCCTGTGCACCATTCTTTTTGAACCATCAAAAGCCTTTACCACAATGTTACCGGGCTTTAAGGTCAAACCTTCACAATCTAGCCGATCAAGAGCCTTCTTAGGCAGAACATTCAGTGACGATCCAGTGTCTACTAGCACATGAGCCATATTAGTGCCCCTGCATTCAATCAAGACATGCAGAGCATCATTATGCTTTCTCCCCTTTGGTGTCAAATCGGCATCAGAAAAACCTAACACATTGTCAGCAGTCAAACTGGCTACACAGTTCTTGAATTGGTCGGTAGAGGTTTCTTGCAGCACATGCGCAGTCTTGAGAAATGCAATCAAAGCCTTCGCACGTGCCTCGTAACATAACAGCAGAGACAACATCGATATCTTCGAAGGGGTCTGCTGCAGCTGCTCAACCATATTATAGTCTCTCTTCTTGATTATTTTTAAAATTTCCTCCATTTCTTGCTTAGAGAATTCTAAAACAACTTTTCTAGGTGTCTCTGTTCGGGCAGGCTCACCTATAGCTTCTTTGTCCCGAGTCCAAGATGACTTATCGACAGGGGTAACAACTGGAGTAAGGATGGGAATAGTAACAAAGGTACTGGCAGGAAAAACAGATGGAATAACAACAGGCTTAGCAACAGTCTTTGGGGAGATCTCGGGAGAGAAAACCCTTCCACTTTGGGTAACTTTGTTGGTCCCGACAATGTTACTGACATCGGGATCAGCCTCTTCAGTCTTCAAATCCTATTTGATGCCATGATAGTAAACATCGACAACATAATTCCAAGGGACGGATTTGTCTGAGGAGTACGGTACATGAACAGGAAAAGTGATTATCAACAGAGCAATTCTTGGAGTAGGTGTAATCCTAACAGGTCTTTTAGAGGAGACCTTGGAAGGATTGGCAGAAATGGTTATGATAGCAACATCTTCATGCGGAATAGTCGGAATAGGAGTCTTTTTAAACAAAATCTCTCTACTATCCATCAGGCGTTGAACACCTGCTTTAGGAAAATAACAACCAGAGGGAAGAGATGAACACATGTGGCAACCTTCACCACAGCCCGAAAATAAACCGGATAGAAACAAAATCTTCTTGACAGTCATGAGAGGAGTGAAAACTTCATCAACAGAGGTAACAAATAGATCAGTGTCAACGACATTAACACCATGGTTGTGCTTGGGCATGGGAGCAGTTATGACATTAGGATTCTCCGGAGCATCAAACTCAATCTCCTTGGCTCCGATCAGATCTTGTATCTTATTTCTCAGAGCCCAATAATCATCTGTATCGTGGCCTGGACTCTCAGAATGGTAAGAACACCAAGCGTTTATATTATAATGAGGAGATGTGGTGTTAGGATTCTTGGGAGCCTCCTTTAAGGTTGCCAAGTTAGATCTTAACATATGGGGTAAAACATGGGTCAACATCATATTAATTCGGGTGAACTGCCTTTGAGGTCTTTCTACCCTTTCCTGATTGTTTCGTTGTTGAGTAGCCGTAAGCCTAGGTATCATCACAGCCCCTACCGTTGGACGACACTCAGCTCTATTCTGACCTCTTGAACTATAAAGGGCATTGACTTCCTTCTTACCCGTGAATGGCTTCTTCATTATACTTTACGATGTGTCTTTCTGGATCTTGCCACTCCGGATCCCAGCTTCTACCCTTTCTCAAGTAAATATCAGTTCAGTGAAACCAGCTGAGGAGCTACCAATCAAGTTGTGATACGGTGTCAGAACCGACTGTTAATACTGGTTTGTGTTTTTTGTTTGCAAAATGTCGCGGTAAGCAAGAGTTGCCACCGACTTTTATTTTATCCAATCAGGAAAAGGAAAAAGAACAGAAAAAACCTTTTTCGAGATGTTTTTGAGTACGGGGGGTAGATTATAGAAAGGGAATGTGTTAGCACCCTTTCTATCTGTGGTTTTCCACGGTCTCTTAGGTACTTGCTCATTTTGAAAACTACTTGTGTGTGCTTTGCTTTGAAAAGTTTTGTTTTACTTCGTGTTAACCCTTGTTTCTATCCTCAAGAGTGTTACGAAGTTGTTTTTGAAAACTTTGTTGGGGAAAGTGTTGGTGTGAAAAAGTTTATTTATTTGAGCAAGTACTTAAGAGTTTTCTACCTACTCGAAAAAAGGTATGTTTGTTTTCCTTTTAGACAATGCTATCCCATTATTGAGAAATAGGTAGCATCGTCGTTGGAGTTTTTTCGGGACATTTGAAGGGATGAAATTGTCTCTGAAGGCAACAATTAAGGATACCTTAGCATTTCGAAGGGACTATTGTCATAAGATCAATTCGTAGGCAACTCGAGGGACAAGTAGGGACTATGATCTTTATGACGACTTTGAATCGCGGTTCATGGCTAAGGTATCCCTACGTTCTAGGGACACGACCATTATTTCTGAGGCAACCAAGGGAGGCAAACCCTAGGAGTGATCATGTGCATGTGTTTGATTTCAGTTATTTAATCTTTGCATAATTAAGGTGATCTATTGTTTTAATTTTATTTGTCTTTTGCATGCAAGCCTATTATCCATACATCTAGACAGTTCATAGTTGTGAAAATTAAAAGCGGAAAAGTAAATCTACGCTATTACAAGGCTTCGGGGAGGGGGTTACATGACCAAAAACCGGGGATTAAACAGTAAATAATATGCGGTAAACCCTAATTAAAAACTATTACAAACCCGAAGCAAATACAATAATTGGAAAATAAAATATTGCGCGCGAGAATTAAGTACAGGAATCAAAGTTTAAATTCTAAAAATCTAATCAATTAAAGAGAAAATATTTTTTTGTATTTTATTATTGAGAAAAATATTTGAAATCTTAACCTAAATCTAATTACTTAAAGAAAAATATTTTTGTGTATTTTTGAGTGAGAAAACAATTTAATTGCAAATTAAACCTAATTCTATAATTAATTTTAAATAAAAAAACAATCAAGTTAATCTAATTAAACTATTTTATTTTCAATAAAAATAATTTTAAGAAAAACCTAATTCTATATTTTTTTGTGATTTTTGATTTTTATGATTTTTTTTGTTGTAAAATGATTAAATAAATAAAACAAATAGAATGATAAATAATAAAAAAAAATATAAGAAAAATAAAATTGGACCTGATGTTGTTAGAAACTAGGGGGTGTGGAATGGAATTATTAAGCCCTTATAGGCCCATTTGCCCACGTGGGGATTCAGTGCAGCTGGCCTTCAGGAGGTCCACCACGCGCATGCATGCTTGAGGCGTTAGATCTGGCCAGGACATGATCTGATGGCGTGGATTTGAGGATGCATGATGGCTCTTTTGAAGGTGAGGCTCGCTGGATCTGGGACAAAGAAATTGGAAAAATATGAAAACGTGAGATTCTGGGATCGAACCCAGAACCCTTTGCTTCACCGCCCGCGCCTTTGCCATCTGTGCTGGGATGGTTAGTTGTAAATATAATAACATAAATAAAATATAAAGGAAATAAAGTGGTCTTTCCCAAACGCGCGCGTGATTCAGATCACCCAATGGGATTCCTCCACCTAATTGTCTTCTTCCCCATAACTGTTGTTTTGGCCACACTTTTACCTACAGTCGTTTCCGTCACTAAAAGCTATAGTGACGGATTTTGTTCGTATCCATAAACCTGTAAAATTCAAAAATGCAGCATAAGCAGAATAAATTCAAACCAAAGACAAGGATCAATTGAAAATCATCTTCTAAGCATGATATTATCCCTGATTTTGTCCAATTTTGCCTCTATATGGAATTTCCAATTTGGGACCTTAAAACCCTAACAATGGCATTGAGCCATTCCTGCACTTAAACTTCAATCAAACCAATCAAAAACATGGCAAATATGATAGCAAGCATGGATATATGATCAAAACATGTTTATGATGGATAAATTATTGAAAACGAATCTTGAAAAAAGATGCAAACCGTGGCACTGTGAGGCGTGATTTCTGAAGGTTTTAAGGCTGGAGGACGATTGGATAGCTTCAAGAAATGTCCAAGAACGGATTGCTGGCCTTGGAATTACTGGAATCAGTCTATGGAGGAATATGTGATCAGCACTTTTTTTGACAAAAAACTGAAGTTGACCTCCTTGTTTTCACAACCCAAAAACCTCCCTTATGCTTTGGAAATGTTGTGTATATATCATAGAATGATTTAGGTCAACAAAAACTGATTATATCTTTGCAAATTATGGAGATTTGATCTCATTCTTTGCCTTGTATGATTTGTTTCCAAAATAGACCAAATTAAGATCTTTTCCAATCAATTAGCTCTTGCACGAATTTTTTATTTGCTAGTTGTTCATGGACTCATAATATGCTCATAAAATCAAATCTTTGATTTTATTTGATTATTCTACTATTTAAATTGATTTATTTTGATTTAAATGGATAAAAAATCAAAATAAATTATAAAAATAATAAAATAATAGGTGGATAAATTCAGGGGTCATGGGCCATCTTAGGAACAAGTTTCAAACAAGAAAACATGGGCCCATTTGGAAAAAAAGTCATTTTGATCAATATTGACTTCATGCAAATTTCCAAAAATTGGTCAATTTTGACAATACATATCTCCCTCAATTTTAACCCTAATAGGGTGTTCTTGGACTTTTTAGAAAGCTTAGGATGTCCTCTAAACAACCCTTTTTGTTTCATATCAATTGGGTCTTTCATGTTCATGTAAGAAGCTTTGACCCAAAAGGGTTTTTTGTTGACTTTTCAAAAGGACCTATAATGTAGAAATTCATATCTTTTGATGAGTGCATATTTTTAACTTGTGGGCTGAATATGAGTTGTAGGGAATTGCATCCTCTTCAAAATGAGCCTTGGATGTAAAAAAATTGATAAAGTATGAAGAATTTATGCCTAGTCAAAGTTTGGTTGACTTTTCCTAAGAAACCCTAATTTAGCAACTTTTGGGTTTTGATGAATTTGGGGCATTCCTTGAAGAATCATGATCAACCCTTGATCAAATGATGGATATCACTTCACAATGTTTATGTTGACCAAAAACCTTGATGTTTGACTGTATGTGGGCCACAATTGACTTTTGACCTAGTACAGTTGATATTCAGGCATCTTAGCAGTTGACTGAGCAAACTTCTTGTGCAAGGCCTGAAACTTGACATGGATGATCTTGAGAACAAATTGGGACCATGGAAGGAATTTGGGACCTTTGGAGTTCACACACCCTGATGAAAATGGAAACCCTAGTTTGAGGTTCATTGCCTTAGGAGAGAGTTTGTCTGGTCAACTCTTGGGCATCCTTGAGCAAGTTGAAGACCTCAATGGGCATGTGTTGAGTAATAATGAGAGGGAAAATTTTGGGATACAACAGTTGCCCCTGTTCAATCTTCTTAAACTTGAGGATGTAGATTGGTTGTCTGTCTTTCGTAATCTGAAGGTGGAAGATGATTGAACACTAGAGTGCCCAGAAATTTGCACTCGTTTGAGATGGTGCTGGACTGTGTAGGTAGTATCGGGAATGGGCTTACAGATGCCATTTGGAGGAGATGGAGGAAGGTCACCGGAGATGGGCTTAAAGATGCCATCCGGAAGATATGATGGAGAATCGTCAGAGATGGGCTTAAAGATGCCATCTAGAGGATGTTGATTTCCCGAGATATTCCTTTAATGAGAATTCTTGTTCTTGTTGTTGAGGAGGAATCTGCTGAGGAATGTTGGTCTATGTCTTGGGAGAAATAGATTTTTAGGAGCTTCAGTTGTCCATTACTCTACTGGGGAATCATCTCTTAGTCGAGGAGATGAAAATGAACTGCTATCTGGTCGTGCTCCAGGCCTTACAGTGATTTGCTAAGGATAATAAGACTGACTGCTATATGGTCGTGCTCCAGGTTTTACAGTGACTTACTGGGGAGATGAGATTAAACTTGCTATCTGGTCGTGCTCCAGGCTTTGCAATCTCAAAAAATGTTATTTGGTCGTGCTCCATGCTTTAGAAGGAATTAAGTAGTTATTCGGTCGCATCCGGGTTTCAACTTGAATTTAAGGCATACTAACATTTGGTTGTTTCCAGGCTTCAATAGTAATTGGCCGAGTAAACTGTTATCTGGTCGAATTCCAAGCTTCACAGTACCTCATACTATTATCTGGTCGTGCTCCAGGTTTCATAGCGTCTCTTGCGGCTATCTGGTCGTGCTCCAGACTTCACAGCGTCTTATACCATTATCTGGTCGTGCTCCAGGCTTCAATAATTTGGGGAAATTAAGTTGTTATCCGGTCGATTTCCGAGCTTCATAGCTTGAATTTGAGATATACCGCTATCTGGTCGATTCTAGGCTTCGTGGTATTTTGTACTGTTATCCGGTCGTGTCCCAGGCTTCAGTAATTTGGATAAATTAAGATATTATACGGTCGATTTCCGGGCTTCATAGCTTGAATTTGAGATATACCACTATCTGGTCCATTCCAGGCTTCATAGTATTTTGTACTGTTATCTGGTCGTGTCCCACGCTTCACAGTATGATGTATTGTTGGTTGACTATTATCCGGTCAGTTTCTGGGCTTCATAGGTTTTGAACTGGAATAGAAATCTTAGTATCGATTTGACTGAACCAGGGAAAGGTCTCGAGTTGTCTTCAACTGGGAGAGAAATCTTAGTATCGATTTGGCTGAACCCAGGAGAGGTCTCAGATTAACTTTGACTGGCATAGAAATCAGGGGAATCTTAGTGGTGATTCGGCAGATCCAGACGAAAGTCTTAGAACATCTTCAACTAGAATAGAAACCTTAGTGTCAGTTTGACTGAACCAGATAAAATCTTGAAAAGTGTTGGAGTATCTTCAACTGGAATAGAAACCTTGGTGTCGGTTTGACTGAACCAGAGAGAACTTATGAGAACTTCAACTGGGAGAGAAATCTTAGTATCGATTTGACTGATCCCGGGAGAGGTCTCGGATTAAATTTGACTGGAATAGAAATCAGGGGAATCTTAGCGGCAATTCGGCTGACCCAGACGAAAGTCTTAGAACATCTTCAACTAGAATAGAAACCTTAGTGTCGGTTTGACTGAACCAGAGAAAATCTTGCAAAGTGTTGGAGTATTTCAATTGGAATAGAAACCTTGGTGTTGGTTTGACTGAACCAGAGAGAACTCGTGAGAACTTGATTGCATCTTTCCCTGAAAGGTAAAGAGTTAGTCGTATGTAATGTCATGATGTATGAAATGTATTGAGTAATTATGTTCTCAAAATAAATGAGATTATGTTGTATAATATGTATGCACATGCCATGATGTATGGATATGCAATGCTATTGTGATATTCTCTAGCTGGGGAGAATAAATCTTGGACTGCTGCTGGAGAGCATAAGGAGTTTAGTTCTTTGTTTCCGTTGGGGATAGTGACCGAAGATGATTAGCTGGAGATTTACATCCATTCTGCTTATGAATATTCTACTGGGAGAGACTCTGTCTGAGAATAATCCTACGGGGGAATGACTCTGTGAGGAAGGGAGATATTTTGTTTGAAGATCTGCTGATTTGGGGAAATAAACTCGGTTGGGGACGAACTTCTATTGCTGGAGAGAAGAGCTCTGTTGGAGATTAAGCTTCCGCTGTCAGAGAAATAAACTCTGCTCGGGAGATGGATTTTAAACTGCTTATGATTATAAAGCTCAGCTGGGGAATATAGACATTAGCTTTCTGAAAGAGCCTGTTGGGGAAGGAATTCCTACTTGTGGATACGGAGGTCGAACCTTGGTTGTGTCGGCTCTGTGGGGAATATAGGTGTCACTGGTTTGTATGTGATAGTGACTTCACTTCCAACTGTCTCTGCCCCTTGTACCATGCTGGAAAAAGTACATGCAAATATTTTGTGGATGGATCTATATCGTGATAATACTTGAACCTGTATTTAATGAGTTTCCAGATGACACCCGTCTCTGGATCGTATCTGAACTGTACTTGAAACATGTGTTGAATGAGTGTCAGAATGACATCCGTCTCTGGATCGTATCTGAACTATATTTGAAACATGTGCTGGATGAGCATCAAAATGGAATCCGTATCTGGAGCGTATCTGAACTATATCTAAAAGCCGAATTTGAATGAGTATCAGAATGGCATCCGTATCTGGAGCGTATCTGAACTGTACTGAAAGCTGAATCTGAATGAGTATCGGAATGGCATCTGTATCTGGCACGTATTTGAAATGTATCTAAAAGCTGAATCTGAATGAGTATCAGAATGGCATCCGTATCTAGAGCGTATCTGAACTATATCTAAAAGCTGAATCTGAATGAGTATCAAAATGGCATCCGTATCTGGAGCGTATCTGAACTGTATCTGAAAGCTGAATCTGAATGAGTATCAGAATGGCATTCGTATCTGGAGCATATCTGAACTGTATCTAAAAGCTGAATCTGAATGAGTATCGGAATGGCATCCATATCTAGAGTGTATCTGAATTGTTTCTCAATGTATGAAATACTTGAATAAGTAGCAGAATGACATCCGTATCTGGATCGTACCTGAACCGTTTCTCGATTCTGGCGCTCTTGATGAATGTTGATCAAGGTATAAGTCTTCCACTGATAGACAGGTGACGGGATATAGTCGTACGTTTTAAATCCCTAACTTTTGCCTGGACCGCCCTTTCGAGTATTCAGTCCACCGGGATACCCTTTTTGCCCAAGCCGCCTTTTAAGGTTTTCGACTTGCCGGGTGTACAGATTTTTTTCATTTTTATCCCTAATTTTTGCCCAAACCCTTTTGGTTCGCCGGGATGCCCTTATTTTTGCCTAGGTATGTCAAGCTAGCGGGTCTTTATTATGCGTAGTATTTTTCGACTATGTCCATGCTTTCAGGATGTAGAGAGTTATCACTGTCCATAGTGTTGTGTTGTAGTACTGTCAAAAATGTTTTATTGATGGAACCTGATTCGTTGTTGGAATGCGTGCGTAATGCCCAAAGCGATTCAGATGGAGATCTGCCCTTGGTTATTTGGCACTTTTGGATAGACTGCCCCAGGTGTGTTTAGACATCATGTCATGCCCCCTTGCTTATGGAAGATCTGTTATTGGAAGCATCTTTCCCACTGAGGTGATTCTGTCCATTGAGAGGATGTTTGTTCATTGAATATCCATTGTGCGGATTTCTCTGCTGTCAAACAATTAGTCATATGCAAACAATGTCATTTAAAGAATGCAAAACTCATGTCTGTCTTGAAAATTTTTGAAAATGTGTTTCGTGTAGTAAAACGAAATTTGCAAGAATGTGATATCAACTCAGGATTCGTAACAAAGCCTACAGGAGTCAGGATACCTTTGTAACAGTATGCTCTCAAACTAACCCATGCTTCAGCTAGGACTTTTAAGGGTTATAATGTGGCCTGGTTCACGGTTTAAGAAACAAAGGATAAAGGCTCAAATTTTATTTGTACCCAACCCGCTCTTCGTGATGTTCTTCAGTCCTATGCTCAGTTAATTGCGCGTTTAGATCCCTATTGAGTCCGGAATCTTTTCTCTGATACTTGGTGATGATTCAGAAATTGAACATTTGTTTTGAAAAGGCAGTCATTCTTGTAATCTTCTTTTTGTCGAGGATTTTTAGTAACCTCTTTTTTTGATTTTGTTATCCCTTCTTTTGCCTGAACTGTTTCTTTTTGTGATTACAGTCAGCGGGATGCCCTCATGTTTTTTTCTTAAGTCTCCTTCATAGGTTTTGAATTAGTGGGCTTTCATTTTGAGAGGTAGTGACTGTTTGTCTTGACGATTATACAGAACCATCGCCGTCTTTTGTTTTGGAAGGACGTCTTCGATGCCATTCATTGTGTACGAAGCGACAGATTGCGACTGAATGCGCGCCTGAATTAACTGAGAAACTACCCTGCCCCAGGTTATTATTAAGGGTTTTAATTTGTGTGAAAAGAAAACTCCTACTTCTTAGGCTCAAAGGGGTTGACTAGGGATTATCTTCCTTATAACTCCACTATTTGGGATTTGAAACAACGTCTGTACATCGTCAGCGGGGTCTGTTCCAAAGCATACTGTAGAGATAGTGGTATCATTTTCGTCATCCTCCCTCTAAGGCTTAGAGTTTTTAATCGAGAGTTGAATATCACAAAAGGAAATAAGAACGCATTTTTGAAATAGTGAATACGAATGAATTGATTCAAGACAAACATGTGCAATGCATTGATGAAATAACGAGGTTTGATATGAATAAATGTTCAAACAAATCAAAATAAAATTACACATTGAAAATTCTAATGAACGAAAAGTCTTCTTGTGAGAACTTGTCACTTCAGATGGTATGCCTTGGAGGGATGGCAGAAGAACTCAGCCTGACCGTCTTGTGCAAATTCTAGCGCTCCTTCATCAATCAGGTCTTGAATTTTATTTCTCAACGCCCAACAGTTGTTGGTGTCATTTCCAGGACTGTTGGAGTGGTATGCACATCTTACATTTGGATTGTACCTTGGGGAGGCTATGTTGGGATTCTGAGGAGAGTCCCTTAACATAACCAACTTGGCCTTCAACATGTGTTGCAATGCTTGAGCCAATGACATGTTGATTTCGGTGAAGCATCTTTCGGATGTATTCTTTTTATGCTGATTGCCCCGTTGTCATTGGCGAGGTTATGGTTGGGCTTGTGATGTAATAGCAATCTGGAAAGGTTCGTTCCTGACCAAACCAACCTCTTCTCTCATTGGGGGCTGATTAATGCCTTGATCCACAATTTTAACTGTTTGTTTCATGGATCTGCATCCATCTTGGTGAAGCTTGTTAAGGACATCTCTTAGCCCTTCTTGTCCTCAAGCTAAGTTTTGGATAAGAGACACCTACCCCAGCATATGGGTTCTCATTGCTTCTATCTCAGCTTGCAGTTGTTCCAATTGTTCATCCTTGTTGTTGTCAAGACGTTCCTTGGTCAGATTCCCGACGAAGAGTGTTTTCAGATCTTCTTGCCTCTTGGATAGATTCAGGAAAAGTTCCTTGAACTGGGCATCTTGAGCTTTGAGATCTCTGTTGTCTTGTTGGAGAGCCATTTCTGAAATAAGCAGCGAGAACATGAGAGACCTGCTTTGAAACCTGCTTATGCAATGATATGTGTGATACGGTGGGAGAACTGACTTGAAATTTTGCGTTTCTTCGCACTTGTGCGGTTAGTAAGAGTCGCCACCGACTTTTCTTTTATCCAAAAGGAAAGGTAAAAAAGCACAGGAAAGACCTTTCGAGAATTTTCTCGGGTTCGGGGGGTAGATTATGAAAAGGGAAGGTATTAGCACCCTTTTCATCCATGGTTTTCCATGGGCTCTTAGTTACACGTTTAGATCACTTTCTTTCATTTGATTGTGTGCTTGTGGTGTGGGCTTTGAAAGTATTTTGAAAAAATCTCTTTGTAATGGTTCTCGTCTCTATAAGAACGTATACAAATTTTTGTTTAGAAAAGTGGTTCAAAGATGTGTTTGTGAATCGTGTTTCAAAAAGTGTTTTGAAAAGAGGTTTTGCAATGGTTCTCGTCTCTATAAGAACGTATACAAAATGTTTTGTCTTTTGAAAATGTTTTGAAATATAGGTGTAGGTGTAAAGAGTTTTTGTCGTGAGAAAGCGAGTAACTAAGAGCGAATCTATCTACTCGAAAGGTCTTAAGTTGTTCTTTTCTTCCTCCTTTTAATGGTGTTATCTTACCATTGATTTGGTAAGAAGCCCCACCATTGGATGTGAAGGGAAAAGAGCGGGTCAATTTTACAATCATTGAAGGCAACTTGTGAGACGCTTTAGCAATTTTTGTAAGGGACGAGATCGTTTTAATCAAAGGCAACATCGAGGGTCATCGAGGGACTACGATCTTTTTTTATCGAAGGGTCATTGCTAGAGTGTCTCATATTCGAGGGACATGATTGTATTTCGGAGGCAACGAGCGAGGTTACCCTAGAGGTACGCGTGTGAGAAAGTGTGTTGGTTTCAAGTTATTTATTCTTGGATTAGGTCATCTAACGATTGATTTTTTAATCTTGCCATACACGCCTAATTACTATACAGTATATAGAAAGCAATAAATTGCGGGAATTGAAATTTTAAGCTATTACAGAATGTTCGGGAATGGGGGTACAATTGTTACAAACGGGGATGAATCAAATGAAAATAGAAATTTCCAAATATCAAACAATACAACCAAATCGAATTTTTGTGCGATTTAATATAAAGCTATGACAATTTATGAAAATAAAATCAACAAAGTATGAAATGAAATGTATTTACTTGAAAAGAGAAGAATAAAACTTATTCTAAAAAAAATGATTAAATTAAAATCTTTATTATTATTATTTGTATTCTTATTAATTATGTGAATAAATTTAAAGAAAGAAAACAAGCTAAGTTAATTTTTTTGATGTTTGTATTAAATGTAAAAAATTAATAAAGATAAGTTATAAAAAAATAAAATGATAAAAAATTAATTTTCAAGACTTAAATCAAATGTATAAAAAGGTATTATATGTTTTAATCAGTAATTTTATTATCAAAAAAAGAAACAAATTAAAAAAAAACAAGTAACAAATGGGCGTAAGAGAGTTTTTTAAGGATGAGGCCCAAAGAAAAGGATGTCATTATTGTTAGCAAAACAAGCCATGGGGGGGGGGGGGGGGGGGTGTACCCAGAAAACGCGCTTGGGCTTTAAGTGTTTGTAAACGAAACAGGCCCAATGTTTAAACTACATTAGTTTGTTTGATTAAGGGTGGAAACACAATTAGGGTTCTTGGAACCCCTTTGTGTTTCACAGCGGCGCTGCTCTCATCGTCTCTTTCGCTCCTCTCTTGTTCATCCTTCTCACTAAACGTCTATATTCCTCTTTGCGAACGAAATCACTCTTGGCCTCTCTAACTCATCCCGATTTGCGCTTTTTTTTGAAACCCTAAGTTCTTATTTATGCCTAAAATGTTCGAATCTAGCTTATCTGATCTTCCCCCCCCCCATTTCTGTTGTCGGAGCGCTCTCTCTCACCTCCTAACCAAGCTCTAATGGTTTTCTTTGAAAAGGGTAAGATTCTGTTTCATTTAAAGCTTAACTGTTTCATTGGTTTTTTTTGTCTTGTTCATTGTTTTCTGTTAATCAGACTTGCTATTCATTGAGATGCAGGAAATAGGTTATAAGGAAGGTGAAGAAGCCATACCTGTTTGGGACTTTTATGTGAAATGGAAGGGAATGGTGAGACTGAGGGCGACACTCCCTGGTGGTGGGATTTGCGAGGGGGAAGAAATGAAGATTGAAGGCGCGCTTCTGGTAACCTTCTTCTGTTTTCTGTGCTTTGAATGATGATGATGCTGTGCTTCTGGATTTTGTGATTTTTGTGAGTTTGCTACTGTTTTGTGAATTTGAAAATGATTCTAGGTTTTTTGGGATGGTGTTAATGTGTTTTGAGTTACAGGTTGTTCGTTGCAAGTTTTTGATCCTGTTTTTGGTTATGGATTTTTGGAATGTTGGTATTGAGATGTTTTTTCTGTTTCTTTGTTTTGTTTTGAGTTGATGATGGTTTTTGAGGTTTAAAATGTTGAAGTTTTGGATTTGGACAGTTTTTTTTTAAGGTTGTTGATTTTGTTGACAGTTTGAAGGTTTGTTTTGGTTATGGTTCTTGACAGGTTTTGTTGATGGTGTTTCTGGTTTGAACAGTTTGAAGGTTGTGTTCCAGTTTAAGATTTATGTTTTTTTTCTGTTGGGGCTTGACCACTGTATTTTGTTGGTTTTGTGAGTTAGAGATTTGACAGTTTTTGCTTGAAATCTTGCTATTTGCTGCAGGACTTGAGATTTGAGGGTGGATGCTGGGAGTTTTGGCTTTTGGTTATCTTTTTTATGTTAGTTTTGTTACAGGTTTGATGAGTTTGGTTGATAGTGGTATGCTTGGGATATTTGGCTTTGTTGTTTGACAGTTAGGGGGTTTTGGTTTGTATGTTTTGACAGCTTTGATGCTTTTGACAGTTCTTGGACTTTTAGTTTGAAAATGGTTTGAGGTTTTTTTAGGCTTTTTTGGACTTTGATAAGTTTTTCGATCCCCCCTTCTGCTTGAGAGTTTCACTGTTATATTGATGTTGCTTTGGTTGAATTCTTATTCAAAAAGGGGGGGGGGGGACAAAGAAATTGAATATTTTGCTATGTTGTTCCTTTGGCTTTTTTATGGTAGTTTTGTTTTCTAGCAGCTTCTATGCAATTGTGACAGTCAAGGCAGCAGGGTTGTGCATCCCTAGGTGACTTCTTTCCTCTCTTCTCTCTCAATGACCCTAAGAGTCAATTTCTCTTTTGCCTTTTTCTAAAAAGTTTGCAATAAAAATGGAAAATGATGAATTGGCTTATTGAACAAGCCTCTTGCTTGTTTGACTTAGTTTATCATATTGCTACACTTTTGTTTCCTGCCTTCTTTAGCTTATGCTGTTTGTTGTTGGCTTTTTGTCCAATTTTGTTTGGCTCAGTTTGCTGCATTTGTTTGATGATGCGTTGTTGTTTGCAATATTGTTGCCCAGTTTGCACTGCTGTTTGGGCATTTGGCTGCTGTTTGGGCAGCCTTGTTGCATTTGTTCTTGTTTGGATAGCTTTGCTTGCATTTCTTGTTTGGATAGCTTGCTTGCATTTCTTATTTCTTCTTTTTGTGAACCAAGAAGAATAATTCTCTTATGATTTGCAAATAGAGAGAATAAAAATGTGATGAATTAAAAATAGCCTTCTGATTCCAAATTGCAAACTTTAATGATGAACACTTTTTCTTTTGAAAATTCTTGCTCATGTCCAATTAATTTGTACTAACTTTTTCTTTCTTTCATTTTCATGTGAGCACAATAGAGAGGGAAAAGCATGGAAGGCAAGAACCATAGGGCAAGCAAGGAAGGTCTTTGGAGATAGCAAAAGAACATCAGTCAAACTTAGGCATAGATTAGTTCTCTTAGGCCAATCAAGCATTTGAATTTTTCCTTGTATTTTAGAACAATCATTCTTGCATTGTATCCAATAGTTGTACTAATTCATTTTCAAATACGATAAGTTTTAAAACCTAAAGTATTTAAATAATAAATTGTTTTATAACAATGTTTGAAATAAATGGAGAAAGTCTTATGAGATATTCTGGTGTTACTTGAAATCTTTTACTGTCAATAACTTGTAATTTTCTCTTTGCATCTTAACTAATTCTTAAAGATTCCCAATCAAGATAATTGAAACAAAATGCTCCAACCTGATAATTTAAATTCCAATGATTTTGTAATCTTGCAACTGCATTCCAAACAAACACGCACTGTCTATTCCATTTCCTAAACAAGAAAATGTTTTAGAAGACGCAAATCATCTGGTTAACCTTGAGAACAAACACTGTCTTTTCAGTAAACTTGAGAAAGCATGAAAACCTGTGAAAGCCAATTTGATCTTTGAGAATTCATTTCTTTTGAGAATTGCAAGAAAAACCCTAATTGCTGGTTTACTGCCATAGAAGAAAATCTGTCTGATCGATTCCTAAGCCAATCTTGAATATCTGAGAAACCCTAGGTTTGTGTCTTCTATGAAAAATGGGAGGGCAAATTTTGGGGTACAACAGCTGCCCCTGTTCAATCTTCTTGAACCTGAAGAGTTAGATTGGCGAGTTTTGCCATTCGTGACTCGAAGGTGAAAGATGATTGGACACTAGAGTGCCCATAAATTTGCACTCGTCAAAATGTAGTTGAGGAAATGGGCTTAAAGATTCCATTTGGAGAGTATGTTAGAATCTTGTTGGAGATGGGCTTGTAGATGCCATCCAAGAATGTTCGGTTGTAAATCGACAGAATAAGCATCAGAATGGTGTCCGTATTTGGAACGTATATGAACTGTATTTATCCTTGAATCTGAATAAGTGACAGAATGACTTTCGTGTCTGGAGTGTATTTGTACTGTATCTGTAGGATGAAACTGAATAAGCGACAGAATGGCTTCCGTGTCTGGAGCATATCTGAACTGTATCTGAAGTTGAGATCTGAATGAGTGACAGAATGACTTCCATGTCTGGAGCGTATATGGACTGTATCTTGAAATTAAGATCCGAATGAGTAACGGAATGACTTCCGTGTCTGGAGTGTATCTGTACTGTATCTGAAATTAAAATCCAAATGAGTAACGAAATGACTTCCGTGTCTGGAGTGTATATGTACTGTATCTTGAAATTAAGATCTGAATGAGTAACAGAATGACTTCCGTGTCTGGAGTGTATATGAACTGTATCTTGAAATTGAAATCTGAATGAGTAACAGAATGACTTCTGTGTCTGGAGTGTATTTGTACTGTATCTTGAAATTAAGTCTGAATGAGTAACAGAATGACTTCCGTGTCTGGAGTGTATCTGTACTGTATCTTGAAATTGAAATCTGAATGAGTAACAAAATGACTTCCGTGTCTGGAGTGTATCTGTACTGTATCTGAAATCTGGGATCTGAATGAGTAACAGAATGACTTCCGTGTCTAGAGTGTATCTGTACTGTATCTTGAAATTGAAATCTGAATGAATAACAGAATGACTTCCGTGTCTGGAGTGTATCTGTACTGTATCTGAAATCTTTAAATACTTGTTAAAGATAGTTGTTAATCTTATCCTGTTGAGGGTAAAATGTTAGATGAAACACAAAGTTATATTTCATGAAATGTATGATGAAATAAATGTGTTTTATCCATGTTTATGATATATGAATGTAATGTATGCGCATGTAAGCTGATTCACTGTATTGCTGAGGAAAGTAAATCCTTGACTGCTGTCGGGGAAAATAAATCCTTGACCGCTTAGGATTCCATTGTGAGGGTAATGCCATATACTTCTTGAGGAATCTGCTTGGGGAATCCAGAGAATTTTACTGACTTTTACCGGGGATTACTGACGGGAGCCTTTGTTCTGTCGAGAAGTAATAAAAACTCTGTGGGGGGGAAGTTTATCCTGTAATGAAAACTCTGTGTGGAAAAGCTTATTCCGCTGGGGAGTTCAGGAGTTTGGGTTGTATGCCAATCTACTGGGAGTTACCCTAGGTTGGGGAGAAACAAAAGTTAACTGTTATCTGGTTGATTTTCAAGCTTCAAGACAACTTGCTGGGGAAACCCGGAGAATTTGGATGATTTCCGCTGTGGGTTGATAGTTCGAAGTTTCAGCTCCACTGGGGATTGGCGGTTGGTAGTCTCAGCTCCACTGGGGATCTGTAGTTCAAAGTTTTGGCTCCGTTGGGGATCTTAATGACGTGCTATAGGGATTGTTCATGGAATATCCTAAAGACATTTTCCTAATCTTTCTACCTGTCAATAATTGTTCTTTTTCATCATGTTTATTTGTAAATAGTAATTATGTTCAAATGCATATATTCATTAATGAATCATTGGACGTTTTTGCAAATAAAACACAAGTATAAAGAAAAAGGCAAATAGTTTTCTGTACTTTGAAAGAGATATCTTTGTATTTACTTTGAATAAGTGTTTTGTACAAAGGAGACAGACATCCTAATAAGAGGATGGCGTCATAAAAAATGAGAAACTTTTATACAAAGAAAGATGGCTAAGTGTAAAAATCCCATGGGATTCCCATTCTTCTATAGCCTTCGTAACTCTGAATATCTTAGCCATTCGTTGCTTCGTCCGAAGATGATTGGATTGATCAGAAGCTCCAGGTTTGTCTGTGAAGAGATTGTCCTTAAAGTGATCCGACGAGACATAGTCATATGCTTTAATTCCCTAACTTTTTCCTGGACCACCCTTTCGGGTTTTTAGTCCACAGGGAAACCCTTTTTTGCCCAAGTTTCCCTCTCGGGTTTTCAACTTGCCGGGTGTACAGATTTCTTTTTTATCCCTAATTTTTTCCCGAACCTTTTGGTTCGCCGGGATGCCCTTGTTTTGCCTAGGTGTGTCAACCTAGCGAGTCTCTTATGCGTAGTATCTTTTGACTATGTCTGCGTTCACAGGGTGTGTTAGATCGTCGCCGTCCGTGGTGGTTAAAATCATTGCCCCACCAGAAAAGATGTTCTTGATTACAAATGGTCCTTCATAGGTAGGAGTCCATTTTCCCTTGGGATCACTTTGTAGCAAGATGATGCGCTTGATCACAAGATCTCCAACTTGATACGCTTGGCGTCTGACTTTCTTGTTGAAAGCTTTGATCATCCGTTTTTGATACGTGTGACCGTGGAAAATAGCAGTAAGTCTCTTTTCGTCAATTAAATTCAACTGATCAAGTCAGGTTTGGATCCAATCGTCTTCACTCAAACCAGCATCTTTCATGATTCTCAAAGAGGGAATCTGAACCTCGATAGGTAAAACAGCTTCCATGCCATATACCAAGGAATAGGGTGTTGCCCCAGTTGATGTACGAGCCGTGGTACGGTACCCGTGGAGAGCAAACGGTAGCATCTCATGCTAGTCCTTGTAGGTGACTGTCATTTTTTGTATGATCTTTTTGATATTTTTGTTAGCAGCTTCGACAACACCATTCATCTTTGGCCGATAGGGAGATGAATTGTGATGTTGAATCTTGAACTGCTCGCACAAGGTAGTGATCATAGTATTGTTAAGGTTTGTACCGTTATCAGTGATGATCCTTTCGGGGATACCGTACCGACAGATAAGGTTCTGCTTGATGAAGCGGGCAACAACATTCTTAGTGACGGATGCGAAGGAAGCTGCTTCGACCCACTTTGTGAAGTAATCAATGGCCACCAGAATGAAGCGGTGTCCATTGGATGTTGTAGGCTTGATCTCTCCAATCATATTGATTCCCCCACATAGCGAAGGGCCAAGGAGATGTTAAGACATTTAGAGGAACCAGAGGCACGTGCACCTTGTCTGCATAGATTTGACATTTATGGCAGGTTCGGGAATGTTGATAGCAGTCTGCTTCCATGGTAGACCAGTAGTAGCCTGCCCGTAGAATCTTCTTTGCCATCGTATGCCCGCTAGAGTAAGTGCCGAAGGTACCTTCATGCAATTCAGCCATAATCCTTTCAGCTTCAATCTTGTCCACACAACGAAGCAGAATAGAATCATGATTGCGCTTGTACAAGATGCCATTACTTAGGAAGAACTTAGCTGAGAATCTCCTTAAGAACTTTTTGTCATTAACTGAAGCTCCTTCAGGATATTCTTGAACCTCGAGATACCTTTTGACTTCGTGAAACCAAGGCTGGTCCACTACTTCTTCGGTATTAATCTCGTGACAGTGCGTTGGTTCGTCCATCCGTTCAATGGTGATTTGGGGAGCCTCGTTATCCCAATTAAGTTTAAACATGGATGACATTGTAGCTAGAGCATCTGCTAACTGATTTTCTTCTCGTGGGAAGTGCTCGAAGGTAATCTGCTCGAAATGTGGTAGCAACGTCAGAACATGTTCTTTGTAAGGGATGAGGTTTGGATGCTTGGTGTCCCACTCTCCTTTGATTTGACTGATAACCAAAGCTGAGTCCCCAAACACAACTAAAGATTTGATTCCCAAGTTTATGGCAGCCTTGAGTCCAAAGATGCATGCTTCATACTTTGCCATGTTGTTCATACAGTTGAAGCAAAGTCTGGTAGTGAAAGGAGTATGGCAACCTTCTGGAGATATGAGCATAGCGCCGATACCATTGCCAAGTGCATTTGAGGCCCCATCAAAGTACAGGGTCCATCGGGATCCTTGTTCAGGTCTGTCATATGGTCTAAAGTCTTCAACATTGTCCAATGTCATGATGTCTTCGTCAGGGAAGTCGAACTTCATGGATTGATAATCTTCTACAGCTTGATGGGCCAGATGATCGGATAGTACGCTACCCTTTATAGCTTTTTTGGGTCGTGTACTGTATATCATATTCCGTTAGGATCATTTTCCATCTAGCTATTCTTCCAGATAGAGCAGGCTTCTCAAAGATGTATTTTATCGGATCCATCTTAGATATCAGCAAAGTGATATGAGTCAACATGTACTGCCTTAGCCGGTGAGCAGCCCATACCAAAGCGCAGCAAGTCTTCTCGAGCAGTGAATATCTTGTTTCACAGTCGGTAAATTTTTTGCTAAGGTAATAAATGGCATGCTCTTTTCGGCCAGACTCGTCATGCTGCCCCAGTATGCACCCCATTGAATTCTCTAGGACGGTCAGATACATGATTAGCGGTCTTCCCTCGACGGGTGGCATCAGGATAGGAGGTTCTAGCAAATACTCCTTGATTTTATCGAAAGAAACTTGACAGTCATCATTCCATCTAACTACCTGATCTTTCTTCAATAGCTTGAAGATTGGCTCACAGGTAGATGTTAGGTGAGAAATGAACCTAGCAATGTAGTTTACGCGTCCCAAGAAACCTCTGACCTCCTTCTCAGTGCGAGGAGCGAGCATTTCTTGTATAGCTTTGACTTTGGCAGGATCAACCTTGATGCCTTTGTTGCTGATAATGAAACCCAAGAGTTTACCGGATCAGACTCCGAATGTGCACTTGTTTGGATTCAATCTGAGCTTGTACTCCTTCAACCTGACAAATAACTTTTGCAAGTGATCAAGGTGTTCTTCTTCAGTTTGTGATCGGGATATCATGTCATCTACGTAGACCTCTATCTCATGATGTATCATATCATGAAACAAAGCTACCATGGCGCGTTGATAGGTTGCCCCGGCATTCTTCAGTCCGAATGGCATTACTTTGTAGCAGAATGTTCCCCACTGTGTGACAAAATTAGTTTTCTCCATGTCTTCAGGTGCCATTTTGATCTGGTTGTAGCCTGAGAATCCGTCCATGAAAGAAAATACTTTGTGTTGAGTTGTGTTGTCAACCAGGATGTCGATGTGTGGAAGTGGAAAGTCGTCTTTAGGGCTGGCCCTATTTAAATCTCTATAATCCACGCACATTCTCACTTTGTCGTCTTTCTTAGGCACAGGCACAATGTTAGCAACCCATTGAGGGTAGGAAGTAACAGCCAGAAATCCAGCATTGAACTGCTTCATAACTTCTGCTTTGATCTTCTCTGACATGTCAGGTCTCATGTGGCGGACCTTTTGCTTCACTGGTGGACAGTCTTCTCTAGTGGGTAGACGGTGTACCACAATGTCTGTATCAAGTCCCGACATGTCTTCGTATGACCAGGCAAAGATCTCAACATACTCATGCAACAGCTGAACTAGGCGCTCCTTGACACTCGGCTCTAGATTGGCACCTATCTTGATTTCCTTTCAGTCTTCCTCAGTACCCAAGTTGATTGTATCCAACTTCTCCTCGTGAGGCAGAATAGCCCTTTCCTCTTGTTGTATAAGTCTAGCCAATTCCCCTGGCACCTCACAATCTTCCTCACCTTCATATTCGGCTTGGTAGACCAGATCTTCAGAGTCACTGAAGGTTATAGCAGTATCGTTACCCATGGAATCTGGAATGGAAGAGTACATGCATTTGTGAGATTGGGTGTGTGTAAGGGTATAGCCATCTTAAAATAAATAAAATTTAAAAAGAAAGACAATGAACACAAAAGTTTGTATGAAAAACGTCCATGATTCATTGAAATGACATATGAAGATGAAATAAGAACCCTTACAAATGGACCATTGTGCCTCGGGTAAGACACAAGGTTGAAAAAGTACGAATTGTTTGTGAATTATTACAGATCCAACAGAAATGGAACAGATAAATTACTGTGGTATGAAAGTAATCGGAACAAAGTCTTTTGCTTCCCAGTTGCACATTCCTCCGCTGACAGTAGGAAATATCCAGTCTTCCAAGCTGCCTTTCTCTTTGCTATCTTCCAGAGCATTGACTCCTTGGTGACTGATCTTCACAGGTGGCCCTCCGGCGCGGGCGCGGCACACGTCCTTCTGAGCAGTTGAGGTGAACCCCAAACCGAACTTGTCTGATTTATGGGGAAAGTCTGGAAGCTTCCCCCAGATTGTGTTTCCTCCCTCTTCGACCACTGCCTTTGCATCCTTGAGAGATGACATCCGAGGCGGATGTCTGGTAGTCGTGGGTACAGAGGACACTATCTTGGTCGCCGCTATCTCCTGAGCTACCTCTTCAAAATGCTGAAAAGGAGTTTCGATGAATTCGCCATCCAATTCTACATAACGGAAAGAATTCAGATGACTGATCATGTATTCCTCTTCACCATGAACGGTTATGATTTTCCCCTGGACATGGTACTTGAGCATTTGATGCAGAGTGGAAGTGACAGCTCCAGCATGGTGGATCCAAGGTCTTCCCAACAGGCAAGAGTAAGAAGGATGGATGCCCATCACATAGAATGTGGAGTTGAAGGTTTCAGTTCCCACCTTAATCGGGATGTCCACCTCTCCATGGACCATCCTTTTAGAGCCATCAAAGGCTCTGACAATTATATTGTTGGGTTTCAGAGTTTGGCCTTCATAATCCAGTCTATCCAAGGCTTTCTTCGGCAAGACGTTTAAAGATGAACCAGTGTCTACCAGTACGTGTGCTAGGGTTGTCCCTCTGCATTCCACCGAGACATGCAAAGCATCATTATGTTTTCTCCCCTTCGAAGTTAAATCTGCATCGGAGAATCCTAGACCATTGTCAGTTGTTAAACTAGCCACACATTCTTGGAACTGATCAGCGGAGGTTTCTTGTGGCACGTGGGCCGTCTTCAAAAATCTTATCAGAGCCTTAGCATGAGCTTCTGAACAAAGCAATAGGGCCAACATGGAGATCTTTGAGGGGGTTTGCCCCAACTGTTCCACCACATCATAATCGCTTTTCTTGATCATTTTCAAAATTTCCTCCATTTCTTTTTGAGAGGTTTCAGGGATGATTAACGACTGAGCCCTCGTCTTGACGGCCTTTTGTTGGATCCATTTTCCTCGAACATCAGTAACAGCAGAGGGGATAACCACGGGGTTGTAATTTCTTCAAGGATTGGTGTATTGGCAGATATGTTTACTGGTATCGAGATAACCTTAAGAGCAACTGAGGGTCCAAAAATTGCCTTTGGAGGGGAAATCTTTGGAGAAAAGATTCTTCCACTATGGGTAACTTTGCTTGTTCTGGCAATTTTATTGATGTCGGAATTGTCTTCTTCAGAAATCTCTTCCTCGACAGTCTGTTCAATTTGTTTGACACCATGGTAGTAGATTTCTCCACCATAGTTCCATGGTACTGATTTCTCGGACTTGTACGGGACTGGCCCGGGCATGGTTATCTTCAAAGGTGCAGCCTTCAGAGCGGATGTAATCCTAACAAGTCTTTTAGGGACCTTAGAAGGATTGGCGGATATGGTTATTATTGAAACATCGTTAACAGGAGTTGATAAGACAGGAGTCTTCTCAAATAGGATTTCTTGGTTATCAATTAGGCGTTGGATGCCTATCTTCAACAATGGACAGTGGGTTAATGAGGATGAACAAAGGTGACAATCTTCTTCACAACCCAGGAAAATCCCAGCCTTCAACAAATTTAACTTGATTATAGGGAGAGGAGTTATCAAATCATCTACAGTAGCAACAAACAGATCCTTCTCAACAGCATGGGCGTTGTGTCCGTGCCTTGGCATTGGAGCAGAGATAACATTGGGTTTTTCAGGTGCTTCGAATTCAACTTCTTTAGCATCTATCAAATCCTGAATTTTATTCTTCAGGGCTTAACAATTGTCAGTGTCGTGCCCTGGGCTCTCCGAATGGTAAGCGCACCTGGCGTTCAGATGGTAATATGGAGAAGCAGTGTTAGGATTTTTAGGGGCCTCTTTCAGCATGGCCAAATTTAACTTCGGAAGATATGGTAGGACTTGAGCAAGAGTCATGTTTATCTTGGTTAATTGTCGTACAGGCCTTTCCACCCTTTGTTGGTTGTTTCTAGGCTGATCATTCCTCGGCTGATTGTTTCTTGACTGGTCTGATGCAGTCTTTTGAATCATGACGGCCCCCACCGCTGGTCGGCGCTCAACTCTTCCTTGACCCCTCTGAGAGTAGACAGCTGATACTTCCTTCTTTCCCGTGAAAGGTTTTCTGATGGCAGCAGAAGTAGATGCATCTTTTTAATTTTCCCGCTTTTTATACCGGCCTCCACTCTTTTTCCGGTTAGAATCAAATCAGTGAACCCAGCGGACGAACTTCCAATCAGGTGATTGAAGAAAGGACCTGACAGGGTACCCAGGAACATGTCCACTAGCTCTCTTTCTTACAATGGTGGTTTCACCCTTCCGGCTAAGTCCCTCCACTTTTGGGCGTAGTCTTTAAAGCCCTCATTGGTAGCCATGGCCATACTCTGTAGCTGAGTATGGGTTGGAGCCAAGTCGGCATTGTATTGATATTGTTTATAGAAGGCGGCTTGCAAGTCTTCCCAATTATGGACATCAGACCTCTCCAACTAGTAGAACCAATCCAGCTGCGTCCCCGATAAACTGTCCTGGAAAAAGTGAACCCATAAGTCTTTGTCAGAAGAATGCGGTTGAATTTTCCTGACATAAGATCATAGGTGCATCTTGGGACAAGACACCCCATCGTATTTGGAAAACAATGGCACTTTAAATTTAGGAGGGATTACAATTCCAGAAACCAACCCTAACTCCTCAAAGTCCAGCCCCGGTACTCTCTGAACTTCCATAGTAGCTAGACGCTCTTCCAAGTTCTTGTATTTGTCATCAGTTAGAGGGTACTGTTGTTCGGAGTAGTCCTCATCTTCCTCTTCTTCAGCTTCAGAATCAGATGGCATTGTCGTTCCCTTTCCTTTTTCTTCCCCCTCTTTAGATATTGATGGGAATTCCAAAGTCCGTCTGGCTTGTCCTTCAAACCTTCTGCCCATGACAACCACACCGGCTCGCTTCTTCTTCTTTTTCTCTTTCTCTTTCTCTAGCAGAGTCTTGAGCTCCTCCTGCCCCTTGGCTAAGGTCAAGAGTAGCTGTTGAAATTGTGAATTTTGAGCTTGTAAGTCTTTGACCGTTTGTTCTAGATCCATCTTGCTGAAATAAACAGCAGAGAGATGAGGAAACTTGGTGTGAAGACCTGTTTATGCATATGATGAATGAAGATGCGATATGCAAATGATTTCAAGGAAACTTAGAAGATTTAAATTTGTTCAAACCAAAAAGAACACACGTCATATTAAATAAAACCAAGTTTGAATACATCATGCCTCCTCGGGCTTACAAAGAAAGAAACTGAAATACAACAAAATTCCCAAGATAAAAAGACCGAACGCATCCTTTTTGGAGCAATGTAGGTATTCAGATTCTTCTCTTCATGAAGCAGTTTGGTGAGCTCCAGAACCTTCTTCTCACTTGCATAGTATTGGGTTTCAAAGGTGTCTCGCTCTTCCTTCAACTGAATCCAAGCTTTCTGCAGGTCTTCGAGAGAGGTAGGCATGTTCGGATGAAGAACGGTGTATGGAACGTCTCCTTCAATAACAGGCTCAATGATGACAGGAAGGATGGAAGGGTAAGGCATTAAGAGACTCTGGGCACGAGCCTGTACCCACTTAAGGTAAGGCTCGAGAGGAATAGAGTTTTTATGTCCCAAAGTCCTACTGTCCACTTTGTTCACCATTCCCTAAGCACGTGTAAACCTCTGGTGGTAACCTTGGTCTTCTTTGTCGTAGTCAAACACCATACCCCGGATGAGCATCTTATGAGGGCCATCTCTTCGGGAATACCCAAACTGCCAAAGAGCTAAACACGGGTTGTAGGTGATACCTCCCCTAATACCTAGAAGTGGTACGTTAGGGAACTCCCCACAGCGGTCAATAATAGAGATATCTTCCAAAGATCTTGAGCACCAACGGATATCAGAGTGAGTGAGAGACATCATCCTTTGAGACCAAGTCAATCTTTGCTCGTTCTTCAATGCTGACTAAGGCAGGTGTTAAGTGAACCACTTAGTGAGTAGGGGTATACAACACAAAAGGGTACCTTTTTTCTTCATGGTACGGGTATGAAGACAATGAAAGATGTCTCCTAGCAAGGTGGGTATAGGGTTGCGAGAGAGAAATACTTTGATGGCATTAATGTCTATGAATTGGTCCGAGTTAGGAAACAGAACCAAACCATAAATGAGGAGAGCTAGCACTTCTTTGAAAGCTTGGAAATCTATGTCATCCCAGAATGAACGAGCTTTTTCCAACAGAAACTTAGCTAAAAATCCTTTAACCCCACTTCTTGTCTCCTAATTGGCTGTGACGTTGGCCCTCTTCATATGTAAAGCTTCGGTGATGACTTTAGGTTTTGGAATCCCTTCTATACCGGTGAACGGTATCTGATTAAGCACGGGCACCCCTAAGAGCAGAGAGAACTCTTCCAATGTTGGTACCAACTGATAGTCCGGAAAAGTGAAACAATGATGTACGGGATCAAAGAATTGGAATAGTACACACATTATATCTTCTTGGAAGTTGGATGTAGCCCAACTGAGAAGTCAACCATACTTCTTGGTAAAAGGAGAATCCCTTGGCACTCTTGAGGCTAGCTCTTGAAGTTGAGGATGTGCTTTTACAAAACTGATTCAGATCGTGTTTCTTCAGAGAGAATTCATGTCCTACAAAACAAAAACAAAGATAAATTTCTAAATCCTTGAAATGGTTAGTGAGCATGCATATGATGTTGATGATGTTTATGATGTTTATGTACAAGCACACATATATACACACAACAAATAGATCCTTATGTTTCAGGCTTGCATGAGTTTGTAGGTAAGTACCCTCTTGAAGTTTTAGTTGGCTCAACCTGTCCTAGAAATAATGATCGGGTTCTAAAGGATCTCAATATCACCGACCTTTCTTTTAGGAATTGTCTCAGCTCAATCAATCTTTTCTTGCGGCCGAGATATCCCAAAAGTCTAGCCTCAATGAGTGTAGTATTGAGTGTCAACTAATTTTTGGCTTTACACCGAAACCGGTTACCTCACTACGTCCTAATGGCCAAGTTTGTTCAATTAGGGTTCTAAGGTTAATTAGTGCTTCACGACGCCACTCAGCAGCCCCGTATTCTCCTCGATTCACCATGAGGGATACTGGTACCCACAAATGTGTCACACTAACATAACCATTGTTTCAACCATATCAGTCTATGCCGTACAGTCTCCACAATCTATTATTATTTACCTAAAAAGGTGCCCCAAATCTGGGTGGAGGATCAAAGCAAGCCCAATACAAAGAACTGAATATAAAGCATACCAATCAAATAATGAAAGCGAGTAAAGGTGATCTAACCCTAAGGTAACCCCACTTTTTATTTTGTCCCTATCAGAGTCGTCAGTTCTGTGATACGGTGGGAGAACTGACTTGAAGTTTTTCATTTCGTTCGCACTTGTGCGGTTAGCAAGATTCGCCACCGTCTTTTCTTTTATCCAAAAGGAAAGGTAAAAAAGCACAGGAAAGACCTTTCGAGAATTTTCTCGGGTTCGGGGGGTAGATTATGAAAAGGGAAGGTATTAGCACCCTTTTCATCCATGGTCTTCCATGGGCTCTTAGTTACTCGTTTAGATCACTTGATTTCATTTAATTGTGTGTTTGTGGTGTGGGCTTTGAAAGTATTTTGAAAAAATCTCTTTGTAATGGTTCTCGTCTCTATAAGAATGTATACAAAGTTTTGTTTCAAAAAGTGGTTCAAAGATGTGTTTGTGAATCGTGTTTCGAAAAGTGTTTTGAAAAGAGGTTTTGCAATGGTTCTCGTCTCTATAAGAACGTATAGAAAATGTTTTGTCTTTTGAAAATGTTTTGAAATGGAGGTGTAGGTGTAAAGAGTTTTTGTCGTGAGCAAGCGAGTAACTAAGAGCGAATCTATCTACTCGAAAGGTCTTAAGTTGTTCTTTTCTTCCTCCTTTTAATGGTGCTATCTTACCATTGATTTCGTAAGAAGCCCCGCCATTGGATGTGAAGGGACAAGAGCGGGTCAATTTTACAATCATTGAAGGCAACTTGTGAGACGCTTTAGCAATTTTTGTAAGGGACGAGATCGTTTTAATCGAAGGCAACATCGAGGGTCATCGAGGGTCATCGAGGGGCTACGATCTTTTTTTATCGAAGGGTCATTGCTAGAGTGTCTCATATTCGAGGGACATGATTGTATTTCCGAGGCAACGAGTGAGGTTACCCTAGAGGTGCGTGTGTGAGAAAGTGTGTCGGTTTCAAGTTATTTATTCTTGGATTAGGTCATCTAGCGATTGATTTTTGAATCTTGCCATACACGCCTAATTACTATACAGTATATAGAAAGCAATAAATTATGGGAATTGAAATTCTAAGCTATTACAGAATGTTCGGGAATGGGGGTACAATTGTTACAAATGGGGATGAATCAAATGAAAATAGAAATGTCCAAATATCAAACAATACAACCAAATCGAATTTTTGTGCGATTTAATATAAAGTTATGACAATTTATGAAAATAAAATCAACAAAGTATGAAATGAGTATTTACTTGAAAAGAGAATAATAAAACCTATTCTAAAAAAATGATTAAATTAAAATCTTTATTATTATTATTTGTATTCTTATTAATTATGTGAATAAATTTAAAGAAAGAAAACAAGCTAAGTTAATTTTTTTGATGTTTGTATTAAATGTAAAAAATTAATAAAGATAAGTTATAAAAAAAGAAAATGATAAAAAATTAATTTTCAAGACTTAAATCAAATGTATAAAAAGGTATTCTATGTTTTAATTAGTAATTTTATTATCAAAAAAAGAAACAAATTAAATAAAAAAAAGTAACAAATGGGCTTAAGAGAGTTTTTTAAGGATAAGGCCCAAAGAAAAGGATGTCATTATTGTTAGCAAAATGAGCCAGGGGGGGGGGGGGGGGGGGGGGGTGTACCCAGAAAACGCGCTTGGGCTTTAAGGGTTTGTAAATGAAACAGGCCCAATGTTTAAACTGCATTAGTTTGTTTGATTAAGGGTGGAAACACAATTAGGGTTCTTGGAACCCCTTTGTGTTTCACAGCGGCGCTGCTCTCATCGTCTCTTTCGCTCCTCTCTTGTTCATCCTTCTCACTAAACGCCCCTATTCCTCTTTGCGAACGAAATCACTCTTGGCCTCTCTAACTCATCCCGATTTGCGCCTTTTTTTGGAAACCCTAAGTTCTGATTTATGCCTAAAATGTTCGAATCTAGCTTATCTGATCTTCCCCCCCCCCCCCCCCCCAAATTTCTGTTGCCGGAGCGCTCTCTCTCACCTCCTAACCAAGCTCTAATTATTTTCTTTGAAAAGGGTGAGATTCTGTTTCATTTAAAGCTTAACAGTTTCATTGGTTTTTTTTGTCTTGTTCTTGTTTTTTTGTTAATCGGACTTGCTATTCATTGAGATTCATGAAATAGGTTATAAGGAAGGTGAAGAAGCCATACCTATTTGGGAATTTTATGTGAAATGGAAGGGAATGGTGAGACTGAGGGTGACGCTCCATGGCGGCGGGATTTGCGAGGGGGAAGAAATGAAGATTGAAGGCGCGCTTCTGGTAACCTTCTTCTGTTTTCTGTGCTTTGAATGATGATGATGTTGTGCTTCTGGATTTTGTGATTTTTGTGAGTTTACTACTGTTTTGTGAATTTGAAAATGATTCTAGGTTTTTTGGGATGGAGTTACTGTGTTTTGAGTTACAGGTTGTTTGTTGCAATCCTGTTTTTGGTTATGGATTTTTGGAATGTTGGTATTGAGATTTTTTTTCTGTTTCTTTGTTTTGTTTTGAGTTGATGATGGTTTTTGAGGTTTAAAATGTTGAAGTTTTGGATTTGGACCATTTTTTTAAGGTTGTTGATTTTGTTGACAGTTTGAAGGTTTGTTTTGGTTATGGTTCTTGACAGGTTTTGTTGATGGTGTTTCTGGTTTAAACAGTTTGAAGGTTGTGTTTCAGTTTGAGATTTATGTTTTTTCTGTTGGGGCTTTACCACTGTATTTTGTTGGTTTTGTGAGTTGGAGATTTGACAGTTTTGGCTTGAAATCTTGCTATTTGCTACAGGACTTGAGATTTGAGGGTGGATGCTGGGAGTTTTGGCTTTTGGTTATGTTTTTTATGTTAGTTTTATTACATGTTTGATGAGTTTGGTTGATAGTGGTATGCTTAGTATATTTGGCTTTTGTTGTTTGACAGTTTGTGGGTTTTGGTTTGTATGTTTTGACAGTTTTGATGCTTTTGACAGTTCTTGGACTTTTTAGTTTGAAAATGGTTTGAGGTTTTTTGAGGCTTTTTTGTACTTTGATAGTTTGATAAGTTTTTCGATCCCCCCTTCTGCTTGAGAGTTTCACTCTTATATTGATGTTGCTTTGGTTGAATTCTTATTCAAAAAAGGGGGGGGGGAACAAAGAAATTGAATATTTTGCTATGTTGTTCCTTTGGCTTTTTGATGGCAGTTTTGTTTTCTAGCAGCTTCTATGCAATTGTGACAGTCAAGGCAGCAGGGATGTGCATCCCTAGGTGACTTCTTTCCTCTCTTCTCTCTCAATGACCCTAAGAGCCAATTGCTCTTTTTCCTTTTTCTGAAAAGTTTGCAATAAAAATGGAAAATGATTTATTGGCTTATTGAACAAGCCTCTTGCTTGTTTGACTTAGTTTATCATATTGCTACACTTTTGTTTGCTGCCTGCTCTAGCTTATGTTGTTTGTTGTTGGCTTTTTGTCTAATTTTGTTTGGCTCAGTTTGCTGCATTTGTTTGGTGATGCGCTGTTGTTTGCAATATTGTTGCCCAGTTTGCGCTGTTGGTTGGGCATTTGGTTGCTGTTTGGGCAGCCTTGTTGCATTTGTTCTTGTTTGGATAGCTTTGCTTGCATTTCTTGTTTGGATAGCTTGCTTGCATTTCTTATTTCTTCTTTTTGTGAACCAAGAAGAATAATTCCCTTGTGATTTTCAAATAGAGAAAATAAAAATGTAATGAATTAAAAATAGCCTTCTGATTCCAAATTGCAAACTTTAATGATGAACACTTTTCTTTTGAAAATTCTTTCTCATGTCCAATTAATTTGTACTAACTTTTTCTTTCTTTCATTTTCATGTGAGCACAGTGGAGAGAGCAAATCATGGAAGGCAAGAACCATAGGGCAAGCAAGGAAGGTCTTTGGAGATAGCAAAAGAACTTCAGTCAAACTTAGGCATAGACTAGTTCTCTTAGGCCAATCAAGCATTTGAATTTTTCCTTGTATTTTAGAACAATCATTCTTGCATTGTATCCAATAGTTGTACTAATTTATTTTCAAATACGATAAGTTCTAAAACCTAAAGTATTTAAATAATAAATTATTTTGTAACAACGTTTGAAATAAATGGAGAAAGTCTTATGAGATATTCTAGTGTTACTTGAAATCTTTTACTGTCAATAACTTGTAATTTTCTCTTCGCATCTTAACTGATTCTTAAAGATTCCCAGTCAAGATAATTGAAACAAAATGCTCCAACCTGATAATTTAAATTCCAATAATTCTTTAATCTTGCAATTGCATTCCAAACAAACACGCACTGTCTATTCCATTTCCTAAACAAGCAAATGTTTTAGAAGACACAAATCATCTGGTTAACCTTGAGAACAAACATTGTCTTTTCAGTAAATTTGAGAAAGCATGAAAACCTGTGAAAGCCAATTGGATCTTTGAGAATTCATTTCTTTTGAGAATTCATTTCTTTTGAGAATTGCAAGAAAAACCCTAATTGCTGGTTTACTGCCACAGAAGAAAATCTGTCTGATCGATTCCTGAGCCAATCTTGAATATCTGAGAAACCCTAGGGTTGTGTCTTCTATTAAAAATGGGAGGGAAAATTTTGGGGTACAACAATATGTATTATATATGTATGCAATGTTTTCAAGGATCTCGCGGGGTAAACAAGAAAATGTCAGAAGTTGAATTTTGCAGCTATGATTTAAGAACTTTGTATTATTGAGAGTCCTTCTAAGAGAGTCAAGCTCACCATATCAAGTGGGTCATAGCCCCTGACTCAAGTTGTTGAGTTTTGATCTTCTGACGACATTGGCTAGAGGAAAATAAATCCCCTTGCCCCTTGCTAGACGTTTGGTTCATCATAACCTGCACCACAGGCCCTTGAGATCCTTGAAATGGTTAAGGAAATGTTATGGTATGATGTTATGATGTGTATGCTATGCGCTAAGAAAAAGTGCAAGGTGATAAAGACAAATGAGTCTAAGAAGTCCAGGTTACTGGATAATGACTGCGAACAAATCTTGCAAGGAAATGATATTGTTAGATAATAAAACCCTGCAAGTAGTTCAATTTGAAAGAAAACAAGTCACACAAGCAGTCTTAGGTTTAGGCTTGCATGGGTTTTAAGGTCATACCCTCTTGAAGATGGATTAGTTCAACCTGTCCTATAAATAGTAACCGGGTTCTAAAGGGATCTCAATATCACTGATCTTTCCCCCAGCTTCATTCAATAGGTGATTGACTCGCAACCAAATAAAAATTAAGAGTCAAACCTCAATGAGTGTAGCATCGAGTACCTGTCGACCTTGGGCATACACCAAAGTCGACCATCTCGCTACGTCCTACTGGCCAAGTTGTGCAATTAAAGGTTCTAAGGTCAGTTGATGCTTTATGACACCACGCGGCGGCCCCGTACATATCCCTGATTGACTCAAGGGTTACGGGTACCAACCAAAGTGCCACATCAATTTAGCTACTGCTTCAACCGTGTCGGTATACCCTAACACAACTCCCTCACAGTTTATTGCTACTTACCTAAAAGGTGTTTCCCGATCCGGGTGTAGGATCAAATAACCCAAACAGTTCCCATAAATATAAAGCAAGCAAGACAATCAAGAGAAAGCAATTATATATAACCTAGATCCTAAGGTTTACCCCACTTTATATTTTATTCTGCAACAGAGTCGCAAGTTCTGTAATACGGTGGCAGAACCGACTGTTAATACTGGTTTGCTTTTTTTGTTTACAAAATGTCGCGGTAAGTAAGAGTCGCCACCGACTTTTATTTTATCCAATCAGGAAAAGGAAAAGGAAGAAAAAACCTTTTTCGAGATGTTTCTGAGTACGGGGGTAGATTATAGAAAGGGAAGGTGTTAGCATCCTTTCTATCTGTGGTTTTCCACAAGCTCTTAGGTACTTGCTCATTTTGAAAACTGCTTGTGTGTGCTTTGCTTTGAAAATTTTTGTTTTACTTCGTGTTAACCCTTGTTTCTGTCCTCAAGAATGTTACGAAGTTGTTCTTGAAAACTTTGTTTAGGAAAGTGTTGGTGTGAAAAAGTTTGTTTGTTTGAGCAAGTACTTAAGAGTTTTCTACCTACTCGGAAAAAAGGTTTGTTCGTTTTCCTTTTAGACAATGCTATCCCATTATTGAGAAATAGGTAGCATCGCAGTTGGATTTTTTTAGGGACATTCGAAGGGACGAAATGGTCTCTGAAGGCAACAAGTAAGGATACCTTATCATTTCGAAGGGACTATTGTCATAAGATCAATTCGTAGGCAACTCGAGGGACAAGTAGGTACTATGATCTTTATGACGACTTTGAATTGCGAGTCATGGCTAAGGTATCCCTACGTTCGATGGACACGACCATTATTTCCGAGGCAACCAAGTGAGGCAAACCCTAGGAGTGAGCATGTGCATGTGTTTGATTTCAGTTATTTAATCTTTGCACAATTAAGGTGATCTACTGTTTTAATTTTATTTGTCTTTTGCATGCAAAACTATTATCCATACATCTAGACAGTTCATAGTTGCGTAAATTAAAAGCGGGAAAGTAAATCTACGTTATTACAAGGCTTCAGGGAGGGGGTTACATGACCAAAAACCGGGGATTAAACAGTAAATAATATGCGGTAAACCCTAATTAAAAACTATTACAAACCCGAAGCAAATACAATAATTGGAAAATGAAATATTGCGCACGAGAATTAAGTACGGGAATCAAAGTTTAAATTCTAAAAATATAATCAATTAAAGAGAAAATATTTTTTTGTATTTTATTATTGAGAAAAATATTTGAAATCATAACCTAAATCTAATTACTTAAAGAAAAATATTTTTGTGTATTTTTTAGTGAGAAAACAATTTAATTGCAAATTAAACCTAATTCTATAATTAATTTTAAATAAAAAAAATCAAGTTAATCTAATTAAACTATTTTATTTTCAATAAAATTAATTTCAAGAAAAACCTAATTCTATATTTTTTATGATTTTTGATTTTTATGATTTTTTTTGTTGTAAAATGATTAAATAAATAAAACAAATAGAATGCTAAATAATATAAAAAAATAAGAAAAAAATAAAATTGGGCCTGATGTTGTTAGCAACTTAGGGGTGTGGAATGGAATTGTTAAGCCCAGAATATAGGCACATTTGCCCACATGGGGATTCAGTGCAATTGGCCTTCAGGAGGTCCACCATGCGCCTGCATGCTTGAGGCGTTAGATCTGGCCAGGACATGATCTGATGGCGTGGATTTGAGGATGCATGATGGCCCTTTTGAAGGTGAGGCTCGCTGGATCTGGGACAAAGAAATTGGAAAATATGAAAATGTGAGATTCTGGGATCGAACCCAAAACCCTTTACTTCACCGCCTGCGCGTTTGCCATCTGTGCTGGGATGGTTAGTTGTAAATATAATAACATAAATAAAATATAAAGGAAATAAAGTGGTCTTTCTCAAACGTGCGCGTGATTCAAATCACCCAATGGGATTCTGCCACCTAATTGTCTTCTTCCCCATAACTGTTGTTTTTGGCCCCACTTTTACCTACAGTCGTTTCTGTCACAAAAAGCTATAGTGACAGATTTTGTTCGTATCCATAAACCTGTAAAATTCAAAAACGCAACACAAGCAGAATAAATTCAAACCAAAGACATGGATCAATTGCAAATCATCTTCTAAGCATGATAGTATCCCTGATTTTGTCCAATTTTGCCTCTATATGGAATTCCCAATTTGGGACCTCAAAACCCTAACAATGGCATCGTGCCATTCCTGCACTTAAACTTCAATCAAACCAATCAAGAACATTGCAAATATGATAGCAAGCATGGATATATGATCAAAACATGTTTATGATGGATAAATTATTGAAAACGAATCTTGAAAAAAGATGCAAACCGTGGCACTGTGAGGCATGATTTCTGAAGGTTTTAAGGCTGAAGGACGATTGGATAGCTTCAAGAAATGTCCAGGAACAGATTGCTGGCCTTGGAATTACTGGAATCAGTCTATGGAGGAATATGTGATCAGCACCTTTTTTGACAAAAGATTGAAGTTGACCTCCTTGTTTTCATGATCCAAAAACTTCCCTTATGCTTTGGAAATGTTGTATATATCATAGAATGATTTAGGTCAACAAAAACTGATCATAACTTTGCAAATTATAGAGATTTGATTTCATTCTTTGCCTTGTATGATTTGTTTCCAAAATAGACCAAATTAAGATCTTTTCCAATCAATTAGCTCTTGCACGAATTTTTTATTTGCTAGTTGTTCATGGACTCATAATATGCTCAAAAAATTAAATCTTTGATTTTATTTGATTATTTTACTATTTAAATTGATTTATTTTGATTTAAATGGATAAAAAATCAAAATAAATAATAAAAATAATAAATTAATAGGTGGATAAGATCATGGATTGTGGGCCATCTTAGGAACAAGTTTCAAACAAGAAAACATGGGGCCATTTGGAAAAAAAGTCATTTTGATCAATATTGACTTCATGTAAATTTCCAAAAATTGGTCAATTTTGACAATTCATATCTCCCTCAATTTTAACCCTAATAGGGTGTTCTTGGACTTTTTAGAAAGCTTAGGATGTCCCCTAAACAACCCTTTTTGTTTCATCTCAATTGGATCTTTCATGTTCATGTAAGAAGCTTTGACCCAAAAGGTGTTTTTGTTGACTTTTCAAAAGGACCTATAATGTAGAAATTCATATCTTTTGATGAGTGCATATTTTGAACTTGTGGGATGAAGATGAGTTGTATGGAATTGCATCCTCTTCAAAATGAGCCTTGGATGTAAAATGTTTTATAAAGTATGAAGAAGTTATGCCTGGTCAAAGTTTGGTTGACTTTTCATGAGAAACCCTAATTTAGCAACTTTTAGGTTTTGATGAATTTTGGGCATTCCTTAAAGAATCATGATCAACCCTTGATCAAATGATGGATATCACTTCACAATGTTGATGTTGACCAAAAATCTTGAAGTTTGACTGTATGTGGGCCACAGTTGACTTTTGACCTAGTATAGTTAATTTTCAGGCATCTTAGCAATTGACTGAGCAAACTTCTTGTTCAAGGCCTGAAACTTGACATGGATGATCTTGAGAACATATTGGGACCATGGAAGGCATTTGGGACCTTTTGAGTTCACACACACTGATGAAAATGGAAACCCTAGTTTGAGGTACATTGCCTTAGGAGAGAGTTTGTCTGGTCAACTCTTGGGCATCCTTAAGCAAGTTGAGGACCTCAATGGGCATGTGTTGAGTAAGAATGAGAGGGAAAATTTTGGGGTACAACAGCTGCCCCTGTTAAATCTTCTTAAACCTGAGGTTGTAGATTGGTTGTCTGCCTTTCGTAATTTGAAGGTGGAAGATGATTGAACACTAGAGTGCCCAGAAATTTGCACTCGTCTGAGATGGTGCTGGACTGTGTAGGTAGTATCGGGAATGGGCTTATAGATGCCATTTAGAGGAGATGGCGGAAGGTCACTGGAGATGGGCTTAAAGATGCCATCCGGAAGATATGATGGAGAATCATCGGAGATGGGCTTAAAGATGCCATCTAGAGGATGTTGATTTCCTGAGATATTCCTTTGATGATAATTCTTATTCTTGTCGTTGAGGAGGAATGTTGGTCTCTGTCTTGGGAGAAATATATTTTTAGGAGCTTCAGTTGTCCGTTACTCTACTGGGGAATCATCTCTTAGTCGAGGAGATGAAAATGAACTGCTATCTGGTCGTGCTCCAGGCCTTACAGTGATTTGCTAAGGATAATAAGACCGACTGTTATCTGGTCGTGCTCCAGGTTTTACAGTGACTTACTGGGGAGATGAGATTAAACTTGTTATCTGGCCGTGCTCCAGGATTTGCAATCTCAAAAACTGTTATCTGGTCGTGCTCCAGGCTTCAAAAGGAGTTAAGTAGTTATCCAATCGCATCCGGGTTTCAACTTGAATTTAAGGCATACTAACATCTGGTCGTTTCCAGGCTTCAATAGTAATTGGCCGAGTAAACTTCTATCTGGTCGAATTCCAAGCTTCGCAGTACCTCATATTATTATCTAGTCGTGCTCCAGGTTTCACAGTGTCTCTTGCCGCTATCTGGTCGTGCTCCAGACTTCACAACGTCTTATACCGTTATCTGGTCGTGCTCCAGGCTTCAGTAATTTGGGGAAATTAAGCTTTTATTCGATCGATTTCCGGGCTTCATAGCTTGAATTTGAGATATACCACTATCTAGTCGATTCCAGGCTTCGTGGTATTTTGAACTGTTATCTGGTCATGTCCCAGGCTTCAGTAATTTGGAGAAATTAAGATATTACCCGGTCTATTTCTGGGCTTCATAGCTTAAATTTGAGATATACCATTATCTGGTCCATTCCAGGCTTCATAGTATTTTATACTGTTATCCGATCGTGTCCCAGGCTTCACAGTATGATGTATTGTTGGTTGACTATTATCCGGTCAGTTTCCAGGCTTCATAGCTTTTGAACTGGAATAGAAATCTTAGTATCGATTTGATTGAACCAGGGAAAGGTCTCGAGTTGCCTTCAACTGGGAGAGAAATCTTAGTATCGATTTGACTGAACCCGGGAGAGGTCTCAGATTAACTTTGACTAGCATATAAATCAGGGGAATCTTAGCGGAGATTCGGCTGACCCAGACGAAATTCTTAGAACATCTTCAACTAGAATAGAAACCTTAGTGTTGGTTTGACTGAACCAGAGAAAATCTTGAAAAGTGTTAGAGTATCTTCAACTGGAATAGAAACCTTGGTGTCGGTTTGACTGAACCAGAGAGAACTTGTGAGAACTTTAACTGGGAGAGAAATCTTAGTATCGATTTGACTGATCCCGGGAGAGGTCTCAGATTAACTTTGACTGGAATAGAAATCACGGGATTGTTAGCGGCAATTCGGCTGACCCAGACGAAAGTCTTAGAACATCTTCAACTAGAATAGAAACCTTAGTGTCGGTTTGACTGAACCAGTGAAAATATGATAGCAAGCATGGATATATGATCAAAACATGTTTATGATGGATAAATTATTGAAACGAATCTTGAAAAAAGATGCAAATCGTGGCACTGTGAGGTGTGATTTCTGAAGGTTTTAAGGCTGGAGGACGATTGGAATAGCTTCAAGAAATGTCCAGGAACGGATTGCTGGCCTTGGAATTACTGGAATCAGTCTATGGAGGAATATGTGATCAGCACTTTTTTTGACAAAAAATTGAAGTTGACCTCCTTGTTTTCACGACCCAAAAACCTCCCTTATGCTTTGGAAATGTTGTGTATATATCATAGAATGATTTAGGTCAACAAAAACTGATCATATCTTTGCAAATTATGGAGATTTGATTTCATTCTTTGCCTTATATGATTTGTTTCCAAAATAGACCAAATTAAGATATTTTCCAATCAATTAGCTCTTGCACGAATTTTTTGATTTGCTAGCTGTTCATGGACTCATAATATGCACATAAAATCAAATCTTTGATTTTATTTGATTATTCTACTATTTAAATTGATTTATTTTGATTTAAATGGGTAAAAAATAAAAATAAATAATAAAAATAATAAAATAATAGGTGGATAAGCTCAGGGGTCGTGGGCCATCTTAGGAACAAGTTTCAAACAAGAAAACATGGGCCCATTTGGAAAAAAAGTCATTTTGATCAATATTAACTTCATGCACATTTCCAAAAATTGGTCAATTTTGACAATACATATCTCCCTCAATTTTAACCTAAGAGGGTGTTCTTAGACTTTTTAGAAAGCTTAGGATGTCCCCTAAATAACAATTTTGGTTTCATATCAATTGGGTCTTCCATTTTCATGTAAGAAGCTTTGACCCAAAAGGTGTTTTTGTTGACTTTTCAAAAGGACCTATAATATAGAAATTCATATCTTTTGATGAGTGCATATTTTAAACTTGTGGGCTGAAGATGAGTTGTAGGGAATTTAATCCACTTCAAAATGAGCCTTAGATGGAAAATTTCTAATAAAGTATGAAGAAGTTATGCCTGGTCAAAGTTTGGTTGACTTTTCCTGAGAAACCCTAATTTAGTAACTTTTGGGTTTTGATGAATTTGGGGCATTCCTTGAGGAATCATGATCAACCCTTGATCAAATTATGGATATCACTTCACAATGTTGATGTTGACCAAACTCTTGAAGTTTGACTGTATATGGGCCACAGTTGACTTTTGACCTAGTCCAATTAATTTCCAGGCATCTAAGCAGTTGATTGAGCAAACTTCATGTGCAAGGCCTGAAACTTGACATGGATGATCTTGAGAACATATTGGGACCATGGAAGGAATTTGGGACCTTTGGAGGTCACACACCCTGATGAAAATGGAAACCCTAGTTTGAGGTACATTGCCTTATGAGAGAGTTTGTCTGGTCAATTCTTGGGCATCCTTGAGCAAGTTGAGGACCTCAATGGGAATGTGTTGAGTAAGAATGAGAGGGAAAATTTTGGGGTACAACACAAGTGATTGAAGAACGGGCTAGAAAGCGTACCAATAAATATATCCAACAACTCCCTATCAGACAAAGGGGGTTGGACTCTCCCTTCCAGATCTCTCCACTTCTGTGCATAGTCCTTGAAACCTTCGCTTGCACCCATGGACATACTCTGGAGTTGAGTACGGGTAGGAGAAAGGTCAGTGTTATATTGATACTGCTTATAAAAAGCAGTAGCCAAATCTTCCCAGTTGCGGACATTGATCCCCTCCAGTTGATAGAACCACTCAAGCTGAGTCCCGGACAGACTGTCCTAAAAGAAATGGACCCACAAGTTCCTATCAGTAGTGTGAGGTTGGATCTTCCTCACATAGGAAAGGAGATAAAGCTTGGGATAAGACACCCCATCATACTTTGCAAATACCGGAGCCTTGAACTTCTGTGGGATGACAACCCCAGATACCAAACCCAACTCTTCAGAATCCAGCCCTAGTATTCTTTGGATCTCCATTGCGCTCAGATGATCCTCTAACTGTTTGTATCTATCCTTGGCAGGAGGATACTGTTCACCATTATAATCTGTATCATTATCAGAAACCTTGGGGCTAGGGTCCTCCTCCCTTGTCTCTCCCTCTTGATTCTCCCCTTCTTTGGATGAGAAGGTCAGATCAACCGGTTGCTTCAACGGTCCCTTGAATCTTCTACCCAGATTCAGGACACCAGCAGTCTTCTTTGTCTTCTTCTTTTTCTCTTTCAGAATAAGTACCTTCAGATATTCCTACCCTTTTTCCAAAGCTACGAACATTTGCTTAAATTGGGCATTTTGTGCCTAGAGATCCTTGATACTTTGTTCAGAAGTCATTATTGCTGAAATAAACAGCGAAGACGATGAGAAACCCGTTATGAAACTTGTTTATGCAATGTCATGAATGATATGCGTATGAAATGATTTTAAGGACTTTGGGAAATTTAAATTTGTGAACCAAAATGAAATAAAGATTTTATTGGTAGAATTCAAAATACAATTTCTTTTTAGGCGTTACAATTGAAAATTCTAAAAACTAAAAGAAAATCAAGTTTCCCATGGATGCTTCCTCTTCGTGCCGAGATAGACATTAAGGCTTCTTTCCTCATGAAGCTGCTTTGTGAGCTCTAAGACTTTCTTCTCCTGGGCATAGAACTGGTCCCTATAAGTATCATGCTCCTTCTTCAACTGAATCCAGGACCTCTGTAATTCTTCAAGATCAGTGGGCATATCAGGATGAAGAACTGTCTATGGAATATCTCCTTCAGCAATGGGTTCTACAATCACTGGTAAGACGACTATCTATGGCATCATTAGTTTCTGAGCACGAGCTCATACCCATTGGAGATAAGGTTCCATAGGAATGGAATTCTTCGGCCCCAAAGTCTTGGCGTCAGATTTGTTTACCATGCCCCAGGCTCATATGAACCTCTGGTGATACCCTTGAACATCATCCTCATACTTAAACACAATTCCATGGATAAGCATCTCGTGAGGACCATCCCTTTGAGCGTAACCAAATTGTCGCAGATCCAAACAAGGATTATAAGTTATGCATCCCATAATGCCAAGTAGTGGGACATTAGGGAACTCCCTACAACGATCAATAATAGAAATATCTCCCATAGATCGGGAATACTAGAGAATATCTGTGTGAGAAAGTGACATTATCCTTTGCGACCAACCCAAACCTTCTTCATTCTTCAGCACTGACTTAGGGAGGTGAGAAATAAACCACCTCGACAATAATGGCATGCAACACATAAGAACCCCTCTTCTCTTCATAGTACGAGTGTGGAGAGCATGCAAGATATCTTCGAGCAAAGTAGGCACAAGGTTGTGAGAGAGGAAGATCTTGATAGCATTCACGTCTATGAGAAAGTCTGGATTAGGGAACAATACTAACCCATAGATTAGAAGGGCCAAAACCTCCTCAAAATCCTGAATGTCCAAATCATTCCAAAACAGCTGGGCCTTCTCTATTAAGAACTTAGCTAGAAGACCCTTGACTCCGCTTCTTATTTCCCAATTGGATACCACGTCGGCCCGTTTCAGATGCAAAGTTGAGGCAATGATCTCTGGCTTGGGAACTTCTTCTAAACCTGTGAAAGGCATCTGGTCAAGAATAGGTAGATCCAATAACTGAGAGAACTCTTCCATGGTAGGCACCAACTGATAGTCTGGAAAGGTGAAGCAGTGGTTCTTGGGATTAAAGAACTGAAAGAGTACCCCCATCATTTTTTCATCAAATCTCGAAGTAACCAGGTTGATAAGTCGACCATGTCTCTCGATGAACGAAGAAGTTTCAGAAACCCTTGATACTAGCTCCTTGAGTTGGAGAGGTATTCTCCCAAAGATGATTCAGATAGTGTTTCTACGAGCGGAAGCCATGATCTGCAAAATAGAACAAAGATAAATTCCCTTGGTCCTTGAAATGGTTAGTGTAATGAGAATGGATGCTATGTTATGATGCAGGATGTTATATTCAAAGAGTAAATCATACACAAGCAAAGCACAGAATAGACCTTAGGTTCAAAGGCTTGCACGAGGTTAAAGGTCAGTACCCTCTTGAAGTTTAGTTGGTTTCAACTCTGTCTTAGAAAAGTAACCGGGTTCTAAGGATTCTCAATATCACTGATCATCCTTTATCGGGCATTGTTTCAGCTCAGGCAATCTTTTCTTGCGGCCGAAACATCCCGAAAGTCTGATCTCAATGAGTGTAGCATCGAGTATTAACCAATCCTCAGCTTTATAATGAGGCCGGCTATCTCACTACTTTATAATGGCCAAGTTTGTTCAACTAAGGTTCTAAGGTCCGTTAGTGCTTCACGACACCGCGCGACGGCCCTGTATTCTCCTCATTTCAACACGAAGGATACCGGTATCAACCAAAGTGTCACACCAACACAACCATCGCTTAAACCATATCAGTATACACTGTACAGTCTCCACGATCTATTGTTGTTTTCCTAAAAAGTTCCCCCCAGATCTGGGTGTAGGATCTTCAATAATACCCAAAGAAAACCCTTAAGGATAAAGCAGACAAATCAAACAAGAAAGCAATTTTTTAAAATAACCTAGATCCTAAGGTATACCCCACTTTATATTAGTCCTCAGTAGAGTCTCCAGTTCTGTGATCGGTGGCAGAACCGACTGTTATACTGGTTTGCATTTTGTATTTGCAAATGTTGCGGTAAGCAAGAGTCGCCACCGAATTTTATTTCATCCAACAAAGAAAAAGGAAAAAGAACAGAAAAAACCTTTTTCGAGATGTTTCTGAGTACGGGGGGTAGATTATAGAAAGGGAAGGTGTTAGCACCCTTTCTATCTATGGTTTTCCACGGGCTCTTAGGCACTTGCTCATTTTGAAATTTCTTGTGTGTGTTTTGAAAAGTTTTTGTTTAACTTCGTGGTAACCCTTGTATCTGTCCTCAAGAGTGTGACGAAGTTGTTTTTGAAAACTGTTTTGAAAGTGTTTGTGTGAAATATTTTTTGTTGTTTTGAGCAAGTACTTAAGAGTTTTTACCTACTCGAAAAAGACTGTTCGTTTCTCGTGTCCTTTAGACAGTGCTATCCTACTATTAAGGAGTAGGTAGCCCCATCATTGGAGTTTAAGAGACATTCGAAGGGACAATTACGGTCACAAAAGCAATGGTAAGGAAACCTTAGTAGTTACCCTAGAGTCTTAAAGATCTTTCTGAGGCAACATTCGAATGGGTCATTTTTTATCTTTTGGGACTAGAGGGCGACCGCTAAAATTCCCTATACTTCATGATCGTTTACTGAATGTAACCGAAGTGGGGATATACCCTAGGAGTGAGCATGTGCAAGTGTTTGTTTTTCAATTAATTTGATCTTGTACATTTAGGGTTATATACCATTTTAATAGTTATTCTTTCCATACAAGCCTATTAGTCTAAGCAGTTAATAATAGCGGAAAGTATAGTGCGAGAATAAAAACCTAGCTATTACAAGGCTACGGGGAGGGGTTACATAACCAAAAATGGGGGGTTAAACAGTAAATGAACGGCAGTAAAATAAACCTAATTAAAATCTATTAGACCTTGGAACAGATACAATAATTAATAAAATAATGGAAAAAGGATACGCGCGACAAAATTAAGTAAGGAGAATTATGGCTTGAATTCTAAGGAAACCTAATTAGTGAAAGAAAATATTTTTTTTTATTTTTATTTAAGAAAATATTTATGAATTAACCCTAATTTTTTAATTTATTTAAATTATGAAAAATAAATTAAATTTCCCTAAATTAAATTAGTCTACTTAATTAACAAAATTAATTTTAGTGGAAAAACCTAATTCTAACATTTTATGATTTTTTTGATTTTTTTGTTTAGTTAAAAACTGATCTATTAAAAATGAAGAAAACAAAATAAATAAATTAAAAAAACAATAAGAATAAAAAACGAATGGGCTTGATGTTGTTGAGTAATCTGGGGGGGGGTGCAACGCTGAATTTTGTAAAGCCCAGATCATACAAGCCCAATGCCTGCCTGATCCAATGTTGCCACGTCTGGGATGTCCATCCTGGGGAAGCACTCCAGGAGCGCCAGATCTGGACCCATTAAGATCTAATGGCTGGATTTGGAGACGCATGGTTGACATCTGAGTATGAGGCACACTGGTTCCTGCATAGAACATTAGGAAAATAGCAAAATGTACACGCCTGTGTACACGCCTGGGATCGAACCCATGTCTTTGGTTTCACATATCCATGTCCTTGCCATCTGCGTTGATTATTCATTCATACATATAAATAAAACAAAATTATATAATGTGAAAACAAAGCAAATGTTGAGTTGTCAAACACGCACCAGCAAGTGGGACCCTTGTAATTCAAATGAGCCAATCAAACTCAGAGAGAGAGAGAGAACCAGTTGAGACCAGCCAATGAAACATTATCTTTTTGCCATGCAGTGAGTCAACCGGTCTTGCTCTCACCGGCGCCGGAGGCCAGTCGTCTTCTTCGGCGGTATTCAAACTCGAACCTGCGAAATACGTGATATAAAGATGCCAAAGGTACCCTAACCCCATATTTCAGGGGCTGCGATCACGATGATGGTGGTCTTTTGGCCTGAAATTGGCTGTAAATGCATATACGAAAGAGGAAGACCTTTATGCCCTAACAATGGCATGTTGCTGTTATGGCATGCATGTTTGCTGCTAATGGTTCAAAACTCTTGCAAATATGATATTAAACACAAATATATGCAAAGATATCATTTACATGCCATGAAATAAAAGTTCGAAGCTTGAGAAATTTACCAATTTGGTGACTCTTGATCTGGGCGTTTGAGGGTGCTGCAAGCCTGGATCTGGACAGGGATAGACTCCTGGGAATCTCTAGGTGTGGATTGAAGGCTTAGGTTGGTATGAAAGAGGTTGTGAGTTGCACTTTGGAATTTCATGATTTTTAATTATTTTTGCAATTTTGGTATGAGTACTTAGGGCTGCGTATTCATGTCCTTGTGCTTCTGAATAGCCATGCATATATAGTGATTCATATTAGGTTAACAAAATTGGAAGAAATCTTTGCTTTCATTGAGAAAATAATTTCTTTCAATAATATGATTTTTGCATATTTGGACCAAATCAAATCTTGCTCTTTCTCCACGAGTTTTCCTTGACATGCCAGCACATCTTGCCCATTATTTGATGAGAAGAAGATTTGAAATCAAATCTTACATTATTCCTTTTATTTATTTATTTAATTTTGCATTTTTAATAGATAAAATCTCAAAATAAATAATATAAATAGAATAATAATATATGAATGAGCTCAAAGGTCATGGTCTATCTTAGAAACAAGTTTCAAGCATGAAAAGATGGGCCCATTTGGAAAAAAAAGTCATTTTGATCAATGTTAACTTCATGCACATTTCCAAAAATTTGTCAACTTTAGCAATGCATATCTCTCTCATTTTTAACCCTAGGAGAGTGTTCTTGGACTTTTTGGAAAGCTTAGGATGACCTCTAAACAACCATTTTGGTTTCATCTTAATTGGATCTTCCATGTTGATGTAAGAAGCTTTGACCTAAAAGGTGTTTTTGTTGACTTTTGGAAAAGACTTATAATGTCTGAATTTATATCTTTTCATGAGTGCATTTCTTGAACTCGAGGGCTGAAGAGGAGTTGTAGGGAATTGGATTCTATTCAAAATGAGACTTGGATAAGAAATTTCTGATAAAGTATGAGAAAGTTATGTCTGGTCAAAGTTTGGTTGACTTTTCCTACAGAAACCCTAATTTAGCAACTTTTGAGTTTTGATGGATTAGGAGCATTCCTTGAGGAATCATGGTCAAACCTTGATCAAATAATGGATATCACTTCAAAATGTTGATGTTGACCAAAAATCTTGAAGTTTGACTGTATGTGGGTCATAGTTGACTTTTGACCTAGTACAATTGATTTTTAGGCATTTTAGCAGTTGACTGAGCAAACTTCTTGTGCAAGGCATGAAACTTGACATGGATGGTCTTGAGAACATATTAGGACCATGGAAAAGATTTGAGGCCTTTGGAGCTCACCCATCTTGATGAAAATGGAAACCCTAATTGGAGATTCATTGTTTTAGGAGAGAGTTTGTCTGGTCAACCCTTAGTCAAACTTGAGCAGTTGAGGACCTCTAGAGGCATGCCTTTGAGTGAAATGAGGGGAAAATGTTTTGGGTAAAACAGCTGCCCTTCAAAATCTACATCATATCAGTCCCATATTTGCATAAACTTAGCACATAAGAGTTGCATCTAAAAAGCAATGAAATAGTGTACCCAAACAGTTCAAAAACTTATTTATTTCCTCCCAAATTTCAGTCAATTTCATCTATAAATAAGATGTTTCACAACAAACAAAGGGGGAGGTTTATGGGAGAGAAAAAAGGGAAGAGAAAAAAGAAGATTTGGAAAAACCTAGTAGAATTCTTTGTAAACTCTTCTCATCTAATTTCACTCACAAAATAAAAACTAAGAAACAAAAAAAAACCTTAACCCATTGTTCAACCTTGCAAGTTTTCCCCTAAACCAACTACCAAACACTTCATATACATCACATAGAGATTGTTCAAACACAAGAACAATTTCTATAATACCATTATCATCACCTTCCAAACACAAACAAAAACAGTATTTTGCAACTTGGCTGAGTTAGAGAGGTTCAGTAACTTTGTGGCACAAAGCAAGGATTGGAGCAACTTCAAGAAGGTCCAAAGGAGATCGATCAATCATTACTTTGCACTCGAAGACATCCGTACGTATTCTAAAGTTTTCGCTTCAAGAGATAAACTTTTTCCAAACTGTGATATCTTTATCCATACATCATTTTATTTTTGTGTTCAAAATATATAAAAAAAAGGATAGATCAAAAGAAGAAAAAGAGAAAAAGCCAAGACAGAGGGCTAACACAGGTACCTGTGTTACACGACACAACCCATGTCAGCTCAGCTGTTTGAAAACCTAACAAAAATGCAAGACAGGGTGCTGACACGAGTTCCCGTGTCACAGGACACAACCCGTGTCAGATCTACTGGAACTGGAAGCGTGCAAAAAAGGAGGACAGGGGGCTGACACGGGTGCCCGTGTCACACGACATGGCCTGTGTTGGATCTACTGGAACTGAAAATGTGACAAATTGGCAGGACAGGGTCTTGACACGGGTGCCTGTGTCACGGGGCACGGCCCATGTCAGCTCAGCTGGGACAAAAGAAAAAACACGCATGGGTTATTACAGGGCCCTGACATGGGTGGTCGTGTCATAGGACACGGCCCGTGTCAGACCAGACACCAAAAATCTTGATTTTTTTTTTACTTTTTGCTATTATTTTCATTCAATTTGGTTGTAATAAGTAATTAGGATTTTACTTTTCCCGCATTTTTATTACTTGTATCCTCATCCTCTACAATGATGTAATAGCGTAGGATTTTAATTTCCGTAATTTATCACTTTTAATATAATTGTAGTAATTAGGGTGTGTATGGAAAGATAAAATCAATCTTAGAGAACCATAAACTCAAAGATAAAAATGCACGCAATCAAATACTTTTCACACATGCACCTCTAGGGTAACTTCGCTTGTTGCCTACGAATAAATAGTCATGTCCCTCGAATATGGAACTCTTTTGCAAAAACCCTCGATAAAAAAGATCTTAGTCCCTCGATGACTCTTCGATAAAACGATATTAGTCTCTTATGACAATTGCTAAAGCGTCTCATAGGTTTCCTTCTATGACTATACAACGACCCATGCTCGTCCCTTCACATCCAATGATAGGACTTCTTATCAATCAATGGTAAGATAGTAATATCTAAAGGACGAGGAAAAGAACTAAGTCTTTTTGAGTAGGTAGAACGTTCTTAGTCGCTTGCACACAACCATTTTCAAAACATCTTTCAAAATACACCAACACTTTCCATGAAATATTTTCAAAAGTCAACACTTTGTATACATTCTTATAGAGACGAGAATCATTATAAAGTTCACCTAAACAAAGATACTTTTCAAAAATACTTTCAAAAACAATCACAAACACATTTCAAATAAAGCATTTTCAAAGTGAACTAGCAACTAAGAGCCCGTAGATAACTATGGGTGAAAAGGGTTCTAACACCTTCCCTTTTCATAACCTACCCCCCGAACTCAAGAAAATTCTCAAAAGGTCTTTCTTGTTCTTTTCACTCTTTCTTTTATTGGATAAAAGAAAAGTCGGTGGTGACTCTTGCTATCCGCAATAATTGCAATAAAACGCAAAACACCCAACTCAGTTCTCCCATTGTATTACAGGGTATTTAGCCTTTTAAGACATTGATGTATGTCCATTATAGGAGACTACTCCTGATGACCCCAACACTTTTATAGCCATTGTGAAATGGCCATCTGAAATATTTCAGAGGCATTGCTTGACATTAAACTTATTTTTTTATCTTTATTCTCTATATGAACTCCCCCACGATCCAAGTTATCTTACTCGGAGCTGGCCAACAAACTATCAATTAACTTGACAAGACCATCCATGTATTTCTAAGTAGCTAAACACTCCAAAATGTGGTGTTATTGCAAGGATTTTCAATGCCGCCTATTCCGAGGCTTAACCACATGTAAAGTACAACAAGGAAGAAGTAACAACCAAACCCAAGCACCTACTCATCTTGGATCGACAACCACCTTATAAAGAGCATCTTTTAATACTTGAGAGAAATTAAAATGACAACTAAAAAGTATACTCTTCATGGTGAAGATATATGTTGTAAGGACTCTCTCTAACAATCTTGCATCTAAAAGAATCTCCTCATTTGTTTTCAAGCTATACAAGTCTGTTGAGTTTTTATCTTAAGACCAATCTAAATTGCACTGTAAACACCGCCTTAAAAACTAATAGGATATGTTTGTTGCAAACAAAATGGAAAAGAAGTTTAGTGTGAAAGGGGGATGGTGGGGTTGGTGAATTGTGCAAATAGTGGGAGTTTGGTATGAATTGTACCATTGTTTTTAAAAATAGTTGTACGTATTAACTTAAAATGCGTTTCGATGTTAATTTAATAAATGTTATGAATAATTATATGATTTGTCTCTCAATAACTTCATTTCTTATTTAATCGATTTATTTATTATATTGTCTATATGATGTCCTATAAATATGACCAATCTCATTATATACAATTACACCGATGAAGTAATACAAAACTATTTGCATCTTTCTCTCTTCTTTCTCTTTATTTTATAACATGTTATTAGACCGAAACTCTACCAAACTTTTAAAGTACAAAAATTGAAGAATTAACTATCAGAGGTAATATTAGTTTATTATTTATTCTTTTTATTTTTCATAACTTGTTGTAAGTTTCTATACTATAATTTATTAAATTATCAATAATTCATGAAGGATTACAAAATAATGTGTTTGGTATATAGTTTCGGAAGAACTTACTAAGCATCCCTGAAGGATGGAAAACTAATAGATTATTATAAAGTTCTTGAAGAACTTATCAAACATCCTTAAAGGGGATAGCAAATTAATATTTTATTATAGAGTTTCTGAAGAACTTATCAAATATTCATGAAAAATAAAAAAATTATATTATTTTTGAATAAAGTATGAAACATCCCCGAAGAATCAAACAACATTGCAAATAATATTATTTTTATTAATAAAATATTTGTGATTGAGCTCCTGAAAAACTACATAAAAAATTGTAATTGAATTCATTAAGAACTTCAAAAATAAATAAAAAATAAAAATATTGCGGAGTTCCTAAAGATTATTTTTATTAAAATTCAATAACTACTAAAAAAAATATTTTTGATAATATTTAGAATTTAATAGTGATTTCATTCTCTCCAATATAATAATTTATTCTATTTGATAATTTTATTTTTTATTTTTGTTTTCATAATGGGTATTAAGTTTTTATGACATATATAAGTAGAAAACAAAATCTTTTCGATTGTAAATTTATTAAGATTGGCAAATACTTGTTTCAAAATTGGATATTATTAATTTTATTATTATTAAAATTTATAATATTTAATTTAGATGTCGAAATTGTAATTAAATTATATGTCATCTATTTTTAAAAATATATTTTATATAAATAATTTTATTATTTACTATGCATTGAAACAAATTAGAAATATAATCATATGTATTAGTGTAACTAGAAGTTTCTAGATCACATTTAAGTGTATTGTTGGCAAAATTGGTTGAGTCATCTCGAATGTATTATGACGCGATACACTACTAAAAATATGACATTTGAGAAAAGGCCCTAACATCAGGTATAAAAATAAATAATGTAAAAAATATTTATCAAAAGATTTTACATCAGATTTTATTTCCCCTGATATAAAAAATATGTGATTTAGAGAAAATATAACACGGTGGTATTTTGGTAAATAAAACGAAAATTTTTATAAGGGATTTTATATTGGGCCTTTAATATCCACCGATGTAATAAGTCCAATAATAAAATAATACAAACACGGTGACAGTTTTGTAAATAAGATGCGTTTTTGTTTTACAAAAAAGTGGCCCTTACATCGGGTCATAATCAAAACCGATGTAAAAGAGAGTTTTTTTAAATAAATAAAAAAGTTGCCCTTACATCGGGCCAGAAACCCCACCGATATAAAAAGAGAGTTTTAAAAAAAATGGCCCTTACATCGGGCCATAAACCCAACCGATGTAAAAGGTTTGCCCTTACATCGGGTCACAAAACCAACCGATGTAAAAACCCTTGTAAACCTCACAAAACCCTATTGTAACTATTAATATTTTTATTTCACAAAACTCAGCCATCATCTTTTTGCTCTGTCTCCCGCGATTCACAAAACCTCACGAAACTCATGAAACCCACGATTACCTCCGCCCTCCGCCTCTGACGTTCGTCACCGCTATCCCTCTGCCCTCCGCCCTCCGCCTCCGCCTCCAAACGGTCATCTTTCTCCGCTTTCACCTCCCGACGTGAAACAAATTGCTCCGCCCTCCATCGTGATTCGTCTTCCTCCTTGGCGTTTTCCGCCTCCGTCTCCGTCAGTCGCAGTCTTCTTCCATCTCTGTCTTCGTTCTTCCGTTTTCGTCTCCATTCTTCCGTGTCTCTCCGTCTTCCTTCGCCTCCGACATCGTCCCTCCGTTTCTGACAAGTTAGATCTAACATTATTGTTACTGTTATCCAGATTTATATTGCATGCTAACCACCAACAAAGTTTCAATCCCGCGATGATCATTATGTTTTATATTTGTTCTAAATATAAGTGTATTCATGTATTAATGAAATTTTCTAAACTTTTTATTGTTTCTTTACCATTAATTGTCACATTATTCACACACTAATGCATTTTTCGTTCCTAAAGCCCCATAAAACTATCCTATTATGATGTAATTTTATATCATTTGCTAGTTTCCTTGAGCCTAGTCCATTTATTTGTTTTAGATCGAATAAAATAGTCTTTATCCCAACTGACTTGTAAATACTTTATCCATTTGGTGTTAGGCATAAGAAATAAAAACATGTAGTATAGCATAAATATGAGTTTTGAGTTTCTCTAGAATAACAATGTTTAAAATTTGGGGAGGTGTTCTTAAGATTAAAATTCATGAAAGAGACCGTAAAAGATATCGAGAAAAATAGTTACCCTTTGGAAAAAAAAGACAAAAGAAAGAAGAAAAAACTATAAGACTTAAAAAAATAAAAATAAACGGGTAGCAAAAATAGTAGAAAAAGTTTAATATAGCTTAAGAATTACCCGTAAACATGTTGATTGTGAAAAAGAATTCAATTTTATGGTAAACTCATCATTAGACTCAATTGGTGAGAAGATAGAAAGTTTTGAAGACACGTGAACACGATTAAAGTCTTTTGAATTATCTATCTCGAGGTATGAGAATAAAAATAGAACTTGAGAAGGTGCATGTAATTATTCTGCTAAGTTGTGTCAACTATGAAAAAATCATTGAAATAGATAAATTACCATGTTTTCTATAAAAATCTCAAATTTCAAGCTTTTTCTTCGATGAAAAGGAAATGTTCAAGTTGGAGGATGTGATGATGGTCCATCATAACATGTTTTTAATATAAATTTTTGTTGTTTAAAAATTCTTAACAATTTAAAGTGTTTCTATTTTCGTAGGTTTTAATAAAGATTCAAGGATAGTTAAGTAGGACGTATTCTATTTCTATATTATTTGTGATAGAGTTTCCCATATTATTTGTGACGGACGTTAAAAAACATTAATTATTAAAAAATTATATTAGAAATAATTTTTTTTTATGATTTAACTATGTATTCATTAATTTCGGAACATAGGTATGGATCGTAGTTGGATGAGAGCTAATCGATTAAGTGTTGAGTACGAACATGAAGTGAAGGAATTTCTAAGGTTTGCTGAAAGTAATGCTGAAAAAAAGTCTTCATGCGCTTTTCTCTGTCCGTGTGTTTGTTGTGCAAATAAAGAACTAAAACTTAGTAAGAAAGAAATCATGGATCATCTAATATGTGTTGGGATCTGTCAAAGTTATACACAATGGATATGGCACGGTGAAGTAGTAGCAAATTCAAACGTGTCCCAAAGAGATGATGTTAGTGTCGATATGGATGATCGTTTGGAACATATGATGCGTGATATTGGACAAGATTCGTTTAAGAGGGCACATGTGTATGATACTTTATGCAGTGACAAGGATAAATCTTTGTATCCGGGATGCACAAATTTTACACATTTGTCAGCCGTGTTAAAATTGTTTAATCTGAAGGCGAATAACGGGTGGACTGACAAAAGTTTTACTGAATTGCTTGAATTATTGACAGAAATGCTTCCAGAAGGTAACGTAATGACAATTAGTTATTACAAGGCGAATAAAATATTATGCCCAATGGCTTTGGAGTATGAAAAGATACATGCATGCCCTAATGACTGCATATTATACCGAAAAGAGTATGTAAACTATAATCATTGTCCAAAGTGCAAGGTGTCACGCTACAAAAAGAAAGATGGTGATTCTAGTGAAGATGAGGTGGTCAAAAAGGCTCCTCCCGCGAAAGTGGTATGGTACCTACCAGTAATTTCAAGGTTCAAGAGACTATTCGCTAATGTAAACGATACAAAAAATCTTAGATGGCATGCAGAAGAAAGAAATTGTTATGGACAAATTCGCCATGTAGTTGATTCTTTGCAATGGAAGAAAATAGATACTTTGTTTCCAAGCTTTGGCAAAGAGTCGATAAAGCTTAGACTTAGACTTTCTACTGATGGAATGAATCCATTTGGTAATCTAAGTACTAATCATACTTCTTGGCTTATTTTGTTGATGATTTACAACCTATCTCCTAGGTTTTGCATGAAGCATAAATATATTATGATATCGATGATGATTTCGGGCCCAAAACAACCAGGAAATGACATAGATGTGTATCTAAGTCCACTGATTGATGATTTAAGAGTGTTATGGTAGGAAGGGTGGATGTTTTTTATGCGTATTCTGGCAAACAGTTCAATATGCGTGCCATGTTGTTTTGCACCATCAATGATTTTCCGGCATATGGCAATTTGTCTGGGTATAAAGTTAAAGGGCATAAAGTGTGTCCTATATGTGAACAAGACACATGTTACAATCAACTTGTAAAAGGAAAGAAGACTGTTTATCTCGGGCACCGAAAATTTCTACATCATTATCATCCATATCGTAGATTAGGGAAAGCTTTCAATAGGGAACAAGAGCATGGTGTTGCTCAAATCCCTTAACTGGAGAGGAAGTTTATCAACTAAAACAAGGAATTAATGTTGTATTTAGAAAGTACCAAAAGTGATCTACTGTGAAGAATAAATGGAAAAAGAGGTCAATTTTCTTCGATCTTCCATATTGGTCTAGTCTTAATGTAAGACATTGTATTGATGTGATGCACGTGGAGAAAAATGTATGTGATAGTGTAATCGGAACACTTCTCAACATTAAAGGCAAGATAAAATATGGTATTAATTCTCGTATGGATTTGGGTTTGATGGGCATACGAGAAGAGTTAACTCCACAATATATAGGTAACAAGACATATTTGCCTCCTGCCTGCTACACTTTTCCAAAAAAGAAAAAAACAAGTTTTTGTGAGTGTTTACAAAGTATCAAAGTGCCGCATGGTTACTCATCAAATGTCAAGAGGCTTGTATCAGTTAAAGATCTCAAATTAGTTGGCTTAAAATCTCACGACTGTCATGTCTTAATGCAACAACTACTACTAGTAGCTATTCGTGGGATATTGCCTAACAATGTCAGGAAGACTATAACTAGATTATGCTCATTTTTCAATGCAATATGTTGTAAAGACATAGATCCATTAAAGTTAGATGATTTGGAAAATGAGGCTGCAGTTATCTTGTGCCAATTAGAGATGTATTTCCCTCCTTCATTTTTTGAAATTATGGTTCACTTGATTATTCATCTAGTTAGGGAGATTAGATTATGTGGTCCAATTTTTTTTATGGTGGATGTATCCAATAGAGCGATACATGAAGATCCTAAAAAGGTACATAAAAAATCCACACCGTCCAGAAGCATCAATTATTGAGAGGTACATTGCAGAATAAGCAATTGAGTTTTGTTCTAACTATTTGTTAGGAGTGGATGCTGTAGGGGTTCCCAAGTCTCGTCATGATGGAAGATGTGAGGGTGTGGGTACACAAAGTTTAAATGTCAAGAGCCTAAGTATTGATGTGGTTATTCAAGCGCATTTGTATATATTGAATAACACGGATGAAGTTCAACATTACTTATCTGCTCACAAAAGCATCATAAAGAAAAAGTATCCCAAGATGAATGAAAGATGGTTCTTAAAAGAGCATAATAATAGTTTCTCTGAGTGGTTTAAAGAAAAAATTTCTAATGATGAGCATGCTTCTGATATAATTAAGTGGTTGTCTTATGAGCCTAAATGTAACATAATAACTTGGAGTGGATATGATATTAATAAAACTTCCTTTTATACAAAGTCAAAGGATGACCGTAGTACCATGCAAAATAGCGGGGTTATGATTGTGGCTGAGTCCATGCACTTCTTTAGTGCTAAAGATAAAAACCTTGTTATGGCCTCTACACGTTACTTTGGGGTGATTGAAGAGATTTAGGAAGTTAATTATGTTGTGTTTAAAGTTCCTGTATTTAAATGAAAATGGATTGATATCAACAGTGGTGTGAGAACCGATGAACTTGGAGTTACACTGATTGATCTTAGCAAGTTAGCTTATGCGAACGAACCTTTCATCATGGCATCTCAAGCAAAACAAGTGTTTTATGTCACAGATCCTTCTAATAAAAGGTGGCCAGTGGTTTTATAGGGAAATGTGCATGATATTGATGAAAATCAAGATGTGAATCTTGATTGTTCCGAAACTCCTCCTTTTTCAACAAATGTGCCTACCTTCATTGAAGAAAATGAAGATGATGATGTGCATGTTGTTCGCATAGATCATGAAGAAGGGATATGGGAGGACTGGTACGGTTCTTTTTATAAGTTATTTCGACATTACTTTGATTCCTAATTGTTTTTGTTTTGATCTTAATTTGATGTCTAAATGTTATTATTTTTATGCTCACTTTGATGTCTAAATGTTTTTATTTTTATGCTTAATTTGATTTCTAATTGTTTTTATTTTGTGTAAACAGATACATGGGTGATTCAACCGACAATCCTTCTTCATCTAGTAACCCTAAGAAAAGAAGAGTTAGAGGTCTCACTTTGATGGCAAAAATTGACAAAGTTCATCAAACAGGTGAAAAGATAAAGGTTGAGTTTGATCCAAGAACCCATGAATGTACTGGTGTTGGTAAAAATGCTACAAATTTTAAGAGTTATATAACATCTCTTGCTCGGTAGAATTTTAGTATTTTGAAAAATGAGTGGAAAGACGTAGATGACGCCATAAAAGAGTCTATTTGGGTTGATGTTAAGGTATTTTAAATTCAACACTTTATTATATTTTATAATCATATACTAATTAACAGCATATGTCGTATACTATATGTGTAGGCTGATTTCACTATTCCAGAATGTAAAGATCCAAAGAAGGATCTGTTGAAGAAAGAATGGATTAAATATGCAGGAGAGTGATGGAGAGGTTTAAAGACACGACTCACAAATCAATATATTAAAAAGCCCAAGAAAGATCTCACTCCTGCACATATCAAGTATAGTTATATTAAAGATGAAACATGGAAAGAGTTTCTCAAGACTCGAGATACCCCTGAATTTAAGGTTAGTAGAAGTTATATTTTTTTCGTGCATAACATTATTATTATGTTTAGTGATTAATAACTTTTTGATGTTATAATAGGAAAAAAGTCGAAAGGGTATGGAAAATATGGCTAGAAATGTATACCCACACGCATTATCTCGTGGAGGGTATCAATTGCTTGAGGAGAGAATTATGAATGAAAGGAAGTCATCGACCACTGATTCCACATTAGATGATACTGGCAGTGCATGTCCACCGTCACGCCATGAGTTATGGAAGAGAGAACGACAAAAGAAAGGGGGAGAATACACATCAAAGTCTACACAAGTTGTTGCTAAGAAAATTGTAAGTAGAATTTGGAAAATACTTCAAGTATGATTCTATTTGTGATTGATAAAAACTAATGAAATTATTTATGGTTATTTCCTTATGTAGGATTCTCTAGTTGAAGAGGCTGAAAAAGACACATTTGTTCCGGAAGGACGTAACGATATCTTAACAGTAGCCATTGGAACATCTGAGCATGACAGTCGTGTTCGTGGTGTTGGAAAACACCATAAATAAAGCACTTACTTTGAAAGGTCATATTCACGTCAAGGACAACATGTAGATGTAAATGAACAATTTGCACAAATTTCATCTGAATTAGAAGCAAGAATTAGAGCTAATTTTGAGTAAAAGTTGTGTGAAGAGCGTAAGGTAATGCAACAATCTTTAATGGAGACACTTAGGTCTATTGGTTTATCAAAAAGCGGAGATAATACTAAATTCATTGAAAAAATAGAAGTTGTTGATGGAAGAGGAAAAAGAAGTTGTTCAGTTGCAAAAGAAAGCACAAAGGACTTTGAAGTTGACGATGTTCAGAGATTGTTACTCATGGTTCTGAAAATGGCTGACACACATTTGCAAATGGAATTAAGTCATTGTGAGAGTGTCACTAATTTCTATATGTCATCTAAGTGTATCAGATAATTGTTGGTGGGCTTTCATTGGCTTGATGTGTCTGTTCTGCGAGTTTGGTGCATGTAAGTACATTTTCTTTTTTTATTATTGTCAATATTTATTAATGTGTTATACCTCTCATCACTTTGATTCTAATGTCAATATTAAAATTATTCAGGTATATTCATCATATGTGTATTGATAATTCCACATCAGAAGTATATGAATTTATGGACCCTGCTAGGTGTATATATGTTGATAATGTGCTGAAATCTGAAGCAGATTTTAAAAAATACATACTAGACAAGTTACGTGACGAAAACAAAGTGTGTCACTTACTACCATTAGTTCATAAGTAAGTTTTTTTAAAATTGAGTTTTCTATTTTTTAATTTTGATAACATAGATATTTTATGTGATTTATGTGTTTCTACACACGTACAGATCTCATTGGCAATTAATAGTCATTTGTCCAAGAGACAATATTGTTGTCTTCTTTTGTTCGTTTCATTGGGAAATTGATCAAATCACGAAGAAAATTATTACAAAGTATGTTTGTCCTTTGTGAATTTTGTTATAATATATTATATATCACGTATACATAAATTGTTACAAAAGTAATTTCCTATTTTATGTGGCTTTATATGGATTTTTTTTCCTGAATTAGTATTTTTGGGGTTCATCAAATGGCAAATGAAAATAGAAAAAAAGCTACATGGCTTCATCCTAATGTAAGTGTGATGTATATTACAAATCTATATTTTATTTTATGTCAAGTTTTCACTAATTATGTCATTCGTTTATCTAGACAAGAAGACAACATAACTCTAATAATTATGGATACTATGTGATAAAAAATATGTTAGATATTGTCTCTGCCAATATAACTGATTCTTGGATGCAGGTAATAAAAAAACTTCACTTTTATAGTTACTTTGTGTTTTACAACTTAATGTGAATTTTTAAAGAATGAGTCTATATTGTTATTTATGCATTGTAGGTATTTGATGACCCAACAGAATTAACACAAGATGATTTATATGATTTGCGACTCTGTTGGGCAAAATGTTTCTTTGAGTTATATAAAAATTAAGCTTGAACTGGTGAGTTATTTAGAATTTTCTATACATATTTGATTTGAGTTTTTTATTTTGGTGTTGTCTGCTGATGTTAATTGGTGTTATTATTTATTGTTAGCAGATGTGATTTTGGTGTTGTCTACTGAAGTTATAATTCATCTTCTTGTGGATTGTATGTTGGTATTTCAAGTGTGGATATTTTTGTATAATTTCATTGGTTTTGTTGTTGTAGTAATCCACCTTTTGTAAACTTCCTTATAATTTTGTACACTTCCTTATCATAGATTAATACTTTTATAACTTAATGGTTCATTTTGATGAATATATATGTGCATCCTAGATATTTGGTGCAATGGAAAATATTTGGTGACCTAAATGTGGTTGTGATGTTGAAAAAATATGAAAAATTAGGTACAACTAAATAAATTCCGAGAATGCACCTGATTTAGTTAAATGTGGTGATGTTGGAAAAATATGAAAAATTAGGTACAAATAAATAATTTCCGAGAATGCACCTGATTTAGTTAAATATGTCATATTAAACAAGTATTTTATATCAGGTATATTAAAAAAACCGATGTAAAAAACAATTTTTTATATCAGGTATATTAAGAAAACCAATATAAAAGCTTACCTTTATTTTTTTTAATTTTTATTATTATTTTTATATCAGTTCTAAAAACTAACTGATGTAATAGGTTGAGTTTTTACATCGGGCTGTAGCCCGATGTAAAATGTCTTTGATTTACTACATCGCTTAGATTTACATTGGACCAAGAACCGATGTAAAAAAAACTTTTCACCTGATGTAAAATATATTTCCTGCACTAGTGATAATTAGTTTTGAAGAACCAAAAGTTTCTTCAATCCAATGAAATTTGTGTGTTTATAAAGAAAAAATTTGAGAAATTGAGTTATTATGACATTAATTGTTGGATCGACTAAAAATCATGCATAGGTCTATTCACAACCAGAAATATGTGAACTTATTTTCTCAACTAATTAGACTAAAATCTTATTTTCTGGATTTTTTAGAAATTCCTAAATGCATATCACATATATTATTAAAATTGATATTGAACATCATGTAATATATGTTCATTAAAAAATGGACTTGAAGATCCATTCTTTAGACGTCTAAAGTTAATTATATTATTTATACTTATAAAATCATCAATTCTAAATTATATATTTGAAACACTCAAAGTATGGTATTAAGAAATTTATTTGCATCAAGCCAACACATTGTGATACATATCAATAATAATAATTAGATTTAAAATTCCTTTAATTATGCCGATTTACAAATCTGTTATTTACCTAGTTTGTAGTCAAAAGTTAATAGCTACATTAGTGGAAAATTAATAGGAGATTTGTTACCTTGATTTGTTCCAAATTAGGTTTATCAAACCTGTATATATACAGGTTTGATAAACCTAATTTGGAACAAATCAAGGTATCAGTATATCAGTTGGAACCTGTATATATACACTACTGTAAACTAATGAAATAATTCACTTTTCTATATGGTATCAGTTGGAAACGATTCAGCCCTATCCTTCTAATTCAGAACGCCGTTTCTCATTCCTGCTGTCAACCTCGTCTCCCATGGCCTCCGACAGTTCCCACTACATCACCAACCCATATGAGCCATCCAAACCCTTTGTGTGCATCACTCTTAGCAGTGTCACTAAGCTGCTTCCCACCAATTATCTTAATTGGAAACTCCAAGTTGAAGCTTTCCTTGATGGCTTTGATCTCCTAAAATATCCAGATGGATCTTTCCTCGCGCCGCCGGCAACGATCTCTACCACTGCAACACCCTCAGTGACGACAACAAATCCTGCTTATCAAACATGGCGTCGACAAGATCGCCTCATCTATGGCGCTATCCTCACCACTCTCTCCAATGAAGTGGCCTCTCTAGTGTCTCAGACAAAGACTTCGCATAGTCTTTGGACTCTTCTCAAAAACACATATGCCAAGGCCTCTCGCAGCCATCTCAAGCAACTCAAAGAGCATCTTCGAATGACTTCCAAAGGTACCCAATCCATCACAACCTATATGCACTCTCTGAAGCAAACAGCAGACCTTCTTGCTTCACTCGGATCTCCTGTTTCGGTTGAAGACATGACTGACCATGTTTTGCGTGGTCTCGACGATGGCTACAGAGCAGTCATTGATGGAATAAACGCAAGGGATATCCCAATTAACTTTGATGATCTCCTTGAGAAACTTCTCATCCAAGAACTCTCTATTGTTGCTGCTCAGAGACAAACTCCTGCCCCGGTTACAGCTTTGAATGCTCAGGCTCGACCCAACTATAACAACAAGCCTCAGTCAGGTCAATTCCCTGCACCGTCTAATCAACACACCAGCAATCGCAAATCGTTTCTTGGACGCTGTCAGTGGTGCAACGTCAAAGGACATGTTCTATCTCAGTGCCAACTCTTCAAGCAGCAACATCCTGGTATCCCTCCACCGTCTCGAAACTTTATTGCTCACACTGGATCGGCTCAGGCCAACATTGCAGCTGCTGGTCCATCTCATACTGATTTCTTGGTTGATAGTGGAGCAACACATCATGTAACCAACGATCTTGCAAATATGACACTTCATCATCCGTACACTGGTCCTGACTCGCTGTTCATGGGCAATGGTTCAGGTTTAAACATCTCTCATTCTGGAACACTTTTAATTCATGATTTACCCTTGTATAATGCTCTTTGTGTTCCTTCCATGAAACAACAAATTATTTATGTCTCTAAACTTACCAAACAGACTGACTCTGTTGTTGTTTTCCTGCCAAACTCTTTTCATGTAAAGAACTTGCAGACAGGCCAAATAACCCATAAGGGCTCATGTGTGGATGGACTTTATCTCTGGCCCACCTCCCAACCATCTGTCCATACCGTCCGCGCGGAATCCTCTGCATCATGGCATCATAGGCTTGGGCACCCCTCATCCTCTATCTTTAAATTTATTCAACAACATTTTTCTTTGGGTTCAAATAAATTCCCACAATCCGATTGTAATTCATGTCAAATTAGTAAGAGTCACAAACCTCCTTTTCATGAATCCACTCTTAAATCTTCTTATCCATTAGAAATAATTTTTTCAGATGTATGGACTTCTCCTGTTTTATCTACTGATGGTCTTCGTTACTATTGCATGTTTGTGGATCATTTTACTCGTTATATCTGGCTATATCCAATAAAACACAAATCTGATGTCCAAAATATATTTCCCAAATTTAAATCACTAGTTGAAAATTTTTATCAGCACAAAATCAAAATCTTATACACAGATAATGGTGGTGAATACATTGGACTTCGTCCATTTTTAAGCACTCATGGTATAAGTCACCACACCACCCCACCTCATACACCTGAACACAATGGAATCTCTGAACGCCGGAATCGTCACATTGCCGAAACCGGCCTCTCTCTTCTTCACCATTCGGGCTTGCCCCTCACCTATTGGCCTCACACCATGACTACTGCAGCCTACCTCATAAATCGTCTCCCAACTCCAATTCTTGGGTACAAGTCACCTTATTCCAAATTACTCCACATTAGCCCGGATTATCATAAATTAAAATGTTTTTCATGTTTGTGTTTTCCCTGGATTAAACCATAAACTTGCACCAAAGTCTTCTATGTGTGTTTTTGTAGGTTATTCGGCGAATCAACACGCGTATTTGTGTCTCGATCCCACAACTGGAAGGATTTATACCTCTCGCCATGTGAAGTTCGTGGAATCCAAATTCCCATATAGCTCTCTGGTAGCTCAATCTAATTCACATACAGAACCACAAACAAGCCCACTTCAACTCTCTATTTTACCGCCCCTAGCTCAACCTATTGACAATACCACTCTAAACCCACCGAAAAACTTATCCGCTGCCCATACCACTCCATCTGTCACCCACTTACCAGATTTGGCTCAAACATCAACCTCAAATGAACCCACCAATACTACTCAAACTTCCCCTTCAAACTCCCAACCCTCCCCCCAACCTTCTCCACCACCCATCAACCCAAACCCAAGACAACAAACCAATGCTGGTGGGATCATCACCCGGTCTAAAAACAACATCATCAAACCTCTTACAAAGCTCAACCTACACGTTCGATCCTCCTCTCCCATTGAACCCAACACCATCACTCAGGCTCTTCGTGATCCTGATTTGCGCTCAGCCATGCAAGCCGAATTTGATGCTTTACACCACAACCACACTTGGGATCTTGTAAGTAGGTCCTCTGCTCAAAATTTGGTTGGTTGTAAATGGGTCTTTCGAATCAAACGGAATCCAGATGGATCAATTGATCGTTACAAGGCTCGGTTAGTTGCCAAAGGGTTTCACCAACGCCCCGGTTGTGACTATACGGAAACATTAAGCCCCGTTGTTAAACCAGTGACTATTCGAATTGTTCTAACACTTGCAGTTCGTCAAGGGTGGTCCATCCGTCAGCTTGATCTCAATAATGCATTTCTTCAAGGGACACTCAAAGAGGAAGTCTTTATGGTGCAGCCGCCTGGCTTTGTCAACAAAACCTTCCCTAATCATGTTTGTCGCCTCAAAAAGGCACTTTATAGGCTGAAGCAGGCACCTCGCGCGTGGTATACAGAACTTCGAGTATTTCTGCTCTCCATTGGTTTCGTTAATTCAACTGCAGACGCGTCTTTATTCATCCACCAAAAACCAGGTGTTACTTTGTACTTATTAGTATATGTTGATGATATAATTGTCACTGGGAGTTCTTCTGTAGAATTATCCAGCCTCATTGCCACACTTGTTGCTCGCTTCTCGTTGAAAGATCTTGGATGCCTCAACTACTTCTTGGATGTCGAAGTAATTCCTTCCGCTGTGGGTATGTTTCTTTCACAAAGAAAATATATCACCGATCTACTACATCAATCAGGTATGGCAGATGCGAAACCAGCATCCACTCCATTGTCTGCAACTATTCCATTACTCAAGGATTCTGGTGATCTTCTGCCTTCCCCAACTGAGTACCGAACGCTAGTTGGAAGTCTTCAATACTTGAGTCTTACACGCCCAGACATCGCCTTCAGCACCAACAAACTTGCACAGTTCATGCAGAACCCAAGAACGGTGCATTGGTCTGCACTCAAAAGAGTGCTCCGCTATCTGGCAGGCTCGTGTGACAAAGGAATCTTCATCTCGGCAACAACTCCGCTGAACTTTCATGCATATTCGGACGCAGACTGGGCTGGTGACAAAGATGATTATGTTTCAACCACTGGCTACTTGTTATATCTTGGTAGCACTCCCATCTCTTGGAGCTCCCGCAAACAATGTTCGGTTGCTCGATCATCCACAGAAGCAGAGTATAAAGCCTTGGCTGACACAGCCAGTGAACTACTATGGGTCCTTTCCTTATTTATGGAACTTGGTCACACTCCAACCGCTAATCCGGTAATATATTGTGACAATCTCGGTGCCACACATCTAAGTGCTAATCTTGTATTCCACTCTCGAATGAAACATATAGCCTTAGCCTATCACTTTGTCCGTGAAAACGTTCAACATGGCAAGTTTCGTGTATCTTTTGTCTCTACTGATGATCAACTTGCTGATATTCTAACAAAGCCTCTGCTTCGCCCACGGTTCGAGTTTTTACTGTCCAAGTTGCATCTCTCTTACAAATTATCCAACTTGCGGGAGGATATCAATAATAATAATTAGACTTAAAATTCCTTTAATTATGCCGATTTACAAATCTGTTATTTACCTAGTTTGTAGTCAAAAGTTAATAGCTACATTAGTGGAAAATCAATAGGAGATTTGTTACCTTGATTTGTTCCAAATTAGGTTTATCAAACCTGTATATATACACTACTGTAAACTAATGAAATAATTCACTTTTCTATAATACATTTCTCCTTCCTTGATGTAATATATTTCAGGTTAATAACCTGATACTTCTCGTCATAGTGAACTTTTGGATGTATTGTGCATTTTCCAATTGCTCTAATATAACACACTAAGACGAGTCCTAAAATAATATTAGAAAAATATATTTGATATGAATCCCAATTTTGAGGATATAATTTAATAAAATAATCAAATACTTGATTGCAGCCCAGTAGGCCGATTATCACTTGATAAATTAATTTTCACAATATTAGAGTGAGGGAATACGCGGCTGAAATCATGAACAAGAGGTTCAAACGAACAATTTTAGATCTTGATCCTCATACAAACTAATATGAACCAGAAGTTAAAAAGAATATTTATTTGCAAATTTTAATACAACCAAGTATAGCTGTCAATACTACAATCGAAATGGATTTTCCTGTTGGATTATTTAATAGTGCAAATGAATTGAAACCGTGCATGAAGCATGGTAGAAAAGTTGATTTCAATATTAATAATCCTCTACCAAGTAAATAAAGCTAAAATTAAAGATGACCCAAGTGAGGATATGAAAATTCTAAGAATATTTTGATATAATTTATTTTTAGTTCCAGGCGAAATAACCAAGGGTACCTGAAATTAATGAAATAAAGTGATCTCAATAAATCATGTCATAAATGGAATACGATGGAACCAAAATAAAGTCAATATTGACAATATATTTGGATGAAATATAGCGCTAAATATGATAAATAATAACGACCATCGTGAATCAAATTCTATCAAAGATTATAGATGAAGTGAGAGTTGGCCAAAATGAACAGATCCAAATGAAGAAGAATTAAACTCACTTTACAAGAGACTCGCTTTTGGACCTGTAGTTCAAACACTTCGAGGTGTGAAACAAATTGGATATAAAGAGTTTTTTTGTGAAAAAAGTAAAATAAGAATATAAAGCTTATTTGTGGCTCAATGATTTTTACAAAGACCTAAGATTAACTTTGGTGAAACATATCAACCTGTAGTGGATTCAATTAGTTTTCAAATTTTAATTACCCTTATAACACATGAAGGGCTTAATTTGAACATGATGAATATTGTGACATCTTACTTATACGACTCACTTGATAATGATATTTACTGAAACTCGCTAAAGGGTTTAATATCTCAGATATAAATAATTTTGGATCTTGAGAAAGCTACTCCATCAAATTGAACAGTTGTCCCAATCGATATTTGCTAAGGGATAGATATACAAATAAATACACATGTCATTGTATTTTTATAAATAAGGTCTAGAAAATCATTTTCTATAATAATTATACATGTGGATGACATAAAATTATTAGAACTCTTGAAGAGATTCCAAAATTTATAAATCTCTTAAAGAAACGGCCTGAGATAAAGGACATAGAAAAAGACAAAGTTCTGTCTATGTTTACAAATTAAACATTTGAATATATATTAAGAATCTTATATAGAAAAAGTGTTAAAACGTTCGTATATGGACAAATATTGTCTAGCCCTATGATGCTAGACCATTGGATTTGGATAAGACTCTTTTCGACCTCGAGAAGATGAGGAAAACTATTTATTTTAGAAGTACCATATCTTAGCATAATTCAAGCACCGGTGTATCTTGCTAAGTATACATGCCATGATATATCAATTTCTATCAATCTATAAGAAATATATATTTCTTCACCTACACAAAAAGTTGAAACAAAATTTTTCCTTCACTAAATTTTTTTCCACTGATTTTTTCTAGTAAGGTTTTAACGAGACATATCCAAAACAAACATCAAAGAGAGAGTGTTATAAATAATTGAATGATTTGTCTCTCAATAACTTTATTCCTTATTTAATCAATTTGTATTTATTATATTATTTAATGATGTCCCATAAATAAGACCAATCTCATTATATATAATTAGACCAACAAAATTATCCAGAACTATTTACATCTTTCTCTCTTCTTTCTCTTTATTTTATAACAATAAAATTGTTTTTAACCAATATTAAAGACTAGAAGTGTGAGCTTACTAAAAAAAAGAGACTAGAAATGTGTTTCAGCATGTGCATACTAAAAGTCACTTATTCTTAAATAATAAATAATAGCAGGTGATTATGTACATGAGAAGAATACAATTTGATTTCTTCATCTCCAATACTTTTTAAAACGAGCATACCAATATCTCGCTTTCCCACAATAATAGAATATAAAAGTTTAGAATTTTTCAGTATTTATTTGACCAGGACACTTTTTCATCCTTAACAATATTTTAAAATTCTTTCATAATGAATCCACACATGAAAATTGACATTTATGCTCTTAGTTTTTCTTTCACATTGCAACTTTTTGTTAAACTTTTCTAGTTTGTGTTATAAATAAACAGAAATCAGATTCAATAATCAGAAAAGCATTCCAAATAACTAAGAACAAGTAAGTGATTCCAAATAACTTAAGTTTTTACAACAAAAAAACTAAGATGGCACAAGTTAAGAACAAGCAAGTGATTCTGAATGATTATGTTACTGGTTTTCCTAAAGAATCAGACATGAACATAGTTGACAGTACCATAACTCTTAAGATTCCAGAAGGCTCCAACGATCTTGTTCTGTTAAAAAATCTCTACCTGTCTTGTGATCCTTACATGCGAGGTCTCATGAACAAACCACAAGGAACTGCCAGTCCTCTTGCCTACACCCCTCAATCGGTAAGTCATTATATTTTTCTGAGCAAAACCCTTTTTACTATATGCAAAATTAAGCCTTAAAGGAGGGTTTTTTTAATGTGAATTAGCCTTAAAGTGTTGGATATTGGGAAGTGGTTATGTGACTTTTGCTTAAAATTCCTTGATGTGTAGTTTGTGTGATTAGAATTTCAGATTTATCTGTAAACAATGATAAGTTTTGAAAAATTGCAGCCAATAGCTGGTTGTGGCGTGTCGAAAGTTCTGGAATCTGGACACAAAGATTATAAGGAAGGTGATCTAGTGTGGGGGTTTACTAGATGGGAAGAGTATAGTTTGATTCCTGCAGCTCAAATACTTTTCAAAATTGAGCATACCGATGTTCCACTTTCTTACTATACCGGAATTCTCGGTATGTATTCAACAATTTCAGTTTATATTATGTTATTTTGTGATTGTGTTGTGTCTTTTGACGTATGTTTTGTTTTTGTTTGAGTACAGGTATGCCGGGAATGACTGCTTATGCTGGTTTCTTTGAAGTAGGCTCTCCCAAGAAAGGAGAGAATGTTTTTGTTTCTGCTGCCTCTGGTGCTGTTGGTCAGCTTGTTGGCCAATTCGCCAAATTGCACGGTTGCTATGTCGTTGGAAGTGCTGGAACTAAAGAAAAGGTGGATCTGTTGAAGAATAAATTTGGGTATGATGAAGCCTTTAACTACAAACAAGAACCAGACCTCGACGCAGCATTAAAAAGGTCAGTCAGTCTATAATCGTTTCGCAGTGCAGAAATTTTAGTTCTGTATGTTTAGTTATTGTAGTAACACCAGACATGCTAGTGACTCAATTTATGTAAATCAGGTATTTTCCGGAAGGCATTGACATTTACTATGAGAATGTTGGAGGAAAGACACTTGATGCTGTACTCTTGAATATGAAACTCAATGGACGCATACCTGTGTGTGGAATGATCTCACAGTACAATCTTACGCAACATGAAGGCGTAACGAATTTGGCACATCTTGTATATAAACGGATTCGTATGCAAGGTTTTGTTGTAGGTGATTTCTATCACCTGTATGCCAAATTCTTGGAGTATGTCCTTCCTTATATCAGAGAAGGGAAAGTTGTATATGTGGAAGACATAGCTGAGGGACTTGAGAAAGGCCCAGCAGCATTGGTGGGATTATTTAGTGGTCAGAATGTTGGTAAACAAGTGCTTGTTGTTGCTCATGAATGAATGCTAGTGCTTTCATTTGATTGTTTTTGTGTTGAATAACAAGCTCTCTTTGTATTATGGCCTTGTGCAATATTTTTTCTCAACTATAGTAATGATTGTAATTGCTTGCTTATGTGACATCTTATGATAAATAAAACCTATGCTATATGCTTCTTTGTTACTTCTATATGTTTATTGCTAACTTAATTAAATTAGTTTTGTCCTTCATACACTAATTTCTCACAAATTTTATATAGTGTTAACACTTCAAATTGAATGTATGTTAACTGTCAGATTTGTGTTGGTATTTGACACTAACACGATAAAGATGATCATGTTTAAGCAGTTATATTTTATGTTCAGTATTTTTATCGGTACATGAATATGTGTTGGTATTTGAATATGTGTTGTTGAAAGGGACTCAACCATAATTCCATTTTTGCTTAAAAAATTATGTTATAGAAGAAACTTGTTTCAGCGGTTATGGATTCTATAAAATAAAGCGTTAAGTATACATTATTAAGTTTTTAAAAAATTTACTCAAATATAAGTAAAAATCAAGGAAAATGATAAAAGATATATTCAAGTAGAATATAGTTTGACTGATTGATGTGTGCTTCAAAATGATATTTATAATAACTATTTAGAATGTAAATTTTATCGGCCAAGGATATGGCTTATAAAATACAACAATATGTACCATTCTTTTTGGCTAAACTCGCATATAGTGTTTGGGGCGCTCGACATTTGAATTTTTTATATTTTGTTTTGCAGCATTCTGATTTTTAAATGAACATATTTTTTCTAGATGAAGTGTTGAATCATTGATATATCAAGTAAGGGTTTTTGGATTATCAAAGTTATGAAAGAGAGGAAGTGAGAAAGTTCATTGTGTGTGTGTCGGGTAATCGATGTTTGTAAAGGTATACAAATTATCTCTTAAATTACTAAGGCAAATCACACGCGCTTTCGAATGATCGAAAAGCTAAAATACTTTACGCAAGTAACTAGTTTATTACTAGCTCAAATAATTATTTATGAGTGTAGGTTACACTCCATAATTGATTAACCCTTTAGGCTTTATCGATTATCTCTTTTGTAACGCCTCATAATCGATTATTAGGGCTTATAGTCGATTAGTGACGCTGCCATTTAAAAATCTTCTATTTTTATACTTCATAATCGATTATGTGATTTGCATTATCGATTAGGAGCTTCGAAAAGCTCATGGATTGTCTCCATTTTGAGCCACGCTTCTCCTATAAATAGAGGACTTCCTATCATTTCAATTTACACCATAAAACTCTCTCTCTCTCTCTAGTTATTTTGAGTGGCTTTTTTATATTGTGAGGTGTTTAGTTCTGGTGGGGCATTGTTGTAATATCTCTCTTGTGAGAATTTTATTTTGGTTTTGAGTTTAACCAATTGAAATACTTTTGTTTGTTTATTGAGGTGAACCTTATAAAACTTTTGTTTGGCTAAGAGGTCTTCATAATAGATATTCTTAAGAGGAGTAGGTCATGTTATTAGACCAAACCTATATAAATTTATGGTGATTTTCTCTCTCTCCTTATCTTTTTACATTTCACTCATTTATTTATTTCCACTGCATTTCTTTCTTCCTCTCTAATTTGTATTATTTCATTGCTTTTACCTTGTTTGTTTTACAAACATATTTTAAATTCTAACTTTATGAAAGATTTTTATTTGGACGCCGTTTTTTAACCCACACAATTCAATGTTTGAAATCACTTATCCAAGGGATCATATGGATTTCATCTTCTCCAATATCACCTTTTTTTTTACACTCACAATAGAGCCAACTTTTCTACAAAGAGAAACATCAAAGTAGTTAGAAGAATGCAAATAAATAATGAGAAAGCAAGTAAACAAGACACACTTACGTAAATAATTATCAAGTGTTGGTTTATCTTTATCATAATCCATCAATTTGCTAACACCTATGAAATATAATTGCTACATTAAATGGACATCATATATCTTTGCTATTCTAAGTTTGTCAAAATCATAACTCGTGATTGACACATGCGCACTCATCAAATAAAATCGAAATTGGTGTTTCTCATCCTTTTGAAAAATGATGACGAGGTAGTTAGTATTACCTTGAACTAGAACAAATATTTCCTTTTAGTTTTTGTAATTAGAACTGTAGGGAGTAAAAAGCCCCTACTGAGTATTTCCTGTTTCAACGAATTTTCAATTTTCTTTACCGCCTACTCGGCTTAAACTCTCAACACAACGACACCATAACTCTCATCTTGTCATGAGTATTTGGTTCAACTACATTACCATTAGCTTCTCAATCTCTAATGAATACCATCCTATATAAATATAAAATGGAAAACATAAAGAAAGGGAAGAAGGATATACCTATAGTTAAGCTTCGTGATTAGATGAATTGAATTGAACTTTAAAAAGGTCTAAATTGTAAGAGATTGTAGTTTTAAGAAAAAATAGTTATTAGACAAGGGAATGATGAAAAGGGATGAAAAATATTCTGATATTTAAAAATCACAAGTACACTCCTCTAGTCTAATATCCATCATTTGTGTGACAAATTATCAAGGGCTTTACTCGCAGACATAGAAGTCAATGGATGATTCAAATTGAATGGACATTCCTAAGATAATCATAATCATCACAACTTTGAAAATGAAGTTCAAAGAATTTTCAAAATCCTTTCACTTAATAAGTCAAATTGTCACTCATGAATCAAAGGGTTTAGATTGACCATGTCCTTAATCTTATATGATCAGGGATCTTACAAACTTGCCTACCACAATCACTTCGCCCCTATAAGTCCCATATTTGAGGGACTATGAATTGTCAAATATATTGTTGAATCACTTCACACCTACACACCTCTTGTGCACGAGGAATGTAGACCGTCTTATATCTTACTTAATCACTTTGTCTCTACATATCTCATACTTGAGAAATTATAATCAGATATGTCTATAAAAACCCGAGCCCATTATTAACCAATCTCAGAACTCATTCACTCTAGACATATTAAAGTTATTAGATTTTATAATTAATTTTTTAAGTTTTTAAAAAATAAAATAAGTTCTACAATTTGAATAACAATTTTTATAAAAATCATTTTTAAAAAATATAGAAAAATAATCATTTTTTAATTGTATAACAAACATGCTCCTACATAGACATAAGACAGATAAACAAAGCAAACTGGACCCCATTGCTCTTAAAGCTTCTAAAAAAAGTAAGAAAGAGAAGCAAAGCAAAATTGGACTCCATTACTCTCTTAAAGCTTCTAAAAGATTCCAATGACATGCATCCACAAAATATCACTACTTATCTTGTTATCTATATGCATTATGCCATCCATAAAGGTATCTAACTAATAATCAATATAAAATCTATCAAAATAGATAACTGAATTTTATTAAGATCCAAACATGGCAGAAGTTAAGAACAAGCAAGTGATTTTGAAGGATTATGTTTCTGGCTTTCCTAAAGAATCAGACCTGAACATCATCGACAGTACCATAACTCTCAAGATTCCACAAGGTTCCAACGATGTTCTTCTTCTCAAAAATCTATACTTGTCTTGTGATCCTTACATGCGGAATCTCATGAACAAACCACAAGACTCTCTATCTTCTCGTGCCTTTACTCCTCAGTCTGTAAGTCAATATCCTTTTCTGGGTTAAACCCTTTTCACTATATGCATAATTGAGCCTTAAAGCGTGTTTTTTTATACGTAAATTGATGTTTCTGTAGCAAAGTTGCAAAATTGAAATTGTGTTGTGTAGATAGCTACTGATAATTTTTATTTTTTGTAATTGAAGCCGTTAGCTGGTTATGGTGTGTCTAAAGTTCTGGAATCTGGACATAAAGATTATAAGGAAGGTGATTTAGTATATGGTGTTACTAAATGGGAAGAGTACAGCTTGATCCCTGCAGCTCAAGTAATTTTCAAAATTGAGCACACTGATGTTCCTCTTTCCTACTATACTGGAATTCTTGGTATGTATTTCAACAATTTCATTTTTTTATGTTGATTTTTAGTGAAGTGTTCACTTGATTTTTGGATGATATGCAAGACTCAAGTTATGATGTTTTCATGTGGTAGACTACTTTGAGTGTTTAGTGTCATTTAAAACCAGGGCCCTCTCTGAGGACGTGCAAAGCAGTATACAGGATAGGGCCTTCTTTTAAATAAGGCCCCTTACAAAGTTCACTATTCAAATGAAACTCCGCTAAAAAATTTGAGACGGCTTTGTTCAAAACCTATGAAGCAACGACAAGGACACATTGATATGTTGACACAGTTATTGACTTACAAATTTGGAAGTGATTTAATGTAACTAACTACAAATGTTAGTGTCGTGTCAGTATTGGAAAATAGGCGTGTGTACAATCTGTGGTGTTGTTTGGAAGAGGGTTGTCTGGCTGTTTGCTCCGACATTGTTCTTCTATTAACTCTTTTTTCACTAAATTATGTGTTTGACCTGCTTTGGTTTGGAGGAGAACCAATATTTGCTTGTCGCGTAGTTTTCTGCTACTCTGTTGTGCCGTATTGATATATATTGTGTTTTTCTGCTGAGCACAGGTACACCAGGGCTTACTGCCTATGCAGGTTTCTTTGAATTAGGAACTCCGAAGAAAGGAGAGAATGTTTTTGTTTCAGCTGCCTCGGGTGCTGTTGGTCAACTTGTCGGCCAATTTGCCAAATTGCATGGTTGCTATGTCGTTGGAAGTGCTGGAACTAAAGAAAAGGTGGATCTGTTGAAGAATAAATTTGGATATGATGAAGCCTTTAACTACAAAGAAGAACCAGACCTCAATGCAGCTTTGAAAAGGCATGTTTTTAACAGCTTTGTGATAGATTTATAATTCAATTCGATTTTTGACATGAAATTATAGTTACTTAAGTGGCATAGACACTATATTAAAGGTTTGTCTGATCGACACATCACTGTCACTTGCATTTACATTCAATCACTTGTGTTTTTCCAAATTATTACTGGTGTCTACGTATCAGACTATCAGTGATGCGTTAGTGCTTCATAGATTTAGTAACTCGAGACACTAATAACTAGCGCATATCAATTTATGTAAATCAGATACTTTCCCGAAGGCATTGACATTTACTTTGAGAATGTCGGAGGAAAGACACTTGATGCTGTACTCTTGAATATGAGAATCCATGGTCGCATACCGGTGTGTGGAATGATCTCACAGTACAATCTTACGCAACACGAAGGCGTAACAAATTTGGCACATATCATATATAAGCGGATTCGTATCCAGGGTTTTATCGTAGCTGATTTCCATCACCTGTATGCCAAATTCTGGGAGTTTATCCTGCCTCATGTAAGAGAAGGGAAGGCTGTGTATGTGGAAGACATAGCTGAGGGACTTGAGAAAGGTCCTGCCGCCTTGGTGGGAATATTCAGTGGTCAGAATGTTGGTAAACAAGTGCTTGTTGTTGCTCGTGAATAAATTACGATGCTTTCATTTGATTTTTTTGTGTGTTGAATAAGAAGCTCTCTTTGTATGATGGCCTTTTGCAGTAACGTTTCTCTTCTTTAGAGTTGATTGTAATTGCTTGCTTCTGTGATATCTTGTGATAAATAAAACCTCTGTTATATGTAATTTTAGGCATAAGGCAATGCCATGACAGAAAAATAATTACAAGAACACAATACAACCAATAAATGCCCCTAACCATATAATTCTGGCCAAAACAGGATGTTCACAATTGCTGCCACAAGAACTAAAACACTTACACTGAAAAATCTCCCAAATCTCTATGATCACAAATCAGAAATTGATAGTGCACAGACTAAGGAGAAGGGTAAACCCGTCATTTGGAGGGTTTATCAAAGGAGAAATAAAATAAATAAGTAATATAATATTAGTGTGTTAGTTTAAATTCAAATAGTTAGTTATTGGGTGATGTCGTGGATTGTATTTAAGTTGTTGTTTATTGTTTTTTTATATTATGCGTTGGAAGTTTATTTGGAAGTTACTAGGCCAGAAGAAGTTATCTTTTGAGAGAGCAAACTGCTCTTGTAGTTTTGCATATTGTATTTTCTATGTTTAATCAATGAAAAATCCCAAGTTCTTTGCAATTTCCCTTTCTCTATAATTTTGTTCTAGTGGGTACTCTTAATCTTATCAAATTGGCCTGACCTACCGGATGCCCCCGAAGAAGATGGAGGCCAAAGTAACTGCACTTGAAGAGAAATTTGCAACTTTGGAGGTTTCTTTACATGAAATACAGAGTCAAAATAAAGACAATCAGGAGAAAATCATCTCTTTATTAAATTCGAATAAGGAGAAGGAAGGGGGAGATTCATCGCACAATAATGGGTCAGTTGATACAAAAAAAGAAAAATTTAGACTTACATGGTGAAGCTTTGGATAAATTTCGCCTATCTGTGAAGAAGGTAGAATTACCAATGTTAAATGGCGATGATCCCGCTAGTTGGTTTGCTAGGGCGGAAGTATTAATCATGTGCTTTTGTAACTGCTAGATTTTTTACTATTTTATTTTATTGTTTCAGATTTTTAGTAACCTAGTCAATTAGTGGTTGCTATAATTTAGGAGCAACCTAGTAGTAGTTGCTATACTTTAGGAACAAACTAGTTTAATTATTCAATTCCCTAAAATCCTGGTTACGTGGATAACTTTCAGTTTTTCTTTTCCATTATTTATTGTAATATTTCTATCGATCAAATACAATTTCTTTCCTTTAATATACTGTTTCTCTACTTCTCTGCCACTATATTTGTTATTTTCTGCCATTAAACTAACAAATTGGTATCTAGAGCCTTCTTCTTAGAGGGACCTGTGAGTGAACCCAGTAAAAACCCACCATAATAAACCTTGCTTAAATTCATCAAATAGATGGATTCTGAAACTCCTTACACAAAATTAACACCGCCTGTGTTTGACGGTGATAATTATCATATATGGGCAGCAAGAATGGAGGCTCACCTAGAAGCAAATGACCTTTGGGAAGCCGTTGAGGAAGACTATGAAGTTCTTCCTTTGCCGGACAATCCAACCATGGCTCAGATAAGAAATCACAAGGAGAAGAAAGCAAGAAAGCCAAAAGCAAGAGCTGCTCTGTTTGCTGCTGTCTCACAAGACATTTTCACCAGAATCATGACGATCAAATCGGCATTTGAGATCTGGAATTTCCTCAAGGAAGAATATGAAGGAGATGAAAGAATCAAAGGAATGCAAGCAATGAATCTGGTTAGAGAATTTGAGATGCAGAAAATGAAGGAGTCTGAAACAATTAAGGAGTATGCAAACAGACTTCTTAACATTGCTAACAAGGTGAGGTTGTTAGGTTCTGATTTTTCTGATTCACGAATAGTTCATAAAATACTAGTGACTGCTCCTGAAAAATTTGAAGCTTCTATTACTTCATTGGAAAATACTAAGGATCTCTCAAAGATCACATTGGCAGAACTTGTAAGTGCTATGCAGTCCCAAGAGCAGCGAAGGTTAATGAGACAAGATGGTGCAGTCGAAGGTGCTTTACGAGCCAAGCACCATTATGGAGAAACCAGTAGAAATAAGCATGTCAAGAAGAACCAGCCATCAAGCAGCGAAAATAGTGCAAATAACCAAAACAATGGTAGGGGTAAAAAGAAAAACTACCCACCTTGTCAGCAATGCGGAAAGTTGGGTCGCCCACCATACAAATGTTGGAAACGACCAGATGCGAAGTGTAGTAAATGCAATCAGCTTGGACATGAAGCTGTAATTTGTAGGAGCAAATTTCAGCAGTAAACTGAAGCTAATGCCCAAGTTGTTGAGCAAGATGAAGAAGATTATATTTTTGCTGCAACATGCTATTCGACGAGGAGTAATTTTGAATGTTGGTTGATTGATAGTGGTTGTACGAATCACATGACATATGACAAGACTCTATTGAAGGACTTGAAGGCCACTAATGTTTCAAAGGTCAGAATAGGGAATGGTGGCTATATTACTGCAAAAGGAAAAGGAACCATTGCAATTTCAACGTGTTCAGGTACCAAAATTATATTTGATGTTCTTTATGTACCTGACATCGACCAAAACTTGTTAAGTGTAGGTCAGTTGATTAAAAAGGGATTTAAAGTATCCTTTGAAAATCAACATTGTCTTACCTACGACACTGCTGGTCGGGAAGTTCTACGAGTTAAAATGAGAGGTAAAAGCTTCTCGTTTGATCCAACAGAGGCGGCTAACACAACGGTCTTTCTCCAAAATCGGCTTCCAACCAAAGTTTTGATGGATAAAACTCCATTTGAGGCTTGGTATGGGTATAAGCCGTCACTAACCTTTCTTAAAGTGTTTGGTTGTGTTTGTTTTGCACATGTTCCACAGGTTAAGCATGACAAACTTGACAAGAAGGCAACTCCGGGCATCTTTGTGGGTTACAGTTCAGTTTCAAAGGCCTACAAAGTGTATCATCCTCAAACCGGAAAGATGATTGTTAGTAGAGATGTTCACTTTAATGAAGAAAAACAATGGAATTGGGAGAACTCACAAAGAACAACTAAACTATTTGGAAACATTGATGATAAGCATCCGGGACAGCAAACAACAGAGTTATTGCAGGATGAATTAGAAGACGACCCTCCAGTCAGAGGCAAAAGGCTGTTATCTGACATCTATCAAAGATGTAATGTAGCAGTTTGTGAACCTGCTAGCTGCGAGGAAGCACAAAAGGACCAGAAATGGAAAATTACAATGGAGGAGGAGATATCCATGATACAGAAAAACAAAACATGGGAGCTGGTTGACAGGCCTGAAAATAGAAAAGTCATTGGAGTTAAATGGGTTTTCAGAACAAAGCTTAATGCAGATTGCTCAATCAATAAGCACAAGGCCAGACTCGTAGTTAAAGGGTATGCACGAATTTTTGGTGTTGATTATTCTGACACTTTTGCTCCTGTGTTCAGATTAGATACAATTAGATTGGTGTTAGCAGTTGCTGCGCAAAATGGCTGGAAAATATTTCAGTTAGATGTTAAATCAGCTTTTTTAAATGGAGAGCTACATGAAGAAATATATGTAGACCATCCAGAAGGATTCGTGAAGCAAGGTGAAGAAGATAAAGTCTATCTTCTAAAAAAGGCTCTTTATGGCCTCAAACAAGCGCCAAGGGCTTGGTACAGCAAAATTAATGATCACTTATTGAGCATAGACTTTGCAAAAAGCGTATCCGAGTCCACACTTTATGTGAAACATAAGGGAAATAATTTTCTCATAGTTTCCCTCTATGTGGATGATCTTTTAGTGACAGGAGATGACACAAGGCTAGTTGACGAGTTTAAGCAAGAAATGATGCAAGCTTTTGAAATGACAGATCTTGGTCTCTGACCTATTTTCTTGGAATTGAGATCAAACATAGTGAGAATGAAGTGTTTTGTCAAAGAAAATATGCAAAGGAAATTTTGAAAAAATTTCAAATGGAGGAATGTAAATCTGTTAGCACACCAATGAATCAAAAGGAGAAGTTTAGCAAGGATGATGGTGCTGAAAAAATTGATGAAGAATATTACAGAAGCTTGATTGGATGTCTAATGTATCTCACTTCAACAAGGCCAGACATTCTATTTGCGGTAAGTCTCTTGTCTCGTTTTATGCACTGTCCAAGTGAAATTCATTTGCAAGCAGCAAAAAGAATATTGAGATATGTTAAAGGCACTATTGATTATGGAGTCAAATTTGATAAATGTCAAGAATTCAAGTTGTATGGATTCTCTGATAGTGATTGGGCTGGATCCATTGATGATATGAAGAGAACTTCAGGATACTGTTTTAGCCTAGGCTCAGGAGTATTCTCATGGTGCACAAAGAAGCAAGAGATTGTAGCACAGTCCACCGTTGAAGCTGAATTTATAGCAGCAACAGCCGCTGTAAATCAAGCTTTATGGTTGAAGAAGATTTTATGTGATTTATCTTTGCAGCAGAAGAAAAAAACAGAAATTTTTGTTGACAACCAGGCTGCAATTGCTATTGCAAACAATCCAGTATGTCACGGGAAGACTAAACATTTCAACATCAAACTCTATTTTTTGAGAGAGATGCAGCAAAGTGGAGAAGTAAACTTAGTTTACTGCAAGTCTGAAGATCAATTGGCTGACATGTTTACAAAACCATTACCTATCAGCAAATTTTAATATCTAAGGCAACTGATTGGAGTTTGCAGTTCCTAAAGCAAGGAGGAGTATCAATCATGTGCTTTTGTAACTGCTAGATTTTTTACTATTTTATTTTATTGTTTCAGTTTTTTAGCAACCTAGTCAATTAGTGGTTGCTATAATTTAGGAGCAAGCTAGTAGTAGTTGCTATACTTTAGGAACAAACTAGTTTAATTATTCAATTTCCTAAAACCCTGGTTACGTGGGATAACTTTCAGTTTTTCTTTTCCATTATTTATTGTAACATTTCTATCGATCAAATACAATTCCTTTCCTTTAATATACTGTTTCTCTACTTCTCTGCCACTATATTTGTTATTTTCTGCCATTAAACTAACAAATTGGTATCTAGAGCCTTCTTCTTAGAGGGACCTGTTAGTGAACCCAGTAAAAACCCACCATAATAAACCTTGCTTAAATTCATCAAATAGATGGATTCTGAAACTCCTTACACAAAATTAACACCGCCTGTGTTTGACGATGATAATTATCATATATGGGCAGTAAGAATGGAGGCTCACCTAGAAGCAAATGACCTTTGGGAAGCCGTTGAGGAAGACTATGAAGTTCTTCCTTTGCCGGACAATCCAACCATGGCTCAGATAAGAAATCACAAGGAAAAGAAAGCAAGAAAGCCAAAAGCAAGAGCTGCTCTGTTTGCTGCTGTCTCACAAGACATTTTCACCAGAATCATGACGATCAAATCGGCATTTGAGATCTGGAATTTCCTCAAGGAAGAATATGAAGGAGATGAAAGAATCAAAGGAATGCAAGCAATGAATCTGGTTAGAGAATTTGAGATGCAGAAAATGAAGGAGTCTGAAACAATTAAGGAGTATGCAAACAGACTTCTTAACATTGCTAACAAGGTGAGGTTGTTAGGTTCTGATTTTTCTGATTCACGAATAGTTCAGAAAATACTAGTGACTGCTCCTGAAGAATTTAAAGCTTCTATTACTTCATTGGAAAATACTAAGGATCTCTCAAAGATCACATTGGCAGAACTTGTAAGTGCTATGCAGTCCCAAGAGCAGCGAAGGTTAATGAGACAAGATGGTGCAGTCGAAGGTGCTTTACGAGCCAAGCACCATTATGGAGAAACCAGTAGAAATAAGCATGTCAAGAAGAACCAGCCATCAAGCAGCGAAAATAGTGCAAATAACCAAAACAATGGTAGGGGTAAAAAGAAAAACTACCCACCTTGTCAGCAATGCGGAAAGTTGGGTCGCCCACCATACAAATGTTGGAAACGACCAGATGCAAAGTGTAGTAAATGCAATCAGCTTGGACATGAAGCTGTAATTTGTAGGAGCAAATTTCAGCAGTAAACTGAAGCTAATGCCCAAGTTGTTGAGCAAGATGAAGAAGATTATATTTTTGCTGCAACATGCTATTCGACGAGGAGTAATTTTGAATGTTGGTTGATTGATAGTGGTTGTACGAATCACATGACATATGACAAGACTCTATTGAAGGACTTGAAGGCCACTAATGTTTCAAAGGTCAGAATAGGGAATGGTGGCTATATTACTGCAAAAGGAAAAGGAACCATTGCAATTTCAACGTGTTCAGGTACCAAAATTATATTTGATGTTCTTTATGTACCTGACATCGACCAAAACTTGTTAAGTGTAGGTCAGTTGATTAAAAAGGGATTTAAAGTATCCTTTGAAAATCAACATTGTCTTACCTACGACACTGCTGGTCGGGAAGTTCTACGAGTTAAAATGAGAGGTAAAAGCTTCTCGTTTGATCCAACAGAGGCGGCTAACACAACGGTCTTTCTCCAAAATCGGCTTCCAACCAAAGTTTTGATGGATAAAACTCCATTTGAGGCTTGGTATGGGTATAAGTCGTCACTAACCTTTCTTAAAGTGTTTGGTTGTGTTTGTTTTGCACATGTTCCACAGGTTAAGCATGACAAACTTGACAAGAAGGCAACTCCGGGCATCTTTGTGGGTTACAGTTCAGTTTCAAAGGCCTACAAAGTGTATCATCCTCAAACCGGAAAGATGATTGTTAGTAGAGATGTTCACTTTAATGAAGAAAAACAATGGAATTGGGAGAACTCACAAAGAACAACTAAACTATTTGGCAACATTGATGATAAGCATCCGGGACAGCAAACAACAGAGTTATTGCAGGATGAATTAGAAGACGACCCTCCAGTCAGAGGCAAAAGGCTGTTATCTGACATCTATCAAAGATGTAATGTAGCAGTTTGTGAACCTGCTAGCTGCGAGGAAGCACAAAAGGACCAGAAATGGAAAATTACAATGGAGGAGGAGATATCCATGATACAGAAAAACAAAACATGGGAGCTGGTTGACAGGCCTGAAAATAGAAAAGTCATTGGAGTTAAATGGGTTTTCAGAACAAAGCTTAATGCAGATTGCTCAATCAATAAGCACAAGGCCAGACTCGTAGTTAAAGGGTATGCACGAATTTTTGGTGTTGATTATTCTGACACTTTTGCTCCTGTGTTCAGATTAGATACAATTAGATTGGTGTTAGCAGTTGCTGCGCAAAATGGCTGGAAAATATTTCAGTTAGATGTTAAATCAGCTTTTTTAAATGGAGAGCTACATGAAGAAATATATGTAGACCATCCAAAAGGATTCGTGAAGCAAGGTGAAGAAGATAAAGTCTATCTTCTAAAAAAGGCTCTCTATGGCCTCAAACAAGCGCCAAGGGCTTGGTACAGCAAAATTAATGATCACTTATTGAGCATAGACTTTGCAAAAAGCGTATCCGAGTCCACACTTTATGTGAAACATAAGGGAAATAATTTTCTCATAGTTTCCCTCTATGTGGATGATCTTTTAGTGACAGGAGATGACACAAGGCTAGTTGACGAGTTTAAGCAAGAAATGATGCAAGCTTTTGAAATGACAGATCTTGGTCTCTGACCTATTTTCTTGGAATTGAGATCAAACATAGTGAGAATGAAGTGTTTTGTCAAAGAAAATATGCAAAGGAAATTTTGAAAAAATTTCAAATGGAGGAATGTAAATCTGTTAGCACACCAATGAATCAAAAGGAGAAGTTTAGCAAGGATGATGGTGCTGAAAAAATTGATGAAGAATATTACAGAAGCTTGATTGGATGTCTAATGTATCTCACTTCAACAAGGCCAGACATTCTATTTGCGGTAAGTCTCTTGTCTCGTTTTATGCACTGTCCAAGTGAAATTCATTTGCAAGCAGCAAAAAGAATATTGAGATATGTTAAAGGCACTATTGATTATGGAGTCAAATTTGATAAATGTCAAGAATTCAAGTTGTATGGATTCTCTGATAGTGATTGGGCTGGATCCATTGATGATATGAATAGAACTTCAGGATACTGTTTCAGCCCAGGCTCAAGAGTATTCTCATGGTGCACAAAGAAGCAAGAGATTGTAGCACAGTCCACCGCTGAAGCTGAATTTATAGCAGCAACAGCCGCTGTAAATCAAGCTTTATGGTTGAAGAAGATTTTATGTGATTTATCTTTGCAGCAGAAGAACAAAACATAAATTTTTGTTGACAACCAGGCTGCAATTGCTATTGCAAACAATCCAGTATGTCACGGGAAGACTAAACATTTCAACATCAAACTCTATTTTTTGAGAGAGATGCAGCAAAGTGGAGAAGTAAACTTAGTTTACTGCAAGTCTGAAGATCAATTGGCTGACATGTTTACAAAACCATTACCTATCAGCAACTTTTAATATCTAAGGCAACTGATTGGAGTTTGCAGTTCCTAAAGCAAGGAGGAGTATCAATCATGTGCTTTTGTAACTGCTAGATTTTTTACTATTTTATTTTATTGTTTCAGTTTTTTAGCAACCTAGTCAATTAGTGGTTGCTATAATTTAGGAGCAAGCTAGTAGTAGTTGCTATACTTTAGGAACAAACTAGTTTAATTATTCAATTTCCTAAAACCCTGGTTACGTGGGATAACTTTCAGTTTTTCTTTTCCATTATTTATTGTAACATTTCTATCGATCAAATACAATTCCTTTCCTTTAATATACTGTTTCTCTACTTCTCTGCCACTATATTTGTTATTTTCTGCCGTTAAACTAACAAATTGGTATCTAGAGCCTTCTTCTTAGAGGGACCTGTGAGTGAACCCAGTAAAAACCCACCATAATAAATCTTGCTTAAATTCATCAAATAGATGGATTCTGAAACTCCTTACACAAAATTAGCACCGCCTGTGTTTGACGGTGATAATTATCACATATGGGCAGCAAGAATGGAGGCTCACCTAGAAGCAAATGACCTTTGGGAAGCCGTTGAGGAAGACTATGAAGTTCTTCCTTTGCAGGACAATCCAACCATGGCTCATATAAGAAATCACAAGGAGAAGAAAGCAAGAAAGTCAAAAGCAAGAGCTACTCTGTTTGCTGCTGTCTCACAAGACATTTTCACCAGAATCATGACGATCAAATCGGCATTTAAGATCTGGAATTTCCTCAAGGAAGAATATGAAGGAGATGAAAGAATCAAGGGAATGCAAGCAATGAATCTGGTTAGAGAATTTGAGATGCAGAAAATGAAGGAGTCTGAAACAATTAAGGAGTATGCAAACAGACTTCTTAACATTGCTAACAAGGTGAGGTTGTTAGGTTCTGATTTTTCTGATTCACGAATAGTTCAGAAAATACTAGTGACTGCTCCTGAAAAAATTGAAGCTTCTATTACTTCATTGGAAAATACTAAGGATCTTTCAAAGATCACATTGGCAGAACTTGTAAGTGCTATGCAGTCCCAAGAGTAGCGAAGGTTGATGAGACAAGATGGTGCAGTCGAAGGTGCTTTACGAGCCAAGCACCATTATAGAGAAACCAGTAGAAATAAGCATGTCAAGAAGAACCAGCCATCAAGCAGCGAAAATAGTGCAAATAACCAAAACAATGGTAGGGGTAAAAAGAAAAACTACCCACCTTGTCAGCATTGCGGAAAGTTGGGTCACCCACCATACAAATGTTGGAAACGACCAGATGCAAAGTGTAGTAAATGCAATCAGCTTGGACATGAAGTTGTAATTTGTAGGAGCAAATTTCAGCAGCAAACTGAAGCTAATGCCCAAGTTGTTGAGCAAGATGAAGAAGATTATATTTTTGCTGCAACATGCTATTCGACGAGGAGTAATTTTGAATGCTGGTTGATTGATAGTGGTTGTACGAATCACATGACATATGACAAGACTCTATTGAAGGACTTGAAGGCCACTAATGTTTCAAAGGTCAGAATAGGGAATGGTGGCTATATTACTGCAAAAGGAAAAGGAACCATTGCAATTTCAACGTGTTCAGGTACCAAAATTATATTTGATGTTCTTTATGTACCTGACATCGACCAAAACTTGTTAAGTGTAGGTCAGTTGATTAAAAAGGGATTTAAAGTATCCTTTGAAAATCAACATTGTCTTATCTATGACACTGCTGGTCGGGAAGTTCTACGGGTTAAAATGAGAGGTAAAAGCTTCTCGTTTGATCTAACAGAGGAGGAGCAGGCGGTCTATTTTACTCAAGTCAGTCCCACAGAACTCTGGCACAAGAGACTTGGGCATTGTCATCTTGAAAGAATGCTGAACTTGCAAAGAAAAGGCATGTCAAGAGGTCTGCCAATACTTTCTGATAATGTAACAAATTGTAATGCTTGTCAATTTGGTAAACAAATAAGAAAATCATTCCCCAAATCAGCTTGGAGAGCTTCTCAAAAGTTGCAGCTTGTTCACAATGATGTGGCAGGACCCCAAAGAACACCATCACTATAAGGTAGTCTGTACTTAATTCTTTTCATAGATGATTTTACAAGAATGTGCTGGATATTATTTTTGAAATTTAAGCATGAAGTGGCTGGAGTATTTACGAAGTTCAAGAAAATGGTGGAAACTCAAAGTGGCTGCAAGATTCAATGTTTAAGATCTGACAATGGGACATAGTATACATCAACAAAATTTAATCAATTTTGTGAAGAAGCTGGTATTGAGCATCAACTCACATCCCCTTACACTCCAGAGCAGAATGGGGTTAGTGAAAGGAGAAATAGATCGGTGATGGAGATGGCTAGATGCATGCTGCATGAGAAGGAGTTGCCAAAAAAATTTTGGGCAGAGGCGGCTAACACAACGGTCTTTCTCCAAAATCGGCTTCCAACCAAAGTTTTGATGGATAAAACTCCATTTGAGGCTTGGTATGGGTATAAGCCGTCACTAACCTTTCTTAAAGTGTTTGGTTGTGTTTGTTTTGCACATGTTCCACAGGTTAAGCGTGACAAACTTGACAAGAAGGCAACTCCGGGCATCTTTGTGGGTTACAGTTCAGTTTCAAAGGCCTACAAAGCGTATCATCCTTAAACCGGAAAGATGACTGTTAGTAGAGATGTGCACTTTAATGAAGAACAACAATGGAATTGGGAGAACTCATAAAGAACAACTAAACTATTTGGTAACATTGATGATAAGCATCCGAGACAGCAAACAACAAAGTTATTGCAGGGTGAATTAGAAGACGGCCCTCCAGTCAGAGGCAAAAGGCTGTTATCTGACATCTATCAAAGATGTAAAGTAGCAGTTTGTGAACCTGCTAGCTGCGAGGAAGCACAAAAGGACCAGAAATGGAAAATTGCAATGGAGGAGGAGATATCCATGATACAGAAAAACAAAACATGGGAGCTGGTTGACAGGCCTGAAAATAGAAAAGTCATTGGAGTTAAATGGGTTTTCAGAACAAATCTTAATGCTGATTTCTCAATCAACAAGCACAAGGCCAGACTCGTAGTTAAAGGGTATGCACAAATTTTTGGTGTTGATTATTCTGACACTTTTGAAATACATTGAAGATTATGAGAGGTTGGTAGCACAACTGTCCCGATTACCCAATGATCAATATTTGGGTTATTTCGTTCATGGTTTGAAGGAAAAAAAATCAGGGGAAAGGTATGTAGCATGATCGCTATGGGTCCTATGTCCAGAGCGGAGTTAATGAATGTGGCTCGAGCAATAGAACGTGAATTGGAAGAAGGGCGAAGAGACTGGACACCGCGAAAGTCACTTGGGTCATTATCCCGACCTGTTTTTGGTAATAAGGTTGTCACACATAATGAAGTCAGAAATGGAGATTGGGTTATGGTTCGTAATAATAAAGACAATTGTGATCGTTTTTCAGGAGGAAAATCAACAGGTGGTCTGTGTGGAATGTCTGGTTTCAGATAAAACAAAACTCATACTGCCAACACTAGAAATTGGCGTGACAGAACTGTAAGGAGTTTGTCTTCACAGGAGATTGCTGACCGCCATCAAAAAGAGCTTTGTTTTAAATGTGGAGGTCAGTATCATCCTTGCCATCGATGTCCTGATAAAAATCTGTGTGTTATGGTGCTTGAGGATGACTCTGAAGATGAAAATGAAGTCAGGGTGTTAAATGATGAAGATGTTGAAATAAGTGCAGAAGAATTGCATTTGAATGTGCTGACTTTTGAAAATATATTGACTTTTGATAAACAAACTTAGCATTCTCAAGATAAGCTTCAATGCATAAAGTTGCAAGGGACGGTAGAAGCGTTACTGGTGCTGATGTTGGTTGATAGTGGAGCAAACAAAAACTTTATGTCAAGGCGTCTAGCTTTGGATTTGGGTTTACGGATTATTAGAACTCCTGCTAGACAAATCAGATTGGGTGACAGTTATGCGACTCCGATGTTAGGAGAGTGCCAAGGTGTTATTATTTCTGTTCAAGGGGTAAAATGAGAGGTATATATTATGTTGTTTGAGTTGGGAAGTTATGATCTAGTATTGGGGATGGCATGGCTGACACAAATTGGATGCACATACATTTATTAGGTTGAGAAGAAAATGTGTTTCACATACCAGGGAGAATGGATTGAGATCAGAGGGGTTCATACTAGAGAGTGCACACTATTACAAAACTATGTTGATGAAAATTATTTTTCCCAGTTGCATTGTGATATCCAATCAAGTATGGTGACACCAACTCAACAGTTAGAGATGAAATCAGTACTTCATAGGTTTGATAATATTTTCAAGGAACCGCAAGGATTTCCTCCTAAACAACAGCAAGAACATGTTATACACTTGCTGACCGGACATGGCCTAGTTAATTTTCGACCGTATCGCTACCCTCACCACTATAAGACATAAATTGAGAAACAAGTGAAGGAGTTGTTGTTGTCCGGTGTGATCAAACCTAGCCATAGTGATTTTTCAAGTCCCGTTATTCTAGTCAAGAAAAAGGATGACTCTTGGAGGATGTGTGTTGACTACCATTCTTTGAATAAGGTAATTATTTTGAATATTGTTCTGGACTGGGCCCGCACTGGCCCAAAGCAGGGATAAAGGCCCAATCCAAGCAGCTCCTCGAGGAATGCGCGCCCGCGGATTCCCGCCAGCTTGCCCGACCGTAGACTGCAACCATTACCCGCCATTGCCCGCGACACATGGTGTCCCCGACCAAGGGAGCTCCGGCTCGAGTCCTGCTCGAGCACTCTCCCCGTAGAGCAGATTTTGTCCCCTCTGACCGTTATCGAATCATCTAAACTCCGGAAAGACCGCATCTTCGTCCCTCCTCATTCTTCGCAGAGCATCACCAGGAAGGGGACCACGTACGGGGCCCCACTACACACGTAGAACCTGGCAGTTCCTTTATTGGGCCAGTTCTGGTCGGCCCAATGAGGGGACCTTGGCCCAGCGATGAGGGATATAAATACCCTCTGTTCCTAGAGGGTCAGGTATTCATCTCTTACGCATCTATAAGCTTTTTACCTGCTCATTCCGTTACTCATTTTAGCATCAGAGTGTCTTGCAAGTACCCCCCCATCTCACTCAAATTCCGCCCGAGTCAGTCGTGACGGTCCAAGTCTGATCAGGTAAGATCAGTGGCACCGTCTGTGGGAAATTAGCTTCCCCGTCTTGCAAATTCTCGAAGACCAAAGCTCAAATCATCTCCTATCGTCATGGATGACCAAGTTCGGGATGACCAGAACGTACGCGTCATCGACGCCAATAACAACCTTGCGGATAAGAATGGAATCCCCGACAACGCCGGCAACCCCGACCATAACACACTCCCCGGGGGCACCACCCTCGGGCCCTCGATCCACCGCGACAGAGCTACTGCCTCATCTTCTTCGGTCCCTCCGCCACTCGAAGAAGACAATACGGCTCCCCCAAACTATCCAGCTGCCCAATTTCAGGAAGTCCTTGTCCCCGTCGGGGCAGATGCCACGACCCGCACACTATTCGCGGTGATCAATCAAACCAACTACCTCATCTTTGCCCAGGGGAAAAGATTTAGGGCGGTGGAAGACGATAGAAGACCCGCTAGGAGACACAGGAGGCCTCAGACCCCACCTCCTCGAATAACAGAGGTACATCTCTCGTCTCCCCCGCGGAGACAATACAAAGACACCTCCCGAAGCCCGTCACCCCGACCGTCAAGGAGACGACCCCCCTTGGAGAGGCAACCCGTTATTGAAGCCGGAGGGCGCAACCATGGCCCCATATGGCAAGAAAGAAGACACTCCGGAGATAGGCACGGGAGAATGGACCAACCAGCATCCCGCCCGAGGGGCACCCTGCACGACCAGGACCGCCAGACCCGACAATATCTCAGGTCCCCATCCCTGTCCCCGGAGCGAAGTGACGAGGACGACCCTCGTGGTCCCCTTTCACAAGCCATCATGGAGGCGCCCATTCCCCCAGGCATGGAGAAGCCTCCATATCTGAAAGAATACGATGGAATCGTGGACCCAGTCGACCACATAGACGGGTTCGAGGCTATGTTGCATTACCATAATGTCGGGGGACCCATCAAATGTCGGTTGTTTCCCACGACTCTCAGAAAGGCAGCAATGGATTGGTATAAAGGCCTCGCCCCGGGATCAATCACCTCGTGGCGAAACCTGAAGAATCAATTCATAAGTTCGTTCACTGCGTCTCGGCAACACCCGAAGACTGAGGCAGCACTCGAGGCCATCATCCAGAGACATGATGAAACCTTGAGAGAATTTATAAATCGCTTCAATCTCGAAGCCATACAGGTCCCCTGCGCGGACCACATGAAAAAGTACTTGCTGGAGAGGGGGCTCCTCCTCGGCACAGAATTCAGAAAGGCGGTGGGCATCGAACCACCCCGAACATTCGATGCTCTCCTCGAGAAGGCCCGGGCATATATGGATTACGAGGAAAGGGAGGCGGCCAACAGAGCCCGGGACCCCAGAACTCGTGGATCCAGCAGCAACCCACGCCAAGAAGCCGCTCCTCCTCGACGAGCCAGGGAGAAAAGAAAAGAGGACAAACCCCGAGAAGTCTGAGAACAGAGAGGACCCTCGGGGCGTTTCATAGAATACACTCCGCTCACAGCTTCCCGCGAGCGCATCTTAGCGGAGTGTGCCAGCACGGATTTCAAAGATGGCGGCGTCAAGCGCCCTCGACCTGCTCCTGCCAAGCCCGAAGTAGACAAGATCAAATACTATCAGTACCATAGGAGCCAAGGTCATCTGACTGAAGACTGCGTCCACCTCAAGGACGCCATCGAAACCCTCATCAAGGGAGGGAGGCTCGCCCAATACCGGCGAAACGACGCTCCTCGTCGTGACGCCCAGGAGACGAGAGAACCGGAGGAGGACGCTCGACCATCTGACGAATCGGTCCCCATCCAGACTGCCTTCTCCGTCACAAGACCTGAGGACTTCTACGTCCCCGAGCACCTGCAAGAACCGTTGTCAACACACAGCAGGTGGGAGCACTTTCCCTCTGCCATGGTCATCAATGGAAGAGGATTCAACGACCTAACCATAAATTCGGCCAAAAGGAAGCTTGATGAACTGGTCGACTCTGCACCTCCTCAAACGGTGACGTTTGAAAGGGTGAAAGGTAGGTCGGAGCCTATCACCTTCTACCTCGAAGAGCTCCCCGGAGGGGCCCCAAATGCAGTCACTCCTCTACTGATAAGAGCGAGAATGGCTAATTTTGACGTACACCGCATCCTCATCGACGAAGGAAGTTCCGTCGATGTAATGTACAGTAAACTGTTTCGGACCCTACAGCTCGACGACTCACACCTTTCACCTTACGTGGGGTCAGACTTACAGGGCTTCAACGGCTCGACCTCTAAACCTTAGGGATATGTCGAGCTCATGGTTACCTTTGGCGAAGACACGGCGACGAGGCAGGTCAAGGTGCACTTCCTCGTCATCGACTGCCCGTCCCTCTACAACTGCATCCTGGGGAGACCAACACTGGCAGAACTGACCGCAGTACCTTCCACCGTCCTCTTGAAGGTGAAGTTCTACACCAAGAGGGCGCGGGTCGCCACCATCCAGGGGGACTTGGCTGCTGCTCGAAGGTGTTTCAACGCCGCATCCAAGGGACGCGACACGGTCGACATTGTGACAAGGCCCGCCAAAAGACCAGCGACGACACGACAGGAGCCCGACAAACTAGAGCCCGTCAAAACAGAAGAGTAGAGAGCTCCCCCAAAGGTCGACTCCATAGCTCTGGACACCCGTTTCGATCAGGACGAACCTCCCAACGGCGAGCAAATCCCCCTCCGACCAATTCCGGACGGGGACTTCGAGCTCGTCCCCCTCGGCGAGGACCCAAGCAAAGGAGTGAAGATTGGTACTGACCTCCCCGACCTGGCAAAGAAGCAAATCAAAGCCTTCTTGCGCGAGAATGCTGACTTGTTCGCGTGGAGCGCCACAGAGATGCCCGGACTCGACCCCGAGGTCGCCTGTCACCGTCTCGCCATAGACCTGGCCGCTAAGGCAGTAGTACAACATAGGCGTAGGCAGTCTCCGGAAAAAAACGGAGGCTGCTGAAAAAGCTGTAAAATACCTCCTAGAGGCAAATTTTATTTCTGAAGCCCGGTATTCAACCTGACTGTCGAATGTTGTACTAGTCAAAAAGAATAATGGAAAATGGCAGATGTGTGTTGATTATATCGATCTCAATAGGGCATGCCCGGAGGATGCTTTTCCTTTACCGAACATAGATATGCTGGTCGACAACTCGGCCGGTTACAAAATACTGTCGTTCATGGATGCCTATTCAGGTTATAACCAAATCCCAATAGCCATGGGCGACAAGCATTGCACTGCCTTCATGACCAGCTCGGGCAACTATTACTACAACGTAATGCCCTTTGGACTAAAAACGCAGGGGCAACTTACCAACGTATGATGAACAAAGTGTTCCACAAACAAATCGGAGACATGCTCGAGGTTTACATGGACGACATGATCGTCAAGTCCCGAGCAGACACCGATCACACAGCCCACCTCAGAGCAGTCTTTGCCCAAGCGAGACAATGTAAGATGAGGTTCAACCCCGAGAAGTGCACGTTCGGGGTCAAAGCAAGGAAATTCCTCGAGTTTTACCTGACAGAACGAGGGATTGAAGCCAATCCCGAAAAATGTCGAGCCTTCTCCGACCTCCCGACACCTACGTCGAAGAAATCAATACAAGTCATAAACGACATGCTCACCTCACTGTCCCGCTTCGTCGCGAGATCCGCTCAGTACACCCTCCCCTTCTTCAAACTCCTTCGCAAAGAAGCGGCCTTCGAATGGACCGAAGAGTGTGAACGGGCACTGCGCCACCTAAAACAAAGTCTATCCCAACCGCCCGTACTGTCTCGACCAGTCGACGGGGAGCCTTTATTCCTATACTTGGCCGTCTCGAACGAAGCCATCAGCACGACTCTCATTCGCGAGACTGCCGACGGGAAGAAACCCGTTTATTTCACGAGCAAAGCTCTACAAGGACCCGAGAGCAGATACCAACAGATAGAAAAAGTAGCTCTAGCCCTCGTCAACGCGGCGAGGAGACTCAGACACTATTTTCTGGCCCACATAGTCATAGTGCGAACCGACCAACCAGTAAAACAACTCTTAGGTCGACCTAACATGGCGGGCCGAATGTTGAAATGGTCCTTGGAACTCTCCGAGTTCGACATTCAATACGAGAGCAGGAAAGCTCTAAAGGCACAGGCCCTGACCGACTTCATCGCAGAAATGACCGCTCACGATCCGCCCGCAGGGAAGGAGCACAAGTGGACCATCTTCATCGACGGAGCTTCCAGATCGTCCGGAAGCGGCGCAGGGATCCTCCTAGAAAATAAGGAGGGCGTAGTGATCAAGCACTCATTAACCGTCTCCTTTCCGACTTCGAACAACCAAGCAGAATACGAAGCCCTGCTCGCAGGACTAAGGCTAGCCGAGGACCTAGGAGCCCGCGATGTACGAATTTTCACGGACTCTCAACTCGTTGCTTCCCAAGTTCAAGGGAGTTACCAAGCTAAAAACGACAGCCTCGTCGAATACCTAAACTTAGTCAAAGAACACATGAAAAAGTTCGACCGAGCAGAAATATCACACGTCCCACACGAGTAAAACACAAGGGCAGACATACTGTCCAAACTCGCAAGCACAAGAAAGAAGGGCGGAAACAAATCCGTCATACAAGAATCCCTGTCACGCCCAAGCATAGAAAGGTCCTCGACCCCAGTGGAGGTGCACGCCATCGGAGACACCTCGTGCTGGATGACCCCGATGTATAATTTTCTGACAAAGGGCGAGCTCCCGTCGGACCAGACAGAAGCGACCACCATGAAACGACGAGCATGCTCCTACGTGGTGCTCGAGCATAAGCTGTACCGCAGGGGATTCTCCATTCCCCTCCTGAAATGCATCGACGAATCCACAGTCCCCGAGGTATTACGGGAGATACACAAAGGGATTAACGCCCAGCACATGGGCGGTAAGTCCCTGGCGAGGAAAGCCCTGCGAGCGGGGTACTATTGGCCGATGATGTAGCAAGACGCCAAAGAACACGTTAAGAAGTGTGACAAGTGCCAAAAGCATGCCGACATGCATCTCGCTCCCCCTCACGAGCTGAGCACACTGTCGTCTCCGTGGCCGTTCGCGTGGTGGGGGATGGATATCCTTGGACCATTCGTGCAAGGGACTTACCAAAACAAGTTCCTTATTGTAGCCGTGGATTAATTCACGAAATGGATAGAGGCCGAGGCTCTCGCGAAGATCACCTCACACAACATCCTCCGTTTCTACAAAAGAAACATCCTCGCCAGATTAGGGATCCCGAGAGCGATAGTCACCGACAACGGCACCCAATTCACCGACCACGGATTCCAAAACTTCGTCACCAAACTGGGAACTAAACAACATTTCACCTTGGTCGAGCACCCTCAAACCAACGGGCAAGCCGAGGCCGCCAACAAAGTCATCCTGCAAGGACTCAAACGCCGGATCGGTGAAGCTAAAAGAGGGTGGGTCGAGGAGCTGCACTGCTTTTTATGGGATTATTGCACCACGCCCCATTCAACGACGGGCGAAACCCCCTTTCGACTAACATACGGCACCGAGGCCGTCATCCCCTTAGAAATCAGGGAACCCTCCAGGCGGACTGAAGTGCCCCTCGACGAAGAAATGAATGACGAGGCACTCATGGACGAACTCGACTTGGTCGAGGATATTCGATCAGGGGCAGCCTTGCGCGAGGCCACTCTAAAACAACGTGTGGCCCTCCGCCACAATGATAAGGTCATCAAACGCGAGTTCAAGATCGGCAGCCTGGTGTTATGAAGAAACCAGAAAGACTCCTGCAAAGGGAAGTTGGTCGCGAACTGGGAAGGGCCCTATCGCATCCACGACACCACAGGCACCGGGGCATACTACCTCGAGCAGCTAGACAGAGAGCCATTACCACGACCCTGGAACGCTGCTAAACTAAAGCAGTACTATAGTTAAAAACCCTTAAACACTAAGGATCCTCGCCGTCAAACATCCACATCTAGTCAACGGAGAGAAATGTCTTGACCACGTAGATAGGCCAAGGTACGGGCCCAATCTACGCCCAAACGACATAACACCGTTCAGCCAAACGAGGACGAACGACGATGCCCGACAAGGACACCTCAATCGAGCCCCACTATCGAAGTACCCACATGGCAGAACACCCAGCTCGCGATGGGCAGTTCACGCCACGGGCATACGACCTCGATCGGGGTCATACGCCCGAGCAGGCGGGTTTCACCCTGCATGACCGACGCATTTCGAAGTACGTCGGACCACCAAATGGGTCGAAAGGATCTCCACTCGAGGACATAACTTAGGAAAATTTCGCCACAAAGTAACAGCCGAATACAAGCGTGGCTCGAAGACATAACTCAGACAAATTTCGTCACAATATAAAAACTTAGACACAAGCAAGTTTAAAGTTAAAAGGAGCATCCATTTAAAAACTCATACACAAGATAAATAAACCGACCAAAAAGACCGGCGATGTTCGAAATTATAGGCTATGGCACAACGGCCAAAAGAGATATGTACGGGCACGCAGGCCCCAAAATTAAGCATGGGCACGCAGGCCCCAAAACAAATACCAACAAACGGGCACGCAGGCCCGACCAGAAATCCACGACTAAACGTTCCCGGGACTTCCAGCATCCACCACAGGAGACTCAGGAGGAGGCACGACCTGGCCGTCAATAATCTGAGACATGAAACCCACTCCCTCGGTATTCATGCTCGGATTCAATATGGCGAGCTGGCTGACCACAACCTCAAACCCGTCTGCTAAAGCACCGACACAGTCTGTTTCGAGGAGATGGATGCGCGCGACCAGATTCGAACGGCTCTGCAAAGGGGCTGTATCCTCCGAATCATCTTCAGCAGGAAGCATGGCAGTTTTCAACTCCTCGACTTCCTTAGACAGACGTTCGTTGTCGGCCTCCAAGCGTTCCCTATCCAGTCGAAGACAATCCCTCTCCTCAGCAGCCTTTCCGGAGTTTTCCTTCTCCACCGCCAGCAGGTCGGCTTGTTCATGGAACATTTCCTCAGATCGCTCGAGAGAAGCCTTCAACTTACGAGAGCTAGAAGCGAGGGAAACTTTCTCTGACTCCAGCTCCCTGACGCAATCCGAGGAGTCCGACCCTTCCTCAGCAAGGACAACGTCCATCTCGGCCATCTTCACCATCTCGACCATACTGGTGGCCAGGTGTTTTCTCTGGCTTTCTTTGTTGAGCCGCTTAATGGTCTCGGCCTCCTCGTTGCTCACTGTCAGGGGAAACCCCTCGAAGAAATATTCCTCTTTGAAACAGGGGGGTAAGCTGAAGGCCCTCGCAGCGACAAACTCATCGCCAACCTCTGACCTATTATCTACCCGACTTCTCTTTCTCTGGATCAGCTCAGTGGGCTGCTCGACGTTAGGGGAGCCAGGGGACCCACTAAAAACATCGCTCGAACTGGTCGGCGGGACCATCCTCGTAGCCTGTGGAGCTCGCACCAGCCTTCTGTTTACTCTCTTGTCCTGAGATAGTTTCAAAAGCCTCTCCCTTCGTTCAGCCATGTCACCTGCAAAGAAAAGAAAAACTCGGGTTAGTTACGAGCGAGCAAAAAGACAACGAAAATGAAATAAAGCAACAAAACAAAAACAAGAAACCTAGTAAATCTACGGCATGCCCGTAGGATTGGCACTCGACGAGCGCCTTGGTGTCGATGGGATGGGCCTCGAATGTCGGGTAACCCTCCTCGTCAAGAATATCTTCCCCCTCCCTCGTGACCCACCAGGCAGGGAAAAAGCTGTCGACATACTTGTAAAGGGTACCATAGGCTTCCTCATCCTCGGCACTCATGCCTCCCACGGGCGTATGGTAGTACCCGGTACCCTGCTCGTAATGATGCGATCACCAATGTAATGGGAACTTGGATACACGCCCCATTGCCGGTCGACCTTCGGCATCCATGAGGGGCTCCCCGTGCTCGTCGACTACCGCGATTTCCTCTTCATACATAGAATCCAAAGCAGTCTGGATGACCGGCTGTAGAACATACCACTTGTCCTTGAAGCCCCAGACTGAATCCATGTACATCCTAAACAGCCTCTTCGACTGTTTCAGTGAAACCCAACTATGCCTGCCTCCTCGAGACTGACGCTGCAGGTGAAAAACTCTGAAGAAAAGGGGAATGGTCGCCCCGATCCTCAAGAAGCGGCATGTCAACTCGAACGCCCGAAGGAAGGCAATCGAATTAGGATGAAGTTGGGAAGGGGCCAAGTTCAGATGGCAGAACACCCCGACTTGGAAATCACTGAAAGGAAGCGTGAGACCGAGATCCCTAAACATGATCTCGTACATGGGAAACCCATACTCGGTGAACTCCGAGCAGATTCGTGCATCAATGGACGGCCTCGTCACAACAAAATTCTTCTGGAAACCCGGCTGACTACCGCCATGTTTGACGATGGTATATGCGCGCCGACTACGCTGACAATATGCCGAGGCAATCCCTCGAGGCTCGACACCCACCCAATCTAACTAAGGGTCATCGACGATATCAACTAGAGTCACATTCTCTTCGGCACTTTGGTCCTCGACCTCATTACGCCTCGAAGACTCCGGTTCATCGGCCATTTACCTGCAAAGCACAGGAAACCGGTGAAATTCGAGAGCAAATCCGCATGCTCGCCACAGTGACGGGAAGTAGTGCACGACAACCAAACACGCTCGACCAGACATCGGGAACAACAAGAGAATAACATGAACACCCCGCGCGATAAACATGGATGACTCAAACAAGATCCTGGTTTTGCCTCCCCGACGTTAAGATGCTACGACGAGTTGTCCTACATACTTCCTAAGGGGTCAACGTCCCGGCCAGCTCATGGGTTAGCCGACCTAAACTATGAATGTGACGGGAAATATCATAAATCCTATGCCTAGAACTATGGGTTTACCGGGTAGTATCAAAGATTATGCGCCTAAAACCATGAAGGTCACGGGCAGCATTGCGAGTCACCTACTTAAAACTATGAGTTTACCGGGCACAAACATGAATATACCAGGCACTACTCCCAGATGTGGGTTTCTAACATCCAAATAACGTTAAAACTACCTACAACGAAGAAAACATGAGAAATGAACACTTACTTGGAAGAAAAGAAGAATGGACGACAGCGATGAAAGTAGTCAACGGAGGGAGGTGCAGTAATCTTGTGATGCTGTAGAAAAACAATGGCGGCGGAAGCAGATGAAGAAGGAGAAGCGCAAAGAAGAAAACCAAATTATGGGACCCAAGGATCCTATTTATAGGGATGACGTGGAATACGAAACGTCGCCCCGGGGAGTCACGAACTTCCCCTCCTCGACATCTACCCCCTAGGCAATGATGACCCTACTGTCGCTAGGGTGGCGTCACGGTTCCCAAGGATTGCCTCATGTACCCAACAAACACAACCCGCGAGGAATTCCCCGAGCATGCATCGACGAGGGCTACGCTACGAACGCAACCCATGAGAAAATCCTCGAGCACGCATGGGGAATCTATATCCTGGTCCGGGCGTCATACCTCGTGGTAAAGGCGAGCTGAAGTCAAGTCATAACTCATGCTCCAGGAGCAACGACTTGGGGGGCTCCTGTTCTGGACTGGGCCCGCACTGGCCCAAAGCAGGGATAAAGGCCCAATCCAAGCAGCTCCTCTAGGAATGCACGCTCGCGGATTCCCTCCGGCGTCCCCAACCACAGACTGCAGCCATTGCCCGCCATTGCCCGTGACACATGGTGTCCCCGACCAAGGGAGCTCCGGCTCGAGTCCTGCTCGAGCACTCTCCCCGTAGGGCAGATTCTGTACCCTCTGACCGCTATCGAATCATCTAAACTCCAGAAAGACCACGTCTTCGTCCCTCCTCATTCTTCGTAGAGCATCACCCGAAAGGGGACCACGTGTGGGGCCCCACTACACACGTAGAACCTGGCAGTTCCTTTATTGGGCCAGTTCTGGTCGGCCCAATGAGGGGACCTTGGCCCAGCGCTGGGGGCTATAAATACCCTCTGTTCCTAGAGGGTCAGGTATTCATCTCTTACGCATCTATATGCTTTTTACATGCTCATTCTGTCACTCATTTTAGCATCAGAGTGTCTTGCAGGTACTCCCCCCCCATCTCACTCCAATTCTGCCCGAGCTAGTCGTGATGGTCCAAGTCTGATCAGGTAAGATCAGTAATTATTTTTAATAAATTACTTATTCTAATCATTGATGAGTTATTGGATGAGTTACATGGTGCACGATATTTTTCTAAAGTTGATCTTAAGTCGGACTACCACCAAGTACGCATGCGACAAGAAGACATTCATAAAACAACTTTCCGCACTCATGAGGGTCATTATGAATTTTTAGTGATCTCTTTTGGTTTAAAAAATGCTCCACCCACTTTTCAAGTATTAATGAATGAAGTTTTTAAACCAATGTTGCAGAGGTACATTTTGGTATTTTTTGACGACATTTTGGTGTATAGTGTGACGTGGCCAGACCATATTCTGCATGTGAATTCAGTTTTAAGTGTGCTAGCTGAGAAACAATTGGTGGCCAATAAAACGAAATGTTTGGTTGGCCAATTGTCAGTTGAGTATTTGGGTCACGTGATTTCTCATGAAGGGGTCTCTATGGATCCATCAAAAGTCAGCAGTGTCTTAGAGTGGCCTGTGCCAAAGAATGTCAAAGGTGTCATAGGATTTTTGGGTTTGATTGGGTATTACAGAAAGTTCATTTGTGACTATGGTAAGATTGCAAGACCATTAACTAATTTGAATAAGAAAGAGGGTTTAAGTGGGGAGCCAAGAAACAAGCAGCTTTTGAGGAACTTAAGCACAAGGTAACTTCAGTCCCAGTTTTAGCATTGCCTGACTTCACCAAAGAATTCTTCATTGGGAATGATGCATCCGGTAATGGGTTGGGTGCAATTTTGATACAAGACAAACAACCTATCGCATTTTTCAGCAAGGGACTCAGTGATCGTAATTTGAACAAATAAGCATATGAAAAATAATTAATGGTTGTGGCTCTCACAATCCAACATTGGCGCTCATATCTCATAGGGGACAAGTTCACAGTGTGCACGAATCAAAAGAGTTTGAAAAAATTAATGCAACAGCGTATAACCACAATGGATCAACAAAACTTGGGTGGCTAAGCTTTTGGGATATCAATTTGATGTGGTCTATAAACCTGGTCTTGAGAACAAAGGTGCTGATGCGTTGTCCCGTCAGTTTGATACTTCCCTAAACAATACCATGGTGGTCCTTTCTGATTCAAATGACATGTTAATACTTAATTCTATGATTTTCCGTCCTGAATGGTTAGATTTCAAGGATGTCCATGAAAAACTACAATAGGATCCAACATTACAGACTGGAACTTCGGATTTACAAAAAGGGGAAACCACAAAACCTGGGTTTGCACTACAGAAGGGGTTATTTTGTATCAGGACAAATTAGTTATTTATGCTTCATCTACTTTTGTTCCTACAATTCTCAAGGAATTTCACAGTACCCCTCAAGGTGGGCACTGCAAGTTTTATCGCACTTATCGTTGTTTGGCTGCTAATTTGTATTGGATTGGGATGAAGAAAGATATCCAGAATTTTATGCAGAAATGTATTGTCTGTCAATGCAACAAGTATGCAACTTCAACACCAGGTGGTCTTCTCCAGCCACTTCACATACCACATCAAGTGTGGGAAGATATTTCTATGGACTTTATTACTGGTCTTCCAAAGTCCAAAGGATTCGAAGCTATTTTTATGGTGGTAGACAGGCTATCCAAATATTCTCATTTCATCCTTCTTAAGCGTCCCTATTCTGCAAGATCTTTGGCTGAAACTTTCACCAAAGAAGTGGTCTGACTTAATGGCATTCCAGAATCTATTGTGATTGACTAAGATCTAATATTTGTTAGTAATTTCTGGAAAGAGCTCTTTAAACAACAAGGTACATATTTGAAGCTCAACAATGCATACCACCCTCAGACTGAGGGTCAGACAGAAGTAGTTAGTCATTTTTTGGAGATTTTTCTTCGTTGTTTTATTGGTGACTGTTGTACTCCAAAATTTTCCTTCTCATTTATCAAGATTATTCTCACAAGATCTTTTTGACTCAAGACTGGATTAGGGTTTGACCAGTTCAAGACATCTCATCATGCACTGATCACCCAAAATTAGGGTTTAAGACTGTACAAGGATTTCTGGACTATCAATGCTTCATATGACTTTCAAACATCATTATGAACCCCTAATATTACTCATGGCAAGTTTCAAGCCTTAAACCATATTTTTGATCAGTCAATTGGACAATTGACCTAAAAATCAGTTGTATTGGGGAAAACGTCAACCATGGCCAATTTACAGTCAAACTTCATAATTTTGTTATCCAAATCAACATTTTAGACTCATATGTATCATTTGATCAAGTTTGGATCACAATTCCTCAAGAAATTTGATCAAATCATCAAAAGGGCAAAATGGTCAAAATTAGGGTTTTGACTAAGGAAGGGCAATTTCTGATTTTTGACCTAGTAACTGATCAATTTAGTTGAAGCATGATTTCAAGGGTTCATTTGTATCATCTTGACCTAATTACATGGCTCAAAACATTGCAAATCCATTGGACAGACAAATGAAATTTGCAGTCAACTAATCAAAAGTCAACTGTACACTGAAAAGTCAAACTTTGACTTTTTAATCAAAATCAAGTGTCAAGGATCACAATTCATCAAAACATGTCAAAATGTAAAACTTGTTCATCAAGAAACTAAATATTGAAGATTTGGTTTTAAAATTTGAAATTTTCTTAACTTAGAAATTTTTCTAAGTATAGAAAATTTCTTATTTTTTCTCAACTTTAAACCATTTTTTCACCATGATACAAGATGATTCAAAGGAAATCCCCAACATGAAAATTGTAGATCTCCATGAAATCTACAACTTTTCTTCACATATTTTTCCTTAAAGATGCATGGATCTCAAGATATAATTTTGTGAATACATACCCATGAACTAAAATAACTTAGTGAAATTTTGCCCTAATTTAGGCAGGTTTTGGACCCAACTTCATGGCAATTTTTCACCTAGTTCCAAGAGGAATCTTGAAATGCATTTCAAAGATGAGTTACAGAGCACATTGCAAGCTTTTCAAAATGTCAAAGAACTCTTTGAGATCATTTTTGAGTATGGAGAATCGAAGAGTTGAAGTTGGCAATTTCTCACTTTGTTTTCAAGCCATTTCATGAAGAACAAAATTCAAATTTGAACTTATGCTTCCAAATCCATGCTTTACAGGTCCCAAACTTATTTCTTACTCCATAATTTAATGCTTATTCAGTTGACAAAGCTTTAATCCAAGCCCAAAAGTCTTTATCCAAGCTTTAATTCCATAAATGGCACAAAGTTGCCATTGCCATTTTGGAAAAGCTTAACTTTTGCAACTTTCCAATTCTTGAGCATTGGACCTGTCTTCTCTGCACACACAAGTCCTACAGACCTAAAGCAACTTGTATAGAGATTATACCAACTCCAAGCCGGCCAGTACAAGCATGAGAAGACTTGTCTCTTCACTTTGCTTCAAAAGCAAGAAAGTGTGCAAAAAGCCTACAACTGAAAAATCTATTAAGAAGCTGACTTGAAACCTTTTCCATACTAATACACAAAGACATTACAACAGAAAACACGATTTCAAAAGGCCTGAAACACTCAAACACTCCATATCACCAAAAAACTATCAAAACTTGCCGTTTGTGCATAAGCATAGTAATCCACAAATTGGCTCGTGCGTTTCAAGTTTTAATCATCCAAACACTTCACCTACCTCATATCTAAGTGATCCGGACCATCATCCCTGCACTGTAATTCCTCCTTCTTCATCTGCCATTTTTGTTTTTCAAGCTTGCAGGTTGACTTGGATAGAGAGTTTCAGACACTTTCAAAGCAAGGTAAGGATTGAAACACACTCAGGGAGGTTCAAGCAAGCTCAAGCAATCTTTAGGCCTTCATAAATCTCACTCAAACTCCATTCACGATCTCAACTGAAAGAGATAAAAACTCCAACTTTTATCTTTTCATACAGGCATCCATTGACCATGATTTATGAATAAACAATGTAGACATCATTGCTACGAAGCTGTACATATCTATAACTTGCATTTATTTGGCCTGAGTTGAGAGAATTTTGAGCTTGAAGTTCCTAAAAAATTTAGGTTAAGAATTAGGGCCATTAAAATTCTCTTTAATCTTGGACTTATAGTTTTAGCTATGCACATGGTTAGAATCGTGAGATAAAATGCTATAACATTCATGTTATCAATTTCCATTTTTGTTGAGAGATGAAAGAGTTACAGGAGGTCCGGCCAGCTTGAGGAAGAAGATGAAGTACATGGCTAGGATTAGTTTTGTGTTATGTATATTTTATTTCATTTAGACTAACGGATGTACAGGCACCCCAGTGGCAAGGCAGCGCGTTGAAATTGTTAAGGTCATGGGTTCGAGCCTTGGTGCGTGCCTTTTGCCTATTTTCTCACATTTTTTGCCATTTTTCTCACTATGCAGCGCTGGGCCTTTATCTCATTGGGCTTTATTTTTTTTCTGATACTTACATGCTGTTTACTCAAGATACCCCCTGACCCATATCTTTTATTTAATTGTTTTATTTTTTTTTTGTTTTATTAAATATTTTCTTTAATACATAAAATCATGAAAATTTTAAAACTTGATAAATTTTGCATTTTGTTTATTTTATTTTATTTTCACATAAAATAATTATTTTTATTAAACTATATATATTAATTATTTTTCTTAAATAAACTTGTAAATATGAATAAAATAGACTTAGGTTAATTTTTATTTCCTTTTCATTTCATACTTGTAAATATTTATTTTGACATATAAAAACTAAATATTTTCATAAAAATGTTATTTATTATTTTTAATATAAAAATACACAAAAAATAATGCTTAAAGAACTTTATTTTTTTCTTTAGTTAGAAATTAGGGTTAACCATTTTTTCAAGAATTAATTTCTTTTTCTTAAGTTATTAGGTTTAGTTCAAAATTTCTTTTCACATAAGAAACAAAACAAAAATCTTTCTCTTGCATATACATAATATTGCATATTTAGATGTTGTATTTATTTATTCCAATATTTGTACGAATTCGATTTGTTTGTAATAGCTTAATTAGATTTACACTATTGCAAATCCCCATTCATAATTTGTATTCCCCCTCCCATAAAATGTTGTAATAGCGTAGTAATCTTTAAATTACGCAATTTGCCGCTTTACATGCCATGTTAGTAATTAGGGTTTGTATGGCAAGATCAAAACAAAGCAAATAGAAAACCCTAAATCCAAGACAAAATTAAAGCATGAAAATAACACACTTGCAGACAAGCATCTTTAGGGTTTCTCCACTTGGTTTTCTTATACAAAAATGGCCATATTACGCATGCGAAGTATCTTGCAAAACAAACAAATATAAGATCATAGTCCCTCGATGACACTATTCAAAGTTTCCTTACAAAAATGATCCTGGTCCCTCAAAAATGCTAAGATACTTTGCAACATTGCTAATCATGGTTATACGATGACCCACGCCTGTCCCGCTTACATCCAAAGATAGGGTTGCTTACCAAATCAATGGTAAGACAACAATGTCAAAGGACTAGAAAATGAACAAGAAATACATTTGAGTAGGTAGATTACTTCTAGTTACTTGCTCTATTTCCAGACAACTATCCTTGCTATTTTCAAAACAAATACACACATTTCCAAACATTTTACAAACATTGAAAACATTTTCAAAAAGACAAATATCTTTGTATATATTCTTACGAACGAGAATCATTACAAAGGTTGCCTAAACAATGGCCTCTTTTACAATATACTTTTAAAACCACACCAAACACATTTTCAAACAACAAAAACAAGTGATCTAGCAAGTAACTAAGAGCCCATGGAAAACCATGGATGAAAAGGGTGCTAATACCTTCCCTTTTCATAATATACCCCCCGAACTCAAGAAACAATCTCAAAGGTCTTTCCTGTGCTTTTTCACCTTTCCTTTTGGATAAAAGAAAAGTCGGTGGCGACTCTTGCTAACCGCAACATTTGCGATAAAATTCAAAATCCTCAAGTCAGTTCTCCCACCGTATCACAGTGACCAACCTAAGACTTGGGCCATGTGGCTCTCTTGTGCAGAATATTGGTACAACACTACCTTCCATGCTTTCACAGGTACAACTCCATTTGAAGTGGTGTATGGTTGTTCCCCTCTGGTAATCACTAATTATTTATCGTGCGAAGTTAAGGTGGAGGCTGGTCAACTAGACTTGGATGATCGTAATGAATGTTTGTGAAAACTGAAGCATCATTTATCTTGTGCTCGTGACCGCATGACGCCATAAGAAAATAAACATTGTAAAGAACGCTCTTTTGAAGTTGGTGACTTGGTTTTCTTGAAGTTGAGACCTCATGTGTAACAATCCATTGTGGCTAGAATCTGTCCCAAGTTATCTCCAAGGTATTTTGGTCTGTTTAAGGTGATTGAACATGTTAGGGCTATTGCTTACAGGTTAGAGTTACCTCCTACATCTCGGATCCATCCTGTTTTCCATGTTTCCTTGCTTAAGAGATAGTGATGTTGTTGTTAATCCAACTCTCCCTGCTAGTTTAAAGGTTAATGAAGACTATGTGTGGAAACCAGAGACAACTTTAGATCAAAAGACAGTGGTCCGACATGGTATCTCTACTTCTCAAGTTCTTCATCACTACTTAATTTCCTTCCTTCAACCTTGAGGACAAGGTTATTTCTCTTGGAGGCGGCAATGATAGCGCACAAACTAAGGAGAAGGGTAAATCCATCATTTGAAGGGTTTATCAAAGGAGAAATAAAATAAATAAGTAATATAATATTAGTGTGTTAGTTTAAATTGAAATAGTTAGTTATTGGGTGATGTTGTGGATTGTATTTAAATTGTTGTTTATTGTTTTTTTATATTATGTGTTGGAAGTTTATTTGGAAGTTACTAGGCCAGAAAAAGTTATCTTCTGAGAGAGGAAATTGGTCTTGTAGTTTTACAGATTGTATTTCCTGTGTTTAATCAATGAAAAATCGCAAGTTCTTTACAATTTCTCTTTCTCTATAATTCGGTTCTAGTGGTAAATGTTAATCCTATCAGAAATGACAGACACACTGTTTTTCAGTATTACAATGACAAGAAGTCCCCAAACCACAAAAGCTCCAAAACACCTTCTCACAAGTGTTATGCAGCAGGAAAGTGAGTCTGAACAAGAGGAAAAGATTCCCTATCTTAGGCCCAAACACCTCAATGATTACGAGGTTCCACTATGGAGTGAGTCAAGAAGAGTTAGTTAGAAAACTCTTGGAATTTAGCTAAAAGAAAGTACTATTGTTAAATTGTAATTCGATTGTGTCGAAAGAGATTAGATTTGTTTTAGATTTAAATAAGACTTGATTTAGATCTAAAACTGAATAGATTTGATTTAGTACCAAAATAGGTATTTTGGGCTTTTATAGTTTTGGGCTTAGGGTGCAAGCTAAATCTATAAATAGAGGGAGTAACCCCTATTTTGTAATCAAGTAAATTAAGTCATTCACATCACTTTGCAGTTGAAAAGTGAATAACAAAGCTTTCCACAGTTTGTGGGCAGAGAGAAACTCTGCAGAAAATAATTGTCTTCTCTTTTTCTTGTTTTTTCTCATAATTCATTGTTATTGAAGTAGAAATTCATCATAGATATTTGGTAGATTTCCAACATCTGGTATCAAGAGTTCGGTTTCGATTCAAGGGAAGTATCAATCAAGAACGATTAAAGAATTCACGATGGCAAATTATGGGAATGCAAATTATCCAGCAACTCTACCAATTCTGAAAGTAGACAACTATGAGAATTGGTGCAAATAGATGAAAGTTTTATTCAGGTGTCAAGGTCTTTGGGATCTTGTAAAAGATGGATTCGAAGCGCTTGGTGAAAACGCTTCAGAAGAAGAAAAGAAGAAAGACACATAAATTGAGAAGCTGAGTTATAAAGCACTCTTTATAATTCATCAATGTGTGAGTCCAAAATTTTTTGAAAAAGTGAGTGATTCAGAATCTGCAAAAGAAGCCTAGAATGTTCTTGAAAAGTCTTTTGGTGGTGTAGAAAAGGTGAAAGAAGTGAGGTTACAAACTCACAAGAGAACGTATGAATTGCTTCAAATGGAAGATAGTGAGAGAATATCTGATTTCTTCACTAGAGTTACAAAACTAGTGAATCAAATCAAGGTAAGTGGAGAAATATTAACAACAAGAGATGTTGTTTCGAAGATCTTGAGATCTTTAGCTCCTAAGTTCGACCACATAGTGGTGGCGATAGAAGAAGGGAAAGACTTGTCAAAATTGACAAAGGAAGAGCTTCAAGGGATGCTTGAATCTCATGAACAAAGAATGAAAGAGCTTCAGGCAAATTGAAGAGTGATGTGGCATTGCAGGCACATTCATTAAAATAAACCAAAGACAAAGGAAAATGTTTCGGTAGAGGTAGAGGCGGCTACAACAAATCAAATTATAGAGGAAACCAGAACGAAGAAAACTCTCAGAATCAAAGAAGACCACACCAAGGCAACCAAAGTGGTGGTGTTGCAAATAGAGGAAGAGGTGGTGGTCGAAAACCTGATAAGAGTTACATTTAATGTTACAACTTTCAGAAGTATGGTCACTATTCGATGATTGTTCAGAAAAGCGAAAGAATCAAGAGAGTGATACAAAGCTTGCAAAAAATGAAGAAGAAGAGATGATGTTGATGGTCACAACAAGAGATGAAGATAGATTCAAGGACCAATGGTATTTGGATTCAGGATGCTCATCACATATGTCTAGAAAGAAAGGTTGGTTTGTCAATATAAATCCCTCAATGAAAAATATGGTAAAATTTGCAAATGACAACACCCTAGCAGCTGAAGGTATTGGTGATATTATGATTATGAGGAAAGATGGTAAGAGGTCAGTAATTTCCAATGTGTTATACATACTATGATCGGTGGATCTGGAACTGACTGTTTAACGCTGGTTCGCGAAATGTCGCGGAAGCAAGAGTCGCCACCGTCTTTTATTTTCTCCAAATGGAAAGGACAAAAGCACAGAAAAATTCCTTAAAGAGATTGCTCTCGGTTCGGGAGGTAGGTTATAGAAAGGGAAGGTGTTAGCACCCTTTCTATCCATGGTTATCCATGGGCTCTTAGATACTTGCTCATTGTGTTTTCAAAAATGGTTTGTTTGCTTTTCAACTGTGGGTTTAAAAAGTTTCTTTGAAAAATTTCAGTTCGACTCGTGCGTCAGAGTGTTTGAAAAATTTGCTTTGAAAGCTTTTGAAAATGTGTTGGTGTGAAAAGTATTTTTGTTTGAAATTAGAGCAAGTATCCTTGAGAACCTACCTACCCTAAGGAATTTGTCTGTGTAGATGTCCTTAAGAGTAGTGCCATCCCACCATTGAGAGGTAGGTAGCACCACCGTTGGAGGTGTTCGGGTCAATTCGATATTCGGGACATGGTGATCACCAGAGCAATGGGAAGACACCTTAGAAGCTACCCTCATGCCAGGTTCCCGGATCATGAGGACTTACTAAGACATCCTCTACTCGACGATCACCTTTCGAGGCAAGGCAACAGTGAGGCGTACCCTAGGGGTGGTGTGTGCGATTTGTGTGTCCGATTCATTTATATTTGTCTTGTCATGTTAAAGTGATCTACGCTTGATTTTATTATGGCCATTCATTCTTGCATGCTTTGTTTAACAGTTAATATTTGCGGGAAAGTAAATTCTAAAGCTATTACAAATGGCGCGGGTCCACATCGCCAAAATTAAACCGGACCCGATTTGACGGAAAGTAAATAAAGCAAAAGAAATAAAAGTTCGAGAAGTTAAATTGTCCGAGTTACATGGCTTTGGGAGAGGTACATGATTATTTGAACGAAATAAAATAAATATGCGAAATTAAATAAAATTAAGAACACGGGCGTTGGACCCTTTTGCAAAATTAAAGTTAATGAATTTAATTAAAATTAAAATTAAATGTTTTTGTTTTTTTGGTATTTTTATGTTTTTTAAGATTTAAAAGAAAAAAGAATTAATTGAAATTAACTAACCCTAATTCTAATGGTTTTTTAAGTTTGTTATGAAAATATTAAAATATAACCTAAATTAAACCTAAGTTAATTTATGTACAATTTAATTATGAAAATAAAATAAGTAATATTATTATTATGACAAAGAGAAAAATTGAAAGGAATAAAATTTATTAAACCTAAATTCTATGTTTTTTGGATTTTTGGTTATTAAAAAGAATTAAAGTTAAAACCTATTTTACTAAATTTATTTACATGCATTTTTATGAAAATAATATTGGAAATAAAAGTTATTATATTTTTGCCCTTTTTTCTGGTTTTTATGATATTTTTGTATTTTTGTAAAAAAATAATTAATTAAATCAAGTCATTAAAATAAATAAAACAATAATTAAAAAAATAAAGTATGAAGAAAATTGCAAACCAGGGGGGGGGGTTCAGGCCCTAAAGTGGAGGTATTGTCCAAGCAAATCTGGCCCAATGACCTTCAGAATTCGTTGACTTTCCAGGCGCCATGTGGCTCTTTTGACTAGGGTTCAGGGTATGCTTCCAATCTCAGCCTTTGATTAGATCTCCAGATGGACGTGGCAAGGCTTGGTCTGGGGCATATGATGCGTCTTAATACCAGTATTGCATGGGAACGTAGTTTGCAAAATAATATAGGAAATAAGATAGACCTGGGATTCGAACCCAGGTCTTGAACGTTGCAATCACCATCCTTTGCCAGCTGAACCAACTTAGCGCGTTTGATATATAAATAATCAATAAATATTATAAGAATAAAACAAAGGGTTAGTGGATTAAAGCGCGAAAATTCAAACCAACGAATCATAGTTTGCCATGGCTTCGTCTTCCTCGCGTGCCTGAAAACAAAAACACATAGGCCACGGTTTTGGACGCGTTTTCTTAGGCACGCTAACAGAAAATAGCGAATAGCTCCTCGACGCTCATAAATTGAGCGCGAGGGTTGGGATCTTTTCGTCTGGATATGCTGAGTCTAATGGCAATAGTCTTGAGTCTTAATTTCTCCTTGGGTGAAAAGCCCTAAATTCCAGTCCTGCAAAACCCTAGAAACCGACTATGGTGAAATCATATATGATGCATAATAATCCAATTAAATACAATGGTTAGCTTTAGAACTTTACAAGGAATGTAAATCAAGCATTAAAAGTGATAATGGATGCATGAATCGTGATGTATGATTATGAGTTTCCCTTGATACAGTTGGCCCTCGTTTTACCAATTCTTGGCGTTATAACGGATGATCTGGATTGGAATCGTTTCCTTGGAGCTTCAGGAAGCCAATGGGATGAAAATCTTGGCTTGAAACCACCTGCAAATTGATTTTCAGTATTGAGATTTTTGGCCAAAATTTCAAGTGTGTAATGTGTTCTTTTGTGCAGCTTTCAGTCTAGCACGATTAGGTTTGTGTTCCTGGCTTTGTAGTGAAACTATTAGGTCAACAAAACTCAATAAAATCCAATGCAATAATGGTTTGGCATATTTGATTTCTTAAGGATCTTCCATATCTTTTTCACATGTATTTTTGTGTCAATTAGCCTAAATCAAACCAAATCTTTCCATGTTGGGATGTGCACGGAATATTGAGGCTGAAATGTGTACAAAAAGATTTGTTAAGGCAAGTTTGATATTTTTCATGTATTTAAATAATTTAAATGAATTAATATAAATAATAATTCAAATAAATAAATAAAAAATGAGAAAATACTTCCCTTTGGGCCAAGTGGTCGTGCACATGCTTGGGATGATGAATCATGGAAGAAAAATGGGCCCATTTGCAATTTTAGGTCATTTGGATCAAAGTTGACTTTTCAAAATATCCAAAAATTTCCCAACTTCCACAAGGCATAACTTGCTCAATCTTTAAGCTTTTCTCATGTTCTTGGACATTTTGGAAAGGTCTTTGAGTCCTTTAACCAATGCCTTTGGTCCCATGTCATTTTGATTTACCAATCTCAAGTTATGGCCTTTGACTTAAAGTCTCTTTTTGTTGACTTTTGAAAATGACCTATAATGTTGAAATTGATAACTTTTTGTGAGAGCATTTCTTGGACTTGAAGTATGAATATGAGTTGTAGGAAATGTCTTTCTCTTCAAAATGAGCTTCGGATGGGATTTTTCTGATAATCCATGTGAAAGTTATGCCCTGGTCCATTTCAGTTGACTTTTTCAGCTGTCCAAATAAGGAAACTTTTGCATCTTTGATGATTTCTGAGCCAAATTTTGAGAATCATGATCAAGCATTGATCAAATGATGTTTGTGGCTTCAAAATGATATGTTGACCAAAAATTTGAACTTTTGACTGTCAAATGACCCTTTTGCCCCTACAGTTGACTGTAGTGCAATTTAGGGTTTTGACTGTGCAATCTTGAGCTGAATGCCTTGAAACTTGATATGAAGATGCTTGACCATGTTTGTAAGCATGTGAGACTTGATTGGGCCTTTGAAAACTTTATTTTCTTGATCAGACTCAAAACTTAGTTTTGACTGTATAGGAGACCTTTGTACTGAGCAACCCTTGGGGGAGTTTTGTGACTTGGCTTGGCAATTTCTTGGAGAATATGGGAGGGCAAATTTTGGGGTACAACAGTTGCCCCTGTTCAATCTTCTTAGACCTGAGGATGCAGATTGGCTGACGTGCCTTTCGTAATCCGAAGGTAGAAGATGATTGGACACTAGAGTGCCCAGAAATTTGCGCTCACATAGTAGTGTGACGATGGAATGGGCTTATAGATGCCATTTGGAGATTGATGGATAGGATGATGGGCTTATAGATGCCATCTGGATGTCGATCGCGTAAGAGATTCCTTAGCGAGAACTTGCGTACCTGCAAAACAGAAAATGAGTACCTGACACGTTGCAGGAGCTGATTTTTAGATGCTTGGTATAGATGTGTCCTGACTGGTTACAGGAGCTGAGTCTGGAGCTTCAAACATCGATGGATGAACTAGGGATGGTTACTGCCTTAGCATGAAAGATAAGAGAACCTTGGGTGACTTTAACTTCAACAACGCTCGTTGAGAAAATCTTGGTGGGAATTATTATCTTCGCAGTATTGGGAAGAGAACCATAGGCAATTATAATCTGAAAGGAATGATCACCTCACACACCGTCGGAGAGGGAACCATAGGAGACTATCACCTCACACTCATCGTCGGAGAGGGAAACATCTGAAAAGGACTTACCACCTCACACACCGTTGGAGAAGGAACCATAGGAGACTATCACCTCACACTCATCGTCGGAGAGGGAAACATCTGAAAAGGACTTACCACCTCACACACCGTCGGAGAGGGAACCATAGGAGACTATCACCTCACACTCATCGTCGGAGAGGGAAACATCTGAAAAGGACTTACCACCTCACACACCGTCGGAGAGGGAACCATAGGAGACTATCACTTCACACTCATCGTCGGAGAGGGAAACATCTGAAAAAGGAATTACCACCTCACGCACTTGTCGGAGAGGGAACCATAGGAGACTATCACCTCACACTCATCGTCGGAGAGGGAAACATCTGAAAAGGACTTACCACCTCACACACCGTCAGAGAGGGAACCATAACTTCTGCTGAGTCTTTATCAGAAAATCTGTTGGGAATCGATTTAGCTGGACTTGAAATATGTTTAACTGGAATAAGTGTCAGAACGTCGCCATATCTGGTTCATATCTGGACTATATCTAGAAGGAAATCTGGAAGCAGCATCAGAACGTCACCATATCTGGTTTACATCTGAAACTATATCTGGAAAGAACTCTGGAAGCAGCATCAGAACGTCACCATCTCTGGGTCATATCTGAAACTATATCTGGAAAGAACTCTGGAAGCAGCATCAGAACGTCACCATCTCTGGGTCATATCTGAAACTATATCTGAAGGATACCTGGAAGCAGTATCAGAACGTCACCATATCTGGTTCATATCTGAAACTATATCTGGAAAGAACTCTGGAAGCAGCATCAGAACGTCACCATCTCTGGGTCATATCTGAAACTATATCTGAAGGATACCTGGAAGCAGTATCAGAACGTCACCATATCTGGTTCATATCTGAAACTATATCTGGAAAGAACTCTGGAAGCAGCATCAGAACGTCACCATCTCTGGGTCATATCTGAAACTATATCTGAAGGATACCTGGAAGCAGTATCAGAACGTCACCATATCTGGTTCATATCTGAAACTATATCTGGGAGGATATCTGGAAGCAGTATCAGAACGTCACCATATCTGGGTCATATCTGAAACTATATCTAGAAGGAACTCTGGAAGCAGCATCAGAACGTCACCATATCTGGTTTACATCTGAAACTATATCTAGAAGGAAATCTGGAAGCAGTATCAGAACGTCACCATCTCTGGATCATATCTGAAACTATATCTAGAAGGAAATCTGGAAGCAGCATCAGAACGTCACCATATCTGGATCATATCTGAAACTATATCTAGAATGAGTTGCGATAGTTGATAGTAGTCATTTTTGTATTGATCTTCTTCCTGAAAAGGCAAAACCTAATTGTATGCAAAATCATGATGCATGAACTGTATGTCTTCAAAATCAATGAGATTCGTGTAGTATGATGCATATGCATGCTATAATGTATGAAGATGTGATGTTTATGAATGTATTTTTTTCGTCTCAGAAAAATAAATCCTTGACGAGTGCCGGGAAGTCACTCCTGGGCTGCAGTTGAGGAATAGATTTTTGCCTCCACTGGGGATGATAGTTGCAAGAATACCGGTAGGAGAAGATCACTCTGTTGCGGAATAAACTTGGCAAATGGAAGATTCTGCGGGGAGAAAAATACTCTAGCGACCATGCTGAGGAGTGATACTCTGTGGGGATAGAGGTGCTTTTGATAGTTACTTGCTGAGGATAGAAAGACTTCGTCGACGACGCTCTTTCCGTGGCTTTTGGCTGAGGATAACCCAGTTATATCCTGTTAAGGAAATAACTTTTTGAATAAAGCCGGGAGACGCGTTCGTGCTCTGCAAGGGATAAGCTTCTAGAATCTACTGGGGATAAGCTTGCTGCTTGGGGAGATGGATTCTAACTTTCCTGGGGAAGCTGGATTGGACTCTCCTGGGGAAGCATTGAACTGTATTGGTTATGTTCTTCAACGAACCTACCCTGATACCTTGGGGGATAGGACAGTCAGATTGCTTAGACCACTCTTCATTGCCCCTGTTTCTATGGGGGGAGGCACCTGTGGGGTGCTGATAGTTGTTGATGGACAAACCTTCTTCTGGTAGACAGATGGCAGGACATAGTCGTACGCTTTAATCCCTAACTTTTGCCTGGACCGCCCTTTCGGGTTTTCAGTCCACCGGGATACCCATTTTTGCCCAAGCCGCCTTTTCAGGTTTTCGACTTGCCGGGTGTACGGATTTTTTCATTTCATCCCTTCATTTTGCCCGAACCCTTTTGGTTCGCCGGGAAGCCCTTATTTTTGCCTAGGTGTGTCAACCTAGCGGGTCTTTTTTTCATGCGTAGTATCTTTTTACTATGTCCATGTTCTCAGAATGTAGGGAGTTGCCCCTGTTTAGAAGTGTTTTTGTCATGCCACCAGAAGATGTTTAATCAGGCAAGCTTCATTGTTGGAATGCCCCTAGTGATTCAGGCGGAGATTTGCCCCCAGGCTGTTTGGCCTTTGAGAGATTCTCCGAATCTTGATTGGATTGCCCCAGATGATGGACCATGATCATGTCTGCCCCTTGATTGGAAGTACTTCTGTTCATTAGGCATTCGTCGTGCGAATTTCTATGCTGTTCAAACAAAAAGTCATATACAAACAAAGTTATGTTAAAAATGCAAAGCCTATGTCTGTCTTGAAGATTTTGAAAATGCATTCTTTTTTTCATAAAACAAGTGAATGTTTGTAAAACGTGATGTCAACTCCGTATTTACCGTAGGCCTTAAGGAGTCAGGATACCTTTCGTAACAGTATGCTTTCGAACTAACCCATGCTTCAGCTAGGACTTTTGAGGGTTGTAACGTGGCCTGGTTCACGGTTTAAGAAACAAAGGATAAAGGCTCAAATTTTATTTGTACCCACCCGCTCTTCGTGATGTTCTCCAAACCTAAACTCAGTTGATCATACGTTAGACCTTGTTTGAGTCTTTGCTTTGATGTTCCAATAATGGTTCAGATGTTGATGATTTCTTTTGAATAGGCAGTCATTTTTGCTTTGGTTGTGAGACCTCTTGCTTGATTTTTGTTATCCCTTTCTTTTTTGCCTGAACTGTTTCCTTTTTGGGATTACAGTCAGCGGGATGCCCCAGTTTGGTAAGTCTTCTTTACTGGTTTTGACTTTTTTGGGCTTTTCATTTATGATTTTTGTTTTTGATAATGACTGCCTGTCCTTATGATTGTTCTGAACCATCACTGTCTTTTGTTTTTGGAAAGACTCATTTGGTGCCATTCATTGTGCACTTGGATCAACTGAGAAGCCTACCCTACCCCAGGTTATGATTAAGGGTTTCAATTTTCGAAAATAGAACTCCTACTTCTTTGGCTCAGAGGGGTTGACGAGGGATTATCATCCTTATAACTCCAGTGTTTAGGGATTGAAACAATGCCTGTACCTCATCAGCGGGGTCTGTTCAAAAGCATACTGTAGATTATGGTATCGTTTTCGTCATCCTCCCTCAAGAGGCTTAGAAATTATTAACCGAGAGTTGATCATCACAGAAAAATGAAAGCAATTTTGAATATAATGAAAACAATTGTATTAATTCCAAAACAGACACATGCGATGCTTTAATAGAATAAAAGAGTTTGCTATGACATTAATTGTTTGTATAAGCAAAGAAAAATACAACTCAAAAATTCAAATAAACAAAGGCTTAAACGATTGGGTAACGGAGCAGTGATTATGTTCGGAGTCTCGGGCACTTCAAACTGAATCTCCCCGGCGTCGATCATGTCTTGAATTTTGTTCTTGAGAGGCCAGCAGTTGTCCGTAGTATGCCCCGGGCTATCAGAATGATATGCGCACCTATCATTGGGATGATAGTTGGGAGCAGAAGTGTTCGGATTCCGAAGAGGAGCCCTTAAGGTGATCAGCCCTGCCTTCAACATTTGTTGCAGTGCTTGATCCAACGACATGTTGAGTTTGGTGTACTGTCGTTTCTCCTTTCGCTGCTGCCCCTGTCCTTGTTGAGCAGGTCCGGGATTAGAGATCTGGATTACCCCTACCTCATGACGGCTCTTTTTACCGTGCACAGCATTGGATTCTTTCTTTCCATGATGGGGTTTTTTATCAGAAGGTGCGGCCTCTTGAATTTTCCCAGACCGGATGCCAGCTTCTATTCGCTCTCCAGTCAAGATAAGATCTGTGAATCCAGCAGACGAATTCCCAATTAGGTGGTTGTAGAACGGACCAGACAGGGTCCCCAAGAACATATCGACAAGATCCCGATCAGTCAGAGGTGGTTGTACCCTTCCAGCAAGATCCCTCCATTTCTGCGCATATTCTTTAAAACCTTCACTTGATCCTAACGACATACCCTGGAGTTGGGTACGCGTAGGAGCAAGGTCGGCATTATATTGATACTGCTTGTAGAAAGCAGTAGCCAACTCCTCCCAGTTACGAACCTTGGTCCCATCTAGCTGATAGAACCATTCGAGATGAGTCCCTGAAAGACTCTCCTGGAAGAAGTGGATCCACAAATTCTTGTCCACCGTATATGGTTGAATCTTCCGAACATAGGACCTGAGATGTAACTTGGGACAAGACGCCCCGTCATACTTGGTAAAGGATGGTGCTTTGAACTTCCGAGGAATAATCACACCAGTTGACAAACCCAGATCGCCAAAATCCAGCCCTGGTACCTGTTGGATCTCCATAGCATTCAGCCTATCCTCCAACTGTTTGTACTTGTCTTCGGCAGGAGGGTATTGTTCGTCGTTGAAATCTGTCTCGTTGTCGGAGACCACTGGACTGGGAACCCTTTCCCCCTGATGACTACCTTCCCTCACAGATGGAGTTGTCCTCTCAGTTTCAATCTGCGGTGCATTCCCAGATCTGCGTCTAGGGCTGAACAAAACAGTCCTCCTCTTCTTCTTTTCTTTCTTCAAGAGCAGAGCCTTCAGATCTTGTTGCCCCTGGGTCAAATTCATGATCAGTCCTTGGAACTGGGCATTCTGAGCCTGGAGGGCCTTGATAGTCTGCTCGGCTGATGATTCAGGATTCATGACGATCGGCTGAAATAAACAGCGAAGAAGGGTAAGCAACCTGTCAAAGGGACACCTGCAATGCAATGAGATGTATGACATGCATGCAATGATTTCAAGGACCTCGCAGGGTAAACAGAAAAACTTGTTAGAGTTGGAAACTGGCAACTTGATTGAAGGAACTTCCTGTTGTAGAGAGCCCTTCTTCAAGGGTCAAAGGCTCACCATATCCCGTGGGTCATAGCCCCTGACAACCTTGGCTAGAGGAAAATAAATCCTCTTTGCCCCTTGCTAGATGTTTGATTTATCATGACCTGTATCACAAGCCTTTGAGATCCTTGAAATGGGTTAGGATGTATGCAATGGTATGCAATGGTATGATGTCATGCTATGCATGGGATAACGTAAGTGACCCTGTTATGAGCCCCAATTAAGGACTATAAACAACCCCTGCAAGAAATTCAGTATACTTTGTTATGAGTCCCTGTTAAGGGCTATAAACACAACCTGCAAGACCTAGTAACCATGTTATGAGTCCCAATTAAGGACTATAAACAACCCCTGCAAGAAATTCAGTATACTTTGTTATGAGTCCCTGTTAAGGGCTATAAACAAAACCTGCAAGACCTAGTAACCATGTTATGAGTCCCAATTAAGGACTATAAACAAAACCTGTAAGAAACTTAGTATACCCTGTTATGAGTCCCTATTAAGGACTATAAACAAAACCTGCAAGTAGCTCATGTGTTAGATAACAGGCATGCAAGTAGTCAAGTACGAAGGCACACAAGTCACACAAAAGAGCCCTTAGAGTTTAGGCCAGCATGAAGTTTGGGGTACTACCCTCTTGAAGTTGGTTGGTTCATACCTGTCCTATCAAAGTAACCGGGTTCTTAGAGGATCCCAATATCATTGACTGCCCTCAATCGGTCATAACTCCAGCATCGCAATCTTTTCTTGCAGCCAGAACCATCACGAGAGTTTAGCCTCAATGGGCGTAGCATACTGCTACTGTTCTATTGGCCAAGTTGGGTCATTTAAGGTTCTAAGGTCTGTTGGTGCTTAATGACTCCTTGGAAGACCCATATTCTCCCCGTTTCAACACGAGGGATATCGGTACAGACCAAGGTGCCACACCAACGTAGCCACTGCTTCACCCATGTCGGTATACGCCGGACAGGTCCCTCACAGCTTATGCTACCTAAACAGGGTATCCCCAGATCCGGGTTAGGATCTATGTAACTCCGATACAACCCACAATAGTAAAGCAAGCAAAGAAGACAATTGAAAACACAGTTATGAACTAACCCTAAGGTACACCTAACTTTATAAAGGTCTCCCCAACAGAGTCGCCAGTTCTGTGATCGGTGGATCTGGAACTGACTGTTTAACGCTGGTTCGCGAAATGTCGCAGAAGCAAGAGTCGCCACCGTCTTTTATTTTCTCCAAATGGAAAGGACAAAAGCACAGAAAAATTCCTTAAAGAGATTGCTCTCGGTTCGGGAGGTAGGTTATAGAAAGGGAAGGTGTTAGCACCCTTTCTATCCATGGTTATCCATGGGCTCTTAGATACTTGCTCATTGTGTTTTCAAAAATGGTTTGTTTGCTTTTCAACTGTGGGTTTAAAAAGTTTCTTTGAAAAATTTCAGTTCGACTCGTGCGTCAGAGTGTTTGAAAAATTTGCTTTGAAAGCTTTTGAAAATGTGTTGGTGTGAAAAGTATTTTTGTTTGAAATTAGAGCAAGTATCCTTGAGAACCTACCTACCCTAAGGAATTTGTCTGTGTAGATGTCCTTAAGAGTAGTGCCATCCCACCATTGAGAGGTAGGTAGCACCACCGTTGGAGGTGTTCGGGTCAATTCGATATTCGGGACATGGTGATCACCAGAGCAATGGGAAGACACCTTAGAAGCTACCCTCATGCCAGGTTCCCGGATCATGAGGACTTACTAAGACATCCTCTACTCGACGATCACCTTTCGAGGCAAGGCAACAGTGAGGCGTACCCTAGGGGTGGTGTGTGCGATTTGTGTGTCCGATTCGTTTATATTTGTCTTGTCATGTTAAAGTGATCTACGCTTGATTTTATTATGGCCATTCATTCTTGCATGCTTTGTTTAACAGTTAATATTTGCGGGAAAGTAAATTCTAAAGCTATTACAAATGGCGCGGGTCCACATCGCCAAAATTAAACCGGACCCGATTTGACGGAAAGTAAATAAAGCAAAAGAAATAAAAGTTCGAGAAGTTAAATTGTCCGAGTTACATGGCTTTGGGAGAGGTACATGATTATTTGAACGAAATAAAATAAATATGCGAAATTAAATAAAATTAAGAACACGGGCGTTGGACCCTTTTGCAAAATTAAAGTTAATGAATTTAATTAAAATTAAAATTAAATGTTTTTGTTTTTTTGGTATTTTTATGTTTTTTAAGATTTAAAAGAAAAAAGAATTAATTGAAATTAACTAACCCTAATTCTAATGGTTTTTTAAGTTTGTTATGAAAATATTAAAATATAACCTAAATTAAACCTAAGTTAATTTATGTACAATTTAATTATGAAAATAAAATAAGTAATATTATTATTATGACAAAGAGAAAAATTGAAAGGAATAAAATTTATTAAACCTAAATTCTATGTTTTTTGGATTTTTGGTTATTAAAAAGAATTAAAGTTAAAACCTATTTTACTAAATTTATTTACATGCATTTTTATGAAAATAATATTGGAAATAAAAGTTATTATATTTTTGCCCTTTTTTCTGGTTTTTATGATATTTTTGTATTTTTGTAAAAAAATAATTAATTAAATCAAGTCATTAAAATAAATAAAACAATAATTAAAAAAATAAAGTATGAAGAAAATTGCAAACCAGGGGGGGTTCAGGCCCTAAAGTGGAGGTATTGTCCAAGCAAATCTGGCCCAATGACCTTCAGAATTCGTTGACTTTCCAGGCGCCATGTGGCTCTTTTGACTAGGGTTCAGGGTATGCTTCCAATCTCAGCCTTTGATTAGATCTCCAGATGGACGTGGCAAGGCTTGGTCTGGGGCATATGATGCGTCTTAATACCAGTATTGCATGGGAACGTAGTTTGCAAAATAATATAGGAAATAAGATAGACCTGGGATTCGAACCCAGGTCTTGAACGTTGCAATCACCATCCTTTGCCAGCTGAACCAACTTAGCGCGTTTGATATATAAATAATCAATAAATATTATAAGAATAAAACAAAGGGTTAGTGGATTAAAGCGCGAAAATTCAAACCAACGAATCATAGTTTGCCATGGCTTCGTCTTCCTCGCGTGCCTGAAAACAAAAACACATAGGCCACGGTTTTAGACGCGTTTTCTTAGGCACGCTAACAGAAAATAGCGAATAGCTCCTCGACGCTCATAAATTGAGCGCGAGGGTTGGGATCTTTTCGTCTGGATATGCTGAGTCTAATGGCAATAGTCTTGAGTCTTAATTTCTCCTTGGGTGAAAAGCCCTAAATTCCAGTCCTGCAAAACCCTAGAAACCGACTATGGTGAAATCATATATGATGCATAATAATCCAATTAAATACAATGGTTAGCTTTAGAACTTTACAAGGAATGTAAATCAAGCATTAAAAGTGATAATGGATGCATGAATCGTGATGTATGATTATGAGTTTCCCTTGATACAGTTGGCCCTCGTTTTACCAATTCTTGGCGTTATAACGGATGATCTGGATTGGAATCGTTTCCTTGGAGCTTCAGGAAGCCAATGGGATGAAAATCTTGGCTTGAAACCACCTGCAAATTGATTTTCAGTATTGAGATTTTTGGCCAAAATTTCAAGTGTGTAATGTGTTCTTTTGTGCAGCTTTCAGTCTAGCACGATTAGGTTTGTGTTCCTGGCTTTGTAGTGAAACTATTAGGTCAACAAAACTCAATAAAATCCAATGCAATAATGGTTTGGCATATTTGATTTCTTAAGGATCTTCCATATCTTTTTCACATGTATTTTTGTGTCAATTAGCCTAAATCAAACCAAATCTTTCCATGTTGGGATGTGCACGGAATATTGAGGCTGAAATGTGTACAAAAAGATTTGTTAAGGCAAGTTTGATATTTTTCATGTATTTAAATAATTTAAATGAATTAATATAAATAATAATTCAAATAAATAAATAAAAAATGAGAAAATACTTCCCTTTGGGCCAAGTGGTCGTGCACATGCTTGGGATGATGAATCATGGAAGAAAAATGGGCCCATTTGCAATTTTAGGTCATTTGGATCAAAGTTGACTTTTCAAAATATCCAAAAATTTCCCAACTTCCACAAGGCATAACTTGCTCAATCTTTAAGCTTTTCTCATGTTCTTGGACATTTTGGAAAGGTCTTTGAGTCCTTTAACCAATGCCTTTGGTCCCATGTCATTTTGATTTACCAATCTCAAGTTATGGCCTTTGACTTAAAGTCTCTTTTTGTTGACTTTTGAAAATGACCTATAATGTTGAAATTGATAACTTTTTGTGAGAGCATTTCTTGGACTTGAAGTATGAAGATGAGTTGTAGGAAATGTCTTTCTCTTCAAAATGAGCTTCGGATGGGATTTTTCTGATAATCCATGTGAAAGTTATGCCCTGGTCCATTTCAGTTGACTTTTTCAGTTGTCCAAATAAGGAAACTTTTGCATCTTTGATGATTTCTGAGCCAAATTTTGAGAATCATGATCAAGCATTGATCAAATGATGTTTGTGGCTTCAAAATGATATGTTGACCAAAAATTTGAACTTTTGACTGTCAAATGACCCTTTTGCCCCTACAGTTGACTGTAGTGCAATTTAGGGTTTTGACTGTGCAATCTTGAGCTGAATGCCTTGAAACTTGATATGAAGATGCTTGACCATGTTTGTAAGCATGTGAGACTTGATTGGGCCTTTGAAAACTTTATTTTCTTGATCAGACTCAAAACCTAGTTTTGACTGTATAGGAGACCTTTGTACTGAGCAACCCTTGGGGGAGTTTTGTGACTTGGCTTGGCAATTTCTTGGAGAATATGGGAGGGCAAATTTTGGGGTACAATACATACCAAGCATGAAGAGCAATTTGCTCAGTTTAGGGCAGTTGATCGGAAAGAATTATAAAGTGTCAATCAAAGATAAGATGATGAGAGTCGTAGATGCAAATGGAAGATTAATCTTGAAGGCTCCTATGTCTCAGGATCGAACCTTCAAGATCAAACTAAATGTGATGGAGCACAAGTGCCTTTTGACTGCAGCTAGCAGAGATGAATGGATATGGCATTATCGACTAAGCCATCTCAACTTCAGAGACATCAAAGATTTGAAGAGAAGAAACATGGTTTCAGGATTACCAGAAATCGACATTCCAAATGAGGTATGTGAGGAATGTGTGCAGACGAAGCAACACAAGAATAGCTTCAGCAAGGATGCAGGAAACAGGTCGAAGGCTACTCTTGAAGTCATATACTCTGTTGTATGTGGACCAATCTAGGTGGATTCGATGGGAGGTAACAAATAATTTGTTACATTCATAATGACTTCAGTCGAAAGCTGTGGACTTACCTGATCAAGAAGAAAAGTGAAGTGATCTAAGTATTTGCCAAGTTTAAGTCTATGGTCGAAAGACAAAGTGGTCCAAAACTCAAAGTTTTGAGAACTGATGGTGGTGGAGAATATGTGTCGAAAGACTTCAACGAGTTATGTGAAAAGAAGGGATTGTACATGAGGTTGTGCCACCCTATACTCTACAAAAAAATGGAATTACAGAAATGAAGAATCGAACCATCATGAATATGGTACGAAATACGTTGAAAGGCAAGAATTTATCTAAAGAGTTTTGGGGTGAAGTTGTTTCGAATGCAACATACATTTTGAACAGATGTCCTACAAAGAAGCTAGAAGGAATTACTCCAGAAGAATATTGGTCTGGTGTAAAGCCTAGATTGAGTTATCTAAAGGTATTTGGATCTATTGCACATAGACATGTTCCAGATCAGTTGAGAAGAAAACTTGATGACAAGTCAAGTCAAATGATTCTAGTTGGATATCATTCGGTAGGAGGCTACAAGTTGTTCGATCAAGTGAAAAAGTAGATTGTAATCAGTAGGGACGTGATCATAGATGAGTTCAAAGAATGGGATTAGACTGAAAATGTTAAGAAAGATTCAGTAGGAATCCTATTCGAAGAGCCAGAAACTCAAATCGGAAGAGAAGTTCGACAAGAGGAACCAACAGATATACCAAGTACAAGCAGGCCTCATAGAACAAGACACATGCCTGCAAGATTGTGTGATTACATCAGATGATGTGATAGATGATGAAGGTGAGTTGGTACATTATGCTTTCTATGCAGATGCGAACCTGTTAATGCAGCTGAAGCATTGAAGGATTTGAAGTGGGTGAAAGCAATGAACGAAGAAGTGAAGTCTATCGAAGATAGCAACACTTGGTCACTTATCGAATTGCCTTAAGGCAAGAAGGCAATTGATGTCAAGTGGGTATACAAAGTGAAAACAAATTCGAAAGGTGAAGTAACTCGACACAAAGCAAGGCTTGTAGCGAAAGGATTTCTACAGAAAGAAGGAATAAACTTCGATGAAGTTTTTGCACCTGTTGCTAGGATCGAAACAATCAGGTTGGTTGTTAGTCTAGCAGAAATAAACAGTTCGCACATATGTCAGATGGACGTGAAGTGTGCATTCCTAAATGGACCTTAGATGAAGAAGTCTATGTTAAACAACCAGTTGGGTTTGTGAAACATGACGAAGAAAGAAATGTGTACAGGCTGCATAAAGCTCTGCATGGATTGAAACAAGTTCCAAGAGCTTCGAATAAGAAAATTGATAGTTTCCTAAGGGAGAAGGAATTTGTAAAGTGCACAACTGAACATGGAGTATATGTAAGAAGAAGCAATAGTGAATTGCTTATACTATGTCTCTATGTAGATGATTTGTTGATAACATGTAGCTGCAAAAGTGAGATCGAAGACTTCAAAGGTGATCTTAGCAAGGAATTTGAAATGTCTGATTTGGGTGAGATTTCATATTTTTGGCATTGAATTCTAAAAGAGCAGTAGGGGTTTGATGATGCATCAAAGAAGATATGCAGGAGAAATTCTCAAGAGGTTTGAGATGGAAGAATGAAACTCAACTTCTACACCTGCAGAACCAATATTGCAACTGTCGAAAGATGCAGATGAAGATGATGTTGATCAAACCCAATACAGAAGGCCTATTGGATCATTGAGATACCTTTGTCATACAAGGCCTGACTTAGCATATAGTGTAGGTATGATAAGTAGATTCATGCAGAAGCCAAAGGTATCACATCTAGCAGCAGTGAAGAGGATACTGAGGTATCTCAAAGGAACTCTTAACTATGGATTTTGTTTCTTGCAGATGATAAAGGAAAAGAATGCAAGTTAGTGGGATACGCTGATTCGAGTTGGTGTAGTGATGCTGAAGATCGAAAATCAACAGTAGAATATGTGTTTATGCTAGGTGGTGCACTAGTTGCTTGGATTTCAAGAAATGAACCAGTAGTGGCATTATCATCATGCGAAGTAGAATACATAGTTTCTTCTCTTTGTGCATGTCAAGCAACTTGGATGGTGAACTTGGTCGAAGAGATAACATGAAAAGGTCATGGATCAATTACCATGAAAACTGACAGCACGTCAGCTATTAATCTGGCGAAGAACCTAATAGCACATATTCGAATTAAGCACATCGAAATTAGGTTCCTTTCTCTTCGAGAGCAGGTAGCAGATGGAAAGATGAATTTGGAACACCGCGGAACTGAGAATTAGATTGCAGACATCATGACAAAGGGAGTACAAGTCGAAGTATTCAGAAAATTAAGAACTGCGATAAATATAGATAGTTTAGACACAATGAATTAAGTGGTATGTTAAATTGTAATTCAATTGTGTCGAAAGAGATTAGATTTGTTTTAGATTTAAATAAGATTTGATTTAGATCTAAAACAGAATAGATTTGATTTAGTACCAAAATTAGGGTTTGAGACTGTACAAGTATTTTTGGACTATCAATGCTTCATATGACTTTCAAACATCATTATGAACCCCTAAGATTACTCATGGCAAGTTTCAAGCCTTAAACCATCTTTTTGATCAGTCAATTGGACAGTTGACCTAAAAATCAGCTGTATTAGGGAAAAAGTCAACCATGGCCAATTTACAGTCAAACTTCATAATTTTTTATCCACATTAACATTTTAGACTCATGTGTATCATTTAATCAAGTTTGGATCACAATTCCTCAAGAAATTTGATCAAATCATCAAAAGGGCAAAATGGTCAAAATTAGGGTTTTGACTAAGGAAGGGCAATTTCTGATTTTTGACCTAGCAACTGACCAATTGAGTTGAAGCATGATTTCAAGGCTTAATTTGTATCATCTTGACCTAATTACATGGCTCAAAACATTGCAAATCCATTGGACAGACAGATGAAATTTGCAGTCAACTGATCAAAAGTCAACTGTATACTGAAAAGTCAAACTTTGACTTTTTAATCAAAATCAAGTGTCAAGGATCACAATTCATCAAAACATGTCAAAATGTGAAATTTGTTCATCAAGAAACTAAAGATTGAAGATTTGGTTTTAAAATTTGAAATTTTCTTAACTTAGAAATATTTCTAAGTATAGAAAATTTCTTATTTTTTCTCAACTTTAAGCCATTTTTTCACCATGATACAAGACGATTCAAAGGAAATTCCCAACATGAAAGTTGTAGATATCCATGAAATATACAACTTTTCTTCACACATTTTTTCTTAAAGATGCTTGGATCTCAAGATATAATTTTGTGAATACATACCCATGAACTAAAATAACTTAGTGAAATTTTGCCCTAATTTAGGCAGGTTTTGGACCCAACTTCATGGCAATTTTTCACCTAGTTCCAAGAGGAATATTGAAATGAATTTCAAAGATGAGTTACAGAGAACATTGCAAGATTTCGAAAATGTCAAATAACTCCTTGAGATCATTTTTGAGTAGGGAGAATCGAAGAGATGAAGTTAGCAATTTCTCACTTTGTTTTCAAGCCATTTCATGAAGAACAAAATTCAAATCTGAATGTATGCTTCCTAATACATGTTTTACAGGTCCCAAACTTGTTTCTTACTCCATAATTTAATGCTTACTCAGTTGACAAAGCTTTAATCCAAGCCCAAAAGTCTTTATCCAAGCTTTAATTCCATAAATGGCACAAAGTTGCCATTGCCATTTTGGAAAAGCTTAACTTTTGCAACTTTCCAATTCTTGAGCATTGGACATGTCTTCTCTGCACACACAAGTCCTACAGACCTAAAGCAACTTGTGTAGAGCTTATACCAACTCCAAGCAGGCCAGTACAAGCATGAGAAGACTTGTCTCTTCACTTTGCTTCAAAAGCAAGAAAGTGTGCAAAAAGCCTACAAGTGAAAAATCTATTGAGAAGCTGACTTGAAACCTTTTCCATACTAATACACAAAGACATTACAACAGAAAACACGATTGCAAAAGGCCTGAAACACTCAAACACTTCATGTCACCAAAAAAATGTCAAAACTTGCAGTTTGTGCATAAGCATAGTAATCCACAAATTGGCTCGTGCGTTTCAAGTTTTAATCATCCAAACACTTCACCTACCTCATATCTAAGTGATCCAGACCATCATCCCTGCACTATAACTCCTCCTTCTTCATCTGCCATTTTTGGTTTTCAAGCTTGGAGGTTGACTTGGATAGAGAGTTTCAGACACTTTCAAAGCAAGGTAAGGATTGAAACACACTCAGGGAGGTTCAAGCAAGCTCAAGCAATCTTCAGGCCTTCATAAATCTCACTCAAACTCCATTCACGATCTCAATTGAAAGAGATAAAAACTCTAACTTTTATCTTTTCATACAGGCATCCATTGACCATGATTTGTGAATAAACAATGTAGAAATCATTGCTACGAAGCTGTACATATCTATAACTTGCATTTATTTGGCCTGAGTTGAGAGAATTTTGAGCTTGAAGTTCCTAAAAAATTTAGTTAAGAATTAGGGCCATTAAAATTCTCTTTAATCTTGGACTTATAGTTTTAGCTATGCACATGGTTAGAATCGTGAGACAAAATGCTATAACATTCATGTTATCAATTTCCATTTTTGTTGAGAGATGAAAGAGTTACAGGAGGTCCGACCAGCTTGAGGAAGAAGATGAAGTACAGGGCTAGGATTAGTTTTGTGTTATGTATATTTTATTTCATTTAGACTAACGGATGTACAGCCACCCCAGTGGCAAGGCAGCGCACTAAAATTGCTAAGGTCATGGGTTCGAGCCTTGGTCTCTGCCTTTTGCCTATTTTCTCACATTTTTGCCATTTTTCTCACTATGCAGCACTGTGCCTTTATCTCATTGGGCTTTATTTTTTTCCTGATGCTTACATGCTGTTTACTCAAGATACCCCCTGGCCCATATCTTTTATTTTATTATTATTATTTTTTTTGTTTTATTAAATATTTTATTTAATACATAAAATCATGAAAAATATAAAACTTGATAAATTTTGCATTTTGTTTATTTTATTTTATTTTCACATAAAACTTGTAAATATTTATTTTAACATATAAAAACTAAATATTTTCATAAAAATGTTATTTATTATTTTTAATATAAAAATACACAAAAAATAATGCTTAAAGAACTTTATTTTTTTCTTTAATTAGAAATTAGGGTTAACCATTTTTTCAAGAATTAATTTCTTTTTCTTAAGTTATTAGGTTTAGTTCAAAATTTCTTTTCACATAAGAAACAAAACAAAAATCTTTCTCTTGCATATACATAATATTGCATATTTAAATGTTGTATTTATTTATTCCAATATTTGTACGAATTCGATTTGGTTGCGATAGCTTAATTAGATTTACATTATTGCAAATCCCCATTCATAATTTGTATTCCCCCCTCCCATTAAATGTTGTAATAGCGTAGTAATCTTTAAATTACGCAATTTACCGCTTTACATGCCATGTTAGTAATTAGGGTTTGTATGGCAAGATCAAAACAAAGCAAATAGAAAATCCTAAATCCAAGACAAAATCAAAGCATGAAAATAACACACTTGCACACAAACATCCTTAGGGTTTCTCCACTTGGTTGCCTTATACAAAAATGGCCATATTACGCATGCGAAGTATCTTGGCAAAACAAGCAGATATAAGATCATAGTCCCTCGATGACGCTATTCAAAGTTGCCTTACAAAAATGATCTTGGTCCCTCAAAAATACTAAGATAATTTGCAACATTGCTAATCATGGTTATACAATGACCCACGCCCGCCCCGTTTACATCCAAAGATAGGATTGCTTACTAAATCAATGGTAAGACAACAATGTCAAAGGAATAGAAAATGAACAAGAAAGACATTTGAGTAGGTAGATTACTTCTAGTTACTTGCTCTATTTCCAAACAAATATCCTTGCTATTTTAAAAAAAAATACACACATTTCCAAACATTTTACATACATTGAAAACATTTTCAAAAAGACAAACATCTTTGTATACATTCTTACGAACGAGAATCATTACAAAGGTTGCCTAAACAATGGCCTCTTTTACAAAATACTTTCAAAACCACACCAAACACATTTTCAAACAACAAAAGCAAGTGATCTAGCAAGTAACTAAGAGCCCATGGAAAACCATGGATGAAAAGGGTGCTAATACCTTCCCTTTTCATAATCTACCCCCCGAACTCAAGAAACAATCTCAAAGGTCTTTCCTATGCTTTTTCACCTTTCCTTTTGGATAAAATAAAAGTAGGTGGCGACTCTTGCTAACCGCAACATTTGCGATAAAATGCAAAACCCTCAAGTCAGTTCTCCCACCGTATCACAGAACTGGTGACTCTGCTGGGGAATTTTTATAAAAGTGGGGTTACCTTAGGGCTAGATCACATTTATTTACTTACATTGTTTGACTTATTTGCTTTACATTATGGTTCTTTGTTTGGGTTTGAATCCTCTACCCGGATTTGGGATACATTATAGGTAAATAGCAATACGTTGTGGAAACTGTGTGGGGTATACCGACATGGTCTAAGCAATAGCTATGTTAGTGTGACATATTTATGGGTACCGGTAGCCTTTGAGTCAATCAAAGAGAATACGGGGCCGCTGAGTGATGTCATGAAGCACTAATGAACTTCTATAACCCTTTACTTGACCAACTTGGCCTTTAGGATGTAGTGAGATGACCGGCTTTGGTGCAGTCCGAAGTTGGTAGATACTCGAAACTACACTCATTGAGGGTTGGTTTCTTGGGATATTTAGGTCGCCATTAAAGAGGCTTGAGCTGAAACAATGACCAAGGAAACAATCCGGTGATATTGAGCTCCTTAGAACCCGGTTACTATTACTAGGACAGGTTTAAGCCAACTAAACCTCAAGAGGGTACTTACCTATAAAACCCCATGCAAGCCTAAACTAAGAACTTGTTTGTTTTGCTTGTATATACATACTTGTACATAACATCATGGACATCATGAGAATCATATACATCACTAACCATTTCAAGGATTTTGGATATTCATCTTTGTTCTTGTTTTGTAGGATATGAATTCACTTTGCAGGAAAACTATCCAAGTCAACCTTGTAATAATTCCTCCACAACTTAAGGAGCTGGCTTCAAGGATCCCTGAGAACTCTCCATTCACCGAGAGACATGGTCGTCTACTCAAATTGGTCACCTCCAACACAGATGAGGATATGATGAAGGTGCTCTTCCAGTTCTTTGATCCTTTGCACCATTGCTTCACATTTCCCGACTATCAGCTTGTGCCTACTTTGGAAGATTTCTCTCAACTCTTGAGGATTCCCATTCTCAATAAACTACCTTTCAACGGTACGGAAAGAGACCCAAAGCCAGAAGAGATTTCTTAAGCCCTGCACTTGCACTCATCTGATGTCACAACCCATTGGGAAACTAGAAGTGGTGTCAAAGGCTTCTTAGCAAAGTTTCTGTTTGAGAAAGCCCAAAGCTGTTGGAATTCCTTAGACTTGCAAGATTTTGAGGAAATTTTGGCTCTCCTCATCTATGGGATGGTCTTGTTTCCCAATCCTGACCAACTCATAGATGTGAGTGCCGTCAAAATCTTCATGTCACGCAATCCGGTGCCTACATTGCTAGGGGATATCCTACACTCTTTTCACACTTGTACAATGAGGAAAAGAGGTGTCCTTATGTGTTGCACTCCTCTATTGGAAAGATGGTTTATTTCTCATCTTCCCCAATCAGTCTTAAAGAATGAGCAAGGTTTAAGGTGGTCACAAAGGTTAATGACGCTCAAACATTCAGATATTCATTGGTGCTCTCGATCCAAAGAGAATGTTATCATTGTTGGTCGTTGTGGGGAATTCCCTAATGTCCCTCTACTTGGCATTAGGGGAGGCATCACCTACAAACCATGCTTAGCCCTAAGACAGTTTGGTTATGCCCGAAGGGATGGCCCACATGAGATGTTGATTCAAGGCTTGGTATTCGACTACGACAACGACGATCAAGGTCTTCGCCAGAGATTCATCCGAGCATGGAGGATGCTAAACAAGGTGGATAGCAAGACTTTGGGACACAAGAATTGCATCCCTCTTGAGCCTTACCTCAAATGGGTACGAACCCGCGCTCAAAGTCTTATGATTCCTTATCCTTCCATTCTCCCGGTGATCATTGAGCCTGTTAAGGAAGGAGAAGTTCCATACACTATCCTACATCTTGACATGCCCACATGTCTTGAAGACCTACAAAGGGATTGAATACAGCTCAAAGGAGAGCGAGATACTTTCGAAGCCCAATTCTACGCAAGCGAGAAGAAGGTTTTGGAACTCACTAGGCTACTTCATGAGGAGCAGACTTTAAATGCCTACATAGCACCAAAGAGGATGCACACTACTTTTTTATCTTAGAGTTTTGTATTATTTTGCCCAAGGGGCATTGATGTACTCGAACTCTACCTTATTAATATAACGTGTGTTTCTTTTTTCCTAAAACGAACTTGAATCTTTAAAATCCTTGAAAACATTGCATATGTACATATCATGCATCATAACATAAACAGGTCTTTTGCAACGAGTTTCCTCATCTCTCTACTGTTTATTTCAGTAAGATGGATCTTGAACAGACAGTCAAAGATCTTCAAGTTCAAAACACGCAGTTTCAACAGTTACTCATGACCCTAGCCAAGGGGAAAGAAGAGTTGAAGACTCTGTTAGCTGAAGAAAGAAAGAAGAAAACAAAGAAGGTCACTGGGGTTTTGAACATGGGGAGAAGGTTTCAAGGACAGACTAGAAGAACCTTGAATTTTGTAGCCACTTTCGGGGAAGGAGAAGGGAAAGGAAAAGAAACAGGGGTCCCGTCAGAATCTGAAGAGGAGGAAGAAGAGGAAGACTACTCCGAGGAGCAGTATCCTCCAGCAGATGATAAGTACAGACATCTTGAAGAGCGTTTGAGCGCTATGGAAATACAAAAAGTGCCAGGTCTAGACTTTGAAGAATTGGGACTAGTGTCGGGAATTGTGATCCCACCGAAGTTCAAAGTGCCGTTGTTTGCAAAATATGATGGGGTGTCATGTCCTAAGATGCACCTCCGATCATATGTGAGAAAGATCCAGCCGCACTCCGCCGATAAAGACCTGTGGGTACATTTTTTCCAAGATAGTCTATCTGGAACGCAACTCGATTGGTTTTACCAATTGGAAAGGGCCAATGTCCACAACTGGGAAGATCTTGCTGCAACTTTCTATAAGAAATATCAATATAATGCTGATTTGGCGCCTACCCGTACTCAACTTCAGAGTATGGCTATGGCTTCCAATGAGGGTTTCAAGGATTACGTGCAGAAATGGAGAGATCTAGTTGGGAGAGTGCAACCCCCTCTGTCTGAAAGGGAATTGGTGGACATGTTCTTAGGCACTCTATCGGGCCCTTTCTTCAACCATCTGATTGGAAGCTCATCTGCAGGATTTATTGAGTTAATACTAATCGGAGAGAGGGTGGAAGCTGGCATAAAAAAGGGGAAAATTCAGAAGGATTCATCTGCCTCTACAGCTGCGAGGAAACCTTTCATTGGGAAGAAGGAGGTATATGTTGTTTATCCATAAAGGAACCAAGGGAGAGCTGAACGCCGACCAATGGTAGGGGCCGTTATGATCCCAAAGCCTAAATCTGATCAACCAAGGAGTAATCAACCGAGGGTGGAAAGGCCAGTTCGGCAATTCACCAAAATCAATATGACTCTAGCCCAGGTTTTACCGCACCTTCTGAAATCTAATTTGACAACTCTGAAAGAAGCTCCAAAGAACCCCAACACAGCGTCCCCTCATTATCACCCAAATGCCCGATGCACATATCATTCCAAAAGTCTGGGTCATGACACGAACAACTGTTGGGCCTTGAAAAACAAAATTCAAGACCTTATATACGCAAAAGAGATTGAGTTTGATGCACCCGAGAAGCCAAACGTCATTTCCGCTCCTATGCCTAGACATGGTCATCGCACCAATGCTGTTGAAAAAGATTTGTTCGTTACCACCATTGATGAACTCTTGACTCCACTCCCAATCATTAAGATAAACTTGTTGAAAGTCGGTGTACTCCCGGGTTGTAATGAAGGCTGCCATCTTTTCTTATCCTCACCAACTGATTGCCTTTTGTTAAAAACAGGCATTCAACGCTTGATAGACAACCAAGAGATTATGTTTGAAAGTGCTCCTGTTTCACCTGTTCTTGTTGAAGACGTTTCAATCATCACCATATCCGCCAATTCTTCCAGGGTCCCCAAAAGACCCGTTAGAATTACATCGGTTTCAAAAACTACTCCTCTTATAATCACAATGGTCGGGCCAGTCCCGTATGAATCAGACAAAACTGTGTCGTGGAATTACGGTGGAGACATCTACTACCATGGTATCAAACAAGATAGGCTGACCGCCGAAGAGATAAGCTCCGAAGAAGAAGACTCCGACATTAGCAATATTGCCGGAACCTGTAAGATTACCCGAAGCGGTAGAATCTTCTCTCCAGAAATTGCCCCTCCAAAGGCAATTTTTGGACTCGTGGTTGTTGCAAAGGTTACCTCTGTACCAATAATCATATCTGCAAGTGCTCTTATTGACAAAGACGACACAACCCCTGCTGTTATCCCTATCAACAATCCTACTGCTGAAACTCGAGGAAAAAGTATTCAAGTGGAGCCTGTACGGACGAAGGCTCAACCACTGACTATCCCCGAAACTTCCAAGAAGGAAATGGAGGAGATCCTGAGAATAATAAAGAAGAGCGACTATGACGTAGTTGAACAGTTGGGGAAAACTCCCTCCAAAATCTCCATGCTGGCATTGCTGCTGTGTTCCGAAGCACATGCGAAAGCCCTGGTGATATTCCTAAAGACAACCCATGTGCCTCAAGAGACGTCTGCTGACCAATTTCAAGATTGTGTGGCCAGCTTGACAGCTGATAACGGCCTAGGCTTCTCGGATGGTGATCTGACACCAAGGGGAAGAAAGCACAACGAGGCATTACATGTCTCTGTGGAATGTAGAGGAACAACTTTGGCCCATGTCTTGGTGGACATTGGCTCATCTTTGAATGTTTTACCGAAGAAAGCTCTCGACAGATTAGATTACGAAGGACTAACATTGAAACCCAGTAACATAGTCATGAGAGCGTTTGATGGCTCAAAGAGGATGGTGCATGGGGAGGTGGATATACCTATAAAAGTTGGGACTCAAACTTTCAACTCAACCTTCTATGTAATAGACATCCGCCCCTTCTTACTCCTGTCTGCTAGGACGACCGTGGATCCATAATGCCGGTGCTGTCACCTCTACACTATACCAGATACTGAAATATCAGGTCCAGGGAAAGATTATCACTGTCCACGAAGAGGAAGAATATATGATTAGCCACCTCAATTCTTTCCAGTATGTGGAATTGGACGGCGAGTTCATTGAAACTCCTTTTCAACATTTCGAAGAGGTTCCCCAAGAGGTAGCAGTGACCAAGACTGCGTCCCACATTCCCAAGATTACAAGACCTCCGCTCCGGATGTCATCTTTGAAAGACGCCAAGGCAGTAGTAGAGGAGGGTGGATGCACCATCTGGGGGAAACTTCCGGATATTCCGTATAAATCTAGAAAGTTTGGCTTAGGGTTCACTTCAAGTGCTCAGAAGGTTGTGCGTCGTGCCCGTGCTGGAGGACCACCCTTGAAGATTAGCAACCGAGAGGTCAATGCGGTGGAAGATGATGAAAAGGAGTGCAGCTTGGAGGATTAGATCTTTCTAACTATCAATGGAGGACTTCGCAATTGGGAGGCCAGAGACTTTGTCCCAATAACTTTCATCCCTCAGTAATTTATCTTTACATTTTTGTTGGACTTGTAATATTCACAAACAATTCACACATTTAAAACCTTGTGTCCTGCCCGAGAAACAATGGTACATTTGTAAGGTTTTTTTATTTCATCTTCACATGACATTCAATGAATCATGGACGTTTTTCACATACAAACTTTTGTGCTCATTGTATTTCTTTTACATTTTATTTTTTAACGATGGCTACACCCTTACACACACCCACACTCACAAATGTAGGTACCCCTCCATTCAGGATTCCATGGGTAACGATACTACTATGGCCTTTTGTGACTCTGAAAATCTAATCTACCAAGCCGAAGACGAATGTGAGGAAGATTGTGAAGTACCAGGGGAATTGGCCAGACTATTACAATAAGAGGAAAGATCCATTCAGCCTCACGAGGAACCTGTGGATACAATCAATCTAGGTACCGAGGAGGATAAAAAAGAGGTCAAGGTGGGTGCCAATCTAGAGCCCAATATTAAGGAGCGTCTGATTCAGCTGTTGCATGATTATGTTGAGATCTTTTCCTGGTCATATGAAGACATGTCGGGACTCGATACAGACATCGTGGTACATCGTTTGCCAACAAGAGAAGACTGTCCATCAGTAAAACAAAAAGTCTGTCGCATGAGACCTGACATGTCAGAGAAGATCAAAGCGGAAGTCATGAAACAATTCAATGCTGGATTCTTAGCTGTCACTTCCTATCCTCAATGGGTTGCCAACATTGTTCCCGTGCCTAAAAAGGACGGCAAAGTACAAATATGTGTGGACTATAGAGATTTGAAGAGGGCAAGCCCTAAAGATGATTTTCCACTTCCCCACATTGATATCCTGGTTGACAATACGGCCTAGCACAAAGTGTTTTCCTTCATGGTCGGATTCTCAGGTTACAACCAAATCCAAATGGCACCTGAGGACATGGAGAAAACTACATTTGTCACACAATGGGGCACATTTTGCTACAAGGTGATGCCATTCAGACTGAAGAATGCTGGGGCAACCTATCAGTCGCCATGGTAGCTTTGTTTCATGACATGATACATCATGAAATAGAGGTCTACATAGACGATATGATAACCCGATCACAAACAGAAGAAGAACACCTTGATCACTTGCAAAAGTTGTTTGAGAGGCTAAAGAAGTACAAGCTAAGGTTGAATCCAAACAAGTGCACATTCGGAGTACGGTCCGGTAAACTCTTAGGTTTTGTCATCAGTAACAAAGGCATTGAGGTTGATCCTGCCAAGGTTAAAGAAATACAAGAAATGCCTGCTCCTCATACTGAGAAGGAAGTCAGAGGATTCTTGGGACGCCTGAACTATATTGCCAGATTCATTTCTCACTTAACAGCTACTTGTGAGCCAATCTTCAAACTATTGAAGAAAGATCAAGTAGTCAGATGGAATGATGAATGCCAGATTGCTTTTGACAAAATCAAAGAGTACTTACAAGAGCCTCCTGTTTTGATGCCACCAGTCGAGGGAAGACCACTGATCATGTATCTGACCGTTTTAGAGAACTCAATGGGGGTGTGTATTGGGGCAGCATGACGAGTCTGGCCGAAAAGAGCACGCCATTTACTACCTGAGTAAAAAGTTTACCGATTGTGAAACCAGATATTCACTGCTCGAGAAAACTTGCCGCGCTCTGGAATGGGCTGCTCGTCGGCTAAGACAGTATATGCTGACTCATACTACTTTGTTGATATCTAATATGGATCCGATAAAGTACATCTTCGAGAAGCCTGCCCTGTCTGGAAGGATAGCTAGATGGCAGATGATCCTAATAGAATATGACATACAATATACTACCCAGAAAGCTATAAAGGGCAGTGTGTTAGCTGATCATCTTGCTCATCAAGCTGTAGAAGATTATCATTCCATGAAGTTTGAATTCCCGGATGAAGACATCATGACATTAGACAACTGTGAAGAAATTAGACCATATGACGGACCTGAACAAGGATCCCAATGGACCCTGTTCTTTGGTGGGGCATCCAATGCACTTGGTAATGGTATCGGCGCTGTACTCATATCTCCAGAAGTGTGTCATACTCCTTTTACTTCCAGAATTTGCTTCAACTGTACGAACAACATGGCGGAATACGAAGCATGCATCTTTGGTCTCAGAGCTGCCATAGACTTGGGAATAAAATCTTTAGATATGTTTGGAGATTCAGCTTTGGTCATCAGTCAGATCAAAGGGGAATGGGACACTAAGCACCCAAACCTTATCCCTTACAAAGAACATGTTTTGACATTGCTACCACATTTTGAGAAGATTACCTTCGAGCATTTCCCACGAGAAGAAAATCAGCTAGCAGACGCTCTAGCCACAATGTCATCTATGTTTAAACTTAATTGGGATAACGAAGCTCCCCAAATCACCATCGAACAAATGGACGAACCGACACACTATCACGAAATTAATACTGAAGAGGTAGTGGACCAACCTTGGTTTTATGAAGTCAAGAGGTATCTCGAGGCTCAAGAATATCCAGAAGGAGCTTCAATCAATGATAAGAAGTTCTTAAGGAGATTCTCTACTAAGTTCTTCCTTAGTAACGACATCCTGTACAAATGCAATCATGACTCCATTTTGCTTCGGTGCGTGGATAAGGTTGAAGCTGAAAAGATCATGGCTGAATTACATGAAGGTACTTTTGGCACTCACTCCAGTGGGCATACGATGGCAAAGAAAATCCTATGGGCAGGCTATTATTGGTCTACTATGGAAGCAGATTGCTATCAACACTCCCGGATCTGTCATAAGTGTCAAATTTATGCTGACAAGGTGCACGTACCTCTAGTTCCTTTGAATATCTTGATGGCTCCTTGGCCCTTTGCTATTTGGGGAATTGATATGATTTATGATATCAAGCCTACATCCTCCAATGGACACTGTTTCATTCTAGTGCCCATTGACTATTTTACCAAGTGGGTTAAAGCAACTTCCTTCGCATCCGTTACTAAGAATGTTGTTGCCCTCTTCATCAAGCAAAATCTCATTTGCCGGTACGGTATCCAGGAAAGGATCATCACTGACAATGGTACAAATCTTAACAACACTATGATCAGCGCCTTGTGCGAGCAATTCAAGATTCAGCATCACAATTCTTCTCCCTATCGGCCAAAGATGAATGGTGTTGTCGAAGCTGCAAATAAAAACATTAAAAAGATCATACAGAAAATGACAGTCACCTACAAGGACTGGCATGAGATGCTACCATTCTCTCTCCACGGGTACCATACCACAACTCACACATCAACCAGGGCAACACCCTATTATTTGGTATATGGCATGGAAGCTGTTTTTCCTATTGAGGTCCAAATCCCCTCTTTGAGGATTATGAAGGATGCAGGTTTGAATGAAGACAATTAGATCCAGACTCGACTTGATCAACTGAACTTAATTTATGAAAAGAGACTTACTGCTGTTTACCATGGTCAAATGTATCAAAAACTGATGATCAAGGCTTTCAACAAGAAAGTCAGGTGCCAAGTATATCAGGTGGGGGATCTAGTGATCAAACGTATCATCTTGCCACAATGTGATCCCAAGGGCAAATGGACTCCTACCTATGAAGGACCATTTGTAATCAAGAACATATTCTTCGGTGGGGAAATGATCTTGACCACCATGGACAGTGACAACCTTCCACACCCTGCAAACACGAACATAGTCAAAAGATACTACGCATAAGAGACCTGCTAGGTTGACACACCTAGGAAGAAAAAAAGGGCATCCCGGCGAACCAAAAAGGTTCGAGCAAAAATTATGGATAAAGTAAAAAAAATTCGTACACCTGGCAAGTTGAAAACCCGAAAGGGAGACTTGGGAAAAAAAGGGTTTCCCGGTGGACTGAAAACCCGAAAGGGCGGTCCAGGCAAAAGTTAGGGAATTAAAGCGTATGACTATGTCCCATCGGAACAGTTTACAGAAAACCTTTGACTTCCACTGACAAACTCAGAGTTTCTGATCAATTCAATCATCTTCAGACGAAGCAACAAATAGACAAGATATTCGGAGATATGAAGGCTATAGCAGAATGGGAACCCCATGGGATTATTACACATAGCTATCTTTCTTTGTATAAATATTTTTTGTTTTATGGCACCATTCTCTTACTAGAATGTTTGTCTCCTTTGTACAAAATACTTATTCAAAGTCAATACAAAGATATCTCTTTGAAAGTACAGAAAACTATTTGTATTTTTCTTTACACTTGTGTTTTATTTTCAAAAACGTCCAATGATTCATTAATGAACATATGCATTTGAACATAAATACTGTTTACAAATAAACAAAATGAGAAAGATAATTACTGATAGGTTGAAAGGGCAGGAAAATGTCTCTAGGCTATTCCATAGGTAATCCCCACAGTACATCATTTAGATCCCCAGTAGAACAAATTTCAAATTATTAATCCCTAGTTAGAAATCGTCAAATTTCTCAGGATTCCCCGAGCAGATCTTACAAGTAGTACATGGCATTGCCCTCACAACAAAATTTACTTCTCATAACAAGAGTTCGTCAGTACTTCAACTTCAAGGCATGGAATTTCAACACATCCTCAGCAGCATTCATGGATTTATTTTCCTCAATCAGACAGCAATACAACAAATCAACTTACATGCGCATACATTGCATCCATATCATAAACACTGATAAAACAACTACATTGCATCATACATTTCATGCAATATAACTTATGTTTCAACTAACATTTTACCCTTTTCAGGATAAGATTAACATCTACCGTTAACAATATGCAATCAGGATACAATACAAATATGCTCCAGACACGGATGCCATTCTGATACTCATTCAGATTCAAATTCAGATACAGTTCAGATACGCTCCAGACACGGATGCCATTCTGATACTCATTCAGATTCAGACTTCAGATACAGTTCAGATACGCTCCAGACACGGATGCCATTCTGATACTCATTCAGATTCAGACTTCAGATACAGTTCAGATACGCTCCAGACATGGATGCCATTCTAATACTAATTCAGATCCAGACTTCAAATACAGTTCAGATACGCTCCAAACACGGATGTCATTCTGATACTCATTCAGATTCAGACTTCAGATACAGTTCAGATACGCTCCAGACACGGATTTCATTCTGATACTCATTCAGATTCAGACTTCAGATACAATTCAAATACGCTCCAGACACGGATTCCATTCTGACACTCATTCAGATTCAGACTTCAGATACAGTTCAGATACGCTCCAGACACGGACGCTATTCTGATGCTTATTCTTTCGACTTACAACTTACAATTCAACAAACATTCTTGGATGGCATCTATAAGCCCATCTCCAACAAGATTCTATCACTTTTCCAAATGGCATCTTTAAGCCCATTCCCTCAACTACACATTGTCAAGTGCAAATTTCTGGGCACTCTAGTGTCTAATCATTCTCTCACCTTCGAGCCAAGAATGGCAAAGCTCGCCAATCTAACTCTTCAGGTTTAAGAAGATTGAACAGGGGAAGCTGTTGTACCCCAAAATTTTCCCTCTCATTTATCAAGATTATTCTCACAAGATCTTTTTGACTCAAGACCGGATTAGGGTTTGACCAGTTCAAGACATCTCATCATGCACTGATCACCCAAAATTAGGGTTTGAGACTGTACAAGGATTTTTGGACTATCAATGCTTCATATGACTTTCAAACATCATTATAGATCCCTAAGATTACTCATGGAAAGTTTCAAGCCTTAAACCATATTTTTGATCAGTCAATTGGACAGTTGACCTAAAAATCAGCTGTATTGAGGAAAAAGTCAACCATGGCCAATTTACAGTCAAACTTCATAATTTTTTATCCACATCAACATTTTAGACTCATATATATCATTTGATCAAGTTTGGATCACAATTCCTCAAGAAATTTGATCAAATCATCAAAAGGTCAAAACGGTCAAAATTAGGGTTTTGACTAAGGAAGGGAAATTTCTGATTTTTGACCTAAAAACTGACCAATTGAGTTGAAGCATGATGGGTCAGTTGATACAAAAAAGAAAAATTCAGACTTACATGGTGAAGCTTTGGATAAATTTCTCCTATCTATGAAGAAGGTAGAATTACCAATGTTAAATGGCGATGATCCCGCTGGTTGGTTTGCTAGGGCGGATGTCTATTTCAATGTGCAGAATACTATATCTAAAATCAAAGTGAATTTGGCACAATTATGCATGGACGGTCCTACAATTCATTTTTCAAAGGATTGTTGGAGGAGAATGATACATTGACATAGTAGAATTTGAAAGATGCACTTCTAGAGAGGTATGGTGGTGTAAGTGATGGGAATGTATTTGAACAACTTTTTGTGCTTCAACAGGAAGGAACATTTGAAGAATACATTGAAGATTCTGAGAGGTTGGTAGCACAACTGTCCCGATTACCCAATGATCAATATTTGGGTTATTTCGTTCATGGTTTGAAGGAAAAAAATCAGGGGAAAGGTATGTAGCATGATCGTTATGGGTCTTATGTCTAGGGCGGAGTTAATGAATGTGGCTCGAGCAATAGAACGTGAATTGGAAGAAGGGCGAAGAGACTGGACACCGCGAAAGTCACTTGGGTCATTATCCCGACCTGTTTTTGGTAATAAGGTTGTCACACACAATGAAGTCAGAAATGGCGATTGGGTTATGGTTTGTAATAATAAAGACAATTGTGATAGTTTTTCAGGAGGAAAATCAACAGGTGGTCTATGTGGAATGTCTGGTTTCAGATAAAACAAAACTCATACTGCCAACACTGGAAATTGGCGTGACAGAACTGTAAGGAGTTTGTCTTCACAGGAGATTGCTGACCGCCATCAAAAAGAGCTTTATTTTAAATTTGGAGGTCAGTATCATCCTCGCCATCGATGTCCTGATAAAAATCTGCGTGTTATGGTGCTTGAGGATGACTCTAAAGATGAAAATGAAGTCAGGGTGTTAAATGATGAAGATGTTGAAATAAGTGCGGAAGAATTGCATTTGAATGTGCAGACTTTTGAAAATATATTGACTTTTGATAAACAAACTTAGCGTTCTCAAGATAAGCTTCAATGCATAAAGTTGCAAGGGACGGTAGAAGCGTTACTGGTGCTGATGTTGGTTGATAGTGGAGCAAACAAAAACTTTATGTCAAGGCGTCTAGCTTTGGATTTGGGTTTACGGATTATTAGAACTCCTGCTAGACAAATCAGATTGGGTGACAGTTATGCGACTCCGATGTTAGGAGAGTGCCAAGGTGTTATTATTTCTGTTCAAAGGGTAAAATGGGATATAGATATTGTGTTGTTTGAGTTGGGAAGTTATGATCTAGTATTGGGGATGGCATGGCTGACACAAATTGGATGCACATACATTTATTAGGTTGAGAAGAAAATGTGTTTCACATACCAGGGAGAATGGATTGAGATCAGAGGGGTTCGTACTAGAGAGTTCACACTATTACAAAACTATGTTGATGAAAACTATTTTTCCCAGTTGCATTGTGATATCAAATCAAGTATGGTGACACCAACTCAACAGTTGGAGATGAAATCAGTACTGCATAGGTTTGATAATATTTTCAAGGAACTGCAAGGATTGCCTCCTAAAGAACAACAAGAACATGTTATACACTTGCTGACCGGACATGGCCTAGTTAATTTTCGACCGTATCGCTACCCTCACCACTATAAGACATAAATTGAGAAACAAGTGAAGGAGTTGTTGCTGTCCGGTGTGATCAAACCTAGCCATAGTGCTTTTTCAAGTCCCGTTATTCTAGTTAAGACAAAGGATGACTCTTGGAGGATGTGTGTTGACTACCGTTCTTTGAATAAGGTAATTATTTTGAATAAATTACTTATTCTAATCATTGATTAGTTATTGGATGAGTTACATGGTGCACGATATTTTTCTAAAGTTGATCTTAAGTCGGACTACCACCAAGTACGCATGCGACAAGAATACATTCATAAAACAACTTTCCGCACTCATGAGGGTCATTATGAATTTTTAGTGATGTCTTTTGGTTTAACAAATGCTCCATCCACTTTTCAAGTATTAATGAATGAAGTTTTTAAACCAATGTTGTAGAGGTACATTTTGGTATTTTTTGACGACATTTTGGTATATAGTGTGACGTGGCCAGACCATATTATGCATGTGAATTCAGTTTTAAGTGTGCTAGCTGAGCAACAATTGGTGGCCAATAAAAAGAAATTTTTGGTTGGCCAATTGTCGGTTGAGTATTTGGGTCACGTGATTTCTCATGAAGGGGTCTCTATGGATCCATCAAAAGTCAACAGTGTCTTAGAGTGGCCTGTGCCAAAGAATGTCAAAGGTATCCGAGGATTTTTGGGTTTGATTGGGTATTACAGAAAGTTCATTTGTGACTATGGTAAGATTGCAAGACCATTAACTAATTTGAATAAGAAAGAGGGTTTAAGTAGGGAGCCAAGAAACAAGCAGCTTTTGAGGAACTTAAGCACAAGGTAACTTCAGTCCCAGTTTTAGCATTTCCTGACTTCACCAAAGAATTCTTCATTGGGAATGATGCATCCGGTAATGGGTTGGGTGCAATTTTGATACAAGACAAACAGCCTATCGCATTTTTCAGCAAGGGACTCAGTGATCGTAATTTGAACAAATCAGCATATGAAAAACAATTAATGGTTGTGGCTCTCACAATCCAACATTGGCGCTCATATCTCATAGGGGACAAGTTCACAGTGTGCACGAATCAAAAGAGTTTTAAAAAATTAATGCAACATCGTATAACCACAATGGATCAACAAAACTTGGGTGGCTAAGCTTTTGGGATATCAATTTGATGTGGTCTATAAACCTGGTCTTGAGAACAAATGTGCTGATGCGTTGTCCCGTCAGTTTGATACTTCCCTAAACAATACCATGGTGGTCCTTTCTGATTCAAATGACATGTTAATACTTAATTCTATGATTTTCCGTCCTGAATGGTTAGATTTCAAGGCTGTCCATAAAAAAGTACAATAGGATCCAACATTACAGACTGGAACTTCGGATTTACAAAAAGGGGAAACCACAAAACCTGGGATTGCACTACAGAAGGGGTTATTTTGTATCAGGACAAATTAGTTATTTATGCTTGATCTACTTTTGTTCCTACAATTCTCAAGGAATTTCACAGTACCCCTCAAGGTGGGCACTGCAAGTTTTATCGCACTTATCGTTGTTTGGCTTCTAATTTGTATTGAATTGGGATGAAGAAAGATATCCATAATTTTATGCAAAAATGTATTGTCTGTCAATGCAACAAGTATGCAACTTCAACACCAGGTGGTCTTCTCCAGCCACTTCAAATACCACATCAAGTGTGGGAAGATATTTCTATGGACTTTATTACTGGTCTTCCAAAGTCCAAAGGATTCGAAGCTATTTTTATGGTGGTAGACAGGCTATCCAAATATTCTCATTTCATCCTTCTTAAGCGTCCCTATTCTGCAAGATCTTTGGCTGAAACTTTCACCAAAGAAGTGGTCTGACTTAATGGCATTCCAGAATCTATTGTGAGTGACTAAGATCTAATCTTTGTTAGTAATTTCTGGCAAGAGCTCTTTAAACAACAAGGTACATATTTGAAGCTCAACAATGCATACCACCCTCAGACTGAGGGTCAGACAGAAGTAGTTAGTCGTTTTTTGGAGATTTTTCTTTGTTGTTTTATCGGTGACTGTTGTACTCCAAAATTTTCCTTCTCATTTATCAAGATTATTCTCACAAGATCTTTTTGACTCAAGACTGAATTAGGGTTTGACCAGTTCAAGACATCTCATCATGCACTGATCACCCAAAATTAGGGTTTGAGACTGTACAAGGATTTCTGGACTATCAATGCTTCATATGACTTTCAAACATCATTATGAACCCCTAAGATTACTCATGGCAAGTTTCAAGCCTTAAACCATATTTTTGATCAGTCAATTGGACAATTGACCTAAAAATCAGTTGTATTAGGGAAAACGTCAACCATGGCCAATTTACAGTCAAACTTCATAATTTTGTTATCCAAATCAACATTTTAGACTCATATGTATCATTTGATTAAGTTTGGATCACAATTCCTTAAGAAATTTGATCAAATCATCAAAAGGGCAAAATGGTCAAAATTAGGGTTTTGACTAAGGAAGGGCAATTTCTGATTTTTGACCTAGTAACTGACCAATTTAGTTGAAGCATGATTTCAAGGGTTCATTTGTATCATCTTGACCTAATTACATGGCTCAAAACATTGCAAATCCATTGGACAGACAAATGAAATTTGCAGTCAACTGATCAAAAGTCAACTGTACACTGAAAAGTCAAACTTTGACTTTTTAATCAAAATCAAGTGTCAAGGATCACAATTCATCAAAACATGTCAAAATGTGAAACTTGTTCATCAAGAAACTAAATATTGAAGATTTGGTTTTAAAATTTGAAATTTTCTTAACTTAGAAAATTTTCTAAGTATAGAAAATTTCTTATTTTTTCTCAACTTTAAACCATTTTTTCACCATGATACAAGATGATTCAAAGGAAATCCCCAACATGAAAATTGTAGATCTCCATGAAATCTACAACTTTTCTTCACATATTTTTCCTTAAAGATGCTTGGATCTCAAGATATAATTTTGTGAATACATACCCATGAACTAAAATAACTTAGTGAAATTTTGCCCTAATTTAGGCAGGTTTTGGACCCAACTTCATGGCAATTTTTCACCTAGTTCCAAGAGGAATCTTGAAATGCATTTCAAAGATGAGTTACAGAGCACATTGCAAGCTTTTCAAAATGTCAAAGAACTCTTTGATATCATTTTTGAGTATGGAGAATCGAAGAGTTGAAGTTGGCAATTTCTCACTTTGTTTTCAAGCCATTTCATGAAGAACAAAATTCAAATTTGAACCTATGCTTCCAAATCCATGCTTTACAGGTCCCAAACTTATTTCTTACTCCATAATTTAATGCTTATTCAGTTGACAAATCTTTAATCCAAGCCCAAAAGTCTTTATCCAAGCTTTAATTCCATAAATGGCACAAAGTTGCCATTGCCATTTTGGAAAAGCTTAACTTTTGCAACTTTCCAATTCTTGAGCATTGGACCTGTCTTCTCTGCACACACAAGTACTACAGACCTAAAGCAACTTGTATAGAGCTTATACCAACTCCAAGCCAGCCAGTACAAGCGTGAGAAGACTTGTCTCTTCACTTTTCTTCAAAAGCAAGAAAGTGTGCAAAAAGCCTACAACTGAAAAATCTATTAAGAAGCTGACTTGAAACCTTTTCCATACTAATACACAAAGACATTACAACAGAAAACACGATTGCAAAAGGCCTGAAACACTCAAACACTTCATATCACCAAAAAACTATCAAAACTTGCCGTTTGTGCATAAGCATAGTAATCCACAAATTGGCTCGTGCGTTTCAAGTTTTAATCATCCAAACACTTCACCTACCTCATATCTAAGTGATCCAGACCATCATCCCTGCACTGTAATTCCTCCTTCTTCATCTGCCATTTTTGTTTTTCAAGCTTGCAGGTTGACTTGGATAGAGAGTTTCGGACACTTTCAAAGCAAGGTAAGGATTGAAACACACTCAGGGAGGTTCAAGCAAGCTCAAGAAATCTTCAGGCCTTCATAAATCTCACTCAAACTCCATTCACGATCTCAACTGAAAGAGATAAAAACTCCAACTTTTATCTTTTCATACAGGCATCCATTGACCATGATTTATGAATAAACAATGTAGACATCATTGCTACGAAGCTGTACATATCTATAACTTGCATTTATTTGGCCTGAGTTGAGAGAATTTTGAGCTTGAAGTTCCTAAAAAATTTAGGTTAAGAATTAGGGCCATTAAAATTCTCTTTAATCTTGGACTTATAGTTTTAGCTATGCACATGGTTAGAATCGTGAGACAAAATGCTATAACATTCATGTTATCAATTTCCATTTTTGTTGAGAGATGAAAGAGTTACAGGAGGTCCGACCAGCTTGAGGAAGAAGATGAAGTACATGGCTAGGATTAGTTTTGTGTTATGTATATTTTATTTCATTTAGACTAACGGATGTACAGCCACCCCAGTGGCAAGGCAGCGCGCTGAAATTGTTAAGGTCATGGGTTCAAGCCTTGGTGCGTGCCTTTTGCCTATTTTCTCACATTTTTTTGCCATTTTTCTCACTATGCAGCGCTGGGCCTTTATCTCATTGGGCTTTATTTTTTTTCTAATACTTACATGCTGTTTACTCAAGATACCCCCTGACCCATATCTTTTATTTAATTGTTTTATTTATTTTTTTTTGTTTTATTAAATATTTTCTTTAATACATAAAATCATGAAAATTTTAAAACTTGATAAATTTTGCATTTTGTTTATTTTATTTTATTTTCACATAAAATAATTATTTTTATTAAACTATATATATTAATTATTTTTCTTAAATAAACTTGTAAATATGAATAAAATAGACTTAGGTTAATTTTTATTTCCTTTTCATTTCATACTTGTAAATATTTATTTTGACATATAAAAACTAAATATTTTCATAAAAATGTTATTTATTATTTTTAATATAAAAATACACAAAAAATAATGCTTAAAGAACTTTATTTTTTTCTTTAATTAGAAATTAGGGTTAACCATTTTTTCAAGAATTAATTTCTTTTTCTTAAGTTATTAGGTTTAGTTCAAAATTTCTTTTCACATAAGAAACAAAACAAAAATCTTTCTCTTGCATATACATAATATTGCATATTTAGATGTTGTATTTATTTATTCCAGTATTTGTACGAATTCGATTTGTTTGTAATAGCTTAATTAGATTTACACTATTGCAAATCCCCATTCATAATTTGTATTCCCCCTCCCATAAAATGTTGTAATAGCGTAGTAATATTTAAATTACGCAATTTGCCGCTTTACATGCCATGTTAGTAATTAGGGTTTGTATGGCAAGATCAAAACAAAGCAAATAGAAAACCCTAAATCCAAGACAAAATTAAAGCATGAAAATAACACACTTGCACACAAGCATCTTTAGGGTTTCTCCACTTGGTTTCCTTATACAAAAATGGCCATATTACGCATGCGAAGTATCTTGCAAAACAAACAAATATAAAATCATAGTCCCTCGATGACACTATTCAAAGTTTCCTTACAAAAATGATCCTGGTCCCTCAAAAATTCTAAGATACTTTGCAACATTGCTAATCATGGTTATACGATGACCCACGCCTGTCCCGCTTACATCCAAAGATAGGGTTGCTTACCAAATCAATGGTAAGACAACAATGTCAAAGGACTAGAAAATAAACAAGAAAGACATTTGAGTAGGTAGATTACTTCTAGTTACTTGCTCTATTTCCAAACAACTATCCTTGCTATTTTCAAAACAAATACACACATTTCCAAACATTTTACAAACATTGAAAACATTTTCAAAAAGACAAACATCTTTGTATACATTCTTACGAACGAGAATCATTACAAAGGTTGCCTAAACAATGGCCTCTTTTACAAAATACTTTTAAAACCACAACAAACACATTTTCAAACAACAAAAACAAGTGATCTAGCAAGTAACTAAGAGCCCATGGAAAACCATGGATGAAAAGGGTGCTAATACCTTCCCTTTTCATAATATACCCCCCGAACTCAAGAAACAATCTCAAAGGTCTTTCCTGTGCTTTTTCACCTTTCCTTTTGGATAAAAGAAAAGTCGGTGGCGACTCTTGCTAACCGCAACATTTGCGATAAAATGCAAAACCCTCAAGTCAGTTCTCCCACCGTATCACAGTGACCAACCTAAGACTTGGACCATGTGGCTCTCTTGTGCAGAATATTAGTACAACACTACTTTCCATGCTTTCACAGGTACAACTCCATTTGAAGTGGTGTATGGTCGTTCCCCTCTGGTAATCACTAATTATTTATCGTGCGAAGTTAAGGTGGAGGCTGTTCAACTAGACTTGGATGATCGTAATGAATGTTTGTGAAAACTGAAGCATCATCTATCTTGTGCTCGTGACCGCATGAAGCCACAAGAAAATAAACATTGTAAAGAACACTCTTTTGAAGTTGGTGACTTGGTTTTCTTGAAGTTGAGACCTCATGTGTAACAATCCGTTGTGGCTAGAATCTGTCCCAAGTTATCTCCAAGGTATTTTGGTCCGTTTAAGGTGATTGAACGTGTTAGGGCTATTGCTTACAGGTTAGAGTTACCTCCTACATCTCGGATCCATCCTGTTTTCCATGTTTCCTTGCTTAAGAGATAGTGATGTTGTTGTTAATCCAACTCTCCCTGCTAGTTTAAAGGTTAATGAAGACTATGTGTGGAAACCAGAGACAACTTTAGATCAAAAGACAGTGGTCCGACATGGTATCTCTACTTCTCAAGTTCTTCATCACTACTTAATTTCCTTCCTTCAACCTTGAGGACAAGGTTGTTTCTCTTGGAGGCGGCAATGATAGCGCACAAACTAAGGAGAAGGGTAAATCCATCATTTGAAGGGTCTATCAAAGGAGAAATAAAATAAATAAGTAATATAATATTAGTGTGTTAGTTTAAATTGAAATAGTTAGTTATTGGGTGATGTTGTGGATTGTATTTAAATTGTTGTTTATTGTTTTTTTATATTATGTGTTGGAAGTTTATTTGGAAGTTACTAGGCCAGAAAAAGTTATCTTCTGAGAGAGGAAATTGGTCTTGTAGTTTTACAGATTGTATTTCCTGTGTTTAATCAATGAAAAATCGCAAGTTCTTTACAATTTCTCTTTCTCTATAATTCGGTTCTAGTGGTAAATGTTAATCCTATCAGAAATGACAGACACACTGTTTTTCAGTATTACAATGACAAGAAGTCCCCAAACCACAAAAGCTCCAAAACACCTTCTCACAAGTGTTATGCAGTAGGAAAGTGAGTCTGAACAAGAGGAAAAGATTCCCCATCTTAGGCCCAAACACCTCAATGATTACGAGGTTCCACTATGGAGTGAGTCAACAAGAGTTAGTTAGAAAACTCTTGGAATTTAGCTAAAAGAAAGTACTATTGTTAAATTGTAATTCGATTGTGTCGAAAGAGATTAGATTTGTTTTAGATTTAAATAAGACTTGATTTAGATCTAAAACTGAATAGATTTGATTTAGTACCAAAATAGGTATTTTGGGCTTTTATAGTTTTGGGCTTAGGGTGCAAGCTAAATCTATAAATAGAGGGAGTAACCCCTATTTTGTAATCAAGTAAATTAAGTCATTCACATCACTTTGCAGTTGAAAAGTGAATAACAAAGCTTTCCACAGTTTGTGGGCAGAGAGAAACTCTGCAGAAAATAATTGTCTTCTCTTTTTCTTGTTTTTTCTCATAATTCATTGTTATTGAAGTAGAAATTCATCATAGATATTTGGTAGATTTCCAACATCTGGTATCAAGAGTTCGATTTCGATTCAAGGGAAGTATCAATCAAGAACGATTAAAGAATTCACGATGGCAAATTATGGGAATGCAAATTATCCAGCAACTCTACCAATTCTGAAAGTAGACAACTATGAGAATTGGTGCAAATAGATGAAAGTTTTATTCAGGTGTCAAGGTCTTTGGGATCTTGTAAAAGATGGATTCGAAGCGCTTGGTGAAAACGCTTCAGAAGAAGAAAAGAAGAAAGACACATAAATTGAGAAGCTGAGTTATAAAGCACTCTTTATAATTCATCAATGTGTGAGTCCAAATTTTTTTGAAAAAGTGAGTGATTCAGAATCTGCAAAAGAAGCCTAGAATGTTCTTGAAAAGTCTTTTGGTGGTGTAGAAAAGGTGAAAGAAGTGAGGTTACAAACTCACAAGAGAACGTATGAATTGCTTCAAATGGAAGATAGTGAGAGAATATCTGATTTCTTCACTAGAGTTACAAAACTAGTGAATCAAATCAAGGTAAGTGGAAAAATATTAACAACAAGAGATGTTGTTTCGAAGATCTTGAGATCTTTAGCTCCTAAGTTCGACCACATAGTGGTGGCGATAGAAGAAGGGAAAGACTTATCAAAATTGACAAAGGAAAAGCTTCAAGGGATGCTTGAATCTCATGAACAAAGAATGAAAGAGCTGCAGGCAAATTGAAGAGTGATGTGGCATTGCAGGCACATTCATTAAAATAAACCAAAGACAAAGGAAAATGTTTCGGTAGAGGTAGAGGCGGCTACAACAAATCAAATTATAGAGGAAACCAGAACGAAGAAAACTCTCAGAATCAAAGAAGACCACACCAAGGCAACCAAAGTGGTGGTGTTGCAAATAGAGGAAGAGGTGGTGGTCGAAAACCTGATAAGAGTTACATTTAATGTTACAACTTTCAGAAGTATGGTCACTATTCGATGATTGTTCAGAAAAGCGAAAGAATCAAGAGAGTGATACAAAGCTTGCAAAAAATGAAGAAGAAGAGATGATGTTGATGGTCACAACAAGAGATGAAGATAGATTCAAGGACCAATGGTATTTGGATTCAGGATGCTCATCACATATGTCTAGAAAGAAAGGTTGGTTTGTCAATATAAATCCCTCAATGAAAAATATGGTAAAATTTGCAAATGACAACACCCTAGCAGCTGAAGGTATTGGTGATATTATGATTATGAGGAAAGATGGTAAGAGGTCAGTAATTTCCAATGTGTTATACATACCAAGCATGAAGAGCAATTTGCTCAGTTTAGGGCAGTTGATCGGAAAGAATTATAAAGTGTCAATCAAAGATAAGATGATGAGAGTCGTAGATGCAAATGGAAGATTAATCTTGAAGGCTCCTATGTCTCAGGATCGAACCTTCAAGATCAAATTAAATGTGATGGAGCACAAGTGCCTTTTGACTGCAGCTAGCAGAGATGAATGGATATGGCATTATCGACTAAGCCATCTCAACTTCAGAGACATCAAAGATTTGAAGAGAAGAAACATGGTTTCAGGATTACCAGAAATCGACATTCCAAATGAGGTATGTGAGGAATGTGTGCAGACGAAGCAACACAAGAATAGCTTCAGCAAGGATGCAGGAAGCAGGTCGAAGGCTACTCTTGAAGTCATATACTCTGTTGTATGTGGACCAATCTAGGTGGATTCGATGGGAGGTAAAAAATAATTTGTTACATTCATAATGACTTCAGTCGAAAGCTGTGGACTTACCTGATCAAGAAGAAAAGTGAAGTGATCTAAGTATTTGCCAAGTTTAAGTCTATGGTCGAAAGACAAAGTGGTCCAAAACTCAAAGTTTTGAGAACTGATGATGGTGGAGAATATGTGTCGAAAGACTTCAACAAGTTATGTGAAAAGAAGGGATTGTACATGAGGTGGTGCCACCCTATACTCCACAAAAAAAAAATGGAATTACAGAAATGAAGAATCGAACCATCATGAATATGGTACGAAGTACGTTGAAAGGCAAGAATTTATCTAAAGAGTTTTGGGGTGAAGTTGTTTCGAATGCAACATACATTTTGAACAAATGTCCTACAAAGAAGCTAGAAGGAATTACTCCAGAAGAATATTGGTCTGGTGTAAAGCCTAGCTTGAGTTATCTAAAGGTATTTGGATCTATTGCACATAGACATGTTCCAGATCAGTCGAGAAGAAAACTTGATGACAAGTCAAGTCAAATGATTCTAGTTGGATATCATTTGGTAGGAGGCTACAAGTTGTTCGATCAAGTGAAAAATTAGATTGTAATCAGTAGGGACGTGATCATAGATGAGTTTAAAGAATGGGATTGGACTGAAAATGTTAAGAAAGATTCAGTGGGAATCCTATTCGAAGAGCCAGAAACTCAAATCGGAAGAGAAGTTCAACAAGAGGAACCAACAGATATACCAAGTACAAGCAGGCCTCATAAAACAAGACACATGCCTGCAAGATTGTGTGATTACATCAGATGATGTGATAGATGATGAAGGTGAGTTGGTACATTATGCTTTCTATGCAGATGCGAACCTGTTAATGCAGCTGAAGCATTGAAGGATTTGAAGTGGGTGAAAGCAATGAACAAAGAAGTGAAGTCTATCGAAGATAGCAACACTTGGTCACTTGTCGAATTGCCTTAAGGCAAGAAGGCAATTGATGTCAAGTGGGTATACAAAGTGAAAGCGAATTCTAAAGGTGAAGTAACTCGACACAAAGCAAGGCTTGTAGCGAAAGAATTTCTACAGAAAGAAGGAATAGACTTCGATGAAGTTTTTGCACCTGTTGCTAGGATCGAAACAATCAGGTTGGTTGTTGGTCTAGCAGAAATAAACAGTTCGCACATATGTCAGATGGACGTGAAGTGTGCATTCCTAAATGGACCTTAGATGAAGAAGTCTATGTTAAACAACCAGTTGGGTTTGTGAAACATGACGAAGAAAGAAAGGTGTACAGGCTGCATAAAGCTCTGCATGGATTGAAACAAGCTCCAAGAGTTTCGAATAAGAAAATTGATAGTTTCCTAAGGGAGAAGGAATTTGTAAAGTGCACAACTGAACATGGAGTATATGTAAGAAGAAGCAATAGTGAATTGCTTATACTATGTCTCTATGTAGATGATTTGTTGATAACAGGTAGCTGCAAAAGTGAGATCGAAGACTTCAAAGGTGATCTTAGCAAGGAATTCGAAATGTCTGATTTGGGTGAGATTTCATATTTTTGGCATTGAATTCTAAAAGAGCAGTAGGGGTTTGATGATGCATCAAAGAAGAAATGCAGGAGAAATTCTCAAGAGGTTTGAGATGGAAGAATGAAACTCAACTTCTACACCTGCAGAACCAATATTGCAACTGTCGAAAGATGCAGATGAAGATGATGTTGATCAAACCCAATACAGAAGGCCTATTGGATCATTGAGATACCTTTGTCATACAAGGCCTGACTTAGCATATAGTGTAGGTATGATAAGTAGATTCATGCAAAAGCCAAAGGTATCACATCTAGCAGCAGTGAAGAGGATACTGAGGTATCTCAAAGGAACTCTTAACTATGGATTTTGTTTCTTGCAGATGATAAAGGAAAAGAATGCAAGTTAGTGGGATACGCTGATTCGAGTTGGTGTAGTGATGTTGAAGATCGAAAATCAACATTAGGATATGTGTTTATGCTAGGTGGTGCACTAGTTGCTTGGATTTCAAGAAATGAACCAGTAGTGGCATTATCATCATGCGAAGTAGAATACATAGTTTCTTCTCTTTGTGCATGTCAAGCAACTTGGATGGTGAACTTGGTCGAAGAGATAACATGAAAAGGTCATGGATCAATTACCATGAAAACTGACAGCACGTCAGCTATTAATCTGGCGAAGAACCTAATAGCACATATTCGAATTAAGCACATCGAAATTAGGTTCATTTCTCTTCGAGAGCAGGTAGCAGATGGGAAGATGAATTTGGAACACCGCGGAACTGAGAATCAGATTGCAGACATCATGACAAAGGGAGTACAAGTCGAAGTATTCAGAAAATTAAGAACTGTGATGAATATAGATAGTTTAGACACAATGAATTAAGTGGTGTGTTAAATTGTAATTCAATTGTGTCGAAAGAGATTAGATTTGTTTTATATTTAAATAAGATTTGATTTAGATCTAAAACAGAATAGATTTGATTTAGTACCAAAATAGGATATTGGGCTTTTATAGTTTTGGGCTTAGGGTGCAAGCTAAATCTATAAATAGAGGGGGTAACCCCTATTTTGTAATCAAGTCAATTAATTCATTCACAGTACTATGCAGTTACAAAGTGAATAACAAAGCTTTCTACAATTTGTGGGCAGAGAGAAATTCTATAGTAAATAATTGTCTTCTCTCTTTTCTTATTTTTTCTCATAATTCATTGTCATTGAATTAGAAATTCATCATAGATATTTGGTGGATTTCTAACAACTATATGTACTATTGTATGATGTAATCAAGGAAAGCATGAAATGGAATGAAGTAGTAGAGTTATCCAAGCTTTGTTGTTACAGTACAACTTTAACTCTACTCCATCCATAACAAATTGGTTCTCTTATCGATAAGATTAAATACTAAAATAATATATATATATATATATATATATATATATATATATATATATATATATATATATATATATATATATATATATATATATATATATATATATATATATATATATATATATATATATATATATATATATATATATATATATATATATATATCGATTTTGCTTTGTTTGTTCAACTTCTTAGTTTTTACTCCTTTTTTCACACTTTGATATGACTTTTGTGCATTATTTCTCCAATTTCATATGAATTCATTTGTAAAAATAACGTAATACGACTGTCATTAATCATATCAACACTCCTAATATTTTTCTATTATTTATAGCCCAATATAGTAGAAGAAAATTGCACATTTATTTCCCAATGGTTATACAAGCATGGTGTACGGAGTATCCTACAAACAACTTACATAAAAAAGAACAAGACAAATTATTTCCCTCATAGACAAACACAAAATCTAAAACACACTGAAATTTGAAATTGACTCAATTCTTTCCCTCAACAATCTCTTGAAGCTTCTTGCAGAAGTTATCAATATAAGATGACTCAAGATCTTTATTAAGCAACATATCTCTAATCTTAGCATGACTAGCCTTAACTTTATTACTAATTTCATTCTCATCATCCATCAGAATACTCACAGCTTTACAAACATCATCCTTAGTATACAATCCATCTTCACCTTTCTCAACTTCCACTCCAACTTTCAAATTATTAGACATCATTCTAGCATTGAATATCTGGTCACCAATATTTGGCAACAAGACCAATTGACATTTATTCACCAATGCCTCAGATAAAGAACCTGAACCACAATGTGTAATGAAACATCCCATAGAAGGGTGTTCTAAAATCAATTATTGTTGAACCCAACCACCATAAACAACACCTCTTCCTTCAACTCTTTTTAGAAACCCTTCTGGTAAAGCTTCTTCAAGTGTTGCAAAACCTAAAGGAGGTTTCAAAGCTACAAAAAATGGCAAATTAGTTAACTCAAGACCAAGCATTAATTCTTGAAACAGGTTTGGCCTTAAAACACATTAACTTCCAAAACAACAATACACAACTGAATCCATTTTGAGTCCACCAAGCCAATTAGACTAATTTTCATCCAAAATAGAAATCGGGTTTTCTGGTATAACTGGTCCTGAAATAAGAATCGGTTTATTAAATTGTTTTTGTGTGTAATTAAGAAAAGGTCCTTCAATTTCTGTGCATGATCTATATCCAAATGCATCGGCTTCTTTCTGAGTAATGGCTTGTCAATCATAGAAAAGAATATTTCTACCAAAAGTTTATTTTCTGAAAGCAGCAAAATCTTTTGCTTCATGATTATAAAGCTTTATTGATGAATCTGGGAAACCAGAAGAAGGATCCATGAGATTAAATTCAGTTAAGCTGTCTCCTTTAGAATATGTAGCTGGTGTTGATTAGTAAGCAACCGTCACTGAACTAATGATAGAATAATGAATAGCTTTGATGCCTAAAGTTTTAGTTAAGGATGGAATCCAGTGTGTGAAATCATAGAAGACATCGTGAGGTTTGAGATTTGAGAGATGAGTTTGGATTTCATGTTGAGTATGATCTGTTAGTTGGTTAATTCTTGTTAGTTGCTATTTGGGCTTTAGCTTGTATTTGGGCCTGGGCATGTTGCCTATATAAAGGGTCATTACTTTGTAATCCACATATACTGCAGCAACAAAATAAAAATTTCAGTTTTAAAGAGTTAGTTACACTAACTAACTCAACAATCTCTCTCTCTCTCTCTCTCTCTCTCTCTCTCTCTCTCTCTCTCTCTCTCTCTCTCTCTCTCTCTCTCTCTCTCTCTCTCTCTCTCTCTCTCTCTCTCTCTCTTCTTCTTCTTCTTCTTCTTCTTCTTCTTGTTTTTCACTATATTCATCTTTCTTGAATTCTTTGTTCCAACAAATTAGTATCAAGAGCTTGTTTGCGATTCAGAGAGAATCTAAAGGCAAACGGATCAACAACCTCAACACAATTTCCAACAAATCTTCCAGTTTTCAAAGCTGAAAACTAACAAAAATGGGTGGCACAAATGAAGGTTATTTTCAGATTTTAAGATGTAGAAATCGTGAATGATGGAATGTCACAATTGGAGGAAGATGCTATGGAAGCCCAGAAAGCTACGCACAAAGATCAGAGGAAGAAAGATGGCAATGCGCTGTTCTTGATTCACCAGTGTGTGGATTGTGATGTGTTTGAGAAGATAATCGAAGAAGAAACCGCAAAAGAAGCTTGGGAAAAGCTGAAGTCTTTGTATGGTGGAGATCAGAAACTGAAGAAAGTAATGTTACAGACTCTGAGAAAGCAGTATATGATGCTGCAGATGAAAGAGGATGAATCTATTTCAGCATATTTCTCAAGAGTGGTGATGCTAACAAACCAGATGAAGGCGTGTGGTAAAGCATTAACAGATCTGCAAAAGATAGAAAAGGTATTAAGATCTTTAATTGCAGATTTTGATTACTTTTTTGTAATAATCGAAGAGACCAAGAATCTATCTGAGATGAAGTTGGAAGAACTTCAAGCTTCTTTGGAGGCTCATGAAATGAGGCTGCAACAAAGAAACTCAGAAAGGGAGAAGACAACTGAACAAGCATTGCAATCAAGATTCAGCAAGAAACCTGGAAAAGAGAAATCGAAGCAACGTAAGTGTGATACGGTGGGAGAAATGACTTGGGTGTTTTGCGTTTTATCGCAAATGTTGCGGTTAGCAAGAGTCGCCACTGACTTTTCTTTTATCCAAAAGGAAAGGTGAAAAAGCACAGGAAAGACCTTTGAGATTGTTTCTTGAGTTCGAGGGGTAGATTATGAAAAGGGAAGGTATTAACACCCTTTTCATCCATGGTTTTCCATGAGATCTTAGTTACTTGCTAGATCATTTTCTTTTGTTTGAAATTATGCTTTGTGTAGTTTTTGAAAGTATTTTGTAAAGAGGCCATTGTTTAGGCAAACTTTGTAATGATTCTCGTTCGTAAGAATGTATACAAAGATGTTGATCTTTTGAAAATGTTTTCAAGTTTGTAAGATGTTTTTTGAAAGTGTGGGTGTTTGTTTTGAAAATAGCAAGGATGTTTTGTTTTAAAATTGAGCAAGTAACTAGGAGCATTCTACCTACTCAAAAGTCTTTCATGTTCATTTCCTTTTTCCTTTGACATTGTTATCTTACCATTAATTTGGTAAGTAACCCTATCTTTGGATGTAAACGGGACGAGTGCGGGTCATTGTATAACCATGATTAGCAATGTTGCAAGGTATCTTTGCATTCTATTTTAGGGACTAAAATCATTTGAAAGGCAACATGGATAGCGTCATCGAGGGACTATGATCTTGTATTTTGCTTGTTTTTGCTAAGATACCTCACATGCGTAATATGGCCATTTTACAAGGCAACAGAGTGGGTTTACCATAAGGGTGCAAGTGTGCAAATGTATTAGTTTACACGTATTTAGTCTTGATTAGGGTTTGCTATTGGTTGGTTTTATCTTGCCATACACACCTAATTACTAGCAATATATGAAAGCAATAAAAATGCGGAAAAGTAAAGTCCTACATTATTACATCATTAAGGGGATGGGGTGTACAAATTTACAAATGGGGATTGCAATAAATTAAAGTCCTAATTATCTATTACAACCATATTGAAATAATGTACACGAATTGAAATGGACTTGTTTTGTTTTTGTTAAGAAAAGAAACAAATTTGCTTAAGAAAATATTTTTGATCTTTTAGTTTTAAAAGAGGTAAAATAAAGTATGTAAATATAAAAAATGTTTTTTTTGGTGTTTTTGGTTATTAAAGCTAAAATAAGATAAATAAGAGAGAAGGGAGTCAGAATCAACACGTTGCTGAAACAAGAAGGAACCAAAGTTCTGACTCTGATACGCTGCAAAAGAGAAAATGTTAGTAGGAAAGTAGAAGGTCAGAAGTTCTGGGCCTGGGTACACCAAGTTCTGAGGTTGCTGGGAATAAAGGAAAATCTAGAAGTTCTGATTGTTGAAGGGGTTCAGAAATTGTAGTGTAGCTGGGAACCTAGAAGTTCATATATCACTGGCAAGTCAGAAGTTCTGGCTATTTGAGAGAGTGAGGTGATAATGTTGTTGGGTAAGGTTGTTTAGAAGTTCTGATTTAGGAATATTGTTTGACAGATAAATGGGTGATAATGTCATTAAATAAACCTAAAAAAATACTTCTGGGGCTAGAACCCAGGACCCTTAGCACTAATGTCTTATGCGCACGCTTTCTACCATTGGGGTGGCTGTACATCCGATATTAGAAGCAAAAACATAAACAGGTATCACAAAGTAAACTATGATGATGAACTCCAATTTTTTTCATGCTAATCAGAACATCTGCAACTTAGTTAAATCTCAACAGAACAGAAAACACAAACATAGCAATTATGACAGTTTTTCCATCATGGTTTCAGAAGCATAAAAAATGACAAGACTATAAAATCAGAAACAAGCATGTATTTGCTAGTCCTAGTTTCCTTAAGAAGTTCTGAACCTATGTTCTTCCTACTTAGGTAGGCAAGTACATGAAACCTCAGAAAATGTACAACATCAGAATCAAGATGTCTACATTGTGTTTTGAACATGCAAGTCTAATAATGCTTAAGTGATATGATGAGAGTTAGCATAAGCTTACCTTGCTGCTAAATAATATTCTGTGAGCTGGGGCCTGGTTCTGACTGCTTGTAATGTTCTGATCAGCTTCCTCACGTACTCAGTAGGCTGGAAAAATCTTTAGCTTGGGTTAGAATGGTGAATGGATGATTTGGTCAAGGAACACTTGAGGGAAATTGGAGTTTGAATGCAAGAATAAAAAACTAGCAGGTTTTGTATTTGCGTTTGCAGTTTCGGATTTATGGATATTTAGAAAGGTTTCAAAGCTTTTCCTTTTAATTTTTCTGACCGCCCCTCATAGTTGCCAATGAAGTTTAATTTATAGGCAGGAACTTTGTAGCTTGGAGAAGTCAAAAGTGCCAACATCATGCTAGCATGCTGGCTTGTTCTTGAAGCAAGATAACCAAGTATGGTGGTTAACAACTTTTAGCCGTGCCTAAGCTAGATTTGTAAGCATGAATTAAAGAAAAGTAGCCTCAGAGGCAAAAGTAAAGCATGGGCCCAGCATAAACTTGTACAAAAGTTTTGTTTTCAAGGACAGTGTGATACGGTGGGAGAACTGAATTGAAGGTTTTTGGGTTTTATCGCAAATGTTGCAGTTAGCAAGAGTCGCCACCGACTTTTCTTTTATCCAAAAGGAAAGGTGAAAAAGCACAGGAAAGACCTTTGAGATTGTTTCTTGATTTCAGGGGGTAGATTATGAAAAGGGAAGGTATTAGCACCCTTTTTATCCATGGTTTTCCATGGGCTCTTAGTTACTTGCTTTTGTTTGTTTGAAATTGTGTTTGGTGTGGTTTTGAAAGTATTTTGTAAAAGAGGCCATTCGTTTAGGCAATCTTTGTAATGATTCTCGTTCGTAAGAATGTATATAAAGACGTTTGTCTTTTGAAAATGTTTTCAATGTTTGTAAGATGTTTTTGAAATGTGTGTGTGTTTGCTTTGAAAATAGCAAGGATTGTTGTTTGAAATGGAGCAAGTAACTAGAAGCCATCTACCTACTCAAATGTCTTTCTTATGCCTTTTGTATTCCTTTGACATTGTTGTCTTACCATTGATTTGGTAAGCAACCCTATCTTTGGATGTAAACGGGACGGATGTGAGTCATCGTATAACCATGATTAGAAATGTTTGCCAAGTATCTTAGCATTTTTGAGGGACCAAAATCATTTTGTAAGGTAACTTTTGAATAGCGTCATCGAGGGACTATGATCTTATATTTGTTTGTTTTGCCAAGATACTTCGCATGCGTAACGTGACCATTTTTGTTTTAGGTAACCAAGTGGGAAAACCCTAAGGGTGCTTGTGTGAAAATGTATCATTTTCATGCTTTGATTTTGTCTTGTATTTAGGGTTTTCTATTTTGTTTTGTTTTGTTTTGTTCTTGTCATGCAAACCCTAATTACTAATCATGGTATATAAAGCGATAAATTGCGTAATGTAAATATTTCTAAGCTATTACAACAATTTATAGGAGGGGGGAATACAAATTTGAATAGGGGTTTGCAAGAATATAAACCTAAATAAATTATTACAACCAAATTGAATTTGTACAAATTGGAATAAATATAAAACAAAGTTAAAAGAGAATGCAATACAATGTACATGTAAAAGAGATTTTTGTGTCTTGTTTTCATGTAAAAGAAAATTTAATCTAAACCTAAAAAGATAAGGAAAAGGAATTAATTTTTTTTAAAAGGGGTTTAACCCTAATTTTTATTTAAAAGAAAATAAAGTTTTTATATGTATTATTTTGTGTATTTTTTGTATAAAAATAATAAACAATATTGTAATAAAAATATAAAATTTTATATGTGCAAAAATAAGTATTTAAATGTATGAAATAAAAAATAAATTGAACTAAATATATTTAATTATATTTACAAGTTTATTAAGAAAATAAATGATATCTTATTAAAATAAAATATATTTTTATGTGAGAAATAATAAAAAAAATAAAATAGAAGTGTAATATTATTAATTTATATTTTTTGGGATTTTTATATATTAGAGAAAATATTTAAAATATTAAATGTGAAAATAAAACAAATATATATATATATAAAAAAATCAAAATGCAAAGAGTTAGCAAGGGGGGTGATATAGTAGAACTGCTGGTAACATGTTAGCAAAAAGATGCCAAGCCCAAAGATTCAGCCCAACCTGCAAAAATGTGAAAATGGAAAAGGAAAAAAATGTGAAAAATAACAAAAGTAGCGTGCAGGTTCGAACTCGGGACATGGGTCTCACCAACGCGCTGCTTTGCCACTAGGGTGGCTATACTTCCATTGTCTTCAGTGAAACAAAAACAATATAACACAAAACGTTCCCTATACCCTGTACTTCATCTCCTTCCTCACGCTTGGCCAGACACCCTATAACTTTCTCATACTTCCATAAAAATAAAAGTTCATAACATGAAAATTGTAGTGCTTGAACTCACGATTCCAACCATATAAGCTATGTAATATAACTATCAAAGATCAAAGAGAATTTTAAAAGCCCTAAATTCTAACCTAATATTTTCAGAAATTTCAAGTCCCAAATTCTCTCAGCTCAAGTAAAATCAATGCAAGATAATGGCATGTACAATTTCGTTATGATGAGGACTACATTTTTTATTCACAAATCGTGGCCTATAGTTTCCTGTACAAAGAGATAGCGTTTGAGATTTTACCTTCTTCAGCTGGAATCATGAGTGGAAGTGTGATGAGTTTGAGGAAGGCCTGATGCTTGCTTGAGCTTCCTTGAACTTCCCTGGATGTATCCCAACCCTTGCCTTGCTCTGAAAGTAGCTGGAACTCCTTGGCTAAGTCAAACTGCAAGCTTCTGAAGTCAACAATGGCAGATGGTGGAGGAGTGATTACATAATAGGAATGAAGGTTTGGATGGGTTTGATATCAAGTATGTGAGGTGTTTGGATGATCAAAACTCAAAGCGCACGAGCCAAATGGAAGATGGGTGTGCTTGTGCAGAAACTGTAGGTTTGAACATATTTTTGGTGTTTTTCAGCTTGGGAGTGTTTCAGGTCCTTTCCAATCGTCCATTATGTTGTATCATGTTAGTATATTAGTATGGAAATGGTTTTAGGTCAACTCCTCAACAGATCTGCAAGCTCTAGCCTTTTGGCCACTTTTCTTGTACTTGAAGCCAAGTGATAAGACAAAGCTTCACATGCTTGTACCAGCTTGCTTAGGGTTGGTATGTGCTTTGTACAATTTACTTGAGACCTGTGAGACTTGTATGTGCCAAGGGGACAAGTCCAGTGCTCAAGATTGTAAATTTTGCAAAAGAGAAAATGTTAGTAGGAAAGTAGAAGGTCAGAAGTTCTGGGCCTGGGTACACCAAGTTCTGAGGTTGCTGGGAATAAAGGAAATCTAGAAGTTCTGATTGTTGAAGGGGTTCAGAAACTGTAGTGTAGTTGGGAACCTAGAAGTTCATATATCACTGGCAAGTCAGAAGTTCTGGCTATTTGAGAGAGTGAGGTGATAATGCTGTTGGGTAAGGTTGTTTAGAAGTTCTGATTTAGGAATATTGTTTGACAGATAAATGGGCGATAATGTCATTAAATAAACCTAAAAAAAAATACTTCTGGGGCTAGAACCCAGGACCCTTAGCACTAATGTCTTATGCACACGCTTTCTACCACTGGGGTGGCTGTACATCCGATATTAGAAGCAAAAACATAAACAGGTATCAAAAAGTAAACTCTGATGATGAACTCCAATTTTTTTCATGCTAATCAGAACATCTGCAACTTAGTTAAATCTCAACAGAACAGAAAACACAGACATAACAATTATGACAATTTTTCCATCATGGTTTCAGAAGCATAAAAAATGACAAGACTATAAAATCAGAAACAAGCATGTATTTGCTAGTCCTAGTTTCCTTAAGAAGTTCTGAACCTATGTTCTTCCTACTTAGGCAGGCAAGTACATGAAACCTCAGAATATGTACAGCATCATAATCAAGATGTCTACATTATGTTTTGAACATGCAAGTATAACAATGCTTAAGTGATATGATAAGAGTTAGCAAAAGCTTACCTTGCTGCTGAACAATATTCTATGAATTGGGACCTGGTTCTGACTGCTTATAATGATCTGATCAGCTTCCTCACGTACTCAGCAGGCTGGAACAACCATTAGCTTGGGTTATGAATGGTGAATGGATGATTTGGTCAAGGAACACTTAAGGGAAATTGGAGTTTGAATGCAAGAATAAAAAACCAACAGGTTTTGTATTTGTGTTTGCAGTTTCAAATTTCTGGATATTTTAGCAAGGTTTCAAAGCTTTTCCTTTTAATTTTTCTGACCGCCCATCATAGTTTTCAATGAAGTTCAATTTAAAGGCAGGAACTTTGTAGCTTGGAGAAGTCAAAAGTACCAACATCATGCTAGCGTGCTGGCTTGTTCTTGAAGCAAGATAAACAAGTATGGTGGTTAAGAGCTTTTAGCCGTGCCTAAGCTGGATTTATAAGCATGAATTAAAGAAAAGTACCCTCAGAGGCAAAATCAAAGCATGGGTGTTGTACCCCAAAATTTTCCCTCTCATTTTATCAATATTTTCCCCTCACAAGGCTCCTTGAACTCCAGACAAGATTAGGGTTTTTGCTCTGCTCAAGACATCTCCTTGCACTGATGACCTAAATTAGGGTTTGAGTTTGCACAAGGATTTCTGGACCTTCAATGCTCAAAGTGACTTTCATACTTCATATTGGACTCATAAGTTTGTCCATACCAAGTTTCAAGCCTTGAATCAAATTTTTGCCCAGTCAATTGGACAGTTGACCTAAAAATTAACTATATTGGGGAAAAAGTCAACTGTGGCCAATTTACAGTCAAACCTCATGCATTTTGACCCAAATCAACATTATGAACTCATATGAATCATTTAATCAAGTTTGGACCACAACTCCACAAGAAATTTGATCAGATCATCAAAAGGGCAAAATGGTCATTTTTAGGGTTTTGACTATACAAAGGCAATTTCTGACTTTTTGTCCTAGCCAATGGAAAATTGGGCTCAACCATAGACTCAATGACTCAATGGCATCATCTTTACCTATTCAACAAGTTCAAAAGATCTCAATTGCATTGGATTGACAGATGAATTTTTCAGTCAACTGATCAAAATTTGATTGTACACTGAAAAATCAAACTTTGACTTTTTGGTCAAGATCAAGTTCCAAGGGTCATCTTTCATCAAGATGTGTCAAAACATGAAACTTGTTCATCAAGAAACCCAAAATTGCAAATTAGGGTTTAAAGTTGAAAATTTTCATAACTTAAAATTTTTCTAAGTTATGAAATTTTCTTAATTTTTTCTAACTTTGCCCAACATTTTCACCATGATGCATCTGGATTCAAACAAAACCTCCAAGATTAAAGTTGTAGTCCTCCACAAATTCTACAACTTTTATTCACAAAGTTTTCTCAAAAGAAGCTTGGATATCAAGTTATGATTTTTGGAACAAGGGTCCCTAAAACGTTTAACTTAGTGAAATTTTGCCCTAATTTAGGCAGGATTTTGACCTATCTTCTTGGCCATTTTTCACATAGTTCCACTTGGAATCTCAAGTTGAATTTCAAATATGGATTATATAGCATGTTGCAAGCTTTCCAAAATGTCTAAGAACTCTCCAAACACATTTGTGGTTAGGGAGAATCAAAGGCTTGAAGTTGGCAAAAACTCACTTTTCATCCATGGCATATTCATGTTCATCCAAGTTGCAATTTCAAGTCAGCATGCTTTGCACTAGATTACAGGCCTCTAAACCACTTCACACTCAATAATTTAATGCAAAACCATTGGTCTAAGGCATTATTTTGGTCATTAGAACATTGCACCTTGGATTAATCCCTAAGTAGAAAAAGCAAATTTTCCATTTTTGCTTAAATCATGCTTTATGTCAAAACTGATTTCTTGAGCATTGATCCATATCTTATGCAGCTAATCAAATCTATAAGTTGGAGGGGCCAAGGTCAAAGTTTGCAAGCATAAGGTTAGCCTGTACATGCCTATTTCAATCACTTCCCACATTTTGCTTCAAAAACAAGAAACATGCCAAATACATGAGAACTTGAACATCAGCAAAAGAAAACTTGTGCAAGCATTTTGAACATCTTTCACACATCCCTCTGAGCCAGAAACACGATTGCTTGAGCCTCTAAACATCCCCTAGCCAGAAATCACCTTCCATTGGCAAAAAAGGGCAACATCTGCAACTTGACTTCCATAACTCATTTGGCTCGTGCGTTTTGGCCAAAACCTGTTCAAACACATTCCATTCCATCCATACAAGCTATCCCAAACCTCAAACACCAACTGTAACTCCATTTACAGGGTTTGCCATTTTCATTTTGAGCTTGTGCAGGTTGAGTTCTATAGGCTGATTCAAGTACATTCAAGGCAAGCAGGCTATTGGAGAAGGTCAAGTGAAGTTCAAGCAAGCTCCCCGACATCTCAGGCCTTGTTGAAAAGCTCTACATTTCCATACACGAAGTCAGCTGAAACAGGTTTTTGTCAACTTCCTATCTCTTTATTTAGGAACATTTGGCCTTAGGTTTGTGAATAAGAAATGTAGTATTCATTGCCATGAAGTTGTACATATGCTCAGTTTTCATTTATATTAAGCATGCTAAGAGAATTTCATCCATGAACATACTGAAAAATTTAGGTTAGATTTTAGGGCCAGAGAAATTCTCTCTGGTCTTTGAGAGTTAAGATAAGTTGTTTATATGGTTGGATTCGTCTTGAAATGCTCTACAAGTTTGATGTTATGTGTTTTTGCAATAGAGCTCGTATACAGGATCTGGCAATTGTATAGGGCGCATGCGTTTTCAAAATCAAAAGGTTGAAGATGAAGTTGGCTTGGGCTGGGCTTGGTCCTGGCTACTTTTGACACCTCCCTTTTCCTTTTTGCACCCCTGGCCCAATTTCTTGTTATTTTATATTTTTGCATTTTCATTTTCATTTCTGATTATATTTTATTATTCCCAAATATAAAAAATACTCAAAAAATATTTTTATAATTTTTTCACATTTATTTTGGATTTTATTTTTATTTTTCTAACATAAAAAGCAATTTATTTACTTTTATCTTATTTATTCAAAAACTTGAAAAATATACATAAATTATACTTTTATTTTTATTCTTTATTTTTATTCATACTAAAAATATTATTCTAAATATATTTTTATTTTTGTATATATTTTATTTTTATTTTATCATCTTTAATATACTTAAAAAATACTTTTTTCTAAAAATATTTTATTTTTTTACATATACTATTTTATTTTTATTGTATATAAATAAAATAATTAATACATTTACTTTCTTAAAGAAAATTAGGGTTTTACCCTTAACCAAATAAAATTAATCTTTTTTGTATTTATTTCTTTATTTTTCACATTAAATATTTTTACATACATAAATAAACAAAAAAACTTTTTTGCATAATTCATATTATTTGATATCTTTATTTATTTTGTTTATTTAAATATTGTCCATTTATTATTTATGCATTTGATTCAATTTGGATGTAATAGTAAACTAGGGTTTATTTTTCTTGTCAAATACACCCCCATTCAAAGATTGTACCCCCATCTCCATAATCATGTTGTAATAGCTTAGACTTTTAATTCTCGCACTTTATGCTTTCAATTATGCCATGATTAGAGATTAGGGTTTGTATGCAAAAATCCAAAACCAACAAGTAGCTTGACCTAATCAAAAGACAAAATGCATGAAAATCAAACACAATACACACTTGCACCCTTAGGGTTACAATCCACTTGTTGCCTTAAAAATGGGCCATGTTATGCATGTTGGGTACTTTGGCAAAACAAAAACAAAACAAAAGATCATAGTCCCTCAATGACGCTATCTTGGTTGCCTAAACAAAATGATCAAGTCCCTCAAATTTTTTTTGCCAAAGATACCTAACACAATTGCTATCATGGTCTATAGGATGACCCGCGCCTGTCCCGTTTAACATCCTAACACAAGGTTGTTCACCAAAGGCAATGGTGTAATAACACTGTCAAAAGGGTTAAAAACATATAGGAAAGATCTTTTAGTAAAATAGGGTAGATAACTCTTAGTTACTTGATCAAAAACTTGCAAAACATCCTTGCTATTTTCAAACACACTTCACAACACAATTTCAAAACATTTCTCAAAGTAAAATTTCAAACATTGGAACATCTTTTTAAAAGATAAAAACACCTTTTTATACATTCAAACCAGAATAATTACAAAGGTTTCCACGACAATGGCCTCTTTTCAAAACATCTTTCAAAACCACATACAAAGCACCATTTCAAACAATTTAAAAGCAAAAGCAAGTGATCTAAACAAGTAACTAAGAGCCCATGGATAACCATGGATGAAAAGGGTGCTTGCACCTTCCCTTTTCATAATCTACTCCTCGAACCCAAGAAAACATCTCAAAGGTCTTTCTTGTGCTTGTTGACCTTTCCTTAGGATAAAATAAAAAGTCGGTGGTGACTCTTGCTAAACCGAAACATTTGCGAACACAAAACGCAAAACCTCAAGTCAGTTCTCCCACCGTATCACAAAACTGGCGACTCTGTTGTGGACTTCTTCTAAAAGTGGAGTAACCTTAGGGTTTAGATCATCTTTGCATGCTTATCTTGTTTGCTTTGATTGCTTTACATTTGGTTCTCTTGTTTGGGTTTTGAATCCTCCACCCGGATTTTGGGAAACATTCATAGGTAAATAGCAATATGTTGTGGAAACTGTGCGGGGTATACCGATATGGTTAAAGCAATAGCTATATTAGTGCGACATATTTGTGGGTATCGGTAGCCTTTGAGTCAATCAAAGAGAATACGGGGCCGCTGAGTGATGTCATGAAGCACTAATGAACTCTTAGAACCTTACTTGACCAATCTTGGCCTTATTAGGGGTAGTGAGATGACCGACTTTGGTGCAGTCCGAAGTTGGTAGATACTCGATACTACACTCATTGAGGATTGTTTTCTTGGAATATTTCGGTCTCCAGTTAAGTGGCTAAACTGAAACAATGAACACAAAAAATAATCCAGTGATATTGAGCTCTTTAGAACTCGGTTACTATTTATAGGACAGGTTGAGCCAACTAAACTTCAAGAGGGTACTTACCTATGAAACCCCATGCAAGCCTGAAACTAGGAACTTGTGTGACTTGTTTGTACATATGCTTGTGCATACATCATGAACATCATAAAGCATCATATGCATCCACTAACCATTTCAAGGGTTTGGATCTTCATCTTTGTTCTTGTTTTGTAGTTTATGGAATCACTCTGCAGAAAAACAATTCAGGTCAACCTTGTGAGAATCTCTCCTCAACTCAAGGAGCTTACTTCCAAGATTTCAGAGAATTCTCTCTTCAGTGAAAGACATGGTAGACTTCTCAACTTAGTCAACTCCAACATTAAAGAAGACATGGTGAAAGTTCTCTTCCAGTTCTTTGACCCCCTACACCACTGTTTCACATTCCCTGATTACCATATTATTATTTCAGCATTAATTGGCATCCCTCTGAAAAAATCTCGCAAAGAAGTTTGTTATGAATCTTTACCTTCAGAAGTCGGTAATCCATTATCAGCAAAATTGATACTTTTTGTTTATCTTTGACCTTGAGTTGTGAACTCACTGTTATTTTGGGTCAATAATCTGTTTTTATGGCCTATGCAAGATGCCTTCTTTGTTAGGGTCAGAGGTCGTATTCTCTCAAATTTTTATCTGCCGTCAAGAGTCTACTATTTGAAGTCGATGGCTCATTTTCCCCAGTAGTGTATAATCTATGTTCCTGTGATTTGTTGGTGTTTGGCTTCTCCAGTATTATCTTGTCTCATACAATATCATTCTCTGTAAATTTAAATACTACATTCGTATCACAAACCTAATGGCGGTATCTTAGGGCAAAAATTGCGTATTATGTATTTAAGTACCTTCAATCTCGTCGAGACGAAGATTTTAATCTTCATATCTCCGGATAGAAGAAACTTAAATAGGGGCAGCTGTCATACCCCAATTTTTGACCTAAGATATCACCTCCCATCTGCATCATTACATAGCAAGCGTTCACAAGCGATTCAACCTATTTTTGCCATTTTCTCGGGTCAGATTTCAAAAATTCATAACTTTTTCGAATTTCGACATTTTTTAGTGGTTCTTTTACAAATGATTCTCCTTGACAACAACTACAACTTTCCTTTAGAAGTCAAGAGATGATTATTTTTTTTGAAATGCCACGAAAGAATGAAAACGTTAGAAGTCGCTTTATGAATTTAATAAAATTTGATCATGTCTTGTCCAACCTTTACCAGATCGTGCATATTGCACATTTTTTTCGTTTTGTATTTTATCATTTTTGTATTATTTAAAGAAATCTAAAAATATGTATTTTAGTTCATGTCATTTTTTTTACAAACGCATTATTAGAAAAATCACAAAAATATTTATAAGTAGCATTATAGTATTTTAAATTCGCAATTCTTAATACAAAAAAATATAAAAAAATTTAATATAGTTTTATTGGTTCCATTTAGATTCATGTTTTAGTATAAATTTTAATCCAAAAAAAATATCAAAAATATAGTTCATACCATTTTACATATTGCATTTTTATTTAATTAATAATTGGATTTGAAATTGAGTTTTCATTTCTAATTATTAATTGACTTTTTTTTCAGTTGTTTTTTGTTTCAATCATTTTTGCATTTTTGCATTAATAATCAGTTTTTGTCATTATTGTCTTACTAACAATTTGTTTCTTTTGTTACTTTATTGCTATTATTATTGTTGGGCCTTTTATCTTTTTGTCATAATAAAAATAACAATTTTGAGCTACTACTAGAGGTTCACACGGAAGACACAACCTTCATTTCAAAATGTTACTGTTACATTATGCTAAAAATGGCTAAGCTAAAATATACCAAGAAAAAGAAAGACTGTTTTAGCACTAATAGAGTTTCATCCAAAACTGGCCAAAATAGTAAAAAACGGGATTTACAATTGGAAAAATATGGAAGACAGGTTGCTACACTCCAAACTACTGCTATTTGCTGCTCTAAAATCTTGCCTTGTCCCTATCTTTGAGGTCCAAATCAACCCTGCTGCAAGATGCCAAAAACCTGTCAAGCTAGGCCAGATTGCACAAATTGTTAAACATTCTTACATCCATAAAGCATAGATCAGAATTGCTCTTAATGGACTCAATATTTTAATCTTGTTACTATATAATATAGAGCCTTATCACAATGAAAGGGGGCCTTTTTTTGATATATAGAAAACTTGAGAGAAATAAGAAAACTCATCCAGAAAGTTTTATCCTCATCACATCAAAGAAGAAGACGGTAAAAAATACATACAAAACAAAGAGAAAAATGTGTTTCTGACCTCCAAAAAAAACTTCACTGCAATACATGCTTCTCACCATAGCCTTTTCCCTCGGTCAGCCATTCATCTCTTTTCCAACACCATCTCACCACCATCACCGTTCAGCACCCACAAACATACATACTCCCTTTTCGTTCATCATTTGTTCTGGACATAACCCATCACCTTCAGTAACAAAACTCTCCAAAAATTAGCAACAATCTTCCTCCAAGCTTCAACTTTGTCCATCATTACAGAAGCAAATAACAACAAACACAACATCAACACCGATGCCGTAACCTGCATAATATACAAAACAATAATACCAGAAATGAAAGCATACAAACACAAAAATAGAGAAACAAATATACCATTTTATTGTTGTTCTTCAATCTTCACACTACCTCGGAAAAAAACAGTTACAACAGCAACATCCAAAAACCTGCGACTTCTACAACCCCTATACGTGTTTCCTCCCATTCCCTGTAAAATAGAAATCATCCACAAATGCACAACAGTATATAAGAAAATACCCACGTCATTTGCATCTTTCAGATCTATTCTCACTCGATCATTCACCAGTAGAAGAAGAAGTTTCTAGAGAGAAAGCAAAGAAGAACCGATTTGCGATGACCAGAAAATGAAATGGCCACAACAACTCAGACATGTATCTCGTGAAGTTCGAAGACCCATCGGAGGAACTCCGATTCGGTATCTTCCTTTTTCTTTTATACGCATCTCGTTTTTTGCGATTCCATTTGTATGTTGTGTCGATTTTCTTTGGTTGTTGTTCGTGAATCGTTATTGATTTTTGTTGGGCTGTGGTTAGAAGAAGGGGATGAACATAAATATAAATCATGAGATAAAAGAGGAGAGCGTGAGAACTGGGAAATGATACAAAACGTATGGTTGAGGTTGATGTTCTGAATCAAACGCGTAGGCTTGAGGATTAGTTGTTTGATCAACTGAGAGAGTGAGGGATGTTGAGATGAAATACAGTTTGAAAGAAGGAAGAAACGAAGAGGTGGATGGTGGGGGATGGAGCGTGCACGATTGGATAATGTGGGAAAGAGCATTGGGAGAATAAGATTAGAAAGAGGATGTTCATAGTTTGTCCAGATTTAATTTGTCTAATGAGTTTTAATAGGTCTTATTGGGAATGATTAATAATTAATTAAAGGTTGTTGCAAGACCATTTCCCAAGGAAGGCTGAGCGGCGCCTCTTTGTACAATTAGGGTTACAAAAACCCTTCCTTTACCTCTCCAAATCCGGGTCAACCCGGTGGCCCATTGGGCCCAATTTTAGTTCATTCCAATTTCAATTTTCCTTTATGTTTTATTTAACTTATACTAATTAATGAATAATAGTACAACTCAATTGGTAAAAGGCATTAACAGCATTCTAAGGGTCCTGGGTTCAAGTCTTGGTTGAGACATTTTTTTTATCTTTGACCAATTATTTAACATACTTAACAATATTAATTTATTTTGCTGTTTAATTAGTAACTATTATAAAAAACATAAAAATGTTCAATTAAAATTTATCTTTATTTATTTTGTCAACATACTATTTAATTCTTATTTTTATTTTGTGTTGTTGTCTATTTAATTATTCAAAAATACATGTTTCATGATTTAATTTTTGTCATGTGTTTAATTATCAAAAAAATCTATGTTTTCTTAATTTAATCTTCATGCACTTTTTGATTATTTATTTAATTGTTAAGATGCATGCTAGTATGATTTAAATTTCATTAGTTAATTTTTTAATTATAATTTTAATTAATTGATCGTTAATCCGCATCTCTTTCGTCCGTTTCAATCCAAGGGAATTGTTTAATTTTGTCGACTTCATGTCATAAAAAAAAAACATCGTGCGAATACCCTCATTCATTGAAAACTTAGGATAATTTTCCCAAATATCCAATTTCTTCAAAAACTCACACCTTTTAAGTCAAAACTTCGACATTAGGTCGTCGTATCTTCAAAAACCCGTTCATACCCATTTTTGGCCAAAATAATTCATTTTTAATCAAACGAACATTTTAATAAACAGATATTTCAAAAGGTTCCTATAGAATACTATAGATACTTGGGTGCTAATATCTTCCCATTGTGTAACCAACCCCCAAACTCTAGACCTCTTTTCAAAAACGCATTGTATTTTCATTACTTTTAAAGTATTATTTTACATTGCATATTTTAGGGTTTTATTTCGCTCTTTCCCCTTTTCCCTTGGAAATAATAAAGCGCGGTGGCGACTCTTGCTTTTTTGAGACGAATTAATCAATAGTTCGATCTCCGATCTACCCCGCTAAATTTTTTATCGCTACAGAATTGGCGACTCTGCTGGGGAAAGATTGACCTCATGCTGGTCCATCCCTAAGTGGGTTAAGCCTAGTTTGTCTTATCTGTTTTATTATTATTTATTTGATTTGTTTGATTATATGTTTATATTGGGGTTGTTTGGGTTTTTTTCAAAGGGCGAATCCTATACCCGGATTAAGTTACACTTAAGAATAGGACGGGCGGTATAGTCATGTTAACTTTGAGGGAGTAATCCCGAAGAAGGAGGCATGATATCCCCCACTCAGTGGAAGGCCCTTTTGAATGTAATATTTGTTTACCGAGTAATCGGGAAGACATTATTATTTTCGACCTGGGAGCCAGAGAAGCTGAGAACCGTAGAACCCTAACCCAACTTGGCCTTTTAGGTGTAGCGCGGAGATTATAACGGAGTAATCCAGAAGTAACTGTCACGCGATGCTACGCTCGGATGAGTTTCTCTTGAGAATATTGCTAATTATTGAGTAATCAAGACGTTGGTAATATCCGGAGGAGGAATGTAGACTCTGGGAACTCTTAGAACCTTGTCTTACAGGTGTGATTAAACCATTAGTACATACCTTGGGGTGGGCTTTATCCTTTGACTCCATGCACAAACGTTGAACCTTTGAACCTCGTATTTGTGAACTTGTGTATAACTGATTGCATTATCATTCATCCATGCATCCATCAACATTTTTTAAAAATAAAAAACTATCAAAATGAACAATCATTTGCGTCGCATATCATGCATCATCCAACATTTTTCGTAACGCATAGAGTGGTTTGCCAGAACTGGATTGCTGTTGATGTTCCTGCTGTGATGCACATTTCTGAGTAATGTTTTGCTTTATTTTTGAAAAAAAATTTCGCTCTGCCCAAGGCGAAAAGTATTTGTGTCGGGCTATGTTGAAAATAAATCCTTTTGCTCTGCCCAAGGCAAAAGAGAAAATGTATGGGCTCTTTGTTTCAAGTATTGCCCCTCATGAATAAAAATGTTATTTTGTCCACTACTGTTTTATTTTTCACTTTTTCTGGGAAATAGTAATGAAAATTAATTGGTAGTAATAGGAAAATATAATAATATTTTGTTTCATTTGTACAACATTCATATTAATCGATTTCTAAAATAAAGCATAATCATATGTGCAGATTAATCCATGACTTAACCATTGAAAACAATGATCCTATGCCCTCTCCCAACTTTGAATTCCCTGTGTTCAGAGCCGAAGAAGAGGATAGTGAAGAGTTTCCTGATGGAATTTCCCGTTTACTTGAGCACGATGAAAAGACCATTCAGCCGTTTGAGGAACCTATAGAGATGATCAATTTGGGTGATGAAGAAGATAAAAAGGAAGTCAAGGTCGGAGCATTGCTTATCCCAGAGGTCAAAGAGAAAATGTTGGAGCTTCTCAGAGAGTATGTTGATGTGTTTGCTTGGTCCTACCAAGATATGCCAGGTTTGGACAACAATATTGTGGAGCATCGTTTACCGTTGAGACCTGAATGTCCGCCGATTAAACAGAAGTTGAGAAGGACTCGTCCCGATATGGCTGACAAGATCAAAGAAGAAGTTCAAAAACAAATTAATGCAGGTTTCCTTGTTACATCGGTCTATCCTCAGTGGTTAGCCAATATAGTGCCTGTTGCTAAGAAAGATGGCAAAGTTCGAATGTGTGTAGACTATAGAGATCTGAATAGAGCTAGCCCAAAGGATGACTTCCCATTGCCACACATTGACGTATTGGTCGACAGTACCGCAAAGTTCAAAGTCTTTTCTTTCATGGATGGTTTCTCTGGTTACAATCAAATCAAGATGGCACCAGAAGATATGGAGAAGGCAACTTTCATTACACCTTGGGGAACATTTGGTTATCGGGTTATGCCGTTTGGTTTGAGGAATGCTGATGCAACATACCAAAGGGCCATGACTGCTTTGTTCCATGATATGATGCATAAAGAGAGAGAAGTGTACGTAGATGACATGATTGCCAAATCACAAACTGAGGAAGATCATTTGGAACATTTATTGAAGTTATTCCAGCGTTTGAGAAAGTATAAACTCCATCTGAATCCCAACAAGTGCACTTTTGGTGTTCGTTCTGGAAGACTTCTGGGTTTCATTGTCAGTCAGAAAGGTATTGAGGTAGATCCTGATAAAGTCAAAGCTATTCTGGAAATGCCCGCACCCAAGACGGAAAAACAAGTAAGAGGATTCCTTGGGAGACTGAACTATATTTCTAGATTTATATCTCATATGACTGCTACCTGTGGGCCGATTTTCAAGCTTCTCCGAAAGAACCAAGGATGTGTGTGGACAGAAGATTGTTAGAGAGCTTTTGATAGCATCAAAGAATATTTACTTGAACCTCCCATATTGATTCATCCAGTGGAAGGAAGACCTTTGATTATGTACCTGACTATATTGGAAGATTCCATGGGATGTGTGCTCGGTCAACAAGATGAGACTGGAAGAAAGGAACATGCCATATATTATCTGAGTAAGAAGTTCACAGACTGTGAGTCTCGATACTCATTGCTTGAGAAAACCTGTTGTGCTTTAGCTTGGGCTGCTCGCCGTCTGCGCCAATATATGATTAACCACACCACTTGGTTGATCTCCAAAATGGATCCGATCAAGTATATCTTTGAGAAGCCCGCCTTATCTGGAAGAATAGCCCGTTGGCAGATGTTGTTATCCGAATACGAAATTGAGTATCACACTCAGAAAGCAATCAAAGGGAGTATTTTAGCCGACCATTTGGCTCACCAACCAATTGACGATTATCAATCCATCAAGTTTGATTTCCCAGATGAAGATGTTATGTACTTGAAAGCTAAAGATTGTGAAGAGCCGTTACCTGAAGAAGGACCTGATCCCGAATCCCATTGGGGTTTAATATTTGACGGAGCTGTGAACTCTTATGGAAGTGGAATTGGGGCAATCATCGTCACTCCCCTAGGTACTCATATCCCGTTCACGGCGAGATTGAAGTTTGACTGCATGAACAACATGGCTGAATATGAGGCATGTATTATGGGTCTTGAAGAAGCGGTGGATCTAAGGATTAAGATTCTTGATATTTACGGAGATTCGGCGTTGGTAATTAATCAAATCAAAGGAGAATGGGAGACTCGTCATCCTGGTTTGATCCCTTACAGAGACTATGCTAGAAGATTGTTAACTTTCTTCAACAAAGTGGAATTACATCATATCCCTAGAGATGAAAACCAAATGGCTGATGCTTTAGCTACTTTGTCTTCAATGTTTCAAGTGAATGGTTGGAACGATGTGCCTACAATCCGGGTTATGCGCCTTGATAGACCTGCTCATGTGTTCTCAGTAGAAGAGGTTACCAACGACAAACCGTGGTTCTATGACATTAAACGTGTTCTTCAAACTCAAGAGTACCCGCCTGGGGCATCCAATAAAGATAGGAAGATGTTGAGAAGATTGGAAAGCAGTTTCTTCCTCAATGAAGAAGTATTATATAAGAGAAATTATGACATGGTCCTACTCAGATGTGTAGACAGACATGAAGCAGACATGCTAATGCAAGAAGTACATGAAGGATCCTTTGGCACACATGCCAACGGACATGCAATGGCTAAAAAGATGTTGAGAGCTGGTTACTATTGGATGACAATGGAATCTGATTGCTGCAAATATGTGAAGAAATGTCATAAATGCCAGATTTATGCGGACAAGATACATGTGCCACCGACCCTCCTCAATGTTATCTCTTCACCTTGGCCTTTCTCTATGTGGGGAATTGATATGATTGGAATGATTGAACCCAAAGCTTCAAATGGTCATCGTTTCATCTTGGTAGTGATCGATTATTTTACTAAATGGGTGGAAGCAGCATCTTATGCTAATGTAACCAGACATGTGGTAGTCAGATTTATCAAGAATCAGATCATTTTTCGATACGGTATCCCGAGCAAGATCATCACTGATAATGGTTCGAATTTGAATAACAAGATGATGAGAGAGCTTTGTGAAGAGTTCAAGATCGAACATCATAATTCTTCTCCTTACAGGCCGAAGATGAATGGGGTTGTTGAAGCTGCTAACAAGAACATCAAAAAGTTTGTCCAGAAGATGGTGGTAACTTATAAAGATTGGCATGAAATGCTTCCGTTTGCTCTGCATGGATACCGTACTTCAGTTCGAACTTCAACAGGCGCAACCCCATTTTCCCTAGTTTATGGTATGGAAGCAGTACTCCCCCTGGAGGTTGAGATTCCGTCTATGAGTGTGTTGATGGAAGCTAAACTTTCTGAGGCTGAATGGTGTCAAAGTAGATATGATCAGTTGAATTTAATTGAAGAGAAGAGATTGACAGCATTGTGTCACGGTCAATTATATCAGCAGAGAATGAAGAAGGCTTTTGATAAGAAGGTGCGACCACGCGAGTTCAGAGAAGGTGACCTTGTGCTCAAAAAGATATTATCTTTCCAACCTGATTCTAGGGGCAAGTGGGCTCCGAATTATGAAGGACCGTATGTCGTTAAGAAAGTTTTCTCTGGAGGTGCCTTGATTCTCACAAATATGGACGGTGAAGAGCTCCCGCGCTCCATGAACGCCGATGCAGTCAAGAAATATTTCGCTTAGGTTTGATTTGACAGTTTGCTAAGTTGAAAACCTGAAGGGGCGGCTTAGGCAGGCTTTTGGTCATCCCGGCTGTGGCATATGAGCATATTTCGGAATTCGAAGTTGTTAGGGAGAATAGTGATCATTGTTTTTGTGTAACCCTTTCTTTCATGTACTATTTCCCAAACTTTTGTAAACCGTTGGAGTCGCGTTGTTAGCGAACTACCATCTTATTAATGAAATTTGAGCATTTACCTTTTGTGGGCAAAATTTTAATTTTACGGAAATATTTGAAACAAAGTTATTTAAAGTATTCTTATTTTAAAAATGTGTCGTGAATAATGAAAGGAATATTAACAGTTGTTCCGAGGATGGTCAAGCCATGAAATGCAAAACAATACAGTAATTTATCCTCGCATGATGAACATGTTTTATTTCAAAATCGTCATGAGGTGTTGGTTGTGTAAACTTGCGTTTCTCGTGGTACTAAGTTTGGTGACTCCCCAGTTTTTCCAGTTAAGCGTTGTTTTGGTTATCTTTATTTGGGCGATTTCCGTAGTGTGGTACGTTTTGTATCATGCCGGTGGTCTATTGGTATTAGAAGATTGGATTTGAATACTTTTCTCCTTAGAAGACTTGAGCCTTGTAGCGTGATACGCTCTGACGTTGCTTTGTGGTTCCAGTTCCAGTTATTCTCCGTCTTTTTTAAGATTGGCCGAGTATCTATCATGTCGTGACATCTTATTGTTTTCAAGTTATTCCATCTGTTTGTTTTGTCAGCATAACATTCATTTACTCATTTACACTTATATCAGCATGCATATTCACATTTGTCGTTGATTTTGGGTTGTATACTTTGTTTATTAAGACAATGTACATGTTCTTTCCAAGTAGAAGGTTAGCTTAGGCAGAAAATGTGCTTCCTTTCTAAATTCCCCAACTGAGCTAATCCTCGTGGATGATTTTTTGATTTAGCCTACCTTGTCCATTTCTGGATAGGATGAATCCCCCAATCAAGTTACTTTCTCATTAGGTGGAGTCTTGTTTGACTATTTTCTCTCTGGTTTATTCCTGGAGGGAGTTGTTGTCTCTTGCATAGGCTATCTCATGATTTTCCCCAGTGAAGTCGCTACCTAGACGAATGATGCATTTATTTTGCACATTTAAGTATGTGATCTCCTCGGGAAGGATTGATTCATGGTTCTCTTTGACGAAGATTTTATTCTCTGCCAGTGTCATCACAATTTCCTTCTGAGTTATTCTTCGGAAAACGACAAGCGGCGGTCTCTTCATGAGCAACTTGTACGTTATTATTATTTTGGAAAACGGCAAGCGGCGGTCTCTTCATGAGCAAATTGTACGTTATTATTATTTTGGAAAACGGCAAGCGGCGGTCTCTTTATGAGCAACTTGTACGTTATTATTATTTTGGAAAACGACAAGCGGCAGCTCTTCACGAGCAACTTATACGTTATTATTATTTTGGAAAACGGCAAGCGGCAGTCTCTTCATAAGCAACTTGTACGTTATTATTATTTTGGAAAACGGCAATCGGCGGTCTCTTCATGAGCAACTTGTACGTTATTATTATTTTGGAAAACGGCAAGCGGCAGATCTTCACGAGCAACTTGTACGTTATTATATTTTGGAAAACGGCAAGCGGCGGTCTCTTCATGAGCAACTTGTACGTTATTATTATTTTGAAAAAACGGCAAGCGGCAGTCTCTTCATGAGCAACTTGCACGTTATTATTTTTCTGGAGTACAGCAAGTGGCAGCTTCTTTATTTGAGCAGCTTGTATGTCATAGTATTTTTGGAAGACAACAAGTGGCAGCTTCTTTATTTGAGCAGCTTGTATGTCATAGTATTTTTTGGAAGACAGCAAGTGGCAGTTTCTTTATTTGAGCAACTTGTATGTCATAGTATTTCTGGAATACAGCAAGTGGCAGCTTCTTTATTTGAGCAGCTTGTGTATCTACAACCATATTATTATTTCAGCATTAATTGGCATCCCTCTGAAAAAATCTCGCAAAGAAGTTTGTTATGAATCTTTACCTTCAGAAGTCGGTAATCCATTATCAGCAAAATTGATACTTTTTGTTTATCTTTGACCTTGAGTTGTGAACTCATTGTTATTTTGGGTCAATAATCTATTTTTATGGCCTATGCAAGATGCCTTCTTTGTTAGGGTCAGAGGTCGTATTCTCTCAAATTTTTATCTGCCGTCAAGAGTCTACTATTTGAAGTCGATGGCTCATTTTCCCCAGTAGTGTATAATCTATGTTCCTGTGATTTGTTGGTGTTTGGCTTCTCCAGCATTATCTTGTCTCATACAATATCATTCTCTGTAAATTTAAATACTACATTCGTATCACAAACCTAATGGCGGTATCTTAGGGCAAAAATTACGTATTATGTATTTAAGTACCTTCAATCTCGTCGAGACGAAGATTTTAATCTTCATATCTCCGGATAGAAGAAACTTAAATAGGGGGCAGCTGTCATACCCCAATTTTTGACCTAAGATATCACCTCCCATCTGCATCATTACATAGCAAGCGTTCACAAGCGATTCAACCTATTTTTGCCATTTTCTCGGGTCAGATTTCAAAAATTCATAACTTCTTCGAATTTCGACATTTTTTAGTGGTTCTTTTACACATGATTCTCCTTGACAACAACTACAACTTTCCTTTAGAAGTCAAGAGATGATTATTTTTTTTGAAATGCCACGAAAGAATGAAAACGTTAGAAGTCGCTTTATGAATTTAATAAAATTTGATCATGTCTTGTCCAACCTTTACCAGATCGTGCATATCGCACATTTTTTTCGTTTTGTATTTTATCATTTTTGTATTATTTAAAGAAATCTAAAAATATGTATTTTAGTTCATGTCATTTTTTTTACAAACGCATTATTAGAAAAATCACAAAAATATTTATAAGTAGCATTATAGTATTTTAAATTCGCAATTCTTAATACAAAAAAATATAAAAAAATTTAATATAGTTTTATTGGTTCCATTTAGATTCATGTTTTAGTATAAATTTTAATCCAAAAAAAATATCAAAAATATAGTTCATACCATTTTACATATTGCATTTTTATTTAATTAATAATTGGATTTGAAATTGAGTTTTCATTTCTAATTATTAATTGACTTTTTTTTCAGTTGTTTTTTGTTTCAATCATTTTTGCATTTTTGCATTAATAATCGGTTTTTGTCATTATTGTCTTACTAACAATTTGTTTCTTTTGTTACTTTATTGTTATTATTATTGTTGGGCCTTTTATCTTTTTGTCATAATAAAAATAGCAATTTTGAGCTACTACTAGAGGTTCACACGGAAGACACAACCTTCATTTCAAAATGTTACTGTTACATTATGCTAAAAATGGCTAAGCTAAAATATACCAAGAAAAAGAAAGACTGTTTTAGCACTAATAGAGTTTCATCCAAAACTGGCCAAAATAGTAAAAAACGGGATTTACAATTGGAAAAATATGGAAGACAGGTTGCTACACTCCAAACTACTGCTATTTGCTGCTCTAAAATCTTGCCTTGTCCCTATCTTTGAGGTCCAAATCAACCCTGCTGCAAGATGCCAAAAACCTGTCAAGCTAGGCCAGATTGCACAAATTGTTAAACATTCTTACATCCATAAAGTATAGATCAGAATTGCTCTTAATGGACTCAATATTTTAATCTTGTTACTATATAATATAGAGCCTTATCACAATGAAAGGGGGCCTTTTTTTGATATATAGAAAACTTGAGAGAAATAAGAAAACTCATCCAGAAAGTTTTATCCTCATCACAGCAAAGAAGAAGACGGTAAAAAATACATACAAAACAAAGAGAAAAATGTGTTTCTGACCTCCAAAAAAAACTTCACTGCAATACATGCTTCTCACCATAGCCTTTTCCCTCGGTCAGCCATTCATCTCTTTTCCAACACCATCTCACCACCATCACCGTTCAGCACCCACAAACATACATACTCCCTTTTCGTTCATCATTTGTTCTGGACATAACCCATCACCTTCAGTAACAAAACTCTCCAAAAATTAGCAACAATCTTCCTCCAAGCTTCAACTTTGTCCATCATTACAGAAGCAAATAACAACAAACACAACATCAACACCGATGCCGTAACCTGCATAATATACAAAACAATAATACCAGAAATGAAAGCATACAAACACAAAAATAGAGAAACAAATATACCATTTTATTGTTGTTCTTCAATCTTCACACTATCTCTGGAAAAAACAGTTACAACAGCAACATCCAAAAACTTGCGACTTCTACAACCCCTATACGTGTTTCCTCCCATTCCCTATAAAATAGAAATCATCCACAAATGCATAACAGTATATAAGAAAATACCCACGTCATTTGCATCTTTCAGATCTATTCACACTTGATCATTCACCAGTAGAAGAAGAAGTTTCTAGAGAGAAAGCAAAGAAGAACCGATTTGCGATGACTAGAAAAGGAAATGGCCACAACAACTCAGACATGTATCTCGTGAAGTTCGAAGACCAATCGGAGGAACTCTGATTCGGTATCTTCCTTTTTCTTTTATACGCATCTCGTTTTTTGCGATTCCATTTGTATGTTGTGTCGATTTTCTTTGGTTGTTGTTCGTGATTCGTTATTGATTTTTGTTGGGTTGTGGTTAGAAGAAGGGGATGAACATAAATATAAATCATGAGATAAAAGAGGAGAGCGTGAGAACTGGGAAATGATACAAAACGTATGGTTGCGGTTGATGTTCTGAATCAAACGCGTAGGCTTGAGGATTATTTGTTTGATCAACTGAGAGAGTGAGGGATGTTGAGATGAAATACAGTTTGAAAGAAGGAAGAAATAAAGAGGTGGATGGTGGGGGATGGAGCGTGCACAATTGGATAATGTGGGAAAGAGCATTGGGAGAATAAGATTAGAAAGAGGATGTTCATAATTTGTCCATATTTAATTTGTCTAATGAGTTTTAATAGGTCTTATTGGGAATGATTAATAATTAATTAAAGGTTGTTGCAAGACCATTTCCCAAGGAAGGCTGAGCGGCGCCTCTTTGTACAATTAGGGTTACAAAAACCCTTCCTTTACCTCTCCAAATCCGGGTCAACCCGGTGGCCCATTGGGCCCAATTTTAGTCCATTCCAATTTCAATTTTCCTTTATGTTTTATTTAACTTATACTAATTAATGAATAATAGTACAGCTCAATTGGTAAAAGGCATTAACAGCATTCTAAGGGTCCTGGGTTCAAGTCTTGGTTGGTACATTTTTTTTATCTTTGACCAATTATTTAACATACTTAACAATATTAATTTAATTTGCTGTTTAATTAGTAACTATTATAAAAAACATAAAAATGTTCAATTAAAATTTATCTTTATTTATTTTGTCAACATACTATTTAATTCTTATTTTTATTTTGTGTTGTTGTCTATTTAATTATTCAAAAATATATATTTCATGATTTAATTTTTGTCATGTGTTTAATTATCAAAAAAATCTATGTTTTCTTAATTTAATCTTCATGCACTTTTTGATTATTTATTTAATTGTTAAGATGCATGCTAGTATGATTTAAATTTCATTAGTTAATTGTTTAATTATAATTTTAATTAATTGATCGTTAATCCGCATCTCTTTCGTCCGTTTCAATCCAAGGGAATGTTTAATTTTGTCGACTTCATGTCATCAAAAAAAAAACATCGTGCGAATACCCTCATTCATTGAAAACTTAGGATAATTTTCCCAAATATCCAATTTCTTCAAAAACTCACACCTTTTAAGTCAAAACTTCGACATTAGGTCGTCATATCTTCAAAAACCCGTCCATACCCATTTTTGGCCAAAATAATTCATTTTTAATCAAACGAACATTTTAATAAACAGATATTTCAAAAGGTTCCTATAGAATACTATAGATACATTGGGTGCTAATACCTTCCCATTGTGTAACCAACCCCCGAACTCTAGACCTCTTTTCAAAAACGCCTTGTATTTTCATTACTTTTAAAGTATTATTTTACATTGCATATTTTAGGGTTTTATTTCGCTCTTTCCCCTTTTCCCTTGGAAATAATAAAGCGCGGTGGCGACTCTTGCTTTTGTGAGACAAATTAATCAATAGTTCGATCTCTGATCTACCCCGCTACATTTTTTTATCGCTACACCCAACAAAGTGGATAGTAAGACACCGGGACACAAGAATTCCATCCCCCTTGAGCCTTATCTCAAGTGGGTATGAACCCGCGCCTAGAGTCTTATGATGCCATACCCTAACATTCTCCCCGTGATCAAAGAGCCTGTTATGGATGGAGAGGTTCCATACACCCTCCTACATCCAGACATGCCAACATCATTGGAAGAATTGCAAAAGAGTTGGATACAACTCAAGGAAGAGCGGAATACTTTTGAAGCCAGCTTCTATGCCAGTGAGAAGAAGGTTTTGGAACTTACCCGCCGACTTCATGAAGATGAGACTCTCAACACTTATATTGCGCCAATAAGGATGCACAATGTCTTTTTACATTAAGAAGCTTTGTAATATTTTGCCCATGGGGCATTTATGTACTAACAAATTTCTTCTTATTAATATGACGTGTGTTCTTTTTGTTTGCAACAAATTTGAATTTCTGAACCTTTAATTGCATTACATGAATAACATATCATTCATCATATGTATAAACAGGTCTTCACACTAGGTTTCCTTATCTTTCTGCTATTTATTTCAGCAAGATGGATATAGAACAGATGGTTAAAGATCTGCAAGCACAGAATTCGCAATTCCAACAACTCCTCATAACCTTGGCAAAGGGTCAAGAGGATCTTAAAGCACTGTTAGAGAAAGAGAAGGAACCAAAAAAGAAGAAAAAGAAAAGAATTGGTGTGGCCATTATGGGAAGAAGATTTGAGCATCAGGCTAGGAGAGTTCTGGAATTCCCCTCGACGTCTGACGAAGGGGTTGGTAAAGGAAAGGGAGTTGCAATGCCCTCCGAGTCTGAGGCTGAAGAAGAAGAAGAGGAAGAGGATGAAGATTACTCCGAACAACAATACCCTCTGGCGGACGATAAGTATAAGAATCTTGAGGACCGGTTGGTAGCCATGGAGGTGCAAAGGGTGCCAGGGCTAGATTTTTAAGAACTAGGGTTGGTTGCTGGGATCGTCATTCCTCCCAAGTTCAAAGTGCCTACATTTGCTAAATACGATGTTTTGTCCTGTCCAAAGATGCATCTGAGATCCTACGTCAGAAAGATCCAACCTCACTCTTCTGATAAGGATCTTTGGGTCCACTTTTTTCAAGATAGTTTGTCGGGTACACAATTGGACTGGTTCTATCAACTTGAGAGATCTGATGTTCATAACTGAGAAGATTTGGCTGCTGCTTTCTACTGACAATACCAATACAATGCAGATTTAGCGCCTACTCGTACTCAACTATAGAGTATGGGTATGGCCTCTAATGAGGGATTTAAAGAGTATGCCCAGAAGTGGCGAGATTTGGCTGGAAGGGTGCAACCACCATTATCGGATAAAGAGATGGTTGACATGTTTTTAGGGACTCTGTCAGGTCCGTTCTTTAATCACTTGATCGGGAGCTCATCTGCAGGGTTCACCGAATTAATTCTGACCGGTGAAAGGGTCGAAGCTGGCATTAAGAGTGGTAAAATTCAAAAGGATGCCTCCGCTTCCACTGCTATCAAAAAGACCTTCCCAGCCAAGAAGTAGGTTTCTACTGTTCACACCCAGAGAAATCAAGGGAGAATGGTGCGCCGACCAGCGGTAGGGGATGTGATGATCCATAACTCCTCATCCGATCAACCTCGAAGCAGTCAACCTAGAGTTTACCAGCAAAGGGTAGAAAGGCCACAACGACAATTTACCCGGATCAATATGACACCGGCTCAGGTTCTCCCTCATCTGTTAAAGCTGAACCTTACCAACTTGAAAGAAGCGCCGAAAAACCCAAATACCTCTTCTCCCTATTATCATTCCAATGCAAAATGTGCATACCATTCGGACAGTGTAGGGCATGACACCAACAACTGTTGGCCCCTTAAAAACAAGATCCAAGATTTGATAGATGCCAAGGAGGTAGAGTTTGATGCCCCCGAAAAACCTAACGTGATATCTGCTCCTATACCAAAACATGGTCATAATGTCCATGCAATTGTGGAAGATTTTCATGTTACCGTTGTTGATGAATTAATGACTTCGTTGCCAATGATTAAAATGAATCTGTTGAAAGCTGGGATTTTCCCGGGATGTGAAAAAGACTGTTACTTCTGTTCAACCTTGCAATCTGACTGCCCACTATTGAAATCAGGCATCCAACGCCCGATGGATACTCAAGAGATCCTATTTAAGAAAACTATTGTTACTACTATCACTCATGTTACTCCTGTTACCTTTGTTACTCCAATCAATGACATTGCCATAATCACCATTTCCGACAATCTTTCCAAGACCTGCAAAAGGCCTGTTAAGATTACGCCTGATCCAAAGCTTATATCGCTGAAGATTACCATTCTGGGGCCTATCCCATATAAGTCCAACAAGACGATACCATGGAATTATGGAGGAGAGATCTTCTACCATGGTGTTAAGCAGATCAAACCTGTTCGAGAAAACTCTGATGAAGAGACTCCTGATGTGGGGAATATTGCGGGGACGAGTAAGATAACTCATAGCGGAAGAATATTCTCTCCGGAGATTGCTCCTCCACGGGCAGTCTTCGGACCCTTAAGTGCTCCTGTGCCAGTCAAGACACCTATGCGAAGTCCGGTTATTGAAGAAATTGATGCTCCCGAAGCTATACCCTCTGCTGTTACCGCTGATAAAGGTAAGGGGATCCAAGAAGCGCCCTTCAGGACGAGGGCTCAGACTTTGATTATCCCTGAGACCACCCAAAAGGAGATGGAGGAGATTTTAAAGATAATTAAGAAGAGCGACTATGATGTCGTAGAGCAGCTGGGGAAAACCCCTTCAAAAATCTCTATGCTGGCTCTATTACTCTGCTCCGAAGCTCATGCCAAAGCCTTGATCAAATTTCTGAAGACGGCACACGTGCCTCAAGAAACTTCTGCGGATCAGTTTCAAGAGTGCGTGGCTAGCCTTATAGTCGACAATGGTCTTGGCTTTTCTGATGTTGATTTGACGTCTAAGGGAAGAAAGCATAACGATGCGCTGCATGTCTCGGTAGAGTGCATAGGGACCACACTTGCTCATGTTCTGGTGGATACCGGTTCATCTTTAAATGTTCTACCAAAGAAAGCATTGGACAGATTAGACTGTGAAGGTTTGTCCCTAAAGCCCAGTAATATCATTGTTAGAGCCTTCGACGGTTATAAGCTGATGGTTCACGGAGAAGTGGATATCCCAATTAAGGTGGGAACGAAAATTTTCAACTCTACTTTTTATGTGATGGACATCCGTCCTTCATATTCATGCTTGTTGGGAAGGCCATGGATCCACAACGCTGGGGAAATCACTTCTTCTCTACACCAGATGCTCAAGTACCCAGTTCAGGGTAAGATTATAACAGTTCATGGTGAGGAGGAGTATATAATAAGCCACCTTAACTCTTTCCGCTACGTGGAGTTAGATGGTGAGTTCATAGAAACACCTTTCCAACACTTTGAAGAGGTTTCTCCTGAGGTCGCGGTAGCAAAGACAATGACTGATGTGCCTATCATTACCAAGCCCGTGTCCCGGATGTCATCCCTTAAAGATGCGGAGGCTGTAATCAAGGAAGGAGGAAGTACGGTGTGGGGTCAACTACCTGATTTTTCTCACAAGACAGACAAGTTCGGATTGGGTTTCACTGCTGCTAACCAGAAAGCTGTGCATCGCTCCCGGGCTGGAGGACCACCCTTAAAGATACCTCATCATGGATTTCATGCTTTAGAATATGATGATGAAGAAGGCAACTTTGAAGATTGGATCTTTCCAACCATTGAAGGGGGACTGAACAACTGGGAGGCGAAAGACTTCGTTCCCATTACTTTCATCAATCAGTAATTTATCTTTTGAATATTTATGTTGGTCTGTAATAACTTTTAAACAATTCGTACACTCTTTTCGCCTTATGCCTTACCCGGGGCATATAGGTCCGTTTGTAAGGGTTTTGATTCTTCATTTTCATATGCCAATTTTAATGAATCATGGACGTCGTCATCTATAAACTTTTGTGTTCATTTTCTTTCCTTTTACATTTTATTTTGTTTAAGGATGGCTATCCCTTACACACACCCACACTCACAAAATGCAGGTACCCATCCACTCCGGATTCCATGGGTGACTATTCTGCTTTGGCCTTCAGTGACTCTGAAGATTTGGTCAATCATGCCGAGTACGAAGGTGATGAAGACTGTGAAGTGCCTGGAGAGTTAGCTAGACTTTTGCAATAAGAAGAAAGGGCTATTCTTCCCCATGAAGAGTTGTTAGAGACTATCAATTTGGGAACAAAGGAAGACAAAAAAGAGGTTAAAGTGGGTGCCAACTTTGAGCCAAGTGTCAAAGAGCGCTTAGTTCAGCTGTTGAATGAATATGTTGAGATCTTTGCCTGGTCCTATGAAGACATGCCGGGACTAGATACAGATATTGTGGTTCACCGTCTTCCTACAAGAGAAGACTGTCTACCAATCAAACAGAAAGTCCACCGAATGAGGCCCGATATGTCTGAAAAGATCAAAGCTGAAGTGATGAAACAGTTCAATGCTGTCTTTCTGGCTGTTACTTCCTATCCACAATGGGTCGCTAACATTGTGCACGTACCTAAGAAGGACGGCAAAGTCAGAATGTGTGTGGACTACAGAGACTTAAATAGGGCTAGCGCTAAAGATGATTTTCCACTACCACACATTGACATTTTGGTCGACAATACAGCTCAACATAAGGTGTTTTCTTTCATGGATGGATTTTCAGGGTACAACCAGATCAAAATGGCCCCCGAAGACATGGAGAAGACTACCTTTGTTACGCAGTTGGGTACCTTCTGCTATAAAGTGATGCCATTCGGACTGAAGAATGTCGGGGCAACCTATCAGCGAGCCATGGTAGCTTTGTTTCATGACATGATACATCATGAGATTGAAGTCTACGTAGACGACATGATAGCTTGTTCACAAACAGAAGAAGAACACCCCGACCATCTACAAAAGCTATTTGTCAGGTTAAAGGAATATAAGCTCAGACTGAACCCTAACAAGTGCACTTTCGGAGTCAGGTCCGGTATACTTTTGGGATTTATCGTCAGTAACAAAGGCATCGAAGTTGATCCTGCCAAAGTCAAAGCTATACAAGAAATGCCTTCCCCCCGCACTGAAAAGGAGGTCAGAGGTTTCTTGGGACGCTTAAACTACATTGCAAGGTTCATCTCTCACCTAACATCTACCTGTGAGCCAATCTTCAAGCTGTTGAAGAAAGATCAGGTGGTTGAATGGAACAATGATTGTCAAGTTGCTTTTGATAAGATCAAGGAGTATTTGCTAGAGCCTCCTATCTTGATGCCACCCGTCGAAGGAAGACCTTTAATCATGTATCCGACTGTTTTGGATAATTCAATGGGGTGCGTACTGGGCCAACATGACGAGTCTGGCCGAAAAGAGCATGCCATTTATTACCTTAGCAAAAAGTTTACCGACTGTGAGACTCGCTACTCACTGCTCGAGAAAACTTGTTGCGCTTTGGTATGGGCTGCTCGCCGGCTAAGGCAGTATATGTTGACACATACCACTTTGCTGATTTCCAGAATGGATCCGATCAAGTACATCTTCGAGAAGCCTGCTTTATCCGGAAGAATCGCTAGGTGGCAGATGATCCTGACTGAGTATGATATCCAGTACACAACCCAAAAAGCTATAAATGGGAGTGTACTAGCTGACCATCTAGCTCATCAAGCCATCGAAGATTACCAATCTATGAGGTTCGACTTCCCTGACGAGGATATCATGACATTGGACAACATTAAAGGCAACAGACCGTATGACGGACCTGAAAAAGGATCCCGATGGACTCTGTACTTTGATGGTGCCTCCAATGCACTTGGGAACGGTATCGGTGCGGTACTTATCTCTCCAGAAGGTTTCCATACACCTTTCACCGCTAGACTCTGCTTCAGCTGCACCAACAACATGGCCGAGTATGAAGCTTGTATCTTTGGTCTCAAGGCTGCTATTGACTTGGGAATCAAATATTTGGTTGTATTTGGGGACTTAGCTTTGGTTATCAGTCAGATCAAAGGAGAGTGGGATACTAAACACCCTAACCCCGTCCCTTACAAAGAACATGTCCTGACATTGTTACCACATTTCGAGCAAATTACCTTCGAGCACTTCCCGCGAGAAGAGAATCGACTGGCAGATGCGCTGGCTACAATGTCTTCCATGTTTAAACTCAACTGGGACAATGAGGCACCTCAAATCACCATCGAACGAATAGACGAACCAACACATTGTCACGAGATTAATACCGAAGAAGTGGGGGACCCACCTTGGTTTCATGACGTCAAAAGGTATCTCGAAGCACAAGAATACTCCGAAGGAGCTTCAGTCAACGACAAAAAGTTCTTAAGGAGGTTTGCAGCCAAGTTCTTTCTGAGCAATGGTATCCTATACAAGCGAAATCTTGATTGTGTCCTACTCCGTTGTGTGGACAAGGTTGAAGCTGAGCAGATCATGGCTGAACTACATAATGGCACTTTTGGCACCCACTCGAGCGGTCACATGATGGCTAAGAAGATTCTAAGGGCAGGCTACTACTGGTCTACCATGGAAGCTGATTGTCATTAATATTCCCGTAGTTGTCATAAATTCCAAATCTATGCTGACAAGGTACATATTCCTCCAGTTCCTCTCAATGTCTTAACAACTCCTTGGCCATTCGTGATGTGGGGAATCGACATGATTGGAGAGATCAAGCCTACAGCATCCAATGGACATCGTTTCATCCTGGTGGCCATTGATTACTTTACCAAGTGGGTCGAAGCAGCTTCCTTCGCTTCCGTTACAAAGAATGTGGTTGCCCGCTTCATCAAGCAGAACCTCGTATGCCGGTATGGTATCCCCGACAGGATCATTACGGACAACGGTACAAATTTGAACAATACTATGATCACCGCTCTATGTGAGCAGTTCAAGATTCAACATCACAATTCATCTCCCTATCGGCCTAAGATGAACGGTGCTGTTGAAGCTGCGAACAAAAATATTAAGAAGATCATTCAAAAGATGACAATCACCTACAAGGACTGGCATGAGATGTTACCGTTTGCTCTGCACGGGTACCGTACCATGGCACACACTTCAACTGGGGCAACACCTTTTTCTTTGGTATACGGCATGGAAGATGTTTTACCTATCGAAGTTCAGATCCCTTCCTTGAGGATCATAAAGGATGTTGGTTTGAGTGAAGACGATTGGATTCAAACTCGGCTTGATCAACTTAACTTGATTGACGAAAAACGACTTACTGCTGTTTGCCATGGTCAGGCGTACCAAAAACGTATGATCAAGACCTTCAACAAGAAAGTCAAGAGGCAAATATATCAAGTTGGAGATCTTGTAATCAAGTGGATCATCTTACCGCAAAGTGATCCCAGGGGCAAATGGACTCCTACTTACGAAGGACCATTTATGATCAAAAAAATCTTTTCTGGTGGGGCAATGATTCTGACCACCATGGACGGTGACGACTTGCCGCACCCTGCGAACGCTTACATAGTTAAAAGATACTATGCATGAAACAACCCGACAATTCGAAAACCCGAAAGGGCGACTTGGGAAAAAAGGGGCATCCCGGTGAATCGAAAACCCGAAAGGGCGGTTCAGGCAAAAATTAGGGATAAAATCGAAAAAAAATCTTTACACCCGGCAAGTTGAAAACCCGAAAGGGCGACTTGGGCAAAAAAAGGTTTCCCGATGGATTGAAAACCCGAAAGGGAGGTCCAGGAAAAAGTTAGGGAATTAAAGCGTATGACTGTGTCTCGTCGGATCACTTTAAGGACAATCGCTTCACGGACAAGCTCCAAGCTTCTGATCAATCCAATCATCTGCGGACAAGGCAACGGATGGACAAGATACTCAGAGTTACGAAGGCTATAGCAGAATGGGAACCCCATGGAATTGTTACACATAGCCATCTTTCTTTGTATAAATTTTTCTCACTTTTTATGACAACATTCTCTTACTAGGATGACTGTCTCCTTTGTACAAAATACTTACAAAGTTAATACAAAGATACTTCAAAGTGCATAATTTTGCTTGCCTTTTCTTTCTTTTTTACACTTATGTTTTATTTGAAAACGTCCAATGATTTATTAAATGAGCATATGCATTTGAATATAATCACTACTTAACAAATAAAACAAAATGAGAAAGGACAATTACTGATAGGTTGAAAGTATAGGAAAACGTCTTTAGGCTATTCCAGAAGGAATCCCCTGCAATATGTCATTCGGATCTAATACATATCCCCAACGGAGTTAAGGTTCAAGATCCCCAGCGGAGTTAAATACATATCGCCATCAGAACTAAGTTTCCAAACTCCATATCCCCAGCGGAGTCAGAAAACTTTGAACTATAAGTCCCTAGTGAAGATGAGGCTTTTTTCCCCAACGGAGTCCAAGACTTCAACCTTTAAAACACAGTGGAGATCATCCGATTTCTCCAAATCCCCCAGCAGGTTATCTTAAAACCTGAGAATCAATCAGATAACAGTTAACTTTTCTTAAAAAAACCCAATAGATTGGCATACAACCCAAGCTCTTTAGAACTCTCCAAAGGAATAAGTGTTCTCCCCACAGAGTTATTTCCCAGCTGAACGAAGATTCTTGTTCTTATTTCTCCAGTTGAAGTCTCTCAGGTTTTAATTCCCCAGTAGAGATCGTCAGAGTTGTCCTCATTTTCCCTAGAAGGTCGTGAAGGATTCTCTATTCCCCGCAAGTCACCAAGGATTTTCAATCATCAACAGTAGTCCAAAGGATTTGTCGGTCGCAGCAATCAAAGATTTTTGGAATCCCCAGCATCGGTCAAGGATTTACTTTCCCCGGCAGCAGTCAAAGATTTCATTATCTCTAGCTATCAAGGATTTATTTTCCTCAGCAAGATAGCTAATCAGCTTACATGCGCATACATTACATTCATATATCATGAACATTTATAAAACACATTTTATTGCGTCATACATGTCATGCAACATAACTTTGTGTTTCATCTAACATTCTACCCTTTTCAGGATAAGATTAAAAGCTATCGTTAACAAATATTCAAAGATCTCAGATACAATATGGATACACCCCAAACACGGAGGTCATTCTATTACTCATTCAGAATTTCAAGTCAAGATATAATATGGATACACCCTAGACACAACGGTCATTCTACTACTCATTCCGACTTCAACAATTAGATATAGACTAGATACGCTCCAGACCTGGAATCCATTCTATTTCTCATTCAAATTTAACTATCAACTTCAAGTTCAGATACACTACAGACACGGAAGTCATTCTGTCATTTGTCCAGATCCCAGTTACAATTCAGATACACTCCAAGACACGGAAGTCATTCTGCTACTCATACAGATCTCAACTTCAGATACAATCCAGATATGCACCAGACACGGTTGCCATGCTGACACTCATTCGGAATTTATCCCCCCAGCCCAGAGATGCTCCATACACAGATGTTTCTTTGTCGCCCATTCGGAATTCAGATACAATACATATACACTCCAGACACGGTAGTCATTCTGATATTCATTCAAAAATCAAATAATAGTTACAGCTCAGATACACTCCAGACACGGACACCATTCCTTTGCTCAGACGAATCCAATCTCCAGATATAACTCAAATACGTTCCAGATACGGATACCATTCTGATATTCATTCTACTGATTCTCAACAAACAAGTCTTGGATGGCATCTTTAAGCCCATCTCCAGCAATATTCTACCATCTCCAAATGGCATCTTTAAGCCCATTCCCTCAGCTACATTTTGACGAGTGCAAATTTACGGGCACTCTAGTGTCCAATCATCTTTTACCTTCGAGTCACGAAAGGCAAACTCGCCAATCTAACTCTTCAGGTTCAAGAAGATTTAACAGAGGAAGCTGTTGTACCCCAAAATTTTCCCTCTCGTTTTATCAAGATTTTCTCCTCACAAGGCTCCTTCAACTCTAGACAGGATTAGGGTTTTTGCTCTGCTCAAGACATCTCCATGCACTGATGACCTAAACTAGGGTTTGAGTTTGCATAGGGATTTCTGGACCTTCAATGCTCAAATTGACTTTCATACTTCATATTGGACTCATAAGTTTGTCCATACCAAGTTTCAATCCTTGAATCAAATTTTTGCCCAGTCAATTGGACAGTTGACCTAGAAATCAACTGTATTGGGGAAAAAGTCAACTGTGGCCAATTTACAGTCAAACCTCTTGAATTTTGACCCACATCAACATTATGAACTCATATGAATCATTTGATCAAGTTTGGACCACAACTCCACAAGAAATTTGATTAGATCATCAAAAGGGCAAAATGGTCATTTTTAGGGTTTTGACTGTACAAAGGCAATTTCTGACTTTTTGACCTAGCCAATTGCAAATTGGGATCAACCATAGACTCAAGGATTCAATGGCATCATCTTGACCTATTCAACAAGTTCAAAAGACCTCAATTGCATTGGATTAACAGATGAATTTTTCAGTCAATTGATCAAAATTTGACTGTACACTGAAAAGTCAAACTTTGACTTTTTGGTCAAGATCAAGTGAAAAGGGTCATCTTTCATAAAGATGTGTCAAAACATGAAACTTGTTCATCAAGAAACCCAAAATTGCAAATTAGGGTTTAAAGTTGAAAATTTTCATAACTTAGAATTTTTCTGTGTTATGAAATTTTCTTAATTTTTCCTAACTTTGCCCAACATTTTCACCATGATGCATTTGGATTCAAACAAAACCTCCAACATGAGAGTTGTAGTCCTCCACAAAGTCTAAAACTTTTATTCACAAAGTTTTCTCAAAAGAATCTTGGATATCAAGTTATTAGTTTTGGAACAAGGGTCCCTAAAACTTTTAACTTAGTGAAATTTTGCCCTAATTTAGGCAGGATTTTGACCTATCTTCTTGGACATTTTTCACATAGTTCCACTTGGAATCTCAATTTACATTTCAAAGATGGATTATTTTGCATGTTGAAAGCTTTCCAAAATGTACAAGAACTCTCCAAACACATTTGTGGTTAGGGAGAATCGAAGGCTTGAAGTTGGCAAAAACTCATTTTTCATCCATGGCATATTCATGTTCATCCAAGTTGCAATTTCAAGTCAGCATGCTTTGCACTATATTAAAGTCCTCTAAACCACTTCACACTCAATAATTTAATTCAAAACCATTGGTCTAAGGCATTGTTTTGGTCATTAGAACATTTCACCTTGGATTAATCCATAAGTAGAAAAAGCAAAATTTCCATTTTTGCTTAAATCATGTTTTATGTCAAAACTGATTTCTTGAGCATTGATCCATATCTTATGCAGCTAATCAAATCTACAAGTTGGAGGGGCCAAGGGAAAAGTATGCAAGCATAAGGTTAGCCTGTACATGCCTGTTTCAATCACTTCCCACATTTTGCTTAAAAAACAAGAAACATGCCAAATACATGAGAACTTGAACATCAGCAAAAGAAAACTTATGCAAGCATTTTGAACATCTTTCACACATCCATCTGAGCCAGAAACACGATTGCTTGAGCCTCTAAACATCCCCTAGCTAGAAATCGCCTTCCATTGGCAAATCAGGGCAACATATGCAACTTGACTTCCATAGCTCATTTGGCTCGTGCGTTTTGGCCAAAACCTGTTCAAACACATTCCATTCCATCCATCCAAGCTATCCCAAACCTCAAACACCAACTGTAACTCCATTTACAGGGTTTGCCATTTTCATTTTGAGCTTGTGCAGGTTGAGTTCTATAGGCTGATTCAAGTACATTCAAGGCAAGCAGGCTATTGGAGAAGGTCAAGTGAAGTTCAAGCAAGCTCCCAGACATCTCAGGCCTTGTTGAAAAGCTCCACATTTTGATACACGAAGTCAGCTGAAACGGGTTTTTGTCAACTTCCTATCTATATATTTAGGAACATTTAGCCTTAGGTTTGTGAATAAGAAATGTAGTATTCATTTCCATGAAGCTGTACATATGCTCAGTTTTCATTTATATTAAGCATGCTAAGAGAATTTCATCCATGAACATACTGAAAAAATTAGGTTAGATTTTAGGGCCAGAGAAATTCTCTCTGGTCTTTGAGAGTTAAGACAAGTTGTTTATATGGTTGGATTCGTCTTGAAATGCTCTACAAGTTTGATGTTATGTGTTTTTGCAATAGAGCTCGTATACAGGATCTGGCAATTATACAGGGCGCACGCGTTTTCAAAATCAGAAGGTTGAAGATGAAGTTGGCTTGGGTTGGGCTTGGTCCTGGATACTTTTGACACCTCCCTTTTCCTTTTTGCACCCCCTAGCCCAATTTCTTGTTATTTTATATTTTTGCATTTTTATTTTCATTTCTGATTATATTTTATTATTCCCAAATATAAAAAATACTCAAAAAATATTTTTAAAATTTTTTCACATTTATTTTGGAATATTTTTTATTAATAACCATGTATTAAAATAATATTTCGCAAATAACCGCGTTTCGGAAAAAAATACGCAAATAACCATGTTTCAGATGACTCCCCAAAGGAGGAGCCATCTGAAATGACGCATGCACCTATATTTTAAGGGGTGGCGCCATCTCACTTGGCGCCTATGTGCTTAGGGCATGCCCTAAGCCAAGTGAGATGGCGCCTAGGTGTATTTTTAGGGCAAAAAATATTTTTTTTTCCGGTTCGTTGCGTGTTGGACAGAGATCAACAAAATGGACTTTTTATTAAAAAAAAAACAATTACATCCAACTGTATTACATTAAAATAACAGTAAAAAAAACAGATTAAAAAAATGGATACAAAAATACTGGAAAAAAAAAGATACATCAGTGATCCCCCGGAACCCGGTAATGACCCCCGGCTCCTCATCCCTGTCCTCGCCTTTCTCGTGCTGGGTGTCGTCGCGTTTCCTGCTACGGCAAGGTCGATGGCCCAGCGAAGTCAATGCGGTCCGAATCCATAAAATCAGTCAGATCTCCATATCTAGAAGATCCGCTCTGGTACAGTCGGTTACCCATACCCTCAAAGTTTGGTCGTGTTGGCGGTGGGTGGGGTTCCATGGTTGGTCTGTAGCATTGGTCATCTGAGTACGGGGGGTAGAAAGGAAATGGATCTTGGGGTGTTTGGTATTGAGGATGTTGGGTGGTTTGGTGATATTGTGGGTGATGGTAGGTTGGGTCGGCTTGTTCGTAATCTTTCGACATTCCCATATCAGGGCTAAGGCTGGATGTTGAGGGCGCCATATTGGGATATGTGGAAGACTAAAATTGTGTGTGGGGTATGCGGGTGTGCTGGTATTGGGATTGGTATTGTGGTTGGGTTTGAGGCATATCGGGGTATTGGTAGTTTGGTGGTGATTGTGGTTGGTTGTGCGGCATTTAATTGTAGTTGTGTTGTGGTGGGGAATGTGGTTGGGTGTTTGTGGGTCTGTTTCTTCTTGGGGGTTGGTGGGAGGTTGATGGGTTTTGGGTTTGTTGATGGGGAATTGAGGGTTGTGCCCATTGTGTGCGTGGGTCAACCAAGTACCTTGGATGAGACACGTGCATTTCTGGGTTACTAACCGACCTGTACCAAGACAAATATTGATCCTTGTGTCGCATATTACCTTGAGTAAGGAAAATCGGGAATTGCAAGACGTAGCAGTGACGCCTCTGCCACATCTTACACCATTCCAGAGCGAAGTCTTTCCAGTTGGTAAGACCCCACTGGGCGTCGACCCTTTTAAGATGCCATGGGGACAAACAAGTTGGATCACTTGGTATCTCTTGATGCATTTCGAACTTCATCTTCACACGGTCGCTGTGGTGCATCTCCACAATGTTGAACCGAATGATTGCAGTCTTCGCGGTCCAAGTTGCTGCATCCTCCGGGTTTGGAACATGGCCCAAACCCAAATATGGTCTCCAGACGAACTGCGATAAAATGTAAATCAGGTTAATGCAAAAGTAATGTATAAATAATTTAGTTGAACAAAAGTTAAAAGCTACGACGTACGTCATCCGGGCCTAAGTGATCCAACAGGTTGCGGTAGAGTGCGACATTGAATCTTGGATTCTTGCCGTAATCCATACCCCTCACGCAGTACCTAAAGGAAATGAGAAACATTTTATTCTTAGCATATATTTTAGGAAGAGCAGAATAGTTATAAATGCTATAACTTGATGACTTACTTTGTTGCGTACGGGAAACCGAAAGTGTTGTTGTTGACGGGGTTTAAGGACTCCATCCTCCACCAACCCCAGGCTTATAGTAAAAAAGCGCACCCATAAAATGTACATTTTTCCGTGACTGCGTTTTTGCACAAGGAACTGTATAGGTGGGCTAAAACTGCAGAACCCCAACTATATTTTCTTGTTTTTTCAAAATTTGTTAGTAAATGTAAGTACATAAAATTTACACTATTTCCCGTACTTTCGGGAAATAAAAATGTACCAAAAAGTATCATAAGATAAGTTCTGGCTTTTACTACCCTGTCATTCTCTGAGGAATTTTCATTTAATTCCAAACTTGCATAATGACGTTTCAGCTCAGTGAGTAGTATTCCCTGCCCTCTTGCACCACCACCTTCTACCATATCCCTGCCCAACAGTTCTTCACACTGAGAGTTGGGTTGTTGAACCGATCCATTCACGGCCTTACCGTCGACAGGGAAACCTAGTAGCATGTACACATCCTCTAGCGTGATGGTACATTCACCTATTGGTAGGTGAAATGTATGGGTCTCCGGTCTCCATCTTTCCAACATTGCAAGAATGAACTTCGAGTCAATGGTGCAGTTGGAGATCTTTATGACATGTCCAAAACCTGCGTATTCCAGATATGGGACGATAAATGGGTCGGGAGCCAGGTAGTTGTGCGAACGGATTCTGAATCTTTTTGTGTCCTGAGTTCATAATGTAAATGTGTAAGATTAATTAAGATGAACAACGCGTTATTTGAAGTATGAAAAATGTATAACCAAAAAAGAAACTTACAAATGCAGCAATTTTTTCCCTTGTGCTTCTGTGAGTATCGCCCATTGTTAGAAGAGCCATTGTTTAAAATGCTTGAGAGTATGAAATACTTAGGAAGAGATAGAGAGTATGATAGACTTATGAAATATTTTGTAGCAGAGAGTGAGACTTGTGTGGGTGTGAGAGATGTATGATATGGTATGTATTTATAGGCAAATAAGTTTGATATAGTGGTTGCTTGTGCTTGCATGCCTGCGAAGTGTCACATTTGCATGCTTAGGGGGTTACACATATGCATGCATGCATGTACAAAAAATGAAAGGTGTCACTCTTGCAGGCTAAGTGGCAACCCATGCATGTATCACGATTGGACAGTAAGGGAGGCGCCATTGGACTTGGCGAAAGAGTACAAAAATGAATGGTGTCGCCACCCCAATTGGCGAATAAGAGGTGTCCTTTGTTACAGCCTAGGCTCAGGCTACGTGACAGCCTTTAGGATTCCTTTCATTATTGCATGTAAGCCCATTGGAGTTGATGGGAGGAGTCTTACAAAATAAATGTATATGTGCAGAATAAGGCCAGGCTAGGTGGCAGCCTAGGGGGTTACATAAGCCCATGCATGTATCACAATTGAACAGTAAGGGAGGCGCCATTGGACTTGGCGAAAGAGTACAAAAAAGAATGGTGTCGCCACCCCAATTGGCGAATAAGAGGTGTCCTTTGTTACAGCCTAGGCTCAGGCTACGTGACAGCCTTTGGGATTCCTTTCATTATTGCATGTAAGCCTATTGGAGTTGATGGGAGGAGTCTTACAAAATAAATGTATATGTGCAGAATAGGGCCAGGCTAGGTGGCAGCCTAGGGGGTTACATAAGCCCATGCATGTATCACGATTGGACAGTAAGGGAGGCGCCATTGGACTTGGCGAAAGAGTACAAAAATGAATGGTGTCGCCACCCCAATTGGCGAATAAGAGGTGTCCTTTGTTACAGCCTAGGCTCAGGCTACGTGACAGCCTTTTGGACTCCTTTCATTATTGCATGTAAGCCCATTGGAGTTGATGGGAGGAGTCTTACAAAATAAATGTATATGTGCATAATAGGGCCAGGCTAGGTGGCAGCCTAGGGGGTTACATAAGCCCATGCATGTATCACGATTGGACAGTAAGGGAGGCGCTATTGGACTTGGAGAAAGAGTACAAAAATGAATGGTGTCACCACCCCAATTGGCGAATAAGAGGTGTCCTTTGTTACAGCCTAGGCTCAGGCTACGTGACAGCCTTTGGGATTCCTTTCATTATTGCATGTAAGCCCATTGGAGTTGATGGGAGGAGTCTTACAAAATAAATGTATATGTGCAGAATAGGGCCAGGCTAGGTGGCAGCCTAGGGGGTTACATAAGCCCATGCATGTATCACGATTGGACAGTAAGGGAGGCGCCATTGGACTTGGCGAAAGATTACAAAAATGAATGGTGTCGCTACCCCAATTGGCGAATAAGAGGTGTCCTTTGTTACAGCCTAGGCTCAGGCTACGTGACAGCCTTTGGGATTCCTTTCATTATTGCATGTAAGCCCATTGGAGTTGATGGGAGGAGTCTTACAAAATACATGTATATGTGCAGAATAGGGCCAGGCTAGGTGGCAGCCTATGGGGTTTCATTATTGCATGTAATATTATTGGCAACCTTGGGGGGTTGCATCCTTACTTAATTGAAATTTTTAGCCTTACGTTTATCATAACATTGATTCACATAATCTGTCAAATCTTCCAACCTTCAAACGTTCTTACAACCAAACCTTCAAACCTGCAAACAATCAAACATTCCAACCTTCGAATCACTCATCAAATTCAAACATTCCAACCTTCAAACATTACAGCATTCATACCTTCATACAATCAATAAACATCAAACATTCCAACCTTCAAACCTTAAAACAATTCTACACAATGGCCTCTTCACCATAATTTGTCGTCAAAGCACATTTCAACGGTGAGACATACATTTGTCCCACAGCTGGGTTTTTGTTTAGAGACACAGACAACATTCAATTTCTCTTAAACGGGAAAGCCAATTTCTCGTACTTCAAAAAAAGATTGGAGGCCAAACTTGAACGAGGCCCGGTGTCCCAGATATTTTATCAGAATCCAGTTTTCGTTGGAAACAACCAAGTAATTTTTTATAAGGTTGAAGTTCAAGATGACGAGGATCTCCAAAATATGATTTCCAGCCATGTCTATTCTGGATACGACTCTATTGAGTTGTACGTTTTGCTTCAAGAGCCTCAGGTGACACAGGAGGTTGATCCTTTGGAGAATGAACAAGAAGAGGTAGATGCAGGTCGGACACAATCGCAAAAATTGTCCGAATCGGGCGTCTGGCTCGACCACATAAATATTGTAATACATAAAATCTTTTCATAATTGTGTTGTAAACATTTGGGTTTTCCGTTAACAGATTTTGCTATAATTAATCAAACGCGTACAATAATAATTAACGATATTCAATCTAGGAAATTACAACTGTTAACACAATTTTATCTGACCCATGTATCATCAACATTACATCACTGTCTGTTTTGACTTCCTCCAACCACACATTAGGTCTTCCTGTCGCATGTGAGGTTGTTGTTCGTTTTCGCTGGATCCTTCAAATTTTTTCCCCCTCCGCAATGTCTCCATCTAGCCACCGCATCAACTCCCGCTTCAGACGCTCCATGGAGTGAATGTGCCAGAATTTCATTTTCATCGCATGTTTCGTGGCGGAGAAGATAACGTAACCATCTCTGCTAAAAATCATAGGCGACGTCATGACGCAAATAACGGAGTACAAAATAAAAATACAGTGCGAGAAAGTGTGAGAAATTTCGGAGAAACAGAAGAATTATTTATAAAACAACATTTTGCCCTAGTTTTTCCCTAGGAGCCAAGTGAGATGGCGCCTCCTCTCACTTTTAAGGAGCATGCGCCATCTCACTTGGCTAAAAGCCAAGGGAGGCGCCAAGTGAGATGGCGCCTAGGGCAAAACCCTAGGTGGAGGCGCCAAGTGAGATGGCTCCTCCTTTGGGGAGTCATCTGAAACATGGTTATTTGCGTAATTTTTTCCGAAACCCGGTTATTTGCGAAATATTATTTTAATACATGGTTATTACTAAAAAAAATTCTTTATTTTGCATTTTATTTTTATTTTTCTAACATAAAAAGAAATTTATTTACTTTTATCTTATTTATTCAAAACTTGAAAAATATACATAAATTATACTTTTATTTTTATTCTTTATTTTTATTCATACTAAAAATATTATTCTAACTATATTTTTATTTTTGTATATATTTTATTTTAATTTTATCATCTTTAATATAATTAATACATACATATATATATATATATATATATATATATATATATATATATATATATATATATATATATATATATATATATATATATATATATATATATATATATATATATATATATATATATATATATATATATATATATATATATATATATATATATATATATATATATATATATATATATATATATATATATATATATATATATATATATATATATATATATATATATATATATATATATATATATATATATATATATATATATATATATATATATATATATATATATATATATATATATATATATATATATATATATATATATATATATATATATATATATATATATATATATATATATATATATATATATATATATATATATATATATACACTCTTATTTTATTAGAATAAAAATATGAAATATTACACTTTTATTTTTATTATTAAATATACTTAAAAAATACTTTTTTCTAAAAATATTTTATTTTTTTACATATACTATTTTATTTTTATTGTATATAAATAAAATAATTAATACATTTACTTTCTTAAAGAAAATTAGGGTTTTACCCTTAACCAAATAAAATTAATCTTTTTTTTATTAATTTCTTTATTTTCCACATTAAATATTTTTACATACATAAATAAACAAAAAAACTTTTTTGCATAATTCATATTATTTGATATCTTTATTTATTTTGTTTATTTAAATATTGTCCATTTATTATTTATGCATTTGATTCAATTTGGATGTAATTGTAAACTAGGGTTTATTTTTCTTGTCAAATACACCGCCATTCAAAGATTGTACCCCCGTCCCCATAATCATATTTTAATAACTTAGACTTTTAATTCTCGCACTTTATGCTTTCAATTATGCCATGATTAGAGATTAGGGTTTGTATGCAAAAATCCAAAACCAATAAGTAGCTTGACCTAATCAAAAGACAAAATGCATGAAAATCAAACACAATACACACTTGCACCCTTAGGGTTACAATCCACTTGTTGCCTTAAAAATGGGCCATGTTATGCATGTTGGATACTTTGGCAAAACAAAAATAAAACAAAAGATCATAGTCCCTCTATGATGCTATCTTGGTTGCCTAAACAAAATGATCAAGTCCCTCAATTTTTTTTTGCGAAAGATACCTAACACAATTGCTATCATGGTCTATACGATGACCCGCGCCTGTCCCATTTAACATCCTAACACAAGGTTGTTCACCAAATGCAATGGTGAAATAACACTGTCAAAAGGGTTAAAAACATATAGGAAAGATCTTTGATTAAAATAGGGTAGATAACTCTTAGTTACTTGATCAAAAACTTGCAAAACATCCTTGCTATTTTCAAACACACTTCACAACACAATTTCAAAACATTTCTCAAAGTAAACTTTCAAACATTGGAACATCTTTTTAAAAGACAAAAACACCTTTGTATACATTCAAACCAGAATCATTACAAAGGTTGCCACGACAATGGCCTCTTTTCAAAACATCTTTCAAAACCACACACAAAGCACCATTTCAAACAATTGAAAAGCAAAAGCAAGTGATCTAAACAAGTAACTAAGAGCCCATGGATAACCATGGATGAAAAGGGTGCTTGCACCTTCCCTTTTCATAATCTACTCCCAGAACCCAAGAAAACATCTCAAAGGTCTTTCCTGTGCTTTTTGACCTTTCCTTAGGATAAAATAAAAATTCGGTGGCGACTCTTGCTAAACCGAAACATTTGCAAACACAAAATGCAAAACCTCAAGTCAGTTCTCCCACCGTATCACAATGGGCCCAGCATAAACTTGTACAAAAGTTTTCTTTTCAAAGACAACAATGGTACTTCTTTCTCATACGTGGGGAAATCCTTTGGATAAAAACTCAAAAGTGGTTGTGGGCATTAAATGATGATGAGATTTATCAAACCAGAAATCCCGCGCTATGAGATTGTGCATCATAGCCTAAGTCTGGGTCAGAAGTTGAACATCAGCGTAACTTAGAATAAACATCCAACTTCTGATCTTGGAATCTCTCCGCTCCAGCATGTTCTAAAGGAGTTCTCAGACTTTTCTGAAAGCTTGTAACACACTTTGTAGACTTTCTTTGAGTTACTTTTGCAAACTCTGGTTAAACCTTCGTGAAAACTGGCCCAGAAGTTCTAACCAAACTCTGTCTTGAAAATTTCCAGAATTTGCTGAGTACTTCAGTTTCATGGACGTGTCTTTGAACATTTATAACTCGAAATTCTATAATTTCCAGAAGAAGTTCTAATCTGCAATATTTTAGGTTTTATTGAGATCTAAAACTCTTGTGTTATAAGTTTTTCCAGAATCAGCTTGCATCATGGTGAAAATTTGGCCAGAAGTTCTGAGCTTGTCATACTTCTTAAACACTTAGAAAGATTCTAAGTATTTAGAATTTTGACCTTTTCAACATGAATCTTGACTTATGATTTCCCTGATGAAACAAATTTCATGCCTTGATGAAATATGATTCTTGAAACTTGATTTTGATCTAAAAGTCAAAGTTTGACTTTTCAGTGTGCGAATGACCATTTTTCCCTATAAATGACTTTCTTGAAAAATTTGTAATTCAAGACTTGAAATTGAATGGAAGCAAACCTGAGGTTCCAGGGTGATCCTTTGAGACATGAGAGGAAAATTTTTGGGGTACAACAGTAAGAATCTTGCTGGTGATGAGAAGTCAAGCAAGAATACTGATTCAAAAGGAGTGTGCATCAAGTATTTTGGGAAGAAAGTTGACACGAAAGGGGTGCAATGTTACAATTGTCAAGGTTTTGGCCACTATGCTAGAGATTGTCGAAGCAAGAAAGCTGCAAGATCAAAAGATAATGATGAAGCTCAATATGCAAGAGCTGGAAGTAGTGATTCTGATGATGTGTTGTTGCTGGTGAACACTCAATCGAACTCTGAGAAAAACAACATGTGGTATCTGGATTCAGGATGTAGCAACATGTGCTTGGGTTGCCATATGTGAAGGAACCAAAGCAGATATGTGAATAATGCTGCAAAGCTAAGCAGGCAAGGAAGGCATTCAAACGTGATTTGCCTATAAGGTCAAGGAAAAAACTGGAGCTGGTTCGTTCAAATGTGTGTGGACATTTCGAAGTAAAATCCAATGGAGCTAACAGGTATTTCCTAACTTTCATTGATGAACTCACCAGACATATGTGGATTTACCTCATTAAAAGGAAGAGTGAGGTATTCAAACAGTTCAACAAGTTTAAGTTGCATGCTGAGAAACAAAGTGGCTATAAATTGAAAAAGTTAAGAATTGATGGTGGTGGTGAATATACTTCAACAGAATTTGCCAGATTTTGCAATGAGAAAGGTATAGAGCATGAGGTTGTTGCTTCCTATACGCCTCAACATAATGGCATCGCTGAGAGAAAGAACAAAAGTGTACTGAACATGACCAAATGTATGTTGAAATCTAAGAATATGCCTAAGAGTTTTTGGGCTGAAGCAACTTCGACAACAATATACATGTTAAACAGATGCCCAACAAAGAAGATGGTCGAAAATACACCACATGAGACTTGGACAGGGTCGAAGCCAAATGTAAGTCATCTTAGAATTTTTGGATCAATGTGTTTCAGGCATGTACCCTGAACAATTGAGAAAGAAGTTGGATGATCAAAGTGAAGTCATGATGCTCATAGGTTATCATTCGACTGGTGCATACAAATTGTATTCACCAATCGAAGATAAACTAGTGATCATTAGAGATGTTCTTATAGACGAAAGCAAAGGATGGGATTAGAGTCGAAGTGTGGTTCGACAAGAATCATACACAGTCACAACTGTGTTCGAAGAAGATAAAGCTTCGACAAGTCAAAATGAACAAGGTGATACTTTGACTGATCGAAATGAAGAACCACATGTGCAGAACGAAAGAAGATCCACAAGAACAAGAACTGAGTCAACTAGGATGACTGGATATGAGAGGTTTCCAGATCAAGCAATAGATGCTGATGGTAAATTAATCAAAGAAGCCATGATGATGGCTGAAGCAAAACCAATTGACTTGGGTGAAGCCTTGAACAATTCGAATTGGTGTGAAGCCATGAAAGAATAACTTAGAGCCATTGAGAAGAACAACACTTGGGAACTTGTCGAAAGAACCAACAAGAAACTAATTGATGTGAAATGGATCTACAAGGCGAAACGAAGGCCAGATGGTGAGATTGAAAAGTACAAGGCAAGACTGGTGGCCAAAGGTTTTCTATAATAACCAAGTATTGACTTTGATGAAGTGTATGCGCCTGTTGCTAGGATCGAAACAATCAAGATTGTTGTTTCGATAGCTGCATATAGAGGATGGAAAATGCACCAACTTGATGTGAAGTCAGCATTCTTGAATGGGCCTCTGGAAGAAGAAGTCTATGTCACTCAACCACCAGGCTTCGACGTCAAAGGGCAGGAGTCGAAGGTTTATAGATTGAGGAAGGCTCTCTATGGCTTGAAGCAAGCTCCTAGAGTTTGGAATAAAAGGATAGATAGCTTCCTAGTCAAAGCAGGGTTCACAAAGTGTGTCTCTGAACATGGAGTGTATGTAAATGATGTCGAAAGTTCCAATCGAATCATTTTATGCCTATATGTTGATAACTTACTCATTACAGGAGCAGATGAAGCTGAGATAATGAAGGTAAAGTCAAAGTTAATGTAGGCATTCGAAATGTCTGATTTAGGGAATCTTTCCTACTTCCTGGGAATGGAATTCAAAGACATCGAAGGAGGAGTTTTCTTGCATCAAACAAAGTATGCTCAAGATATATTGAAGAGGTTCAATATGAGCAACTGTAAGGCAGCTGTTACTCCATTAGAGACTGGAGCAAAGCTGAAGAAGGAATCAAATGATGAGTTTGTAAGTTCGACCCTTTATAAACAAATCATTGGATCATTGAGGTATCTTTGCAACACTAGACCAGATATCTGCCAAAGTGTAGGATTGTTGAGCAGATTTATGGAGAAGCCTCAGGAGTGTCATCTCATTGCAGTAAAGAGAGTGTTGAGATACATCAAGGGAACTATTGATCATGGTGTGTTATTGCCAAAAGGATCTAAGAACAGTACAGAGGTCAAAGTGCATGGATACACTGACTCAAATTTCAGTGGAGATCAAGATGAAAAGAAGAGTACTGCAGGGTACATCTTCATGATCGAAGGAGCTCCAATCTCCTGGAGTTCGAGGAAGCAAAGCATTATGGCTTTTTCTTCATGCGAACCAGAATATGTGGTTGCATCATATGCTGCATGCCAAGAAGCATGGATCGAAATGCTACTTGAAGAGCTCAGAATAATGGAGTCAAAGATGAAGTTGTTTGTTGATAACAAGTCAGCAATAAATCTTGCGAATCACCCAATGTGTCATGGTCGAAGTAAGCACATTGAACGAAGGTATCATTTTCTGAGAGACCAAGTAAACAAAGGGAAGCTTGAAATAGAACATTGTAAGACATAAGTGCAACTAGCTGACATATTCACCAAACCTCTAAAGAAAGTGAGATTTGAACAGCTAAAGAAAGGCATTGGGATGAGAAGTCTTGATAACATGAATTAAGGGGGTGTGTTAGTTGGTTAATTCTTGTTAGTTGTTATTTGTGCTTTAGCTTATATTTGGGCCTGGGCATGTTGCCTATATAAAGGGCCATTACTTTGTAATCCACATATACTGCAACAACAAAATAACCGTTTTAGTTTTAAAGAGTTAGTTACACTAACTAACTCAACAATCTATCTCTTCTTATTCTTATTCTTCTTCTTCTTCTTCTTCTTGTTTTTCACTATATTTATCTTTCTTGAATCCTTTGTTCCAACATGATCCATTGATGTCATAATAAGTGGATTTAAATGGAAAGGTACATCATTTGTGGTTTCAGCATTTGGAGGGAGGCCTTCAACATGAGGAACTGTGATGGTGATGAAGGTAATTGATTGAGGGTGGAGATTGAATGGTTCTAATTTGGATTGTGCTTTTTTAGGTGAGAAGAATTTTATTTTGTGGCCTTTTCTTGCTAACTTGTTAGCTAGGTGAAGGAAAGCGGTTAGGTGGCCCATGGCAAGCCATGGATACATTCCTATGTGTAAAGAACTAGATGATGAGTCCATGATGATGATGATGATTGCTAACAAAATGATAAGAAGAGGTCTGTTGATATCACAACCAAAAACATATGGTCCTGGTATAACGAGTATATCTTATCGGTTTAGTCAATTTAATATATATTGAATATATTGTATATATTTTATAAAATCACTATACTTTTATATTAAATCACTCATATGGTAATAAAAAATAAAATAAATATTAATTAAATCCAGTCGCTTTTGGTTTATGACATTTCTAAAATAATCAATTGAATCCGACCGAAACAACTGTATATTATCTGTTCTTGCTGAACACCAAGGACGACTTACCTACGAACCCAAGGACTTCAGGGAAGGTCTCTAATGAACGGAGTTGCTTTTTATATTATGTTAAGGGATTCAGAGGCTTACACAAGTGTGCATGAGCTCCAAGCGATGCGTTTTTCTTACCCCTCAGTCGAGAGTCCTATTTATAGAAGTGCATGGACCTCAATGATCACTGACTGTAACTATTGTGACTTTCCACATTACGTAACTGGGTTGCCTTTAAGGCAAGTAACACATGTCATCGCTAATGATGGCTATTATCATAACATGCACTGTTGTATAATGATGAGTAGTTACGCCCTTAATGGGTCGGCCATTGCGTAACGGCTCCATTAAGGTTGAACTCAGGGCGACCTCTGGATCTGGGGTATGAGCCCGACTGCTATCTCTTCATCTTCTCCCACATCTGATGACACGATCCTCCGATCATACAACCCGGTTTAGGCCTTGTGGACTCGATCTGGGTTGGTAACCAATTGATTGCTGTTGTACCCCAAAAATTTCCCTCTCATTTCTCAAGGATTCTCTCACAAGATCTTCTAGTAAAGTTTGCAGCACTCATACATCAATTTAGGCTTGGAATTAGCACAAGGACAAAATGGTCAATTGTATATTAGAAAGTCAAACTTTGACTTTTTGGTCAACATTATATCAATCTTGATCATCAAGAAAGTCAAGAAAGTCAAAAGTCAACTTGAAAAATCAAAGTTTCCAAGACTTAGAAATTTTCTAAGTGTTTTTATACATGATAATTTCATCACTTCATGCCATTCTTTCATCATGATGCAAGATAATTCAAAAGAAACTTTCAACATGAAAGTTGTAGATCTCCATGATATATACAACATTGCTTTACACAACTTCTCCTAAATATGACGGGTTCTCAAGTTACAAATTCATGAAGTCATGACATTTTCATTTAACACTTAGAGAAATTTTCAACAGATTTTGGTCAGGATTTTACCCCAAATTCTTGGCATTTTTTCACATAGTTCCAAGATGATTTTGTCAAAATGGCAAACATGAAAGTTATAGAGGATGTTTCAAGCTTTCCAAAACATCCAAGAGCATAAATTTATCATACTTGAGCTAGGAGATTCAAGGGCTTGAAGTTGGCCATCCATCTTTGAATTACAAGTCATTCTAAGTGAAGAACACATAACATAACTCTCATGATTTACTGCATAATATTATGTTGTAGGCTTCTTTGCTTGCAAATATCATCATAATTTAATGCTTACAACCACTCTTGAGTTATTACCCAAGTGTTTAAAACATTGTCCAAAAGATCTTTCCATTTATGGCATAAAGGCACCATTGCTATTCTTGAAAAGCAAGCTTTTTGTACAAAGTTTGTCTTGAGCCCATACCTTGTTGGTTGCTGATTATACTTCACCCTAAATCATGGGAAGTAGCTCCTCAATACCAGCAACTTTGGTACTTCATCTTGGGACTGTGGAGTACTTGATTTAGTTTGATCTTTGTAATCCAACCAAACCATAACATGCTGTCTTATAAACCTAATCAGATCATATGCACAAACCCCTTGCCTATAAATAGAAGAAGAATTTACAAGAGGAAAAAGTTGGAAAATAGGTTGGAAAAAGGTTATAAAAATAGAGAGAAAAGCCAGAAGTCTTGTTGTAAACTAGCCATCAAAAGCCATAACAGTCCATAAAACTTCCACTCTTGAGTTTTAAAGTCCAAACCTTTGAACCTCTCATGCCTTGCAAATTCTGTCCAACCATCTAAACACTCCACATGCATCATATAGAAGTTGTTCAAACACAAGAAAAACTTCTGTAACATCACTATCATCACTTCCGAAGCTCAACAACAGCCCATACAACAGCTCAAACTCAAAGCACAAATTTTAGTTTCAAGGTAAGTTTTCTTGATTTTGAACTCTTCATACAAGCATCATTAATGGTTTATTTGTGAAGATAAAATGTAGTAACATTGTCCTTAAAGCTAACCTTTTGTTTATCTTCCATTCTTTTCATTATGTGTCGAGAACTAACCCATGTATACAGCAAAACAATGTGGAAGTAGACAAATGATAGTATGAGTCGACACATAGCCTTATGAGTTGATACATACTGCTTTACAGGCCCAAAATAGAAGGTAAAACAATGTATGAGTCGACACATAGCCCTATGAGTTGATACTGATTTGCAGGCCCAAAACAGAATAAAAAAACAATGTATGAGTCGACACAAAGCATGTATGAGTCGACACATGCAGTGTATGAATCGACACATACCATTATGTATCGACTCATACCGAGTTGATTTAGAAATACAGGGGCAAGGAAAGTTATGTGTCGATGCATGTGAGCTTGTGTCGACACATAATAGTTCAAGATGCATTTTTCCTTCTTTTTACACTATTTTTACGTTTTCCTTCATGGTTATTTGATATGGTTGTAATATTTAAGTTCCTACTTCATCCCCATTTGTAAATTGTACCTTCATCCCCTAAACAATGTAATAGCGTAGGACTTTATTTTCCTCAATTTAAAGCTTTCAAATACAAATGTTAGTAACTAGGGTGTGTATGGCAAGATAAAATCAACAAGTAGATAACCCTAATAAAAGATTAAATGCATGCAAATCAAACACACTATTCACACATGCACCCTTAAGGTTAACTCCACTCGTTGCCTAAAAAATGGTCATGTTATGCATGTGGGGTGTCTTAGCAAAAACAATCGAAATACAAGATCATAGTCCCTCGATGACGCTATAAATGTTGCCTTTCAAAATGATCTTAGTCCCTCAAAAAGAAACGCTAAGATACCTTGCAATATTGCTAATCATGGCTATACGATGACCCACACCCGTCCCGCTTACATCCAAAGATAGGGTTGCTTACCAAATCAATGGTAAGACAACAATGTCAAAGGAAAAGAAAATGAATAAGAAAGACATTTGAGTAGGTAGATTTCTCCTAATTACTTGCTCCATTTCAAAATAAACATCCTTGCTATTTTCAAAAATAATCACCTACACTTTCAAAAACACCTTTTAAACTTGAAAACATTTTCAAAAGCTCAACACTTTGTATACGTTCTTACGAACAAGAACTATTACAAATTTTGCCTAAACAATGGCGCCTTTTCAAAATACTTTCAAAAAACACACAAAGCACAATTTCAAACAAAAGAAAGTGATCTAGCAAGTAACTAAGAGCCCATGGAAAACCATGGATGAAAAGGGTGTTAATACCTTCCCTTTACATAATCTGCCCCCCGAACTCAAGAAACAATCTCAAAGGTCTTTCTTGTACTTTTTCACCTTTCCTTTTGGATAAAAGAAAATTCGGTGGCGACTCTTGCTAACCGTAACATTTGCAATCAAATGCAAAACACCCAAGTCAGTTCTCCCACTGTATCATAGAACTGGCGACTCTGCTGGGGAATTTTAGATTCTAAAAGTGGGGTTACCTTAGGGTTAGATCACATTTACTTGCTTTCATTGTTTGACTTGTATGCTTTACATTATGGTTCTTTGTTTGGGTTTGAATCCTCTACCCAGATTTGGGATACCTTATAGGTAAGTAGCAATACATTGTGGAAACTGTGCGGGGTATACCGACATGGTCTAAGCAATAGCTACGTTAGTGCAACATATTTGTGGGTATCGGTAGCCCTTGAGTAGTCAAGGAGAATACAGGGCCGCTGAGTGATGTCATGAAGGACTAATGAACTTTTAGAACCTTTACTTGACCAACTTGGCCATTAGGACGTAGTGAGATGACCAGCTTTGGTGCAGTCCGAAGTTGGTAGATACTCGATACTACACTCATTGAGGTTTGGTTTTTTGGGATATTTCGATCGCTATTAAAGAGGCTTGCATAGAAATAATGCCCGAGAAAACAAACCAGTGATATTGAGCTCCTTAGAACCCAGTTACTATTACAAGGACATGTTTGAGCCAACTAAACTTCAAGAGGGTACTTACCTATGAGACTCCATGCAAGCCTAAACCTAAGGACTTATTTGCTTTGTTTGTATATATTTACTTGTACATAACATCATAAACATCATGAACATCATAACATCATACACTAACCATTTCAAGGATCTTGGGATTTATCTTTGTTCTGTTTTGTAGGACATGGATTCTATTCGCAGGAAAACTATTCAATTCAACCTTGCAAGGATCCCTCCTCAACTCAAAGAGCTAGCATCAAGGATTCCTGAAAATTCTCCATTTACCAAAAGACATGGTCGCCTACTAAACTTGGTTACCTCCAACACTGATGAAGACATGATGAGGGTTCTCTTTCAGATCTTTGATCCCTTACACCATTGCTTCACTTTTCCCGATTATCAACTTGTGCCAACTTTGGAAGAATTCTCCCAACTCTTGAGGATTCTCATTCTCAATCAACTACCTTTCAATGGTACAGAAAGAGATCCAAAGCTAGAAGAGATTGCTCAAGCTCTGTACTTGCACTCATCTGATATAACAACTAAACAAGGAGTGGTGTCAAAGGCTTCCTAGCAAGGTTCTTGTTTGAGAAAGCACAAAAATGTTGGAACTCTTTGGATTTGCAAGCCTTTGAGGAAATTGTGGCTCTCCTCATCTATGGGATGGTTTTGTTTCCAAATCCTGACCAACTCATAGATGTGAACGCCATCAAAATCTTCATGTCTCGCAACCCGGTGCCTACATTGCTAGGAGATATCCTACACTCTTTTAACACTCGCACTACAAGAAAAAGAGGTATCCTTATGTGTTGTACTCCTCTCTTGGCAAGATGGTTTATTTCGCATCTTCCCCAATCTACATTAAAGAACGAGCAAGGTTCAAGGTGGTCACAAAGGTTGATGACGCTCAAACATTCAGACATCCATTGGTATTCCCGCTCTTTGGAGAATGTTACTATCGTCGACCGTTGTGGAGAGTTCCCTAACGTCCCTTTGCTTGGAATTAGAGGAGGTATCACTTACAACCCTTGCTTAGCCTTAAGACAGTTTGGTTACACTCGAAGGGATGGTCCACACGAGATGCTCATTCAAGGTTTGGTTTTTGACTACGAGAACGACAATCAAGGTCACCGCCAGAGATTTATCCGAGCTTGGAGGATGTTGAACAAGGTGGATAGCAAGACACTAGGACACAAGAATTCCATTCCTCTCGTGCCTTACCTTAAATGGGTACGAGCTTGTTCTCAGAAACTTGTGATGCCTTATCCCTCTATCCTACCAGTCATCATGGAGCCTGTGGTTGAAGGAGATGTTCCCTACACCATCCTCCATCTCGACATGTCTACCTCTCTCAAGACTTACAAAAGGGTTAGATCCAGCTGAAGAAAGAACGAGATACTTTTGAGGCTCAGTTCTATGCTAGTGAAAAGAGGGTCTTGGAGCTTACGAAGCAGCTACAAGAAGAGCAAAGTGTGAACGCTTATCTCGCGCCAAAGAGGATGCGTTCAGTCTTTTTATCTTAGAAAGTTATTCTGTAAGCACAAGAGGCATGATGTAATCTTTCTTGTTTTTCTAATGAAAATTAACATTCTCTTGTCTATACAAATTTAAATTTCATTAATCCTTGAAATCATTTACATGTACATATTCATGCATCATAACATGACAGGTTTTTGCATAACAGGTTTCCTTATCTTTCTACTGTTTATTTCAGCAAGATGGATCTAGAGAAATCTGTGACGGAACTCCAAGCCCAGAATTCTCAGTTTCAGGAAGCTTTACTAGCCCTAGCCAAGGGGCAGCAAGATATGATGGCTTTGTTGGCCGTTAAGAAGAAGCCAAAGAAGAAAGCTCTGCTCAACATGGGTAGAAGGTTCGAGGAGACAATCCGTCAAATCCCAGTAGGAGGAAGCTCATCTGAAGAGGACGAGAACCAGGTCGGTGAGGTTAAGAGTACTCAGGATGAATGTGCTAATGATCAAGAATCTGATGATGATTATTTCAATGAGCAGTATCCACCCGCTGATATCAAATACAAGCAGTTAGAAGACAGATTGAAAGCTGTTGAAATCCAAGCCGTCCCCGGTTTAGATTTTGATGATTTGGGTTTGATCTCTGGGGTAATCATTCCCCATAAATTCAAAGTACCAATCTTTGCAAAGTACGATGGGGTTTCTTGTCACAAACTCCATTTGAAATCTTATGTACGCAAGATACAGCCGCACACTGTTGATAAGAAGCTCTGGGGCCACTTTTTCCAAGAGAGCTTGGCTGGAACACAACTTGAATGGTTTTATCAGTTAGATGGTTCTCGTATCAACACTTGAGAGGATCTAGCTACTGCCTTCTACCATCAGTATCAATATAATGCCGACTTGGCGCCAACAAGGGTTCAGTTACAAGATATGACCATGGGAAAGAATGAAGGATTTAAGGAATATGCGCAAAAGTGGAGAGACCTTGCTAGTAGAGTCCAACATCCCTTGACTGATAGGGAGCACATCGACATGTTCATGGGCACTTTATTTGGTCCTTTCTTTAATCTGTTGGTTGACTGCTCTTCTTCTGGTTTCACCGAATTAATCTTAACTGGTGAAAGAGTTGAAAGTGGCATCAAAAGTGGGAAATCTCTGTGGCATCTACCTCCACCATCAATCCTATCAAGAAACATGTTTCTACGAAGAAAGAAATTAATGTTGTGTATGGGGCAAGGGCCCATATCAAGAAGAATGATCGTCCGTCTGTCAATGTTGTCCGAATCTCCAATCCAACTCCTACTCCAAGACCATCTGCAAATCATCAACATTTTGAAACTCCAAGAAGACAATTTACAAAGTTAAGCATGTCACTATCTCAAGCCCTTCAACATTTGCTCAAGGCTAATTTAGTGACGTTGCACGATCCTCCTGCCAACCCCGACACCTCGTCACCAAAATATAATCCAAACACTAAATGTGCTTACCATTCAAACAACCCCGGGAACGAGACTGACCAATGCTGGGATTTGAAGAACAAAATCCAGGATTTAATTGATAATAAAACTATTGAATTTGATCCTCCTTCAATGTCAAATGTAATTACCGCTCCAATGCCTAAGCATGACAAAGGTGTTAATGTTGTTGAAGATACAATTTTTGTTACCTCTGTTGAAGATTTGACTACTCCGCTGAATATAATCAAGAACAATCTGTTGAAAGTTGGGATCTTCCCTGGCTGTGAAAAAGATTGTGTGTGTTGTACAAGATAACTCGATGAATGTGAAGGGCTGAAGAAAGGCATACAACGCCTGATGGATAGCCACGAAATTATGTTTGAAAAGACTCCATTTTCCAAGAGTTTGATCAACAAATGTGAAGACCTCTCCATTATTACCATCTCAAACAAACCTATTAGGATCACCTCCAAAGGTCCTATTAGGATTTCAAATGAACCCACCATTGCTCCATTAATAATTACCAATCCTAGACCGATTCCTTACTCTTCAAACAAAGCGGTACCATGGAATTACGGTACTGAGGTGTTCTATCATGGGACTAAACAAGATGCCTGGATCGGATAAGAAAAAGATGAAGATGTTGGCAACATAGCTGGCTCAAGCAAAGTAACTAGAACTGGGAGAATATTCTCACCCAATATATCACCTCCAGTAGTTACAAAGACGCCCATCCGCATTACTGCCGCCAAGCCAAGTACTGAGACAAAAGGGAAAGGGAAGGTTGTTGATCCTGATGTGATTGAAGTACCCTCCAAGGACGTAACTAATGAAGAACCCTCCGCTCGCGAGATGGACGAGATTTTAAAGATCATAAAAAGAAGCGACTTCAAGATTGTAGAACAATTGGAGCAAACCCCTATAAGATTTCAATATTGTCATTGTTGCTTTGCTCTGATGCCCATGCTCGAACATTAATCAAGTTCTTGAAAAAGGCTCATGTCCCCCATGATACAACAACGGACCAATTTGAGAATTGCGTGGCTAGCCTGACAGCTGATAATGGCTTGGGGTTTTCAGATGTTGACTTAACACCTCTCAGGAAGAACCACAACAAAGCTTTACATGTTTCTATCGAGTGCAAAGGGACTACCTTAGCACATGTGCTAGTCGACACTGATTCTTCTCTGAATGTATTACTCAAGGGGGCATTAGACCGTCTTGACTGTGAAGATTTAATCTTGAAGCCAAGTGATATCATTGTAAGGGCGTTTGACGGATCAAAGAGGACTATTCATGGGGAAGTAGATCTTCCAATCGAAGTGGGCTCCAAAATCTTCAACTCTACCTTCTATATTATGGATATTCGCCCTGCCTATTCTTGTCTGTTAGGTCGCCCGTGGATTCATAAAGCTGGGGAAGTAGATCTTCCAATCGAAGTGGGCTCCAAAATCTTCAACTCTACCTTCTATATTATGGATATTCGCCCTGCCTATTCTTGTCAGTTAGGTCGCCCGTGGATTCATAAAGCTGGGGAAGTGACCTCAACCCTCCATCAGAAACTCAAATATCCAGTCAAGGGCAGAATAATCATCGTCCGCGGGGAAGAAGAGTTTATGGTGAGCCACCTTAACTATTTCAAGTATGTAGAGATGGACAGAGAATTCATTGAAACCCCATGTCAAGCCTTTGTGGTTGTACCACCGATGATTTTTGCTGCTAAATGTTCTTCTGATGAGTCCAAAGTTGTCAAGGCCACGCCGAAGATGGTTTCAGTTAAGGATGCCCGCGCGGAAATTGAAGAAGGAAACTGTGATACTTGGGGGAAAATCCTCGATATCCTATTTAAAGCAGACAAGTTTGGTTTGGGCTTCACTGTCAAAGCTCATAAGGAAGTGAGGCATGCTCGTGCTGGAAAGCCACCTCTCTGCATTGGAAGCCATGAAGTCAACATCGTGGGTGACTCTGAAGAAGAAGCCGCAATTGAAGAATGGGTGTATCCAACTACTACAGAGCTGAAGAATTGTCATACAAAGGACTTTGTGCCCATCTCCTTCATTGAGGAGTAATCTACTTGTTTCTGCTTTTCTATCAATTCAAGAACATGTTGTCTGTAATATTCAAACAATGACTTTTCAGACATTTTCCTGTCCGGGCCTTTTTGTCCATTTGTCAAGGGTTTTATTTATGTTCATCTAATCATATGATCATTCAGTGCATTGGACTCTTTTGCATTCAAATATTTGTGTTCATATATTTCCTTTATTTCAAATACATTTTTCAAAAAAAATATAGCCATGTATCTTACATGCACACACACACACTCTTGCAGGTCCACATCCACTCTAGATCCTATTGCCAATGACTCTACTATTTCCGACTATGACTTTGAATGTCCTGTCAACCAAGCTGGAGATGAAAGCGAGGAAGATTGTGACATATTGGGAGAACTAGCCAGACTTCTATTACAAGAGGAAAAAGCTATCCAACCGCACGAAGAGTCAGTTGAAGTTATCAACTTGGGTACTGAGTCAAATAAGAAGGAAATCAAGATCGGCGCTAACTTGGAAAGCAGTGTCAAGAGAAGGTTGGTTCAGATTTTGCATGATTATGTGGAATTTTTTGCTTGGTCTTATGAAGATATGCCTGGATTGGATACCGACATCATAGTTCATCGTCTGCCAACTAAAGAAGACTGCCCTCCTGTTAAACAAAAGCTTCGTCGCATGAGGCCTGATATGTCTGAAAAGTTCAAAGCCGAGGTGATGAAACAATTCGATGCGGGGTTCCTAGCTGTGACATCCTATACTCAATGGGTTGCCAATATGGTGCCATTTCCAAAGAAAGGCGGGAAAGTCCGCATGTGTGTAGACTATAGGGATCTGAATAAGGCAAGCCCAAAGGATGATTTCCCTCTACCGCACATTGACGTCTTAGTTGATAATACTGCTCAGCATAAAGTCTTCTCTTTCATGGATGGCTTCTCAGGATATAATCAAATAAGGATGGCTCCCGGAGACATGGAAAAGACTACTTTCATTACACAATATGGCACCTTCTACTACAAGGTCATACCGTTCAGATTAAAGAATGCAGGGGCAACATATCAAAGGGCTATGGTAGCTTTATTTCATGGCATGATTCATCATGAGATATAGGTATATGTAGATGATATGATTGCCAAATCACAAACCGAAGAAGAACATCTCGATCACCTGCACAAGTTATTCGAGAGGTTGAAAAAGTACAACCTGAGGTTAAACCTAATAAGTGCATGTAACACCCCTTCTAAATACCCCAATTAAAGGTAAAGATTAAAATCAGAGAAATAAAATTAGCACGGAAGGGATGCCACAACACACATCACATTCCAAAGTTTTTAAAGAAAAACGGACAGGGTATGTTTGAAAGTATAAGCATTCCAACACAAAACAAACATACAATAAATATTTACTTCATTCTCTCGTGCAAACGCAACGGAGTTTCATAATTTCACATCATCTCCATTTATGGAGAAATCAAAACATAATTCAAGGCATCAAGCCATCATAATTCACATAAGCATATGTTATCAAGTCTCACATATACAAAACATCATATACACGAATAAGGATTATATACATCATAATCCAAATACAAAATAATCGAGTTCGACACTAAATAAATTCCCCCCCCCATGTGTTACTACCAGAGCATCGACTCGACTCTAATCAAAATAAAACAAATTGCAATCCAATGCATCCGTTATCTAGCGCCTCGCGCTACCGTCCTCGGTACCTGAACAATGCCATCAAAAGCATTTTCCAACAGAAGGGTAAGAATTCCAATAATCATATAACATGTAATTTTAAGTAAATGAAATGGCAATAAATAAAGCAATACATAATGATCATGTTCATTTTATCACCTATAGTATCCTTACTCAAGGAATCCATTTCCAACGCATTAACCATGTAAACCGATTATCCGAATACTCATGTCCTTGGCACATAACCATAATTCAGACAACAACAACATTGGCACATAATCAAACACATCAACACACATACATAACATGCACAATTATGCATGTGACTCACAACACGACTCAACATATGCGAATGCGGTACCGACTCGTGGACCCAAGGTTCCACCACCTATGTTTCCCTTCCGGATCAAGGTCACTACGTCTTTTCCCATAATAGGGTCACCGTCTAGATATTGTGGACCCAATGTTCCACCACCTATGTTTCCCTTCCGGATCAAGGTCACTACGTCTATTCCCACACTAGGGTCACCGTCTATAAAATCATGTGAACCCACAGTTTCACCGTCTCTGTTTCAAGACCAACCATGTCATGCAATGTACAATCAAAAACTCGTATACAATTAAGACCATTTCCGACCTTAACACACATATACCACATATTCCAACACAATGAAATACCAACAATTGTACATGCATTGCAAATATAATTCACAAATCAAGTAACATACAAGTTTAAACAATGTTACTTCCATGATTTATTCAAATCAAACACAATTCCGGTTAGCCCTTGAAAACGTCGAAATCTCAAAAATAACTCAACCATAATTACCTACGCGTTTAACTTAGTTACCCCGTCAAGTTTCATTAATTACCGGATAACTAATTTTTACCGCCTATACCGGCAAATTAGACACCAACACAATTCCATAAACCGGAAGCATTCAACTTAATTCGACTTCACCTGCAAAATTCACATTTTTCAACGAAAATGCCACCCAACAGATCAACCAAAATTACTACCATAAACCGCATAATAATTCGGACTATTTGGGCTAAAATCGGTTAATTAATTATCGACCAATTTTTTATTATTTCTACTTTATATATCCTACAAAATTATTTACTAAAGATATTAAATCATTATTATTAAATAATTTATATTCGTAAACCGGAACGTAGTTACTTCTTTGTTTATCGCTACAACAACAGGGAAAATGCCAAATGGTTCTCCTAAATACCATACATCATATGCGCTACATCATTCAAGCTCTTGCCTTACAAAGCTACTTCATATTATTACCACAGCATGTAAAACAATTCTTCTAAGTGCTAATGTATTAAAAAAAACAAGAGCTTCTAAGTATTACTTCTAATATATTGCTATAGTATTCCAAAAACAATTGCCTTTAAGTATTAATTCTTAATTCCGCTACAGTAGTTAGTATGTGCCTTTAGGTACTACTTCCTAAATATAACTCTACAGTACGCAAGCTTATACCTCTTAACACTACTTCATTCTTTTCAATGATGCAGTAAGTGACCAAAACAAATTATATGCTATTAAATATCATTTCACTTATATGCGCTACTGTGTACAAAAACAAGTGCCTTCAAATATTTATATACATCATCGCTATAGTATGTAGCCAAACAAGTGCTTCTACTACTATTTCTTAATAAATTGGTACAGTAATGCAATTGCCTTTAAAATACTATGCGCTACTGTGTAGAAATAATATGCCTTAAGTACCAATGCTACTTCTCCAATATTACTTTCCATGCCTTGCGCCACTTCATCATATTACTATATGAAATCTAATGCTTTTAATTGATACTTCAATGCTACTGCAATACATATGCCTTTAAAATAACAATTCCATTCATCACTGCACTAATTAAAATATGAGATTTTGCAAAGATAATACCAAGGCACTTATTTATGTGTATAACTAATTATATTGGGTTCTAAATCATCTCTCAATTTCCTCAATCTACCAATTTTTTTTCATCATAACATAGTAGTGAAACTAATACCCTAAACCCCTAATTTATTCCAAAATCAAAACTATAAAATCACACACTAAATAATTGGTGGAAGTCAAACCCTTACCTTGGTGTGGGTTTTCTTGAAACAAGATGATGATGATGTTGCAACTTCAAACCTAGCTTCCTTTCTTCTCTTCTCCTCTTTCTCTCTTCTTTTCTTTCTTCTTTCTATTTCTCCTCTTACCAACTATCCTACTTTCTATCTTATAAAATAAATTTTACTACTACTTACTTTCCTCCTCCTAACTTTCTAAAATTCTAATTTGGCCCAATCTATTTAATTCAAATTATATCATATAATTCTATTAAAACCATATTACATTTAATTAATATTTATTCCATAAAAACTAAATTATACCGATAAATCAAACGAAGCCAAATACACACCAAAATAAAATTACTCAAAATAGTATTTTATCATTATGAATATTTTTATTTCAAATAACCGAATTAACATTTAATCAAAAACGGGGTGTTACAGTGCATGTTTGGAGTACGATCTGGAAAGCTTCTAGGTTTCGTCGTCAGCAATAAAGGCATTGAAGTTGACCCTGCCAAGGTAAAGGCCATCCAAGAAATGCCAGTCCCTCATTCTGAAAAAGAAGTCAGAGGATTCTTGGGTCATCTCAATTACATTGCCCGTTTCATATCTCACTTGACTGCTACTTGTAAACCACTTTTCAAACTCTTGAAGAAAGATCAGGTAGTCAGATGGAATGATGAATGCCAGATGTATTTTGACAAAATCAAAGAATATTTACAAGAACCTCCTATTATCATGCCTCCAGTTGAAGGAAGACCCTTTATCATGTACTTGACGGTATTAGAGAATTCTATGGGGTGCATTCTGGGCCAACATGACGAGTCTGGCCGAAAAAAGCATGATATTTATTACCTGAGCAAAAAGTTTACCGATTGTGAAACCAGATATTCACTGCTCGAGAAAACTTGCTGTGCTTTGGCATGGGCTGCTCGCCGGCTAAGACAGTATATGTTTACTCATACCACTTTGTTGATTTCTAAGATGGACCCAATCAAGTACATCTTCGAGAAACTTGCCCTCTCCGGACGGATAGCCAGATGGCAAATGGTCTTGATTGGGTACGACATTCAATACATGACTCAAAAAGCCATCAAAGGAAGTTTACTAGCAGATCATTTGGCCCATCAAGCTGTGGATGATTATCAGTCAATGAACTTCGACTTCCCTGATGAGAACATCATGTTGGTAACCGACTATGCAAAACCTGGACCGTATGACGGATCTGAACAAGGATCCTGATGGACTATGGTATTCGATGGGGCTTCCAACGCCTTAGGTAACGGAATTGGTGTTGTGATCATATCTCCTGAAGGTTGCCATACTCCTTTCACTTCCAGACTATGCTTCGATTGCACAAACAATATGGCTGAGTATGAAACATGCATCTTAGGTATGAAAGCTGCTATTGACTTAAGGATCAAGTATTTGGATGTGTTTGGAGATTCCGCCTTGGTGATCATCCAAGTAAAAGGAGATTGGGACACTAAACACCATAATCTTATCCCTTACAAGGAACTTGTGCTATCCCTAATTCCTTACTTCAAAGAGATCACGTTCGAGCACTTCCCCAGGGAAGAAAACCAGTTGGCTGACGCTTTGGCAACCATGTCTTCAATGTTCAAAGTCAGATGGGACAACGAAGCCCCTATGATAACAATTGAAAGATTCGATGAACCTGCACATTTCTATGAGCTTGACACCGATGCGGAAAAGCCATGGTACCATGAGGTGATGAGATACCTTGAAGCACAAGAGTATCCAGAGGGGGCATCTATCAATGACAGAAAGTTCTTGCGAAGATTTACAGCCAAATTCTTCCTAAGTAACGGGATATTGTACAAACGCAACCATGATTCGAATCTACTCCGATGTGTGGACAAGAAGGAGGCAGAGGAAATTATGGAAGACATGCACGATGGTCTCTTCGGTACTCACTCAAGCGAACATATGATGGCTAAGAAAATCTTAAGAGCAGGTTACTATTGGTCAACGATGGAGACTGATTGCCATCAACATTCAAGAACCTGTCACAAATGCCAAATCTACGCTGACAAGGTCCATGTGCCTCCTATCCCTATGAATGTCATGACTGCTCTGTGGCCATTTGCAATGTGGGGCATTGACATGATTGGAGAGATCAAGCCCACAGCTTCCAATGGACATCGCTTCATTCTTGTTGCTATCGACTATTTTACCAAATGGGTCGAAGCCACCTCGTTTGTGTCAATCACTAAGAATATGGTAGCCAGATTCATCAGACACAACCTCATCTGCCGTTATGGTATCCCCGAAAGGATCATCACCGACAATGGGACTAACCTCAATAATGCTATGATTATTGAGCTTTGCACTCAGTTTAAGATCAAGCATCACAATTCTTCTCCATATAGACCAAAAATGAATGGCGCGGTCGAAGCGGCCAACAAAAATATCAAGAAGATTGTGCAGAAGATGGTAGTAACCTATAAGGATTAGCATGAGATGTTTCTGTTTGCTCTACACGGCTACCGTACTTCAGCTAGAACCTCAACTGGGGAAACTCCCTTTTCCTTAGTTTATGGCATGGAAGCTGTTTTGCCAGTAGAAGTTCAGATCCCCTCGCTGAGGATTATGATTGAGGCAGGCTTAGGAGAAGACGAGTGGACTCAAATGAGATTGAACTAGCTGAACTTGATCAATGAAAAACGATTAGCTGCTATTTGCCATGGTCAGACGTATCAAAAATGGATGATCAAGACTTTCAACAAAAAGGTCAAGCCTCGAGTATATCAAGTTGGCGACTTGGTGATAAAGCGCATCATTTTACCACAAGGCGACCCCAGAGGCAAATGGACTCCCACATATGAAGGACCATTTATTGTCAAGAGAGTTTTCTATGGCGGTGCCATGATGTTGACTACCATGGATGGCGAGGATTTCCCACATCCCATAAATGTGGACATAGTTAAAAAATACTATGCATAAGAGACCCGTTAGGTTGACACACCTAAGCAAAATCAGGGCATCCCGGCAAGCCAAAAGGTTTAGGCAAAAATTAGGGATATATGGAAAAGATTGTACACCCGGCAAGTTGAAAACCCGAAAGGGCGACTTGGACAAAAAAGGGTATCCTGGTGGGCTGAAAACCCGAAAGGGCGGTCCAGGCAAAAATTAAGGATTAAAAGCGTATGACTATGTCCCGTGGAATCAATACAGTCAATTTTATCATCAAGGTCCAAGTCCAAACAGTCCAAGATTAATCCAATCAACTTCGATCAATGACAAAGGACGTTCAAAGACATTGGGGCAATAGTAGAGTTGGAAGGCAATGAGATCATTTCACATGGCTATTTGTTTTCATTCTCAATTTTGGTTTCCTTTCAACGATTTCCTCTTACTATGATCTCCGTCTCTCTGTACAAAAAACGCCTATTCATGGGTAAAATATCAATATAAATACACTTTGAAGTGCAAAATTTCTGTCTTTGTTTTGAATGCAAATTTGTCCAATGACTAAAATTGAATGAACATATGCATATGAACATAATTAAAACTATTTGGCACATGTGTCCTGCTAAGCAGCAGTAAGCATCTCTTTAATGTATATGAAATATCCCCACAGATTTATCTCATTATCATTATCCCCACAAGGACGGCTACGATAAACCTTTCCTCAACGGAGTTGCCCACAAAGTCTCTTTGCATAGGATAATCCCCGACAAGAATCTCAATCTCTTGGCCGCTTTCTCCCTAGCTAAGTCAATTTTTACAAATTGAAACCTCGTGGGTCTCTTCCTAAAGGAAAGTCACCTCCTCAACAAGGTTTATTATCCCCAACAGGTTTTGTTTCCCCAATAATAATCGAGGAACCACAAAACTCCCCAGTCAAGTTCAAATTTCCTTAACATACAACAATCAAGACACCACGAAGTTCCCCAACTGAGTCTATCTTCCCCAGCTAAGCATATCTTCCCCGGCCAAGGCTATTATCCCCAAGCGGAGTTTATCCTCCCCAGTTGAGTGTATCCTCCCCAAGTTGAGTCTGTCCTACCCAATTGAGTCTACACTCTCCAGTTTGAATTTTCTTTCAGATTATTGCAAATCATAGGGCCACAACCCCTGATCCCCAGTAAAGCCGTCAGCAAAGCCTTTACTATTTCCAAAAAAAAGATACTATAAAGCCAGGATCCGACCAGATATTAGCACAATTTTTAAGTTATTACTGAAGCCTGGACCCGACCAGATAATTGTTTGACTTCTTCAAGTTGCTGAAACCTGGACTCGACCAGATAACAGTTTGAGTATCCGAAACCAGGACCCGACCAAATAACAGTTGATCTCAATTTCAAGATGCCATGAAACCTAGACCCGACCAGATAGTAGCCTAACTCTTCAAAGATATAGAAGAACCTGGACTCAATCCAACTAAGGTTTAACTTCTTTCCCCAGTAGAGTTTGCCTCTGCCCCAACAAATTACTGTGAAACCTGGATCCGACCAGATAACAATTCTCAACTTCATCTTTTCAAGAAAGTTGTTGTGAAGCCTGGATCCGACCAGATAACAACTAAATCCCCAAAGTGTTTATTGTGAAGCCTGGACCCGACCAGATAGCAATTGACCTCATCAACCTCAGAAATCTGTAAAGCCTGGACCCGACCAGATAACAGTTTTTCAAACAGTTTATTGTGAAGCATGGAGCCCGACCAGATAACAATTAACTGTAATCCCCAGAGATGCACTATAAAGCCTGTGATACGGTGGTAGAACCAACTGTTTAATACTGGTTTTCATTTTGCGTTTTTTGTTCGCAAAATGTCGCGGTAAGCAAGAGTCGCCAGCGACTTTTATTTCATCCAACTGGAAAGGAAAAAAGTACAGAAAAAAAAATCCTTTTTTGAGATTTTGAGTACGAGGGGTAGATTATAGAAAGGGAAGGTGTTAGCACCCTTTCTATCCATGGTTTTCCATGGGCTCTTAGGTACTTGCTCATTTTTAAATTGCTTGTGTGTGTGTTTGTTTTTGAAAAGTTTGACTTCGTGATAACCCTTGTATCAGTCCTCAAAGGTGTGACGAAGTTGTTTTGAAAATTTGTTTTAAAAGTGTAAGTGTGAAAAGTTTTGATTTGAGCAAGTACCTACTAGCATCTACCTACTCGAAAAAAGATCATTTCTATTCTTGCTTCCTTTAGACAGCGCTATCCTACTATTGAGAAATAGGTAGCACCGTTGTTGGATTTGTAAGGGTCAATTCGAAAGGGACGTACGATCACTAAAGCAATATTAGGACACCTTAGTAATAACCCTAGAGTCTTAAGATCATATTCGAGGCAACATTTCCGAGGCAACATTTCCGAGGCAACATTTCCGAGGCAACATTCGAATGGGACAATTTGATCGTTTAGATTGGAGGGTTACCACTAAGACACCCTATGCTTAATGATCGTTTACCGAAGGCAACCGAAGTGAGAGTATACCCTAAGAGTGATATGTGCGAGTGATTTGTTTCCAGTTATTTATCTTTGCACATTAGGGTTTTCTAACTGTAGTAATTTTATCATGCATTCTTGCCATACAATCCTATTAGCATACATCTAGACAGTTAAGTATTTGCGGGAATTAAAATTGTGAGAGAATAAACCTAGCTATTACAAGGCTTCGAGGAGGGGGATTAATTACATAGCCAAAAAAATCGGGGATTTAAATAGTAAATAAAAACCCTAAATTAACTATTACAAACCATGAACAGTTACAAAAATATTGGCAAAATAATTAACAAGCGCGTGGCAAATTAAATACGAGACGATTAGGGTTTTGACCCTTGACTAAACCTAATTGTAATTGATTAAAGAAAAATGTTTCTTTTGCCATTTTTGTTATTTAAGAAAATAATGAATAATTAAATTAAAAGAAAATCCTAAGTTCTAATTAATTTTATTTAAGAAAAATAATTAAATTAACCTATTTTTGTATTTTTATTTTATTTGAGAAAGGAAGAAAAATTAAATCAAGAGTTTAAACCTAATTTCCTAATTAGTTTTAATTAAAAACAAGTTAAAATTTCCCTAAATTAAATTAAATTTGATAAAAAAAAACCTAATTCTAATTTTTTGTGGATTTTATGATTTTATGAAAAAATGGTTAATGGTGTTAATTAAAATAATTAAAGGAAATATTAAAAGAATTAAAAAAAGAAGAAATAAAAAATGTAGAGATGGGCCTGATTGTTAGCAAAAAAAGGGGTGCATATCTGATTTTTGTGGCCCAAAAACTCCAAGCCTGTTTGATTATGCTTGCTCTGGTGTGGGTGTTGACTTGAGGAGTATGATGGTCCTCTCATGGTTGGCACGTTGGATCTGATTAGCTAGGCATCCAGTGGCCAGGCATTGAGGGTGTATGGAAGGCGTATAATACTGTATTGTATGGGTTTCACCTGAAATAATCAAGAAAATAATAAAATGCACACGCCCGGGATCGAACCCAGGACGTATACATCAAAGGCCTCCCCCCAACCAGCTGGGCTAGCGTGATTAGTTGTAATTATAACAATAACAAAACATAATATTCAAAACAAGCTAGTGGGGTCAGCTAAACGCGCAAAATTTCAAACAGGCCAGTCCCACGCTGCCACGCCTTCGTCTCCTTCCTTGAACCGTCGTTTTAGCAAACAAGACTTTTACCTACAGACGTTTGCTGTAGGTATAACCCTGTTCATCTCCAAAATTGCATATGATCAAGATAAATGACAAGTACTGGTACCAATCAACTCGTCTCATCCTCACGAGCATCTTGATACCAGAATCAAAGCCCAATTTTGCCTGCATTGAAAACCCCTAAACAAGAACATGAAACCCTAACCATGGAAATATCACGTACATGCATCAAAAATGCAATTAAATGGCATGGTTAGCTTGCAAACATGATGATAATCACAACTATGACAATTAAAAGTGCTAAAGATGCATGAATCGTGCTAATCGAATTACAAAAATATGTCAAATTGTGGGGATCATAACGCGTGTTTCTGGGCATGTTGAAGCTTGCAAAGGATGTTGTTAGCTTCCTGAGATGTCTAGCAAACGATTGGGATCACTAGCACACCTTGAATTGGCCTGTAGAATGAAAACCAACTCCCACTTTTCTTTGGATTTTTCAGTTTTGTTCCAAGCTTCTCACGACCTCTAACCCCCTTCTTTTGATCTGCAAAGCTTGATTATATAACCTAGAATGAATTAGGTTAACAAACTTGGAATGAATCTTTTCATTTATCCAAGATTTGATTTGATTTTCAATTTGTATGATATCTTTCTATTATCATTCCAATCATGCCTTTCTTGTACCAATTTCCATTGATTCGAATTGATCATGCAAGCTCATCATATCTTGATTGCCAATCTGTAAAAAAAAACAAATCAAATCACATCTTTGATAATTTTCATCATTTATTTTATTTAATTCACTTTTTAATTAATGAAAAATCAAAATAAATTGAAAAATGAAGCAAATAATGTGTGGATAAGTATTTGAGTCATGGACCACATTATAATTGAAGGGCAAGCATAAAAAGTTGGGCCCATTTAGCAAAAAATGCAAATTTGAGCACATTTGACTTTTGACAATTTTGCAAAAAAGGTCAACTTGGTTAATGCATAACTCTCTCAATTTTGACCCTAGAGAGGTGTTCTTGGACTTTTTAGAAAGCTTAGGATGTCCTCTAAGCAACCCTTTTGGTCTCCTCTCAATTGAGTCTTCCATGTTCATGTATGAAGCTTTGACCCAAAAGGTGTTTTTGTTGACTTTTCAAAAGGACCTATATTTTGTAAGTAATTTCATCCTCTTCAAAATGAGATTTGGATGGGTCATTTTTGATAAAGTATGAGAAAGTTATGCTTGGTCAAAGTTGAGTTGACTTTTCCTACAAAACCCTAATTTATCAACTTTTTGGTTTTGATGAATTGTGAGCAATCCTTGAGGAATCATGATCAACCCTTGATAAAATGATGAATAATACTTCAAAATGAGGATTTTGACCAAAAATCTTGAAGTTTGACTGTATGTGGGCCACAATTGACTTTTGACCTAGCATAGTTGATTTTCAGGCATTTGAGCAATTGACTGAGCAAACTTCTTCTGCAGGGCTTGAAACTTGACATGGATGATCTTGAGAACATATTAGGACAATGATGAGCATTTGAGTCCTTTGTGGTTCACACATCTTAATGAATATGGAAACCCTAATTTGAGGTGTGTTGCCCTAGGAGAGAGTTTTCCTGGTCAACTCTTGAACTTCCTTGAGCAATTTGGGGACCTCACTTGCCATTTATTGAGAAATATGGGAGGGAAAATTTTGGGGTACAATAGCTGCCCCTATTCAATCTTCTTAAACCTGAGGATGTAGATTGGCTCGTCTGCCTTTCGTGATCTGAAGGTGGAAGATGATTGAACACTAGAGTGCCCAGAAATTTGCAGTCGCATGAAGTGATACTTGATTTGTGACATCGGGAATGGGCTTATAGTTGCCATTTGGTAGTTTCTAGAGAATTGTTGGAGGTGGGCTTAAAGATGTCATCCGAAGAAGTGTCGATCGCATAAGAGATTCCTTTGCGAGAACCCATATACTTGTTGTTGAGGAGGACTTCAACGGGGAATGCTGGTTTCTGTCTTGAGAGAAATAGAGTTTTAGGAGCTTCAGTTGTTCGTTACTCTATTGGGGAATAATTCCGATTTGGGAAGCAGAAGTGAACTGCGTATCTGGTCGGGGTATATACTGCACTGCAACTTTCTGGGGAAATGTGAAACCAATCGTGTTTGATCGGGTCCAGGTCTTACAGTATTGTGGACTGCTGTCTGGAGATAGGAGAAAAGAAACCTGGATGGTAAGGTTATGAGAAGGAACCTGGATGGTAGGGTTACTTCGATATAAAAGCCTGGATGGTAGGGCTTGAGAATGAACCTGGATAATAGGGTTGCTTTGATATGAAATCCTGGATGGTAGGACTTGAGAAGGAACCTGGATAGTAGGGTTACTTCGATATGAAAGCCTGGATAGTAGGGCTTGAGAAGGAACCTGGATAGTAGGGTTACTTCGATATGAAAGCTGAGATAGTAGGGCTTGAGAAGGAGCATGGATAGTAGGGTTACTTCGAAATGAAAGCCTGGATGGTAGGGCTGTGAGAAGGAACCTGGATAGTAGGGTTTCTTCGATATGAAAGTCGCGATAGTAGGGCTGTGAGAAGGAACCTGGATAGTAGGGTTTGAGAAGGAACCTGTATAGTAGGGTTACTTCGATATGAAATGCTAGATAGTAGGGCTGTGAGAAAGAACCTGGATAGTAGGGTTGCTTTTGTCGCACCGGTGATTACTCTGTTTAGCTTCGAGTGTTGATCATGGACCTGCTGGAAATTGTTGATAATAACTGTCTTTCTTGAAAGGAATACATGGTTAGTTATGTGCGATGCATGAGATTCTTTGTGATGAGGTTCGCAGAATAACTGAGATTATGTTATATGTAATGTATGCACATGTCATGATGTATGAACATGAAATGCTGACGTAATAATCTGAGTCCGGGAAAATAAATCCCCGACTGCTATTTGGAGAGTATGAGAAACAGTATTCTTGATTGCTGTAAAAAACCATAGTTCCTCTATCTCTGTTGGGGATGGTGAACAAAGATGACTATGCTGGGGATTTTCCCCTCGTTTATGGATATTCTGCCGAGGAAAGACTCTATTTGAGAATAACTCTGTTGGAGAGGAGATACTATGTTGATAGATCTGTTGACTTGGAGAAATAAACTCCACCGGGGATGAATTTCCGTTGCTGGTGATAATGAATTCTGTTGGAGATTGAATTTCTGCTTGTGAGAGAAATAAACTCTGCTTGGGGAAAATTTTTACCGACTCACTCGCGATTGTGAACCTCGACTGGGGAGAGTTGTGTCTTGTTCGGGAAAGCTAACACCATTGTCTTTGGATACTTTTTACTCTGTGGGGAGTGTATGTACAACTACTCATATTCTCAAGCTGGCTCTATCCCTGTACCTGATGGGCAGAGTAACTGTAAGGTTTGGGCACTTCTTGTTTTCGTGTTTCTAGAATTACGGGTAATCGTCTTTGTTTCTCATGTAAACATTTATGAGCAGTAATCATTTTCAAATGCATATACCAAAAATAAATCATTGGATGTTCTTGCAAAACAAAACGGAAAAAGCAAAATAAATTGGAATTTCTTGTGAAAATAAATTGTATTGATTTTGAAATTGGCCCGTAATAGGCGTTTTGTACAAGGAGGCTGACGTCCTAGTAAGAGAACACCGCCGAAAGACATAAATTATACAATTTGTGTAAAAGGAAGAAAAACAGCTATGTGAAACAACCCCATTGGGTTCCAACTCTGCTATTGCCCTTACGTCTTCAAGCGTCTCATCACTTTGCTGCTTAGTCGAAGGTGGATCAGATTAATTGGCGCCGTCTGATCTTGATAGTTGATACCAAAGTTCGGTTGCAAGATGATCCATTGAGACATAGTGTTACACTTCAATCCCTAACTTTTGCCTGGACCGCCTTTTCAGGTTTTCAGTCCACCGGGATGCCCTTTTTTTCCCAAGTCGCCTTTTCATGTTTTCGACTTGCCGGGTGTACAATTTTTTTTAATTTTCATCCCTTACTTTTTCCCGAACCCTTTTGGTTCATCGGGAAGCCCTTATTTTTTCCTAGGCCAGTCAACCTAGCGGGTCTTTGATTATGTGTAGTATCTTTTCACTATGTCTACATTGACGGGGTGAGGAAGGTCGTCACCGTCCATGGTGGTTAGAATCATAACTCCTCCCGAGAAAATGTTCTTAACCACAAATGGCCCTTCGTATGTGGGGGTCCATTTTCCCCTGGGATCACCTTGTGGTAGTATGATGCATTTGATCACTAGATCCCCGACTTGATATTATTGATGTCTGACTTTCTTGTTAAAAGCCTTTATCATTCTCTTTTGATACGTCTGACCATGACAGATAGCAGTAAGTCTCTTTTCATCGATTAGATTCAGCTGATCAAGTCGGATTTGGATCCAGTCGTCTTCGTTCAAACCCGCATCCTTCATAATACAGAGAGAGGGTATCTGGACTTCGATGGGTAAGACTGCCTCCATGCCATACACCAAAGAGTAGGGTGTTGCCCCTGTCGACGTGCGTGCTGAGGTACGGTACCCATGAAGAGCGAATGGCAGCATCTTGTGCCAGTCTTTATATGTCACCATCATCTTCTGTATAATCTTCTTGATGTTCTTGTTAGCTGCTTCAACAGCCCCATTCATCTTCGGCCGGTAGGGAGAAGAGTTATGATGCTGAATCTTGAACTGTTTGCAGAGCTCGGTGATCATTGTGTTGTTGAGATTTGTACCATTGTCAGTAATAATCATCTCGGGTACACCATATCGACAGATCAGATTGTGTCGGATAAATCGCGCCACGACGTTCTTGGTTACTGTAGCAAAGGAAGCTGGCTCATCCTACTTTGTGAAGTAATCAATTACTACCAGAATGAAGCGATGCCCGTTAGACGTCGTAGGTCTGATCTCGCCAATCATGTCGATGCCCCACATTGCAAAGGGCCAAGGAGCCATCAAAACATTCAGGGTAACTGGAGGTGCATGCACCTTATCAGCATAGACTTGGCACTTATGACAGGTTCGAGAGTGCTGATAACAATTGGCTTCCATAGTGGACCAGTAATATCCTGCCTGTAGGATTTTCTTCACCATGGTATGTCCACTGGAATGAGTTCCGAAGGTACCTTCATGTAACTCTGCCATGATCCTTTCTGCCTCTCTCTTGTCTACACATCGTAGTAAGGTTGAGTCATAGTTACACTTATAGAGGATTCCATTACTGATGAAGAACTTCGCAGCGAACCTTCACAGAAACTTCTTATCATTAACAGATTCCCCCTCGGGGTATTCTTGAGCCTCAAGATACCTCTTTACCTCGTGAAACCAGGGTTTATCTTCCACTTCTTCGGTCTCAATGTCACAGCAATGTGTGGGTTCATCTAACCTCTCAATGGTAACCTGGGGAGCTTCATTGTCCCACCTAAATTTGAACATAGAAGACATGGTAGCTAGCGCGTCCGCCAACTGGTTCTCTTCTCTTGGGAAATGTTCAAAGGTTATCTCCTCAAAGTATGGGAGCAATGTCAGTACATACTCTTTGTAAGGAATAAGATTCGGTTGCTTTGTATCCCACTCGCCCTTGATCTGGCTTATCACCAGAGCAAAATCTCCGAATATACTCAAGAACTTAATCCTCAGGTCGATAGAAGCTCGAAGACCCATGATACACACTTCATATTTCGCCATATTGTTGGTGCAGTTAAAACATAATCGGGCGGTGAACGAAGTATGACAGCCCTCCGGAGATATAATTACAGCGCTAATGCCATTACCCAATGCGTTCGAGGCTCCATAAAAATACATAGATCATCGGGATCCTTTCTCAAGTCCTTCATCCGGTCCAGGTTCTTTGCAGTCGGTTACCAACATGATATTCTCATCCGAGAACTCGAAATTCATGGACTGGTAGTCATTCACGGCTTGATGTGCCAAATGATCCGCCAATACACTCCCCTTGATTTCTTTTTGGGTTGTGTATTGGATGTCGTACTCGGTTAAGATCATTTGCCATCTTGTTATTCTTCCGGATAAGGCGGGCTTCTCGAAAATATATTTGATCGGATCTGTTGTACCCCAAAATTTTCCCTCCCATATTTCTCAAGGCATGTCAAGAATAGTCTCCAAGTGACTCAAGTTAGCTCAAGGGTTGGACAGTCAAATCACCTCCTAAGGCAGTCAATTCAAAATTAGGGTTTTGTGTTGCATCAAGGTCCTTACATCCAAATGGCCTCAAATGCTCCCAAATGTCCTAATATGTTCTCAATTTCATCCATGTCAAGTTTCAAGCCTTGCAGAGAAAGTTTGGTCAGTCAATTGCTCAAGAGGTCCAAAAATAGACTGTGCTAGGGCAGAAGTCAACTGTGACCTACAAATAGTCAAAACTCAATTTTTTTGTCAACATTCTCATTTTTAAGGATAATTCATCATTTCATCAAGGGTTGATCATGATTCATCAAGGATTGCTCAAGATTAATCAAGATTCAAAAGTTGCTAAGTTAGGGTTTTGTAGGAAAAGTCAACTCAACTTTGACCAAGCATAACTTTCTCATACTTTATGAGAAATGACCCATCAAAATCTCATTTTGAAGAGTATGCAATTTCCTACAATCCATATTCACACCCCAATATCAATAAATGCTATCACAAAAAGTTACAAATTTGGACATTATAGGTCCTTTTTGAAAGTCAACAAAAACACCTTTTTTTCCAAAGCTTATAACTTGAGCATGGAATATCAAAATGAGATGAGACCAAACGGGTTGGTTAGAGGACATCTCAAGGTTTATATAAAGTCCAAGAACACCTACAAAAGTGCAAAATTGAGTAAGTTATGCATTGTTGAAGTTGGGCATTTTTCCAAAATTGCCAAAAGTCAACTATCCCCAAAACTTCAATTTTTGTCAAAAGGGCCCACTTTTTTCCACTTGATTTGATCTTGTCATACCACACACGTGTCCTATCTTCAATTTCAGGACCAATTATTAATATTTCTATTTTATTTGATTTTTATTGATTTAATTCATTTTTAATCAATTTAAATCAAAATAAAATCCAAATCTTAATAGCTTGATATCTTTTTGATCATTACAGCTTTCAATTAACATGATACACCCAATCAAATTCGTATCAAGCCTTATTATGCACAAAATATTTGATTTGAGACATTTTTGGAAGTTTGTTAATGGAAGATCATATCAAATCATGATTCATCAATTCCCATGGATTCAAGCCCAAGTTTTTAACCTAATTGCTTCTAATATACATGTACAAGCTAGAGCACACAGGCACACAACCAAAAAGTGACAGAAGCAGCAAAACCAAAACTGAAAAAAAGTTTGAAAAAGTGTGAGATCAAAATCTTGGTTGGAGGCGAATTCAGTCCAAAAACTCAACACTATCTCCTTGCCTAAGGTTCACTGAAGCGATTACAATCAAAATCAAGTCTTGAAACCACCTAAAAAGCGTTGTAAGTGTTCTTGAACATAGCTCTGAACATGAGATCGTGATTCCATATTTTGGCATCTTTTGAACAAATCGTTTGTACATTCATGTTTACCATTCAATTTCCAATCATTCTGCATTATTTAATTGGATTTCTGTAGCCTATATCTCCCTGCCCGAACCTAGGGTTTTGGAGGTTTGCATTTGGGGTTTTATTTTGCAGGAATAATTAGGACGAACCATGGCGATAGTTGAACTCAGGAGGAAGAGACGATCACGCCCATGTTCTTGGAGTTAATTTTTATGGCTTAGGATGAATTTTGGATGCAAGCCATGGATCTTCCCGCGGATAAAAATCCGCAGGTAAGAAAACTAGGGATTTGTGAAGAAGACGACTACGCGTCCTCTTCCCATTGGCGAATTTCAAATCAGCGTGCTTTTTTTATTTTTTTTCTAGGCATAATTCTTTTTTTCACATATAATAATTGCTACTTATCCTAATAACAAATAGGCAAGTCAGTTGGGTTGGCAAGCGCGCTAGTGGAAAACCCCTTGGGACCTGGGTTCGAATCCCAGGTCCCCTAAAACATTTGTTTAATTTTTCTTCAGGTACTCTCATGCAATGCTCAAAATGTAGTCCACCATATGCCTCAAAGATCCAGGCGCCAGATGGCCTTCAGGCCAAATCTGATAGTCCAGATTGCAAGTCCACCATACATTCAAGTCAACACACGCATGGGCGATCTAGAAAGGCAAAGCAGGCTTGCAGTAAATGGGCTTGGAATTTCTATTTTTTACATTCAAATCAGGGCCAACACCCCCCCCCCCCCCCATTTGGTTTATTTCTTTTTCTTTTTATATTTCTTTTATTTAATTATTTTGATAATTATTATTTATTTCACTAACAAATTACTAATTTTCTTCATAAAATCATAAAACAAAAAAAAATATTATTTTATATTAATTTCATTATTTTATGTTTGTAAATAAATATTAATTAATTAACTTAGTTTTAAATAGGTTTAAACATTTAATATTTTTGCAACAAATTAAAACTAATGTAGAATTAGGATTTTGATATTTTTAATCAATTTTATTTTATTTCCTTAAAAACTCAAAAAATCCAAAAGTATTTTCATTATTTAATTTAATTTAATTGTTCATTTAATTTAATCCCATTTAATTCAAAAATAAGCAAAATCTTTTCTTTAATAAAAAGGGTCAAAACCCTAAAAAAGGCGCCGATTTAATTTTCTCACACGCGTACCATTATTTCCAATATTGTAATTGCTTCCGGTATGTAATAACTTTTAATTAGGACTTTATTTATTTATCGCTTTATTTTACTTTCCGCAATTTAAATTAAAGGGTTTGTTTTTGGCGATGTAAATACCCGACACCTTGTAATAGCTTAGATTTAATTTCCGCAAATTTAAATTCCGCAATTATTAACTGTTAGATGTTTGAATAATAGGGAATGCATGACAAGATCCAATGTATGAACTTAAAATCAACATAGCTCACTAAAGACATGTACAAAGATAAAATAAACCGAAAACAACACACTCGCACATGCGCACTCTTAGGGTACACCTCACTTGGTTGTCTCGAACGTGGTCATTGAGTATAGGAAGTTTTAGAGGTCGTCCTCTTGTCCAAAGATCATAGTTGCCTCGAAACGGTTGCCTCGGATAAAATGATCTAAGACATTAGGATTACCACTAAGGCGTCCTAACATTGCTTTAGTGACCATACGTCCCGTAATCGAATTGACCCGAAAACTCCAACGACGGTGCTACCTACTCATTCATAGTGGGATAGCATTGTCGAAAGGACATTAGCACAGATTAATTCCCTTTTCGAGTAGGTAGATGGTTCTTAAGTACTTGCTCCTTTTAAAACAAAATAAAACTTTTCGCACTTACACTCCTTTCAAACAAAAACTCTTTTCAAACCCACAAGCACAAAGAAAAGCAAACTTTTGAAAACACAATGAGCAAGTACCTAAGAGCCCGTGGATAACCACGGATAGAAAGGGTGCTAACACCTTCCCTTTCTATAATCTACCTCCCGAACCCAAGAAACATCTCGAAAAAGGAATTTTTCTGTGCTTTTTTCCTTTCCTTGTTGGATAAAATAAAAGACGGTGGCGACTCTTGCTCACCGCAACATTTTGCGAAAAACAAACGCAAAACGCGAATCAGCATTCTAAAAACAGTCAGTTCTATTCCCACCAATCACAGAACTGGCGACTCTGCTGGGGAATTCATTATAAGTGAGGTGTAACTTAGGATTAGATCATTGTGTTTTCAATTGTATGCTTTGTATGATTTATCTTTGTGGGCTTGTATCGGAGTTCTATAGATCCTAACTCGGATCTGGGGGTACCCTTTAGGTAAGTAGCAATAAACTGTGAGGGAACTATACAGCGTAGACCGATACGGTTGAAGCAGTAGCTACGTTGGTGTGGCACTTTAGTCTGTACCGATATCCCTTGTGTTGGAATAAGGAGAATATGGGTCTTCTAAGGGGTCATTAAGAACCAACTGGCCTTAGAACCTTAAATTGACCAACTTGGCCATAGAACAGTAGCAGTATGCTACACTCATTGAGACTAAGCTCTCGCAATGATTCCGACCGCAAGAAAAGGTTGCTAAACTGGAATTATGACCGATTGAGGGTAGTCAGTGATATTGAGATCCTCTAGAACCCGGTTACTATTTTTAGGACAGGTTTAAACCAACTGAACTGAAAGAGGGTAGTACCTAAGCTCCATGCCAGCCTGAAATCTAAGGGCTCTTCAGTGTGGCTTGTGTGCCTTTACCATGTTTGCTTTTTATGAATACTTGTGGTGTGCCTACTATCATGACATCATGACATCATAACATTGCATACATCTTGCATAAGGCTAACCTATTTCAAAGGCAAGAGGGATTCATCTTTGCTCTATTTTATAGGTCATCATGATGCCCATGCGTAAGAATACTATCCAGATCAACTTTGTCCAAGTCCCTACCTTACTTAAAGAGTTGGTTGCCAAGATGCCTGACACTACTTCCTTCATCAGGAGGCATGGTTCCCTTCTCAGTTTGGTCACCTCCAAATTGGACGAGCAGATGATGAGTGTCCTGGTCCAGTTCTATGATCCGTTGTACCATTGTTTCACTTTTCAAGACTATCAGTTGGTTCCCACCCTAGAGGAGTTTTCTGATCTGCTCGGTATCTCTGTCCTGGAACAGACCTCGTTTACTGGTTGGGAAAAGACCCTTAGGCCCGAAGAGACTGATGCATCCCTTCATTTGACTAAAGAAGAAGTAATAGCTAATTGGGAGACTAGGAGTGGAGCAAAAGGCTTTCTGACTAAGTTCTTGGTTGGCAAGGCTAACTACTTCTGAGATAGCCTAGACTTTAAGGCATTCGAGGATATTATGGCTCTTCTGATTTATGGCTAGGTATTGTTTCCGAATCCTGACACTTTTGTTGATGTGAATGCAATAAAGATATTCATCTCTCAGAACCCTGTACCCACTCTCTTGGGTGACATTCTTCATCAGCTCTATGCTCGTACTGCCCGAAAGCGGGGAACCTTAATGTGCTGTGCTCCATTATTGTCGAGGTGGTTTATTTCGCACCTCCCCAAGTCAGTGCTGAAGAACAAAGAAGGAATGGGTTGGGCTTACATGGTGATGTCTCTTTCTCATAATGACATTATCTGGACTCTCAAGGGTATGGATGAGGTGACTATCATTGGTCGCTGTGGGGAGTATCCCAATGTTCCACTGTTAGGAACCCATGGGGGAATTTCTTACAACCCATGCTTAGCTCTCCGTCAGTTTGGAAGATCCAGAAGAGAAGGACCTCATGAGCTGCTAATGCCTCATATCATCTTTGACTTTCAAGGGGATAGCGACGAGCAGCGTCGCAGATTCATAAGGGCTTGGGATAGAGTTCACGAATCTGATCCACATGAGCTGGGCCCAAAGACTTCTCTGCCAATGGAGCCATATCTCAGATGGGTCTGTATCCGCGCCCAGAAGCTAGGTATGCCATATGAAGTTGTCCGTCCTGTCACTCTTGAAGTTGCTAATGAAGAAGGGGTTCTTCCAACCATTCTCCATCCTTATATGCCCACTGACATTGGGGCACTGAAGAGATCTTGGATGCAACTGAGGGAAGAACATGATTCCTACCGAGAGAAGTTCAGTGAACAGGAGCAGAAGATCCAGAGGTTGACTAGGAAGTTAGAGAACGAGCGGATTCTCAACGACTATGTCCACACTGATAAGAAGAGACCATGGGAGCATTGATGGACCTTTGATGATTTCCTTTCCAGTTTTTATTTATTTTTTAGTATTTCCATTTTTGTAACGCCCTGAGGGCACCAGTTGAACAATTTGAATTTTGAAGTTTAAAATCTAATAAAGTGTGTTTCCTTTCTTGTTTACAAATTTGAATCTCGATTGTCTTTGAAATCATAAATCATACGCATTTCATCTCATGCACTTCATAAACATGTACCCCTTTTACAGGTCTCTTATCTTCTTCGCTATTTATTTCAGCACTCAATCATCATGTCTGCTGAACCTACAACTGAGCAAGCTATCAAGGCCCTCCAGGCCCAGAATGCCCAATTTCAAGAGCTGTTCATGAATCTAGCTAAGGGTCAGCAAGACCTGAAGACCTTGATTATGAAAGAGAAGAAGAAGAAGAAGAAGAGGACCATCCTGTTTAACACAGGGCACAGGTTTAGAAACAGGTTGCAGAATGAAGTTGATCTGACCACCTCATATGGAGGGAAAGATAGTCCACAAGAAAGGAGGGCTCCTAGCCCTGTGGTCTCCGACAACGAGACAGACTACGATGAAGAACAGTATCCTCCGACTGAGGATAGATACAAGAAACTGGAGGACCGGTTGAGCGCTATGGAAATTCAGAAGGTGCTTGGTTTGGACTTCGGAGATCTAGGTCTATCATCTGGGGTGGTGATTCCCCACAAATTCAAGGCACCAGCCTTTACTAAGCATGACGGAATTTCTTGTCCGAAGCTGCACCTCCGGTCATATGTGAGGAAGATCCAGCCTTACACTACTGATAAGAACCTATGGATCCATTTCTTTCAAGATAGTCTCTCAGGGACTCAGCTTGAGTGGTTCTATCAGTTAGACAGAGCCAGTATCCGTAGCTGGGAAGATTTGGCTACTGCATTCTACAGGTAGTATCAGTACAACTCCGACCTCGCTCTTACGCGTACCCAACTCCAGGGTATGTCAATGGGAACGGGTGAAGGATTCAAAGATTATGCTCAAAAGTGGAGAGACCTCGCAGGAAGGGTGCAACCACCTTTGGTTGATCGGGAACTTGTTGATATGTTTCTGGGGACCCTGTCTGGTCCATTTTTCAACCACTTGATTGGAAGCTCTTCATCTGGGTTTACAGATCTTATTTTGACCGGTGAAAGGATTGAAGCTGGTATTAAGGCTGGGAAGATCCAGAAGGGTGCCTCATCGAGCGCTAAGAAGAAGCCATTTAAGAAAGAATCCAGTGTTGTCTATAGTTCAAGAAACCAGAATAGACCTGAACACTATCAAGCTGTGAATGCGGTTGTTATTTCAAAACCTGCTGGTGCTCCTCAGCACAACAATCAATAGAAGGACGAGAGACCTCGAAGGCAATTCACCTGTCTCAGCATGACCTTATCTCAGATTCTGCCACAGTTGCTGAAGACTAATCTGGTGGTTCTAAAGGAAGCCCCGAAGAGTCCAAATACCACATCACCAAGGTATAACCCTAATGCCCGTTGCGCTTTCCACTCTGATAGCCCGGGGCATAATACAAATGATTGTTGGGTTTTGAAGAACAAGGCACAAGACCTAATTGATGCGAAGGAGATTGAGTTTGAGGCGCCCGAGAGGCCTAATGTTGTAACTGCTCGTATGCCCAAGCATGGAGTAAATGCTCTAGAAGAAGACTTGTTTGTGGTTTCTGTGGAAGATATTGCTACCCCTCTGATGACTGTAAAGAAGAACCTTTTGCTAGCCGGTTTATTTCCGGGCTTTGATGAAGGTTGCCATATGTGTTCTGTTTTACCTACCAGTTGCCCATTCTTGAAGTCAGGTATCCAAAACTTGATGGATAGTAAAGAGATACTATTTGAGAAGACTGTTGTTCCCTCAGTTCATTCTGAAGAAGTTGCCACCATTACCATTTTCGATAATTCTTCCAAGGCTCCCTCGAGGAAGCCTGTTAGAATTACATCTGTTCCGAGAATCGCACCTGTGATCATCACTGTTCCGGGGCCCATCCCCTACACCTCTGATAAAGCTGTCCCTTGGCACTATGGGGCTGATGTTTATTTTCATGGAGTTAAGCAAGAGATGGATGCTGATACTGACATCAACAACATTACTGGACTTGTTAAAGTCACCCGCAGCGGAAGACTTTTCTCACCTGATATTGCTCCACCAACAGCCTGAAGACCTGTTGTTATTACACCTGCCAGTGTACCTGATACTATTCCTGATCAAGTTCCTATCCTTACCCCTGTCGCCGAGTCATCTGACACTCGGGGAAAAGGGATCACCACTGATGTGCCTGCCCAGATGGAGGCACCGAAGACAATTATTGTTGAAGCTTCCAAACAAGAGATGAAAGAGATTATGAAAATTATTAAAAAGAGTGACTACAACGTAGTTGAACAACTGGGGAAAAACCCGTCTAAGATTTATATGTTGTCACTATTGCTGTGCTCAGAGGCCCATGCCAAGGCTCTGATTACCTTTTTGAAAACTGCCCACGTGCCACAAGAGACATCAGCTGATCAGTTTACAGATTGTGTGGCTAATTTGACTGCTGATAATGGGTTGGGTTTCTCGGACGCTGACTTGACGGCTAAGGGGAAGAATCATAACGATGCCCTGCATGTCTCCATTTAATGCAGGGGCACTACTCTTGCACATGTATTGGTTGATACTGGTTCCTCATTGAACATCTTGCCCAAGAAAGCTATAGACTGGTTGGATTGTGAAGGGTTGGAGCTGAAACCAAGTAATATTATTGTCAGGGCCTTTGACGGGTCTAAAATGATGGTGCATGGAGAGGTTGATATCCCGATCAAGGTTGGTTCTCAGGTCTTCAACTCTACGTTCTATGTGATGGACATTCGGCCATCTTATTCTTGTTTGCTGGGTCGTCCATGGATCCACAAAGTTGGGGCCGTAACCTCAATGCTCCACCAGAAGTTGAAGTACCCGGTCAAAGGGAAGATTGTGACAGTACAAGGGAAGGAAGAGTATATGGTCAGCCACCTCGACTCGTTCTGATATGTAGAAATGGATGGGGAGTTCATTGAGACCCCATTTCATCACTTTGAAGAGGTTCCCCAGACATTGGCATCAGCTGAGACTGTGGTTGAAGATTCTCCTATGAAAATGGCTTCCTTAAAAGATGCCTGGGCTGTTATTGAGAAGGGTGAGTGTGAAAATTGGGGCCGACTCCCTGATTTTACACAGAAGACTAACAAGTTTGGTTTGGGTTTCACTGCAGAAGCTCAAAGGGTTGTTCAAAGTGCAAGGATCGGAAGACCTCATGTGTTCATCAGCAACTCGGGAGTGAATGCCATTGAAGGTGATGTGGAGGAGTCTGAATTCGACAGCTGGATCTATCCTACGACCGACGGTGGACCAAACAACTGGACAGCAAAGGACTTCATCCCTATTACTTTTGTTACCCAGTAATGAAACTTTTTGTTTTGAATTTGTAATAGACAATGTTTCAAACTTTATGGCCCGGTGTCTTACCCAGGGCATCGTGGCTTCATTTGTGAGGGCTTTTGTGTGTCATTTTCATATATCATTAATAAAAACATTGGATGTTCTTGCATTTCAAATTTTGCGCTCCTTGTTTTTCTTTATTATATATTGCAAAACAACTATTTTACACACACTCACATATACAGGTCCACATCCACTCTGGATCTCACTGGTAATGACTCTGCTACTGCCAGTTATGACTTCGAAAATCCGATCAACTTAGCCGAAGACGAAGGTGAAGATGATTGCGAAGTGCCTGGTGAACTTGCAAGACTGCTACTCTAGGAAGAGAGGGCTATTCAGCCACATGAAGAGCCGGTAGAATCAGTGAATCTGGGTACAGAGACAAATAAGAAGGAAGTCAAGATCGGTGCAAATCTGGAGCTTAGTGTGAAACAACGGTTGATTCAGATGCTGCATGAATATGTTGAGATCTTTGCCTGGTCTTACGAAGATATGCCTGGTTTGGATACTGATATTGTGGTTCATCGCCTGCCTACCAAGGAAGACTGCCCTCCAGTAAAACAAAAGGTCTGCTGAATGCGCCCAGAGATGTTTGAGAAAATCAAGGCTGAAGTTATGAAACAGTTTGACGTCGGTTTTCTAGCAGTTACTTCCTACCCTCAGTGGGTGGCCAATGTGGTTCCTATGCCGAAGAAGGATGGTAAGGTCCGAATGTGTGTTGATTACAGGGATTTGAACAGGGCGAGCCCCAAGGATGATTTCCCTCTACCTCATATTGACGTTCTGGTTGACAACACTGCTCAGCACAAGGTATTCTCCTTTATGGATGGGTTCTCCGGTTATAATCAGATCAAAATGGCTCCCGAAGACATGGAGAAGACCACCTTTGTTACTCAGTGGGGCACCTTTTGCTACAAGGTCATGCCTTTTGGATTAAAATGTTGGGGCAACATATCAGCGTGCCATGGTTGCTTTGTTTCATGACATGATCCATCATGAGATTGAAGTATACGTCGACGATATGATTGCAAGGTCCCAGACTGAGGAAGAACACCTTGACCATCTACAGAAGCTGTTTGACAGGTTGAAGTTGTATAATTTGAGGTTGAACCCGAACAAGTGCACCTTCGGGGTGAGATCTGGTAAATTGCTGGGCTTCGTCGTGAGCGACAAAGGTATTCAAGTGGACCCGGCAAAAGTGAAAGCCGTACAAGAGATGCCAGCTCCCAGAACAGAGAAAGAGGTCAGAGGCTTTCTGGGACGACTGAATTACATTGCCTGATTCATCTTGTACCTAACTGCTACTTGTGAGCCAATCTTCATGCTACTGAAGAAAGATCAGGTGGTACGTTGGAACGATGAATGCCAGGCCGCTTTCGAAAGGATCAAAGAGTATCTCCAGGAGCCACCTATTCTGATGCCACCAGTTGAGGGGAGACCTTTGATCTTATACTTGACAGTGCTAGATAACTCAATGGGGGTGTGTGCTGGGTCAGTATGACGAGTCTGGCCAAAAAGAGCATGCTATTTATTACCTTAGCAAAAAGTTTACCGACTGTGAGACCCAATACTCACTGCTTGAGAAAACTTGTTGCGCTTTGGCATGGGCTGCTCGCCGGCTGAGACTGTATATGTTGACTCACACTACTCTGCTGATATAAAAAATGGATCCAATCAAGTATATCTTCGAGAAGCCTGCCTTGTCCAGAAGAATAGCAAGATGGCAGATGATCTTGACTGAGTATGACATCCAGTACATGACTCAAAAAGCAATCAAGGGAAGTGTATTAGAAGACCATTTGGCACATCAGGCAATGGATGATTACCAGTCTATGAACTATGAATTTCTGGACGAGAATATCATGTTGATAACTGATTGTGAGACACCTGGACCGGATGAAGGACCCGAGGAAGGATCCCGATGGTCTTTGTACTTTGATGGAGCTTCGAACGCTTTGGGTAATGGAATTGGCGCTGTGATCATATCTTCTAAAGGCTCTCATACTCCGTTTACCGCCCGACTATGTTTCAACTGCACCAACAATATGGCAGAGTATGAAGCATGCATCATGGGTCTTCGAGCAGCAATTGACCTAAGGATTAAGTTTCTGAGTGTCTTCGGAGATTCCGCTCTCGTGATCAGTCAGATCAAAGGCGAGTGGGATACGAAACACCCAAATCTCATTCCTTACAAGGAGTATGTATTGACGTTGCTTCCCCATTTCGAGGAGATAACCTTTGAACACTTCCCTAGAGAGGAGAATCAGTTGGCGGACGCGCTGGCTACGATGTCTTCTATGTTCAAAGTCAATTAGGACAACGAGGCTCCCCGGATCATTATTGAAAAATTAGACGAACCTGCACATTGCTGTGATCTTGAGACTGAAGAAGTAATAGAAAAACCCTGGTATCATGAGGTGAAGAGATACCTTGAAGCTCAGGAATACCCCGAGGGTGCATCTGTTAATGACAAGAAGTTTCTGAGGAGGTTCGCGGCTAAGTTCTTCATCAGCAATAACATCCTTTACAAGCGTAACCATGATTCGACCTTACGGTGTTGTGTGGATAAGAATGAAGCAGAAAGGATCATGGCGGAGTTACATGAAGGTACTTTCGGAACTCATTCCAGTGGACATACCATGGCAAAGAAAGTCCTTCTGGCAGGATATTACTAGTCCACAATGGAAGCCGACTGTTATCAGCATTCTCGGACATGTCACAAGTGTCAAGTCTATGTTGATAAGGTGCACGTACCTCCAGTTCCTCTGAACGTCTTGAAGGCACCTTGGCCTTTTGCAATGTGGGGCATTGATATGATCGGCGAGATCAGACCTACAGCATCCAATGGGCATCATTTCATCCTGGTAGCAATTGATTATTTTATGAAGTGGGTTGAAGCAGCTTCCTTTGCTACTGTAACCAAGAACGTCGTAGCACGGTTCATTCGGCACAACCTGATCTGTCGATACGGTGTACCAGAGAGGATCATTACGGACAATGGTACCAATCTCAACAACAAGATGATCACTGAACTCTGCGAGCAATTTAATATACAGCATCACAACTCTTCTCCCTACCGGCCGAAGATGAATGGGGCTGTCGAAGCAGCTAATAAGAACATTAAGAAGATCGTGTAGAAGATGACAGTGACATACAAAGATTGGCACGAGATGTTACCATTTTCTCTTCATGGGTACCGTACCTCAGCTCAGACGTCAACAGGGGCAACACCCTATTCCTTGGTGTATGACATGGAGGCCGTCTTGCCTATTGAAGTTCAGATACCCTCTATTCGAATCATGAAGGATGCAGGTTTGAGTGAAGATGACTGGATTCAGACCCGGCTTGATCAGCTGAACCTAATCGATGAAAAGAGACTTACTGCTATTTGTCATGGTCAGACGTATCAAAAACGGATGATCAAGGCGTTTAACAAGAAAGTCAGATGACAAGAGTATCAAGTTGGGGATCTGGTAATCAAGCGCATTATCCTACCTCAAGGTGATCCCAGGGGCAAATGGACCCCTACTTACGAAGGGCCATTTGTGGTTAAGAGCATTTTCTCAGGAGGAGCTATGATTCTAACCACCATGGACGGTGACGACCTTCCTCACCCCGTCAATGCAGACATAGTGAAAAGATACTATGCATAATCAACGACCCGCTAGGTCGACTGGCCTAGGCAAAAATAAGGGATGAAAATAAAAAAAAATTGTACACTCGGCAAGTCGAAAACCTGAAAAGGCGGCTTGGGCAAAAAAGGGTATCCCGGTGGACCGAAAACCCGAAAGGGCGGTCCGGGCAAAAATTAGGGATTAAAGCGTAACACTATGTCTCATTGGATTACCTTGCATCCGGACTCCGGTATCGACTATCAAGCTCAGACGACACTAATCAATCTGATCTACCTTCAACCAGTAGCAAAGTGATGAGATGCTCGAAGACATAAAGGCAATAGCAGAGTTGGAACCCAGTGGGATTATTCACATAGCTGTTTTGTTTTCTTTTTACAAATTGTATAAATTCTATTTGTTTGACGGCGTTCTCTTACTAGGACGTCAACCACTTGTCCAAAAACGCCTATTTACAGGCCAAACTTCAAAATCAATACAAATTCATTTTCAAACAAATTTCAAATTGTTTTCCTTTATCTGTTTTGTTTTGCAAAGAACGTCCAAAGTTCATTTTTTATATATGCATTTGACATTAATGGCTGATCATAAATATTTACATGCGAAACAAAAGATGAATTACTGGTAATAGTAGAAACAGGGGCAAATAAGAATTGTCCGAACTGTACAAGTTGCTCTGTCCACCAGGTACCAAGGTATATTCAGCTGAAGAATATGGCTAAAATACTTTCACTCCCCGCAGAATAAGGCAGTAATGGTAGCTCTCCCAGCTGAGACTTGCAACTATGGAAGAATCAGCAACACTCTCCCCAAGCAGAGTTAGTCTACCATCAGCCCTAAAAGGCTTGGTATCCCCAGAAGGTCTTAATATTCCCCAACGGAGTATAATAATATTCCTCAACGGAGTATAAGAGTATCCCCGACAATCTTAATGTTCCTCAGCGGAGTATAAAAATGTTCCCCGACAGAATACAAGATACCTCAGTGGAGTCAATACTTTCCCAGCATGGTCTGTAAAAAGCTTCCCCAACAGAGTCGAAGCATCATTCCCAGTAGACTCTGGAAGTTTATCCCCGGCGGAGTACAAAAATAAATCTCCCCAGCCAAATTCAGAGGATGATCCCCACAAAAGTTTAACAGGATTATCCCCAGCAAGTTGCAATTGAAAGATCATCCCCGGCGAAGTTCTTTCCTTTTACAAGCAGGACTTCAATCCTCAATAGATTCAATATCACCAGCAACGGTAATCCATCCCCAGCGGAGTTTATCATGGAAATCCCCAGCGGAGCTTATCAGCGGAATCCCCAGCGAAGTTTATCGTTAAAATCTTCAACAGAATATCTCTTCCCACAGAGTAATCTCTTCATCAGTTTATCCCCCAACGGATTTCTTTTCTCCCGCAGGCTTATTCTCACAATCATCTTCGTTCATCATCCCCAACGGAAACGAAGAACTCAACTTTATTCTCCAGTAGCTCCGGGATTTATTTTCCCCAGCTAAAACATCACATTTTCATACATCATGACACATGCATATATGCATTATACCATGCAATCTCATTTATGTTGAGAACATCATTGCTTGATCCATCTCATGCATTGCATATGACTGACCTTTACCTTTCAGGAAAGATGCAGTTAAGTTCTCAACTTAGTCGAAGACCTGACCAGTTCTTAAATCTCAATTGAATTATCCTCGGTTGAATTTCAGATAAGGTTCTTAATCTCGACATTTTCCCTACGTCATAGTGTGGACGAGTGCTATAACCTCAACGATATACTATGTTGAGCACTAGTCAGTTCCTAGATCTTGATGTTTTCCTCCGTCATAGTGTGGGAAAGTTCTCTAACCTCAACGGTATACTACGTTGAGCACCAGACAGTTCCTAGATCTTGATTAAGATGTTTCCCTACGTCATAGTGTGGACGAGTGCTATAACCTCAACGATATACTATGTTGAGCACTAGTCAGTTCCTAGATCTTGATGTTTTCCTTCGTCATAGTGTGGACGAGTTCTCTAATTTCAACGGTATACTACGTTGAAGACCAGACAATTCCTAGATCTTGATGAAGATGTTTCCCCCCAATTGAATTATGGACAGGTTCTTAAGACTCATCCGAGGCATTCTCTCAGTTGAAGTACATGCAAGTTCCTAAATCTCAACAAAAGTTAGACTTCCCCAGCGGAATCTTCTACAACAACAGGTATGCAAATTCTCGCTAAGGAATCTCTTATGTGATCAACACTCCTGCATATGGCATCTGTAAGCGCATCCTCCTACCAAAAATCTCCAAATGGCATCTGTAAGCCCATTCTCGACATCACAATGCTGATACTACACTATGCGAGTGCAAATTTCTGGGCACTCTAGTGTTCAATTATCTTCCACCTTCGGATCATGAAAGGCTCGAAAGCCAATCTATATCCTCAGGTTTAAGAAAATTGAACAGGGGCAACTGTTGTACCCCAAAATTTTCCCTACCATATTTCTCAAGGCATGTCAAGAATAGTCTCCAAGTGACTCAAGTTAGCTCAAGGGTTGGACAGTCAAATCACCTCCTAAGGCAGTCAATTCAAAATTAGGGTTTTGTGTTGCATCAAGGTCCTTACATACAAATGGCCTCAAATGCTCCCTAATGTCCTAATATGTTCTCAAGTTCATCCATGTCAAGTTTCAAGCCTTGCAGAGAAAGTTTGGTCAGTTAATTGCTCAAGAGATCCAAAAATTGACTGTGCTAGGGCAAAAGTCAACTGTGACCTACAAATAGTCAAACCTCAAGATTTTTTGTCAACATTCTCATTTTGAAGGATAATTCATCATTTTATCAAGGGTTGATCATGATTCATCAAGGATTGCTCAAGATTCATCAAGATTCAAAAGTTGCTAAATTAGGGTTTTGTAGGAAAAGTCAACTCAACTTTGACTAAGCATAACTTTCTCATACTTTATGAGAAATGACACATCCAAAGATCATTTTGAATAGGATGAAATTTACTACAATCCATCTTCACACCCCAAGATCAAGAAATTCTCTCACAAAAATTTACAAATTTGGACATTATAGGTCATTTTTGAAAGTCAACAAAAACACATTTTTTGCCAAAGCTTATAACTTGAGCATGGAATATAAAAATGAGATGAGACCAAAAGGGTTGGTTATAGGACATATCAAGGTTTCTACAAAATCCAAGAACACCTCCCAAAGTGAAAAATTGAGGAAGTTATGCATTGCTGAAGTTGGGCATTTTTCCAAAATTGCCAAAAGTCAACTATCCCCAAAACATCAATTTTTGTCAAAAGGGCCCACTTTTTTCCACTTGATTTGATCTTGTCACACCACACACGTGTCATATCTTCAATTTCAGGACCAATTATTAATTTTTCTATTTTATTTGATTTTTATTGATTTAATTCATTTTTAATCAATTTAAATCAAAATAAAATCCAAATCTTAACAGCTTAATATCTTTTTGATCATTAAAGCTTTCAATTAACATGATACACCAAATCAAATTCGTATCAAGCCTTATTATGCACAAAATATTTGATTTGAGACATTTTTGGAAGTTTGTTAATGGAAGATCATATCAAATCATGATTCATCAATTCCCATGGATTCAAGCCCAAGTTTTTAACCTAATTACTTCTAATATACATGTACAAGCTAGAGCACACAGGCACATGACCAAAAAGTGACAGAAGCGGCAAAACCAAAATTGAAAAAAAGCTTGAAAAAGTGTGAGATCAAAATCTTGGTTGGAGGCGAATTCAGTCCAAAAACTCAACACTATCTCCTTGCCTGAGGTTCACTGAAGCGATTACAATCAAAATCAAGTCCTGAAACCACCTGAAAAGCGCTGCAAGTGTTCTTGAACATAACTATGAACATGAGATTGTGATTCCATATTTTGGCATCTTCTGAACAAATCGTTTGTACATTCATGTTTACCATTCAATTTCCAATCATTCTGCATTATTTAATTGGATTTCTGTAGCCTATATCTCCCTGTCCGAACCTAGGGTTTTGGAGGTTTGCATTTGGGGTTTTGTTTTGCAGGAACAATTAGGATGAACCATGGCCATAGTTGAACTCAGGAGGAAGAGACGATCACGTCCATGTTCTTGGAGTTAATTTTTATGGCTTAGGATGAATTTTGGATGCAAGCCACGGATCTTCCTGCGGATAAAAATCCGCAGGTAAGAAAACCAGGGATTTGTGAAGAAGACGACTACGCGTCCTCTTCCCATTGGCCAATTTCAAATCAGCACGCTTTTTTATTTTTTTTCTAGGCATAATGCTTTGTTTCACATATAATAATTGTTACTTATCCTAATAACAAATAGGCAAGTCAGTTGGGTTGGCAAGCGCGCTATTGGAAAACCCCTTGGGACCTGGGTTCGAATCCCAGGTCCCCCAAAACATTTGTTTAATTTTTCTTCAGGTACTCTCATGCAATGCTCAAAATGTAGTCCACCATATGCCTCAAAGATCCAGGCGCCAGATGGCCTTCAGGCCAAATCTGATAGTCCATATTGCAAGTCCACCATACATCCAAGTCAACACACGCATGGGCGATCTGGAAAGGAAAAGCAGGCTTGCAGTAAATGGGCTTGGAATTTCTATTTTTTACATTCAAATCAGGCCCAACACCCCCCCCCCCATTTGGTTTATTTCTTTTTCTCTTTATATTTCTTTTATTTAATTATTTTGATAATTATTATTTATTTCACTAACAAATTACTAATTTTCTTCATAAAATCAGAAAACAAAAAAAATATTATTTTATTATTAATTTCATTATTTTATGTTTGTAAATAAATATTAATTAATTAACTTAGTTTTAAATAGGTTTAAACATTTAATATTTTTGCAACAAATTAAAACTAATGTAGAATTAGGATTTTGATATTTTTAATCAATTTTATTTTATTTCCTTAAAAACTCAAAAAATCCAAAAATATTTTCATTATTTAATTTAATTTAATTGTTCATTTAATTTAATCCCATTTAATTCAAAAATAAGCAAAATCTTTTCTTTAATAAAAAGGGTCAAAACCCTAAAAAAGGCGCCGATTTAATTTTCTCACACGCGTACCATTATTTCCAATATTGTAATTGCTTCCGGTATGTAATAACTTTTAATTAGGACTTTATTTATTTATCACTTTATTTTACTTTCCGCAATTTAAATTAAAGGGTTTGTTTTTGGCGATGTAAATACCCGACGCCTTGTAATAGCTTAGATTTAATTTCCGCAAATTTAAATTCCGCAATTATTAACTGTTAGATGTTTGAATAATAGGCAATGCATGACAAGATCCAATGTATGAACTTAAAATCAACATAGCTCACTCATGACATGTACAAAGATAAAATAAACCGAAAACAACACACTCGCACATGCGCACTCTTAGGGTACACCTCACTTTGTTGTCTCGAACATGGTCATTGAGTATAGGAAGTTTTAGAGGTCGTCCTCTTGTCCAAAGATCATAGTTGCCTCGAAACGGTTGCATCGGATAAAATGATCTAAGACATTAGGATTACCGCTAAGGCGTCCTAACATTGCTTTAGTGACCACACGTCCCTTAATCGAATTGACCCGAAAACTCCAACGACGGTGCTACCTACTCATTCATAGTGGGATAACATTGTCTAAAGGACATTAGCACAGATTAATTCCCTTTTCGAGTAGGTAGATGGTTCTTAAGTACTTGCTCCTTTTAAAACAAAATAAAACTTTTCGCACTTACACTCCTTTCAAACAAAAACTCTTTTCAAACCCACAAACACAAAGAAAAGCAAACTTTTGAAAACACAATGAGCAAGTACCTAAGAGCCCGTGGATAACCATAGATAGAAAGGGTGTTAACACCTTCCCTTTCTATAATCTACCTCCAGAACCCGAGAAACATCTCGAAAAAGGAATTTTTCTGTGCTTTTTTCCTTTCCTTGTTGGATAAAATAAAAGACGGTGGAGACTCTTGCTCACTGCGACATTTTGCAAAAAACAAACGTAAAACACGAACCATCATTCTAAAAACAGTCAGTTCTATTCCCACCGATCACAGAATCCATCTTTGATATCAACAAGGTAGTGTGAGTCAGCATATACTGTCTCAGTCGGCGAGCAGCCCATGTCAAAGCGCAACAAGTTTTCTCGAGCAATGAGTATCGGGTCTCACAGTCGGTAAACTTTTTGCTAAGGTAATAAATGGCGTGCTCTTTTCGACCAGACTCGTCATGCTTCCCCATCACACACCCCATTGAATTGTCCAGCACTGTCAGGTATAATATCAAAGGTCTTCCTTTAACTGGAGGCATCAAAATTGGTGGTTCTTGAAGGTATTCCTTGATTCTTTCGAAAGAGGCCTGGCACTCATCATTCCACTTTACCACTTGATCTTTCTTCAGCAGCTTGAAGATTGGCTCACAAGTAGCAGTCAGATGTGAAATGAACCTGGCGATGTAATTCAGACGTCCCAAGAAACCTCTAACTTCCTTCTCTGTGCAGGGAGCCATCATCTCTTGTATGGCTTTTACCTTTGCAGGGTCTACCTGAATACCTTTATTGCTGACAACAAAGCCCAGAAGCTTACCAGACCTTACCCCGAAGGTACACTTGTTCGGATTCAACCTCAGCTTGTACGTCCTCAACCTGTCAAACAGTTTCTGGAGATGATCAAGGTGCTCTTCCTCAGTCTGGGACCTGGCTATCATGTCATCAACATAAACCTCGATCTCGTGGTGAATCATATCGTGGAAAAAAGCAACCATGGTGTGCTGATAAGTTGCCCCAACATTATTCAACCCAAAAGGCATTACCTTGTAACAGAAGGTGCCCCACTGTGTAATGAAGGTTGTCTTCTCCATGTCCTTAGGAGCCATCTGGATCTGGTTGTAGCCAGAAAAACCACCCATGAAGGAGAAGATCTTGTGCAACACGGTGTTGTCGACTAGAACATCAATGTGAGGAAGTGGGAAGTCATCTTTGGGGCTTGCCTTGTTCAAATCTCTATAGTCCACACACATCTGTTCATTACCGTCCTTCTTAGGTACCAGAACGATGTTGGCAACCCACTACGGATAAGAAGTGACAGCTAAGAATCATGCGTCAAACTGTTTCATGACCTCTGCCTTGATTTTCTCTGACATTTCAGGGCGTATACGGCAGACTTTCTGTTTTACCAGAGGGCAGTCTTCTTTAGTCGACAGACGATGTACCACAATATCAGTGTCCAAACCAGGCATGTCTTCGTAGGACCAGGCGAAGATCTCAACATAGTCGTGTAGCATCTGTATTAACCGTTGTTTGACACTAGGCTCCAGATTCGCACCTATTTTAACCTCTTTCCTGTCTTCTTCTGTACCCAAATTTATGGACTCCACTGGCTCTTCATGAGTCTTTATGGCCCTTTCTTCCTGCCGTAATAGTCTAGCATGTTCTCCAGGCACCTCACAATCATCCCCACCTTCGTCCTCGGCTTGGTTGATCGGATTTTTGAAGTCATAACTGGCAGTAGCAGAGTTGTTATCAATGGGATCCAAAGTGGATATGGATCTACAGTATGATACGTGAGTGTGTGTAAGAGCATAGCTGTTCTGATAAAGTGAGAGACAGAAAAGAAAAACAAGGAGCGCAAAATTTATATGCAAGAAACGTCCAATGCTTTATTAATGATATATGAAATGACAAATAATAGCCCTCACAAGCAAAGCCAAGGTGCCTCGGGCAAGGCACAGGGCCGTAAAGTTTAAAACTGTTTATTACAAATCTTAAAACAAATGAGTCAATTACTGCGGAATAAAAGAAACAGGTATGAAGTCCCTAGCCGTCCAATTATTCAGTCTACCGTTGGTTGTTGGGTAGATCCAGCTGTCGATGTATGAATCCTCTTTACTGTCTTCAATTGCATTAATTCCCTGATTGTTGATGTGTAAAGGAGGTCTTCCAGCCCAAGCGCGCCTAACAGCCCTTTGAGTCCCTGTAGTAAAGCCCAAACCAAATTTGTCAGTTTTGTGAGTAAAATCAGGGAGCTGACCCCAATTGGTACACCCACCTTCTTTAACCACAGCCCTAGCGTCCTTGAGAGAGGCCATCTTTAATGGAGGTTTGCCGGTAGTAACTTCAGTTGATGCCAATACCTGGGGGACCTCTTCGAAATTCTGACAAGGAGTTTCTATGAATTCCCCGTCCATCTCTACTTAGCAGAAGGAATTGAGGTGACTCACCATATATTCTTCTTCACCTCACATTGTGACAATCTTTCCCTTCACTGGGTACTTCAGCATTTGATGGAGCGTGGAAGTAACTGCCCCAGCCTCGTGGATCCAAGGACGACCCAACAAGCAAGAATATGATGGCCTGATATCTATCACGTAGAAGGTGGACCCAAAAGTCTGAGGACCCACTTTGACAAGGATGTCCACCTCCCCATGCACCATTCTCTTCGATCCGTCAAAAGCCTTTACCACAATGTTGCTAGGCTTTAGAGTCAAACCCTCACAATCTAAACGGTCTAACGCTTTCTTTGGCAGAACATTCAGTGAAGACCCGGTATCTACTAGCACATGGGCCATAGTGGTGCCCCTGCACTCAATTGAGACATGCAGAGCATCATTATGCCGCCTTCCTTTTGGTGTCAGGTCCGCATTTGAAAAACCCAGCCCATTGTCAACAGTCAGGCTGGCCACACAATCTTTGAACTGATCTGCTGATGTTTCCTGCGGCACATGCGCATTCTTGAGAAATGCAATCAAAGCCTTCACATGGGCTTCAGAACACAACAACAGAGACAACATGGATATATTTGATGGGGTCTGTCCCAACTGTTCGACCATATTGTAGTCACTTTTCTTGATGATTTTCAGTATTTCCTCTATTTCTTGCTTAGAGGCTTCCACAACGACTTTCTTAGGTGCCTCCGTTCGGGCAGACTCACCTATAATTTCCTTGCCCCGAGTCCCAGATGGCTCAACAGCAGGGGTAATAACTGGAGTAGGAACATGATAAATGCTTGGAGTGCTGGTTGGAGCAGCAGTTGGAATAACAGTCGACTTGATGATCTTCGGAGCAATCTCAGGAGAGAAAACCCTTCCACTTCGGGTAACCTTACTAGTCCCGAAAATATTACTGACATCAGTATCAGCTTCTTCATTCTTCAGATCTTGCTTAATACCATGATAGTACACATTAACACCGTAATGCCATGGGACAGCCTTATCTGAGGTGTACGGGATGGGACTCAGAATAGTGATTATCAACGGAGCAATTCTTTGAACAAGTGTAATCCCAACTGGTTTTTTTCGCGGAAACCTTGGAAGGATTGGCGGAAATGGTTATAATAGAGACTTCTTTAATGGGAACAACAACGATCACAGTGTTTTCGAACAAATTCTCTTTATTATCCACCAGGCGCTGAACACCTGATTTCAACAAACGACAATCAGAAGGTAGAATCGAACACATGTGGCACTCTTCACCATAACCCAGAAATAAACCTGCCAACAGCAAATTCTACTTAACATTCATAAGAGGAGTAGAAATTTCTTCAACAGAGGTCATAAACAAATCAGTGTTAACAACATTAACTCCATGACGATGTTTGGGCATGGGAGCAGTTATAACATTCGACTTTTCTGGAGTGTCGAACTCTATCTCCTTGGCTTCAAGCAAGTCTTGTACTTTGTTTCTCAGAGCCCATCAATCATTTGTATCGTGGCCAGGACTCTCAGAGTGATAGGCATATCGTGCGTTGGGATTGTATCTAGGAGATGTAGTGTTTGGATTCTTGGGAGCCTCTCTCAAGGTCGACAAGTTAGATTTTAGTAAATGAGGTAGAACTTCAGCCAAAGTCATGCTGATGCGGATAAACTTCCATTGTGGTCTTTCCACCCTTTGTTGATTGTTGCATTGTGGAGCAACTGCGGGTCTTGGTATTACTACAGCATTTACCATTTGATGGTGTTCATATCTACTTTGGCCCCTCGGGCTATAGACCGCACTGGCTTCCTTCTTACCAGCGAAAGGCTTCTTTGTTGAACTCGAGGAGGTATCCTTCTGTATTTTACCACTATGAATTCCAGCTTCTACTCTTTCTCCAGTTAAAATCAGCTCGGTGAAACCAGATGACGAGCTGCCGGTTGAGTGATTGAAGAACGGACCAGACATCGTCCCCATAAACATATCAACCAACTCCCTGTCAGACAAAGGGGGTTGAACTCTCCCAGCCAAGTCTCTCCATTTTTTAGCATAATCTTTAAAACCTTCTCCTGATCCCATGGACATAATCTAAAGTTGAGTACGAGTGAGAGCAAGGTCGGCATTATACTAATACTTCTTGTAGAAAGCAGTAGCAAGATCTTCCCAATTTCAGACACTGGCTCCCTCCAACTGGTAGAACCATTCAAGCTGAGTCCTTGACAGACTATCTTGAAAGAAGTGTACCCATAAATTTATATCAGCGGTGTGGGGTTGAATTTTCCTGACATACGAGCGGAGATGGAGTTTTGGACAGGACACTCCATCATACTTGGCAAAAACCGGAGCTTTGAACTTATGAGGGATGACCACTCCCGATACCAGTCCCAATTCTTCGAAATCTAAACCAGGTATTTTCTGAACTTCCATAGCACTCAGACGGTCTTCTAGCTGCTTGTACCTATCCTCAGCAGGAGGATATTGCTCATCGTTGTAATCACTATCATCATCAGAAACTGCAGAACTAGGGTCCTTTTCCCCTTCTAGGTTATCCCCTTCCTTGGATGAAGAGGTCAAATCAGTCTGATGCTTCAACCTTTCTCCGAACCTTCTGCCCATATTCAGAATATCAGTCTTCTTCTTCTTCTTCTTATTCTTCTCTTTCAGAATGAGGGCTTTCAGATCCTCATGCCCCTTTGCCAGACTGATGAACATCTGTTGGAACTGGGCGTTATGTGCCTAAAGATCTTTGATGGCTTGATCGGAAGACATTTCTGCTGAAATAAACAGCGAAGAAGATGCAAAACCTGTAGTGGTACCTGTAATGATGTGCATGATAATGGGATGCGCATGTAATGATTTCAAAGACTTTGGGAGATTTAAATTTGCAAACCAAAATAAACAAAACTTTATTAGCTTAAATTTGAAAGGTTCAACATGCCTTTAAGGCGTTACAAAGAAGTAAATAAAACAAATCTAAAACTAGAAAAGAAAAATCAAAAGTCCCATGGACGCTTCCTTTTTGTGATGATATAATCATTGAGCACTCTTTCTTTCTCGAGCTTCCTGGTGAGCTTTAAAACCTTCCTCTCTTGATCATGGAACTGTTCCCTGTAAGTATCACGCTCATTCTTCAGCTGAATCTAAGACCTCTGTAACTCCCCAAGATCAGTGGGCATGTAAGGATAGAGAACCGTGTAAGGAATGTCGTCTTCAGTAGTGGGCTCCACAATCACTGGTAATACGGCCACGTAAGGCATCATAAGCTTCTGGGCACGAGCTCGGACCCATTGGAGGTAAGGCTGCATAGGAAGGGAAGTCTTCGGTCCCAACTCTTTAGGGCCAGATCTGTTTACCATGCCCCAAGCTCGTATGAACCTCCGACGATGCTCCTTAACATCATCCTTATAGTCGAATACAACGTCCTCGAGAAGTAACTTATGGGGACCATCCCTTCGAGCACGACCAAATTATCACAAAGCTAGACAAGGATTATAAGTTATACCCCCTCTGATACCAAGTAATGGGACATTAGGGTACCCCCCACAACGATCAATAACAACAGTGTCTTCCATAGCTCGGGAACACCAAAGAATATATGTATGAGCGAGTGACATTATTCTGTCTGACCAACCCAAACCTTCTTCGTTCTTCAGTATAGACCTAGGGAGGTGAGAAATAAACCACCTCGACAGCAACGACATGCAGCACATAAGAGTCCCTCTTCTCTTCATGGTACGAGTATGGAGAGCATGCAAGATATCTCCAAGCAAGGTAGGCACAGGGTTGCGATAAAGGAAAATCTTGATAGCATTCACATATACGAAAGAGTCCGGATTAGGGAAGAGAACTAAACCATAGATAAGAAGAGCCAAGACATCCTCAAAAGCCTGGAACTCTATATCATCCCAAAATAGTTGATCCTGGTCTATCAGAAATTTGGCTAGAAAACCCTCGACTCCGCTTCGAGTTTCCCAATTGGATACCACGTCGGCCCATTTCAAATGCAAATTTGAGGCAATGACTTATGGCTTAGGAACTTCTTCCATACCTGTGAAGGGTACATGTTCAAGAATGGATATGCCCAATAGATGAGAGAATTCTTCTAAGGTGGGTACCAACTGATAATCTGGAAAGGTGAAGCAGTGATGCTCGGGATCGAAGAACTGAAAAAGTACGCTCATAATTTGTTCATCCAGGTTTAAAGTAACCAGACTGAGAAGTTGACCGTGTCTCTTAGTGAACATAGAAGTTTCAGAAACTCTTGATACTAGCTCTTTGAGTTGGGATGGTATCTCCACAAAGCTGATCCAGATAGTATTTCTATGCACGGAAGCCATGATCTGCAAAACAGGATAAAGATAAATTCCCTTGGTCTTTGAAATGGTTAGTGTAATGAAGCATGAATTCCATGTTATGATGCATGATGTCATGATAAACCACAGGTATAGCAAACACAAGTATTGCAAACACAGTCAAATAACACAAAGCCCTTAGGTTTAAGGCTTGCATGAGGTCAAAGGTAATACCCTCTTGAAGTTAAGTTGGTTCAACCTATCCTAGAAAAGTAACCGAGTTCTAGAGGATCTCAATATCACTTACCATCCTCCACCGGTCATGGTTTCAGCTCACGCAATCTTTTCTTGTGGCCGAAATATTCCGAAAGTCAGGTCTCAATGAGTATAGCATCGAGTATCAACCAGTTCTCAGCTCTACACCGAGGTCGGCTATCTCGCTACTTTCTAATGGCCAAGTTGGGAGATTAAAGGTTCTAAGGTCAGTTGATGCATCATGACACCACGCAACGGCCCTGTATTCTCCTCATTTCACCACAAGGGATACCGATACCAACCAAAGTGCCACATCAACGTAGCTACTGCTTCAACCATATCGGTCTATGCCATACAGTTCCCTCATAGACTATTGCTACTTACCTAAAAGGTATTCCCCAGATCCGGGTGTAGGATCTATAGTAACCCCAAACAAAACCCTCAAAAATAAATCAAACAAAGCAATCAAGAAAAGCCATTTAAATGACCTAGATCCTAAGGTATACCCCACTTAGCACTCCCCAGCAGAGTCGCTAGTTCTGTGATATGGTGGCAGAATCGACTGTTTAATACTGGTTTGCATTTTTTGTTTTTTGTTTGAAAAATGTCGCAGTAAGCAAGAGTCGCCACCGACTTTTATTTCATCCAACCGGAAAGGAAAAAAGTACAGAAAAAAAAATCCTTTTTTGAGATTTTGAGTACCGGGGGGAGATTATAGAAAGGGAAGGTGTTAGCACCCTTTCTATCCATGGTTTTCCATGGGCTCTTAGGTACTTGCTCATTTTTAAATTTCTTGTGTGTGTGCTTTGTTTTTGAAAATTTTGACTTCGTGATAACTCTTGTATCAGTCCTCAAAGGTGTGACGAAGTTGTTTTGAAAATTTGTTTAAAAAGTGTAAGTGTGAAAAGTTTTGATTTGAGCAAGTACCTACTCGAAAAAAGATCATTTCTATTATTGTTTCCTTTAGACAGTGCTATCCTACTATTGAGAAATAGGTAGCACCGTCGTTGGATTTGTAAGGGTCAATTCGAAAGGGACGTACGATCACTAAAGCAATATTAGGACACCTTAGTAATAACCCTAGAGTCTTAAGATCATATTCGAGGAAACATTTCCGAGGCAACATTCGAATGGGACAATTTGATCGTTTAGATTGGAGGGTTACCACTAAGACACCCTATGCTTAATGATCGTTTACCGAAGGCAACCAAAGTGAGAGTATACCCTAAGAGTGATATGTGCGAGTGATTTGTTTCTAGTTATTTATCTTTGCACATTAGGGTTTTCTAACTGTAGTAATTTTATCATGCATTCTTGCCATACAATCCTATTAGCATACATCTAGACAGTTAAGTATTTCCGGGAATTAAAAATGCGAGAAAATAAACCTAGCTATTACAAGGCTTCGGGGAGGGGGATTAATTACATAGCCAAAAAAATCGGGGATTTAAACAGTAAATAAAAACCCTAAATTAACTATTACAAACCATAAACATTTACAAAAATATTGGCAAAATAATTAACAAGCGCGCGACGAATTAAATAAGAGACGATTAGGGTTTTGACCCTTGACTAAACCTAATTGTAATTGATTAAAGAAAAATGTTTATTTTGTCATTTTTGTTATTTAAGAAAATAATTAATAATTAAATTAAAATAAAATCCTAAGTTCTAATTAATTTTAATTAAGAAAAATAATTAAATTAATCTATTTTTGTATTTTTATTTTATTTGAGAAAGGAAGAAAAATTAAATCAAGAGTTTAAACCTAATTTGCTAATTAGTTTTAATTAAAAACAAGTTAAAATTTCCCTAAATTAAATTAAACTAAATTAAATTAAATTTGATAAAAAAACCTAATTCTAATTTTTTGTGAATTCTTGATTTTATGAAAAAATGGTCAATGGTGTTAATTAAAATAATTAAAGGAAATATTAAAAGAATTAAAAAAAAGAAGAAATAAAAAAATGTAGAGATGGGCCTGATTGTTAGCAAAAAAGGGGGTGCAGATCTGATTTTTGTGGCCCAAAAACTCCAAGCCTGTTTGACTATGCTTGCTCTGGTGTGGGTGTTGACTTGAGGATTATGGTGGTCCTCTCATGGTTGGCACGTTGAATCTGATTAGCTAGGCATCCAGTGGCCAGGCATTGAGGGTGTATGGAAGGCGTATGATGTTGTATTGCATGGGATTCACCTGAAACAATCAAGAAAATAATAAAATGCACACGCCTGGGATCGAATCCAGGACGTGTGCATCAAAGGACTTCCCCCCAACCATCTGGGCTAGCGTGATTAGTTTTAATTATAACAATAACAAAACATAATATTCAAAATAAGCTAGTGGGGTCAGCCAAACGCGCGAAATTTCAAACGGGCCAGTCCCATACTGCCACGCCTTCGTCTCCTTCCTTGAACCGTCGTTTTAGCAAACAAGACTTTTACCTACAGACGTTTGTTGTAGGTATAACCTTGTTCATCTCCAAAATTGCATATGATCAAGATAAATGACAAGTACTGGTACCAATCAACTCGTCTCATCCTCATGAGCATCATGGTACCAGAATCAAAGCCCAATTTTGCCTGCATTGAAAAGCCCTAAACAAGAACATGAAACCCTAACCATGGAAATATCACGTACAAGCATCAAAAATGAAATTAAATGGCATGGTTAGCTTGTAAACATGATGATAATTACAACTATGACAATTAAAAGTGCTAAAGATGCATGAATCGTGCTAATTAAATTACAAAAATATGTCAAACCGTGGGGATCGTAGCGCGTGTTTCTGGGCGTGTTGAAGCTTGCAAAGGATGTTGTTAGCTTCCTGAGATGTCTAGCAAACGATTGGGATCCCTAGCACACCTTGAATTGGCCTATCGAATGAAAACCAACTCCCACTTTTCTTTGGATTTTTCAGTTTTGTTCCAAGCTTCTCACGACCTCTAACCCCCTTCTTTTGATCTGCAAAGCTTTATTATATAACCTAGAATGAATTAGGTTAACAAACTTGGCATGAATCTTTGCATTTATCCAAGATTTGATTTAATTTTCAATTTGTATGATATCTTTCTATTTTCATTCCAATCATTCCTTTCTTGTACCAATTGCCATTGATTCGAATTGATCATGCAAGCTCAGCATATCTTGATTGCCAATCTGTAAAAAAACAAATCAAATCACATCTTTGATAATTTTCATCATTTATTTGATTTAATTCAATTTTTAATTAATTAAAAATAAAAATAAATTGAAAAATGAAGCAAATAATATGTGGATGAGTATTTGAGTCGTGGACCACATTATAATTGAAGGGCAAGCATAAAATGTTGGGCCCATTTAGCAAAAAATGCAAATTTGAGCACATTTGACTTTTGGCAATTTTGCAAAAATGGTCAACTTGGCCAATGCATAAATCTCTCAATTTTGACCCTAGAGAGGTGTTCTTGGACTTTTTAGAAAGCTTATGGTGTCTTCTAAGCAACCCTTTTTGTATCCTCTCAATTGAGTCTTCCATGTTCGTGTATGCAGCTTTGACCCAAAAGGTGTTTTTATTGACTTTTCAAAAGGACCTATAATGTCAAAATTCATATCTTTTTGTGAGTGCATATTCTGAACTTGGGAGATGAATATGAATTGTCGGGAATTGCATCCTATTTAAAATGAGCTTTGGATGGGTCATTTCTGATAAAGTATGAGAAAGTTATGCTTGGTCAAAGTTGAGTTTACTTTTCTTACAAAACCCTAATTTAGCAACTTTTGGGTTTTGATGAATTGTGAGCAATCCTGGAGGAATCATGATCAACCCTTGATCAAATGATGAATAATACTTCAAAATGAGGAAGTTGACCAAAAATCTTGAAGTTTGACTGTATGTGGGCCACAGATGACTTTTGACCTAGCATAGTTGATTTTCAGGCATTTGAGCAATTGACTGAGCAAACTTCTTCTGCAGGGCTTGAAACTTGACATGGATGATATTTAGAACATATTAGGACAATGGTTATAATTTGATTCCTTTGTGGTTCACACATCTTGATGAAGATGGAAACCCTAATTTGAGGTGTGTTGCCCTAGGATAGAGTTTGCCTGGTCAACTCTTCAACTTCCTTGAGCAATTTGGGGATCTCACTTGCCATTTGTTGAGAAATATGGGAGGGAAAATTTTGGGGTACAACAAATCCTGGACCCGACCAGATAATAGCACCACTTTCCAAAAACCATGAAGCCTGGATCCGACCAGATAGTAGTTACCACTTCAAGTTACTGCGAAGCCTGGATCTGACCAGATAACAGTTAGCCTATGTATCCCCAGTAAGTTGTTGTGAAGCCTGGATCCGACCAGATAACTATTCAATTGCAAGAAATTTTCTACAAAGCCTGGAATCCGACCAAATAACAGTTAATTCGTCTCTTCCCCCAGTAAGTTACCGTGAAGCCTGGACCCGACCAGATAGCAGTTGACTACTTCATACTCAACAACTGTGAGGCCTGGATCCGACCAGATAACAGTTGACATTCAAGAGATATTCCCCTGCGAAAGCATCCTTTCAACAATGTTTGAACATATGCATATTCTTCATCCCCAACGGCAATCAGGGATTCAACCTCCCAGAATTTTCATAGCAGCAGTCAGGGATTTATTTTCCCGGATAGAAACATACATCTCACATTCATACATCAGAGCATGTACACACCCTATGCATTTAGCATAATACCACATATGGTGAACATCATGCATACATCTATATTTTACTAACTCTTTTTCTCACAGGTAAAACATTGAGTTTTAATATAAATCAACAAGAGATTTGTTCTAATATTTCTTCTAATGTTTATCAAACTTTCCTCCAAGTGGCATTTATAAGCCCATTCACCATCCATCTTCGAGTGCAAATTTCTGGGCACTCTAGTATTCAATCATCTTTCACCTTCAAGTCACGAATGGCGGATTCACCAATCTAACTCTTCAGGTTTAAGAAGATTGAACAGGGGCAGTTGTTGTACCCTAAAATTTTCCCTCTCATTTCTCAAGGATTCTCTCACAAGATCTTCTATGACGTCAATTTTGCAACACTCATACATCAATTTAGGCTTGGAATTAGCACAAGGGCAAAATGGTCAATTGCATATTAGAAAGTCAAACTTTGACTTTTTGGTCAAAATTACATTCCAAAGATCAAATTCCATCAAGACATGCAAGAATATCAAGCTTGATCATCAAGAAAGTCAAGAAAGTCAAAAGTCAACTTGAAAAGTCAAAATTTCCAAGAGAAATTTTCTAAGTGTTTTTATACATGATAATTTCATCACTTCATGCCATTCTTTCATCATGATGCAAGATGATTCAAAAGAAACTTTCAACATGAAAGTTGTAGATCTCCATGATATCTACAACATTTCTTTATACAACTTCTCCTAAATATGATGGATTCTAAAGTTACAAATTCATGAAGTCATGACATTTTCATTTAACACTTAGAGAAATTTTCAACAGATTTTGGTCAGGATTTTACCCCAACTTCTTGGATTTTTTTTTCACATAGTTCCAAGATGATTTTGTCAAAATGGCCAACATGAAAGTTATAGAGGATGTTTCAATCTTTCTAAAACATCCAAGAGCATAAATTTATCATACTTGAGCTAGGAGATTCAAGGGCTTGAAGTTCGCCATCCATCTTTGAATCACAAGTCATTCTAAGTGAAGAACACATAACAAAATTCTCATGATTTGCTGCATAATCTTATGTTGCAGGCTTCTTTGCTTGCAAATCTCATCATAATTTAATGCTTACACCCACTCTTGAGTTATTACCCAAGTGTTTAAACCATTGTCCAAAAGATCTTTCCACTTATGGCATAAAGGCACCATTGCTATTCTTGAAAAGCAAGCTTTTTGTACAAAGTTTGTCTTGAGCCCATACCTTGCTGGTTTCTGATTATACTTCACCCTAAATCATGGGAAGTATCTCCTCAATACCATCAACTTTGGTACTTCATCTTGGGATTGTGGAGTACTTGACTTAGTTTGATCTTTGTAATCCAACCAAACCATAACATGTTGTCTTATAAACCTAATCAGATCATATGCACAAACCCCTTGCCTATAAATAGAAGAAGCATTTGCAAGAAAAAAAGGTTATAAAAGAGGTTGGAAAAAGTTTAGAAAAATAGAGAGAAAAGCTAGAAGTCTTGTTGTAAACTAGCCATCAAAAGCCATAACAGTCCACAAAACTTCCACTCTTGAGTTTTAAAGTCCAACCTTTGAACCTCTCATGCCTTGCAAATTCTGTCCAACCATCTAAACACTCCACATACATCATATAGAAGTTGTTCAAACATAAGAAAAACTTTTGTAACATCACTATCATCACTTCCCAAGCTCAACAACAGCCCATACAGCAGCTCAAACTCAAAGCACAAATTTCAATTTCAAGGTAAGTTTTCTTGATTTTGAACTCTTCATACAAGCATCATTAATGGTTTATTTGTGAAGATAAAATGTAGTAAACATTGTCCTTAAAGCTAACCTTTTGTTTATCTTCCATTGTTTTCATTATGTGTTGAGAACTAACCCATGTATGCAGCAAAACAATGTTGAAGTAGAAAAATCATAATATGAGTCGACACATAGCCTTATGAGTCGATACATACTGCTTTACAGGCCCAAAATATAAGGGAAAATAATGTATGAGTCGACATATATCCTTATGATTCGATACATACTGCTTTGTAGGCACAAAACAGAAGAAAAAAACAATGTATGAGTCGACACAAAGCACGTATGAGTCGACACATGCAATGTATGAGTCGACACATTCCATTATGTATCGACTCATACTGAGATAATTTGGAAATACAGGGGCAAGGAAAGTTATGTGTCGATGCATGTGAGCTTGTTCGACACATAATAGTTCAAGATGAATTTTTCCTTCTTTTTACACTATTTTTACGTTTCCTTCATGGTTATTCAATATGGTTGTAATATTTAAGTTCCTACTTCATCCTCATTTGTAAATTGTACCTTCATCCCCTAAACGATGTAATAGCGTATAACTTTATTTTTCGCAATTTAACGCTTTCAAATACAAAGTAACTAGGGTGTGTATGGCAAGATAAAATCAATAAGTAAATAACCCTAATCAAATATTAAATGCATGCAAATCAAACACACTATTCACAAATACACCCTTAAGGTTAACTCCACTTGTTGCCTAAAAAATGGTCATGTTATGCATGTGGGGTGTCTTAGCAAAAACAATCGAAATACAAGATCATAGTCCCTCGATGACGCTATAAATGTTGCCTTTCAAAATGATCTTAGTCCCTCAAAAAGAAACGCTAAGATACCTTGCAACATTGCTAATCATGGCTATATGATGACCCACATCCGTCCCGCATACATCCAAAGATAGGGTTGCTTAACAAATCAATGGTAAGATAACAATGTCAAAGGAAAAGAAAATGAACAAGAAAGACATTTGAGTAGGTAGATTTATCCTAATTACTTGCTCCATTTCAAAATAAACATCCTTGCTATTTTCAAAAATAATCACCTACACTTTCAAAAACACCTATCAAACTTGAAAACATTTTCAAAAGCTTAACACTTTGTATACGTTCTTACGATCAAGAACTATTACAAAGTTTTCCTAAACGATGGCGCCTTTCCAAAATACTTTCAAAAACCACACAAAGCATAATTTCAAACAAAAGCAAGTCATCTAGCGAGTAACTAAGATCCCATGGAAAATTATGGATGAAAAGGGTGCTAATACCTTCTCTTTTCATAATCTGCCCCCCGAACTCAAGAAACAATCTCAAAGGTCTTTCCTGTGCTTTTTCACCTTTCCTTTTGGATAAAAGAAAAGTCGGTGGTGACTCTTGCTAACTGCAACATTTGCGATCAAACGCAAAACACCCAAGTCAGTTCTCCCACCGTATCACAATTGCCTACATGTTTTCCATGACCTAGAAACCACACCTTGTCTTTTATCTCATCTAGCTCTGTCAATAGATCTATGTATGAACATATGCCCCACAAGCATATGATTTTTATCTGATGTCTTATGGTCAGTCAACATAGAAATGGATCTATTCTCCAGGCTAATCCCCCAAGATCGGATGATGATACCTCAGCATGCGTGTTACCCACGCCCTAATTTCTCAAAAGTTCCCTAGTCTTCTAGGCGCAATCATTGTTGAGACTAAATTTGAATTTTTATACACGCTTCCTCTTCTTTGAGCGTTTCATTTCCCATAACTTATTTTATAAAAACCTTTCCTTTTCCGTTTCTAAAAGACTCTCCTACTTTTCTTTGCAGGCGTTCTCGTCTGTTTCTTCCAAAATCTTTCAATCGACCACTGTTATTAGGTATTTCTTCTCTCCCTTTTACCTATTTTTCTGCATATTTTATTTCTTTAGGGATGGTTATCATCAGAGAGTGTGATGATTTTGGAAATAAAAGACGCACCAGCGATGAGGAGCGGAGAGTCATATGGGAGGAGTGCATGCAAGAGATGAGAGCAGCTTTAGGTGTAGATGAGTATGCACGGGTCATGAATAAAGTTTATAGTGAAGTTTTTACTTCTGAAAGTGATTCTGACCCCGATTCTTTAGGTTCCATGGAGGTCCTGATGGAAATTTCCATCTCTTTTAGTGAGGAGGTGATGGGTTATGATCAAAGCTCCATGAATGAGGTGGAGATAGAGAAGCTTCGCTCTCTGCAAAAGGTGTCTTCGACTGGGAATGAGGATGATGTGGTTCTGGAGACATGTATCCCTGGAAAACGAGTTTATATGTCATGACTAAAGGGAGTACAAGATGAGTGGTTTTATTTCTATGTCGGGGTGTTGGAAGATATGTTTATCTGTATTCCTTTTACTGATTTCTAAGTGGATGTGATGAGGACAGTGAATGTAGCCCCTTCTCAACTTCTCCCTAACAGTTGGGGCTTTATCAAGGATTTTGAAATAATTTGTGACGTGCTGGATGTGACTCCTACCATTGGTTCATTTTTTTTCTTCTTATTTTGAAGTCAAGAATGTAGATTCTGGGAGCTGGGTTGCCATCAGTGGTGTTCCTCATAGAAGCTTCCTTCAAGATTACACCATACATTATAAGGGTTTTAAGGACCGGTTCCTACGTATTGGTTGTAGCCCGAGGTGTCCCCAGGTCCTCAATGCCGCTGACGGATATCCCAAATTTCCATTATATTAGACTGGAAACCCTATACCCATATTTGGGTTTAGCTATGATAAGCTGAGTGATATTGAGGTTCAATCTTTGCAATTGCTAGATTATTTCCATTTGTTCAAGGTCAAGGACCTGTTACCTTTGTATGTTGAAGAAGTTCCAGATTTCTTAGGTAAGATTATTTTTAATTGGTTGCTGATCACATATCTTTTCCTTCTTTTCTCATTCGTTCTTTTAATGTCTTTTTGCAGATAAGATGACTGATCTTTCTGTTAGGGAGAAAAAGAAACAGATGGACACACTTCGTTCTTCTCGGCAAGGAACTGGGGGCCTTTCGGAGGCTAAGTCTGATCTTTCCAGTTTGGAGCTCAGGGCATCGAAGAATAAAAAAGAGACAGTCTCGAGGACGGGCATTGTGATCAGTGAGCCCCAGTCATTGGCCAAAGTCGTCCCGACCATTGAGGACACTATTGAGCAACCCTAGAAAAAGCTGAAGACGATGATGGAGGATGAGGTTTATAGGGCAGATCAAGAGATCTCATTATTGATGCAGGAGCCTAGAGACAACTCCACCCTTCCTTCAAGTGAGAATAAATTTTGGTCTAATAGTTTCGATGGGATGAAGTTCCTTTATGACCATCTCAATGCCACTGAGGATGTTAACAAGGTGAAGAGTATCAGGCGCCAGAAGATTACTCAGCATTTGAGCTCTTACCTGATTCATTGTGTTGTGCTGGCCCGGGGACTATTTGAATCTGGGGATGACTTGGAGGATCGGTGTTCCAATCTACAAAAGGATAACGACTGGTTTACAGGCAGTGAGAAGTCTTATGCTAATAAAGTTTCTGCTTTGGAAAAGAGTATAGCTGCTGAAGTTTCAAAGACTAAGACCCTCACCAAAAGTTGTGAGGATCTTCAGGCTTCTAAATCCAAGCTCTCCAAGGAGTTAGACATGGCGAAGAAGTCTTGTGTTAACCTGCAATAATCCTTGGAGAGGTCTCGTATGGATGCGCTTAATGTCGGGGATGTGGCTTTTGACCGAGTGAAAGATCAGATGATGTGTCTTTATCCAACCATGGATATTTCTTCAGTGAATTTCTTCAAGAGTGTCGTGGATGGCAAGGTGGTGGATGTGGAGGATGTTGATGGATCCCCGGTCACTGATGGTCCAGATGGGAATGACGATTCTCCGGCCGAAGTGACTAAGTGATCTTAGGCTCCATTTTATTTGTTTTGAACAATTTGTTAGTCACCCTTTTTAAGTAGGTACATTTGTAATGTCCTTAAATATTTTACCTGTCCAGACAATTGCCCTATGGGCTTTAAATTTCCAAGTCGTTGGTTTCATTTTTGATTTATTTTTATGTTGTTTCCGCCTTGCGTGTTTGTAGGAGGATTATGGATGTATGGTAGGCCCCTATTCATGTGGTTCTGACAAGAACCATAGTGATCAGTTCAGAAGAGAGACCTTAGTTCTCCCTGACGTCGTTAATCCATTTTGTATGAGGCTGTAGTAGCTCCGAAATGTCTTTCAGATTTGCTAGATGTTAGCCCCTGTTCAAATGTGAATCGGGTAGTATGAGGTTCCTCATTGATTCGAGATTTCCCTCAGGAATATCCAGACGGAATCCAATGAAGGTTCTTCATTGATGGGGGTTACACCTGAGATTTTCCCATAGGGAACCAAGGTGTAGAGCCCGAAAATATTTTTCTGCATAGGAGTACCACGAGGGGAGTGACCATTAGGCAGGGAATTTCAACCCGAAAGGTTACCCTCGGGTGGTTTAAGATCAGAACCGAGGTGTAGATCCATAAAGAATGCCCTCGGGCTGACCCAAACATAACCCAATTAAGGTTTTGTTGATGGGGGTTATACCTGAGATGGTCCCGGAGGGAACCGAGGTGTAGAGCCCGAAAATATTTTTCTGCGCAGGAGTACCACAAGGGCAGTGACCACTAGGCATGGAATTTCAACCCGGAAGGTTACCCTCGAGTGGTTCACGATCAGAACCAACGTGTAGAGCCTTAGAGAATGCCCTTAGGCAGACCCGACAAAATCAAATTAAAGTTCTTCGTCGATGGGGGTTACACCTGAGATGGTCCCAGAGGGAACCTAGGTGTAGAGCCTTGTAGGTGATCTTCAGTTGATGATCTATTTGTTCTTTTATGGGTTGCCTCATTAAAAACCATGGCCCTTTCCAGGGAAAAGAGTGCACCCATTTTATTCATTACATAAGCTTACATTTTTAGCTGAAATAAATCCTAAGACTAGATATATTCCAGGTCCTAGGAATTTCTACGCCCTCTAGTGTCTCTAACTTGTAAGCCCTGTTGTTGAGTTTCTCTATTACTCGAGAAGGTCCTTACCAATTTGGTGAGAGTTTTCCCCTCTTCGTCGGATCAGTGATCCTCTTTAGAACTATATCCCTTTAAAAAATCCCTTTTGCTTGACTTTCATGTTGAATCATCGGGCTATCCTCTGTTTGTCCGCTACTTCTCAGATATGCGCAGTGTCTCTGATTTCATCAAGCAGATCAGATTCATTGTCCAGATGTTCCTTGTTGGTGTTTTCTTCAAAGCTCATTCTCCTCCATGTTGGGGTGTTGATTTTTAACAGGATCATGGCGTCGGCCCCATATACCATCCTGAATGATGTTTCGTTGGTTGTGGAGTGGTAGGACCATAAGATCTCATGGAGGTAATTGGCCCACAGCCCCTTTGCTTCGTCTAACTTTTTCTTCATTTCGATTAGGATCACTTTGTTAGTTAATTATGCCTGTCTATTCGCTTGAGGGTGCTCTACTGAGATGAAGTGATTGATGATGTCGAGCTCCTTGCAAAACTCTATTATTGATGTGCTGGCGAATTGGGTGCCATTGTCGGAGACGATGATCCATGGTACACCGAACCTGCAAATGATGTTTCTTCATTAAAACCTTCTTACCCTTTCGGTTGTGATTCGTGTTAGGGCCTCTGCTTCTATCCATTTGGTGAAATAATCCACGGCTACGATTAAGAATTTGAGTTGTCTTCGGAATACCAGAAAAGGTCCCAGTATATCCGCTCCCTTTTGCACTCTACACTAGGAGATAACTGGTCAAGCCTCAAACGCCTAATTCCTCTGGGCATCAAGAGAGGCTTTTTGAAAAAAATTGATTTCAATGATGATAAAAGAATGATGCTTCAATAATTGGCTCATCTAGACCCCAATAACTCCAACTTGGGCAAAACCCTAATTTTGACCGATGAATCCAAAGGATGTGATTTTCCTTATAAACAACACAATACTCAATCTTCTAATGATCCAATGAGGTGGATAAGATATCTTGAGACACGTGATACCTTTGGGCTTGAAAGATCCAGAGGTTTAGATAATAAGGCCCTCCTTGAGCAACTTTCCAATACAATCAATCTTCCAAAGCTTGAGGGAGACTTGATAACCAAAATACTTTGATCCTTGCACAATGTATGAATGCAATGCAATATGATGTTTATGATGAAACATAAGTCTAAATCAAGAGGGAAAATTTTGGGGTGCAACAACTGCCTCTATTCAATTATCTTTAACTGGATAAGCGAGAAAAGTGACAACTTTCGAGTGTTCAGAGTTGAAGATGATTGAATACAAAAGAACCCTAAAATTTACACTCTTGAAGAAACAATAGAACCCCCCAAAGACAAAGAAAGCCAGCAGACACGGGACTAAGAAGATACCAAACGAGATTGGATTTAGAAAACAAGGTGTTTAATGAACATTGGACCTCCCAAGACACGCATCAGAATGAAGTTGTGACGTAGATTTTAATAAAACAGAGCTAATACTTAGAAGAGTAGACGAAACTAAACTTCAGAATAAATGTGCCAGGGAAAACTGGGCTTCAAAATATGATGAGATAAGACTCAAACCATAGAGAATAGGCAAAACTAAACTCTGGAAAAGAAAAAGTAAGCGGGGCAGAGTGGCTAGAGTGCTTGATTCTAGGAGAACCAGCAAATCTCAACCTAAGATAGACAGTTTGAAGGAACTGAAAGAATCCCAAGAGTGAGGAACAAAACTAGATGAAACTCGACCCAAAAACTAGTTATGCAAAACTAAACTAGATGAGTACCAGGACGAAACTGGATTTCACGCACGGGTGACGAGGCGAAACTTGACCCATAACAAGAGTGGTGAGAGTGCATATTTCTCAGAGCACCTGCTGGTCTCAGATCAATGGATAAACAATGTTGAAAACTGATAGAAAAATCCAAGGATCAAAAGAGACTGATTTCAACCAGGGACGCAGCATGAACACTGCACTCGGTAAACGAACACCGTCAAAGGGTCCAAGGTATGAAAACAAAAACGATATGAAACTCGACTCATTAACTAGTTAGGCGGAACTAAACTAGATGAGTACCAATATGAAACTGGATTTTATGCAAAGGCGACGAGATCAAAACTCGACCCAAAGCAAAGTGAGGAGAGCGCATGTTTCTCAGAGCACCTGCTGGTCTCAGATCAATGGATAAATAGTGACGAAAACTGATAGAAGAATCCAAGGATCAAAAGAGACTGATTTCAACCAGGGACGCAGCACGAACACTGCACTCGGTAAATTAACACTGTCAAAGGGTCCAAGGTAAGAAAACAAAAACGAGGCGAAACTCGATTCAATAACTAGTTAGGTAAAACTAAACTAGATGAGTACCAGGACGAAACTAGATTTCATGCGCGTGTGAGGAGACGAAACTCAGAGCTCGACCCAAAGCGAGGTGATTAGGGCGTAAAACTAAAAACCTGCTGAAAGTGAATACCATGGCGAAACCGGTATTCAAAAGGTATATTAATAGACATTTAAATGAACCGACGAAGGTAGTGAAGACCCGAGAAGACTGTGCCAGGGTAAAACTGAACTACAATCAAGAGTGGGCACTCAATCAATTAAATGATTAACATCAAGAAGATATTTGTATGGGGTGAAACTAAGATAATGAGGAAGAAGACCTCGCTGGGGATACAACCTGAAGTTATGGAAAAAACATTGGGGATAATAGAAACAATAATGGCTTATGTTATTATACATGTTTGAAATTTTTTTATAGCGTAATGCTCCATATAATGGAAATGCTACGCGTTTTGGGTAGATGCAATGTAATGATGCATGTTTAAATGTTTCACTGGGGAATGGCCAAACGAGAAGCCAATAACAAACAAATTGTAAAATCTGTCAGAGAAGAAAAAATATGGGGAATTGCTGGAGGGAAACCCTTGAAGAGCTGAAACTCTGTCGGGAGTAATAAATGAGTAACCAGTAGAAACAGGCTACAAATACTGAGAGGAGCTGAAAAAATAAATTGCAAACTCTGCTGGAGAAGACCGGGTCGAAACTGATCAACTGCAAGAAGTAATGCCAAATGAAGATTGGGTGTTGTGTGAGAAGATCAGGGCGAGACTGTAGCTTCTGGAGGAGAATGCCAAATAGAAATCGGCTGGTGTTGGAGAAGATTAGGGTAAGACTGTAATCTCTGGAAAAGACGGCATGCAGCCGTGTTGAGGATGTTACCAAGATAACGAACCAGATGTGGGAATCAAAACCCTCGCCGGGGAAACTTCCATCGAAAAAATCCTCTACTGCTTGCCTAAGATTAACAAAATCTCAATTAATCGACCAACAACGACTATACTGAGGATAAGGAAAGATCCTTAAAAAAGGATGCCCCAAGTAACAAATTAGCTGGGGAATGAGAGATCAGGACGAGGAATCTCTGATTGGTAACTCCACTAGGGAGTTGAAACCTCTTTATACTGTGAATTCTAATATAAGCAACTCCACTAGGGATATGAGACGTCTTCAAACTTGAAGTCTCAGAACAAGGCCTTTCTCTTGAAAAATATTTTTGGGCAACAAAACTCTGTTGAGGAAACAAAACTCCACTGGGGATACCAAACTCTGTCGGGGAGTATTTTGTTGAAGACTTCAGAACCTTCGGTATGCAACCGTAAAATAGGCCATGAAGATAGTTAAATAGTATTGACTTTACTGGGGATATGTAAATCTTAGCCATCATCAACTCTACTGATGATAATAGATTCTTTTGATAAAGAAATGCCCCAAGTCACAAACCAGATGGGAAAAGAGAACTTCTGGATGCGAACTTCAACGATAATTTAAATCAGAAGATAAACTCCACTGGGAATAGTCTCTATTAAGGAACAAGATAATGCTCATCCAGACTTGGTTGGGGAATGAAGGTATCCAAAAAACCTTATCCGCCTCAAGAATCCCTCACATGACAATGCTAAGGAGAAGCAACCCTGTGGAGAATCCCTTATTCCAACGTTCAATGATTAGAGGTAAGACTCTCACATTGGTGTTGTCAAGCTGCAACTTACAGAGCAAATGACAATTCCTCAAGAGGACTTCATGGGGTTCGTACCATCTTTGACATGATGCCCTAGAGTAACAGAACTTTGAGAGATCAATCCTCAACTTGACTGCCCCAGATTGGCGAAACAAAAAGACCAATAACCACAGGCCGAACCCTGATAAAGCTTGTAAAAATAAATTGCAGATTCCGCTAGAGAAGATCAGATCAAAAACTGTAACATCTACGGGGAAATACAAAATGGATACTTGATGTTGGCAGAGAGAGCATAAATAAGGTATATGGGAAATCAAAATTCACCTGACTTTTGTTTGAAATCTTGTCAATTTCTCACTAAGGATAACTTCATGGGGAGAATACTGCAAAAATAAATTGCAGTGCATAAGAAATCTTGACCTATGTTCCACCTCTTAACCTTCTGGGAAAATATCCAATATCTCCTTCCATAGATAAAGAGAACATTGTTGGGAGCTGGGACCTTCTGATGTAAGTCCTTAATGAAAGCGACTTCGACTGGGGAATCTTAGAAATTCTTAGACAAAATAATTCTAACCAGACCAAACCAGGGATACTACCATTGTGGAGTACCAATCTTCACCTAGGGAAAATGAGGGTATCTTTGAACCCTAAGCTTGAGGTTCTGAGCTCGCCTGAGGAAATATTTCAGCCATACTCTATTACTAGGGATAAATAGCCTTTATACTACCAAGGGTATGAAGATCCGTGTTGGGGTAAGTGACCTTACAAAAACAACTCTTGTCAGGAATGAGATATTCTTTGTATGAGAAACTCAACAAAATATGCTACTGCTAGAAATACGAGAATCTTAAGCTCCACGGGGGAATAAGAATGTGCTTCAATCAGAATAAAATCTTGTTATGATGCTCTATCCCGGGGCTAGAAACCACAATAGCGCACTCTTTTAGGGAAGTAACACTTATCAATATCCAGGATTGAGACCTACTGGGAAAAGAGAGAATCTGTGAATAAGTGCTTTTGATGGAACGACTTCATTTGGAGAAATGAGAATTCCTGAATAGGAGATTTCTTGATAAGGCAACTTCACAGGGGAGATGAGGATTTCTGAATAAGAAATTTCTAAAGGCAACTCTGCTGGGGGAAAGGATAAATTTGGCATAAGAGATCTTAGACAAAGGTCTTCACTGGAGAGATGAAATAAACCTCGACACAAATCAGCTGGAGGGATGAAAACTCCTGAGAATGAGATCTCAATAAGGAATCGCCATTGGGTAATGAGAAATCTTGGACAAGAGATCCTCATGAATAGCCTCCTCTGAGGAAGTGAGATGATGCTCCCATGACTTAGCTACAAACAGAACAGACTTGAACAGTCTTTACTGGGGATAATAAAATATTCTCAACATGACGAACTTCAAACCATGCTTCTGCTATGGAGATTAGAGAATTCTTGAACAAGAAATCTTTATGAAGTGACTTCGCCGGGGAGAGGGAGAAATTTCCGAAGGAAATCTCGACTTCGGCTAGGGATGAGAAAACTTCAATTTAGGGAATAGACATTCTCGTAGTAGAAAGCACCCAGAGTCTTCCAGAAAATCTTAGTCATCTCCTTCTCTTCCATGGGAGGAATCACTTGGGCGGCTAACTCACGCCATCTCTGTGCATATTCTTTGAATGATTCCCTGTCTTTCTGAACCATGGCCCTGAATTGATCACGGTCAGACGCCATGTCCAGGTTGTACTTTTATTATTTGATAAACGCTTCTCCCAAGTCATTGAAAATATGGATGTTGACGCTGTCCAAACTCATATACCACTTCACCGCAACACCAGTCAAACTATCCTAAAAAAAAGTGAATCAGCAGTCGCTAATCATCAGTATGGGTAGACATTCTCCTTACATACATCACTAGATGAGCACGAGGGCAAGTGTTTCCCTTGTATTTCTCGAACTCCGAGACTTTAAACTTCGCAGGCATCTTAACATTCGAGACCAAGCATAATTTATTCACATTCTGCCCAAATAACTTTTTTCCCCTGAGGGCCTTCATCTCTCTCTGCATCTTATCAAACTGCTCTTGGAAATCATCCATTCTGTCATAAAGACCCAAGTCTTCACTTGGTGGAGGGAAAGGACGACACACATCATCGTTAACAAATGGAACCATATTCACCGAGGGTGGTGCAGCAGGAACATGCACCACAGGAGGTGTAGGAGTAACAATAGTCTGAACAACTGGAGTATCTTGAGGACCAAGATTGAAACCTTCAGGAACAAAATTCTCTGGCATTCCCCATGGGTAACCTTGAGGCATACGATTCTGAATAACAGCTGGAGTAGCATACATAGGAACAATTGGAGCTTCAGTAGTAACCCTTGTTGGTTGAGGTTGAACACTCGGTGGCTGATTCTGAGCAGCCACTAGATATTCCATTAGAACAGTAAGATTGGCCGTGCCGGCCTTCAAAGCAGAAACCTCCTCACGCAGCTCGCGATTCTCTTGTTCTAAGTTGTCCATCTTCTTTCTGATATTAGCCCGAGTATTGTAGTGATGATTCAGCTTGCTGAACGAAGTAAAGAAGCTTGGTAAGACACCTGGATATGCATAACAAATGCAAGAAATATGTGCAATATGATGCATGATGTGCAATGCACATGATTTTATTTTTTTATTTAATATTTCAAGGGATTTAAAATTTATAGACATATTGCAAATATCAAAGTAATAACGCTTTTGAAAATACTGAAAATTTTATTATAACAACTTCAAAATGGATTACAAGTTTTAATAATCCCAAGTACAAGATGAAAATAAAATCTAAAACCCTGAAAATCGAAGCTGATGGAGATCACTCTATACGTTGGCACTTCCCTGTGAGCCTAGCAATCTAAGCTTTCAACCTCTGGTTTTCTTTAGCATATCTGGTGGCAACCTCCTTCCAATCACCTGAATCAGGGAGTGAGCAAATAGCATCTGACTGGGGCTTAGGAGAAAATAAATCCCCTTTCCTTTCCATGGTCTCTACAGCCCGACTCTCAAGGATCTCAATCAAGTTGTATTTCTCCTTCAAATCTGCTCTATAGGAAATTTCTAGAGTTTGGCACTTATTATTTCAAGCGTCCTTTTCCTGTTGCATCCTGACCAAAGCAAGTTGCAGCTCTTCTAGATCATCTAATAGGGGAGGAGTGGTCTTCACAAATAAATCAGGCATAGGTGTTTCTCGGGAATACGGCATCTTCAACTGAATAGCTCTCGTTTGGACCCACTGAAGATATGGCTCCAAAGAAACAGCACCCCTAGGTCCTAAGTATTTCCTACTCTTCTTATGAATGTGACACCAGGCCTTCGCAATCTGCTCCCTAGCTTCCCTATGGTCTTCTCCCTCCTTCAAAAAGAAACTACTCAAATGAATACTATTTAGTTTATCCCTCATTGGATAACCAAGCCGTCGTCGCGCAAGAACAGGGTTATAGTTAATTCCTCCATTTGTACCAAGAAGAGGTACATTGGGGAAACTACCACAACTGTCAACAATCTATATATCCTAGTAAGCTCGATGATACCAATCAATATCCGAGTGAGTAAGTGCCATGATCTTAGGAGCCCAATGGGGTTCCTTCTTAACATCCCAAAAAGCATCAGACTGAGGCATATGAGAGATAAACCAGTGGTACAACAGAGGCGTGTAACAGATAATCATCCCTCCCATGGTAAGAATTCCGAAGGTGAATAGAGTAATGGGCATCTCCCAGCAATGTAGGAACTGGGTTTCCAATCATGAAGATCCTGATAGCATTAATGTCAACAAACCTGTCCACATTAGGAAATAAGAACAACCCGTAAGCAAGTAGAGCAAAGATGGCCTCAAAAGCGATTGTACTCTTCATTCTGGAAAAGCATCGAGCTTTCTCCGATAAGAACTGAGCTGGTAATCCTCTAATCCCTCCTTTAGTAGTCATATGGGCTTCAACCTCAAACTTCACCAGAGGGATCAAAGCAGCAATCTCATGTGATTTTGGCCCATCCTCCAAACCAGTAAAAGGAACATGATCGGTAATAGGTAAATCCAACAGATAAGAATACTCCTCCAGTGTAGGCAATAACTGATAGTTGAGAAAAGTAAAGCAATGATACATCGGATTATAGAACTGGACCAAGGTCGAGAGGAAACCCTCATTCATCCTAAGCTTCATGAGAGGAATGATGGACTCATACTTCTTCCGAAAATCCGCATAACACTCAATCTCGGGAACTAGACTGATCAACTCATCTACCTTGGGATCCTTGAAACTGTATTTCCCGGTTTTTCTTTTCCCAGAATCCCTGGTTACCTGAGATATTCATAAATGGTCAACTTTTAAATCCCTTGAAATAAGATTTCTTCAAAAAATGTTTATGAGTGCATGGATGCATGATGCAACAATCACACACAAGATCACACATATAGGGTTCATAGGTTCAACGTTACAAGCATGAGGTCGAAGGTACTACCCATAAGGTATGGTCTAAAAGTTATCACCTGCCGAACAAGGTTCTAGAGGTTCCTAGAGTCTATATCCTTCCTTCAGATATTACCAACTTCTCGATTAGCTCGGTAATTAGTAATATTCTCAAGAAAACTCGTCCGAGCGTAGCATCGCGTGACAACTATTTCCGGATTACTCCGTCATAGCTTCCGCATTACACCTAAAAGGCCAAGATGGGTTAGGTATTTTACAGTCCTCAGCTTCAGCAGGCTCCCAGGTCGAAAGTAATACGTCTTCCCGATTACTCGGTAAACAACACTACAGTCAAAGGGGCCTCCACTGAGTGGGGGATATCATGTCTCGTTTTTTGGGATTACTCCCTCAAAGTTAACATGACTATAACGCACCCGTCCTATATTAAAGTTTTCCCAAGTCCGGGTATATGACTTATAAGTAATCACCAAGCACCCTGAAAACCAGGAAAATTCAGATAAACATATATACAACATATAACACATAAACAACAATAGCATATACACAGATATAAACAAAGATGGGCTTAACCCACTTAGGGATGGACCAGCAAGAGGTCAATCTTTCCCCAATGAAGTAGCCATTTTTCTGTAGCGGTAGAAATGTTTAATACTAAGCCATTAGATTGACTAGACTTATACAGATCAAAATAAAAATTGCCACCTCACTTTATTATTTCCAAAGGAATGAGAAAAGAGTGGATAACCCAAAAAAGAGGGGGGGAGATTCAAGGTAAAGGGGTTGGTTATGCAAAGGGAAGGTATTAGCACCCTAAACATCTACGGTACTCCACAGAAACCTCTTTATAAAATCTGTATATTTTGGCTATAAAAATGTTGTAAAAATAGATGGTGGAGGTGAGAAAAGAAATATTTTTTTTATGATTTTTGCATCCGTCGTGGTTGCGAACCTTTAGTGCCTACATACCACCTTTTGTGCAATAGGGGATCAGGGTACACGTAGTTCCTTTTAAAAAAATTTAAAACACATGTGTGTTGGTTAATTTTATGAGATAAGACATCATTGTCATTGTCCGTGTGGAAAACATACTTACTACCCACAATCATGAGAAAGGAGTATTTGCATCATCTCAAAGTGGAGGATATGGCTTGGATTTTAAAATAAACAATGCCTCACTCAACACCCAAGTGGAAAATATCCCTCTTTACTATATATTGTAGAAGTATAGTTGTTTGCATCACTACAAGGATTGATAAGAGTCTAATCTTTTTTAGAAAAGTTTTAAAATAAAAGAGCCAAAGTGGCAAAATGGTTTGAAATGAGATTGATTGACTTTTAGTTTTCTCACAAAAAATGCCAAGGTATTGTTAAGTTGATTGAAGTTTATTTGTGAAAAATGTCTTGAAAATGCATGAACATGAGTCCAAGTTCATTATGAAAGTGGTTCAAGTTAAAAACAAGAAGAATTTTCAAAAGGAGTAAGAAGATTTTTGAAATTAAAGAATATGGGAGAAAAATAAGAGACTATCCTAAAGGCATAAGATAAAAGTTAGGGATGAGAACCATCTAACCGACAAAAAGCCAATACTTGACATTATGAGCCAAGATATAATTCCCGTTCTTTGGATTGAAACCAAGCAATCAAAGATACTAGACCTCTTGTGAAAACCAAACTTCAAGTGTATTAAGTCTTCACAAAAAATTGGGCAGAGTAACGGCTGCATACGGGTGAATTTCATATTACAAACAAAGAATGTAATCACAATAACCTGCACACAAAACAAACAAACAACCCAATGTCTTGAGGTAAACCTCAAGAACTCCAGACAAAATATCAATTAAGGTCACAAGGTCTCCAACATAGGCCAAGGTTTCTAATCCTAAGTCCAAGAAGTCCAATACTCCATAATACCAAGGATAGTAGCCAAATAGTCTAAGTACCATTAAAGTTTTTTATGGTTTATGTTGATTATTAAGTGTCTTCAAAAAAGGAAAGAATAGCTCAAATGAGCAAAAATAAAAATGACAAAAAAGTAAATGCTCAAATGAGAAAATATGAAAATAGCATGAAATATAAATGCTAAAAGTAAATGGTGCATAAAGCATAAAAAATAAAAGGGCATAAAGTAAAAATAAAAGATAAAGTCAATTATTAGTGATTAGTGGTTAGTTGGATGATCATCTTGAAACTTGCATTTGGAACTCATTAGAGGATTGATAGAACCAAAGCCTTCACACAACAAGTTGCATTTGCTTTTTTTCAAGTATATCACCCATTTGGAATCCTCACAAGTGCCATTTAATGATCAACAATGTTTAAGTGATCCGCGTTGACCAAAAGTGTTGTAGATCCATTAGAGGATTGGTAGAACCAAAGCCTCCACACAATGAGTCTCAAGGTTATTGGATCAAAGAGATCAAATTAACATACTTGGGCTTGCAAATATAGGTTTGGGCCACGAATGATCATTTATTCGAATCGGGACAAACTTTAGCGCTATGTTAAGAAATCGTAAGTGGACTTATATATAAGTCGCACCTATTTTGAGGCCGGTCAATAGCAATCTATGTACCATTTATTTTGAGACATGATATAGAGATCATGCTCCAATAATACTTAGTGCAATAAGAAAGGGATGAGATAGAGAGGAGTGGGGAAGAATATACAAACCACATTTGAATTAAATTTTAATCAAACTATTATTAAAATCATTCATCCATTTTTGTGGAGTTAGACTCAACACCATGGATCCAATGTGGTTAATAAAGTCCATGATCAAAAATTTAACCCAAGATCAACCATAAAATAATCACAAAATAATATTTCATTTAATATATACATTTAAAGGGTTTTAAAATGCTTTTTTTATAATAGAAATAAAAGAGGAAAATACCAACTATGTTTAAAATTAATCAAGAAATAAAAAGTAAGACCATAGAAAAATCAGAAAAGGACTCAAATATTTTTATAAAAATTTTGGTAATTTTTTTAAAGTCAGAAACTATTTTTAAAATTAAAAGAAACGAGTAAAATAAACCAAAAATAATAAAAAAATAACAAAGTCAGAAACAAAAATAAAACGAGGTCACCAATATTTGTCACAATGTCATTGAATCATTCCATAATTTTTTCAGAATTTAAAAACATATAAAAGTATTTTTAAACATTTAAAACAATTCAAATAAAGTGAAAATTTATAAAAAAATACCAAAACACAAAATTAAATTGTGAAAAAATAAAAATCAGAAAGAGAAAAATCAAAAACATTTTTCATAATTTTTTCAGATTTTTTGGACTAAAAATGAATTTTCTATGATTTTTTGAAATTAAAACAATTAAATATAAAAATCAGAAAAGAAAATAAAAACCAAAAAGATGTGGACCAATGGATGAGAGTCAAGACGCGTTAGTAATCAGATCCAAGGGATCTGACGCGCTGTGCATCTCATGGTCATTATTAAATATCACACCGGATCCAACATTTTTAAAATAAAATAACTTAAAATATGGCGCGTTGTATGGAGTCTGAGTCACAAAGGTAATCATATCCAAGGGTTCCTAAGGCACGCGCATTGTAAGGCAAGCATATTGTATCCATTTCAATAAAATAATATGGCTTCATGTCATTGGTTGAAGACGGACATGTCATCGTCTTCAACCTCCAGCCATCTTCAAATTGAATCTTCCAAACTATAAAATTAGCAAACCAACCAGTACCATTAGATTTGTCTCTTCAAGACGATTCTAATGGTACCATCGCGCCAAATTTATATAAATTATGCAAGGCTGTGTTCGAAAAAAACCAGAAAAAATAGCGAGCACGAAAATCTGGGATATCTTGCTCAATTCTCAATGAAATTGCAAACTATAAAGAGCACGAATCAGAAGAACACAAGGAGTGGGTTAGTCTTTTATTTGAATCAATTTGGCCAAGAAATCTACCTGAACAAAGTAGTGAGAAATTGCTCTGAAACTAAACTTCCACAGATCAATATTGGTCACAATTCTTGAAAGTAACTATATGGTTAGCTTCAGAGAAGTTCAATGAAGCTAACTGAATGGAGCTTTTGGTGTTTTAAGGTGGGAATGTAAGAAATCAGAATTTCAAATTCAGAGTTCGTGTGGGATCTGAACAGGGGTCAATTGGCTATCAAAATCTTGAAAAAAGAGTGAGGGGTGATCCTTATTTATAGCTGATTATGATGCAAGGCTAAAGCGTGTGAATTGGAGGCAAAATGAGTTAAATCGTGTGGACCTGCTAAATGTGAAAAGTGTGACTTCACATGGCTCAAAACGCAGCAAATTGGATGGTTTAAGGGTCGTTTCTTGTTATGGCAAGTTCCTAAACATTATTAGACATGAAATTGATCTTTAAATAGGCTTGTAATTGGATTTAAACTAATTTTCAAATCTGACTAAACTTGGAATTTCCATTTCATGGTGCCACTTTCATAACCATGGTGCCAACAATGTAGGGCACCTTATGATGTGATTCTTGAAGCATTTGAAAGATGAAGTCACAAGCTTTTCAATGTGCAGGGAATGAGATCAAATGGATGTTTGAGCAAGAAGTTGCATTGAGTCAAAGTTGGAGAAAAAGGGTTGACTTTCCATACTTAGAAATATTTCAAATTTTTCTTCAAAAGTGACCTATAATGTTTTGCATCTAAACATGGCCTTCTACTTGGAATTATCTCTTAACCAAACAATATGGTATGAAATAGACCATTTGAATGACATTTTAAAACTTGAACCATTCAAAATCTCCAAAAATTGAGAGAGTTATGATTTGTTGAAGTTGGCAAAAAATCATGAAATGACCTATAATATTTTGTATCCTTAGGGCATCTTGCATCCATTTTATCACTTTGCACATAAAATAAGGCATAAAGTTCACATCTTCAAGATCATTATGGAAAAATAGTAGGCTCAAGGTGATAAAAATCGACCAAGTTATGATCATTTGAAGTCACACATGAGAAATTGGGGGTTCATCTAGAGGACTTGTAATATTTCTTCATCATCAAGTTTCTTCCACATGAAAACTCTTTGAAACTTTTGAATTTATTTGTTGATAACCCTTTGAAGAGAAGGATTTATTTGGAATCACTCAAAAATACCAAAAGATGAGCAAGATATACTTCTTTGAAGTTCAAAACCCTAGCTCCTAGATCAAGAAAATGCTTTGAGGAACTTTGACAATTTTGAACAAACTTATTATAACAACACTTTTGCTTTGTAAATAGAATTTGTTGAGTATTAAAATGAGAACTCATAGCCACCAAAACCACTTCCATATATTGAGAATTGAGAGAAATATGTACTTGTGATCAATGGGAACAAGACCTTGTCCAACCATGACAACTTCTCCAATCAATCCCTTGCACTTTTAAATAAATATTGATATCTTGGGAATGTAGTGAACCAACATAAACCTTTCCATGTGATCCCTTCCAAAACAACTTAAATGTTGAGGTTTGGACTCCTCAAGCTTTATTGCCTAGGGCATGGAAATAAACTCATGAACCCATGGAGCAACTTGCTAAATCTTATTGCCTTTACCTACATTAGTAACAAGCAAGACAAACCAACATTTCCTTTTATTAATTAAAAGGAAAAATCAAGACAAATATATTCATGATCACAAAAGAAAAACAAGTTAAGGTGTTTGGTGATTCCCTAAAGAGAAAATCTAAAGATAGGGAGGAGAACCAAAAGCCCTAATGTGATCTTGTGGTGATTGAATCAATATGGTATGATGAAGGGATCTTAAGGGTAAAAATTGGGGTACAACACCAACGTGCCCCTGGCTCTGGGCCTTCGTCGGGACCTGGTATTTCGTAGTCAACTATAAACATGACATCCTCGTCTGGAAAGTCGAACTTCATAGGTTGATATTCTGATAGCGGTTGGTGAGCCAGATGATCAGCTAGTATAATACCTTTGATGGACTTCTGAGTGACATATTAGATGTCATATTCTGATAGTAGCATATAACATCATGTGATTCTCTCGGTAAGAGCTGGCTTTTCAAACACGTACTTTAGAGGATCCATTCTTGCTATTAACCACGTAGTATGGGTTAACATATATTGCTTCAACCTCTTGGTAGCCCAAGCCAATATGCAACAAGTTTTCTTGAGGAGTGAGTACCTGGTTTCACAGTCAGTGAATTTCTTGCTGAGGTAATAAATCGCATGCTCCTTTCTACCTGTTTCATCCTGCTGTCCCAAAACAAAATCAGTTGATCCTTCGAGCACTGTCAAATACATGATGAGTGTTTTTCCAAGGACTGGAGGCATTAAGACTGGTGGCTCTTATAGATACTATTTTATTGCCTCGAAGGAAGTTTGACAATTATCATTCCATACTACCGTCTGATATTTTCGTAATAACGTGAATATTGGCTCGCACGTAGCTGTTAGATGCGATATGAACCTTGAGATGTAATTCAATCGCCCTAAGAAACCACATACTTCTTTTCTTGTCCTTGGTGCGGGCATCTCTTGTATAGATTTTACTTTGTCGGGGTCTACCTCGATACCCCGCTGGCTTACAATGAAACCCAACAATTTGCCTGATCTGACGCCAAATGTGCACTTATTTCCAAATGTCTAAACTTACGCGACCGCTCGAATAACTTTTGCAGATGTATGATGTGTTCCTCCTCTGTATGGGATTTGGAAATCATATCATCTATGTATACTTCAACCTCTTTATGGATCATATCATGGAATAACGTGACCATTGCCCTCTGATAGGTTGCCCCTGTGTTCTTGAGACCGAATGACATTACTTTGTAGCAGTAAGTTCCCCAAGGTGTCAAGAAGGTAGTCTTTTCCATGTCTTCGGGAGCCATTTTGATTTGATTATAGCCCGTGAAACCGTCCATGAATGAGAATATTGAGGCTTGAGCTATGTTATCCACTAGTACATCTATGTGGGGTAACGGAAAATCGTCCTCGGGGCCTTCTTTGTTCAGGTATCGATAATCCACACACATGTGTACTTTACCATCTTTTTTGGGTATTGGAACAATGTTAGCTATCCATGGTGGATAATCTACCACTGGTAGGAACCCTGTGTCAAACTGTTTGAGAACCTCTTCTCTGATTTTGCTCGACATATCTGGGCGAGTTCTTTTGAGTTTTTGTCTGACTGAAGAACACCCTTCTTTGAGAGGTAGTGTATGCACCACGATGTCTGTATCCAACCCTGGCATGTCCCTGTAGGACCAAGCTAATATATCCACATACTCATGTAATAACTTGACCAGCCTGTCTTTGACGCTCTGCTCCAACATTGCCCTTAGCTTGATTTCTTTTGGATCTTCCTTTGTGCCCAGGTTAATGGTCTCAATAGCCTCTTGATATGGTTGTATGATGTCAGCCTTTAGCTCTATTTCCCTTGCCATTTCCTCGGAGAGTTCAAGATCTTCGTCATCTTCCTCTTCGGCTTGGTTGATAGGAGCATCAAAATCATATCGGGTGGTAGCAGTAACGTTGTCTGTAATTTTGAGCATGGATCTGCACATTTATCATGTTTTGGTGCATATTTTTGTGTCTGGGATTTTGAAAATGCTTATGCAGAGAAAGTATTTCCATTTTTAAATTTAATAGATAAATGCAAAAGAAAGACAAGGATCTTGATTGAAAACAGAATATAACTTTTATTAACTAAATATTGTCTGAAACAAGATCAGGGAAAACCCTTACAAGCAACCCATATGCCTCGGGTTTGACATAGGTTCTTTCAAAAACAAGAGACATTACTTAGGAAAGAAAAATATCTCGGGAATCTCCACAGTAGTCCATCATTTGAGTTCTTCTCCTGGGGCGCCCTCTTTGATGAAGTCAGTTGCCCTTTTGGTATTGATTTTGCTTGATATCATCTCCAGGTGTCCACCATGCTCTGTTCCTTTGCTGACAAAAGTCTCTTCAATTGGAGGGAAACATGCTTTGCCTTTTAGAGTAGCTTTTGACGATTCATAGCCCAAACCAAAGTGATTCTTCTTCTCAGGAATTTCTGGGAGCTTTCCCCAGCGTTTCGAGGCATCACATCCAATAGTTGTTTGCAGATCTCTCCATGATGTCACTTTAGTCTTGTTACCCTTCTAGACTGGTAATGTCACCATTGAAGCAATTTCCAAGGCTTGGAACGGGGTAGCTATGCAGTCTTCGTCGGCACTGTTATATTCATACGATTCAATGTGGCTTATGAAGATGTCTTCCTCGCCGTCTATTATGATTAACTTCCCTTCCACTAGGAACTTTGATTTTTGATGCAGGGTCGAGGTGACTACCCCTGCGGCATGGATCCAAGGTCTCCCCAGTAAGCAAGTGTATGCTGGTTATATATCCATGACCTGGAAAGTGATATTGAAGATATGCAGCCTAATCTTAATTGGAAGGTCCACCTCTCCTAACACCGAGCTTCGAGAACCTTCAAACGCTTTCACTATTGTAGAACTTGGTCTCATTACCATGTCGTCTATTGTTAAATTTATGAGACTTATCTTTGGCAACACATTAAGAGAAGAACTGGTGTCAGTAAGAACCCTGGACAAATGGGTAGTACCTATTTGCATGGTGATGTGGAGTGCCTTGTTATGAGCTCGGCCTTATGGCGGCAATTCATTGTGGCTAAAACCCAAGTATGATCTGGATGTTAGATTTGCTACGACGCTGTCAAATTGATTCACTGAAATCTCCTTTGCAACACGAGTTGAACTTAATACCTTCATCAAAGAGTCCCGGTGGGCTTCAGAGTTGATGAGTAATGAGAGTATGGAGATTTTCGCTGTAGTTTGGTGAAGCTGATCCACCACTCTATAGTCACTTTTTTTGATTATTTTCAGGAACTCTTCTGCCTCTCGATCAGTAAAATCTTTGCTTGGAGGTTCTGTTTCTTGATTTGTATAAACCACTACTTTTCCCTTGTCCTTCATCGGAATCACATCCGTCTTTTTTGATAGTCCAGCTCCAAAAATTCGACCACTTCGGGTCATACCCCTTGTCCCTGCTATATTTGAAATTACAGGTCCCTGACTCGGTGAGGGCTCACTTTCTTGCTTCACTTTGTTAATGTACACGGCTGAGTCATAACTCCATGGCACTGCCTTGTTATTTTCATAAGGGATAGGTGACGGCCCCTTAATTACCATTGTGGCTTTTGGAGTGGCGGGTATTAAGAGAGCCTTCTTAGGTTCCCTTCTTGTAATCTCTATTGATTCTTCCCACAGGATCACTAGAGTTTTCTTGGTGAAATTTGGGCCTTGGAAGGGGATTACCAATGGCTTCTTTACTTCAACTGTAGATATACATTTTTCTTTAGGGTATAGTCTGAATTGGACCATCCCCTGATCCACTAGCTTTTGCAGAGTTATTTCAAAAGCTTCATTATGCTCTAACAAGAATCCATAATCGAACATATATTCCTTCAACAAGTTGATAGGGGTTTTTTCCTTTATGGTTTCCCCAAATTCAGTGACCACCTCAATTGCATTTATTGTTGGCCCATCATGCGGAGGCATAGGGTTTGATTTTATGTTAGGCTTCTCAAAGGTGATGTCTTGAGATTCTAACAAATCCTGAACCTTATGTTTGAACGCCCAACATTGTTCTATGGCGTGCCCCAGAGAGTTAGCATAGTACTTGCACATGGTGTCGGCATTGTATCTTTGCGGGAGTGGCTTGACTGGAGGAGCTAGAGGCTTGATTTACACCAAGGATGCCTTAACCAAGTGTTGTAATAACTGGCTTGGTGGCATGGGGAGTGGATCAAAATTTCTGGGTGGCCTTTTAAATCTGTCTTTCCTTTTTCCTTGTGGGATCACCAATGGTTATGGTGCCCTTGGTTGTGAGGCTACGACATTGACTTCTCCCTCTTTTCTCCTTGGGAAGTTTGAAGCAGGTCTTTTTGATTTGTAGGGAGCATTTGATGATCCCCCCGATATCTTCCCACTCTTTAACCCAGTCTCGATTCTTTCTCCAATAGTCACTAGGTTTGAGAATCCCGACGAGACACTTCCAACCATCTTCTCTTAATAAATCCCTTGCAATGTTCCCATGAACATGTCTACTAGTTCTTTTTCCAACAGTGGTGGTTGCACACGGGATGCCATCTCCCTCCATCTTTGGGCATACTCTTTTAAGGATTCTTCCTTCTTTTGGGACAAATTCTGGAGTTGCATGCGGGTAGGCGCCATGTCCAAGTTATATTTGTAATGCTTCAAGAAAGCATTAGCAAGATCTTCCCAGGTTCGAATATGTGTTCGCTCCAATTGCATGTACCAGTCTAAAGATGCCCACTCAGGCTGCCTTGAAAATAGTGAATCATTAGCTTCTGATCATAGGCATGGGCATGCATCTTCCTGCAATACATACGAAGATGATTCCTTGTACAAGTGAGCCCTTTGTATTTTCCAAAGTCGGGTACTTTGAATTTTGGAGGAATCACCACATCAGGAACTAGACCCATTTCAAGAGCGTCTACTTCGAAAGCATCAAAACTCTCCACAACTTTTAACCTTTCCTCCAGGGGTTTATACTGATTCACTACCAGTGTATTATCTACAACATGAGTACCAGTCGTCTTTAAGGTTTCCTGGTGAGCATCCTCTGGGTCCTGATCTCCGTATTGCAAGTCTAGGTAGTTGTCTGCATCATTGGTTGGAATTTGTAGGGTATGTGATGCCTCTGCTTTTGATGGTGGTTGGACGAACCCTTCAGTTTCAACCTCTTTTTGGGCCATGACGGACTTTTGGGGTCCTGCTTCTGGCTCTTTCCTTGGTTGGTGACCGCTCGATGCACCAATGGTTTGGGCTACCTCTTCAAAAGCTACCCTGGGAATCTGGTCCTGTCTGTCAATAATGTTCTTCAAAGCTAGAAGAACTTGACTTAAATCTCCTTTCATTGAACTTACGTCACCCTTTACTTGGTCAAGATCCTCTTTTAACACAGCTTGAGTCTCCTCGATTTGTTCCATTGCTTTTTGTTGATGGGCCCTTGTTTGATATGGAGGCCAAGGAGGTGGAGGTCTTCTTCTACCAACGGCTTAACTGAGAGATTTTTAAAAAGGATGAGTTTTTATATGATATGCAGGTGTTTTATAAATGCATGCGTGGAACAGATATGCATAAAAATGATATGATTTCTTGATTTAAATGTCTTATTCACTTGGGTACATGCTTGTATTTTTCTTATTATTTTACTTGGTGACTAGCTTTAAAATAGACACGCCATCGAGATAGGGAAACAAAATGCCTTTATTGAAAGTAACATAATCCAGATATTGAAAATTATTACAACTTGAAATCAAAACTTGTTTGCATAAACATAAATAAAGGGAACTAAATCTTCTAGGTGCGCTTGCGGATGTGTGCTCTGAAGCCATCAACCATTGCTCGGAAAAGTTGGAGAAAGTCTTCAACATCCTTTGGAAGAGGAACCACTACATTTTCTACGTCTTTTAAACTACTAGGGATATCCTCGATGAGATTGTTGGCTAGGAAGACGAGCTTTGCATGTTTGTCTTTGTAGTACATGTATTCCTGATAAAGATGTGGGATTATCTTATGGTTATCTCTCCTGGCTTGGGCTATCTTGGTATACTGCTCTTTCCAATACATCTTTTCACTCCTCATTTCTGTATAAAGCCTTCGTTGGATGAGGAAATCTTTTTGGAGGCCCTGCAGCTCTAAGCACACATGCTCATATTCTTAAGTTCTCTGAGTCAAGAGTTTCTCTGCCTCTATCCTTTCAAGGAGTGCTTTGACCTCTGATTCTTGGCTGTCTAGAAGTTCAGTGGCGAGGTACTTTACTTGCTCTTCTTGATCTAAGGAAGCTCGTGCCAAAATTTGGATTTGGGCTCTTAGATTTTCCTCCAACACCTTCTTGTCATGTGTTGCCTTTTCATACCATCTGGTTAACCTTCCGATTTCAGTAGCGGCCTCTTCTAACTTTTGGTTGTGGGAATCTAAGTTGAATGTTGCACTCAACAGCCCTTTAGTTGTACGCTTTCATTTGAGACTTTCTTTCTCCAATTCCTTTTGACCTCTCTCAATTTTTTCGTCCTTTGACTCTAATATGAGCTGCATCTATTTCTTTTCTTTGGTCATATTGAGGAAATTGAGTTCCAATGCTTCTTTTTCTTTTTGAGCTTGTCTTAAGGCACTTTTCAGATTGTCGACTTCTTCCAAAGATATAGGTATTACCTCTGGGACCTCTGATTTATGCTCTGGATCTTTTTCGAATGGCAGCTTGATAATTCGCACCCTATCTTGGACCCATCTGGTGTAGGGTTCTCTTGCTATGGAATTCTTTCTTTCGGCTTTCCTCTTGTTAACGTTGTTCCAAGCTCGAATAACCTTGTTGAGCAACCCTTGGTCTTCTATACCCATGTTGTGGATGATAAATGGTCGGAGTTGTTCGTCCGAAGGTCTGTCTTCCAAAGGATACCCTAACTGTCGTAGGGCCAAAGTAGGGTTGTAATTAATACAGCCTCACGATCCAATCAAAGGTACATTAGGAAAGTCCCCACAACTAATAGTGATATCACCAATATCCAGCTTCCTTGCATACCATAATACAGAGTTTATGGTGAGAGACCTTAATTTCTGTGGCCACTCGTGTCTGGTCAAGTTTGGGATCATATAGTCTTCTTTGTAAAGATGAGTCATGAACCAAGTATATAGAATCAGGATGCAACAATTTAGCGTGCCTTTTCTCTTTTCATACATCATATGCAAAGTGTAATAAATGTCAGCAAGCAAAACGGGAGTAGGATCCATATTAAAGACTTTCTCACCCCAAAATATGCTAATGGTCGCGGGGTCAATATGGTCCACAGTCCGAGGAAATAAAATTACACCAAATACCAACAGCCCTAAACAATCAACACAAGATTCCCATTCCTTATAATTAGAAAATTCAAGTTCCTTAGCTTCTAAGTATATCCTTTTGATTCCTTGTATCGGACCTTCTCTTCGGTAATTTTGCACTAACTCAGGGTAAGGGATCCCTAAGCCTTTTGCCAAAACTTTGACTTCAACAGTTTGTCCAATACCTACATAAGCCTTTTCTATCGAAAAATTCAAAGTTCTGTTAAATTCTTCCAGAGTCGGTGCTAGCTGGAAGTCTTGGAAGGTGAATCATCTCAATGGAGGGTCATAAAACTGAATTTGGGAAGAGAATGCATCCATTTGAACCTCTACTCTAGTCAAGTCAAGGGTATCCCCATAGGGGCGAGCATACATCTTCAGAGCTCTCTCAAATAATTTACCCTTTATAGTTTTGATTTCAGAAAGGTCAGTGTGATGCGGTGGGAGAACTGACTTGAGGTTTTACGTTTCGTTCGCACTTGTGCGGTTTAGCAAGAGTGGACACCGACTTTTTATTTTATCCAAAGGAAAGGTCAAAAAAGCACAGGAAAGACCTTTGAGATGTTTTCTTGGGTTCGGGGGGTAGATTATGAAAAGGGAAGGTGCTAGCACCCTTTTCATCCATGGTTTTCCATGGGCTCTTAGTTACTTGTTTTAGATCACTTGCTTTTGCTTTTCAATTGTTTGAAATGGTGCTTTGTGCGTGGTTTTGAAATTATTTTGAAAAGAGGACATCGTTGCGGCAACCTTTGTAATGATTCTTGTTTGAATGTATACAAAGGTGTTTGTCTTTCGAAAAAATGTTTCAATGTTTTGAAAGTTTTGTTTTGGGAAATTGTTTTGAAATTGTGTTGTGTGTTTTGAAATTAGCAAGGATGTTTGCAAGTTTTGATCAAGTAACTAAGAGTTGTCTACCCTATCTACTCAAATATCTTTCCTACACATTTTTAACCCTTTCACATTGTTGTTTTACCATTGCATTTGGTAAACAATCTTGTGTTTGGATGTTAAACGGGACAGGTGCGGGTCAAATTTACAATCATTGAAAGCAACTTGTGAGACGCTCTAGCAATTTTTGTAAGGGACGATATCGTTTTATCGAAGGCAACATCGAGGGTCATCGAGAGACTATGATATTTGTTTATCAAAGGGTCATTTTCTAGAGTGTCGCATATTTGAGGGACATGATTGTATTTCTGAGGCAACAAGCAATGTACCCTAGAGGTGCGCGCGTGAGAAGTATGTTGATTTCAAGTTATTTATTCTTGGATTAGGTCATCTAGCGATTGATTTTTGAATCTTGCCATACATGCCTAATTACTACACAGTATATCGGAAGCGATAAATTGCGGGAATTAAAAGTCTAAGTTATTACAAAAGTATCCAGGAATGGGGGTACAATTATTACAAATGGGGATGAATCTCATAAGAACAACAATGTACAAATATTACAACCAAATCGAATTGTTGTGTGATTCAACATAAAGCTATGACAAAATAAAATCAACAAAGCATGAGCTGTATGTATTTACTTGGAAAGGAATAAATAAAAATCTATTCTAAAAAAAAGATTAAAAAATTATATTATTATTATTCTTTTATGTATTTTTATTAATTTTAAAAGGAAAAGTTTAAAGAAAGAAAATTTAATTAAACAAAATCTTTATTATTTTTTTGGTATTTTCATTATGCGTAACAAAATAAAAAAAGGTTAAAAAAGAAAATGTAAAAATTTATTTTTTAGGGTTTTAAAAAATGTACAAAAAGCATTATTAGTATTTTTCAAAACAAACAACAACAAAAAAAGAGAGAGGAAATGGGCTTAAGGGATATAGTAAGGTGCTAGGCCTAAAATAAAAAAAGAAATAAGGCAAGGATGGAGGGGGGTGCGAGCCAGCAATTGTTATATGGGCCTAAGGTTTTGCAAACGGAGCCCATTACCTCATAACTCAGTTTATGGTTTTTTGATTAGGGGAAATGGATTAGGGTTTGTGTTTTGCGCTCACAACGGCGTCGTTGCTCCTTCGTTCCTTCTCACTCGTTCTCTCGTTCATCTTACTCACTGAATGTCCCTATCTCTCTTTGATTCATGAATGAAAAGCTTTTCTATGGAAAGACCTAGGTTATGATTTGAACTTAAAAACGCTCGCTTACACTGATCTTCCCTCTCCCATCCCGGTCACCGGAGCGTTATCCCTCTCACATTCTAATCGCGAATTCTTTTCACTTCTTTGAAAGGTATGATTCTGGGTTTTGAAGCTTGAACGTTTTTTTGTTATTGTTAATATTGTTCACGTTTTGCTTGTTAATCTATTGTATTACGTTTTGAGATGCAGAAAGTGTTATGAGGGAGATAAAGCTATACCTGTTTAGGGCTTTTCTGGAATGGAAGGGAATGGTGAGGCTTGAGGGAGGTGACGGTGCTCCTTGGCGGCCGAAAATGGGAGGGAAGAAATTATGATGGACACGAGAGCTTCTGGTAATCTTTTCTTTGTTCCTTGAACTTGAGATGATAATGGTGTTTCTGACTTCGTTATTTCTTTCCTCTCTCTTGAACTTGAGTGATGATGGTGTTTCACTTATGACTGTTTTGGTTACAGTTTGATGATGATTGCTTCTGAAACTTTTGTCTGTATGTTTAGACTGTATGCTAGCTTGACGATGATTGTTGGTTAGTTTGAAGATTTTCTTGGTTTTACAGTTTTCAGGCTTGTTTGAAATGAGTTCAAGTTTTTTGGTTTTGAACCATAGTTTGAATCTTTTGCAGTTAGGTTCTGTAAGTTTTGGGTTTTGGGTACAGTTTGGCAGGTTTTTGTGGTTTGAGTTGCTGAAGGTTGTTGGTGTATTCCTGAGTTATGCAAGTTTTGAGGTTTGAGGATTTGAGTTACATGTTTTATTGTATTCTTGAACTGAGTTCTGCAGGTTTGAGTCTTTTTTATGGTTTGGCCCCTGAAACTGTTATGCAGGTTTTGACTTTGTTGGATATTGTCCCTTGAAACTGTTATGCAGGTTGTGAGGTTTGTTGCTGTTGGTTCACAAGTTTGGAGGTTTAGACAGGGTTTTGATGGTTAAGGTGATTTTAGGCTTGCTATGTTTTGCAGTTTGAATGTGCAGGTTTTGACTGTTTGTTTTGTGAGTTGGTTCACGGGTTTTTGAGGTTTGTTGTTTGAAACTGTTATACAGTTTTGAAATGTTTTGTTCCCTCAGTTTTGACAAAATGCCCCCCTCTTTCTTCTTACAGTTTGATGGTATAATATCCTAGTTGTTTTTTTGTTTTAGAACTTACTTGTGACAGTTTTGTGGGCAGGATGGCCAATTTGTACCTTTCCAACAATTTTGGTGATATCTTTTCTCTCTCTCCTCTCTCAATGATAAAAGCATAAATGCTTTTTCTCTGCTTTTCTGAAAAGTTTTCCAGCTCTTAGGAAAATGATGAAAATGCTATATGCAACAAGCCCTTTGCTTGTTGTTTGGTTTACCATACTGCTTTGTACTTTTTTTCTGCTATTATGCTTGTCCTAGCTGTTGCTGCTGTCTAGTTTGCTTGTATGCTGCATTGTTTAGTTTGCTTTGTTGCAGTCCATACTGTTCAGTTACTGCATTGCACTTTGTTTTTTTTTAGTTTGTAATGCTTGACCTTGTTGAGTTTGCCTTGTTGCATTGTTTGGACAGCATGCTGCAGTTTGGAATATGTTTTCATTTGGACCATTTGCTTTGCATTCTTTAGCTTGCATTTTTCATTTTTCTCTTTGTGAACCAAGAAGAGCAATCTTCTTGTGATTTGCAAAGGGAAAAATAAAAACGTGATGAAAATAGCCCTCTGATTCCAAACGGAAAACTTTAATGATGAAAATTTTTTCTTTCTTTTTGTTTTGAAAATTCTTGCTAATGCTCAATCAACTGTGCTAATCTTTTTTTCCTGTCTTTCTTTCATGTGAGCGTAAACTGGATGGTGGCAAAGCAGAGAAAGCCATAGACTTTGTAGAAAACATGGAAGCAATGGAAGCTTAGGCTTAGATTTTTTCTTTGTAACTTAGAGATATTTTCAATCAGTTGTAGTAATTTATTTTTCAAGTACGATAAGCTGTAAAAACCTAAAGCATATGAATAATAAATTATTTTTTGTAACAACATTTGAAATAAATGAAGAAAGTCTTTATGAGATAACCTGATATCCAATAAAGTCCATTACTGTTAGTAACTTGTAATTCTCTCTTTATGTCTTCACTGATTCTTTAAGACTCCTGATTAAAATAACTGAAACTGCATTCCAATAATTCCAATCTAGATAACTTAAACTCCAAGTAATCCAATAACTCTAATCTTGTAACCTTGCAACAGTATTCCAATCAGAACACGCACTGTGTATTCCAATAAGCAGGCAAATGTTTATTCCATAAACAAGCGGATGTTTTAAAAGACGCAAATTAACTAGTTAACCTAGATCGAATAAACACTGCCTTTTTCCAGTAAATTTGAGAGAGCATGAAAATATGTGACAGCCAATTGACTTTCTGAGAATTCATTTTCTTCTGAGAAATGCGAGAAAAACCCTAATTCATGATTTACTGCCATGGGAGAAAATCTGTCTGATCGATTCCTGAGCCATTCTTGAATACCTGAGAAACCCTAGGGTTGTGATTTTCTGTGAAAAATGGGAGGGCAAATTTTGGGATAGAACAGCTTCCCCTGTTCAATCTTCTTGAACCTGAAGAGTTAGATTGGCGAGATTGCCTTTCGTGACTCGAAGGTAAAAGATGATTGGACACTAGAGTGCCCATAAATTTGCACTCGTCAAAGTATAATTGAGGGAATGGGCTTAAATATGCCATTTGGAAGTGTGAATCTTGTTGGAGGTGGGCTTAAATATTCCATCCAAAATCGTTGATCGCATAAGAGATTCCTTTGCGAAAGCCTATATTCCTGTTGTTGAGGAGAATTACGCCGGGGAATGCTGATCTCTGTCGTGATAGAAATAGAATTTTAGGAGCTTCAGTCGTCCGTTATTCTACTGGGGAATCATCTCCTGGTTGAAAAGGTGAAAATGAACTGCTATCTGGTCGTGCTCCAGGCTTTACAGTGACTTACTGGGGGGGATGAGATTAAACTTGCTATCTGGTCGTAATCCAGGTTTCGCAATTTCTCCATTCTTATCTGGTCGTACTCCAGGCTTCAGAAGAAATATAAATTGTTATTCAGTCGCCTCTGGGCTTCAACTTGAATTTAAGGCACACTAATATTCGGTCGATTCCGGGCTTCTTAGTAACTATCCAAGTAAACTGCTATTTGGTCAAAATCCAAGCTTCACAGTGTACTTTACTGTTATCTGGTCAAAATCCAGGCTTCACAGTCTTGTATTGCTATCTGGTCAAAATCCAGGCTTCATAGTCTTGTATTTATATCTGGTCAAAATTCAGGCTTAACGATACCTTACTTCCTATCTGGTAAAAATCCAGGCTTCAGAAGGAAATCAAATGGTTATCTGGTCGCCTCCGGGCTTCCCTTTGATTTTGGGGCCTACTAATATCCGGTTGAATTCGGGCTTCAAAGTAATTGGCTGAGTAAACTGCTATTTGGTCAAAATCCAAGCTTCACAGTGTATCTTACTGTTATCTGGTCAAAATCCAGGCTTCACAATCTTGTACTGCTATCTGGTCAAAATCCAGGCTTCACAATAACTCGTTGGGGATTCAACTATTTTCTGGTTGATCTCCGGGCTTCAGTATAATCAAGATATTATCCGGTCGAATCCGGGCTTCATAACTTGAACTGGAACATGAATCTGAGCATTGATTTGAATCAGCAAATAGAATAGCATCCGTGTCTGGAGCATCTCTAAGCTGTTTTCTGAGCTTTGAATATCTGTTAAAGATAGCTGTTAATTTTATCCTGAAAAGGGTAAAATGTTAGCTGAAACACAAAGTTATGTTGCATGAAATGTATGATGCAATAAATGTGCTTTATCAATGTTTATGATATATGAATGTAAGGTATGCGCATGTAAGCTGATTAGCTGTCTTGTTGAAGAAAATAAATCCTTGACCGCTGGAGATAATAAAATCTTTGACTGCTGCCGGGGAAAATAAATCCTTGACCGCCACTGGAGATTCAAAATCGTTGATTGCTGAGGAAGAGAAACCCTTGGACCACTATTGGGGATAGAAAATCCTTGGCAGCTTGCGGGGATTATCAAAAACTTTGACAACTTCTATGGGGATGTGAGAATCCTTTATGACTTTCTTGGGGACATAGGGATCCTTCAAGTCTTCGGAGTTGTAGTATTGACAAAAATCCTTCTTGGGGAATCCTGAGAACCTTGATGACCATGGTTGGGGATTACACAAAAGGGAATCCTTACTCGACTTGGGAATAAGGAAACTCTAGTGATCTCTACCGGGGATTGAATAAAGGGAAACCTTGATCTGTTGGAGAATAAGGAAAACTCTGATGGCTTCTGCGGGGAACCGAGAATGAGAATCTTCAATCTGCTAGGGGAATTTGAATCCTTGGGCACTTCATGCTGAGAAGTTAAGAATGAGAATCTTTGATCTACAGGGGATTAAAAATTCTGACAAATTCAAGCTGGGGAGTAGTGAAGACTTCGGCAACTTCACTGGGGAACCAAGAATGAGAATCTTCATTCGGTTGGGGGAGTAAAAACTCTGTGGGGGATAACTAAACTGCTGGAGAGTAAGCTATTCTGGGGAAAAGCTTATTCCTGTTTGGAAAAAGTTCAGGAGTTCGGGTTGTATGCCAATCTACTGGGGGAATTACCCTAGGTTGGGGATAAAAGTTAACTGTTATTTGGTTGAATCTCAGACTTTAAGACAACTTGCTGGGGAATCTGGAGAAACTGGATGGTTTCTGCTGTAGATTGACAGTCTCAGCTCCACTGGGGATCTTAATGACATGTTGATTCGATCGTGTATAGAAATTTTGACTCCGTTGGGGAAGAAGGTTTTTTCTTCGCTGAGGGTTGTAGTTCAAAGTTTTGCTCTGCTGGGGATTGGGAGTTTGAAGTTTCGACTCTGGCAAGGACTTTGAAATTTAATTCCGCTGGGAATATGTTTTTCAAGGTTTAGCTCCACTGGGGATCCAGATGATGTACTGCATGGGATCTCTCTTGGAATAGCCTAAATACGTTTTCCTATCCTTTTAACCTGTCAGTAATTGTTCTTTCACAATTTGTTTATTTGTAAACAGTGATTATATTCAAATGCATATGCTCATTTAATAAACCATTGGACGTTTTCAAATAAAACATAAGTGTAAAGAAAGGAAAAGGCAAATAATTTTCTGCACTTTGAAGTATCTTTGTATTAACTTTGTGTAAGCATTTTGTACAAAGGAGACAGACATCCTAGTAAGAGAACGTTGTCATAAAAATTGAGAAAAATTTGTACAAAGAAAGATGGCTATGTGTAAAAATTCCATGGGGTTCCCATTCTGCTATAGCCTTCGTAACTCTGGATATCTTGTCCATTCGTTGCTTCGTTCGAAGATAATTGAGTTGATCAGAAGCCAGGAGCTTGTTTATGAAGAGATTGTCCTTAAAGTGATCCGACGAGACATAGTCATACGCTTTAATTCCCTAACTTTTGCCTGGACCGCCCTTTCGGGTTTTCGATCCACCAGGAAACACTTTTTTTCCCAAGTCTCCCTTTCGGGTTTTCAACTTGCCCGGTGTACAGATTTTTTTTGTTTATCCCTAATTTTTTCCTGAACCGCCCTTTCGGGTTTTCGATTCACCGGGATGCCCATTTTTGCCCAAGTCGCCCTTTCGGGTTTTCAACTTGTCGGGTCGTTTATGCGTAGTATCTTTTGACTATGTTTGCTTTCGTAGGGTGCGGCAGGTCGTCGCCGTCCATGGTGGTCAGGATCATTGCCCCACCAGAAAAGATGTTTTTGATCACAAATGGTCCTTCGTAGGTAGGAGTCTATTTGCCCCTGGGATCACTTTGCGGCAAGATGATCCGCTTGATTACAAGATCTCCGACTTGATATACATGGCGTCTGACTTACTTGTTGAAAGCCTTGATCATCCGTTTTTGATACGTCTGACCATGGCAAACAGTAGTAAGTCGCTTCTCGTCAATCAAGTTAAGTTGATCAAGCCGGGTCTGAATCCAACCGTCTTCACTCAAACCAGCATCCTTCATGATTCTCAAGGAGGGAATCTGAACCTCGATAGGTAAAACAACTTCCATGCCGTATACCAAAGAAAAGGGTGTTTCCCCAGTTGATGTGCGTGCCGTGGTACAGTACCCGTGCAGAGCAAACGGTAACATCTCATACCAGTCCTTGTAGGTGACTATCATCTTTTGAATGATCTTCTTGATATTCTTGTTCGCAGCTTCGACAGCACTGTTCAACTTTGGCTGATAGGGAGATGAATTGTGATGTTGAATCTGGAACTGCTCGCACAAAGCGGTGATCATAGTGTTGTTCAGGTTTGTACCGTTGTTAGTGATAATCCTGTCGGGGATACCATACCGGCAAATGAGGTTCTGCTTGATGAAGCGGGCAACTACATTATTTGTAACGGAGGCGAAGGAAGCTTCTTCGACCCACTTGGTAAAGTAATCAATGGCCACCAGGATGAAGCGGTGTCCATTGGATGTTGTAGGCTTGATCTCTCCAATCATGTTGATTCCCCACACCGCGAATGGCCAAGGAGCTATTAAGACATTGAGAGGAACTGGAGGTATGTGTACTTTGTCGGCATAGATTTGGAATTTGTGACAAGTACGGGAATGTTGATGACAATCAGCTTCCATGGTAGACCAGTAATAGCCTGCCCGCAGAATCTTCTTAGCCATCGTATGTTTGCTAGAATGGGTGCCAAAGGTACCATTATGCAGTTCAACCATAATTTGTTCAGCTTCCACCTTGTCCACACAATGAAGCAGAATGCAATCGTGATTGCGCTTGTATAGGATACCATTGCTCAGGAAGAACTTAACTGAGAACCTCCTCAGGAACTTTTTGTCGTTGACTGAAGCTCCTTCAGGGTATTATTGTGCTTCGAGATACCTTTTGACGTCATGAAACCATGGTCGGTCCACTACTTCTTCGGTATTGATCTCGTGACAATGTGCAGGTTCGTCCATCTGCTCAATGGTGATTTGGGGAGCCTCATTATCCCAGTTAAGTTTAAACATGGAGGACATTGTAGCTAGAGCATCTGCTAGCTGATTTTCCTCTCGCGGAAAATGCTCGAAGGTAATCTGCTCGAAATGAGGTAGCAATGTCAGGACATGTTCTTTATAAGGGATGAGGTTACGATGTTTAGTATCCCAGTCTCCTTTGATTTGACTGATAACCAAAGCTGAGTCCCCAAATACGATCAAATATTTAATTCCCAAGTTAATAGCAGCCTTGAGACCAAAGATACAAGCTTCATACTCGGCCATGTTGTTGGTGCAGCTGAAGCAGAGTCTGCCGGTGAAAGGTGTATGGCAACCTTCGGGAGAGATAAGTACAGCGCCGATACCGTTTCCAAGTGCGTTGGAGGCACCATCAAAGTACAGGGTCCATCGGGATCCTTTTTCAGGTCTGTCATACAGTCTGTTTTCTTCAATGTTGCCCAAAGTCATGATATCCTTGTTTGGGAAATCGAACCTCATAGATTGGTAATCTTCGACAGCTTGATGGGCCAAATGATCGGCTAGTACACTCCCCTTTATAGCTTTCTGGGTCGTGTACTGTATATCATATTCGGTGAGGATCATCTTCCATCTAGCGATTCTTCCGGATAGAGCAGGCTTCTCAAAGATGTACTTGATCGGATCCATCTTAGAGATCAGCAAAGTCATATGAGTCAACATATATTGCCTTAGCCGGTGAGCAGCCCATACCAAAGCGCAGCAAGTTTTCTCGAACAGTGAGTATCGGGTCTCACAGTCGGTAAAATTTTTGCTAAGGTAATAAATGGCATGCTCTTTTCGGCCAGACTCGTCATGTTGGCCCAATACGCACCCCATTGAATTCTCCAGGACGGTCAGATACATGATTAACAACCTTCCTTCGACGGGTGGCATCAAGATAGGAGGTTCCAACAAATACTCCTTGATTCTATCGAAAGAAACTTGACAGTCATCATTCCATTTAACCACCTGATCTTTCTTTAACAGCTTGAAGATTGGCTCACAGGTAGATGTTAGGTGAGAAATGAACCTTGCAACGTAGTTTAGGCGTCCCAAGAAACCTCTGACCTCCTTCTCAGTGCGAGGGGCAGGAATTTCTTGTATAGCTTTGACTTTGGCAGGATCAACCTCGATGCCTTTGTTGCTGACTATGAAATGCAAGAGTTTACCGGACCTGACTCCGAAAGTGCACTTGTTAGGGTTCAGTCTGAGCTTGTACTCTTTCAACCTGACAAACAGCTTTTGCAGATGGTCGAGGTGTTCTTATTCTGTTTGTGAATGGGCTATCATGTCGTCTATGTAGACCTCTATCTCATTATGTATTATGTCATGAAACAAGGCCACCATGGCGCGTTGATAGGTTGCCCCGGCATTCTTCAGTCCGAATGGCATCACTTTATAACAGAACGTACCCCACTGTGTAACAAAGGTAGTTTTCTCCATGTCTTCAGGGGCCATTTTAATCTGGTTGTACCCTGAAAATCCATCCATGAAAGAAAATACTTTGTGCTGAGCTGTATTGTCTACCAAGATGTCAATGTGCGGTAGTGGAAAGTCATCTTTAGGGCTAGCCCTGTTTAAGTCTCTGTAATCCACACACATTCGGACTTTGCCGTCCTTCTTAGGCACAGGCACAATGTTAGCAACCCATTATGGATAGGAAGTAATAGCAAGAAAGCCAGCATTGAACTGCTTCATCACTTCAGCTTTGATCTTTTCAGACATATCGGGCCTCATTCGACGGACTTTCTGTTTAATTGGTGGACAATCTTCTCTTGTAGGGAGACGGTGAACCACAATATCTGTATCCAGTCCCAGCATGTCCTCATAGGAACAGGCGAAGATCTCAACATACTCGTTCAACAGCTGAACTAAGCGCTCCTTGACACTTGGCTCTAGGTTGGCACCCACTTTAATTTCTTTTCGGTCTTCCTCTGTACCCAAGTTGATAGTCTCTAACAACTCCTCGTGAGGTAGAATAGCCCTTTCTTCCTGTTGTAGCAGTCTAGCTAATTCTCTAGGAACTTCACAGTCTTCATCACCCTCGTATTCGGCACGGTAGACCAGATCTTCAGAGTCACTGAAGGCCATAGCAGAATTGTTACCCATGGAATCCATAATGGATGGGTACCTGCATTTGTAAGTGTGGGTGTGTGTAAGGGATAGCCACCTTTTAAACAAATAAAATGCAAAAAGAAAGAAAACGAACACAAAAGTTTATATGTGAAAATGTCCATGATTCATTAAAATGGCATATGAAGATGAAAAATCAAACCCTTACAAATGGACCTATATGCCTCGGGTAAGGCATAAAGTAAAAAGTGTACGAATTGTTTAGGAATTATTACAAACCAACAGAAATGTTCGAAAGATAAATTACTGATTGATGAAAGTAATGGGAATAAAGTCCTTTGCCTCCCAATTGCACAAGCCTCCTTCAACGGTAGGGAAAATCCAGTCTTCAAGGTTGCTCTCCTCTTCACCATCCTCCAAAGCACTGACTCCATGATGAGTGATCTTCACTGGTGGTCCTCCATCCCGGGAGCGACGCACAGCCTTCTGACTAGCAGCAGTGAAACCCAAGCCGAATTTATCTGACTTGAAAGGAAAATCAAGAAGTTGCCCCCAAATCGTGCTTCCTTCTTCTTCAATCACAGACTTTGCATCTTTCAAAGAAGACATCCAAGGCAGAGTCCTGGTAATCATGGGTACAGAGGGCACTGCTTTGGTTGCTGCAACCTCTTCAGAAACTTGCTCGAAGTGTTGAAAGGAGGTCTCGATGAACTCACCATCCAATTCCATATAACGGAAAGAATTAAGATGGCTTATCATGTATTCCGCATTACCGAGAACAGTCACAATTTTCCCCTGAACAGGGTACTTGAGCTTCTGATGCAAAGTTGAAGTAACGGCTCCAGCATGATGAATCTAGGGTCTTCCTAACAAGCAAGAATAGGAGTTGAAGGTTTTAGTTCCCACTTTAATCGGGATGTCCATGACATAGAATATGGAGTTGAAGGTTTCAGTTCCCACTTTAATCGGGATGTCCGCCTCCCTGTGGACCACCCGTTTAGAACCATCGAAGGCTCTGACAATGATTTTGCTGGGCTTCAAAGTTAGACCTTCACAATCTAGCCTATCCAATGCCTTTTTTGGTAGGACATTCAGCGATGAACCAGTGTCTACCAAAATGTGTGCCAGAGTAGTCCCTCTGCATTCTACCGAGACATACAGAGCGTCATTATGTTTTCTCCCTTTGATTGTTAGATCAACGTCGGAGAACCCTAGACCGTTGTCTGCTATTAGGCTAGCTACACATTCCTGAAACTGGTACATGGAGGTTTCCTGAGGCACGTGGGCCGTCTTCAAGAATCTGATCAAGGCTTTGGCATGAGCTTCGGAACAGAGCAACAGGGCCATCATAGAGATTTTTGAGGGGGTTTGCCCCAGTTTCTCCACAACATTATAATCACTTTTCTTGATTATTTTCAAAATCTCTTCCATTTCCTTTTGAGTGGTCTCAGGGATGACCAAAGGCTGAGCCCTTGTCTTGACGGGCGCTTCTTGGATCCATTTTCCTCTGTCATCAGCAACAGCAGAGGGGACAACTTCAGGAGTCACAACTTCTTCAATAACTGGAGTTCTCGCAGATATGTTGACCGGCACAGGAGTAACCTTAGGAGAATTTGAGGGTCCGAAGATTTCCCTTGGAGGAGCAATCTCCGGAGAGAAAATTCTTCCGCTGCGGGTGATTTTACTTGTCCCAGCAATATTTCCTATGTCAGGAGTCTCTTCATCGGAACTTTCTTCAACTGATTCAATCTGCTTAATACTGTGGTAGAAGATCTCTCCTCCATAGTTCCATGGTATTGATTTGTTGGACTTGTACGAGATAGGCCCCGACATAGTTATCTTCAAATGTACAATCTTCGGATCGGATGTAATCTTAACAGGTTTTTTGGAGACCTTGGAAAGATTGGCGGATATGGTAATTATGGCAACATCATTAACAGGAGTCGCAGTAACAGGAGTTTTATCAAAGACGATTTCTTGATTATCCATTAGGCGTTGGATGCTTAACTTCAATAACAGGCAGTCGGATTGTAAGGACGAACAAAGGTAGCAATCTTTTTCACAGGCCGGGAAAATCCCGGCTTTCAACAGATTCATCTTGATTATTGGTAACAGAGTCATCAAATCATCAATAGTAGCAACAAAAAGGTCTTCTTCAACAGCATGGACATTGTGGCCATGCTTCGGCATTGGAGCAGAGATCACGTTAGGCTTTTCAGGGGCGTCGAATTCCACCTCTTTAGCATCTATAAAATCCTGAATCTTGTTTTTAAGGGCCCAACAATTGTTGGTGTCGTGCCCTATACTGTCTGAATGATAAGCACACTTTGCATTAGCATGGTAGTAAGGAGAGGATGTATTCGGATTCTGTGGTGCCTCTCTCAAAGTTGTAAGGTTTAACTTCAAGAGATGGGGGAGAACCTGAGCAGGCGTCATGTTTATTTTGGTGAATTGCCTAGTAGGCCTTTCCACCCTTGCTTGGTTGGTTCTAGGTTGAACATTTCTGGGCTGATCAACTGCAGACTTCTGAATCATTACAGCCCCCTCCGCTGGCCGGCGCTCAACTCTTCCTTGACTCCTTTGGGAGTAGGCAGCTGATACCTCTCTCTTAGCTGGAAAGGTCTTCTTGATGGCAGCGGAAGCAGATGCATCCTTTTGAATTTTTCTGCTCTTGATTCCTGCTTCAACCCTCTCACCAGTCAGAATTAACTCGGTGAACCCCGCAGACGAACTTCCTATCAGGTGATTGAAGAATGGACCTGACAGAGTCCCCAAAAACATATCCACAAGCTCTCTTTCAGACAATGGTGGCTGCACCCTTCCAGCCAAGTCCCTCCATTTTTGAGCATACTCTTTAAAACCTTCGTTTGATACCATACCCATACTCTGTAATTGAGTACTGGTTGGTGCTAAATCTGCATTATATTGATATTGTCTGTAGAAGGCAGCAGCCAAGTCCTCCCAGTTGTGCATATCAGACCTTTCTAGCTGATAAAACCAATCCAACTGCGCCTCTGAAAGACTGTCTTGGAAGAAATGGACCCACATATCCTTATCAGAAGAATGCGGTTGGATTTTTATGACATAAGATCGCAGATGCATCTTTGGACAAGACAAACCATCGTACTTAGAAAATGTAGGCACCTTGAACTTAGGGGGAATGAAAATCCCAGAAACCAGCCCTAGATCTTCAAAGTCCAGCCCAGGCACCCTCTACACTTCCATGGCAGCCAGACACTCCTCCAGATTCTTGTACTTGTCATCTGCAGGTGGATACTGCTGCTCAAAATAGTCTTCATCCTCTTCTTCTTCTTCTTCCTCAGACTCAGGTGGTACTGCAGCTCATTTACCTTTTCCAACCCCTTCATCAAATGTTGAGGGGAAATCCAGGACCCTTCTAGCTTGACCTTCAAATCTTCGACCCAAAGTAGCCACACCAACTCTTTTCTTTTTCTTTTTCTCCTTTTCCTTTTCTAACAGTGCTTTAAGATCCTCTTGACCCTTTGCCAAGGTCATGAGGAGTTGTTGGAACTGTGAATTTTGCGCTTGTAAGTCTTTAACTGTCTACTCTATATCCATCTGGCTGAAATAAACAGCAGAGAGATAAGGAAACCTGGTGTGATGACCTGCTTATGCATATGATGAATGAGATGTATTCATGTAATGCATTCAAGGATTCAGAATTTCAAATTTGTTGTAGGCAAAAAGAACACACGTCATATTAATAGGAAGAATTTTTTAGTACATCAAGTGCCCCATGGGCAAAATAATACAAAATTCTAATGTAAGAAGACATTGCGCATCCTTTTCGGTGCAATGTAGGTGTTGAGAGTCTGCTCTTCGTGAAGTTGACGAGTAAGTTCCAAAACCTTCTTCTCACTGGCGTAGAATTGGGCTTCGAATGTATCGCGCTCTCCCTTGAGTTGTATCCAACTCCTTTGCAAATCTTCAAATGGTGTTGGCATGTTAGGATGTAGGAGGGTGTATGGAACCTCTCCTTCCATAACAGGCTCTTTGATCACAGGCAGAATGTAGGGGTAAGGCATCATAAGACTTTGGGCGCAGGTTCGTACCCACTTGAGGTAAGTCTCAAGGGGGATGGAATTCTTATGTCCCAAGGTATTATAGTCCACTTTGTTGGGCATCCTCCAAGCTCGGATAAACATTTGTCAAAGTCCTTGAGCGTCGTTGTTGAAATCAAAAACCAAGTCTGGAATCAGCATGTCATGAGGGCCATCCCTTCGGGCATACCCAAACTGTCTCAGAGCCAAGCAGGGGTTGTAGGTAATGCCTCTCCTAATGCCAAGTAGAGGGACATTAGGGAATTCCCCACAACGATCAATGATGATAACATTTTCTCAGGATCAAGAACACCAATAGATATCTGAATATGTAAGGGTCATCAATCGTTGTGACCACCTCAAACCTTGCTCATTCTTCAAAACTGATTGGGGAAGGTGAGAAATAAACCACCTTGGTAGAAGAGGAGTACAACACATGAGAACACCCCTTTTCCTCATTGTTCGTGTGTGAAATAAGTGGAGGATATCCCCAAGCAATGTAGGCACATGATTCTGGGACATGAAAATCTTGACAGCACTTATATCTATAAGCTGGTCAGGGTTTGGGAACAAGACCAACCCATAGATGAGAAGAGCTACGATCTCCTCAAAAGCTTGTAAGTCCAATGAATTCCAGCATTCTTGAGCTTTCTCAAACAGAAACTTTGCCAAGAAACCCTTGACACCACTTCTGATTTCCCAATGACCTTTGACATCAGATGGTTGCAAGTGTAGGGCTTGAGCAACATCTTCAGGCTTTGGATCTCTTTCCGTACCGTTGTAGGGTAGTTGATGGAGAATAGGAATACTCAAGAGTTGAGAAAATTCCTCCAAAGTAGGTACAAGCTGGTAATCAGGAAATGTGAAGCAGTGGTGTAGGGGGTCAAAGAACTGGAAGAGAACTTTCACCATGTCTTCCTCAGTGTTGGTGTTGACTAAGTTGAGAAGACGACCATGCCTCTCGGTGAATGGAGAGTTCTCAGGAATCTTGTGTGATCGGTGGATTTAGAACTGACTGTTTAACGCTGGATCGCGTATGTCGCGGAAGCAAGAGTCGCCACCGTCTTTTATTTTCTCCAAATGGAAAGGACAAAAGCACAGAAAAATTCCTTATAGAGATTGCTCTCGGTTCGGGAGGTAGGTTATAGAAAGGGAAGGTGTTAGCGCCCTTTCTATCCATGGTTATCCATGGGCTCTTAGATACTTGCTCATTTGTGTTTTCAAAAGGTTTGTTTGCTTTTCAATGTGGGTTTTAAAAAGTTTCTTTGAAAATTCCAGTTCGACTCTTGTATCGGTCCTCAAGAGTGTTTGAAAAAATGCTTTCGAAAGCTTTTTGAAAATGTGTTGGTGTGAAAAGTATTTTTTTGATTTGTTTTGAAGTTTAGAGCAAGTATCTAGAGTCGTCTACCTACCCTAAGGAATTCGTCTGTGTAGATGTCCTTTAAAGTAGTGCCATCCCACCATTGAGAGGTAGGTAGCACCACCGTTGGAGGTGTTCGGGTCAATTCGAAGGTTCGGGACATGGTGATCACCAGAGCAATAGGAAGACACCTTAGAAGCTACCCTCATGCCAGGTTCCCGGATCATGAGGACTTACTAAGACATCCTCTACTCGACGATCACCTTTCGAGGCAAGGCAACAGTGAGGCGTACCCTAGGGGTGGTGTGTGCGATTCGTGTGTCATTTTCATTTGCATTTATCTTGTCATGTTATTGGTGTTCTACGCTTGTTTTTATTTTTGTCCATACATTCTTTCATGCTATTTGTTAACAGTTAAAAGTTGCGAGAAAAGTAAATTCTAAGCTATTACAAAAGGCGCGGGTCCACATCGCCAAAGTTAAACCAGGACCCGATTTGACAGAAAAATAAAGAAAGTAAAAGAAAGTAAGGAATTAAAAGTGCGAGAAGTCAAGTACATGGCTTTGGGAGAGATACATACATATTATAAAGAAAATAAAATAAATATGCGAATAAGAATTAAATCGAAACGAGGGCGTTGGACCCTTTTTTGCAAAATTTAAAATTACATGGAATTAATTAATTAAAAAAAAAGAAAAGGAGATGTTTTTGGTATTTTAGTATTTTAGGATTTAATATGAAAAAAAAAAGAATTAATTAAAATAAATACTAACCCTAATCCTAGTGGCTTTTAATTTATTAAGAAAATATTGAATTTTAACCTAAATTAACCCTAATTTTTATATACAAATTTAATTATGAAAATAAATAAAATAAATAATATTATTTATGAAAGAAAAATAAAAAGGATGAAAAATTATTAATTAAACCTAATTCTATGTTTTTTAGATTTTATTATGAAAAGAATTAAAATTACAACCTAATTTAAAACTAAATAATTATATACAATTTATTTATGGAAAATATTAAAACAAAAATATTTATTATATTTTTCCTCTTTTCTGATTTTTTTGATTTTTAGGTGTTTTTGATATTTTGTGAAAATAATAAATTAATTAAACAAATAATAATTAAAACCAAATAGAAAATAAGAATAAAAAATATTATGGCAAACCTAGGGGGGTTGTAGTCCCCAACATGGAGGTTAAGTCCAAGAATTCTGGCCCATTTAGCATGGCCTTGTTGACTTTTGCTGGACGCGTGTGATGCATGGACTAGGGTGCATTGTGTTCCTTAGATCTGAGCCTTTGATTTGATCTCCCTGGCTTTGTGAATGGTTTGATTTTGAGAGCGCATGATGTGCCTTGATGTTGATCCTGCACGTGAATTTTTACTGAAAAATAATATGGGAATATGGAAGACCTGGGGCTCGAACCCAGGTCATATACTTTGCCAGCCAACACGCTTGCCAACCGTGCCAGTTTGCCTATCTGTATATAATATGACAAACAAATATAATAAATAAATATGCGTTAGTGTTTCGTTTTCCGCGCGAAATTTAAACTAGCCTATCACATCTTGCCACGATATCGTCTTCTTCTTCGTCCCTGAAACACAAAAACAAAGGCCACAGTTTTCTGAGCATTTTCTTAGGCCGGTTTTGGAAAAATAGCGACTAGCCCCAGGGGCTCCATAAATTAGGCACGAGGGTATCCTTATAACCGTCTGAACGCCCTGATTTGAATGGTGGTGGTCTTGAAGGCCAATTTTTCCTCATTCAAAAACCCCTAATTCGAAACTCTGCAAACCCTAAAAAGCAACAATGGCATCTGGGCATATAATGCGTAAAACTTCAATCAAGGCATATGGTTAGCTTGCAAACACTTCACTGATCATGAATATATAAACAAAACACTATGAATGTGCATGGATGTTAAAACACGATAATGAAAAAAAAGTGAGAAAGGTTAGCTTCTGTACAACGATTCAAGAGGTTATGGACTTGGAAATCTATTCAGGCACGTTGCTGAAGGCCTCAGGAAGATGATGAGATGAAAATCTCAGCTTGAATCGCCCTCTAACCTTGTTTTCAGAATTGAGTTTTTTTGCAAAAATTTTGAGTTTGATAGTAGGGTTCTTGCGCAGCTTTGTGGTCTTTTTTGATTAGGTTTTCATTCAGGCTTATGTATGAATCAATTAGGTCAAGAAAAACAAAACAAATCAATTGCATTCATGGTTTTGAGATTTGATTTTCAATCATATTTTTTCCAATCTTTTTCATGCAATTTTGTACCAATCATGATCCAATCAATCCAAATCTTTCCATATTGAATTATGCACGAATTATTGAGTAGATTACATGTGCAAAAAGATTTGTTAGGTTAAGTTAAATATTTTTCATATATTTAATTGATTTAAATGAATTATTATTAATAAAAATTCAAATAAATAAATAAAAAATGAATAAAAACTTCCCTTTGGGCCAAGTGGTCGTGCACATGCTTGGGATGATGAATTATGGAAGAAAAATGGGCCCATTAGCAATTTTAGGTCATTTGAATCAATGTTGACTTTTCAAAATATCCAAAAATTTCCCAACTTCCACAAGGCATAACTTGCTCAATTTTTAAGCTTTTCTCATGTTCTTGGACATTTTGGAAAGGTCTTTGAGTCCTCTAACCAATTCCTTTGGTCCCATGTCATTTTGATTTACCAATCGCAAGTTATGGCCTTTGACTTAAAGTCCCTTTTTGTTGACTTTTGAAAATGACTTATAATGTTGAAATTGATAACTTTTTGTGAGAGCATTTCTTGGACTTGAAGTATGAAGATGAGTTTTAGGAAATGTCTTTATCTTCAAAATGAGCTTTGGATGGAATTTTTCTGATAATCCATGTGAAAGTTATGCCCTGGTCAATTTACAGTTGACTTTTTCAGCTGTCCAAATAAGGAAACTTTTGCATTTTGATGATTTTTGAGCCAAGCTTTGAGAATCATGATCAAGCATTGATCAAATGATGTTTGTGGCTTCAAAATGATATGTTGACCAAAAATTTGAACTTTTGACTGTCAAATGACCATTTTGCCCCTACAGTTGACTGTAGTGCAATTAGGGTTTTGACTGTGCAATTTTGTGCTGAATGTCTTGAAACTTTGTATGAGGATACTTGAACATGTTTGTAGGCATATGAGACTTGATTGGACCTTTGGCAACTTCATTTTCTTGATCAGAACACAAACCCTAATCTTGACTGTATAGGAGCCCTTGCACTGTACCACCCTTGGGGAGATTTTGTAGCTTGACTTGGCAATTTCTTGAAGAATATGGGAGGGCAAATTTTGGGGTACAATAGTTGCCCCTGTTCCATCTTCTTAGACCTGAGGATGCAGATTGGCTGACGTGCCTTTCGTAATCCGAGGGTAGAAGATGATTGAACACTAGAGTGCCCAGAAATTTGCGCTCACATAGTAGCAGTGTGATGATGGAATGGGCTTACAGATGCCATTTAGAGATTGGTGAACAGGATGATGGGATTATAGATGCCATCTGGATGTTGATCGCATAAGAGATTCCTTAGCGAGAACTTGCGTACCTACAAAACAGAAAATGATTACCTGACATGTTGCAGGAGCTGTTTTCAGATGCTTTGTATAGATGTGTCCTGACTGGTTACAGGAGCTGAGTCATGGAGCTTCACAAGATGATGAATGAATCAGGAGCGGTTACTAACTTAGCATGAACGGTAAGAGAACCTTGGGTGACTTTAACCTCAACAATGCTCGTTGAGAAAATCTTGGTGGGAATTACCATCTTCGCAGTATCGGGAAGAGAACCAAAGGAAATTATAATCTGAAAGGGAATTACATCTCACGCACCGTCGGGGAGAGGACCAAAGGAAATTATAACCTGAAAGGGAATTACATCTCACGCACTGTCGGGGAGAGGACCAAAGGAAATTATAACCTGAAAGGGAATTACATCTCACGCACCGTCGGGGAGAGGACCAAAGGAAATTATAACCTAAAAGGGAATTACATCTCACGCACCGTCGGGGAGAGGACCAAAGGAAATTATAACCTGAAAGGGAATTACATCTCACGCACCGTCGGGGAGAGGACCAAAGGAAATTATAACCTGAAAGGGAATTACATCTCACGCACCGTCGGGGAGAGGACCAAAGGAAATTATAACCTAAAAGGGAATTATATCTCACGCACCGTCGGGGAGAGGACCAAAGGAAATTATAACCTGAAAGGGAATTACATCTCACGCACCGTCGGGGAGAGGACCAAAGGAAATTATAACCTGAAATGGAATTACATCTCACGCACCGTCGGGGAGAGGACCAAAGGAAATTATAACCTGAAAGGGAATTACATCTCACGCACCGTCGGGGAGAGGACCAAAGGAAATTATAACCTGAAAGGGAATTACATCTCACACACCGTCGGGGAGAGGACCAAAGGAAATTATAACCTGATAACTTCTACTGAGTCTTCATCAGAAAAATCTGTTGGGAGTCGATTTAGCTGGACTAGAGAAGGCCTTGGACTGGATAAGAAATCTTTGGAATCGATTAACTGAACCGGTCTAGGTCTTGAAATATGATTGAGAATTTAGCTGAATCTTTCCTGAAAGGTAAAGGTCAGTTATATGCAATGCATGATATGGATCAAGCAATGATGTTCTCAACATAAATGAGATTTGCGTCTATGCATGCTATAATGATGTATGTGATGTTTTATGGATGTATGTGATGTTTTATGAATGTGTTTTTCGTCTAGGAAAGTAAATCCTTGACGGGTGCCGGGAAGTCACTCCTGGGCTGATGCTGAAGAATAGATTTTGCTTCCGCTGGGGATGATAATTGCAAGAATACCGGTAGGAGAAGATGACTCCGTTGAGGAATAAACTTGGCGAATGGAAGATTCTGCGGGGGGGGGGGGAAATACTCTAGCGACCATGCTGGGAAGTGATACTCTGTGGGGAGAGAGATGCTTTTGCTGAATTGTTGATAGTAACTTGCTGGGGATACCCTTATTGCATTGGAAGTGCTAATAGACTTCGCTGGGGATAAGAAGACTGTATTGACGACGACCTTTCCGTGGCTTTTGGCTGAGGATAACCCAGTTATATCCTGTTAAGGAAATAACTCTTTGAATAAAGCCGGACGACGCTTTCGTGCTCTGCGAGGGGATAAGCTTCCAGAATCTACTAGGGATAAGCTTACTGCTTGGGGAAGGTGAATTCCAATTTTCCTGGGGAAACTGGATTGGACTTTCCTGGGGAAGTTTTGAATTGTATCGGGGAAGTGACTCCATTGAATATTTGACATGCCGCCGGGGAAAAATCTTTAGACCAAGACTGACGGGGATGCTTGTTAAGAATATATGTATTGTTGCTGGGGAATGTTGAGATCTGCTGGAGGATGCCCAACTTCCCTAAGGTCTGATAACTTTGCTAGAAGAATACACTGACTGCTGGCTTACTCTCTGGGGAATTAAGATGTATTGGTCATGTTCTTTAGCTGAACCTACCTTGGTACTCTGGAGGACAGAATAATTAGATTGCTTAGACAACTCCTTATTGCCCCTGTTTCTAATGTTACTTGTAATTAATCCTTTGTTTCGTATGCAAATATTTATGAGTTAGCAAATTATTGTCAATGCATATATCACAAATTGAACCTTGGACGTTCTTCGCAAAACAAAACAGAAAAAGAAAAACAATTGGCACATTTTAACTGAAAGTATATTTGTATTGATTTTTGAATGGCCCGTAAATAGGCGTTTCGTGTACAAGAGGCTGACGTCCTAGTAAGAGAACACCGCCGAACAAAAGAGTTTATACAAGTTTTGTACAAAAGAAAATAAAACAGCTGTGTGAAATGAATGATCCCACTGGGTTTCAACTCTGCTATTGCCTTTATAACTCCGAGCGTCTCGTCACTTGATGACCTTGGTTGAAGGTGAAGCTGACTGATCAATGCCATCTGAACTTGATATAGATACCGGATTCTGGATGCAAAGTGATCCAATGAGACATAGTATTACGCTTTTATCCCTAATTTTTGCCTGGACCGCCCTTTCGGGTTTTCAGTCCACCGGGATACCCATTTTTGCCCAAGCCGCCTTTTCAGGTTTTCGACTTGCCGGGTGTACAGATTTTTTTCATTTCATCCCTTCATTTTGCCCGAACCCTTTTGGTTCGACGGGAAGCCCTAATTTTTGCCTAGGCATGTCAGCCTAGCGGGTCTTTTTTCATGCGTAGTATTTTTTTACTATGTCTGCATTGGCGGGGTGAGGAAGGTCGTCACCATCCATATTGGTTAGAATCATGGCTCCTCCTGAGAACACATGTTTAACCACAAATGGCCCTTCGTATGTAGGGGTCCATTTGCCCCTTGGATCACTCTGAGGAAGGATGATTCGCTTGATTACCAGATCCCCAACTTGATATTCCTGTGGTCTAACCTTTTTGTTAAATGCCCTGATCATCCGTTTCTGATACGCCTGACCATGACAGATAGCAGCAAGTCTCTTTTCATCAATAAGGTTGAGTTGATCAAGTCGTGTCTGGATCCAATCATCTTCGTTCAGATTTGCATCCTTCATTATCCGGAGAGAGGGTATTTGCACTTCGATCGGTAAGACTGCCTCCATACCATAAACCAGAGAGAAAAGAGTTGCCCCGGTTGACGTCCTGGCTGAGGTACGGTACCCATGCAGAGCAAACGGTAACATCTCGTGCCAATCTTTATAAGTCACTGTCATCTTCTGCACGATTTTCTTGATGTTCTTATTTGCTGCTTCTACAGCCCCATTCATCTTCGGTCTGTAAGGAGAAGAATTGTGGTGTTGTATCTTGAACTGTTCGCAGAGCTCAGCGATCATCTTGTTATTCAGATTGGTACCGTTGTCTGTAATAATTCTCTCTGGGACGCCGTATCGACAGATCAGATTATGTCGGATGAACCGTGCCACAACAGTCTTGGTTACCGTAGCATAGGATGCTGCCTCAACCCACTTCGTAAAATAATCAATCGCCACCAGGATGAAGCGATGCCCATTAGATGCCGTAGGTTTAATCTCACCGATCATGTCTATGCCCCACATTGCAAACGGCCAAGGCGCAGTCAGAACATTCAGAGGAACTGGAGGCACATGCACCTTGTCTACATAAATCTGGCATTTATGGCATGTCCTGGAATGTTGGTAACAGTCAGCTTCCATTGTGGACCAGTAATATCCTGCCCGAAGGATCTTCTTAGCCATTGTATGTCCACTGGAATGTGTACCAAAGGTCCCTTCATGTAGCTCTTCCATGATTCTTTCTGCTTCAGTCTTATCCACACAACGTAGTAAGGTTGAATCATGGTTTCGCTTGTACAAGATGCCGTTGCTAAGGAAGAACTTTGCTGCGAACCTCCTCAAGAATTTCTTATCGTTGACAGATGCACCTTCGGGGTATTCCTGAGCTTCCAGATATCTCTTCACCTCATGGTACCAAGGCTTCTCAGTCACCAATTCAGTCTCGAGATCGCAACAGTATGCCGGTTCGTCCAGTTTCCAGATGATGATTCGGGGAGCCTCATTATCCCATTTGACCTTGAACATAGAAGACATTGTAGCTAACGCGTCCGCCAACTGATTATCTTCTCTTGGAAAGTGCTCAAAGGTTATCTCTGTGAAGTGGGGGATCAAGGTCAACACACATTCTCTGTAAGGAATAAGGTTCGGATGTTTCGTATCCCACTCTCCTTTGATCTGATTGATCACAAGAGCGGAATCTCCGAAGACACTCAGAAACTTGATCCTTAGGTCGATCGCAGCTTGAAGACCCATGATGCACGCCTCGTACTCCGCCATGTTGTTGGTACAATTGAAACACAGTCGGGCAGTGAGTGGAGTATGAGTACCTTGAGGTGATATGATTATGGCGCCGATACCATTTCCCAAAGCATTGGAGGCTCCGTCAAAGTGCATAGACCATCGGGATCCTGGTTCAGGTCCTTCATCCGGTCCAGGTACTTCACAGTCAGTCACAATCATGATGCTTTCATCTGGAAACTTGAAGTTCATTGACTGATAATCGTCTACAGCTTGATGTGCCAAGTGGTCTGCCAATACACTTCCCTTGATGGCTTTCTGGGTTGTATATTGAATGTCGTATTCCGTCAAGATCATTTGCCATCTTGCAATCCTCCCAGACAGAGCAGGCTTTTCGAATATGTACTTTATAGGATCCATCTTTGACATCAACAAGGTGGTATGAGTCAGCATATACTGTCTCAGCCGGCGAGCAGCCCATACCAAAGCGCAGCAAGTTTTCTCAAGCAGTGAGTATCGGGTCTCACAGTCGGTAAACTTTTTGCTAAGGTAATAAATGGCATGCTCTTTTCGGCCAGACTCGTCATGCTGCCCCAACACACACCCCATCGAGTTGTCGAGTACTGTCAGGTATAGTATCAGAGGTCTCCCTTCAACCGGTGGCATAAGGATAGGTGGTTCTTGGAGATACTCTTTGATTTTGTCAAACGCGGTCTGACATTCATCATTCCAACGTACTACCTGATCTTTCTTCAGCAGCTTGAAGATTGGCTCACAAGTAGCAGTTAGGTGTGAGATGAAACGAGCAATGTAATTCAGGCGTCCAAAAAAGCCTCTGACCTCTTTCTCTGTCCTAGGAACTGACATCTCTTGAATAGCTTTGACCTTAGCAGGGTCCACTTGAATGCCTTTATCACTGACCATGAAGCCTAGCAACTTTCTAGATCTTACCCCGAAGGTGCACTTGTTCGGATTCAATCTCAGCTTGTACAGTTTCAACCGGTCAAACAACTTTTGCAGATGATCTAGGTGCTCTTCCTCAGTCTGGGACCTTGCGATCATGTCGTCAACATACACTTCTATCTCATGATGGATCATGTCATGAAATAAAGTAACCATGGCACGTTGGTAGGTTGCCCCAGCATTCTTCAACCCAAATGGCATGACCTTGTAACAGAAGGTGCCCCACTGAGTAACAAATGTAGTCTTTTCCATGTCTTCTGGTGCCATCTTGATCTGATTGTAACCTGAAAAGCCATCCATGAAAGAGAACACCTTGTGTTGAGCTATATTATCAACAAGGACATCAATGTGAGGTAAGGGGAAGTCATCCTTGGGGCTGGCCCTGTTCAGATCCCTGTAGTCGATGCACATTCTGACCTTACCGTCCTTCTTAGGTACCGGCACCACATTAGCAACCCATTGAGGGTAAGAAGTCACTGCAAGGAACCCGGCATCAAACTGCTTCATAACCTCGGCTTTAATCTTCTCAGACATCTCTGGACGCATCCGACGGACCTTTTGCTTAACTGGAGGGCAGTCTTCCTTAGTTGGCAGGTGATGCACCATAATATCGGTATCCAACCCGGGCATGTCTTTGTATGACCAGGCAAATATCTCCACATAATCATGTAGCATCTTAGCCAACCGTTGCTTCACGCTGAGCTCTAGGTTGGTACCAATCTTTACCTCTTTCCTGTCTGCCTCAGTACCCAAGTTTATTGTTTCCACTGGCTCTTCATGGGGTTGAATTGCCCTCTCTTCCTGAAGCAACAGTCTTGCAAGCTCACCAGGCACTTCGCAATCATCTTCACCTTCATCTTCGGCTAAGTTGATCGGATTTTCGGTCATAACTGGCAGTAGCAGAGTCGTTACCAGTAAGATCCAGAGTGGATTGAAACCTGTATGAGTGAGTGTGTGTGTAAATACAGCTGTTTTGAAATATATGTAAAGGAAAGAAAGACAGAAAAAGGAGCATAAAATTTGCAATGCGAGAAAACGTCCAAGATTTTCATTCATGATATATGAAATGACAATTTATATGCCCTCACAAATAGAACCATGGTGCCTCGGGTAAGACACCGGGCCAAAGAGTTTATTTATTGTTTATTACAGATACCAAAAACATAGGACTTCATTACTTAGTAACAAGAGAAACAGATAGATTGTCCTTTGCACTCCAATTGTTAAGTCCACCGTCGGTTGCCGGGTAGATCCAGCTATCAAACTCAGCTTCATCCACTTCCTCTTCATCCCCAATAGCGTTCACTCCATGAGCAGGCAGGGGAGCTGTCACTACATTAGGCTTCTCAGATGCCTCAAATTGTACCTCCTTGGCGTCAATAAGGTCCTGCAGCTTGCTCCTTAAGGCCCAACAGTCATCAGTAGAATGCCCCGGGCTATCTGAATGGTAAGCACAACGAGCATTTGGGTTGTACTTAGGAGATGCAGTATTTGGGAACTTCGGCGCCTCTCTGACAGTTACTAGGTTGGTTGAGAGCAACTGGGGTAAGATCTGCGACAAGGTCATACTCAACCGGGTGAACTCTCTCCGGGGTCTCTCAGCCCTTTGAGGATTGGTTGGCCGAGGAGCGGCAGCGGGCTTAGCAATCATTACCGCACTGACAGATTGGCGGCGCTCAGGTCTTTCTGATTTCCGGGAGCCATACACAGCACTAGCCTCCTTCTTGAAGGGTTTCTTCTCAGCACTAGACGATGCACCCTTCAGGATCTTACCAGACTTTAACCCAGCTTCAATTCTTTCTCCAGTCAGAATCAAATCAGTGAACCCTGCAGACGAACTCCCAATGAGATGGTTGAAAAATGGCCCGGATAGGGTCCCCAAGAACATGTCTACCAACTCCCGATCAGTCAACGGAGGCTGCACCCTGCCAGCCAGGTCTCTCCACTTCTGAGCGTACTCCTTAAAACCTTCACTTGAACCTAACGACATACCCTGGAGTTGGGTACGTGTAGGGGCAAGGTCGGCATTATATTGATACTGCTTGTAGAAAGCAGTAGCCAACTCCTCCCAGTTACGAACCTTGGTCCCATCCAGCTGATAGAACCATTCGAGATGAGTCCCTGAAAGACTCTCCTGGAAGAAGTGGATCCATAAATTCTTATCCGCAGAGTACGGTTGAATTTTCCGAACATAGGACCTGAGATGTAGCTTGGGACAAGACGCCCCGTCATATTTAGAGAAGGATGGTGCTTTGAACTTGTGAGGGATAATCACACCAGTAGACAAACCCAAATCTCCGAAGTCCAGCCTAGGTACCTGTTGTATTTCCATAGCCTTCAACCTGTCCTCCAGTTGCTTGTATCTGTCTTCTCCAGGAGGGTACTGCTCTTCATCAAAATCAGTCTCGTTGTCGGAGACTACCGGACTAGGAACCCTTGCTTCTGCCTGAGGAGTACTCTTGCCAACAGAAGAACCAGCCTCTTCCTGCTGCAGAGCATTGCCAAACCTTCGGCCCGAGTTGAACAGAACAGTCCTTCTCTTCTTCTTCTTCTCCTTCTTCAGGAGCATAGCCTTCAGCTCTTCTTGGCCTTGATCCAAACCCTTGATTAATTCCTGAAACTGCGCATTCTGCGCCTGAAGAGCCTTGATGGATGTCTCAGTTGATGACGAGTCGGGATTCATGATGCTGAAATAAACAGCGAAGAACTGTAAGCAACCTGAAAAGGGGGAAAACCTGCTATGCACATGATGAATGAGATGTGTTTATGCAATGCATTCAAGGGTTCGAAAATTCAACTTTGTTGTAGACAAAAAGGAACACACGTTATCATTAAGGAAATAACTGTTTAGTACATCAAAGCCTCATGGGAAAAATAATACAAAAAACAAATCAATCCCAAAATATGCTACGCATCCTCTTTGGAGCTATGTAAGTGTTGAGATTCCTCTCCTCATGTAACAGGCGGGTGAGTTCCAAGACCTTCTTTTCACTGGCATGTAAACTGGTCTCAAGAGAATTCCTTTCCTCCTTAAGCTGGATCCAGCTCTTCTGCATCTCTTCCCAGGATGTGGGCATATCAGGGTGCTGAATAGTGTAGGACACTTCCCCTTCCAAGACAGGCTCTTTGATCACTGGGAGCATATGAGGATAAGGCATTACCAACTTCTGGGAGCGGGCTCGTACCCACTTGAGATAAGGTTCCAACGGTATGGAGTTCCTGTGCCCCAGTGTCTTACTGTCTATCCTACTTGGCATCCTCCAGGCTCTGATAAATCTCTGGTGAAGTCCTTGAGTATCGTTGTCGAAGTCAAAAACTATGTCAGGAATTAACATGTCATGAGGACCATCCCTCCGAGCATAACCAAACTGTCTCCAAGCCAGGCATGGGCTGTAAGTAATACCTCCTCTGATTCCAAGTAAAGGAACATTAGGGTACTCCCCGCAACGATCAATGATAGTGACATCTTCTCTAGACCTAGGGCACCAATGTATATCTGCATGTGTAAGAGTCATCAACCGTTGTGACCACCTCAAACCCCGCTCATTCTTCAAGACTGATTGTGGAAGGTGCGAAATAAACCACCTTCCCAGGAGAGGAGTGCAACACATAAGGACACCTCTTTTTCTCATGGTTCGAGTGTAACATGAGTGAAGGATGTCCCCCAGCAACGTAGGTATAGGATTCCTGGACATAAAGATCAGGACAGCACTGATATCTATAAGCTGATCTGGGTTAGGGAACAACACCAAACCATAGACAAGGAGGGCCACAACTTCTTCAAAAGCTTGCAAGTCAAGGGAGTTCCAACATTCATGGGCCTTTTCAAACAGAAATCTGGCTAAGAACCCTTTGATACCACTTCTAACTTCCCAATGTCCCTTGAGGTCAGATGACTGTAGGTGCAAGGCTTTAGCAATCTCTTCAAGCTTAGGTTCCTTTTCTGTACCGTTGAAGGGTAGCTGATCAAGGATAGGGATCTTCAGGAGCCGGGAGAACTCCTCCAATGTAGGTACCAACTGATAGTCCAAGAAGGTGAAACAGTGATGCAGAGGGTCAAAGAATTGGAACAGGACCTTGATCATATCTTCCTCAATGTTGGTGTTGACCAAGCTGATGAGGCTTCCATGTCTTTCACTGAATGATGAGTTCTCGGGAATCCTGGATATAAGCTCCTTAAGCTGAGGAGGGATCCTTAGAAGACTGATTTGAATTGTCTTTCTACGAACAGTTTCCATGTCCTACAAAACAAGAACAAAGATGAAAATTCAAACTCCTGAAATGGTTAGTCAATGCATATGATGCTGGATGATGTCATGATGCTATGATTAAACACACCACAGATATTTACAAAGACAAACATGTAAGGCACACAAGGCACACAAGACAAGCCCTTAGGGTTTAAGGCCAGCATGGGGTCTGGGTAGTACCCTCTTGAAGTTGGTGGGTTCAACCTGTCCTATCAAAGTAACTGGGTTCTAAGGGTCCCAATATCACGGGATTGCTTTCATTGTTCATCGTTTCGATTTAGCCACTGAACTGGCGACCGAAATATTCCAGGAAAGCAACCCTCAATTGAGTGTAGTATCGAGTATCAACCAACCTCGGACTGCACCAAAGTCAGTTATCTCACTACCCTAAAGAGGCCAAGATAGTTCAATTAAGGTTCCTAAGGTCTGTTGATGCTTCACGACACCACGCGGAGGCCCCGTACTCTCCTTGACTGAACTCAAGGGTTACCGGTACACACCAAAGTGCCACATCAACGTAGCAGACTGTTTCAACCATGTCGGTATACCCCGCACAGTTCCCTCACAGCCTTGTTGCTACTTTCTAAGAAGGTATCCCCAGATCCGGGTTAGGATCTATAGAACTCCCAAGACAGTCCCACAATTTAAAGCAAACAAGGAAAGCAATTGAAAACACAGTTATGAACTAACCCTAAGGTACACCTCACTTTAAGTTAAGTCCCCAGCAGAGTCGCCAGTTCTGTGATCGGTGGATTTAGAACTGACTATTTAACGCTGGATCGCGTATGTCGCGGAAGCAAGAGTTGCCACCGTCTTTTATTTTCTCCAAATGGAAAGGACAAAAGCACAGAAAAATTCCTTATAGAGATTGCTCTCGGTTCGGGAGGTAGGTTATAGAAAGGGAAGGTGTTAGCGCCCTTTCTATCCATGGTTATCCATGGGCTCTTAGATACTTGCTCATTTGTGTTTTCAAAAGGTTTGTTTGCTTTTCAATGTGGGTTTTAAAAAGTTTCTTTGAAAATTCCAGTTCGACTCTTGTATCGGTCCTCAAGAGTGTTTGAAAAAATGCTTTCGAAAGCTTTTTGAAAATGTGTTGGTGTGAAAAGTATTTTTTTGATTTGTTTTGAAGTTTAGAGCAAGTATCTAGAGTCGTCTACCTACCCTAAGGAATTCGTCTGTGTAGATGTCCTTTAAAGTAGTGCCATCCCACCATTGAGAGGTAGGTAGCACCACCGTTGGAGGTGTTCGGGTCAATTCGAAGGTTCGGGACATGGTGATCACCAGAGCAATAGGAAGACACCTTAGAAGCTACCCTCATGCCAGGTTCCCGGATCATGAGGACTTACTAAGACATCCTCTACTCGACGATCACCTTTCGAGGCAAGGCAACAGTGAGGCGTACCCTAGGGGTGGTGTGTGCGATTCGTGTGTCATTTTCATTTGCATTTATCTTGTCATGTTATTGGTGTTCTACACTTGTTTTTATTTTTGTCCATACATTCTTTCATGCTATTTGTTAACAGTTAAAAGTTGCGAGAAAAGTAAATTCTAAGCTATTACAAAAGGCGCGGGTCCACATCGCCAAAGTTAAACCAGGACCCGATTTGACAGAAAAATAAAGAAAGTAAAAGAAAGTAAGGAATTAAAAGTGCGAGAAGTCAAGTACATGGCTTTGGGAGAGATACATACATATTATAAAGAAAATAAAATAAATATGCGAATAAGAATTAAATCGAAACGAGGGCGTTGGACCCTTTTTACAAAATTTAAAATTACATGGAATTAATTAATTAAAAAAAAGAAAAGGAGATGTTTTTGGTATTTTAGTATTTTAGGATTTAATATGAAAAAAAAAAGAATTAATTAAAATAAATACTAACCCTAATCCTAGTGGCTTTTAATTTATTAAGAAAATATTGAATTTTAACCTAAATTAACCCTAATTTTTATATACAAATTTAATTATGAAAATAAATAAAATAAATAATATTATTTATGAAAGAAAAATAAAAAGGATGAAAAATTATTAATTAAACCTAATTCTATGTTTTTTAGATTTTATTATGAAAAGAATTAAAATTACAACCTAATTTAAAACTAAATAATTATATACAATTTATTTATGGAAAATATTAAAACAAAAATATTTATTATATTTTTCCTCTTTTCTGATTTTTTTGATTTTTAGGTGTTTTTGATATTTTGTGAAAATAATAAATTAATTAAACAAATAATAATTAAAAGCAAATAGAAAATAAGAATAAAAAATATTATGGCAAACCTAGGGGGGTTGTAGTCCCCAACATGGAGGTTAAGTCCAAGAATTCTGGCCCATTTAGCATGGCCTTGTTGACTTTTGCTGGACGCGTGTGATGCATGGACTAGGGTGCATTGTGTTCCTTAGATCTGAGCCTTTGATTTGATCTCCCTGGCTTTGTGAATGGTTTGATTTTGAGAGCGCATGATGTGCCTTGATGTTGATCCTGCACGTGAATTTTTACTGAAAAATAATATGGGAATATGGAAGACCTGGGGCTCGAACCCAAGTCATATACTTTTCCAGCCAACACGCTTGTCAACCGTGCCAGTTTGCCTATCTGTATATAATATGACAAACAAATATAATAAATAAATATGCGTTAGTGTTTCGTTTTCCGCGCGAAATTTAAACTAGCCTATCACATCTTGCCACGATATCGTCTTCTTCTTCGTCCCTGAAACACAAAAACAAAGGCCACGGTTTTCTGAGCGTTTTCTTAGGCCAGTTTTGGAAAAATAGCGACTAGCCCCAGGGGCTCCATAAATTAGGCGCGAGGGTATCCTTATAACCGTCTGAACGCCCTGATTTGAATGGTGGTGGTCTTGAAGGCCAATTTTTCCTCATTCAAAAACCCCTAATTCGAAACTCTGCAAACCCTAAAAAGCAATAATGGCATCTGGGCATATAATGCGTAAAACTTCAATCAAGGCATATGGTTAGCTTGCAAACACTTCACTGATCATGAATATATAAACAAAACACTATGAATGTGCATGGATGTTAAAACACGATAATGAAAAAAAAGTGAGAAAGGTTAGCTTATGTACAACGATTCAAGAGGTTATGGACTTGGAAATCTATTCAGGCACGTTGCTGAAGGCCTCAGGAAGATGATGAGATGAAAATCTCAGCTTGAATCGCCCTCTAACCTTGTTTTCAGAATTGAGTTTTTTTGCAAAAATTTTGAGTTTGATAGTAGGGTTCTTGCGCAGCTTTGTGGTCTTTTTTGATTAGGTTTTCATTCAGGCTTATGTATGAATCAATTAGGTCAAGAAAAACAAAACAAATCAATTGCATTCATGGTTTTGAGATTTGATTTTCAATCATATTTTTTCCAATCTTTTTCATGCAATTTTGTACCAATCATGATCCAATCAATCCAAATCTTTCCATATTGAATTATGCACGAATTATTGAGTAGATTACATGTGCAAAAAGATTTGTTAGGTTAAGTTAAATATTTTTCATATATTTAATTGATTTAAATGAATTATTATTAATAAAAATTCAAATAAATAAATAAAAAATGAATAAAAACTTACCTTTGGGACAAGTGGTCGTGCACATGCTTGGGATGATGAATTATGGAAGAAAAATGGGCCCATTAGCAATTTTAGGTCATTTGAATCAATGTTGACTTTTCAAAATATCCAAACATTTCCCAACTTCCACAAGGCATAACTTGCTCAATTTTTAAGCTTTTCTCATGTTCTTGGACATTTTGGAAAGGTCTTTGAGTCCTCTAACCAATGCCTTTGGTCCCATGTCATTTTGATTTACCAATCTCAAGTTATGGCCTTTGACTTAAAGTCCCTTTTTGTTGACTTTTGAAAATGACCTATAATGTTGAAATTGATAACTTTTTGTGAGAGCATTTCTTGGACTTGAAGTATGAATATGAGTTGTAGGAAATGTCTTTCTCTTCAAAATGAGCTTTGGATGGAATTTTTCTGATAATCCATGTGAAAGTTATGCCCTGGTCAATTTACAGTTGACTTTTTCAACTGTCCAAATAAGGAAACTTTTGCATTTTGATGATTTTTGAGCCAATCTTTGAGAATCATGATCAAGCATTGATCAAATGATGTTTGTGGCTTCAAAATGATATGTTGACCAAAAATTTGAACTTTTGACTGTCAAATGACCATTTTGCCCCTACAGTTGACTGTAGTGCAATTAGGGTTTTGACTGTGCAATTTTGTGCTGAATGTCTTGAAACTTTGTATGAGGATACTTGAACATGTTTGTAGGCATATGAGACTTGATTGGACCTTTGGCAACTTCATTTTCTTGATCAGAACACAAACCCTAATCTTGACTGTATAGGAGCCCTTGCACTGTACCACCCTTGGGGAGATTTTGTAGCTTGACTTGGAAATTTCTTGAAGAATATGGGAGGGCAAATTTTGGGGTACAACATCTTGGAAGCAAGCTCCTTGAGTTAAGGAGGAATTATCACAAGGTTAACCTGAATTATTTTTCTGCGGAGTGAATCCATTACCTAAAAAACAGGAACAAAGATGAAGATCCAAACCCTTGAAATGTATAGTGGATGCATATAATGCTTTATGATGCTCATGAAGTTTATGCACAAGTATATGTACAAGCAAATCACACAAGATCCTAGTTTCAGGCATGCATCGGGTTTCATAGGTGAGTACCCTCTTGAAGTTTAGCTGGCTCAACCTGTCCTATAAATAGTAATCGGGTTCTAAGGAGCTCAATATCACTGGATTATTTTCTGTGTTCATTGTTTCAGTTTAGCCACTTAACTGGCGACCGAAATATTCCAAGAAAACAACCATCAAGGAGTGTAGTATCGAGTATCTACCAACTTCGGACTGCACCAAAGTCGGTCATCTCACTACCCCTAAAAAGGCCAAGATGGTCAAGTAAAGGTTCTAAAAGTCCATTAGTGCTTCATGACATCACTCAGCGGCCCCTTATTCTCTTTGATTAACTCAAAGGCTACCGGTACCCACAAATATGTCGCACTAATATAGTTATTGCTTTAACCATGTCGGTATACCCCGCACAGTTTCCACAATATATTGCTATTTACCTATGAATGTTTCCCAAATCTGGGTAGAGGATTCATACCCACACAATAGAACCAAATGTAAAGCAATCAAGTCAAGAAAAATAAGCATGTAAAGGTGATCTAAAACCCTAAGGTAACCCCACTTTTTTTATTTTTAATCCCTAGCAGAGTCGCCAGTTCTGTGATGCGGTGGGAGAACTGACTTGAGGTTTTACGTTTCGTTCGCACTTGTGCGGTTTAGCAAGAGTCACCACCGACTTTTTATTTTATCCAAATGAAAAGTCAAAAATCACAGGAAAGACCTTTGAGATGTTTTCTTGGGTTCGGGGGGTAGATGATGAAAAGGGAAGGTGCTAGCACCCTTTTCATCCATGGTTTTCCATGGGCTCTTAGTTACTTGTTTTAGATCACTTGCTTTTTCTTTTCAATTGTTTTAAATGGTGCTTTGTGCTTGGTTTTGAAAGTATTTTGAAAAGAGGCCATCGTTGCAGCAACCTTTGTAATGATTCTTGTTTGAATGTATAAAAAGGTGTTTGTCTTTCGAAAAAATGTTTCAATGTTTTGAAAGTTTTGTTTTGGGAAATTGTTTTGAAATTGTGTTGCGTGTTTTGAAATTAGCAAGGATGTTTGCAAGTTTTGATCAAGTAACTAAGAGTTGTCTACCCTATCTACTCAAAGATCTTTCCTACACATTTTTAACCCTTTCACATTGTTGTTTTACCATTACATTTGGTAAACAATCTTGTGTTTGGATATTAAACGGGACAGGCGCGAGTCAAATTTACAATCATTGAAAGCAACTTGTGAGACGCTCTAGAAATTTTTGTAAGGGACGAGATCGTTTTATCGAAGGCAACATCGAGGGTCATCGAGAGACTACGATCTTTGTTTATCGAAGGGTCATTTGCTAGAGTGTCGCATATTCGAGGGACATGATTGTATTTCTGAGGCAACAAGCAAGGTTACCCTAGAGGTGCGCGTGTGAGAAGTGTGTTGATTTCAAGTTATTTATTCTTGGATTAGGTCATCTAGCGATTGATTTTTGAATCTTGCCATACATGCCTAATTACTACACAGTATATCGAAAGCGATAAATTGCGGGAAATAAAAGTCTAAGCTATTACAAAAGTATCCGGGAATGGGGGTACAATTATTACAAATGGGGATGAATCTCATAAGAACAACAATGTCCAAATATTACAACCAAATCGAATTGTTGTGCGATTCAACACAAAGCTATGACAAAATAAAATCAACAAAGCACGAGTTGTATGTATTTACTTGGAAAGGAATAAATAAAAATCTATTCTAAAAAAAGATTAAAAAATTATATTATTATTATTCTTTTATGTATTTTTATTAATTTTAAAAGGAAAAATTTAAAGAAAGAAAATTTAATTAAACATAATCTTTATTATTTTTTTGGTATTTTCATTATACGTAACAAAATATAAAAAAAGGTTAAAAAAGAAAAAGTAAAAATTGATTTTTTAGGGTTTTAAAAAATGTACAAAAAGCATTATTAGTATTTTTCAAAACAAACAACAACAAAAAAGAGAGAGGAAATGGGCTTAAGGGATATAGTAAGGTGCTAGGCCCAAAATAAAAAAAATAAATAAGGCAAGGATGGAGGGTGTGCGAGCCTGCAATTGTTATATGGGCCTAAGGTTTTGCAAACGGAGCCCATTACCTCATAACTCAGTTTAGGGTTTTTTGATTAGGGGAAGTGGATTAGGGTTTGTGTTCTGCGCTCACAGTGGCGTCGTTGCTCCTTCGTTCCTTCTCACTCGTTCTCTCATTCATCTTCCTCACTGAATGTCCCTATCTCTCTTTGATTCATGAACGAAAATCTTTTCTATGGAAAGACCTAGGTTATGATTTGAACTTAAAAACGATCGCTTACACTAATCTTCCCTCTCCCATCCCGGTCACCGGAGCGTTATCCCTCTCACATTCTAATCGCTAATGCTTTTCACTTCTTTGAAAGGTATGATTCTGGGTTTTGAAGCTTGAACGTTTTTTTGTTATTGTTAATCTTGTTCACATTTTGCTTGTTAATCTATTGTATTACATTTTGAGATGCAGAAAGTGTTATGAGGGAGATAAAGCTATACCTGTTTAGGGATTTTCTGGAATGGAAGGGAATGGTGAGGCTTGAGGGAGGTGACGGTGCTCCTTGGCCGCCGGAAATGGGAGGGAAGAAATGATGATAGACACGATAGCTTCTGGTAATATTTTCTTTGTTCCTTGAACTTGAGATGATGATGGTGTTTCTGACTTCGTTATTTCTTTCCTCTCTCTTGAACTTGAGTGATGATGGTGTTTCACTTCTGACTGTTTTGGTTACAGTTTGATGATGATTGCTTCTGAAACTTTTGTCTGTATGTTTAGACTGTATGCTAGCTTGAGGATGATTGTTGGTTAGTTTGAAGATTTGCTTGGTTTTACAGTTTTCAGGCTTGTTTGAAATGAGTTCAAGTTTTTTGGTTTTGAACCATGTTTTGATAGTTTGAATCTTTTGCAGTTAGGTTCTGTAAGTTTTGGGTTTTGGGTACAGTTTGGCAGGTTTTTATGGTTTGAGTTGCTGAAGGTTGTTGGTGTATTCCTGAGTTATGCAGGTTTTGAGGTTTGAGGATTTGAGTTACATGTTTTGTTGTATTCTTGAACTGAGTTATGTAGGTTTGAGTGTTTTTTTGTGGTTTGGCCCCTGAAACTGTTATGCAGGTTTTGACTTTGTTGGATATTGGCCCCTGAAACTGTTATGCAGGTTTTGAGGTTTGTTGCTGTTGGTTCACAGGTTTGGAGGTTTGGATAGGGTTTTGATGGTTATGGTGATTTTAGGCTTGCTATGTTTTGCAGTTTGAATGTGCAGGTTTTGACTGTTTGTTTTGTGAGTTGGTTCACAGGTTTTTGAGGTTTGTTGTTTGAAACTGTTATACAGTTTTGAAATGTTGTGTTCCCTCAGTTTTGACAAAATGCCCCCCTCTTTCTTCTTACAGTTTAATGGTATTATATCCTAGTTCCTTTTCGTTTTACAACTTACTTGTGACAGTTTTGTGGGTAGGATGGCTAATCTGTACCTTTCCAACAATTTTGGTGATATCTTTTCTCTCTCTCCTCTCTCAATGATAAAATCAGAAATGCTTTTTCTCTGCTTTTCTGAAAAGTTTGCCAACTCTTAGGAAAATGATGAAAAGGCTATATGCAACAAGCCATTTGCTAGTTGTTTGGTTTACCATACTGCTTTATACTTTTTTCTGCTATTATGCTTGTCCTAGCTGTTGCTGCTGTCTAGTTTGCTTGTATGCTGCATTGTTTAGTTTGCTTTGTTGCAGTCCGTACTGTTCAGTTACTGCATTGCACTTTGTTTTGTTTAGTTTGCAATGCTTGGCCTTGTTGAGTTTGCCTTGTTGCATTGTTTGGACAGCATGCTGCAGTTTAGAATATGTTTTCATTTGGACCATTTGCTTTGCATTCTTTAGCTTGCATTTTTCATTTTTCTATTTGTGAACCAAGAAGAGAAATCTTCTTGTGATTTGCAAAGGGAAAAATAAAAACGTGATGAAAATAGCCCTCTGATTCCAAACGGCAAACTTTAATGATGAAAATTTTTTCTTTCTTTTTGTTTTGAAAATTCTTGCTAATGCTCAATCAACTGTGCTAATCTTTTTTTTCTGTCTTTCTTTCATGTGAGCGCAAACTGGATGGTGGCAAAGCAGAGAAAGCCAGAGACTTTGTAGCAAACATGGAAGCAATGAAAGCTTAGACTTAGATTTTTTCTTTGTAACTTAGAGATATTTTCAATCAGTTGTAGTAATTTATTTTTCAAGTACGATAAGCTGTAAAAACCTAAAGCATATGAATAATAAATTATTTTTTGTAACAACATTTGAAATAAATGAAGAAAGTCTTTATGAGATAATATGATATCCAATAAAGTCCATTACTGTTAGTAACTTGTAATTCTCTCTTTATGTCTTCACTGATTCTTTAAGATTCCTGATTAAAATAACTGAAACTGCATTCCAATAATTCCAATCTAGATAACTTAAACTCCAAGTAATCCAATAACTCTGTAATCTTGTAACCTTGCAACAGTATTCCAATCAGAACACACACTGTGTATTCCAATAAACAGGCAAATGTTTATTCCATAAACAAGCGGATGTTTTAAAAGACGCAAATTAACTGGTTAACTTGGATCGAATAAACACTGCCTTTTTCCAGTAAATTAAAGAGAGCATGAAAATATGTGACAGCCAATTGACTTTCTGAGAATTCAGTTTCTTCTGAGAAATGCGAGAAAAACCCTAATTCCTGATTTACTGCCATAGGAGAAAATCTGTCTGATCAATTCCTGAGCCATTCTTGAATACCTGAGAAACCCTAGGGTTGTGATTTTTTGTGAAAAATGGGAGGGCAAATTTTGGGTTACTGTTGTACCCCAAATTTTGACCTAAGATACCATCTCCCATCTGCATCATTACATTGCAAGGGTTTTGACCTATTTTTATCAATTTTCAAAGCAGTTTTTAAATTCATAACTTTTTCAAGTCAAGAGCTGTTTATTTTTGAAACGCTAAATTTATTAATTGATCAATGCTAAAACAATATTTATTTATTATTCTCAAGGTCAAAACGAAAAGCTCAAGAACCTGCTATCTTAAAACCAAAACCATGGCCTAAAAAAATCAGTTAAACACAAAACTGTCCAGCCTAACCAGAAAACTAGAAAAGCCTCAACCAATATGGCCTAAACCATAAAACCTGTGAACCTTGTCAAAACCTAATAACCTGCACAAACCTATTGCCTATCCAAGGCCATAACCTGCACAACCAGCATATGCCCAACATAACCTGCACAAACTTGTTGCCTAGCCAAAGCCATCACCAAAAATTTTAAACCATGTAAAACCTTCCACCTGCCTGAAGCTGAACCATAAAACCATGACTGAAAACCAGTAAAACATAACATGCTAAGCATAACCCACATAAGCCATCACCAACAAATAATACTCTGTCCAACCTGTTTCCAGCCCCAATCGAAACCATGCTCAAACACAAACTGTCCAGATTTTAGAACCAGATTCAAAGCAAATGTACAAGGCAACACAAAACCCTCAGAATTTCTTCATCATTGGGAAAATAACAAGCAAGGCAGTTCAACACTAACCAACAATATCAACATCGTCAAGCTCAGAACAAGCATACAAAGGTCCAGCATACAAATCAACGATTCAGCAGCATATCAGAACCATCACACAAGTATACAAGGGCAAGGGTTCACAAAGAAGCAGAAGAAGAACAGAAACAAAGGCAAGTAAGCAGAAGAGAAGATCAGGGGATAAGGGTTTTCAGAAGGGTTGTCATCACAAAATCCATAGAAGATAAAGATACCAACCAGGATACCAAGCAAAGCTAGCGCGCCTCCGCCGTCTTCCCCGCCGTCTTGGCCGCCACAACACCCCCAACCTTTCTTCCTCCGTCTCCAAAGGTAACGATTTCTCCCTCTCTTTCTTTCAAATACCTCCAATAACCATAATAATTTGAAGTCAGAAGCAAAAATGGATGAAAGATCATAACATGCAGTAATAAAAACCCTAACGAATAAAAAATAAAATTGTTACCGTGAATCTGTCGCCCTAGCGTCTCGTTGGAGGGAAGAGGAAGGTTGAGAACGCCGGTGGCCGTGGCAGGAAAACTCAGGCGAAGGTGGAAGAAGATGAATCAAGAACGAAGAAGAACGCGTGAACGAAGAGCAGCGGCGCTGTAACCTTAACCCCTTTGCTAACCCTAACTAAATGAAAACAAATGTGTTTAACCCTAAACCTTGCTTCAATATTGGACCTTACCCGTTTCCTGCCTAAAAGCCCAAGCGATTTCTTATGACACCCCCATTGCTGTTTGCCTTTGATTAGGCCCCCTTAAAACCCTTTGGCCCATACATTTATTCATTATCTACCCTTTTTTTTTCTTAATACCCTTTTTCTATTTACTTTCCTTTAGTTTTTTTTTTTAGAATATTATTAATTTAGTTAATTAGTAAGTTTAATTAAATGGAGGTGTAATTTAATTAAAACAAATTTTAATAATGTGACCATTTTTATTAGTCTAACTTTAGGATTAATTTAGTAATTTTAGTATTCTCTTTTAATTAGATTTAAGTTAATAACTTTTAAAGTTTTAATTTAGTTTAAAATTATTTAATAATTCTTAAAATAATACTTTATATTAATATTAAAAAACATATAAAAATAAAAGCTTTAAAAAAACATTTTATTTTCCTAAATTAATTCCCTCGCTTTAATTAATATTAAACAAAAATACAAAAATGCATGTTCACACCATTTAGTTTGTTATTTAGTCGTTGTTATGGTTGTGTATCACTTAGCTATTTAATCATTATCTGCATAATTTTCTGTTTAATTATTTCATCTTTATTTGGTTATTCTGTTTACGTCTAAATCCAAGAGAAAAATGATTAAATTTGTTGACTTCATGTCCTCAAATCCAATCATGCGAATATCTTCATTTCATTAAAACTTAGGACAATTTTTCCCCAAATATTCAATCTTTTCAAAATTTATACCTTTCAAGTCAAAACTTCGACATTAGGTCGTCGTACCTTCAAAAACCCGTCCGTACCCCTTTTCGACCAAAACAATTTATTTTAATCAAACGAACATTTTAATAAACAGATATTTCAAAAGGTTCCTATAGAGTACTATAGATACATTGGGTGCTAATACCTTCCCACTGTATAACCAACCCCCGATCCATAGATCTCTTTTCAAAAACGCCTTTGTATTTTTATTACTTTAGAAAGTATTATTTTACATTGCATACTTTAGGGTTTTATTTCGCTCTTTCCCCTTTTCCCTTGGAAATAATAAAGCGCGGTGGCGACTCTTGCTTTTGTGAGACGAATTAATCAATAATTCGATCTCCGATTTACCCCGCTACATTTTTTATCGCTACAGAATTGGCGACTCTGCTGGGGACAGATTGACCTCTTGCTGGTCCATCCCTAAGTGGGTTAAGCCTAATTTGTCTTATCCGTTTTATTATTATTTGATTTGTTTGATTATGTGTTTAAATTGGGGTTGTTTGGGTTTTTTTGCAAAGGACGAATCCTATACCCGGATTAAGTTACACTTAAGAATAGGACGGGCGATACAGTCATGTTAACTTTGAGGGAGTAATCCCGAAGAAGGAGGCATGAGATCCCCCACAATGGAAGGCCCTTTTGAACTTAATATTTGTTTACCGAGTAATCGGGAAGACATTATTATTTTCGACCTGGGAGCCAGAGAAATTGAGGACCGTAGAACCCTAACCCATCTTGGCCTTTTTAGGTGTAGCGCGGAGACTATAACGGAGTAATTCGAAAGTAGTTGTTACGCGATGCTACGCTCGGATGAGTTTCTCTTGAGAATATTGCTAATTATTGAGTAATCAAGATGTTGGCAATATCCGAAGGAGGAATGTAGACTCTGGGAACTCTTAGAACCTTGTCTTACAGGTGTGATTGAACCGTTAGTACATACCTTGGGGTGGGCTTTACCCTCGACTCCATGCTCGAAACGTTGAACCTTTGAACCCCATGTTTGTGAACTTGTGTGTAACTGTTGCATTACCATTCATTCATGCATTCATCAACATTTTTTGTAAAAAATTTGTTTTTCAAGGAACTTAGGAATGATTTTTGCAGACATCTCAGGTACTATTATTATGGAATTTGGAAGGAGAAACACTCGAAGTTTTAATTTTAAGGAGCCCGAGATTGAAGAACTGAAGAGTTTAATTCCTAAGATCAAGAACCCGACGGATTTTCAAAAAAAGTATGGGTCCATTATACCTCTCATGAAGCGCAAGATGAAAGAAGGCATCCTTAATACGTTAGTCCAATTTTACGATCCTTTGTACCGATGTTTTACCTTTCCGGATTACCAGTTAATGCCCACCTTAGAAGAGTACTCCTACGTACTTGGTTTGCCGATCACCGACTGTGTTCCTTTTTCCGGATTAGAAGAGGAACCCAAATCTCACGAGATAGCGACCATCACCCACTTGAAGAAGTCAGAGATAGAGGAGAACATGACTACAAAAGGGGGAATCCGAGGTTTGTCTGCGCAGTTTTTGTTGAGGAAAGCTCGTCACTTCGCTGAGATAAAAGATACTATTGCCTTTGAAGACGTCTTTGCTTTACTCGCTTATGGTCTATTCTTGTTCCCTAACGTTGATAAGTTTGTGGATATCAACGCCATCAGAATTTTCTTGATTGGAAATCCGGTCCCTACGCTGCTAGGAGATACCTACTACTCCATCCATCTTCGAAATTCTTATCAAGGAGGAATGATTATTTGTTGTGCACCGTTGTTGTATCAGTGGTATGTTTCTCATTTACCTAGGTCTGATGTTTTCTGGGATCTCGAGAAAGAGCCGCGATGGGCGCCAAAGATTATGGCTCTCACTCATTTCGACATTGATTGGTATAATCGAGTTTACTATGATGTGAAGATCATCGATAGTTATGGTGCTTTTCCTAACGTGCCTCTTCTTGGTACGAAAGGTGGAATTAATTATAACCCTGTTCTCGCGTGCCGTCAGTTTGGATACCCGATGAGGGACAAGCCAAACAACATCCATGTGAGTGGTTTCTTTCTACAAGAAGGACAAGATCACCAGGCAGCTAAGAGGGAGATCGAAGGAGCTTGGCGCCACATCCATAGGAAAGGGAGAGACATGTTAGGACATAGGGGTGCCGTTTCTTTGGAGCCTTATCTACAATGGGTCCGTGCTAGGGCTTGTGCTCTCAAGATGCCCTATAAACCTGAGAAACCTTTATTCCCTATCGTTGCATCGTCATCTGTTGATATCCCTATCGAGAATATGGGAGAATACCAAGTAAATCTGGCTAGGATGAAGTCCGAGAGAGATGCTTGGAAAGAAAAGTATAATATGTCTGAATATGAGAATCGGGTCTTGGCTCGACAACTAAAGGAAAAGGAGGATTTGTTATTTATTCAAGACGGTTGGTTCATTGATCATGATGAGAAACTTCGTCAAAAGGATGCTTTACTGAAGAAGTATGCTAGTGAAAGGAAGAGAAAGAAGGAAGGTTCGGTAAGCGTTGCTCTTGTTCCTAATCCACAAAAGGAAATCGTTGATCGACTGGTAGCTGAGAAGAAAGAGATGGAAGACTTTTATGAAGAGAAGATCAAGAAGCTCCAGTTACAGTTGGCATTTGGTCCTCCATCAGATGATTCTGAGTGATCTTTAGCTTTTAGTTTTATTTTGCTGATGTCATTTTGTAAAACTCTGTAAAAGGGCTTCATGTTCCAAAGTTGTAATTTACTGCTTTTATTATGGGCTTCATGTTCCAAAGTTGTAGTTTACTGCTTTATTATTGGGTTGTTATCCCAAAGATGTAATTTATTTTGTTGTTCCAAAGTTGTAAGTTGTAATTTACCGATTTTTGATTAATGAAATGAGTTTTTGTTGTTCCAAATTCCTTTACCATTGATGTGTGCAAAATTATTGAAGTTCCTTGAAAAATTATCAAAATGAATTATCATTTGCATCACATATCATGCATCATCCAACATTCCACTTCACATGTTTTCTAGAGTCTTATCCTTGTTTCTTTTTCCACTCTGAAAGATTGTCAAGTTGTCTCATCGATACGATACTCGAGCCAATCGTCAGAGGAAGATGGAAGATCTGGAACAGGAAAACCACGAGCTTCGTGAGGAGGTCGCTACCCTTCGTGTCGGTATGGAAAAGTTAACTGCGCTAGTGGAAAGTTTGATGGCTGCTCAGAATCAGCCATCGACTACAGCTGCTGAGATTCAGACTTCAACTACTGTGGTTTCCGAGATTGTCACCGTTCCAACATCTGTGACTCAAATCAACTCTCCGCTTCAACATCAGATGCCAAAAGGTTTTCCGTGGGGAATGCCTTACAACTTTGTGCCAGAGGGGTATCAGCCTGTCGTACAACCTTTGTTTCAACCTACTTTGTCTCTTCCTCAACCAGAGACAACTGCCATGCCGCCGGTAATCCCGTCTGTAACACCTTTCCCGCAACCGGTGATGACAATTGTCACTCCTGTGGTTCACTCCGTGCCATACTTGAATGAACCTACTTATCCTGCCGAGCCTACTGAAAGTTTGGGTCTTTTTGATAGAATGGAAGAATTTCAAGACCAATTCCAAGAAATTCAGAGGGAGCTCAGAGCGTTAAAGGGGAAGGATTTGTTTGGGAAGAACACTCATGACCTTTGTTTAGTTCCGAATGTCAAGATTCCAGCAAAGTTCAAAGTGCCATACTTTGAAAGATATAAGGGTGATTCGTGTCCTCGGAGTCACTTGACTATGTACGTGAGGAAGATGTCTACATATTCTGACGATCATGACTTGTTGATTCACTATTTTCAAGACAGTTTGACGGGTGCTGCTCTAAAGTGGTATATGGGTTTAGACAGCATTCGGATCCGCAACTTCAACGATCTTAGAGAAGCTTTTGTCCACCAGTATAAGTACAACGTTGACATGGCACCGGACAGGGATCAACTCCGGGCGATGTCCCAGAGAGACAGAGAGTCTTTTAAGGAATACGCCCAGAGGTGGCGCGAAATTGCTGCTCAAATCTATCCTCCTCTTGAGGAGAAAGAGATGACGAAGATATTCTTGAAGAATTTAGGTTCCTTTTACTATGAAAGAATGATTGCCAGCGCACCCAGTGACTTCACCGAAATGGTAAGCATGGGCATGCGGTTGGAGGAAGGGATTCGTGAAGGGCGTTTGGTTAAAGAAGGAAGTCCGTCTAACAGTATCAAGAAGTTTGGAAGTGTTTTCCAGAAAAGAAAAGAGCAGGATGTCAGCGCAATCTTCCCAGGGAGACCGAGGAGAGGTTACTCACACGTTGCGGCAGTCACTTCGGCTGTCCGCCCAGCTTTGATGACCCCAGCTCATCAAACCCCACCAACTCAACAACGGCCATTTCAGCAGCAGCCTCGACAACAGGCTTATCCATTCAACAACCAGAACCGTTCACCAAGAAAACCGTAATTCGATGCCATTCCTATGACTTATACTGAATTGTTCCCTGCTCTTATCAGAAAGAACCTCATAACGACAAAACCTCCTCCTGTCGCACTAAATAGTACTTCTCTGTGGTACAAGGCGGATCAGTTTTGTGAATATCATCAAGGGTCGCCGGGGTACAACCTTGAAAATTGTTTTGCTCTAAAGGCGGACGTGCAGAGGTTGATTAAGAATGGTATCTTGTCTTTCAAGGATGTTAACCCAAATGTTAGAGATAATCCTTTGCCTCGACATGGGGCAGCATCAGTGAATATGGTGGAAGGTTGTCCGGGAAAGTTTCGAGTTTTTCAAGTTGAACACATAAGAGAGTCGTTGATCAGGTTACATTAGAGCTTAAGAAGACTTGCCTTTGTTAGGCATCAGCATGATTATGATGTTTGTGAATTCTGTTCAAGAGAGGTTGATTGCCCTATTGTGAAGGAGGATATTCAAAAGTTGTTAGACCAGAGGGTTATCACTATTACATATGACAGAGATCCGGAGGATGAAGTGAATGTTATAATACCACAATTCAATCTGCCTGAATCAGTAGAGATCGTTTACGATATTCAGACTGCACCTGTTGCTCCTTTGATCATTTATCCACCTGGTCCTGTGCCTTACAACTCAGACCAAGTTGTACCGTATAAGTATAATTCCACAATGATTGAGAATGGGGTAGAAGTCCCTATACCGACAAGGCCATCTTTTGTTAACATCGCAGATGTGAGTAGAGTTACGAGAAGCGGACGTGTCTTTGCAGCAGTACCTTTGAAGAGACCAGAAGTTCAAGTCAGGAGACCCATATCGGCAGAAATTCCAGCGAGAAATGTTGAACCAAGGATTGAGATAGGCCGATCCAATGAACCTATCCCACATCCTGATAATGATGAGATTCTGAAGCTTATCAAGAGAAGTGAATATAAGATTGTGGACTAACTATTGCAAACTCCTTCCAAGATTTCTTTGCTTGCTTTACTAAGAGATTCTGGTGCCCATAGAGAAGCTTTGATGAAGGTCTTGGACCAGGCATTCGTGGACCATGATGTGACGGTTGACCAATTTGATGGAATTGTGGGAAATATTACTTCATGTAACAATCTTGGTTTCAGTGACGAAGAGCTTCCGGAGGAGGGAAGGAACCATAATATGGCTTTGCATATCTCAATAAGTTGTGGAAATGATACCTTGTCAAGTGTGTTGGTAGATACAGGTTCTTCGTTAAATGTAATGCCCAAAACTACATTATCTCGACTCTCATATCAAGGTGCTCCCATGAGACCTAGTGGAGTAATTGTTAAAGCGTTTGATGGTTCTAGGAAGACTGTCATTGGTGAAGTGGATCTTCCTATAGTAATTGGTCCTCATTCTTTTCAGATCACTTTTCAAGTAATGGATATTTGTGTCGCCTACAGTTGTCTATTGGTTCGTCCATGGATCCATGATGCGGGGGCAGTCACTTCCACGCTCCATCAAAGATTGAAGTTTGTGAGGCATGGAAAGCTGGTAATGATTGGTGGAGAGCAGGCTATGGTGGTAAGCCATTTGTCATCTTTCTCTTTTATTGATGCTGATGAGGATGTTGGAACCCAATTCCAAGCTCTATTTGTTGCTAATAATGAAGTGAAGAAGCAAGGGACATCTATTTCTTCTTTTGAGGATGCGCGACGAGTGGTTGAAAGTGGTTCGACTGAAGGTTGGGGCCAGGTGTTGACTCTGCCCGAGAACAAGTCTGGAGAAGGTCTTGGTTTTCATCCCGTGTCTACAAGAGTCAAGCAGGAAGTAGTTACTCGTCCGATTCAAGAGGTTTTCCGAAGCGCAGGTTTTATCCATCCGACTCCTCCTGAAGTTGATGCTATAATAGGAGACGATTCTGAAGAGGTTTTACCCGATTTTGTAACGCATGGAGTGGCTTGCCAGAACTGGATTGCTGTTGATGTTCCTGTTGTGATGCACATTTCTGAGTAATGTTTTGTTTTATTTTTGAAAAAAAAACTTTCGCTCTGCCCAAGGCGAAAAGTATTTGTGTCGGGCTATGTTGAAAATAAATCCTTTTGCTCTGCCCTAGGCAAAAGAGAAAATGTCTGGGCTCTTTGTTTCAAGTATTTCCCTTCATGAATAAAAATGTTATTTTGTCCACGACTGTTTTATTTTTCACTTTTTCTGGGAAATAGTAATGAAAATTAATTGGTAGTAATAGGAAAATATAATAATATTTTGTTTCATTTGTACAACATTCATATTAATCGATTTCTAAAATAAAGCATAATCATATGTGCAGATTAATCCATGACTTAACCATTGAAAACAATGATCCTATGCCCTCTCCCAACTTTGAATTCCCTGTGTTCAGAGCCGAAGAAGAGGATAGTGAAGAGATTCCTGATGAAATTTCCCGTTTGCTTGAGCATGATGAAAAGATTATTCAACCGTTTGAAGAACCTGTAGAGTTGATCAATTTGGGTGATGAAGAAGATAAAAAGGAAGTCAAGGTCGGAGCATTGCTTATCCCAGAGGTCAAAGAGAAAATGTTGGAGCTTCTCAAAGAGTATGTTGATGTGTTTGATTGGTCCTACCAAGATATGCCAGGTTTGGACAACAATATTGTGGAGCATCGTTTACCGTTGAGACCTGAATGTCCGCCGATTAAGCAGAAGTTGAGAAGGACTCATCCCGATATGGCTGACAAGATCAAAGAAGAAGTTCAAAAACAAATTAATGCAGGTTTCCTTGTTACATCGGTCTATCCTCAATGGTTAGCCAATATAGTGCATGTTGCTAAGAAAGATGGCAAAGTTCGAATGTGTGTAGACTATAGAGATTTGAATAGAGCTAGCCCAAAGGATGACTTCCCATTACCGCACATTGACGTTTTAGTCGACAGTACTGCAAAGTTCAAAGTCTTTTCTTTCATGGATGGTTTCTCTGGTTACAATCAAATCAAAATGGCACCAGAAGATATGGAGAAGACCTCTTTCATTACACCTTGGGGAACATTTTGCTATCGGGTTATGCCGTTTGGTTTGAGGAATGCTGGTGCAACATACCAAAGGGCCATGACTGCTTTGTTCCATGACATGATGCATAAAGAGATAGAAGTGTATGTAGATGACATGATTGCCAAATCACAAACTGAAGAAGATCATTTGGAACATTTATTGAAGTTATTCCAGCGTTTGAGAAAGTATAAACTCCGTCTGAATCCCAACAAGTGCACTTTTGGTGTTCGTTCTGGAAGACTTCTGGGTTTCATTATCAGTCAGAAAGGTATTGAGGTAGATCCTGATAAAGTCAAAGCTATTCGGGAAATGCCTGCACCCAAGACGGAAAAACAAGTAAGAGGATTCCTTGGGAGACTGAACTATATTTCTAGATTTATACCTCATATGACTGCTACCTGTGGGCCGATTTTCAAGCTTCTCCGAAAGAACCAAGGATGTGTGTGGACAGAAGATTGTCAGAGAGCTTTTGATAGCATCAAAGAATATTTGCTTGAACCTCCCATTTTGATTCCTCCGGTGGAAGGAAGACCTTTGATTATGTACCTGACTATATTGGAAGATTCCATGGGATGTGTGCTTGGGCAACAAGATGAGACTGGAAGAAAGGAACATGCCGTATATTATCTGAGTAAGAAATTCACAGACTGTGAGTCTCGATACTCATTGCTTGAGAAAACCTGTTGTGCTTTAGCTTGGGCTGCTCGTCATCTGCGCCAATATATGATTAACCATACCACTTGGTTGATCTCCAAAATGGATCCGATCAAGTATATCTTTGAGAAGACCGCCTTATCTGGAAGAATAGCCCATTGGCAGATGTTGTTATCCGAATATGACATTGAGTATCACACTCAGAAAGCAATAAAAGGGAGTATTTTAGCCGATCATTTGGCTCACCAACCAATTGACGATTATCAATCCATCAAGTTTGATTTCCCAGATGAAGATGTTATGTACTTGAAAGCTAAAGATTGTGAAGAGTCGTTACCTGAAGAAGGACCTGATCCCAAATCCCATTGGGGTTTGATATTTGATGGAGCTGTGAACTCTTATGGAAATGGAATTGGGGCAATCATCGTCACTCCCCGAGGTACTCATATCCCGTTCACGACGAGATTGAAGTTTGACTGCACGAACAACATGGCAGAGTATGAGGCATGTATTATGGGTCTCGAAGAAGCAGTGGATCTAAGGATTAAGATTCTTGATATTTACGGAGATTCGGCATTGGTAATTAATCAAATCAAAGGAGAATGGGAGACTCGTCATCCTGGTTTGATCCCTTACAGAGACTATGCTAGAAGATTGTTAACTTTCTTCAACAAAGTGGAATTACATCATATCCCTAGAGATGAAAACCAAATGGCTAATGCTTTAGCTACTTTGTCTTCAATGTTTCAAGTGAATGGTTGGAACGATGTGCCTACAATCCGGGTTATGCGCCTCGACAGACCTGCTCATGTGTTCTCAGTAGAAGAGGTCACTGACGACAAACCTTGGTTCTATGACATTAAATGTGTTCTTCAAACTCAAGAGTACCCGCTTGGGGCATCCAATAAAGATAGGAAGACGTTGAGAAGATTAGCAAGCAGTTTCTTCCTCAATGAAGAAGTTTTGTATAAGAGGAATTACGACATGGTCTTGCTCAGATGTGTAGACAGACGTGAAGCAGACATGCTGATGCAAGAAGTACATGAAGGATCCTTTGGCACTCATGCCAACGGACATGCAATGGCTAAAAATATGTTGAGAGCTGGTTACTATTGGATGACAATGGAATCTGATTGCTGCAAATATGTGAAGAAATGTCATAAATGCCAGATTTATGCGGACAAGATGCACGTGCCACCAACCCTCCTCAACGTTATCTCTTCACCTTGGCCTTTCTCTATGTGGGGCATTGATATGATTGGAATGATTGAACCCAAAGCTTCAAATGGTCATCGTTTCATCTTGGTAGCGATCGATTATTTTACTAAATGGGTGGAAGCAGCATCTTATGCTAATGTAACCAGACAGGTGGTAGTCAGATTTATCAAGAATCAAATCATTTGTCGATACGGCATCCCGAGCAAGATTATCACGGATAATGGTTCGAATTTGAATAACAAGATGATGAGAGAGCTTTGTGAGGAGTTCAAGATCGAACATCATAATTCTTCTCCTTACAGACCAAAGATGAATGGGGCTGTTGAAGCTGCTAACAAGAATATCAAGAAGATTGTCCAGAAGATGGTGGTAACTTATAAAGATTGGCATGAAATGCTTCCGTTTGCTCTGCATGGATACCGCACTTCAGTTCGAACTTCAACAGGTGCAACCCCATTTTCCCTGGTTTATGGTATGGAAGCAGTACTCCCCGTGGAGGTTGAGATTCCGTCTATGAGAGTGTTGATGGAAGCTAAACTTTCTGAGGCTGAATGGTGTCAAAGTAGATATGATCAGTTGAATTTAATTGAAGAAAAGAGATTGACAGCATTGTGTCACGGTCAATTATATCAGCAGAGAATGAAGAAGGCTTTTGATAAGAAGGTTCGACCACGCGAGTTCAGAGAAGGTGACCTTGTGCTCAAGAGGATATTATCTTTCCAACCTGATTCTAGGGGCAAGTGGGCTCCGAATTATGAAGGACCGTATGTCGTTAAGAAAGTTTTCTCTGGAGGTGCCTTGATTCTCACCAATATGGACGGTGAAGAGCTCCCGCGCTCCATGAACACCGATGCAGTCAAGAAGTATTTCGCTTAGGTTTGAGTTGACAGTTTGCTAAGTTAAAAACCCGAAGGGGCGACTTAGGCAAGCTTTTGGTTAGACCAATCTTGGCATTTGAACACATGTCGGAATTAGAAGTTGTTAGGGAGAATAGTGATCATTGTTTTTTGTGTAACCTTTTTTCTTTCATGTACTATTTCCCAAACTTTTGTAAACCGTTGGAGTCGCGTTGTTAGCGAACTACCATCTTATTAATGAAATTTGAGCATTTACCTTCTGTGGGCAAAATGTTAATTTTTACGAAAATATTTGAAACAAAGTTATTTAAAGTATTCTTATTTTAAAAATGTGTCGTGAATGATGAAAGGAATATTAACAGTTGCTCCGAGGATGGTCAAGCCATGAAATGCAAAGCAGTACAGTAATTTATCCTTGCATGATGAACATGTTTCATTTCAAAATCGTCATGAGGTGTTGGTTGTGTAAACTTGTGTTTCTAGTGGTACTAAGTTTGTTGACTCCCCAGTTGTTCCAGTTAAGCGTTGTTTTGGCTACCTTTATTTGAGCAGATTTTTGTGGTGTGGTACGCTTTGTCTCACGCCAGTGGTCTATTGGTATTAGAAGATTGGTTTTGAATACTTTTCTCCTCAGAAGACTTGAACCTTGTGGCGTGTTATGCTCCGACATTGCTTTGTGGTTCCAATTCCAGTTATTTTCCGTCTTTTTAAGATTGGCCGAGTATCTATTATGTCGTGACATCTTATTGTCTTCAAGTTATTCCATCTGTTCGTTTTGTCAGCATAACATTCATTTACTCATTTACACTTACATCAGTATGCATATTCATATTTGCCGTTGATTTTGGGTTGTTTTACGTTGTTTTAATACAATGTACACGTTCTTTCCAAGTAGAAGGTTAGCTTAGGCAGAAGATGTGCTTCCTTTCTAAATTCCCCAACTGAGCTAATCCTCGTGGATGATTTTTGATTTAGCTTACCTTGTCCATTTCTGGATAGGATGAATCCCCAAATCAAATTACTTTCTCATTGAGTGGAGTCTTGTTTGACTGTTTCCTTTCTGATTTATTCCTGGAGGGAGTTGTTGTCTCTTGCATAGGCTATCTCATGATTTTTCCCAGTGAAGTCGCGACCTAGACGAATGATGCATTTACTTTGCACATTTAAGTATGTGATCTCCTCGGGAAGGATTGATTCATGATTCTCTTTGATGAAGATTTTATTCTCTGCCAGTGTCATCGCAATTTCCTTCTGAGTTTTTTTGGAAAACGACAAGCGGCGGTCTCTTCATGAGCAACTTGTACGTTATAGACATCGTTGGAAAACGACAAGCGGCGGTCTCTTCATGAGAAACTTGTACGTTATAGACATCGGAAAATGACAAGCGGTGGTCTCTTCATGAGCAACTTGTACGTTATTATTTTTGGAAAACGACAAGCGGCGGTCTCTTCATGAGCAACTTGTACGTTATTATTTTTGGAAAACGGCAAGCGGCAGTCTCTTTATTTGAGCAACTTGTACGTTATAGACATCGGAAAACGACAAGCGGCGGTCTCTTCATGAGCAACTTGTACGTTATTATTTTTGGAAAACGACAAGCGGCGGTCTCTTCATGAGTAACTTGTACGTTATTATTTTTGGAAAACGGCAAGCGGCAGTCTCTTTATTTGAACAACTTGTATGTTATTATTTTTCTGGGAAACAGCAAGTGGCAGCTTCTTTATTTGAGCAGCTTGTATGTTATAGTATTTTGGAAGACAACAAGTGGCAGCTTCTTTATTTGAGCAGCTTGTATGTCATAGTATTTTGGAAGACAGCAAGTTCCAGCTTCTTTATTTGAGCAGCTTGTGTATCTACAATCTTATTATTATTTCAGCATTAATGAGTATATCTCTGGAAATCTCGCAGAGAAGTTTGTTATGAATCTTTACCTTCAGAAGTCGGTAATCCGTCGCCAAAATTTGATACTTTTTGTCTATCTTTGACCTTGAGTTGTGAGCTCACTGATATTTTTGGGTCAATAATCTGTTTTTATGGCCTATGCAAGATACCTTCTTTGTTAGGGTCAGAGTCCGTGTTCGCTCAAATTTTTATTCGCCGTCAAGAGTCTATTACTTGAAGTCGATAGTTTATTTCCCCAGTATTGTATAGTCCTTGTTCCTGTGTTTTGTTGGTGTTTGATTTCTCCAGCATTGTCTTGTTTCATACAAAATCTTTCTCTGGGAATTCAATTACTACATTCATATCAAACATAATGGCGGTATCTTAGGGCAAAAATTTGCGTATTATGTATTTAAGTACCTTCAATCTCGTCGAGACGAAGATCTTAATCTTCATATCTCCGGATAGAAGAAACTTAAATAGGGGCAGCTGTTGTACCCCAAATTTTGACCTAAGATACCATCTCCCATCTGCATCATTACATTGCAAGGGTTTTGACCTATTTTTATCAATTTTCAAAGCAGTTTTTAAATTCATAACTTTTTCAAGTCAAGAGCTGTTTATTTTTGAAACGCTAAATTTATTAATTGATCAATGCTAAAACAATGTTTATTTAATTATTTATTATTCTGAATTTAAATAATTGGAATTTATTTTCAGTTATTATATAAATTAAAGAGTTATAAATAATAAAGTAAATATTTGAAAAGAAGTTTGTTAATTGATCAATGATGTTTATTTAATTATTTATTATTCTGAATTTAAATAATTGGAATTTATTTTCAGTTATTATATAATTTAAAGAATTATAAATAATAAATTAAATATTTGAAAAGAAGTTTGTTAATTGATCAATGATGTTTATTTAATTATTTATTATTCTGAATTTAAATAATTGGAATTTATTTTCAGTTATTATATAATTTAAAGAATTATAAATAATAAAGTAAATATTTGAAAAGAAGTTTGTTAATTGATCAACAATGTTTATTTAATTATTTATCATTCTAAGTTTAAATAGTTGAAATTTTATTTTCAGTTATTATAATTTAGAAGAATTATAAATAATGAAGTAAATAATTGAAGAGAAGTTAATTGATCAATGATGTTTATTTAATTATTTATCATTCTAAATTTAAATAATTGGAATTGATTTTCAGTTATTATATAATTTAATTTAAAGAATTATAAATGATAAAATAAATAATTGGAAAGAAGAAAAGAATTAACTGGTAAAATAATAGAATTTTATTCATCTTTATTCTAATTATTACAATTGTTGTTTAAATACTGTATTATGTACAAAGTATTTACAATGACAATTATATAAAATGTTTAAAGTAAAATAAAAACTATTTTAATTTTTCTAAGATTCTAAATCTTCATCTTCTATCCAATACTTCTTTAATGCTCATTTGATTTTACCTGCAAAAGAATTAAAAGAAAAAGTCAGAAATGAATATATAATTAAAAGCAGACGATTAATTTAGCGTTCATCATTAAAAGCAAACGACTGGAATCAGTTTTTACCCTTTTTGCAAATCACGGGATTTCTCCCGGTTCACAAAAAGGGATGAATTTTTATTGATAAATATGAATGCACAAGTTAAAATATGCACAAATTCATTTTTGCCAAAATCCATTGCACATTTCAAAAGCCAACTGCATATTTCAAATAAAATGCATAGTTCAACAGCATATGCAATTTTCAACACAAGTCCAACATAAACTATCCAGCATGTGGGAAGAAGTCAAAACACAAGGCTCCATGTTGTACAATGCAGTTGACAAAGAGAAACATGTGCAGTTTAAAACCAAATATGCAAGCAAAATGTTTCCTAATTTCATCATTTTCCAGCCTTACTTTTTCAGAACAAGTACATAACATCATATTTTAATGTCAAACTGTACTAAGGAGAGAGAAGAGAGAAAGAGTGTGGGTTTACAGGTTTTGGCCTTAGGCCGGAAAGGGATATAAAACAGAACAGCAGTAACACAGTAAAGAAAAGGAAAGCATGGAAAAAGAATATGGACAAATTGAATGAAGCAGTAGAGTGCAGAGGTCAAAGGCAAAAAAAAATAGTAAAAGTATTCAAAACCTGAATCATCCAAAGCCAAGTGAACCAACTGATATAAAACAATACAGAACCCTTCAAGAAAAAGAGAGAGTTCATAATCTGTTGAAAGCCTAAAACAAAAAACTGTCAAACAAAATACAAAGCCAATTCTCAAGGTCAAAACGAAAACCTCAAGAACCTGCTATCTTAAAACCAAAACCATGGCCTAAAAAAATCAGTTAAACACAAAACTGTCCAGCCTAACCAGAAAACCAGAAAAGCCTCAACCAATATGGCCTAAACCATAAAACCTGTGAACCTTGTCAAAGCCTAATAACCTGCACAAACCTGTTGCCTATCCAAGGCCATAACCTGCACAACCAGCATATGCCCAACATAACCTGCACAAACTTGTTGCCTAGCCAAAGCCATCACCAAAAATTTTAAACCATGTCAAACCTTCCACCTGCCTGAAGCTGAACCATAAAACCATGACCGAAAACCAGTAAAACATAACCTGCTAAGCATAACCCACATAAGCCATCACCAACAAATAATACTCTGTCCAACCTGTTTCCAGCCCCAATCGAAACCATGCTCAAACACAAACTGTCCAGATTTTAGAACCAGATTCAAAGCAAATGTACAAGGCAACACAAAACCCTCAGAATTTCTTCATCATTAGGAAAATAACAAGCAAGGCAGTTCAACACTAACCAACAATATCAACATCGTCAAGCTCAGAACAAGCATACAAAGGTCCAGCATACAAATCAACGATTCAGCAGCATATCAGAACCATCACACAAGTATACAAGGGCAAGGGTTCACAAAGAAGCAGAAGAAGAACAGAAACAAAGGCAAGTAAGCAGAAGAAAAGATCAGGGGATAAGGGTTTTCAGAAGGGTTGTCATCACAAAATCCATAGAAGATAAAGATACCAACCAGGATACCAAGCAAAGCTAGCGTGCCTCCGCCGTCTTCCCCGCCGTCTTGGCCGCCACAGCACCCCCAACCTTTCTTCCTCCGTCTCCAAAGGTAACGATTTCTCCCTCTCTTTCTTTCAAATACCTCCAATAACCATAATAATTTGAAGTCAGAAGCAAAAATGGATGAAAGATCATAACATGCAGTAATAAAAACCCTAACGAATAAAAAATAAAATTGTTACCGTAAATCTGTCGCCCTAGCGTCTCGTTGGATGGAAGAGGAAGGTTGAGAACGCCGGTGGCCGTGGCAGGAAAACTCAGGCGAAGGTGGAAGAAGATGAATCAAGAACGAAGAAGAACGCGTGAACGAAGAGCAGCGGCGCTGTAACCTTAACCCCTTTGCTAACCCTAACTAAATGAAAACAAATGTGTTTAACCCTAAACCTTGCTTCAATATTGGACCTTACCCGTTTCCTGCCTAAAAGCCCAAGCGATTTCTTATGACACCCCCATTGCTGTTTGCCTTTGATTAGGCCCCCTTAAAACCCTTTGGCCCATACATTTATTCATTATCTACCCTTTTTTTTTCTTAATACCCTTTTTCTATTTACTTTCCTTTAGTTTTTTTTTTTTTAGAATATTATTAATTTATTTAATTAGTAAGTTTAATTAAATGGAGGTGTAATTTAATTAAAACAAATTTTAATAATGTGACCATTTTTATTAGTCTAACTTTAGGATTAATTTAGTAATTTTAGTATTCTCTTTTAATTAGATTTAAGTTAATAACTTTTAAAGTTTTAATTTAGTTTAAAATTATTTAATAATTCTTAAAATAATACTTTATATTAATATTAAAAAACATATAAAAATAAAAGCTTTAAAAAAAAACATTTTATTTTCCTTAATTAATTCCCTCGCTTTAATTAATATTAAACAAAAATACAAAAATGCATGTTCACACCATTTAGTTTGTTATTCAGTCGTTGTTATGGTTGTGTATCACTTAGCTATTTAATCATTATCTGCATAATTTTCTGTTTAATTATTTCATCTTTATTTGGTTATTCTGTTTACGTCTAAATCCAAGAGAAAAATGATTAAATTTGTTGACTTCATGTCCTCAAATCCAATCATGCGAATATCTTCATTTCATTAAAACTTAAGACAATTTTTCCCCAAATATTCAATCTTTTCAAAATTTATACCTTTCAAGTCAAAACTTCGACATTAGGTCGTCGTACCTTCAAAAACCCGTCCGTACCCCTTTTCGGCCAAAACAATTTATTTTAATCAAACGAACATTTTAATAAACAGATATTTCAAAAGGTTCCTATAGAGTACTATAGATACATTGGGTGCTAATACCTTCCCACTGTATAACCAACCCCCGAACCATAGATCTCTTTTCAAAAACGCCTTTGTATTTTTATTACTTTAGAAAGTATTATTTTACATTGCATACTTTAGAGTTTTATTTCGCTCTTTCCCCTTTTCCCTTGGAAATAATAAAGCGCGGTGGCGACTCTTGCTTTTGTGAGACGAATTAATCAATAATTCGATCTCCGATTTACCCCGCTACATTTTTTATCGCTACAGGTACAACAGTCAGGCTTGAAGGCATTGACACGGACAAGTTGGTTCCCTCTAGTATCCATTTTTTAAAGACTGTCACCAAAAATCTTGATTTTGTTATTTTTTATTTTGTACCCTGTGAATAAGACAGATAAAAGAAACAAATGATGAATATGAGATATATATGAATGCATGAATGTATAAGTGTTGGGTTGAGTAACGGGATTTTGTAACAAAATTTTGTGATGGGTACCCCTATAAGGTAGGCTCCTTAATTTTGACCTACGGTAAATCTACCCTCCCAGAAGGTGGTTTCCTTAAGGGTATCATAAATAACACCAGAGGGAAAAGGCACAAGGGCCTCCCTTAGGTGGATCCCCTTTACAGACTGAAACTTTCGTCTCAAAGTCGTGAAAGGTCTCATCATGAGATTTTAGGTTAAGATCGTTACAAAGAGTCAAGGGTGACCTTCCAAAGTCCTACTCGTCAAGAGGATATCTCTCGATAAGTATTCCTTTCTCGGGAGTTCACCGACTCTAGGCGAAGTCGTCACATAAACTCCCAGGGATGATGTACCCCCTAAGCTAATAGACGAACCTTCTTTTTAAGGGTTATTGAAAATATTTTTTTGAAATGAAAACCCGTCACATAGTAAATATATAATAAAGAAAAATAGACAAGAAATAAAAAATGCAATAAATAAATTAATGCAAATAAATAAAAACAAAAACCCAAATGAGACCTAAAACCTAAGGTTAAGGAGAGTCCCCAATAGAGTCTCCAGTTGTAGCAACTGGATTTAAAATCAGATCCGCCATCATTAGTTTTTATCCTAGGAAAGGGAATCTAACAGAAAACCCTAATTCGCAGACAAAGATTCTAGGTTTCGGACTCAATTAGATGGAAGGAAGGTGTTAGGTACCTTTCATCTACCTTGTTCACAAGGATATTAGGTTTTAGGTTTAGATTTGGGGTAAACAGGGTTTTAAGCTTTAATTAAGAGGAAAAGGGGTTTTAATTTTTAATAGTGGAATTCGCCACGATTTTTGATCGTATGCCTACGTATCCTCTTATGAGGAATCTGAGTCTCAATTCGTAGTTCGTATGGGGTTGGTGTTTTTTAGGGGTTTGCAAACATATTTTGAATCACCTCGCACTTTGGGCGGGTGTGGTGATTGCGAACATTTTTACTAAATGTGCAGTAAGTCAAAATCTGTTTGAAACCCTTTTGCAAAAACAATTGATTAGCTTAATTTGTTCGTGAAAAATAGGTTTGATATTTGTTTGTGTTTTTTAACTGTATTAATAGAGAAGATCTTGATTAATGCATGATTAAAAATATTTGATGCAATGTATAAGAAAATAATATATGCAATATTGATATAAAAATGATTTATTAGTTTGTATAAATAATAATACTTACATACAATAAATGATAATATAATAAATAATATGAATAATAAAAATTATAAAAGAAATAAATAATTATAATAATATAAAAATAATATTAATGATAATAATATGAAAATTAATAATAATAGTAATCATTAACTAATAGAAAAGAAAATAAAAAATCAGAATTATAAGGAAATATAGAAAATAATGGTTAAACATGGGGGGTGTAATTTTACGTTAACAAGTAAAACAGGGGGTGTTAAAAGGAAACTTGGGCTGGCTCAAATATGATTCTAAAAGGGGGTGTGTTTTTGTTTTTTATTTGGCAAATAATTGAAAGGGAGGTGCGAATAGCAGTGGGCTTAGGCCCACTACATTTGGAGCTGAGGTCAGGCGTAATCGGGTGTGGCGAGGGTGCATGTTAGCTAACACAGACTTGGCCTAGTGATCGTCTGATCACGATCTGATAGATGAAAAACGAGGGAGTATGATAACCAAGGTGCATGCGCGTGTATGGGATTGACACTGAATATAACCTATACTTTTTCATTTTCTTCACTTTTACAGTAAATCTGTCTTCATCTTTCTCTCTCGCTATCCCCAAATTTCCATCTTTCAAACCTAATTCTCTAACCCTCACCTTCTCATCACCACGACGGCTACCAACGCTTTACCCCCCTCCCCCCCCCCCCCCCCCCATCACGAATCGAACCCCCAAAACACCAACACCAAAAAGAGAATATAAGCTAAGTGATTTTTACCCTTTACTAATTTTTGTTCTTCTCGGTTTTTGTACTTAAACGCTTCCTTGACCTTGTAGGCTTCGGCGGAGACTGAAGGCGATGGCGAGCGATCGAAGGCGGCCATCAACGATGATTGTGGTTTTCGATAATGAAACCCCAATCGTCCTTCTCTTCTTCAATGGTATTGGCTCGCGGTTTCTTCGATGTCGCCAGATTCGAGTTTCTCTTCTGTTACTCAAGCTCCTCGAGGTGTTCTTCACAGTAAGACCAACAAAAATTTTCCTTCTGTATTTATTTTTCCTTGTATTTATAGTGTTTTCAAATTAGGGTTAGATTACTGTTGTTTATAATTTGTTAACGTAGATTAGGGAGATGAGAATAAATTTGGGGATTGAAATTTTGTATAATTGATTCGGTGTCGATTTGATTTAGTAGATTTGATACATTTCATCTTTTTTATGAGTTTCGCTTTGAAGACTTGTACATTTTAATTGAATGTTGTAATATTTGATTCGGATTATAGAGATGTTGTTTTTTCCTTTTGAGATTTGATTCTGTATATTAGAGATTCTGAGATTTTTTATTTACTTTGATTGGAATTCAGAGATTTAGTTCGTAATAAAGTTGATTCCATTTGTTTTGAATCTAAACAGTACCTGTTAACGAACGAAAATATGCGTAATCTCTGTTGAATTGATACAGTAATAGTTCAGGGTTGAAAACGCGCATGCTTTTTTTGGTTGACTGATAAAGTTGGTTCATGATTTAGGCCTTGCGTTATAATTTTCTTTACTCAGCCCAACAACATAATTTTTTTGTTTACAACAACAATTCTCTTTTGTTCACAGCAAAACATTTTTGTTCCATTAGGCCCAATTGTTATTGTTTTCAAAAAACCTTTAATAATAAAACTTACAAATAATATCTGTTAATAATATAAATAATTTTACTGAAAATCTTTTTAATAAAACATTATTATGATAAAAATTTCCCAGCAACACATTGCGTTTTCTTTTAATAAAGATACATATTTTTTTTATTAAACAGTAATAGCAAGGGGTTTGATAATAATGCATTTTTTCCTTTAAAACAAAACAACAATAAGATATCAAATGAACTGCTGAGTTTTAATGGACTTATAACTTGCACACCCCATCCCTTTTTTGTTAGCAACAACTAAAATGTTAATGGACTCAATTCTAATGGGCTTGCATATTGTAATTTCAACCTCCCCTTTTACTAACGACAAAACGGGCTAAGTCATTCAATTTTTAATTAAAAGCAACTTAAACTTGAGTCGCCTTAATAATTTAATAACTCAGTAAATTTTTATTTTCAAATCGCATGGGTCGTTAGCAAACATGCCTCACGAGCATTCACGGATACACGAGTCTTCCTGATTTAGAAAGCCCCATTTTCACGAATTAAAATACACCCCCTAGTCTTGGATAACGATAGGCCATCAGATACTGATGTACCATCCTTATTTCTTCTATTTTAATCTCGAAAAATAAAATTATCGAGGTAGGACAAATTTGGGGTACGACACACTTGTTAAAGGCCAACTTGGTGACACTGCGTGATCCTCCGTCCAATCTGAACACTTCCTCACCTAGATACAATCCGAATATCAAGTGTGTATATCATTCAAATAGCCCTGGGCATGAGACCGATCAATGTTGGGCACTGAAGAGAAAAATTCAAGATCTAATAGACAACAAGACAATCGAATTTGATCCGCCTACAATTCCCAATGTAATAACGGCACCAATGCCAAACCATGGCAAAGGTGTCAATGCAATTGAAGACACTATTTTTGTTTCCTCTGTTGAAGATCTAACTACTCCGTTACCTGTTGTCAAAAAGAATTTGCTAAGAGCTGGGGTTTTCCCTGGCTGTTTGAAGGAATGTGATTGCTGCGCCAAACAAGTTAATGGATGTGAATGGCTAAAATAAGGTGTTCAACTCCTGATGAATAGTCATGAGATCTTATTTGAAAGAACTTCGTCCACCAAAAATTTGACCGATAAGATTGAAGACCTCTCCATCATGACAATTTCAAAACAAGCCTCTTAGGATCTCCTCAAAGGGTCCTATCAGGATTTCAAATGAACCGACTGTTTCCCCTCTGATAATTACCGCCCCTAGGCCAATTTCATACTCTTCCAACAAAGCAGTGCCGTGGAACTATGGTGCTGAAGTGTTTTACCATGGAATAAAGTAATATGCTTGGATTAAAGAAAGCAAGGTTGATGACGTTGGGAATATTATTGGCTCTAGTAAGGTGATCAGAACTGGGAGAATCTTTTCGCCCAACATTTCACCCCCAACTGCTATAACGACACCTGTCTGCATCACGGATGATAAACCTATTGCTGACATTAGGGGTAAAAAGAAAGTGGTTGAGTCTGCTGAGATAGAAGTTCCCGCGAAGGAAGTTGCTACTGAGGAGCCTTCCACTCAAGAAATGGATGAAATCTTGAAAATTATCAAGAGGGGTGATTTCAAGATAGTGGAACAACTGGGGAAAAACCCTTCCAAGATCTCTATGTTATCTTTGCTACTTTGTTCTGATGCTCATGCCCGAGCATTAATCAAATTCTTAAAGAAAGCTTATGTCCCTCATGCAACCATAACTGACCAATTCGAAAATTATGTGGCGAGCTTGACAGCCGAAAATGGATTGGGGTTCTCTGATGCTGATCTTGTGACACCCCAAATTAATTCAAGTGTTAAATAATTAGGAATTTAATTATTAAATTAATTAAAGGCTTAATTAATAATATTTTGGATTAAATGGATGAATTAATCATGGAATTAAAAAGGAAGACCGGGGGGTGTAAGGTTGAATTGGAGGTGTGTGAAGTAAAAAGCTCTACTAAATAATTACTAAATTTATTTCTATTATTTGGAAAATAATAAAAGGAAATAAAAAGAAGAATAATAAAAGGAAAAGAAAAAGAAGGTTATTGGGAGAAAGTCATTGTACGTGAAATTGGAGAAGAGAAGATAAGAGAGGAAAAAGCCAAACGCCGTGAATTCGAAGGATCATCGCGAGGTAAGGGGTGATTTCAATTATTTGATATGCCTTATAGATTTTGAGATCAATAGAATTGATTAAGCATGTTAGGAATCTCGATTTTGGAATTCTAGGTTTGTGGGATTATCCCTAATTGTGTCAGAGTATAGGAATTGGAACCATTAATGTGATGAATAATTAATAGGAATGATGGAAACATGATTTATGATGTTGTATTGATGTGTATTGGTTGCATTTTGGTGTTCCAAATGTTATAATTCGTATGGGTATGAATTTGATGGGATTGGAATGAATAATGCTGTCAAAATAGCAGATTTTGACTCTGTAGGTCGTGGGAACCGGTTCCCAGTGGGGAGGAACCGGGTTCCACTGTGTAAACGTACAAAAACTAGAAAAATTGGTCGCAGGAACCGGTTCCTGTATAGGTAGGAACCGGGTTCCAGTACATTTTCCAGAAACGTAACTTTTTGAAAAATATTAAACTTTGAAAATTCATAACTTTCAAACCGTAAGTCCGATTTGAGTGCCGTTTTCGGTAGTATTTCTTAAATTTAAAATTCTATCTTATAAGATAAGAAAAATATTATTTTATGAAAATTATTTTAAAAAGAGTCGAATTCCCGATTTTTGTAAACTTGGTATTTTGAGAATGATGTAGAATTGTTTGTAAATTGTTCTGATTTGGTGAATGAGAACTGATACTTATGTGTTGTGCCTGATATCCATTATGATTGAGATGTGATCATGTGATATATTGGTTTTGGCATTATTTGGAATTATGTTGTGATCATATTTCGTTGATTTGATGTTGACTTTCCGATTATGCGGTTTGTTATTATGTGCATATTTAGTGTATATGCAATGGTGTGTCCATGATAATTGATTGTATCAGGTCCTTGTGGATGAAGTGCAGGTTTATGCTGTTTGATGTGTGTATGATAAATAATGATATCATGTTTCTTTTGGTTTTGGTTCAGTTATGATAAATTGATGTATTTTATAGACTGATTTGATGTTGCATGCTGGTGATGTGCATGCATATGCATTGTGTTTGGTGAAGTTAATTCCCATTGTGTGGAATTTGACTTGTATTACCGTTAACCAATACCCGGGTGATGATGGGTGGTTAGGCTGGATTCGTGTCCTGGTGTTTATGGACGAATCGATGATTGTTGTATCCGGTTGATGATGGATCAGTTGGATTCGTGTCCGGTGTTTATGGACGAATCGATGGTTGCTGTATCAGGTTGATGATGGATCAGTGTTGGGTGACTTGGTCACGTGATTGGTACCACATGCATTGTGTCTGCATTTGTGTTTGCATGGGATTGTAACATGTTAGGATATCTTCCAGTGTTACAATTCTTTGGTTGATTATTGATTTGTGCATAATGACTTGTATGATTGGAATTGTGTGTTGAACCTGAATTTATGCTAAAATGGGTGAAATAATATGCTTGTGATATATTTTTGATTGAGAAGCTTATAATGCATGTTAATTATGAGAAATCTCACCCTTACTTTAATGATTTCAGATTAAAGTTAGCAGCTCGGGAGTTGGTGAGGATGGCTCTAGAGCTATGTTACTTTAAGTCCGCGTGTCAGTGTCGTGCTCTGATAGGTTGTAACACTGGGGGAAACGTTTGAATGATGAGTTTTATTTTATAATCTATTGTTTAATTGATGTTGGGAATACTTATGAAGTGAAGTTATTCCAGTTTTGAGACATTTCCGCTGTGTAGAACATGATATTGATTTGAATATTTATCTTAATAATTCCTTCAGTAAAGCATGATAACTGTAGATTTGAGGTTTTTATATTTATCCTGAATTGTGACATCCCTGTTTTCCATGTTACTCTGATTTAACTAATATATTCGCGGGTTATTTAGAAGGGGTGTTACAATAGTGGTATCAGAGCAGGTTGGTCTATCGGCCAGGTTGTTTATGTGTTTACTCCCTTTTGGTATGCAACATGTGTGTGAAACACTATCGGTACTTGATTGTTTCCTTTTCGTTGTCTGCAGAGGTACGTGTGAAATAAGTGGGGGAGAAGTTTCTTTTCTGAAGTTTTGTGTAAGAGGTTGGTTCAGTATACCGCCGGTTGTAAGATGTAAGTATTGTCGAGCAGTTGATGCTTCAAGCATGGTTATGTTTAAGTAGCTTGAAGGGTAAGATTGAAGATGCTGTTGTGGTTTGGTAACGATGGTTGATGCCACCTCATGATTGTTGACTATCTATTGAAAAATTGAGGAACTGATCACCCTTAATCTCTTGTTGATAGTAGTCGGGATCGCGTTGGATGGGATGTACTTATTGTGCCAGCTTTACAGTGTGTGAAATTAGTTGAGTCGGCAAGAAGAGAAGCGTTATGGTTTGCGTAACGAGAGATTTAGATCTCGGCGAGAGCAAGAAAAAGGCATGTGACCTATTGGATGTAATTTTTTTTTATGAAGTGTTCCATGATGAAGTAAGTGGAACGGTGTGAGAGTGCAAGGTGAAGTCTTAATGGGTTTTGTTACTAGAACTAGTTCGAATTCGAGGATGCCTATAAGAGGTCTGCTTCTAGATTGAGAAAGTTGAAGAGTCAACTTGAGGATTTGCTTGAGAAGAAGTTTATTCGTCCGAGTGTTTCGCCGTGGGGTGCTTCGGTGTTGTTGGTTAAGAAGAAAGAAGGTTCAATGAGATTATGTGTTGATTACAGACAGCTGAATAAAGTTACAATCAAGAATCGGTATCCTTTTCCGAGGATCGATGATTTGATGGATCAACTAGTTGGAGCTTGTGTATTTAGTAAGATTGATCTGAGATCTGGATATCATCAGATTCGTGTGATGTCGGAAGATATTCAGAAAACTGCATTTAGAACGAGGTATGGACATTACGAGTATTCTATTATGCCATTTGGAGTTACTAATGCACCTGGTGTTTTCATGGAATATATGAACAGGATATTTCATCCGTATCTTGATGAGTTTGTGGTGGTGTTCATTGATGATATTCTAATTTATTCGAAGAGCGATGAAGAGCATGCAGAACATCTCAGAGTTGTGTTGGAATTGTTGAAAGAGAAGAAGCTTTATGCGAAGTTGTCCAAGTGTGAATTCTGGTTAAGCGAAGTAAGTTTTCTTGGCCATGTAATTTCCAAGAATGGAATTGCTGTGGATCCTACGAAGGTAGAAGCAGTATCTCAGTGGGAAGCGCCGAAGAATGCTTCTGAGATCCGTAGTTTTCTGGGTCTTGCAGGTTATTACAGGAGGTTTATAGAAGGATTTTCCAAATTAGCGTTACCGTTGACTAAGTTGACCAGGAAGGGTCAGATGTTTGTTTGGGATGTTGAATGTGAGAAAGTATTTCAAGAGCTGAAGAGGAGGTTGACAAGTGCTCCGATCTTGATTTTGCCAAATCCGACTATGTCTTTTGTTGTGTATTGTGATGCATCATTAATGGGATTAGGTGGTGTGTTGATGCAAGATAAGCAGGTGGTGGCTTATGCTTCGAGACAATTGAAAGTACATGAAAGGAATTATTCGACTCATGATTTGGAGTTGGCAGCTGTTGTGTTTGTTTTGAAGTTGTGGAGGCATTATTTATATGATTCTCGATTTGAGGTGTTCAGTGATCACAAAAGTCTGAGGTATATCTTTGATCAGAAAGAGTTGAATATGAGGCAGAGGAGATGGTTAGAATTTCTAAAGGATTATGATTTCGGTTTGAATTACCATCCTGGTAAGGCAAACGTTGTTGCGGATGCCCTGAGTAGGAAGTCCTTGCATATGTCGATGTTAATGGTCCGTGAGTTAGATTTGGTCGAGCAGTTCAGAGATTTAAGTTTGGTATGTGAAACTACTCCGAATAGTGTGAAATTGGGTATGTTGAAACTGACTAGTGGTATTCTGGAAGAAATTCGGAATGGACAGAAGTCCGATGTTGGGTTAGTTGGTAAAATGACATTGATCAACCAAGGTCAAGGAGGTGAGTTCCGGATTGATGAGAATGGTGTTATGAGATTTGGGAATAGGGTGTGTGTTCCGGATGTTGCAGAGATTGGGAAGAGTATTTTGGAAGAAGGACATCATAGTGGATTGAGTATTCATCCTGGTGCTACTAAAATGTACCATGATTTGAAGAAGTTATTTTGGTGGCCGGGAATGAAAAGGGAAATTGCTGAGTTTGTGTATGCTTGTTTGGTTTGTCAGAAGTCGAAGATTGAGCATCAGAAACCGTCAGGATTGATGAAACCGTTGTTTGTTCCGGAATGGAAATGGGATGGAATCTCTACGGATTTTGTGTCTGGTTTTCCAAGGACATCGAAGAATTGTGATTCTATCTGGGTTATTGTTGATCGGTTGACGAAATCTGCTCACTTTATTCCGATAAGAATGGATTATCCGATGGAAAGGTTGGCAGAATTGTATGTTGAGAAGATTGTGAGTTTGCACGGTATTCCTTCTAGTATTGTGTCGGATCGAGATCCGAGGTTTACATCTAAATTCTGGACGGGATTGCAAGAACCTTTAGGTACTAAGTTGCGTTTGAGTTTCGCTTATCATCCACAGACAGATGGTCAGACGGAGAGAACGATTCAGTCGTTGGAAGATTTGTTAAGAGCTTGTGTGTTGGAGAAAGGTGGAGCTTGGGATAGTTATCTACCATTGATTGATTTTTCCTACAACAATAGTTTTCATTCGAGCATTGGTATGGCTCTGTTTGAGGCATTGTATGGTAGGAGGTGTCGGACACCGTTGTGTTGGTATGAATCTGGAGAGAGTGCTGTGATTGGACCGGAAATTGTCCAACAGACTTCGGAAAAGATTAAGATGATTCAGGAGAAGATGAGGACTTCTCAGAGTCGTCAGAAAAGTTATCACGATAAGAGGAGGAAAGATCTTGAGTTTAGCGAAGGAGAACATGTTTTTATGCGAGTTACTCCGATGACTGGTATTGGTCGAGCTTTGAAGTCAAAGAAGTTGACTCCATGTTTTATTGGTCCGTTTCAGATTACCAAGAGAGTTGGGAAAGTTGCTTATCAGATTGCTTTGCCGCCGTCACTTGCAAATTTGCATGATGTTTTTCATGTATCCCAGCTAAGGAAGTACATTGTTGATCCGTCTCATGAGATTCGGGTAGATGATATACAGGTACGAGAGAATTTGACTGTGGAAGCGGTACCTGCGAGAATTGAGGATCGGAAGTTGAAACAGTTGCGAGGCAAGGAGATCGCGTTGGTAAGAGTGGCTTGGGGAGGACCAGCAGATGGAAATGTCACTTGGGAGCTGGAGAGCCAAATGAAGGACTCGTATCCCGAACTGTTCGTCTAAGGTATGTTTTCGAGGACGAAAACTCTTTTAGTAGGGGAGACTTGTGACACCCCAAATTAATTCAAGTGTTAAATAATTAGGAATTTAATTATTAAATTAATTAAAGGCTTAATTAATAATATTTTGGATTAAATGGATGAATTAATCATGGAATTAAAAAGGAAGACCGGGGGGTGTAAGGTTGAATTGGAGGTGTGTGAAGTAAAAAACTCTACTAAATAATTACTAAATTTATTTCTATTATTTGGAAAATAATAAAAGGAAATAAAAAGAAGAATAATAAAAGGAAAAGAAAAAGAAGGTTATTGGGAGAAAGTCATTGTACGTGAAATTGGAGAAGAGAAGAGAAGAGAGGAAAAAGTCAAACGCCGTGAATTCGAAGGATCATCGCGAGGTAAGGGGTGATTTCAATTATTTAATATGCCTTATAGATTTTGAGATCAATAGAATTGATTAAGCATGTTAGGAATCTCGATTTTGGAATTCTAGGTTTGTGGGATTATCTCTAATTGTGTCAGAGTATAGGAATTGGAACCATTAATGAGATGAATAATTAATAGGAATGATGGAAACATGATTTATGATGTTGTATTGATGTGTATTTGCATTTTGGTGTTCCAAATGTTATAATTTGTATGGGTATGAATTGGATGGGATTGGAATGAATAATGCTGTCAAAATAGAAGATTTTGACTCTGCAGGTCGTGGGAACCGGTTCTTAGTGGGGAGGAACCGGGTTCCACTGTGTAAACATACAAAAACTGGCAAAATTGGTCGTAGGAACCGGTTCCTGTATAGGTAGGAACCGGGTTCCAGTACATTTTCCAGAAACGTAACTTTTTGAAAAATATTAAACTTTGAAAATTTATAACTTTCAAACCATAAGTCCGATTTGAGTGCCGTTTTCGGAAGTATTTCTTAAATTTAAAATGCTATCTTATAAAATAATAAAAATATTATTTTATGAAAATTATTTTAAAAAGAGTCGAATTCCCGATTTTTGTAAACTTGGTATTTTTAGAATGATGTAGAATTATTTGTAAATTATTCTGATTTGGTGAATGAGAACTGATACTTATGTGTTGTGCCTGCTATCCATTATGTTTGAGATGTGATCATGTGATATATTGGTTTTGGCATTATTTGGAATTATGTTGTGATCATATTCCGTTGATTTGATGTTGACTTTCCAATTATGCGGTTTGTTATTATGTGCATATTTGGTGTATATGCAATGGTGTGTCCATGATAATTGATTGTATCAGGTCCTTGTGGATGAAGTGCATGTTTATGCTGTTTTATGTGTGTATGATAAATAATGATATCATGTTTCTTTTGGTTTTGGTTCAGTTATGATAAATTGATGTATTTCATAGACTGATTTGATGTTGCATGCTGGTGATGTGCATGCATATGCATTGTTTTGGTGAAGTTAATTCCCATTGTGTGGAATTTGACTTGTATTGCCGTTAAGCGATACCCGGGTGATGATGGGTGGTTAGGCTGGATTCGTGTCCTGGTGTTTATGGACGAATCGATGATTGCTGTATCCGGTTGATGATGGATCAGTTGGATTCGTGTCCGGTGTTTATGGACGAATCGATGGTTGTTGTATCCGGTTGATGATGGATCAGTGTTGGGTGACTTGGTCACGTGATTGGTACCACATGCATTGTGTCTGCATTTATGTTTGCATGGGATTGTAACATGTTAGGATGTCTTCCAGTGTTACAATTCTTTGGTTGATTATTGATTTGTGCATAATGACTTGTATGATTGGAATTGTGTGTTGAACCTGAATTTATGCTAAAATGGGTGAAATAATATGCTTGTGATATAATGTTGATTGAGAAGCTTATAATGCATGTTAATTATGATAAATCTCACCCTTACTTTAATGATTTCAGATTAAAGTTAGCAGCTCAGGAGTTGGTGAGGATGGCTCTAGAGCTATGTTACTTTAAGTCCGCGTGTCAGTGTCGTGCTCTGATAGGTTGTAACACTGGGGGAAACGTTTGAATGATGAGTTTTATTTTATACTCTATTGTTTAATTGATGTTGGGAATACTTATGAAGTGAAGTTATTCCGGTTTTGATACATTTCCGGTGTGTAGAACATGATATTTATTTGAATATTTATCTTAATAATTCCTTCAGTAAAGCATGATAACTGTAGATTTGAGGTTTTTATATTTATCCTGAATTGTGACATCTCTGTTTTCCATGTTACTCTGATTTAACTAATATATTCGCGGGTTATTTAGAAGGGGTGTTACAGATCTGACACCACTTGGAACGAACAATAACAAGGCTTTGCATGTTTCTGTTGAATGTAAAGGGACTACCCTAGCACATGTTTTGTTGACACTGGCTCTTCTTTAAACGTGCTACCTAAGGGCGCTTTAGGTCATTTAGATTGTGAAGGACTGGTGTTGAAGCCGAGTGATATTATCGTGAGGGCTTTCGATGGGTCCAAAAGGATGGTTCATAGAGAGGTGGATCTCCCAATCAAAGTTGGACCATAGATTTCCAACTCTACTTTCTACATCATGGACATCCGTCCCGCTTACTCTTGTTTGTTGGGTCGCCCTTGGATCCATGGAGCAGGGGCAGTAACATCTACCCTTCACCAAAAGCTAAAATACCCAGTCAAGGGGCGGATCATCACTGTTTGCGGTGAGGAGGAATTCATGGTAAGCCATCTCAATTCTTTCAAATATGTGGAGATGGATGGAGAATTTATAGAAACCCCATGCCAAGATTTTGAAGTTGTTTCGCCTATGGTTGCTACTGCCAAAATTTCCTCCGACGTGCCTAAAGCTGATAAGGTTGTGCCAAGGATGGTTTCATTTAAGGATGCTCGTGCCTCAGTCGAAGATGGAAGCTGTGATACCTGGGGGCAACTCCCCGAGATCCCATTCAAAACAGACAAATGTGGGTTGAGTTTCACTATCAAGGCTCAGAAAGAGGTTAGGCACGCTCGTGCGGGAAAGCCCCCTCTCTGTATTGGAAATCATGAAGTAAACGTTGTAGAGGAATATGATGATGAATCTGATTTCGAAGAATGGATATACCCTACTACGACAGAGCTCGACAATTGGCGCGCAAAGGACTTCGTTCCCATATCCTTCATTGAGGAGTAATTACTTGTTTATTGCTTTCTATTAATTCAAGAGCCTTTTATCTGTAATATTAAACAATGACTTTTAAGCCATATCCCTGGCCCGGGGCACTATGGTCCATTTGTTAAGGGTTTTATTTATGTTCCTTTTATCATATGATCATTCAATATAAACCATTGGACTTTTGCATTCAAATTTTTGTGCTCATTGTTTTTCTTTTTCTTTAAATGCATTTTTCAAATTGCCATGTATCTTACATGCACACACACACTCTCTTGCAGATCCTCATCCACTCCAGATCTCATTGCCAATGACTCTACTATTGCTAGTTATGACTTTGAACATCCAATTAACCAAGTCAAAGACGAAGGCGAGGAAGATTGTGAAATATCAAGAGAACTAGCCAGACATCTAATGTAAGAGGAAAAAGCTATTCATCTGCATGAAGAGTCAGTTAAAGTCATCAACCTAGGTACCGAGACAAACAAGAAAGAGGTCAAGATCGGCGCCAACCTAGGAAGCAGTGTCAAAAGCAGATTGGTTCAGATGTTGCATAACTATGTGGAAGTGTTTTCTTGGTCGTATGAAGATATGCCAGGGTTGGATACTGACGTTGTAGTTCATCGTCTGCCATAAAAGGAATATTGTCCTCCTGTCAAGCAAAAAGTTTGCCGTATGCGGCCTGACATGTCTAAAAAGATAAAAGTTGAAGTGATGAAATAATTCGACGCATGATTCCTAGTTGTGACATCTTATCCTCAATAGGTTGTGAACGTGGTTCTGGTGCCAAAGAAAGATGGAAAAGTTCGTATGTGCGTAGATTATAGGGATCTGAATAGGGCAAGCCCCAAGGATGACTTCCCTCTACTTCATATTGATGTCTTGGTCGATAACACTGCTCAACATAAAGTCTTCTATTTCGTGGATGGTTTCTCCAACTATAATCAAATTAAGATGGCTCCCGAAGATATGGAGAAGACCATATTTGTTATGCAATGGGGGACCTTTTGTTACAAGGTCATGTCATTCATATTGAAGAATGCAGGGGCAACATATCAAAGAGCTATGGTAGCTTTGTTTCATGATATGATCCATCATGAAATAGAGGTATATGTGGATGATATGATTGCAAGGTCACAAACTAAAGAAGAACATCTCAACCACTTATACAAGCTATTCGAGAGGCTGAAAAAGTATAAGTTGAGGTTGAACCCTAATAAGTGAACGTTCAGAGTAAGATCTGGAAAGCTTTTAGGTTTTATTATCAGTGGTAAAGGCATCGAAGTTGATCCTGTAAAGGTAAAAGCCATTCAAGAAATGCCAGTTCCCCATTCTGAAAAGGAGGTTAGAGGATTCTTGGGTCGTCTTAACTACATCGCTCACTTCATATCTCACTTAACTGTTACTTGTGAGCCAATCTTCAAACTCTTGAAGAAAGATGAAGTAATCAGATGGAATGATGAATGTCAAGCTTCCTTCGACAAAATCAAGGAATATCTGCAAGAAACTCATATCCTCATGCCTCCAGTTGAAGGAATACCGTTGATCATGTACTTGCTCGTGCTAGAGAATTCTATGGGGTGTGTGTTGGGCCAACATGACGATTTTGGCCGAAAACAGCATGTAATTTACTACCTGAGCAAAAAGTTTACCGACTTTGAAACCAGATATTCACTGCTTGAGAAAACTTGTTGTGCTCTGGCATGGGCTGCTTGCTGGCTAAGACAGTATATGTTGACTCATACCACTCTATTGATTTCTAAGATGGACCCTATCAAGTACATCTTCGAGAAACCTTCTCTTTCCGTACAGATAGCTAGATGGAAAATGATTTTGACTGAGTACGATATTCAATATACAACACAAAAGGCCATCAAAGGAAGTGTATTGGAAGATCATTTGGCCCATCAAGATGTTGATGATTATTGTTGTACCCCAAAATTTTCCCTCCCATATTCTTCAAGAAATTGCCAAGTCATGCTTCAAAATTCCCCAAGGGTTACACAGTTCAAGGGCCTCCTAAACAGTCAAAATTAGGGTTTTGGTTCTGATCAAGAAAATGAAGTTTCCAAGGGTCCAATCAAGCCCCACATGCCTACAAACAAGGTCAAGCATCCTCATACCAAGTTTCAAGACTTACAGCACAAAATTGCACAGTCAAAAACCCTAATTGCACTACAGTCAACTGTAGGGGCAAAATGGTCATTTGACAGTCAAAAGTCCAAATTTTTGGTCAACATCTCATTTTGAAGCCACAAACATCATTTGATCAATGCTTGATCATGATTCTCAAAGCTTGGCTCAAAAATCATCAAGATGCAAAAGTTTCCATATTTGGACAGTTGAAAAAGTCAACTGTAAATTGACCAGGGCATAACTTCCACATGGATTATCAGAAAAATTCCATCCAAAGCTCATTTTGAAGAGAATGACATTTCCTACAACTCCTCTTCATATTTCAAGTCCAAGAAATGCTCTCACAAAAAGTTATCAATTTCAACATTATAGGTCATTTTCAAAAGTCAACAAAAAGGGACTTTAAGTCAAAGGCCATAACTTGAGATTGGTAAAACAAAATGACATGTGACCAAAGACATTGGTTAGAGGACTCAAAGACCTTTCCAAAATGTCCAAGAACATGAGTAAAGCTTAAAAGTTGAGCAGGTTATGCCTTGTAGAAGTTGGGAAATTTTTGGATATTTTGAAAAGTCAACATTGATTCAAATGACCTAAAATTGCTAATGGGCCTCTTTTTCTTTCACAATTCATCATCCAAGGCATGTGCACGACCATTTGGCCCAAAGGGAAGTTTTTATCATTTTTTATTTATTTATTTGGATTTTTTATTATTAATAATTCATTTAATTAAATAAAATACATGAAAAATACTAAACCTAGGTTTTTCAATCTTTTTATGCATGATATATACTTAATATTTCGTGCAAATCAGGTTAGGAAAGAATCAAAGGTGATTGGATGTGATTGAAGCTAAAAAATCATGAAAAGATTTGGAAAATCATGGCATAAAAATCAAATATTGAATCCTTCAATTGATGGATTTTTTGATCAAATTCTTAACCTAAATCATTCATACATATATAGGCAAGGAAACCCTCGTGCCTTTGGACCCCAAGCTGCGCCAGAAATCCCAAAACAAACTTGGAATTTTTCAAGAAAAACTCAAATCTGAAAACCAAGTTCTAGGTCGATTCAAGCAAGGAGACTTATTCCATCACCTTCCTGAGGCTTCAAGGAAGGAATTAGAATCAAAACCATAAGCTTTGACACCTAGAAACGTGAGAACGCGGGTGTCCTGTACAGAAAATTTTTCACTTTCTTGCATCACGATTCACGCATCTTTCATAGTTTTTGATATTTGATTTACGTTCATTATTCAATTCTGAAGCTAACTGTATGGTTTGATTTTGTTTTTGTGCACTACACGCGATTCCACCATTGTTATCTTTTAGGGTTACCAAGCTTTTGATTTGGGCGTTTCCAAACGCTGTAAAATTAAAGGATCACAATACCATGGTTAAAACTAGCATGTTTGGACGATCAGAATAGCATCCTCGCGCCTAATTTATACTCAAAGAGGGCATATTCGCTATTATTGGTCATGGCATACTTTGGGGGGGTTCAAAACCCCCGCTAACTCTTTTTCTATTTCAGGGAAAAACAAAGCAACAAAGAAGACGACCCTGTGGCATCAGCTGATTGGCTAATTTGAATTGCGTGCTAAAATTCTCCACTAACGTTCGTTTTATATTATATTGTTTATTGGCCATAGGATAATCAAGACGCGCGTTTGGTACGATTGGCAAGGCATTGTAATGGTAACCTCCAGGACCTGGGTTCGAGCCCCAGGTCCCCCACCCCTTTCATGTTATTTTTCCCTTAACGCTTATGTGCAGCTTCAGTATTAGGGTGTATCGTACATCATCAAAATCAAGCCATCCACTTGGCCAATGGAACGATCAGAAGGTCACGATTTGAAGGACATGGCAGACACTAGTCAACGGAGCTCCATGCTAGTCAAAAAGTCAGACAAGGCCTCAAACAAATGGGCCCAAATTGCTAAGCAAATCCTCCTATTTGGGGACAGACCCCCATGGTTTGTATTCCTAAATTCCTTTTTTTTATATTTTTCTATCTTTTGTTTTAGTTAGTTTTTTGATTTAATTCTTTAATTAATTATTTTCACAATAATATAAAAAACACAGAAAAATCAGAAAGGACAAGATTAAATATATTTATTTAATTAGTATTTTTTGTAAATAAAATTCATTAATTAACTTAGCTTTTAATTTAGGGTTTAATCTTAACATTTTTCAATAAAAATCTAAAATTGGTAGAATTAGGGTTTCAAGCATTCTTCATCCTCTTTTTATTTTTACTGTATTAATTATTAATTCTTAATTAGTTATTTTTATAAATCAAGTTGCAATTAATTAATTAGGTTTAATTTTAGATAATTGTCATATTTTCTTAATAAATTAAAAAATTGTAGAATTAGGTTTTAATTTCATTAAATTCTCATAAATACAAAAAAACTAAAAAAATAATTTCTTTTTCTCTTTAATTTTAATTAATTTAATAATTTAATTTAGTTTCATTAAAAAGGGTCCAACGCCCTCGTTTTTTTTAATTTTAATTCAATTCGCGTATTTATTTCTTGTCCTTGTAAATATTCATGTACTTCTACCAAAGCCGTGTAATTTCATACTTTCTCGCACTTTACTTTAATTCTTTATTTTTCTGTCAAATCGGGTTCTGGAAATTTTGGCGATGTGGACCCGCGCCTTTTGTAATAGTTTAGAACTTTCAATTCCCGCAATTCTTTTTTAACTGTTAATAATAGCATGCAAGAATGAATGACAAAAAAATAAAAACAAACGCATAGATCACCCATGACATGACAAGACAAAAATAAATGAATCTGACACACAAATCACACACCACCCCTAGGGTACGCCTCATTGTTGCCTTGCCTCGAAAGGTGATCGTCGAGTAGAGGATGTCTTAGTAAGTCCTCATGATCCGGGAACCTGGCATGAGGGTAGCTTCTAAGGTGTCTTCCTATTGCTCTGGTGATCACCATGTCCCGAACCTCGAATTGACCCGAACACCTCCAACGGTGGTGCTACCTACCTCTCAATGGTGGGATGGCACTACTTTAAAGGACATCTACACAGACGAATTCCTTAGGGTAGGTAGATAACTCTAAGATACTTGCTCTAATTTCAAACAAATCAAAAAATACTTTTCACACCAACACATTTTCAAAAAGCTTTCGAAAGCAACTTTTCAAACACTCTTGAGGACCGATACAAGAGTCGAACTGAAATTTTCAAAGAAACTTTTTAAAACCCACAATTGAAAAGCAAACAAACCATTTTTGAAAACACAAGTGAGCAAGTATCTAAGAGCCCATGGATAACCATGGATAGAAAGGGTGCTAACACCTTCCCTTTCTATAATCTACCTCCCGAACCGAGAGCAATCTCTATAAGGAATTTTTCTGTGCTTTTGTCCTTTCCATATTGGAGAAAATAAAAGACGGTGGCGACTCTTGCTTCCGCGACATTTCGCGAACCAGCGTTAAACAGTCAGTTCCAGATCCACCGATCACAGAACTGGCGACTCTGCTGGGGAATAATAAACTTAAAGTGAGGTGTACCTTAGGGTTAGTTCATAACTGTGTTTTCAATTGTATTGACTTGTCTGCTTTAAATTTGTGGGTTGCATGGGAGTTACATATATCCTAACCCGGATCTGGGGATACCCTGTTTAGGTAGCATAAGCTGTGAGGGACCTGTCCGGCGTATACCGACCTGGGTGAAGCAGTGGCTACGTTGGTGTGGCGCCTTGGTCTGTACCGATATCCCTCGTGTTGAAACGGGGAGAATATGGGTCTTCCAAGGAGTCATTAAGCACCAACAGACCTTAGAACCTTAAATGACACAACTTGGCCATTAGAACAGTAGCAGTATGTGTGATCGGTGGATCTGGAACTGACTGTTTAACGCTGGTTCGCGAAATGTCGCGGAAGCAAGAGTCGCCACCGTCTTTTATTTTCTCCAAATGGAAAGGACAAAAGCACAGAAAAATTCCTTAAAGAGATTGCTCTCGGTTCGGGAGGTAGGTTATAGAAAGGGAAGGTGTTAGCACCCTTTCTATCCATGGTTATCCATGGGCTCTTAGATACTTGCTCATTGTGTTTTCAAAAATGGTTTGTTTGCTTTTCAACTGTGGGTTTTAAAAAGTTTCTTTGAAAATTCCAGTTCGACTCTTGTATCAGTCCTCAAGAGTGTTTGAAAAATGCTTTCGAAAGCTTTTTGAAAATGTGTTGGTGTGAAAAGTATTTTTGATTTGTTTTGAAATTTAGAGCAAGTATCTACGAGAACCTACCTACCTTAAGGAATTCGTCTGTGTAAATGTCCTTTAAAGTAGTGCCATCCCACCATTGAGAGGTAGGTAGCACCACCGTTGGAGGTGTTCGGGTCAATTCGAGGTTCGGGACATGGTGATCACCGGAGCAATGGGAAGATACCTTAGAAGCTACCCTCATGCCAGGTTCCCGGATCATGAGGACTTACTAAGACATCCTCTACTCGACGATCACCTTTCGAGGCAAGGAAACAGTGAGGCGTACCCTAGGGGTGGTGTGTGATTTGTGTGTCGTTTTCATTTATTTTTGTCTTTTGTCATGTTATTGGTGATCTAGCGTTTATTTTTTATTTTTGTCCATTCATTCTTTCATGCCTTGATTAACAGTTAAAAAATTGCGGAAAGTAAAAGATTCTAAGCTATTACAAAAGGCGCGGGTCCACATCGCCAAAATTTCTTGAACCCGATTTGACGGAAAAATAAATAAGGAAATAAAGATAAAGTGCGACAAATAATTTACAAGGCCTTGGGAGAGATACATCAAAATTATAAAGGATAAAAATAAATATGCGAATTAAATTTAAATTAGAAACGAGGGCGTTGGACCCTTTTTGCAAAATTAAATTAAATGGTGAAATTAATTAATTAAGAAAAGAAAAGAAGTTGTTTTTGGTATTTTCTTGGTATTTTATGATTTTAATGGGAAAGAATTAATTAAAATAACATGCTAACCCTAATTCTAGTTGTTTTTAATTTATTAAAAAGAAGATTAAATTTTAACCTAAAATTAACCCTAATTAATTTACATGCAATTTAATTACAAAAAATAAATAATATTAAATATTTGATTATTATGAAATAAAAACAAAAAGGAATAAAAATTATCATAAACCCTAGTTCTACAAATTTTAAATTAATTAAGAAAACATTACTATTAAACCTAATTTAATAACTAAATTTAATTAATGCAATTTATTTATAAAAATACTAAAATAAAATATTTATTATATTTTTTTCTCTTTTCTGATTTTTTGGTGTTTTATGTTTTTTTATGAAAATAATAAATTAATTAAGAAAACAATAATTTAAAAGAAAATAGAAATAATAAAAAAACAAAGAAAGTAAAAAAGTTTAGCAAACCTAGGGGGTCTGCCCCAAATTGTGAGGTTTTCTTTTAGCAATCTGGCCCAAGATTCTGAGGCCCTTTTGACTTTCGTGGCTAGCCTGTAGCTCTCTTGACTAATGCCTATGGTATCCATCAAGTCTGGTCCCTTGGATTAGCATTGTTGGCCAAGTGGCGCGTTAGATGGAAGCGTGTATGGTAGTCCAATACATTGAATCTGCACTTGAACATTATATGAAGAAAAATATGAAAGGGGGTGAGGACCTGGGGCTCGAACCCAGGTCCTGAACATTACCAATCACTATGCTTGCCAACCGTTCCAAATGCGCGTGTTGTACCTTAAACAATAAACAATAAATATAAAATAAATAATGGTTAGTGGGGCGCTTTACGCGCGAAATTTGAACCAGCCATTCAGCTTATGCCACTTCATCGTCTTCCTCATGATTTTGTTTTCCTGAAAATACAAAAGAAACAGGCAACGGTTTTTACACCGTTCTTTTAGGCATGCTTCTGGAAAATAACGAATAGCCATTGGATGCTCATAAATTGAGCGCGAGGATAGATTCATGATTGTCTCATCGTGTTTGTTTCAGTGGTCCAAGTCTTGTGCTCCAATTTTTCCTTATTTTAAAACCCCCAATTTGAGGTTCTGAAAACCCTAAATATCGACCATGGCATCTTTGCATACAGTGCATAAAAATCCAATCAAATCATATGGTTAGCTTTAAAACACATCACTGAGTATGAATCTATAAATAAAATGCCATGAATATGCATAGAATGTAAAATACGATTATGAGAAAAAGTGAAGAAAGCTTGGCTTCTGTACAGTGATTCAAAGGGTTATGATTGATGCTTTTGATCCAGGAAGGTTGCTTGATGTCCCAGGAATGCAATGGAAAGAGTTTTGTGGCTTGAAACGACCTCTAACCCTGTTTTCAGCTTTGAGATTTTTTGATAATTTTCAAGTTTGCCAATGGTGTTTTCTGCGCAGCTTTTTTGTCAATGAGCGTGAGGGTTGTGTTCTATACTTATGTATGAGTGAATTAGGTCAAAGAAAACAATCAAAATCCTTGGCATTCATGGTTTGGAAGATTTGATTTTTCAAGATCTTTTTTCAATATTTTCCATGCTATTTTGTACCAATCATGACCAATTCTCTTCAATTCTTTCCATATTTGATTATGCACGAATTATTGAGCCTATTACATGTACAAAAAGATTTGATAAATTAGGTTTAGTATTTTCCATGTATTTAATTAATTTAAATGAATTATTAATAATAAAAATCCAAATAAATAAATAAATAATGAAGAAAAACTTCCCTTTGGGCCAAGTGGTCGTGCACATGCCTTGGATAATGAATTGTGGAAGAAAAATAGGCCCATTAGCAATTTTAGGTCATTTGAATCAATGTTGACTTTTCAAAATATCCAAAAATTTCCCAACTTCCACAAGGCATAACTTGCTCAATTTTTAAGCTTTGCTCATGTTCTTGGACATTTTGGAAAGGTCTTTGAGTCCTCTAACCAATGCCTTTGGTCCCATGTCATTTTGATTTACCAATCTCAAGTTATGGCCTTTGACTTAAAGTCCCTTTTTGTTGACTTTTGAGAATGACCTATAATGTTGAAATTGATAACTTTTTGTGAGAGCATTTCTTGGACTTGGAGTATGAAGATTAGTTGTAGGAAATGTATTTCTCTTCAAAATGAGCTTTGGATGGAATTTTTCTAATAATCCATGTGAAAGTTATGCCCTGGTCAATTTACAGTTGACTTTTTCAACTGTCCAAATAAGGAAACTTTTGCATCTTGATGATTTTTGAGCCAAGCTTTGAGAATCATGATCAAGCATTGATCAAATGATGTTTGTGGCTTCAAAATGAGATGTTGACCAAAAATTTGAACTTTTGACTGTCAAATGACCATTTTGCCCCTACAGTTGACTGTAGTGCAATTAGGGTTTTTGACTGTGCAATTTTGTGCTGAAAGTCTTGAAACTTTGTATGAGGATGCCTGACCATATTTGTAAGTATGTGGGACTTGATTGGACCTTTGGAAACTTCATTTTCTTGATCAGAATCAAAACCCTAATTTTGACTGTTTAGGAGGCCCTTACACTGTGCAACCCTTGGGGAATTTTGAAGCATGACTTGGCAATTTCTTGAAGAATATGGGAGGGAAAATTTTGGGGTACAACAGTTGCCCCTGTTCAATCTTAGATCTGAGGATGCAGATTGGCTGACGTGCCTTTCGTAATCCGAGGGTAGAAGATGATTGAACACTAGAGTGCCCAGAAATTTGCGCTCACATAGCAGCAGTGTGATGATGGGAATGGGCTTATAGATGCCATTTAGAGATGCTGGAAGGTGGATGGGCTTATAGATGCCATGCTGAGAGATGCTGGAAGGTGGATGGGCTTATAGATGCCATCTGGATGTTGATCGCGTAAGAGATTCCTTAGCGAGAACTTGCGTACCTGCAAAAGAAAAAAATGAGTACCTGACATGTTGCAGGAGCTGGTCTTCAGATGCTTGGTATAGATGTGTCCTGACTGGTTACAGGAGCTGAATCTGGAGTTTCAAACAGTGATGAATGAACCAGGGGTGGTTACTACCTCAGCAGGAATGGTGAGAGAACCTTGGATGACCTTAACCTCAACAGCAAACGTTGAGAAAATCTTGGTGGGAATTACCATCTCCGCAGCATTGGGGAGAGAACCATAGGAAATTATAATCTCAAAAGCGGACGTTTGAGAAAAACCTGGAATGGAATTATCGTCTCCGCAACATTGGGGAGAGAACCATAGGAAATTATAATCTCAAAAGCGGACGTTTGAGAAAAACCTGGGATGGAATTATCATCTCCGCAGCATTGGGGAGAGAACCATAGGAAATTATAATCTCAAAAGCGGACGTTTGAGAAAAACCTGGAATGGAATTATCGTCTCCGCAACATTGGGGAGAGAACCATAGGAAATTATAATCTCAAAAGCGGACGTTTGAGAAAAACCTGGGATGGAATTATCATCTCCGCAGCATTGGGGAGAGAACCATAGGAAATTATAATCTCAAAAGCGGACGTTTGAGAAAAACCTGGAATGGTATTATCGTCTCCGCAACATTGGGCAGAGAACCATAGGAAATTATAATCTCAAAAGCGGACGTTTGAGAAAAACCTGGGATGGAATTATCGTCTCCGCAGCATTGGGGAGAGAACCATAGGAAATTATAATCTCAAAAGCGGACGTTTGAGAAAAACCTGGGATGGAATTATCGTCTCCGCAGCATTGGGGAGAGAACCATAGGAAATTATAATCTCAAAAGCGGACGTTTGAGAAAAACCTGGGATGGAATTATCATCTCCGCAACATTGGGGAGAGAACCATAGGAAATTATAATCTCAAAAGCGGACGTTTGAGAAAAACCTGATAACTTCTACTGAGTCTTCATCAGAAAAATCTGTTTGGGGTCGATTTAGCTGGACTAGAGAAGGCCTTGGACTGGATAAGAAATCTTTGGAGTCGATTAACTGAACCGGTCTAGGTCTTGAAATATGATTGAGAATTTAACTGAATCTTTCCTGAAAGGTAAAGGTCAGTCATATGCAATGCGTGATATGGACCAAGCAATGATGTTCTCAACATAAATGAGATTTGTAAGATATGATGCGTCTATGCATGTTATAATGATGTATGTGATGTTTAGGAATGTATGTTTTCGTCTAGGAAAGTAAATCCTTGACGGGTGCCGGGAAGTCACTCCTGGGATGATGTTGGAGAATAGATTTGCTTCCGCTGGGTGATGATAGCTTGCAAGAATACCGGTAGGAGAAGATAACTCCGTTGGGGAATAGACTTGGCGAATGGATTACTCTGCGGGGAGAAAATTACTCTAACGATATTGCTGGGAGGCAATACTCTGTGGGGGGAGAGATGCTTTGCTGAGTTGTTGATAATAGCTTGTTGGGGATATCTTTGCTGTATTGGAAGTGTGAATAGACTTCGCTGGGGACAAGAGGACTGTGTTGACGGCGATCTTTCCGTGGCTTTTGGCTGAGGATAACCCAGTTATATCCTGTTAAGGAAATAACTCTTTGCATAAAGTCGGACGACGCGTTCGCGCTCTGCGGGGATAAGCTTCCAGAATTTACTGGGGATAAGCTCACTGCTTGGGGGTATGAATTCCAACTTTCCTGGGGAAACTGGATTGGGCTCTCTTGGGGAAGTTTTGCTATGCTGGGGAAGCGACTTCATTGAATGTTTGTATGCCGCCGGGGAACAATCTTTAGACCAAGACTGCCGGGGATGCTTGTTAAGGATATATATGCTGCTGGGGAATGTTGAGATCTGCTGGAGGATACCCAACTTCCTTAAGATTTGATAGCTTTGCTTGGGGAGAGTGTACTGACTGCTTACTCTCTGGGGAATTAGGATATCTGGTTATGTTCTTTAGCTGAACCTACCTTGGTACCTTGGAGGATGGAACAATTAGATTGCCTAGACAACTCTTTATTGCCCCTGTTTCTAATGTTACCTGTAATTAATCCTTTGTTTCGTATGCAAATATTCATGAGTTAGCAAATTATTGTCAATGCATATATCACAAATTGAACCTTGGACGTTCTTCGCAAAACAAAACAGAAAAAGAAAAACAATTGGCACTTTTAACTGAAAAATATATTTGTATTGATTTTTGAATGGCCTGAAAATAGGCGTTTTGTGTACAAGAGGCTGACGTCCTAGTAAGAGAACGCCGCCGAACAAAAGAGTTTATACAAATTTTATACAAGAGAAAATAAAACAGATGTGTGAAATGAATGATCCCACTGGGTTTCAACTCTGCTATTGCCATTATATCTCCGAGCGTCTCATCACTTGATGACCTTGGTTGAAGGTGAAGCTGACTGATCGATGCCGTCTGAACTTGATATAGATACCGGATTCTGGATGCAAAGTGATCCAATGAGACATAGTATTACGCTTTTATCCCTAATTTTTGCCTGGACCGCCCTTTCGGGTTTTCAGTCCACCGGGATACCCATTTTTGCCCAAGCCGCCTTTTCAGGTTTTCGACTTGCCGGGTGTACAGATTTTTTCATTTTCATCCCTTCATTTTGCCCGAACCCTTTTGGTTCACCGGGAAGCCCTAATTTTTGCCTGGGCATATCAGCCTAGCGGGTCTTTTTTATGCGTAGTATCTTTTTACTATGTCTGCATTGGCGGGGTGAGGAAGGTCGTAACCATCCATGTTGGTTAGAATCATGGCTCCTCCTGAGAACACATGTTTAACCACAAATGGCCCTTCGTACGTAGGGGTCCATTTTCCCCTTGGATCACTCTGAGGAAGGATGATTCGCTTGATTACCAGATCCCCAACTTGATATTCCTGCGGTCTAACTTTTTTGTTAAATGCCCTGATCATCCGTTTCTGATACGTTTGACCATGACAGATAGCAGCAAGTCTCTTTTCATCAATAAGGTTGAGCTGATCAAGTCGTGTCTGGATCCAATCATCCTCGTTCAGATTTGCATCCTTCATTATCCGGAGAGAGGGTATTTGTACTTCGATCGGTAAGACTGCCTCCATACCATAAACCAAAGAGAAAGGAGTTGCCCCGGTTGACGTCCTAGCTGAGGTACGGTACCCATGTAGAGCGAACGGTAACATCTCGTGCCAATCTTTATAAGTCACTGTCATCTTCTGCACGATTTTCTTGATGTTCTTATTTGCTGCCTCTACAGCCCCATTCATCTTCGGTCTGTAAGGAGAAGAATTGTGGTGCTGTATCTTGAACTGCTCGCAGAGCTCAGCGATCATCTTGTTATTCAGATTGGTACCGTTGTCTGTAATAATTCTTTCTGGGACGCCGTACCGACAGATTAGGTTATGCCGAATGAACCGTGCCACAACAGTCTTGGTTACCGTAGCGTAGGAAGCTGCTTCGACCCACTTTGTAAAATAATCAATCACCACTAGGATGAAGCGATGCCCATTAGATGCCGTAGGTTTAATCTCGCCAATCATGTTTATGCCCCACATTGCAAACGACCAAGGCGTAGTCAGAACATTCAGGGGAACTGGAGGAACATGCACCTTGTCTGCGTAAATCTGGCACTTATGGCATGTTCTGGAATGTTGGTAGCAGTCAGCTTCCATTATGGACCAATAATACCCTGCCCGAAGGATCTTCTTAGCCATAGTGTGTCCACTGGAATGTGTACCAAAGTTCCCTTCATGTAGCTCTTCCATGATCCTTTCTGCTTCAGTCTTATCCACACAATGCAGTAAGGTTGAATCATGGTTTCGCTTGTACAAGATGTCGTTGCTAAGGAAGAACTTTGCTGCGAACCTTCTTAGGAACTTCTTGTCATTGACTGAGGCACCTTCAGGGTATTCCTGAGCTTCCAAATATCTCTTCACCTCACGGTACCAAGGCTTCTCAGTCACCAATTCAGTCTCGAGATCGCAACAGTATGCCGGTTCGTCCAGTTTCCAAATGATGATCCGGGGAGCCTCATTATCCCATTTAACTTTGAACATAGAAGACATTGTAGCTAACGCGTCCGCCAACTGATTCTCTTCTCTTGGAAAGTGCTCAAAGGTTATCTCTGTGAAGTGGGGGATCAGGGTCAACACACATTCTCTGTAAGGAATCAGGTTTGGATGTTTCGTATCCCACTCTCCTTTGATCTGATTGATCACGAGAGCGGAATCTCCGAAGACACTCAGAAACTTGATCCTTAAGTCGATCGCAGCTTGGAGACCCATGATGCATGCCTCATACTCGGCCATGTTGTTGGTACAATTGAAACACAGCCGGGCAGTGAGCGGAGTATGAGTGCCTTGAGGTGATATGATTATGGCGCCGATACCGTTACCCAAAGCGTTGGAGGCTCCATCAAAGTGCATAGACCATTGGGATCCTTCCTCAGGTCCTTCATCCGGTCCAGGTACTTCACAATCAGTTACTATCATGATGCTTTCGTCCGGAAACTCGAAGTTCATTGATTGATAGTCGTCTACAGCTTGATGTGCCAAGTGGTCTGCCAATACACTTCCCTTGATGGCTTTCTGGGTTGTGTACTGAATGTCGTATTCTGTCAAGATCATTTGCCATCTTGCAATTCTCCCGGACAGAGCAGGCTTTTCAAATATGTACTTTATAGGATCCATCTTTGAGATCAACAAGGTAGTGTGAGTCAGCATATACTGTCTCAGCCGGCGAGCAGCCCATACCAAAGCGCAGCAATTTTTCTCAAGCAGTGAGTATCGGGTCTCACAGTCGGTAAACTTTTTGCCCAGGTAATAAATGGCGTGCTCTTTTCGGCCAGACTCGTCATGCTTCCCCAGCACACACCCCATTGAGTTGTCAAGCACTGTTAGATATAGTATCAGAGGTCTCCCTTCAACCGGTGGCATAAGGATGGGTGGTTCTTGGAGATACTCTTTGATTCTGTCGAAAGCAGCCTGAAATTCATCGTTCCAACGTACTACCTGATCTTTCTTCAGCAGCTTGAAGATTGGCTCACAGGTAGCAGTCAGATGTGAGATGAATCGAGCAATGTAATTCAGGCGTCCTAAAAAGCCTCTGACTTCCTTCTCTGTCTTAGGAACCGGCATCTCTTGAATAGCTTTGACCTTAGCAGGGTCCACTTGAATACCCTTATCACTTACCACAAAGCCTAACAACTTTCCAGATCTTACCCCGCAGGTGCACTTGTTCGGGTTCAATCTCAGCTTGTACAGTTTCAACCGGTCAAATAACTTCTGCAGATGATCTAGGTGTTCTTCCTCAGTCTGGGACCTTGCGATCATGTCGTCAACATACACTTCTATCTCATGATGGATCATGTCATGAAATAAAGAAACCATGGCACGTTGGTAGGTTGCCCTAGCGTTCTTCAACCTGAATGGCATGACCTTGTAGCAGAAGGTGCCCCACTGAGTAATAAATGTAGTCTTTTCCATGTCTTCAGGTGCCATCTTGATCTGATTGTAACCTGAAAAGCCATCCATGAAAGAGAATACCTTGTGCTGAGCTGTATTATCAACAAGGACATCAATGTGAGGTAGGGGGAAGTCATCCTTGGGGCTGGCCCTGTTCAGATCCCTGTAGTCGACGCACATTCTGACCTTACCGTCCTTCTTCGGTACCGGCACCACATTAGCAACCCACTGAGGGTAAGAAGTCACTGCAAGGAACCCAGCGTCAAACTGTTTCATAACCTCGGCTTTAATCTTCTCCGACATCTCTGGACGCATACGGCGGACCTTTTGCTTAACCGGAGGGCAGTCTTCCTTAGTTGGCAAGTGATGGACCACAATGTCGATATCCAACCCGGGCATGTCTTCGTAGGACCAGGCAAAGATCTCCATATAATCATGCAGCATCTGAGTCAACCGTTGCTTCACGCTGAGCTCTAGGTTGGCGCCAATCTTTACCTCTTTCTTGTCTGCCTCAGTACCCAAATTTATTGTTTCCACTGGCTCTTCATGGGGTTGAATTGCCCTCTCTTCCTGAAGCAACAGTCTTGCAAGCTCGCCAGGCACTTCGCAATCATCTTCATCTTCGTCTTCGGCTAAGTTGATCGGATTTTCGAAGTCATAACTGGCAGTAGCAGAGTCGTTACCAGTGAGATCCAGAGTGGATTGAAACCTGTATGAGTGAGTGTGTGTGTAAATACAGCTGTTTTGAAATATATGTAAAGGAAAGAACGACAGAAAAGGAGCATAAAATTTGCAATGCGAGAAAACGTCCAAGATTTTCATTCATGATATATGAAATGACAATTTATATGCCCTCACAAATGAAACCACGGGGCCTCGGGTAAGACACTGGGCCGTATAGTTTATTTATTGTTTATTACAAATAACGAAACAAAGAAATTTATTACTGCGTCACAAAGGTAACAGGAGTATGGTCCCTAGCAATCCAATTGGTCAATCCGCCTTCGGTCGTCGGGTAGATCCAGCTATTGAATTCTGCTTCATCTACTTCATTGTCTTCCCCAACAGCATTCACTCCCGGATTTGTAATGAACACAGGAAGTCTTCCGGTCTTCGCTTTCCGCATAGCTTTCTGACCCTCTGCAGTAAAACCCAGCCCAAATTTGTCAGTCTTCTGTGTAAAGTCTGGAAGCCTTCCCCAGTTAGCACATTCACCTTTCTGAACCACAGCCCGGGCATCCTTCAGGGAAGCCATCTTCAAAGGAACATTCTCTCCTACTGCTGACTCTGCTGCTGCTGAAATTGGAAGCACCTCCTCGAAATGCTGAAAAGGGGTCTCAATAAACTCCCCGTCCATCTCAATGTATCTGAAGGAATTCAGGTGGCTTACCATATACTCCTCCTCTCCTTGCACAGTGACGATCTTCCCTCTGACAGGGTACTTCAGCTTCTGGTGCAAGGTAGAGGTCACTGCCCCAGCCTTATGTATCCAAGGTCGACCCAGTAGACAAGAGTACGATGGACGGATATCCATCACATAAAATGTAGAGTCAAACACCTGAGAACCCACACGAATCGGAATGTCAACCTCTCCATGAACCATCCTTTTTGAACCGTCAAAGGCCCTGACGATGATATTGCTGGGTTTTAATTCCAGGCCTTCACAATCCAAACGGTCTAAAGCCTTCTTTGGTAGAACGTTCAAGGAAGAACCCGTATCCACCAATACATGTGCCAGAGTAGTGCCCCTGCATTCGATAGAGACATGCAGAGCATCATTGTGGTCTCTTCCTTTGGCAGTCAAGTCAGCATCTGAGAAACCCAAGCCATTGTCTGCTGTCAGATTTGCTACACAGTCAGTGAACTGGACTGCAGATGTCTCCTGTGGCACATGGGCCGTCTTGAGGAATGAGATTAAGGCCTTAGCATGGGCCTCTGAACACAGCAATAAAGAGAGCATGGAGATTTTGGAGGGCGTATGCCCTAGCCGTTCCACAACATTGAAGTCGCTCTTCTTTATTATTTTAAAAATCTCCTCCATTTCTTGTTGGGAGGCCTCAGCATTTATCGGTATCGGTGCCTCCATCTGGGCAGGCTCAACTTCAATCCCTTTGCCCCGAGCATTGGATGACTCGGCAGCAGGAGAAACCACTTGATCGGCAATAGGAACAGGTACACTTGTAGGAGTTATAAGAAGTGGTCTTCGAGCAGCAGGCGGTGCAATGTCAGGCGAGAAGAGCCTGCCACTGTGGGTGACTTTGGCTGGGCCAGTGATATCACAGATACTGGCGCCAGTGTTGAACTTTTGTTTAATCCCGTTTACATACACATCGGCCCCATAATTCCAGGGGACAGCTTTATCAGATACATAGGGAAGAGGCCCCGGAACAGTGATAACCACAGGTGCAACAGTCATGATTTGAATAGGCTTCTTCGGGAGAGCCTTGATTGGATTATTAAAGATGGTAACCACAGAAACTTCTTCCACCGGAACCAACTGAACAGCAGACTTCTTAAACAGAATCTCCTTGCTATCCATTAGGCTTTGGATGCCTAACTTCAGCAAGGGACAACCAGATAGGGAAACAGCACAGAACAGGCAACCCTCACTGCAACCCGGAAATAAACCGGCCAGCAGTAGGTTCCTCTTGACGGTCTTCAGAGGAGTAACTAGATCTTCCACAGAAACAGCGTGAACATCTTCGTCAACAGCATTTACTCCATGCTGGGGCATAGGAGCAGTAACCACATTCGGCCTCTCAGGCGCTTCGAACTGTATTTCCTTCGCGTCAATAAGGTCTTGCACCTTACTCCTTAGTGCCCAACAGTCATCAGTGGAATGCCCCGGGCTATCAGAATGATAAGCACAGCGGGCATTCGGATTGTACTTAGGAGATGTAGTATTTGGAAACTTCGGCGCCTCTCTGACAGTCACTAGGTTGGTGGATAGCAACTGCGGCAAGATTTGGGATAGGGTCATGCTCAAACGGGTAAACTCTCTCCGGGGTCTTTCAGCCCTTTGGGGATTGGTTGGCCGAGGAGCGGCAGCAGGCTTAGCAATCATTACCGCACTGACAGATTGGCGGCACTCAGATCTCTCTGGTCTCTTGGAACCATATACAGCACTAGCCTCCTTCTTGAAGGGTTTCTTCTCAGAACTAGACGATGCACCCCTCGGAATCTTACTAGACTTTAACCCAGCCTCAATTCTCTCTCCAGTCAGAATCAGATCAGTGAACCCTGCAGACGAGTTCCCGATAAGATGGTTGAAAAATGGCCCAGATAGGGTCCCCAAGAACATGTCTACCAACTCCCGATCAGTCAACGGAGGCTGCACCCTGCCAGCCAGGTCTCTCCACTTCTGAGCGTACTCCTTAAAACCTTCACTTGAACCTAACGACATACCCTGGAGTTGGGTACGTGTAAGGGCAAGGTCGGTATTATATTGATACTGCTTATAGAAAGCAGTAGCCAACTCCTCCCAGTTACGAACTTTGGTCCCATCCAGCTGATAGAACCATTCGAGATGAGTCCCTGAAAGACTCTCCTGGAAGAAGTGGATCCACAAATTCTTATCTGCTGAGTACGGTTGGATTTTCCGAACATAGGACCTGAGATGTAGCTTGGGACAAGACGCCCCGTCATATTTAGTGAAAGATGGTGCTTTGAACTTCCGAGGAATGATCACACCAGTAGATAAACCCAGATCTCCAAAATCCAGCCCAGGTACCTGTTGTATCTCCATAGCATTCAGCCTATCTTCCAGCTGCTTGTAACGGTCTTCTGCCGGAGGATATTGCTCTTCATCAAAATCAGTCTCGTTGTCGGAGACTACCGGACTAGGACCCTTTTCTGTCTGAGGAGTACTCTTGCCAATAGAAGAACCAGCCTCTTCATTCTGCAAAGTGTTGCCAAACCTTCGGCCCGAGCTAAATAGAACAGTTCTTCTCTTCTTCTTCTTCTCCTTCTTCAGGAGCAGAGCCTTCAGCTCTTCTTGGCCTTGAGCCAAACCCTTGATTAATTCCTGAAATTGCGCATTCTGCGCCTGAAGAGCTTTGATGGATGTCTCAGTTGATGACGAGTCAGGATTCATGATGCTGAAATAAACAGCGAAGAACTGTAAGCAACCTGAAAAGGAGAAAACCTGCTATGCACATGATGAATGGAATGCGTATGATTTATGTTTTCAAAGACAATCGGGAATCAACTTTGTAAACAAAAAGGAACACACTTCATTAAATTCAACTTTGAAACTGAAATTATTCAACAGGTTGCCCTTAGACGTTACATGAAAGGAAATAATGAAAAGGGAAATAATACTGTAAAAGAACATCCGGAGCTCCTTATTGATCCCATGGTCTCCTCTTCTCAGTACGGATGTAGGAATTCAGAGTTCGCTCATTCTCCAACTGCTTTGTCAGCTTCTGGATCTTCAATTCCTGCTCGTTGAACTTTTCTCGGTAAGAATCCCGCTCTTCTCGCAGTTGCGACCAAGATCTCTTCAATGTCTCGTAATCAGTAGGTATCTGAGGAGGAAGGACAGTTGGAGGAATACCATCTTTGTCAGGACACTCAAGAATGATAGGTCTGACAGCTTCATACGGCATACCTAACTTCTGAGCACGGATGCGAACCCATTTGTAGTAGGCTTCCATAGGTAAAGAAGTCTTTGGCCCTAACTCTTGTGGGTCAGCTTTATGAACTTTGTCCCAAGCCTTGATGAACCTACGACGCAGCTCGTCACTATCCACCTGAAACTCAAAACTGATGTGAGGCACCAACATCTCATGGGGGCCTGCTCTTCTTGCTCTTCCAAACTGACGGAGTGCTAGACATGGATTGTAAGAGATCCCTCCTTGGGTACCAATCAGAGGAACATTAGGGTATTCCCCGCATCGATCAATAATAGCTATCTCATCCAAACTTCTGCAAGTCCAAATGATGTCTTTGTCGGTGAGAGACATTAACCTATGAGCCCAACCTCTTCCTTCTTGATTCTTTAGTACGAACTTGGGGAGGTGCGAAATAAACCACCTCACCAACAAAGGGATACAACACCATAGGGTTCCTCGCCTTCGGGTAGTACGAGCATGAAGTTGTTGCAAGATGTCACCCAAGAGAGTGGGCACAGGATTCTGAGACATAAAGATCCTTATGGCAGTGACATTGATGAAGTTGTCAGGATTAGGAAACAGGACTAACCCATAGATTAGGAGAGCCAAGATGTCTTCATATGCCCTAAAGTCCAGGTCATTCCAGAAACTGTTAGCTTTACCAATCAGAAACTTGGCCAAGAAACCCTTAACTCCGCTTCTAGTCACCCAGTTGTCTGTTACCTCTTGATGGGTCAAAGGAAGAACTGCAGCAACATCCTCAAGCCTGAGGGTCTTTTCCCAACCAGTAAAGGGAGTCTGATCCAAGATAGGGATACCAAGCAAATCGGAGAACTCTTCCAGGGTAGGGACCAGCTGGAAGTCTTGAAAGGTGAAGCACTGGTACAGAGGGTCATAGAACTGGGTCAGAACACTCATCAACTGTTGATCTCGCTTTGCAGTGACTAAACTGAGAAGAGAACCATGCCTCTGAATGAAGGAAGTGGTATTTGGAATTTTGCTAACCAACTCATCAAGCAACTCAGGTGAACGAACAAAGTTGAACCAGATAGTATTCCTTCGCACAGGCATCATGATGTCCTACAAAACAGAGCAAAGGTGAAACCCTCTTGTCTTTGAAATGGTCAGTCCTTATGCAGGATGCATGCAATGCTCATGATGTTATGATGTTATGATAAAGCACACCACAAATAGATACAGAGGCAAACATGGTAAGGCACACAAGTCACACAAGGCAAGCCCTTAAAGTTTAGGCCAGCATGAGGTCTAGGTACTACCCTCTTTCAGTTTGTTGGTTCATACCTGTCCTATCAAAGTAACCGGGTTCTTAGAGGATCCCAATATCATTGACTACCCTCAATCGGTCATAACTCCAGCATCGCAATCTTTTCTTGCGGCCAGAACCATCACGAGAGTTTAGCCTCAATGGGCGTAGCATACTCCTACTGTTCTAATGGCCAAGTTGTGTCATTTAAGGTTCTAAGGTTGTTGGTACTTAATGACTCCTTAGAAGACCCATATTCTCCTCGTTGCGACACAAGGGATATCGGTACAGACCAAGGTGCCACACCAACGTAGCCACTGTTTCACCCGTGTCGGTCTACGCCGGACAGGTCCCTTACAGCTTATGCTACCTAAACAGGGTATCCCCATATTCGGGTTAGGATCTATGTAACTCCCATGCAACCCACAATAATAAAGCACACAAATCAATACAATTGAAAACACAGTTATGAGCTAGCCCTAAGGTATACCTCACTTTAAGTTAAGTCCCCAGCAGAGTCGCCAGTTATGTGATCGGTGGATCTGGAACTGACTGTTTAACGCTGGTTCGCGAAATGTCGCGGAAGCAAGAGTCGCCACCGTCTTTTATTTTCTCCAAATGGAAAGGACAAAAGCACAGAAAAATTCCTTAAAGAGATTGCTCTCGGTTCGGGAGGTAGGTTATAGAAAGGGAAGGTGTTAGCACCCTTTCTATCCATGGTTATCCATGGGCTCTTAGATACTTGCTCATTGTGTTTTCAAAAATGGTTTGTTTGCTTTTCAACTGTGGGTTTTAAAAAGTTTCTTTGAAAATTCCAGTTCGACTCTTGTATCAGTCCTCAAGAGTGTTTGAAAAATGCTTTCGAAAGCTTTTTGAAAATGTGTTGGTGTGAAAAGTATTTTTGATTTGTTTTGAAATTTAGAGCAAGTATCTACGAGAACCTACCTACCTTAAGGAATTCGTCTGTGTAAATGTCCTTTAAAGTAGTGCCATCCCACCATTGAGAGGTAGGTAGCACCACCGTTGGAGGTGTTCGGGTCAATTCGAGGTTCGGGACATGGTGATCACCGGAGCAATGGGAAGATACCTTAGAAGCTACCCTCATGCCAGGTTCCCGGATCATGAGGACTTACTAAGACATCCTCTACTCGACGGTCACCTTTCGAGGCAAGGCAACAATGAGGCGTACCCTAGGGGTGGTGTGTGATTTGTGTGTCGTTTTCATTTATTTTTGTCTTTTGTCATGTTATTCGTGATCTAGCGTTTGTTTTTTATTTTTGTCCATTCATTCTTTCATGCCTTGATTAACAGTTAAAAAATTGCGGAAAGTAAAAGATTCTAAGCTATTACAAAAGGCGCGGGTCCACATCGCCAAAATTTCTTGAACCCGATTTGACGGAAAAATAAATAAGGAAATAAAGATAAAGTGCGACAAATAATTTACAAGGCCTTGGGAGAGATACATCAAAATTATAAAGGATAAAAATAAATATGCGAATTAAATTTAAATTAGAAACGAGGGCGTTGGACCCTTTTTGCAAAATTAAATTAAATGGTGAAATTAATTAATTAAGAAAAGAAAAGAAGTTGTTTTTGGTATTTTCTTGGTATTTTATGATTTTAATGGGAAAGAATTAATTAAAATAACATGCTAACCCTAATTCTAGTTGTTTTTAATTTATTAAAAAGAAGATTAAATTTTAACCTAAAATTAACCCTAATTAATTTACATGCAATTTAATTACAAAAAATAAATAATATTAAATATTTGATTATTATGAAAGAAAAACAAAAAGGAATAAAAATTATCATAAACCCGAGTTCTACAAATTTTAAATTAATTAAGAAAACATTACTATTAAACCTAATTTAATAACTAAATTTAATTAATGCAATTTATTTATAAAAATACTAAAATAAAATATTTATTATATTCTTTTCTCTTTTCTGATTTTTTGGTGTTTTATGTTTTTTATGAAAATAATAAATTAATTAAGAAAACAATAATTTAAAAGAAAATAGAAATAATAAAAAAACAAAGAAAGTAAAAAAGTTTAGCAAACCTAGGGGGTCTGCCCCAAATTGTGAGGTTTTCTTTTAGCAATCTGGCCCAAGATTCTGAGGCCCTTTTGACTTTCGTGGCTAGCCTGTAGCTCTCTTGACTAATGCCTATGGTATCCATCAAGTCTGGTCCCTTGGATTAGCATTGTTGGCCAAGTGGCGCGTTAGATGGAAGCGTGTATGGTAGTCCAATACATTGAATCTGCACTTGAACATTATATGAAGAAAAATATGAAAGGGGGTGAGGACCTGGGGCTCGAACCCAGGTCCTGAACATTACCAATCACTATGCTTGCCAACCGTTCCAAATGCGCGTGTTGTACCTTAAACAATAAACAATAAATATAAAATAAATAATGGTTAGTGGGGCGCTTTACGCGCGAAATTTGAACCAGCCATTCAGCTTATGCCACTTCATCGTCTTCCTCATGATTTTGTTTTCCTGAAAATACAAAAGAAACAGGCAACGGTTTTTACACCGTTCTTTTAGGCATGCTTCTGGAAAATAACGAATATCCATTGGATGCTCATAAATTGAGCGCGAGGATAGATTCATGATTGTCTCATCGTGTTTGTTTCAGTGGTCCAAGTCTTGTGCTCCAATTTTTCCTTATTTTAAAACCCCCAATTTGAGGTTCTGAAAACCCTAAATATCGACCATGGCATCTTTGCATACAGTGCATAAAAATCCAATCAAATCATATGGTTAGCTTTAAAACACATCACTGAGTATGAATCTATAAATAAAATGCCATGAATATGCATAGAATGTAAAATACGATTATGAGAAAAAGTGAAGAAAGCTTGGCTTCTGTACAGTGATTCAAAGGGTTAGGATTGATGCTTTTGATCCAGGAAGGTTGCTTGATGTCCTAGGAATGCAATGGAAAGAGTTTTGTGGCTTGAAACGACCTCTAACCCTGTTTTCAGCTTTGAGATTTTTTGATAATTTTCAAGTTTGCCAATGGTGTTTTCTGCGCAGCTTTTTTGTCAATGAGAGTGAGGGTTGTGTTCTATACTTATGTATGAGTGAATTAGGTCAAAGAAAACAATCAAAATCCTTGGCATTCATGGTTTGGAAGATTTGATTTTTCAAGATCTTTTTTCAATATTTTCCATGCTATTTTGTACCAATCATGACCAATTCTCTTCAATTCTTTCCATATTTGATTATGCACGAATTATTGAGCCTATTACATGTACAAAAAGATTTGATAAATTAGGTTTAGTATTTTCCATGTATTTAATTAATTTAAATGAATTATTAATAATAAAAATCCAAATAAATAAATAAATAATGAAGAAAAACTTCCCTTTGGGCCAAGTGGTCGTGCACATGCCTTGGATAATGAATTGTGGAAGAAAAATAGGCCCATTAGCAATTTTAGGTCATTTGAATCAATGTTGACTTTTCAAAATATCCAAAAATTTCCCAACTTCCACAAGGCATAACTTGCTCAATTTTTAAGCTTTGCTCATGTTCTTGGACATTTTGGAAAGGTCTTTGAGTCCTCTAACCAATCCCTTTGGTCCCATGTCATTTTGATTTACCAATCTCAAGTTATGGCCTTTGACTTAAAGTCCCTTTTTGTTGACTTTTGAGAATGACCTATAATGTTGAAATTGATAACTTTTTGTGAGAGCATTTCTTGGACTTGGAGTATGAAGATTAGTTGTAGGAAATGTATTTCTCTTCAAAATGATCTTTGGATGGAATTTTTCTAATAATCCATGTGAAAGTTATGCCCTGGTCAATTTACAGTTGACTTTTTCAACTGTCCAAATAAGGAAACTTTTGCATCTTGATGATTTTTGAGCCAAGCTTTGAGAATCATGATCAAGCATTGATCAAATGATGTTTGTGGCTTCAAAATGAGATGTTGACCAAAAATTTGAACTTTTGACTGTCAAATGACCATTTTGCCCCTACAGTTGACTGTAGTGCAATTAGGGTTTTTGACTGTGCAATTTTGTGCTGAAAGTCTTGAAACTTTGTATGAGGATGCCTGACCATATTTGTAAGTATGTGGGACTTGATTGGACCTTTGGAAACTTCATTTTCTTGATCAGAATCAAAACCCTAATTTTGACTGTTTAGGAGGCCCTTGCACTGTGCAACCCTTGGGGAATTTTGAAGCATGACTTGGAAATTTCTTGAAGAATATGGGAGGGCAAATTTTGGGGTACAACAGTATGCTACGCCCATTGAGGCTAAACTCTCGTGATGGTTCTGGCTGCAAGAAAAGATTGCGATGCTGGAGTTATGACCGATTGAGGGTAGTCAATGATATTGGGATCTCTAAGAACCCGGTTACTTTGATAGGACAGGTATGAACCAACAAACCGAAAGAGGGTAATACCTAGACCTCATGCTAGCCTAAACTCTAAGGGCTTCTATTATGTGACTTGCGTGCCTTCGTACTTGTGATCGGTGGATCTGGAACTGATTGTTTAACGCTGGTTCGCGAAATGTCGCGGAAGCAAGAGTCGCCACCGTCTTTTATTTTCTCCAATTGGAAAGGACAAAAGCACAGAAAAATTCCTTAAAGAGATTGTTCTCGGTTCGGGAGGTAGGTTATAGAAAGGGAAGGTGTTAGCACCCTTTCTATCCATGGTTATCCATGGGCTCTTAGATACTTGCTCAATGTGTTTTCAAAATTGTTTATTTGCTTTTCAATGTGGGTTTAAAAAAGTTTCTTTGAAAAATTTCAGTTCGACTCGTACGTCAGAGTGTTTGAAAAATTTGCTTTGAAAGCTTTTGAAAAGTGTTGGTGTGAAAAGTCTTTTTGAGTTTGTTTTGAGATTAGAGCAAGTATCCTTGAGAACCTACCTACCCTAAGGAATTCGTTTGTGTAAATGTCCTTTAAAGTAGTGCCATCCCACCATTGAGAGGTAGGTAGCACCACCGTTGGAGGTGTTCGGGTCAATTCGAGTTTAGGGACGTGGTGATCACCAGAGCAATGGGAAGACACCTTAGAAGCTACCCTCATGCCAGGTTCCCGGATCATGAGGACTTACTAAGACGTCCTCTACTCGACGACCACCTTTCGAGGCAAGGCAACAGTGAGGCGTACCCTAGGGGTGGTGTGTGCGAATTGTGTGTCATGTTTCAGTTACTTGTCTTGTCATGTTTGTCGTGATCTACGCTTGATTTTAATTAAGACATTCATTCTTGCATGCTTCTTAACAGTTATAAAGTTTGCGGGAAAATAAATCTAAGACTATTACAAATGGCGCGGGTCCACATCGCCAAAATTAAACCGGACCCGATTTGACTGAAAAATAAATAAAGCGAATAAAAGTGCGAAAAGTAAAGTTGTTACAAGGCTTAGGGACATGTACATAATTATAATAAACGATAAAGTAAAATGCGCGAAACAAAATAATTAAAGCGACGGGCGTTGGACCCTTTTGCAAAATATTAAAAGTTAATGAGAATTAAAATTAAAAAAATTAAATGTTTTTGGTATTTTGTGTCTTTTAGATTTAAAAGAAAAAAAAAGAAGGAATTAATTATAATTGACTAACCCTAATTCTATTGTTTTTTTAAGTTTATTGTGAAAATATTATATTAACCTAAATTAAACCCTAATTTTTATTTATGTACATTTAATTATAAAAATAAAATAAATAAATAAATAATATTGTGATAAAAAAGGGAAAATTAAAAGGTATAAAAATTATTAATTAACCTAATTCTATATTTTTGGATTTTATTAAAAAGGAATTAAAGTTAAAAACCTAATTAAACTAAATAATTACATGTAATTTATTTATAAAAGTAATTAAAATAAAAATTATATTTTTTGCCTTTTTCTGATTTTTATGATATTTTTCATATTTTTTGTAAAAATAATTAATTAATTAAAACAAATAAAATAAATAAATAACATAACAATTGAGAAAATGAAATATAAAAAGAAAATCAAACCAGGGGTGGTAGCCCCAAAATTGGAGGTAAGGCCTAGCATTCTGGCCCATTAACATTGAAATCCACTTGACTTTTCAGTTCACGTGCCAATGCGTTGACCATAGTGTATCATGTGCCTTGAATCTGAGCCCTTTGATTGATCTACTGGGACGCGTGGACGATGAGTTTTGAGTGTGCATGATGCGTCTTAGGATTGTGCCTGCATATGATTATCAATGAAAAAAATAGTAACGAAATTACTCAGACCTGGGATTCGAACCCAGGTCTTGGACCATGCAAAGGAACACACCTGCCACTGAAGCACTTGAGTTATTTTTAATATATAATAAACGACAAATATTATAAGAAGAAAACGTCAATGCCCTTGGAAATTCGCGCGAAATTTGAACTGGCCTATCCCCATGTGACACGACTTTGTCTTCTCCACCATCCCTGTAAAACAAAACATATAGGCAACGGTTTATGTTGCGTTTTCTTAGGCTAGCTACGCGAAAATAGCGATTAAGCCTATGAGGTCAATAAATTGATCGCGAGGGTCGATCTTTGTTCGTTTGGGCATGATGATTCCAATGGTGATACTCAGGAATCCTGATTTTGCCTTGGCTGGAAAGCCCCAAATGGAAAGACCTGCAAACCCTAGAAACTGGCCATGGCAGAATCTTATACACAGCACGATAATTCAATTAAATGCAATGGTTAGCTCTAGAAATTCATAAGGAACATAAATCCACAGTTAGAATGTCATGATAATGCTTAGAATTTAAAATACGATTGTCACTTTTTTGCTGTACAGGGGAGGTCCTCGTTACCAATTCTTTGCGTTTGGATTGATGTTTTTGATTGACACACGTTCAGTGAAGCTTGAGGATGCTGATAGAACAAGAATTGAAGCTTGAATCGACCTAAAAACTAGTTTTCAGTATTGGCTTTCTTGGAGAATTTTTCAAGTTTGTATATGGTTTCTGAGCGCAGCTGAGAGTTGTCTAGCATTAGGGTTATCATCCTGAATATGTAGTGAGATGATTAGGTCAAGAAACTGAACAAAATCCATGGCATTGATGATTTCACATATTTGATTTCTTCATATCTTTTCCATATCTTTTTCAAGTGTATTTGCTCTCAATTATGCCAATCAGCTCCAAATCTTTCCCCATTTGCATTTACACGAAATATTGAGTATCAAACATGCATAAAAAGATTTTTTAGGTCAAGTTTATATTTTTCACATATTTAAATAATTTAAATGAATTAATATTAATATAAATTCAAATAAATAATTAAAAATTGAGAAAATACTTCCCCTTGGGCTTAATGGTCGTGCATAGGCTTGGCATGAAGAAACTTGGAAGAAAAATGGGCCCATTTGCATTTTTGGATCATTTGAATCAAAGTTGACTTTTCAAAATTCCCAAAAATTTCCCAACTTCCACAAGGCATAACTTGCTCAATTTTTAAGCTTTTCACATGTTCTGGGACATTTTGGAAAGGTCTTTGAGTCCTTTAACCAATGCCTTTTGTCCCATGTCATTTGTATTTACCAATCTCAAGTTATGGCCTTTGACTTAAAGTCCCTTTTTGTTGACTTTTGAAAATGACCTATAATGTTGAAATTGATAACTTTTTGTGAGAGCATTTCTTGGACTTGAAGTATGAAGATGAGTTGTAGGAAATGTCTTTCTCTTCAAAATGAGCTTTGGATGGAATTTTTCTGATAATCCATGTGAAAGTTATGCCCTGGTCAATTTCAGTTGACTTTTTCAGCTGTCCAAATATAGTAACTTTTGCATCTTGATGATTTTCTGAGCCAAACTTTGAGAATCATGATCAAGCATTGATCAAATGATGTTTGTGGCTTCAAAATGATAATTTGACCAAAACTTTGAACTTTTGACTGTCAAATGACCATTTTGCCCCTACAGTTGACTGTAGTGCAATCTAGGGTTTTGACTGTGAAATTTTGAGCTGAATGCCTTGAAACTTGATATGAGAATACTTGACCATCTTTGTAGGCATATGAGACTTGATTGGGCCTTTGAAAACTTCATTTTCTTGATCAGGACTCAAACCCTAGTTTTGACTGTATAGGAGACAGTTGAGCTGCACCACCCTTGGGGAATTTTGTGACTTGGCTTGACAAATCTTGGAGAATATGGGAGGGCAAATTTTGGGGTACAACAGTTGCCCCTGTTCAATCTTCTTAGACTTGAGGATGCAGATTGGCGGACGTGCCTTTCGTAATCCGAGGGTAGAAGATGATTGGACACTAGAGTGCCCAGAAATTTGCGCTCACATAGTAGCAGTGATGGGGAATGGGCTTATAGATGCCATTTGGAGATTGCTGGATAGGACGATGGGCTTATAGATGCCATCTGGATGTTGATCGCGTAGGAGATTCCTTAGCGAGAACCGGCATACCTGCAAAAGAGAAAATGAGTACCTGACACGTTGCAGGAGCTGATTTTAGATGCTTGGTATAGATGTGTCCTGACTGGTTACAGGAGCTGGATCTGGAGCTTCAAACGCTGATGAATGAACCAGGGATGGTTACTGCCTTAGCATGAATGGTAAGAGAACCTTGGGCGACTTTAACTTCAACAACGCTCGTTGAGAAAAATCTTGGGTGTCTTCTACTGGAATAAGAATCAGGGAGATCTTAGGGTCGATCTGACTGAACCAGAGAGGCCTTTGACTGGGTAAGAATCAGGAAAGTCTTAGGGTCGATTTAACTGAACCGGACAAGGTCTTGGAATATCTTCAACTGGATAAGCATCAGGGAGATCTTAGGGTCGATCTGACTGAACCAAGAGAAGGCCTTTGACTGGATAAGCATCAGGAAAATCTTAGGGTCGATTTAATTGAACCGGTCAAGGTCTTGGCATATCTTCAACTGGGTAAGCATCAGGGAGATCTTAGGGTCGATCTGACTGAACCAAGAGAAGGCCTTTGACTGGATAAGCATCAGGAAAATCTTAGGGTCGATTTAACTGAACCGGTCTAGGTCTTGAAATATCTTCAACTGGATAAGCATCAGGGAGATCTTAGGGTCGATCTGACTGAACCAAGAGAAGGCCTTTGACTGGATAAGCATCAGGAAAATCTTAGGGTCGATTTAACTGAACCGGACAAGGTCTTGGAATATCTTCAACTGGATAAGCATCAGGGAGATCTTAGGGTCGATCTGACTGAACCAAGAGAAGGCCTTTGACTGGATAAGCATCAGGAAAATCTTAGGGTCGATTTAACTAAACCGGTCAAGGTCTTGGCATATCTTCAACTGGGTAAGCATCAGGGAGATCTTAGGGTCGATCTGACTGAACCAGAGGAGGCCTTTGACTGGATAAGCATCAGGAAAATCTTAGGGTCGATTTAACTGAACCGGTCTAGATCTTGAAATGTGATTGAGACTTTAAACTGCATCTTTCCTGAAAGGTAAAAGTCAGTCATATGCAATGCATGATATGGATCAAGCAATGATGTTCTCAACATAAAGGAGACTTGTATGATGCAGTGCGTTATGCATGCTATGATGATGTATGTGAAGTTCTATGTATGTTTTCGTCTAGGAAAGTGAATCCTTGACGGGTGCCGGGAAGTTGTATCCTGGGCTGACGTTGAAGAATAGATTTTGCTTCCGCTGGGGATGATAACTGCAAGAATACCGATAGGAGAAGATAACTCCGTTGAGGAATAAACTTGGCAAATGAACGATTCTGCGGGGAGAAAAGATACTCTTGTGACCATGCTGGGAAGCAATACTCTGTGGGGATAGAGATGCTTTGCAGAATGTTGATAGCTTGCTGAGGATACCCTTGTTGTTGGAAGTGTTAATGGACTTCGCTGGGGGTAAGAAGATTATGTCGATGACGATCTTTCCGAGGCTTTTGGCTGAGGATAACCCAGTTATATCCTGTTAAGGAAATAACTCTTTAAATAAAGACGGAGGACGCGTCCGTGCTCTGATAGGGGATAAGCTTCCAGAATATACTGGGGATAAGCTTACTGCTTGGGGAGATATGAATTCCAACTTTCCTGGGGAAACCGGGTTGGACTGGACTCTTTGGGGAAGTTTTGGACTGCGGGGAAGTGATTCCTTTGAATGTTGGTATGCCGCCGGGGAACAATCTTTAGACCAAGACTGCTGGGGATGCTTGTTAAGAATATATGTATTGCTGCTGGGGAATGTTGATATCTGCTGGAGGATACCCAACTTCCTTGAGATTTGATAATTTTGCTTGGAGAGAGTGCATTGTTTTGCTTACTCTCTGGGGAGTTAAGGTATTTGGTTAAGTTCTTTAGCTGAACCTTACCTTGGTACCTTGGAGGACAAAACAATTAGACTGCTCAGACAACTCCTTATTGCCCCTGTTTCTAGTGTCACCTGCAATTAATTCCTTTGTTTCGTATGCAGATATTTATGAGTTAGCAAATTATTGTCAATGCATACATCACAAATTGAACCTTGGACGTTCTTCGCAAAACAAAACGGGAAAAGAAAAACACTTGGCACGTTTAACTGAAGATATATTTTTATTGATTTTTGAATGGCCTGAAAATAGGCGTTTTGTATACAAGAGGCTGACGTCCTAGTAAGAGGTACGCCGCCGATCAAAAGAGTTTATACAAGTTTTGTACAAAAGAAAATAAAACAGCTGTGTGAAAGATGAATGATCCACTGGGTTTCAACTCTGCTATTGCCTTTATAACTCCGAGCGTCTCATCACTTGATGACCTTGGTTGAGGGTGAAGCTGACTGATCGATGCCATTTGAGCTTGATGCAGATACCGGATTCTGGATGCAAAGTGATCCAATGAGACATAGTATTACGCTTTTATCCCTAATTTTTGCCTGGACCGCCCTTTCGGGTTTTCAGTCCACCGGGATACCCATTTTTGCCCAAGCCGCCTTTTCAGGTTTTCGACTTGCCGGGTGTACAGATTTTTTCATTTTCATCCCTTCATTTTGCCCGAACCCTTTTGGTTCGACGGGAAGCCCTAATTTTTGCCTAGGCATGTCAGCCTAGCGGGTCTTTTTTTATGCGTAGTATTTTTTAACTATGTCTGCATTGGCGGGGTGAGGAAGGTCGTCACCATCCATGTTAGTTAATATCATTGCTCCTCCTGAGAACACATGCTTAACCACAAATGGCCCTTCGTACGTAGGGGTCCATTTGCCCCTTGGATCACTCTGAGGAAGGATGATTCTCTTGATTACTAGATCCCCAACTTGATATTCCTGTGGTCTGACCTTTTTGTTAAATGCCCTGATCATTCGTTTCTGATACGTCTGACCATGACAGATAGCAGCAAGTCTCTTCTCGTCAATGAGGTTGAGTTGGTCAAGTCGTGTCTGGATCCAATCATCTTCGTTCAGATTTGCATCCTTCATTATCCGGAGAGAGGGAATTTGTACTTTAATCGGCAAGACTGCCTCCATGCCATAAACCAGAGAAAACGGAGTTGCCCCGGTTGACGTCCTAGCTGAGGTACGGTACCCATGCAGAGCGAACGGTAACATCTCGTGCCAATCTTTGTAAGTTACTGTCATTTTCTGCACGATCTTCTTGATGTTTTTGTTAGCTGCTTCTACAGCCCCATTCATCTTCGGTCTGTAAGGAGAAGAATTGTGGTGCTGTATTTTGAACTGTTCGCAGAGCTCAGCGATCATCTTATTGTTCAGATTGGTACTGTTGTCTGTAATAATCCGCTCAGGGACGCCGTATCGACAGATCAGGTTGTGCCGAATGAACCGTGCCACAACAGTCTTGGTTACTGTAGCATAGGAGGCTGCCTCGACCCACTTTGTAAAATAGTCAATCGCCACTAGGATGAGGCGATGTCCGTTTGATGCCGTAGGTCTGATCTCGCCAATCATGTCTATGCCCCACATTGCAAACGGCCAAGGCGCAGTCAGGACATTCAGGGGAACCGGAGGAACATGCACCTTATCTGCGTAAATCTGGCACTTGTGGCATGTCCTGGAGTGTTGGTAACAGTCAGCTTCCATTGTGGACCAGTAATATCCTGCCCGTAGGATCTTCTTAGCCATAGTATGTCCACTGGAATGTGTACCAAAGGTCCCTTCATGTAGCTCTTCCATGATTCTTTCCGCTTCAGTCTTATCCACACAACGCAGTAAGGTTGAATCATGGTTTCGCTTGTACAAGATGCCGTTGCTTAGGAAGAACTTGGCTGCGAACCTCCTCAGGAATTTCTTATCGTTGACAGATGCACCTTCAGGGTATTCCTGAGCTTCCAGATATCTCTTCACTTCGTGGTACCAAGGCTTCTCAGTTACCAACTCAGTTTCAAGATCACAACAGTATGCCGGTTCATCCAATTTCCAGATGGTGATCCGGGGAGCCTCATTATCCCATTTGACCTTGAACATTGAAGACATTGTAGCTAACGCGTCCGCTAACTGATTCTCTTCTCTTGGAAAGTGCTCAAAGGTTATCTCTGTGAAGTGGGGAATCAGGGTCAACACACATTCCCTGTAAGGAATCAAGTTTGGATGTTTCGTATCCCACTCTCCTTTGATCTGATTGATCACTAGAGCGGAATCTCCGAAGACACTTAGAAATTTGATCCTTAGGTCGATCGCAGTTTGAAGACCCATGATACACGCCTCATACTCCGCCATGTTGTTGGTACAGTTGAAACACAGTCGGGCAGTGAGTGGAGTATGAGTACCTTGTGGAGATATGATGATGGCGCCGATACCATTTCCCAAAGCATTGGAAGCTCCGTCAAAATGCATAGACCATCGGGATCCTGGCTCAGGTCCTTCATCCGGTCCAGGTACTTCACAATCAGTTACTATCATGATGCTTTCATCTGGAAACTCGAAGTTCATTGATTGGTAGTCATCTACAGCTTGATGAGCTAAGTGGTCTGCCAATACACTCCCCTTGATGGCTTTCTGGGTCGTATACTGAATGTCGTATTCCGTCAAGATCATTTGCCATCTTGCAATTCTCCCAGACAGAGCAGGCTTTTCGAATATGTACTTTATCGGATCCATTTTTGAGATCAACAAAGTGGTGTGAGTCAGCATATACTGTCTCAGCCGGCGAGCAGCCCATACCAAAGCGCAGCAAGTTTTCTCAAGCAGTGAGTATCGGGTCTCACAGTCGGTAAACTTTTTGCTAAGGTAATAAATGGCATGCTCTTTTCGGCCAGACTCGTCATGCTGCCCCAGCACACACCCCAGCACTGTCAGGTATAGTATCAGAGGTCTCCCTTCAACCGGTGGCATAAGGATAGGTGGTTCTTGGAGATACTCTTTGATTCTGTCGAAGGCAGCCTGACACTCATCGTTCCAACGTACTACCTGATCTTTCTTCAGCAGCTTGAAGATTGGCTCACAGGTAGCAGTCAGATGAGAGATGAATCGAGCGATGTAATTTAGGCGCCCTAAAAAGCCTCTGACTTCTTTCTCTGTCTTAGGAACTGGCATCTCTTGAATAGCTTTGACCTTAGCAGGGTCCACTTGAATACCTTTATCACTGACCACGAAGCCTAGTAACTTTCCCGATCTTACCCCGAAGGTGCACTTGTTCGGGTTCAATCTCAGCTTGTACAGTCTCAACCGGTCAAACAACTTCTGCAGATGATCTAGATGCTCTTCCTCAGTTTGGGACCTAGCGATCATGTCGTCCACATACACTTCTATCTCGTGATGGATCATGTCATGAAATAAGGCAACCATGGCACGTTGGTAGGTTGCCCCAGCATTCTTTAATCCGAACGGCATGACCTTGTAACAGAAGGTGCCCCACTGAGTAACAAATGTAGTTTTTTCCATGTCTTCAGGTGCCATCTTGATCTGATTGTAACCTGAAAAGCCATCCATGAAAGAGAATACCTTGTGTTGAGCTGTGTTATCAACAAGGACATCAATGTGAGGTAAGGGGAAGTCATCCTTGGGGCTGGCCCTGTTCAGATCCCTGTAATCGACACACATTCTGACCTTCCCATCCTTTTTAGGTACCGGCACCACATTAGCAACCCACTGAGGGTAAGAAGTCACTGCGAGAAACCCAGCATCAAACTGTTTCATGACCTCGGCTTTAATCTTCTCGGACATCTCTGGACGCATCCGACGGACCTTTTGTTTAACTGGAGGGCAGTCTTCCCTAGTCGGCAAATGATGGACGACAATATCGGTATCCAACCCGGGCATGTCTTCGTAGGACCAGGCAAAGATCTCCATATAGTCATGTAACATCTTGGTTAACCGTTGCTTCACGCTGAGCTCTAGGTTGGCACCAATCTTTACCTCTTTTCTATCTGCCTCAGTACCCAGGTTTATGGTTTCCACTGGCTCTTCATGGGGTTGAATTGCCCTCTCTTCCTGAAGCAACAGTCTTGCAAGCTCGCCCGGCACTTCGCAATCATCTTCACCTTCGTCTTCGGCTAAGTTGATCGGATTTTCGAAGTCATAACTGGCATTAGCAGAGTTGTTATCAGTGAGATCCAGAGTGGATTGGAACCTGTATGAGTGAGTGTGTGTGTAAATACAGCTGTTTTGAAAATTATGTAAAGGAAAAGGAAGACAGAAAAGGAACACAATATTTGCAATGCGAAAAACGTCCAGGATTTTCATTCATGATGTATAAAATGACAGTTTGTATGCCCTCACAAATAGAACCACGGTGCCTCGGGTAAGACACCGGGCCATAGAGTTTATCATTGTTTATTACAAAATATAACGAAACAAAGAAATTTATTACTGCGTCACAAAGGTAACAGGGGTATGGTCCTTTGCACTCCAATTGTTCAATCCGTCTTCGGCCGTCGGATAGATCCAGCTGTTGAATTCTGCTTCGTCAACTTCCTCTGCATCCCCAATAGCATTCACTTCTGAGCTTTTAATAAATACCGGAGGCCTTCCGATCTTCGCTTTCCTCATAGCTCTCTGACCTTCTGTGGTGAAACCCAGCCCAAGCTTATCAGTCTTCTGGGTGAAGTCTGGAAGTCTGCCCCAGTCGGCACATTCACCCTTCTGCACTACAGTCCTGGCATCCTTCAGAGAAGCCATCTTCAAAGGACCACTTGCTTCTGTTGCTTCTGCTGCAATTGGGAACACCTCCTCGAAATGCTGAAAGGGGGTTTCAATGAACTCCCCATCCATCTCAATGTATCTGAACGAGTTCAGGTGGCTCACCATATATTCTTCCTCTCCTTGCACGGTGACAATCTTCCCTCTAACGGGGTACTTTAGCTTTTGATGCAAGGTAGAGGTCACTGCCCCAGCCTTATGTATCCAGGGTCGACCCAGCAGACAAGAGTAAGATGGACGGATATCCATCACATAAAAAGTGGAGTCGAACACCTGAGAGCCCACACGAATCGGAATGTCAACCTCCCCATGGACCATCCTCTTTGAACCGTCAAAGGCCCTGACGATGATGTTGCTGGGTTTCAAATCCAGGCCTTCACAATCTAGACGATCCAGTGCCTTCTTGGGTAGCACATTCAAAGATGACCCAGTATCAACCAACACATGTGCCAAGGTGGTGCCCCTGCATTCGATTGAGACATGCAGAGCATCATTATGGTCTCTCCCCTTTGCGGTCAAGTCAGCATCCGAGAAACCCAAGCCATTATCTGCCGTTAGGCTTGCCACACAATCAGTGAACTGGACTGCAGAGGTTTCATGTGGCACATGGGCCGTCTTGAGGAATGAGATGAGAGCCTTTGCATGGGCCTCGGAGCACAGCAGTAAAGAGAGCATGGAGATCTTGGAGGGCGTATGCCCCAGCTGTTCCACAACATTAAAATCGCTCTTCTTTATAATCTTCAAAATCTCCTCCATCTCTTGTGGGGAGGCTTCGGCAGCTATGGGTATGGGTGCCTCCATCTGGGCAGGCTCAGTTTCAATTCCCTTGCCCCGAGCATTGGATGACTCGGCAGCAGGAGAAACAATCAGATCAGCAGCAGGAACAACAACTTGATCAGCAACGGGAGTAGGTGTACTTGCAGGAATTATCAGGAGCGGTCTTCGGGCAGCAGGCGGTGCAATGTCAGGCGAGAAGAGCCTGCCACTACGGGTAACTTTGGCTGTGCCTGTGATGTCACAGATGCTGGCGCCAGCGTTGAGCTCTTGTTTGATCCCGTTTATATACACATCTGCCCCATAGTGCCAAGGGACAGCTTTGTTAGATACATAGGGCAGGGGCCCAGGAACAGTGATAATAACAGGTGCAACGGTCAGAATTTGAGTGGGCTTCTTCGGGAGAGCCGGAATTGGGTTATTGAAAATAGTCACTACAGAAACCTCTTCCATTGGAACCATACGAACAACAGACTTCTTGAATAGAATCTCCTTGCTATCCATTAAGCTTTGGATGCCTAACTTTAGCAAGGGACAACCAGATGGGGACACGGCACAGAATAGGCAACCCTTACTACAACCCGGAAATAAACCGGCCTGCAGTAGGTTCTTCTTGACGATCTTTAGGGGAGTGGCTAGATCATCCACAGAAACAGCATAAACATCTTCATCAACAGCATTTACCCCGTGCTGAGGCATAGGGGCAGTAACTACATTCGGCTTTGCAGGCGCTTCGAATTGTATCTCCTTTGCATCGATAAGGTCTTGCACCTTATTCTTTAACGCCCAACAGTCATCAGTAGAGTGTCCCAGACTTTCTGAATGGTAAGCACAATGGGCATTCAGGTTGTACTTGGGAGATGTTGTATTGGGGAACTTTGGAGCCTCCCTGACAGTCACCAACTTTGTGGCTAGCAACTGTGGCAGGATCTGTGATAGGGTCATGCTTAACCGGGTAAACTCCCTCCGGGGTCTTTCAGCCCTTTGAGAATTATTTGGCCGAGGAGCGGCAGCAGGCTTAGCAATCATCACCGCGCTGACAGATTGGCGGTGTTCAGGTCTCTCTGATTTCCTAGAACCATACACGGCACTAGACTCCTTTTTAAACGGTTTCTTTTCTGCACTAGATGAGGATGCACCCTTCGCAATCTTCCCAGACTTCAACCCAGCTTCAATCCTTTCTCCAGTCAAGATCAAATCAGTGAAACCAGCAGAAGAATTCCCAATGAGGTGGTTGAAAAATGGCCCAGATAGGGTCCCCAAGAACATGTCAACCAACTCCCGATCAGTCAATGGTGGCTGCACCCTGCCAGCCAGGTCTCTCCACTTCTGAGCGTACTCCTTAAAACCTTCGCTTGCACCTAACGCCATACCCTGGAGTTGGGTACGTGTGGGGGCAAGGTCGGCATTATACTGATACTGCTTGTAGAAAGCAGTAGCCAGCTCCTCCCAGTTACGAACTTTGGTCCCATCCAGGTGATAGAACCATTCGAGATGAGTCCCTGAAAGACTCTCCTGGAAGAAGTGGATCCATAGATTCTTGTCCGCAGAGTACGGCTGAATTTTCCGAACATAGGACCTTAAATGCAGCTTGGGACAAGACGCCCCGTCATATTTGGAGAAGGTTGGTGCTTTGAACTTATGCGGGATAATCACACCAGTCGACAAACCCAGATCTCCGAAATCCAGCCCAGGTGCCTGTTGCACCTCCATAGCCTTCAACCTGTCCTCCAGTTGTTTGTATCTGTCATCTGCAGGAGGATACTGTTCCTCATCAAAATCTGTCTCGTTGTCGGAGACCACTGGAGTAGGAACCTTGACTTCTGCCTGAGAAGGACTCTTGCCAACAGAAGAACCAGCCTCTTCATGTTGCAGAGTATTACCAAACCTTCGGCCCGAGTTGAACAGAACAGTTCTTCTCTTCTTCTTCTTCTCCTTCTTCAGGAGCATAGCCTTCAATTCTTCTTGGCCTTTAGCCAGACCCTTGATTAGTTCTTGGAATTGTGCATTCTGCACCTGGAGAGCCTTGATTGATGTCTCGGTTGATTCAGATCCGGGATTCATGATGGCTGAAATAAACAGCGAAGAACTGTAAGCAACCTGAAAAAAGGGGAAAAACCTGCTATGCACATGATGTATGAAATGCGTATGGATTATGTTTTCAAAGACAATCGGGAATCAACTTTGTAAACAAAAAAAGGAACACACTTTATTAGATTCAACTTTGCAACTGAAATTATTCAACAAGTTGCCCTTAGGCGTTTACATGAAATGAAACAACTGGAAAGGAAATAAAAACTGTAAAGGCATATTCAAAATTCCTCATTGATCCCATGGTCTCCTCTTCTCAGTACGGAGGTAGGCATTCAGAGCTCTCTCATTCTCCAACTGCTTTGTCAGCTTCTGGATCTTTGATTCCTGCTCTTTGAACTTTTCCCGGTAAGAATCCCGTTCTTCTTGCAGTTGCGACCAAGATCTCTTCAATGTCTCATAATCAGTAGGTACCTGAGGAGGAAGGACAGTCGGAGGAACACCATCTTTATCAGGACACTCAAGGATGACGGGCCTGACAGCTTCATACGGCATACCTAACTTCTGAGCACGGATGCGGACCCATTTGTAGTAGGCTTCCATAGGTAAAGAAGTCTTTGGCCCTAGCTCTTGTGGGTCAGCTTTATGAACCTTGTCCCAAGCCTTGATGAACCTACGACGCAACTCGTCACTATCCACCTGAAACTCGAAACTGATGTGAGGCACCAGCATCTCATGGGGGCCTGCTCTTCTTGCTCTTCCAAACTGACAGAGTGCTAGACATGGATTGTAAGAGATCCCTCCTTGAGTACCAATCAGAGGAACATTAGGATATTCCCCGCATCGATCAATAATAGCTATCTCATCCAAACCTCTGCAAGTCCAAATGATGTCTTTATCGGTGAGAGACATTAACCTGTGAGCCCAACCTCTTCCTTCTTGGTTCTTCAGTACGAACTTAGGGAGGTGCGAGATAAACCACCTCACCAACAAAGGGATACAACACCATAGGGTTCCTCGTCTTCGGGTAGTACGGGCATGAAGTTGTTGCAAGATGTCACCCAAGAGAGTGGGCACAGGATTCTGAGACATAAAGATCCTTATGGCAGTGACATTGATGAAGTTGTCAGGATTAGGAAACAGGACTAACCCATAGATTAGGAGAGCCAAGATGTCTTCATATGCCCTAAAGTCCAGGTCATTCCAGAAATTGTTAGCTTTGCCAACTAGGAACTTGGCCAAGAAACCCTTAACTCCGCTTCTAGTTACCCAGTTGTCTGTTACCTCTTGATGGGTCAAAGGAAGAGCTGCAGCAATGTCCTCAAGCCTGAGGGTCTTTTCCCAACCAGTAAAGGGAATCTGATCAAAGATAGGGATGCCAAGTAAATCAGAGAACTCTTCCAGGGTAGGGACCAGCTGGAAGTCTTGAAAGGTGAAGCACTGGTACTGAGGGTCATAGAACTGGGTCAGAACACTCGTCAACTGTTGATCCCGCTTTGCAGTGACTAAACTGAGAAGAGAACCATGCCTCTGAATGAAGGAAGTGGTGTTTGGAATTCTGCTAACCAATTCATCAAGCAACTCAGGTGAACGAACAAAGTTGAACCGGATAGTATTCCTTCGCACAGGCATCATAATGTCCTACAAAACAGAGCAAAGATGAAACCCTCTTGTCTTTGAAATGGTCAGTTCTTATGCAGGATGCATGCAATGCTCATGATGCTATGATGTTATGATAAAGCACACCACATACAGATACAAAGGCAAACATAGTAAGGCACACAAGTCACACAAGGCAAGCCCCTAAAGTTTAGGCCAGCATGAGGTCTAGGTACTACCCTCTTTCAGTTTGTTGGTTCATACCTGTCCTAATCAAAAGTAACCGGGTTCTTAGAGGATCCCAATATCATTGACTACCCTCAATCGGTCATAACTCCAGCATCGCAATCTTTTCTTGCGGCCAGAACCATCACGAGAGTTTAGCCTCAATGGGCGTAGCATACTGCTACAATTCTAAAGGCCAAGTTGTGTCAATTAAGGTTCTAAGGTTGTTGGTGCTTAATGACTCCTTAGAAGACCCATATTCTCCTCGTTGCGACACAAGGGATATCGGTACAGACTAAGGTGCCACACCAACGTAGCCACTGCTTCACCTGTGTCGGTCTACGCCGGACAGGTCCCTCACAGCTTATGCTACCTAAACAGGGTATCCCCAGATCCGGGTTAGGATCTATGTATCTCCGATGCAACCCACAATAGTAAAGCAAGCAAATCAATACAAGTGAAAACACAGTTATGACCTATCCCTAAGGTACACCTCACTTTATAGTTTATCCCCAGCAGAGTCGCCAGTTCTGTGATCGGTGGATCTGGAACTGATTGTTTAACGCTGGTTCGCGAAATGTCGCGGAAGCAAGAGTCGCCACCGTCTTTTATTTTCTCCAATTGGAAAGGACAAAAGCACAGAAAAATTCCTTAAAGAGATTGTTCTCGGTTCGGGAGGTAGGTTATAGAAAGGGAAGGTGTTAGCACCCTTTCTATCCATGGTTATCCATGGGCTCTTAGATACTTGCTCAATGTGTTTTCAAAATTGTTTATTTGCTTTTCAATGTGGGTTTAAAAAAGTTTCTTTGAAAAATTTCAGTTCGACTCGTACGTCAGAGTGTTTGAAAAATTTGCTTTGAAAGCTTTTGAAAAGTGTTGGTGTGAAAAGTCTTTTTGAGTTTGTTTTGAGATTAGAGCAAGTATCCTTGAGAACCTACCTACCCTAAGGAATTCGTTTGTGTAAATGTCCTTTAAAGTAGTGCCATCCCACCATTGAGAGGTAGGTAGCACCACCGTTGGAGGTGTTCGGGTCAATTCGAGTTTAGGGACGTGGTGATCACCAGAGCAATGGGAAGACACCTTAGAAGCTACCCTCATGCCAGGTTCCCGGATCATGAGGACTTACTAAGATGTCCTCTACTCGACGACCACCTTTCGAGGCAAGGCAACAGTGAGGCGTACCCTAGGGGTGGTGTGTGCGAATTGTGTGTCATGTTTCAGTTACTTGTCTTGTCATGTTTGTCGTGATCTACGCTTGATTTTAATTAAGACATTCATTCTTGCATGCTTCTTAACAGTTATAAAGTTTGCGGGAAAATAAATCTAAGACTATTACAAATGGCGCGGGTCCACATCGCCAAAATTAAACCGGACCCGATTTGACTGAAAAATAAATAAAGCGAATAAAAGTGCGAAAAGTAAAGTTGTTACAAGGCTTAGGGACATGTACATAATTATAATAAACGATAAAGTAAAATGCGCGAAACAAAATAATTAAAGCGACGGGCGTTGGACCCTTTTGCAAAATATTAAAAGTTAATGAGAATTAAAATTAAAAAAATTAAATGTTTTTGGTATTTTGTGTCTTTTAGATTTAAAAGAAAAAAAAAGAAGGAATTAATTATAATTGACTAACCCTAATTCTATTGTTTTTTTAAGTTTATTGTGAAAATATTATATTAACCTAAATTAAACCCTAATTTTTATTTATGTACATTTAATTATAAAAATAAAATAAATAAATAAATAATATTGTGATAAAAAAGGGAAAATTAAAAGGTATAAAAATTATTAATTAACCTAATTCTATATTTTTGGATTTTATTAAAAAGGAATTAAAGTTAAAAACCTAATTAAACTAAATAATTACATGTAATTTATTTATAAAAGTAATTAAAATAAAAATTATATTTTTTGCCTTTTTCTGATTTTTATGATATTTTTCATATTTTTTGTAAAAATAATTAATTAATTAAAACAAATAAAATAAATAAATAACATAACAATTGAGAAAATGAAATATAAAAAGAAAATCAAACCAGGGGGGTAGCCCCAAAATTGGAGGTAAGGCCTAGCATTCTGGCCCATTAACATTGAAATCCACTTGACTTTTCAGTTCACGTGCCAATGCGTTGACCATAGTGTATCATGTGCCTTGAATCTGAGCCCTTTGATTGATCTACTGGGACGCGTGGACGATGAGTTTTGAGTGTGCATGATGCGTCTTAGGATTGTGCCTGCATATGATTATCAATGAAAAAAATAGTAACGAAATTACTCAGACCTGGGATTCGAACCCAGGTCTTGGACCATGCAAAGGAACACACCTGCCACTGAAGCACTTGAGTTATTTTTAATATATAATAAACGACAAATATTATAAGAAGAAAACGTCAATGCCCTTGGAAATTCGCGCGAAATTTGAACTGGCCTATCCCCATGTGACACGACTTTGTCTTCTCCACCATCCCTGTAAAACAAAACATATAGGCAACGGTTTATGTTGCGTTTTCTTAGGCTAGCTACGCGAAAATAGCGATTAAGCCTATGAGGTCAATAAATTGATCGCGAGGGTCGATCTTTGTTCGTTTGGGCATGATGATTCCAATGGTGATACTCAGGAATCCTGATTTTGCCTTGGCTGGAAAGCCCCAAATGGAAAGACCTGCAAACCCTAGAAACTGGCCATGGCAGAATCTTATACACAGCACGATAATTCAATTAAATGCAATGGTTAGCTCTAAAAATTCATAAGGAACATAAATCCACAGTTAGAATGTCATGATAATGCTTAGAATTTAAAATACGATTGTCACTTTTTTGCTGTACAGGGGAGGTCCTCGTTACCAATTCTTTGCGTTTGGATTGATGTTTTTGATTGACACACGTTCAGTCAAGCTTGAGGATGCTGATAGAACAAGAATTGAAGCTTGAATCGACCTAAAAACTAATTTTCAGTATTGGCTTTCTTGGAGAATTTTTCAAGTTTGTATATGGTTTCTGAGCGCAGCTGAGAGTTGTCTAGCATTAGGGTTATCATCCTGAATATGTAGTGAGATGATTAGGTCAAGAAACTGAACAAAATCCATGGCATTGATGATTTCACATATTTGATTTCTTCATATCTTTTCCATATCTTTTTCAAGTGTATTTGCTCTCAATTATGCCAATCAGCTCCAAATCTTTCCCCATTTGCATTTACACGAAATATTGAGTATCAAACATGCATAAAAAGATTTTTTAGGTCAAGTTTATATTTTTCACATATTTAAATAATTTAAATGAATTAATATTAATATAAATTCAAATAAATAATTAAAAATTGAGAAAATACTTCCCCTTGGGCTTAATGGTCGTGCATAGGCTTGGCATGAAGAAACTTGGAAGAAAAATGGGCCCATTTGCATTTTTGGATCATTTGAATCAAAGTTGACTTTTCAAAATTCCCAAAAATTTCCCAACTTCCACAAGGCATAACTTGCTCAATTTTTAAGCTTTTCACATGTTCTTGGACATTTTGGAAAGGTCTTTGAGTCCTTTAACCAATGCCTTTGGTCCCATGTCATTTTGATTTACCAATCTCAAGTTATGGCCTTTGACTTAAAGTCCCTTTTTGTTGACTTTTGAAAATGACCTATAATGTTGAAATTGATAACTTTTTGTGAGAGCATTTCTTGGACTTGAAGTATGAAGATGAGTTGTAGGAAATGTCTTTCTCTTCAAAATGAGCTTTGGATGCAATTTTTCTGATAATCCATGTGAAAGTTATGCCCTGGTCAATTTCAGTTGACTTTTTCAGCTGTCCAAATATAGTAACTTTTGCATCTTGATGATTTTCTGAGCCAAACTTTGAGAATCATGATCAAGCATTGATCAAATGATGTTTGTGGCTTCAAAATGATAATTTGACCAAAAATTTGAACTTTTGACTGTCAAATGACCATTTTGCCCCTACAGTTGACTGTAGTGCAATCTAGGGTTTTGACTGTGCAATTTTGAGCTGAATGCCTTGAAACTTGATATGAGAATACTTGACCATCTTTGTAGGCATATGAGACTTGATTGGGCCTTTGAAAACTTCATTTTCTTGATCAGGACTCAAACCCTAGTTTTGACTGTATAGGAGACAGTTGAGCTGCACCACCCTTGGGGAATTTTGTGACTTGGCTTGACAAATCTTGGAGAATATGGGAGGGCAAATTTTGGGGTACAACAGTACTTGACTGTTTGCATGCTTGTTATCTGACACATGAACTACTTGCAGGTTTTGTTTATAGTCCTTAATTAGGACTCATAACGGGGCTTACTAAATTTCTCGCAGGTTTTGTTTAGTCCCTAATCGGGACTCATGATAGGTTTTACTTGAGTTTTTTGCAGGTTCAGGTTTAACAGTCCTTAATAAGGGCTCATAACATGGTTTATTCATATTACCCCATGCATAGCATGACATCATACCATTGCACACATCCTAACCCATTTCAAGGATCTCAAGGGCTTGTGATGCAGGTCATGATGAATCAAACATCTAGCAAGGGGCAAAGAGGATTTATTTTCCTCTAGCCAAAGTTGTCAGAGGCTATGACCCACTTGATATGGTGAGCTCTGACTCTTGAAGAAGGTTCCCTTAACCAAGGTTGTTTGGAAATCAGAACCTGACATGATGACTAAAGTCAGGGGCTATGACCCACTGGATATGGTGAGCCTTTGACCCTTGGAAGAAAGACTCTCAATAATATGCAGTTCCTTCAATCAAGCTACCGGACCCAAATTCTAACCAATTTTCTTGTTTACCCTGCGAGGTCCTTGAAAACATTGCATGCATATCATACATATCATCGCATAACAGGTACCCTTTCTCTGCAGGTTGCTTACCTTCTTCACTGTTTATTTCAGCCGATCGTCATGAATCCTGAATCATCCAATGAGCAGACTATCAAAGCCCTTCAGGCTCAGAATGCCCAGTTCCAAGAGCTGATCATGAATTTGGCCCAGGGGCAATAAGATCTGAAGACCCTGCTCTTGAAAAAGAAGCAGAAGAGGACTGTTTTGTTCAGCCCTAGACGCAGATCTGGGAACACACCGCAGATTGAAACTGAGAGGACTACTCCATCTGTGGGGAAAGGCAGTCATCAGGAGGAAAGGGTTCCCAGTCCAGTGGTCTCCGACAATGAGACAGATTTCAACGACGAACAATACCCTCCTGCTGAAGACAAGTACAAGCAGTTGGAAGACCGTCTGAATGCAATGGAAATTCAACAAGTACCTGGTTTGGATTTCGGAGATTTGGGTCTAACTTCTGGTGTGGTGATCCCACACAAATTCAAAGCACCTTCTTTTGCTAAGTACGATGGGGCATCTTGTCCCAGGCTGCATCTCAGGTCTTATGTGCGGAAGATTCAACCGTATACTGTGGACAAGAATTTGTGGATCCACTTCTTCCAGGAGAGTCTTTCAGGGACTCATCTCGAATGGTTCTATCAGCTGGATGGGACCAAGGTTCGTAACTGGGAGGAGTTGGCTACTGCTTTCTATAAGCAGTATCAATATAATGCCGACCTTGCCCCTACACGTACCCAACTCCAGGGTATGTCGTTAGGTTCAAGTGAAGGTTTTAAAGAGTATGCGCAGAAATGGAGAGACCTGGCTGGAAGGGTACAACCACCGCTGACTGACCGCGAACTTGTGGACATGTTCTTGGGGACCCTGTCTGGTCCATTCTACAACCACCTGATTGGGAATTCGTCTGCTGGATTCACAGATCTTATCTTGACTGGAGAGCGAATAGAAGCTGGCATCAGGTCTGGGAAAATTCAAGAGGCTGCACCTTCTGATAAAAAGCCTCATCATGGAAAGAAAGAGTCCAATGCTGTGCACGGTAAAAAGAGTCGTCATGAGGTAGGGGCAATCCAGATCTCCAATCCTAGACCTACTCAACAAGGACAGGGGCAGCAACGCAAGGAGAGCGCACCCAAACGACAGTACACCAAGCTCAACATGTCGCTGGATCAAGCACTACAACAAATGTTGAAGGCAGGGCTGATCACCTTAAGGGCTCCTCTTCGGAATCCGAACACTTCTGCTCCGAACTACCATCCCAATGATAGGTGCGCATATCATTCTGATAGCCCGGGGCATACCACGGACAACTGCTGGCCTCTCAAGAACAAGATTCAAGATATGATCGACGCTGGAGAGATTCAATTTGAAGTATCTGAGACTCCGAACATAATCACTGCTCCGTTGCCCAATCATTGAAGACCTTTTGTTTATTTGAATTTCTGAGTTGTATTTTTCTTTGCTTATACAAACAATTAATGTCATAGCAAACTTGTTTATTTCATTAATGCATCGCATATGTCTGTTCTGAAACAATATATTCGTATTCACTAAATGCAAATTATTTTCATATTTTTTCTGATGTCAACTCTTGATCTAAAATTCTAAGCCTCTTGAGGGAGGATGACGAAAACGATACCACGATCTTTACAGTATGCTTTTGAACAGACCCCGCTGATGAGGTACAGGCATTGTTTCAATCCCTAAACACTGGAGTTATAAGGAAGATAATCCCTCGTTAACCCCTCTGAGCCAAAGAAGTAGGAGTTTTTCTTTTCGAAATTTGAAACCCTTAATCATAACCTGGGGCAGGGTAGTCTCTCAGTTGATCCAAGTGCATAACGAATGGCACCAAAGAGGTCCTTACAAAACAAGGAAAGACAGTGATGGTTCCGAACAATCAAGAAAGGCAGTCATTATCTCAAAAATAAAAAACCCATTAAGTTAGAACCCATGAAGGAGACTTACAAAACTGGGGCATCCCGCTGACTGTAATTCCAAAAAAGGAAACAGTTCAGGCAAAAAAGAAAGGGATAACAAAAATCAGACAAGAAAGAGGTCTTATAAACCCTCAACAAAAAGGAATGACTGCCTATTCAAAATAAGTTATCAACATCCGAATCATCACCGGAAAATCAGAGCAAAGACTCAAACAAGGTCTAACGTATGATCAACTGAGTTTAGGTTTGGAGAACATCACGAAGAGTGGGTGGGTACAAATAATTTGAGCCTATATCCTTTGTTTCTTAAACCGTGAACCAGGCCACGTTATAACCCTTAAAAGTCCTAGCTGAAGCATGGGTTAGTTCGAAAGCATACTGTTACAAAGGTATCCTGACTCCTTAGGGATCGCTGTAAAATCTTGAGTTGACATCACATTTTACAAAAATTCGCTTGTTTTACTGAAAAAATGCATTTTCAAAAACTTCAAGACAGACATAAGCTTTGCATTCTTAAAATAACATTGTTTGCATATGACTATTTGTTCGAACAGTAGAGAAATTCGCACGAAGAATATCTAGTGAACAAGAGTATCTCCAATCAAGGGGCATGGCATGACTATTGTCTATTATCTGGGGCAATTCAGTCAAGATTCGGAGAATCTTTCAAAGACCAAATAGCCTGGGGCAAATCTCCGCCTGAGTCACTTGGGGGCATTCCAGCAACAAATCTTGCCTGATCAAACACCTTCGGGTGACGTGGCAAAATACTTCCAACAGGGGCAACTCCCTACATTCCCTGAACGTGGACATAGTCGAAAAAATACTACGCATAATCAAAGACCCGCTAGGTTGACATACCTAGGCAAAAATTAGGGCTTCCCAGCGAACCAAAAGGGTTCGGGCAAAATGAAGGGATGAAATGAAATCTGTACACCCGGCAAGTCGAAAACCTGAAAAGGCGGCTTGGGCAAAAATGGGTATCCCGGTGGACTGAAAACCCGGAAGGGCAGTCCAGGCAAAAGTTAGGGATCAAAGCGTACGACTATGTCCTGTCATCTTGTCACCTGCCTACCTGAAGAAGGTTTGACCCTCAACAATTATCAGCATCCCACAGGTGCCTCCCCCATAGAAACAGGGGCAATAATGGGTGGTCTAAGCAATATGATTGTTCTGTCCTCCAGGGTATCAAGGTAGGTTCCATTGAAGAACATAACCAATACAGTTCAATACTTCCCCAGGAGAGTCCAATCCAGTTTCCCCAAGAAAGTTGGAATCCATCTCCCCAAGCAGTAAGCTTATCCCCAATAGATTCTGGAAGCTTATCCTCGCAGAGCACGAACGCGTCCTCCGGCTTTATTCAAAGAGTTATTTCCTTACCAGGATATAACTAGGTTATCCTCAGCCAAAAGCTACGGAAAGATCATCCTCGACGAAGCCTTCTTATCCCCAGCGAAGTCTATTAGCACTTCCAACATAACAATGGTATTCCCAGTGAAGTTACCATCAACATTTCAGCAAAGTACCCCTCTTCCCACAGAGTATTGCTCCCCAGCAAGATTACTAGAGTACTTTTCTCCCCGCAGAGTAATCCATTCGCCAAGTTCATTCCCCAACGGAGTTATCTTATCCTACCGGTATTCTTGCAACTATCATCCCCAACGGAGGCAAAAATCTATTCTTCAAACAGCAGCCCAGGAGTGACTTCCCGGCACTCGTCAAGGATTTATTTTCCTGAGACGAAAACATATGTTCATAAACATCATATCTTCATACATTATAGCATGCATATGCATCATATTGCACGAATCTCATTAATTTTGAGGACATACAGTTCATGCATCATGATCTTGCATACAATTGATGTTTTGCCTTTTCAGGAAAGAGGTCAATACAAAGATGATTACTATCAACTATCACAACTATTTCTAGATATAGTTCAGATGTGAACCAGATATGGCGACGTTCTGATACTGCTTCCAGATTTCCTTCTAGATATAGTTCAGATGTGAACCAGATATGGCAATGTTCTGATACTTCTTCCAGATTTCCTTCTAGATATAGTTCAGATGTGAACCAGATATGGCGACATTCTGATACTTCTTCCAGATTTCCTTCTAGATATAGTTCAGATGTGACCCAGATATGGCAACATTCTGATACTTCTTCCAGATTTCCTTCTAGATATAGTTCAGATGTGACCCAGATATGGCAACGTTCTGATACTTCTTCCAGATTTCCTTCTAGATATAGTTCAGATGTGACCCAGATATGGCAACGTTCTGATACTTCTTCCAGATTTCCTTCTAGATATAGTTCAGATGTGACCCAGATATGACGACGTTCTGATACTTCTTCCAGATTTCCTTCCAGATATGGTTCGGATGTGACCCAGGCATGGCGACGTTCTGACACTTATTCCAGTTGAAGATTTCAATACCTAGACCGGTTCAGTTAATCGACCCTAAGATTTTCTGTTTCTTATCCAGTCCAAGGCCTTCTCTAGTCCAGCTAAATCGACCCCCAACAGATTTTCCTAATAAAGACTCAGTAGAAGTTATCCAAGATTCTCTCAATGATTTCTGTTGAGGTTGTAGTCGCCTATGGTTCTCTCCCCGATACTGCGGAGGTAGTAATCATACCAAGTTTCTCTCAACGATTGCTGTTGAGGTTGAAGTTATCCAAGATTCTCTCAATGATTGCTGTTGAGGTTGTAGTCGCCTTTGGTTCTCTCCCCGATACTGCGGAGGTAGTAATCATCCCAAGTTTCTCTCAACGATTGTTGTTGAGGTTGATGTTATCCAAGATTCTCTCAATGATTGTTGTTGAGGTTGTAGTCGCATGTGGTTCTCTCCCCGATACTGCGGAGGTAGTAATCATCCCAAGATTCGCTCAGCGTTACTGTTGAAGTCGAAGTCGTCCAAGATTCTCTCAATGATTGCTGTTGAGGTTGTAGTCGCCTGTGGTTCTCTCCCCGATACTGCGGAAGTAGTAATCATCCCCATATTCTCTCAGCGTTACTGTTGAGGTTGAAGTCGTCCAAGATTCTCTCAGCGATACTGTTGAGATTGAAGTTATCCAAGTTTCTCTCAATGATTGTTGTTGAGGTTGTAACCACCCCTGGTTCATTCATCACCTTTTGAAGATCCAGATCCAGCTCCTGTAACCAGTCAGGACACATCTGTACAAAGAGTTTAAAGATCAGCTCCTGCAACATGTCAGGTACTCATTTTTTCTTTTGCAGGTACGCAAGTTCTCGCTAAGGAATCTCTTATGCGATCAACATCCAGATGGCATCTATAAGCCCATCCACCTATCCATCATCTCTTAGCATGGCATCTATAAGCCCATCATCCTATCCATCAATCTCTAAATGGCATCTATAAGCCCATTCCCACTACTATGTGAGCGCAAATTTCTGGGCACTCTAGTGTTCAATCATCTTCCACCCTCGGATTACGAAAGGCACGTCAGCCAATCTGCATCCTCAGGTCTAAGAAGATTTAACAGGGGCAACTGTTGTACCCCAAAATTTGCCCTCCCATACTCTTCAAGAAATTGCCAAGTGATGCTTCAAAATTCCCCAAGGGTTGCACAGTTCAAGGGCCTCCTAAACAGTCAAAATTAGGGTTTTGGTTCTGATCAAGAAAATGAAGTTTCCAAGGGTCCAATCAAGCCCCACATGCCTACAAACATGGTCAAGCATCCTCATACCAAGTTTCAAGACTTACAGCACAAAATTGCACAGTCAAAAACCCTAATTGCACTACAGTCAACTGTAGGGGCAAAATGGTCATTTAACAGTCAAAAGTCCAAATTTTTGGTCAACATCTCATTTTGAAGCCACAAACATCATTTGATCAATGCTTGATCATGATTCTCAAAGCTTGGCTCAAAAATCATCAAGATGCAAAAGTTTCCATATTTGGACAGTTGAAAAAGTCAACTGTAAATTGACCAGGGCATAACTTCCACATGGATTATCAGAAAAATTCCATCCAAAGCTCATTTTTAAGAGAATGACATTTACTACAACTCCTCATCATATTTCAAGTCCAAGAAATGCTCTCACAAAAAGTTATCAATTTCAACATTATAGGTCATTTTCAAAAGTCAACAAAAAGGGACTTTAAGTCAAAGGCCATAACTTGAGATTGGTAAATCAAAATGACATGGGACCAAAGACATTGGTTAGAGGACTCAAATACCTTTCCAAAATGTCCAAGAACATGAGTAAAGCTTAAAAGTTGAGCAAGTTATGCCTTGTAGAAGTTGGGAAATTTTTGGATATTTTGGAAAGTCAACATTGATTCAAATGACCTAAAATTGCTAATGGGCCTCTTTTTCTTTCACAATTAATCATCCAAGGCATGTGCACGACCATTTGGCCCAAAGGGAAGTTATTATCATTTTTTATTTATTTATTTGGATTTTTTATTATTAATAATTCATTTAATTAAATAAAATACATGAAAAATACTAAACCTAGGTTTTTCAATCTTTTTATGCATGATATATACTTAATATTTCGTGCAAATCAGGTTAGGAAAGAATCAAAGGTGATTGGATGTGATTGAAGCTAAAAAAGCATGAAAAGATTTGGAAAATCATGGCATAAAAATCAAATATTGAATCCTTCAATTGATGGATTTTTTGATCAAATTCTTAACCTAAATCATTCATACATATATAGGCAAGGAAACCCTCGTGCCTTTGGACCCCAAGCTGCGCCAGAAATCCCAAAACAAACTTGGAATTTTTCAAGAAAAACTCAAATCTGAAAACCATGTTCTAGGTCGATTCAAGCAAGGAGACTTATTCCATCACCTTCCTGAGGCTTCAAGGAAGGAATTAGAATCAAAACCATAAGCTTTGACACCTAGAAACGTGAGAACGCGGGTGTCCTGTACAGAAAAGTTTTCACTTTCTTGCATCACGATTCACGCATCTTTCATAGTTTTTGATATTTGATTTACGTTCATTATTCAATTCTGAAGCTAACTGTATGGTTTGATTTTGTTTTTATGCACTACACGCGATTCCACCATTGTTATCTTTTAGGGTTACCAAGCTTTTGATTTGGGCGTTTCCAAACGCTGTAAAATTAAAGGATCACAATACCATGGTTAAAACTAGCATGTTTGGACGATCAGAATAGCATCCTCGCGCCTAATTTATACTCAAAGAGGGCATATTCGCTATTATTGGCCATGGCATACTTTGGGGGGGTTCAAAACCCCCGCTAACTCTTTCTATTTCAGGGAAAAACAAAGCAACAAAGAAGACGACCCTGTGGCATCAGCTGATTGGCTAATTTGAATTGCACGCTAAAATTCTCCACTAACGTTCGTTTTATATTATATTGTTTATTGGCCATAGGATAATCAAGACGCGCGTTTGGTACGATTGGCAAGGCATTGTAATGGTAACCTCCAGGACCTGGGTTTGAGCCCCAGGTCCCCCACCCCTTTCATGTTATTTTTCCCTTAACGCTTATGTGCAGCTTCAGTATTAGGGTGTATCGTACATCATCAAAATCAAGCCATCCACTTGGCCAATGGAACGATCAGAAGGTCACGATTTGAAGGACATGGCAGACACTAGTCAACGGAGCTCCATGCTAGTCAAAAAGTCAGACAAGGCCTCAAACAAATGGGCCCAAATTGCTAAGCAAATCCTCCTATTTGGGGACAGACCCCCATGGTTTGCATTCCTAAATTCCTTTTTTTTTATATTTTTCTATCTTTTGTTTTAGTTAGTTTTTTGATTTAATTCTTTAATTAATTATTTTCATAATAATATAAAAAACACAGAAAAATCAGAAAGGACAAGATTAAATATATTTATTTAATTAGTATTTTTTGTAAATAAAATTCATTAATTAACTTAGCTTTTAATTTAGGGTTTAATCTTAACATTTTTCAATAAAAATCTAAAATTGGTAGAATTAGGGTTTCAAGCATTCTTCATCCTCTTTTTACTTTTACTGTATTAATTATTAATTCTTAATTAGTTATTTTTATAAATCAAGTTGCAATTAATTAATTAGGTTTAATTTTAGATAATTGTCATATTTTCTTAATAAATTAAAAAATTGTAGAATTAGGTTTTAATTTCATTAAATTCTCATAAATACAAAAAAACTAAAAAAATAATTTATTTTTCTCTTTAATTTTAATTAATTTAATAATTTAATTTAGTTTCATTAAAAAGGGTCCAACGCCCTCGTTTTTTTTAATTTTAATTCAATTCGCGTATTTATTTCTTGTCCTTGTAAATATTCATGTACTTCTACCAAAGCCGTGTAATTTCATACTTTCTCGCACTTTACTTTAATTCTTTATTTTTCTGTCAAATCGGGTTCTGGAAATTTTTGCGATGTGGACCCGCGCCTTTTGTAATAGTTTAGAACTTTTAATTTCCGCAATTCTTTTTTAACTGTTAATAATAGCATGCAAGAATGAATGACAAAAAAATAAAAACAAACGCATAGATCACCCATGACATGACAAGACAAAAATAAATGAATCTGACACACAAATCACACACCACCCCTAGGGTACGCCTCACTGTTGCCTTGCCTCGAAAGGTGATCGTCGAGTAGAGGATGTCTTAGTAAGTCCTCATGATCCGGGAACCTGGCATGAGGGTAGCTTCTGAGGTGTCTTCCCATTGCTCTGGTGATCACCATGTCCCGAACCTCGAATTGACCCGAACACCTCCAACGGTGGTGCTACCTACCTCTCAATGGTGGGATGGCACTACTTTAAAGGACATCTACACAGACGAATTCCTTAGGGTAGGTAGACAACTCTAAGATACTTGCTCTAATTTCAAACAAATCAAAAAATACTTTTCACACCAACACATTTTCAAAAAGCTTTCGAAAGCAACTTTTCAAACACTCTTGAGGACCGATACAAGAGTCGAACTGAAATTTTCAAAGAAACTTTTTAAAACCCACAGTTGAAAAGCAAACAAACCATTTTTGAAAACACAAGTGAGCAAGTATCTAAGAGCCCATGGATAACCATGGATAGAAAGGGTGCTAACACCTTCCCTTTCTATAATCTACCTCTCGAACCGAGAGCAATCTCTATAAGGAATTTTTCTGTGCTTTTGTCCTTTCCATATTGGAGAAAATAAAAGATGGTGGCGACTCTTGCTTCCGCGACATTTCGCGAACCAGCGTTAAACAGTCAGTTCCAGATCCACCGATCACAATTATCAATCTATGAAATTTGACTTCCCGGACGAGAATATCATGTTAGTGATTGGCTGTGTAAAACCTAGACCGTATGACGGACCTGAACAAGGATCCCGGTGGACTATGGTTTTAGATGGGGCTTCCAATGCTTTGGGTAATGGAATAGGTGATGTGATAGTTTCTCCTGAGGGTTGCCACACCCCTTTCACTGCTATATTGTGCTTCGACTGTACAAATAACATGGCTGAATATGAGGCATGCATTTTGGGTCTGAAGGCTGCCATTGATTTAAGGATCAAGCATTTGAATGTTCGTAGATTCTGCTCTAGTGATTAGCCAAGTAAAGGGAGATTGGGGCACTAAAAATACTAATCTTATTCCTTACAAGGAGCTTGTGTTATCTCTGATTCCATACTTCGAAGAAATAACCTTTGAACACTTCCCTAGAGAAGAAAATCAGTTAGTCGATGCTTTGGCCACAATGTCTTCTATGTTCAAGGTCAAATGGGACAACGAAGATCCTATGATTACAATTGAGATATTTGACGAACCTGCGTACTGCTATGAGCTTGACACTGACACAGAGAAGCCATGGTACCATGAGGTAAGGAGATACCTTGAAGCGCAAGAGTATCCCGAAGGAGCTTCCATCAATGATAAAAAATTCTTACGAAGATTCTCAGCCAAATTCTTCCTAAGCAATGCAACCCTCTACAAACGCAACCATGATTCTACTCTACTCCGATGTGTGGACAAGAAGGAGGCAGGGAAAATTCTGGAAGACATGCATGAGGGTCTCTTTGGGACTCACTCTAGCGGACATACTATGGCCAAGAAAATCCTGAGAGCTGGTTACTATTGGTCAACAATGGAAACTGATTGCCATCATCACTCAAGGACTTGCCACAAGTGCCAAATCTATGCTGACAAGGTCCATGTGCCTCCTATTCCTCTAAATGTCATGACTGCTCCGGGGCCATTTGCAATGTCGGAAATTGACATGATTGGAGAGATTAAACCCACTGCTTCCAATGTATATCGCTTCATTCTTGTCGCTATTGATTATTTCACCAAATGGGTCGAAGCTGCCTCATTTGCCTCAGTCACAAAGAACGTTTTAGCCAGATTCATTAAGCATAAACTCATCTGCCGTTATGGTATCCCCAAAAGGATCATCGCTGACAATGGAACTAATATCAACAATGCTATGATTACAGAACTTTGCACTCAGTTCAAAATCAAGCATCACAATTCTTCTCCTTATAGACCTAAAATGAATGGCGCAGTGGAAGCAGCCAACAAAAACATTAAGAAGATTGTGCAAAAGATGGTAGTAACCTACAAAGACTGGCATGAGATGTTACCGTTTTCTCTTCATGGCTACCGTACTTCAGCTTGGACATCAACTAGGGCAACTCCCTTTTCTTTGGTCTATGGCATGGAGGTTGTCCTGCCAGTAGAAGTTCAGATTCCCTCAATAAGGATTATTAATGAAGAAGGCTTAGGCAAAGACGAATGGATTCAGACAAGATCGGATCAGTTGAACTTGATCGATGAAAAGCGACTGGATGTTGTTTGTCATGGTCAGATGTACCAGAAACATATGATCAAGGCTTTCAACAAAAAGATCAGGCCTCGAGTATATCAAGTTGGTGACTTGGTAATAAAATGCTTCATTCTTCAACAAGGCGACCCCGGGGAAAATGGACTCCCACTTACGAAGGGCCATTTGTTGTTAAGTTTTCTTTGGTGGTGCCATGATGCTGACTACTATGGACGATGAAGATTTCCCACATCATGTGAACACGGACATAGTCAAAAAATACTATGCATAAGAGACCCGTTAGGTTGACACTGAAGAAGTGAAAAACACAAGAAGGGGGGTTGAATTGTAAAACTGGAAATCAAATGCAGACAACACTGTATTTTTATCCTGGTTCGTTTGACCTCAAACTACTCCAGTCCACCCGCCAAGGTGATTTCGCCTCTCTCCAACGAGGACTTAATTCACTATATTCAACTGAATATTACAACAGCTTTAGCAACTGCTAAAGCCTTCTTGAGTCTGAAACCACAACCCGGTTTCCTCAAGGAAATTCACTAAACAGATAATTGTATATAAAAGTGTACAGAGGTGTTTCTAAATAAACAGTATCACAAACTTGTGATGTATTACACAGCTTAATAATGGATTGATGAAGATGAAGACTGTTTGTAGCTTTACTGACTTTTAACGTTTTGTGTCGTTGTTCATCTTGTCTGAAATCTTCTTCTAGTCTTCTTTATATAGGCTTTGCAATAGAGATATAAGAAGATACTTTTGGTATGTCCATAACACGCGTTTAATGAGCTTTCCGAAACAGGAGATTCTTGTCTGTTTGTAGCCGTTGCATATGATCTTGCATTAATGGAGTTGTAACGCTTGAGAGACAGTATCAAATATTCTGTTTTGCTGCGCTGGTGCATTCAGAAGTTCAAACATAACTTCTTCATATAGACGTGTTATGCATATTTGATGTTGCTGAAGCTTTCATGGTCCACTTAACTTCTGTGCTTGCATAATCAGAACTTCTGATGATGTTCTGGCAGATCTTCCAGTTGCATTAGAACATCTTTTTCACATCAGAACTTCTGCATGTAAAGATACTTATTATTAGCAAGAATATTTGTTTTTTATGTCATGTGTTTGTTATCATCAAAACTCTTGCTGGGATGTAGAACTAAATTATGTTCTAACAATCTCTCCCTTTTTTATGATGACAAAAACTAGTATATTTTGATGGAAAATAAAGAACAAAAATTAAAAGGAAGGCTCCCCCTGAGTAGAGTACTCGGCTATGAAGAAAATAAAATAAAATACTTCCCTGACGATCTTCTGATTATGAGTCAACACAAAATATTCTCCATTCTCCCCCTTTTTGTCAGGAATCAAAAAGTGGTAAAGACTTTTATTGGCTTGCTCTGACAGAAGTGCTTTAAACAGTGTGACATCCTCTTCTGGATACTTTTGAGATTCTATAGAGAGCTTCTGATGCTGTATTTCCATTCCTGTTTCAAATAGTTTCAGAGCCAGTAATCTTCTGTTTCTGATTGCCTCTGAAACCTGCGAATCTTTTAAATTCCAGGCCTTGGAACATATGCTTTCTTTCCTCTATGTGTAGACAGCATCCAGAGTCCAGGTGTTAATACTGGAGTTTCAACCTTGCTGTTAAAAATACCTGCAACATAGATGATTTTGTCTTTTGGTACCCATATCTTTCTGGGTCCATGACTGTTAGAGTTTCCAAAATTCTGTTTGAATTTTGGTTTAGTATGAAACGCCTTACCAATATGTTTGATATCGTGTGTTTGTTCAGTGGTGAAGTGAGAATAGAGAGAAGTGCGTTTGATAACCAAATCCTTAACTGTTTTAGGTTGGGATTCTTTTCCTTTGTATCCTATACCTATTCTGCAACTCTTGCTGACTCCATAGATCATTGAAGCCATTTTGCTTCTATCTATGTTGTTAGTCATAAACTTCTGAAAGCTTTGATCATATTCCTTTATGATCTTATCAGCATTAATGGGATCCTCTGAGATTATTTCCTTCTGAGAGTTTTGTAAATTATTTTCTAGTTTTGAAATTTTTTCTTTTAACTCAGAGTTTTCTAATCTCAGACTCTCGGTTTCTTCAGAGTCAGAGGCAATATCATTTTTCAGGTTCTTGCATTTGACTCTGAGCTGCTGATATCGTTACAGAATCTCGCTCAGACTTTCTGCAAGATCAGTTTTAGACAGATTAATTGCAAAGTTAGGGAATACCTCTTCAGTGTGTGATTCTGAGTCTGAACCAGAGGCTTCACTATCTTCTGATATGTTTGCCATGAGAGCTATATTTTCTCTTTCATTATCTGACTCTGAGTCAGCTTCAGAGGTGTCCGAATCGTCCCATGTTGCCATGAGGCTTTTCTTCTTCTGCCTGTGCTTCCATAGATGATTGACTCTTCTAGATAGAGAAGACAGTTCTTCTTCTTCTGATGAGGATTCTCTTAAGTTTTCTGCTTCTGCTTCTTCCTGCAAAATTTTGGTTTTATATTTGTTAGATTTCAGAGCGAGAGACTTACATTGCTTCTGAGGCTCATCATCTTCGAGCTCTATCTCGTGACTTCTGAGGGAGCTGACAAGTTCCTCCAGAGAGATTTTGTTGAGATCCTTAGCTAGCTTCAGCGCTGTGACCATTGGCCTCCACTGTTTTGGTAAACTTCTGATGATCTTCTTTACATGATCAGCAGTTGAGTACCCTTTGCCCAGCACCTCTAGCCCTGCCACCAGAGTTTGAAATCTAGAGAACATTGTTTCAATGTTTTCGTCTTCTTCATTTCTGAAGGCTTCGTACTTCTGAATGAGCGCAAGGGCTTTGGTTTCTTTTACTTGCAAGTTGCCTTCATGCGTCATTCTTAGAGAATCAAACATGTTCTTAGCTGTTTCTCTGTTTGTAATCTTCTCATACTCTGAATATGAGATAGCACTCAGGAGAATCGTTCTGGCCTTGTGATGATTTCTGAAATCACGCTTTTGCTGATCAGACATTGCTTTCCTATCAATCTTCTGACCACTTTCAGCAACAGGATGTATGTATCCATCAGTTACCACATCCCAGAGGTCAGCATCATAAGCTAGGAAGAAACTTCTGATCATATCCTTCCAGTAGCCAAAATTTTCACCGTCAAATATTGGAGGACTAATGCTGATGTCCTGACTCGTTCCCATCATAGTGTTTTTATGACGCTGGATCTTGTACTGACACGGTTAAGTGTTTTAGCTAAGAACCAGGCGCTTTGATGCCAATTGAAGAAGTGAAAAACACAAGAAGGGGGGTTGAATTGTAAAACTGGAAATCAAATTCAGACAACACTGTATTTTTATCCTAGTTCGTTTGACCTCAAACTACTCCAGTCCACCCGCCAAGGTGATTTCGCCTCTCTCCAACGAGGACTTAATTCACTATATTCAACTGAATATTACAACTGCTTTAGCAACTGCTAAAGCCTTCTTGAGTCCGAAACCACAACCCGGTTTCCTCAAGGAAATTCACTAAACAGATAATTGTATATAAAAGTGTACAGAGGTGTTTCTAAATAAACAGTATCACAAACTTGTGATGTATTACACAACTTAATAATGGATTGATGAAGATGAAGACTGTTTGTAGCTTTACTGACTTTTCACGTTTTGTGTCGTTGTTCATCTTGTCTGAAATCTTCTTCTAGTCTTCTTTATATAGGCTTTGCAATAGAGACATAAGAAGATACTTTTGGTATGTCCATAACACGCGTTTAATGAGCTTTCCGAAACAAGAGATTCTTGTTTGTTTGTAGCCGTTGCATATGATATTGCATTGATGGAGTTGTAACGCTTGAGAGACAGTATCAGATATTCTGTTTTGCTGCGCTGGTGCATTCAGAAGTTCAAACAGAACTTCTTCATATAGACGTGTTATGCATATTTGATGCTGCTGAAGCTTTCATGGTCCACTTAACTTCTGTGCTTGCATAATCAGAACTTCTAATGATGTTCTGGCAGATCTTCCAGTTGCATTAGAACATCTTTTTCACATTAGAACTTCTGCATGTAAAGATACTTATTATTATCAAGCATATTTGTTCTTTATGTCATGTGTTTGTTATCATCAAAACTCTTGCTGGGATGTAGAACTAAATTATGTTCTAACAGACACACCTAGGAAAGATAAGGGCATCCCGACGAACCAAAGGTTTGGGCATAAATTAGGGATATATGCGAAAGATTGTACACCCGGCAGGTCGAAAACCCGAGGGAGACTTGGGAAAAAATGGGTATCCTGGTCGGCTGAAAAACCGAAAGGGCGGTCCAGGCAAAAGTTAAGGATTGAAAGTGTATGACTATGTCCCATAGAATCACCACAGTCGACTTTATTACCAAGGTCCAGGTTCAAACGGTCCAAGATTAATCCAATCAACTTTTCTCAATGGAAAGGGATGTTCGAAGACATTGGGGCAATAGTAGAGCTGGAACACAATGGGATCATTTCCACGTGGTTGTTATTTTTGTTTTCAATTTTGTTGTCCTTTTCGACGATTTCCTCTTACTAGGATCTCCGTCTCTTTGTACAAAAAATGCATATTCATGGGCAAAACATCAATAAAAATATACTTTGAAGTGCAATCGTTTTGTTTTAGTTTAGAGTACAAAGATGTCCAATGACTAAAATTGAATAAACATATGCATATGAACATGATTAAAACTATTTAGTAAATGTGTGCTGCCAAGCAGCAACGAGCATCTCTTTAATACAGTTGAGATATCCCCACGGAGTTATCTCATTAGCATTTTCTCCATAAAGCCTGCTATAATAAACCTTTGCCCCAACAGAGTTGCACACAAAGTTGGATTTATGCAAACCTCGGTCAGAGTTTCAATCTCTCGACGACCCTCTCCCCTGCTGAGTTGGTCTTAAAAGAAGAAGCCTTGTGGATTTCTTGCCAGCAGGTCACTAAATATTCTCTTCAACAGGGTTTATTCCCCAACGAAACAATACACTCTCCAACAGAATCATTCATATTCAAACAATTTTCAGTTACTATGAAGCCTGGACTCGACCAGATAATAGTTTAACTTCTCGAAATATTGTAACGCCTCGACCCGACCAGACAAGGGTTTAACCTCTTTTCACCAGTAGAGTTTTCCTCTACCCCAAGCAAGTTACTATAAAGCCTGGACCCGACCAGATTTCAGTTCAACTTCATCCTCTTAAGCAAGTTACTGTAAAGCCTAGACCCGACCAGATATCAGTTCAACTTCATCCTTTCAAGCAAGTTACTATGAAGCCTGGACCCGACCAAATATCAGTTCAACTTCATCCTTTCAAGCAAGTTACTGTAAAGCCTGGACCCGACCAGATATCAGTTCAACTTCATCCTTTCAAGAAAGTTACTGTGAATCTTGGACCCGACCAGATATCAGTTCAACTTCATCCTTTCAAGCAAGTTACTGTGAAGACTGGACCCGACCAGATATCAGTTCAACTACACCCCCAGCAAGTTACTTTGAAACCTGGAATTCGACCAGATAGCAGTTTAACGTTAGCAAGTTACTGTGAAGCCTGGACCCGACCAGATATCAGTTCAACTTCATTCTTTCAAGCAAGTTACTGCAAAGCCTGGACCCGACTTGATATCAGTTCAAATTCATCATTTCAAGCAAGTTACAGTGAAGCCTGGACCCGACCAGATATCAGTTCAACTTTATCCTTTCAAGTAAGTTATTACAAAGCCTGGAGGTCGACCAGATAATAATTAACTTCATCCACCTCAGAAATTTGCTTTGAAACCTGGAATCTGACCAGATAGCAGTTTAATGTTAGCAAGTTGCTGTGAAGCCTGGAATCCGATCATATAACAGCTTAACTTCACTCTCCCAAGTAATTTCTTGTGAAGCCTGGAATTTGACCAGATACAAATTAACTTCATCCACCTCAGAAATTTGCTTTGAAACCTGGAATCCAACCAGATAGCATTTTAATATTAGTAAGTTGCTCCGAAGCTTGGAATCCGACCAGATAACAACCTAACTTCACTCTCCCAAGTAATTTCCTGTGAAGCCTGGAATCCGACCAGATAACAGTTAATTTAATCTTCGCAGTAAGTCACTGTGAAGCCTGGAATATAACCAAATAATAGTCAACTTCATTATCCCCAACAAATTGCTGCCAAGCCTGGATTTCGACCATATAACAGCTAATTGTCGATACTCTCCAGTCAGGAATAACTCCCTAGTAGAGTAATGGACAACCAAAGTTCCTGAACTTTATTCCTCCAAGCAGGAATCAACACTCTCCACATAGCTTTCTTCTCGAGCAAAATCAACATTCCTCAACGGATTTCTCCTCAAAACAGGAATCCCCAGCCGAAACATTCTAAAAAGCAAAGTCTGGAAAGGTGTGCATACTCTTCATCCCCAACGGCCGTCCGGGATTCAGCTTCTCAAAACTCCCCAGCACTTGTCAAAGATTTATTTTCCAAAACAAAATTACATTCCGACAATATTTCATGCATGATAAATGCATACAGCATAATCTCATTCATTTTGAGAACATCATTACGCCATGCACTTCATATATCATGACATTGCATGCAGTTACGACTGACATTCTGATACTTATTCCAGATTCTCTTCTAGAAACAGTTCAGATGCGATCCAGAGATGGATACTATTCTGATACTTATTCCATATTCTCTTCTAGAAACAGTTCAGATGCGATCCAGATATGGTTGACATTCTGATACTTATTCCAGATTCTCTTCTAGAAATAGTTCAGATGTGATCCAGATACGGCTGACATTCTGATACTTATTCCAGATTCTCTTCTAGAAATAGTTTAGATGCGATCTAGAAACGGATATTATTCTGCTACTTATTCCAGATTCTCTTCTAGAAATAGTTCAGATACGATCCAGAGACGGATATTACTCTGATACTTACTCCAGATTCTCTTCTAGAAACAGTTTAGATACAATCTAGACACGGATAATATTCTGATACTTACTCCACATTCTCTTCTAGAAACAGTTCAGATTTGATCCAGAGACGGATATTATTCTGATACTTACTCCATATTCTCTTCTAGAAACAGTTCAGATACGATCTAAATACGGTTGACATTCTGATACTTATTTTAGATTCTCTTCTAGAAACAGTTCAGATACGATCCAGAGACGGATATTATTCAGATACTTACTCCAGATTCTCTTCTAGAAACAGTTCAGATACAATCCAGAGACGGATATTATTCTGATACTTACTCCATATTCTCTTTTAGAAACAGTTCAGATACGATCCAGAGACGGATATTATTCTGATACTTACTCCAGATTCTCTTCTTGAAACAGTTCAGATACGATCCAGAGACGGATATTATTCTGATACTTACTCCAGATTCTCTTCTAGAAACAATTCAGATATGATCCAGAGACGGATATTATTCTAATACTTACTCCATATTATCTTCTAATCGAAGACTTCATAAAAGCCTTCTCAACTTTCTTTCGCTCCATTCCTCCTTCGATCCTAGTGCTTCGTTGGGCATCATACTGCTGTCAAAGTTGCTTTGATCCAAAAGCCCTTAGGAATATTTTTGGCCTTCAACATACACTTTGTCATGCACACTTCATTTCTTTCTTTCAGTTCTGCCATTATGCTGAGGAATATAGGTGTCATGAAATCATTTGAAGCGTTGGAACTCACACATCCTGGTGAAAAGTGAAATTAGTTGAAAGGCCATTGCTTAGGAGGAGAATTTATCTGATCAATTCTTGGTCAACCTTGAGAAATTAGGGACCTTAATGAGCATACCCTGAATAAAATGGGAGGGAAAATTTTGGGGTACAACAGCTTCCCCTGTTCAATCTTCTTAAACCTAAAGATTTAGATTGGCTTGTCTTCCTTTCGTGATCTGAAGGTGGAAGATGATTGAACACTAGAGTGCCCATAAATTTGCACTTGCGTGAAGTAACGCCGCTGGTTGATGATATCAGGAATGGGCTTACAGATTCCATTTGGAGAAGATGACTGAGAGTTGCCGGAGATGGACTTGAAGATGCCATCCAAAGTAGATGCTGACTTCCTGAGAGGTCTCTTAGTGGGGATTCCAGTTCCTGTTGTCTGAGGAGGACTCCATTGGGGAATGTTAATTTTTTTTGTTCTCCTGCTTGAGGAAAACTTTATGGGTAATAGTCTAAGAGTTTTAGTTGTCCATGGCTCTACTGAGGAGTTATCTCTGGACTGGAGAGATGAAAGTTAGTTGTTTTCTGGTTGAAATCCAGGCTTCACGGTAACTTACCGGGGAGAATGAAATTAACTGTTATCTGGAAACACATTAGAAGGATCCTGTGTAGGGTTGCTTCAGGATGAGTTCGTGCTAAACTTCATCTGGAAATTGTGAGAAGAAACCCGTGTAAGATTGCTTCAGGATGAGCCCGTGTAAAGCTACATCTGGAGGTTGAGAAGGAATCTGTGTAAGACTGCTTTAGGATGAGCCTGTGTAAAGATGCATATAGAGATTGAGAAGGAATTCGTGTAATATTTCTTTAGGATAAGCCCGTGTAAGGCTTCATCTGCGTAAGATTGCTTTGTTTGGTCGTGTAGATAGTCGCCCCGTCTTGTTTTGGGAATTGATCCACAATCAGTTGTTCACAGATAGTTGTCCTGTCTTATTTCAGGTATTAATCTAGAACTTGCTTTTGTTGGTCGTTGAGATAGTTTCCCTATCTAGTTTCAGGAATTAATCAATGACCTTAGAGAAAGAAAGATAGTTTCTCCATCTTGTTTCGGGAGTTAATCTTCAATCTGCTCATGTAGATAGTTGTCTTGTCTTGTTTCAAGTATTAATCTATGTTGTACCCCAAAATTTACCCTCTTATTTCTCAAGACTTTTCTCACAAGATCTTCCATGACTCAAGTTTGCAGCACTGATACATCAATTAAGGTTTGGAATTGGCACAAGGGCAAAATGGTCAAAATGCACACAGAAAAGTCAAACTTTGACTTTTGGATCAAAATCAAGTTTCAAGAATCACATTCCATCAAGACATGTTAGAATATGAAGTTGGTTCATCAAGCAAATCAAAAGTCAAAATCACTTTGGAAAAGTCAAAGTTCTAAACACTTAGAAATCTTTCTAAGTGTTAAGAAAATATGATAAGTTCAGAACTTCTGGCCAGATTTTCATCATAATGCAAGATGATTCAAGAAGAACTTCTGACACAAGAGTTATAGATCTCAACGAGATCTAAAACATTGCAGAACAGAATTCCTCATAGAGATGCTGGGATTTCAAGTTATAAATCTTTGAAGACACGTCCATGAAACTAAAACACTTAGTAAATTCTAAACATTTCCAAGTCAGAATTTGATTAGAACTTCTGGGCCAGTTTTCACGTAGGTACAATCGGAGTTTGCAAAGATGATTCAAAGAGGGGTTACAAAGCCTGTTACAAGCTTTCTGAAAAGTCTGAGAACTCCTTCAGATCATGCTGGAGCATGGAGATTCAAAGATCAGAAGTTGGACGTTGGTTCTTAATATAAGTTACATTTATGTTGAACTTTTGATCTAGTTTCAAGCTATGTTGCATAATCTAATGTTGCAGGCCTTCTTTCTTTTAGATCTCATCATAATTTAATGCTCACACCAACTTTTGAGTCTTTATCCCAATGTGTAAGCCTTTATCCAAAAGATCTCCCCATGTATGGCATGAAAGTACCACTGTTGTCCTTGAAAAGCAAACTTTTGTACAAAGTTTATTTTTGAGCCCATACTTTAATTTATTTTTGAGTGTACTTCCACACAAATCATGCCTACAAACTCATATTAGGCGTGTTTAAAGCTGCTAACCACCCTACCTTGCCTTGAAACATGCTTGTCTAAACTTGCTTCAAAAACAAGTCAACGATCCATAACACATGATGGTTATACTCCTGACTTCCCCAAGCTTCTAAATCCTTTGCCTATAAATTAAACTTCATTTGCAAACTGAAGGAAGATTGGAAAAAGATTGAAAAAGCCCTGAAACCTTGCTAAAAATTCCCAATAACTTGAAACTGCAACGCAAACACAAAGCCTGCTAGTTTTTTATTTTTGCATCCATACTCTAATTTTTCTTGTGCGTTTCTTGGCCAAATCATCCACACAGTTTCTGATATACACGTAGAGGATTTCCCAACTTCTGTTTTCAAACTGTAAAACAGTATTCACCAATCTTCATTTCAAAAAATTAGAACTTTGCACCTTGACTGCTCCATAGCTTTCCAACCATCCATAGCTCAAGTTAAGGGTTGTTTCAGCTTTCTGAGAACTTGAGGAAGTTTACCAGGATAACATAGCAATCTGAACCAGGCTCTAACTCACAGAACAATTTCCAACTGCAAGGTAAGTTTCTTCTAATTTTCATCTCATTACTTGGGCATTGTTAGGTTTGTAATTTAAAATACACAATGTAGATATCATGGCTTTGAATGTGTACATATTTACAGATTTCATTTATATGGCCCAAGTAGAGATAAATTTAGATCAGAACTTCTTGAGGAAATTAGGGTTCAGAATTAGGATTAGCAAAATTCATGCTTGCTTCTGGTTTACAGTTTTGATGCTTTGTATTTCTGAAACCATGATGAAATTTTCCATAACTTCTATGTTTGCATTTTCCATTTTTATTGAGAAATGACTAAGTTGCAGATACTCTGGCTAGTACGAAGAAGAAGATGAAGTTCATCATCAGAACTTACTTTGTAATATATGTTTATGTTTTTGCTTCTAATACCAGATGTACAGCCAGCCCAGTGGTAGAGAGCGCGCGCATAAGACATTAGTGTTAAGGGTCCAGGGCTCTAATCCCATAAGAACCTTTTATGTTTATTTCTTAACATTTTTACCCCATTATTTTCCAAACAATATTTCTGGACCAGAACTTCTAGATAAACCCCTCCATTTGTTTGTCAAAACAGTACTCCTGGACCAGAACTTTAGACCTTCTCATCCAACAGCACGGTCACCTCACTTACCCATTATCAGAACTTCTAGCCTTCCAGTAACACTAGAACTTCTAGGCTCCCTCAACAATCAGAACTTCTAGCCTTCCAATAACACTAGAACTGCTAAGTTTCCAGCTACATCAGAACTTCTAGTCTCTCTCAGCAATCAGAACTTCTAGGCTTTCCTTTGTTCCCAGCAACCCCATAACTATAGTGCATATGGATCCAGAACTTCTGGCTTTCCCCATTTCTACTAACATTTTCTTTCTGATTTGCAGCGCGCCTGAGTCAAAACTTATGCTCTCTCTTATTTCTATCCTTTCAGCAACGCGCTAATTCTAACTCTTACTCTCTTATTATTTTTATCATCACTTTTATTTTCATTAATCAAAAACACCAAAAAAAATACTTTATATACTTTGCTTTATTTCTTTTAAAACAAGAAGACTAAAAACATTTCCTTAAGAAAATTTATTTCTTCTCTTAACAAAAACAAAAAAAATCTTTTTTACATTGCAATTTTTGTACATTATTTCAATATGGTTGTAATAGATAATTAGGACTTTAATTTCTCGTAACCCCCGTTTGTAAATTTGTACACCCCATCCCCAAGTGATTGTAATAGTGTTGGATATTTACTTTCCTCAATTTATCGCTTTCATATAAATGGTAGTAATTAGAGTTTGTATGGAAATATAAAATCAATACATAGAAAGACCTAATTCAAGATAAATGAAGCATGAAATGTGAACACTTTCACACTTGCATCTCTAGGGTTAACTCCATTTGTTGCCTTATAAAAATGGTCATGTTATGCATGTGAGATTTCTTAGCAAAAACAATCAACATACAAGATCATAGTCCCTCGATGACACTTCGAATGTTGCCTTACAAATGACTTAGTCACTCAAGAGAAATTCTAAGATATCTCGCAGCATTGCTATCATGTCTATACGATGACCCATGCCCGTCCCTTTACATCCAAAGATAAGGCTTCTTACCAATCAATGATAAGATAGCAACATCTAAAGGAGGAGGAAAAGAACACTAAAGACCTTTTGAGTAGGTAGGATGCTCCTAGTTGCTCGCTTGCTCACAACAAAAACATTTTTATACACCAACACTTTCATTTTGAAATATTTTCAAAAGACAAACACTTTGTACGCGTTCTTATAGAAACGAGAACCATTACAAAGACGTTTTCAAAATACTTTCAAAACCCACACCACAAACACATTTTCAAACAAAATCAAGTGATCTAGCAAGCAACTAAGATCCCGTAGATAACTACAGATGAAAAGGGTGCTAACACCTTCCCTTTTCATAACCTACCCCCCGAACTCAAGAAAATATCTCAAAAGGTCTTTCCTGTTCTTTTCAACCTTTCATTTTGGATAAAATAAAAGTCGATGGCGACTCTTGCTATCCGCAACAATTGCGATCAAACGCAAAACACCCAAGTCAGTTCTCCCACCATATTACAATCTACAATCAGTCGTTCATAGATAGTTGTCCTGTCTTATTTAAGGTATTAATCTGGAACTTGTTTTGTGATGGTCGTTGAGATAGTTACCCTGTCTGGTTTCAGGAATTAATCTCTGACCTTAGAGGAAGAAAGATAATTTCCCTGTCTTGTTTTGGGAGTTAATCTTCAACATGTAGACAGTTGTCCTGGCTTGTTTTAGATATTAGTCTACAATCGGTTGTTCACAGATAGTTGTCCTGTCTTGTTTCAGGTATTAATCTGGAACTCGCCTTTTTCTGGTCGTAGAGATAGTTTCCCTGGATTGTTTGAGGAATTAATCTCTAACCTAAGAGAAATAAAGATAGTTTCCCCGTCTTGTTTCGGGAGTTAATATTCAATATGTAGACAATTGTCCTGGCTTGTTTCAGGTATTAGTTTATAATCGGTTGTTCATAGATAGTTGTCATGTCTTGTTTCAGGTATTAATCTTGAACTCGCCTTTTGCTGGTCGTAGAGATAGTTGCCCTGGCTTATTTCAGGAATTAATCTCTGACCTAAGAGAAAGAAATATTGTTTCCCCGTCCTGTTTCAGGAGTTAATATTCAGTCTGCTCATGTAGATAATTTTCCTGTCTGGTTCCAGGTATTAATCTACAATCAGTCATTTGCAGGTAGTTGTCATGTCTTGTTTCAGGTATTAATCTGGAACTTGTTTTGTGTTGGTCGTTGAGATAGTTTCCCTATCTGGTTTCAGGAATTAATCTCTGACCTGGTCTTGTAGATAGTCACCCCGTCTTGTTTCAGGAATTGATCTGCAATCAGTCGTTCACAGATAGTTGCCATGTCTGGTTTCAGGAATTAATCTGGAACTGTTGAAAATTGATGATGATATATGTCTGCTTGCGAAATTTCCTGAAAAAGGAAAAGAGTCAGTTGTATGCAATGTCATGATGCGTGAAATGCATTGGGTAATGATGTTCTCAAAATAAATGAGACTGTAATATATGCATGTGTTATGCATATGCTATGACACTCGTAAAATGATGTATGAATGCAATGTATGAACGTATCAGTTGTTCTATTGTAGTGTTGTTGAACTGGGGAAAATAAATCCCTGATTGTTGCTGGGGATGAAGAATGTAAGTCTTCAAATTTTGTTGAAGTTGAAATGCTGGGAGATGGATTTCCGTTGTTTAGAGAAAAAAAATTTGTTGGAGAAGGGAAACTCCATAATCCGCTTGGATATTTTCATGAAACCCTGTTGAGAAACCCAAGAAATTTATGGACCATGATGAGGAATTATTTCAGACACTGGGGGAATAATTGAAAATTTTTGCTCTGCCGGGGATATCAGAAACTTTGACATCATTAGGTTGTGAACTGAGGATATGGTAGTGACTTTGTAGTAGGGTGTCTCTGTCTCTGTATTAGCTGGGGAAAGTATCTGCTGGGGATTTTGTAGATGGTTTGAATGTTATCCCAACTCCTGGAGTCTCAAGTAAATATTTATCAGGGTGATCAGCCTTCTACTGATAGACAAGTGACGAGATGACGGGACATGGTCGTACGCTTTAATCCCTAACTTTTTTCCTGGACTGTCCTTTCATATTTTCAGTCCACCGGGATACCTTTTTTTTCCCAAGCCGCCTTTTCAGGTTTTCTACTTGACGGGTGTACAACTTTAATCATATGTCCCTAATTTTTTCCCGAACTCTTTTGGTTCGTCGGGATACCCTTATTTTTGCCTAGGCCAGTCAACCTAGCGGGTCTTTTTCATGCGTAGTATTTTCCGACTATGTCCATGTTCATAGGGTGCAAAAAATTATCACTGTCCATAACAATAAGTATTGCAACACTGCCAGAAAATGTTTGCTTGATCATTCGCGACCCTTTGCGGGAATGCATGTTTAATGCCCCAAGTGATTCAGATGGAGATCTACCCTTGGCTTGAGAGATCCCTTGAATCTTTACTCGACTTCCCCAGATCAACTGGACACCATGACATGCCCTTTGATTATGAAAGGCCTGTTACTAGAAATGTCTTTCCATCTGAGGTGATTTTATTCATTGAGAGGATTTTTGTTCATTGAATATCCGTTGTGTGAATTTCTCTGTTGTTGAACGATTAGTCATATACAAACCATGGTATTTTAAAAAAAGCCAAAACTTATGTCTGTCTTGAAGTTTGAAAATTCATTTTTTAGTAAAACAAACAAATTTTGTAAGAATGTGATATCAACTAGGATTTATAGCAAACCTTACAGGAGTTAGGATACATTTTTGTAACAATATGCTTTCAAACTAACTCATGCCTCAGTTAGGACTTTTAAGGGTTGTAATGTGGCCTGGTTCACGGTTTAAGAAACAAAGGATAAAGGTTCAAACTTTATTTGTACCCAACCCATTCTTTGTGATGTTCTTCATTACTATATTCAGTTAATTGTGCATTTAAATCTTGATTGAGTCTGTAATCTTGCCCTGATGCTTGGTGATGATTCATCAATTGAACGTTTTTTTTTAGAAGGCAGTCATCATTTGTAATATTTTCTTTTGTTGAGGACTTGTAGCGACCTCTTTTTTTATTTTATTATCCCTACCTTTTGCCTGAACTGTTTTTTTTATTATAGTCAGCGGGATGCCCCAGTTTTTTTTAAGTCTCCTTCATAGGTTTTGACTCAACGGGCTTTTCTTTTGAGAGATAATGACTGCCTGTTTTGATGATTATGCGGAACCATCACCATCTTTTATTTGGAAGGGCGTCTTCAATACCACTCGTCGTGTATGAAGAGAAAGCTTGCGATTGAATGCACCTTTGAACTAACTGAGAAACTACCCTGCCCCAGGTTATGAATAAGGATTTCAATTTGCATGAAAAAGAGAACTCCTACTTCTTAGGCTCAAAGGGGTTGACTAGGGATTATCTTCCTTATAACTCCATTATCTAGGATTTGAAACAACGCCTGTACATCGTCAGCAAGGTCTGTTCAAAAGCATATTGTAGAGATTACGGTATCTTTTTAGTCATCCTCCCTCTAAAGGCTTATAGCTTTTAATCAAGAGTTGAATATCACAAAAAGGAAGTAAAAGCACAGTTTTAGTATAATGACAACGAATGAACTAATTCAAGACAAACATATGAAATGCATTGAGGAAATAACAAAGTCTGGCATAAATAAGTGTTCAAATAAAACAAAGAAATTACAACTGAAAATTCGAATGAACAAAAATTTCTCTGCCTAAACTTCGTCACTTCTGATGATGTGCCTTGGAGGGATGACAGAAAAATTCCAGTTGACCATCTTGTGCGAATTCCAACGCTCCTTCATCGATCAGGTCTTGAATCTTATATTTCAACGTCCAATAGCTATCAGTATCATGCCCCGGACTGTTAGAGTGATATGCACACCTTTCATTGGGATGGTAACTAGGAGCGGAAGTATTAGGATTCCGAGGAGGATCCTTCAATGTGACCAAATTCAACTTCAACATGTGTTGCAAGACTTGCGACATTGGCATGTTGAGTTTGGTATATTGCCTATTGGATGTATCTCGCTTACGCTGATTACCCTGTCGTTGTTGGTGAGGTTATTTTTGGGGTCATGATGTAGCAGCAATTTAGAAAGGTCTACTCTCCACCAAGCCAACTTCTTGTCTCATCAAGGGCTGACTAACGACTTGATCCCCAGCCTCGACTGTTTGTTTCATACGGTTGCATCTGTCTTGATAAATCTTACTGATGAGAATCCTCAACTCTTCTTGTCCCAGAGCTAAATTTTGGATAAGAGTCATCTGACTATTCATCTGGATTCTCATCCTTTCCATCTCAACTTGCAGTTGTTCTAACTGGTCATCCTTGTTGTCGTCAGGATTTTTCTTGGTCAAGCTCCCAGAGAGAAGTGCTTTCAATTCTTTCTGCTCCTTGGATAGGTTTAGGAACATTTCCTTGAACTGAGCATCTTGAGTTTGGAGACCTCTGTCATTATGTTCGAGAGCCATTTTCGTTGCTGAAATAAACAGTGAGAAAATGAGAAACTTGTACTGGAAAACATGTTATGTAATGACATGCATGCAATGTTTTCAAGGATCTCGCGGGGGGGTGGGTGACATAAGAAAATGTCAAAAGTTGAATTTTGACTACAACTTTGATGGAAGAACTTCATATCGTTGAACGTCATTCTACTAGAATCAAGCTCACCGTGTCAAGTGGGTCATAGCCTCTGACTCAAGTTGTCACGTTTTGGTCCTTTGATAGCATTGGCTAGAGGAAAATAAATCCCCTTTCCCCTTGCTAGACGCCTAGTTCATCATAACTTGCATCACAGGCCCTTGAGATCCTTGAAATGGTTAAGGAAATGCTATGGCATGATGTTATGATGTGTATGCTATGCATCAAGAAAATGTGTAAGGTGACGAAGGCAAGTAAGTCTTGCAAGAAATCTAAGTTATTGGATAATGACTAGAAACAAGTCCAAAGTGAACTCACATCGTTATATAATACAAACAAAACCATGCAAGGAGTTCAAGTTGTTAGATAATGAAAGCAAACAAGTCACACAAATAGCCTTAGGTTCAGGCTTGCATGGAGTTTGTAGGTAAGTACACTCTTGAAGTTTAGTTGGTTTAACCTGTCTTATAAAAAGTAACTGAGTTTTAAGGAGTCTCAATATCACTGATCTTTCTTTATCAGGCATTGTTTCAGCTCAAGCGACCTTTTCTCGCGAACGAAATATCTCGAAAGTCCAATCTCAATGAGTGTAGCATCGAGTATCAACCAATCCTCACCTTTATACCGAGGCTGGCTATATCACTACTTTCTAATGGCCAGGTTTGTTCAACTAAGGTTCTAAGGTCCGTTAGTGCTTTATGACACCACACAGCGGCCCCGTATTCTCCTTATTTTAACACAAGGGATACCGGTACCAACAAATGTGTCACACTAACGCAGCTATCGCTTTAACCATATCGGTTTGTTTTGTACAGTCTCCATGATCTATTGTTGCTTACCTAAAAGTTGCCCCAGATCCGGGTGTAGGATCTTTTAGTAACAACCCAAACAAGCCCTCAAAGATAAAGCAAACAAAACACACAATGTAAAGTGTGATACGGTGGCAGAACCGACTGTTATACTGGTTTTGCGTTTGTGTTTGCAAATGTTGCGGTAAGCAAAAGTCGCCACCGACTTTTCTTTTATCCAACAAAGGAAAGAGTGAAAAGAACAGAAAAAATATCTTTCGAGATTTGTTTTTGAGTAAGGGGGTAGATTATGGAAAGGGAAGGTGTTAGCAACCTTTCCATCTGTAGTTATCTACGGGCTCTTAAATGCTTAGCTCATTTTGAAAAATACCTTGTGCTTTGTGTGTTTTTTGAAAAGTATTTTCGAAAATGCCAATAGTCAGGCAGTTTGCTTTATGATAACTCTTGTATCAATCCACAAGAGCGTTGATAAAGCATTTTGAAAATGTTTTCTGAAGGCAACCAAAGTGGGAGTACCCTAAAGGTGTGCATGTGCAATTGTATTGTGTTTCAATTATTTATCTTGATGTTAGGTTTTTCTAGCATTTGATTATTATGTTCTTTCCATACAATCCTATTAGTCATGCATCTAAACAGTTAATATATGTATAGGAAATAAAAACGCGGGAATTTAAATCAACGCTATTACAAGGCTTCGGGGAGGGGGAATTTACAAGTCCTGAATGGGGAAGAAAATAAAGCAATAAAGTAAAAGTCCTAGATTAAACTATTACAAACCAGTAAGCAGTTACAATAATATATAAAAAGTGTGAAAGTAAATAAATGCGCGCGAATTGAAAATAACATCTAAATCCTGAGTGAAAGGAAATCTTTTTGTTTGTTTTTATTTTGGGAAAATTATTTAATTAAAATCCTAAGTATATTTAGTTTTAATTTAAAGAAAAGGTTAAAATAATTAATTAATTAATTAACAAAATTTAATTCAAAAATAAAACACTAATCCTAATGTTTTTTATGATTTTTGATTTTTATGTTGATTAAAACTAGAAGAAATAAAATAATGAAAAAAACAAAATAAATGGACCAAGCAGTAAAAAGGGAAAGGGTGCAAATTGTAGAATGCGGGCCCAGATCGAAAAGAGGCCTAGAGCTGCCTTTTGATCCAATGAAGAAGTTGGTCGAAGGTGCATGATGGACTGCACATTTGGGGGCACTGGATATGGATTGGCCAGCATCTGGCAGCAGGGGAGTGATGGTGCATGATATAATCCTTTGATCTAGGAACATTGGATCTGCAGGAAATTCGTTAGAGAAACAAAACAAAACCACAGACTTGGGTCGAATCTGGTCTTGGATTCGACATCCTGTGGCTGCATCATCTTAGTTTGAATCCCCTGAGTCTGAATCGAAAGTTATTTTGTCTTGAAACATCATGAATCATGAGATTCGAAGGAAGATACGGATCGTGCCCTAGCAATGGCACGACCTTATCCCTGCACTTAAATTTGTATGTAACACATGGAAACAATCACAAACATCAGCAATAACATGAATGTATGATTAATATGAATTTAAAACTGCATACTTAGCTAGTTTGAGATCGAAAGCAAATTACCAACGGAGAGATTGTGTTAGTGATTCTCCTGTGTGTGTTGGACCTGCCTAGTGCTTGGAAACGTCTCCTGGAACCTTCAGGGAGTGAGTGGAGGGCTTGTTTTAGATTGAAGAGGTCTAGAAAGGTTGCTTCGACTTTGGATCACTTTGTGAAGATTTTTGGTGTGGCTTTCTGCGGTGGTGTGTGTGCAGCTTCAATAGGCAATGTGTGATCCCCCTGCTTCTGATTTATTCTGGTATTTATAGGAGTGTGATGGTGAACAAATAGGGCATGAATCATCCATTAATCATAGCTTTGAAGGAAGAATCGAAAGCCTTAAAAGGTTGCCTTATTTGATGATTTTCTACCCTTTTGGGTTTTTGGATGAACTTGGACAGATTTCTCGTCTTGACTCCATCGAATTCCCTCAAGCCTTGTTCTTCGATTGACTCTGAATTTCTCCTTTCGATGGCTCTGGGCTCATCATTGTGGCTTCTTCGATTGAGCCACTATCTGCCTTAGTTGCTTGATCTGAAAATATCCAACTAGCCCAATCGAACACCTCCTTCTGGCCTGTCGAAGCTTCATTTTGTTATTTCCTTCAAATGTAAATGTGTAGGTGGCCCTTCGATTCTAACTCCCACCCTTTGCTTATGTTTACAAGGCCATCCTTATTGACCCTTAGTTCACCTTAGATTCGTGAATACAGCTTGTATTACACCAATCAAAGAATAACCTATGAGCACCTTCGATCACCCAACTCCCTTGTACGTTTAGGCACGTGCCTGAGGCATATTGATCCTAAAACTACAAGATGACTCATATTTGGATGACTTATTTCTAGTTGTCCTTCGATCACGCCATATTTGAAGGCTGCATATCCTTCGAATCTTTAGCTTTCCACCTATCTTCTTTGGATAAAATAAAATCCTTTTTTGATTCCAAAATATTCTTCTTTTCAAAGTTCCCATTCAAACCACGTGTCAATTGAAAGGTCTTTTCTTGTAGTGCTTCGAACATCTTATATTTCCATGATTCAAAAATAACACCCTTCGATGCCTTTACTAGATCTTCCAATCAAAGACTTTAGAAAAAGCCTCCTCGCGCGCTTTCTTTCGGTCCAGCCTTCCTTGGACATTTAGAATTAGCCTGCCTTCGATCCAAAAGCCTTTAGGCATATTTTCAGTCTTCGGCCTATACTTTGTTATGCGCACTTATTTTATTTCTTTCATCTATGCCATTATGTTGAGGCATGCAGGGTTCCATGAAAGTCATTTGAAGCCCTGGGACTCACATCTTGGAGAAAAGTGAAATTAGTTGAAAGGCCACTGCTTAGGAGGAGAATTTGTCTGATCAATTCTTGGTCAACCTTGAGCAATTGGGGACCTTAGTGAGCATGCCCTGAATAAAATGGGAGGGAAATTTTGGGGCGTAACATAAAGAGAATAAAGAATGAACTAAACTCTAAGGTAACCCCACTTTTTATAAATCCCCAGCAGAGTCGCCTGTTCTGTGATACGGTGGCAGAACCGATTATTATACTGGTTTTTAATTTGTGTTTGCAAATGTTGCGGTAAACAAGAGTCACCACCGAATTTTATTTTATCAAACAAAGGAAAGGGTGAAAAGAACAGAAAAAGACCTTCCGAGATTATTTCTGAGTAAGTGGGGTAGATTATGAAAAGGGAAGGTGTTAGCACCCTTTCCATCCGTAGTTTTCTATGGGCTCTTTGATGCTTAGATCATTTTGAAATACCTTGTGCTTTTGCGTGTTTAGAAAAATATTTTTGAAATGCCAATAGTAATGCGATTTTCTTTATGATAACTCTTGTATTAGTCCTCAAGAGTGTTGATAAAGCGTTTTTGAAAGTGTTTTTGAAAGTTGTTTTGTGTAAGTGTAAATTTGTTTTGAGCATAGCATCTAGGAACTATCTACTTTTACTCGAAAGGATTGTTCTTTTCCTCTTTTCCTTTAGACAGTGTTATCCTACTATTAGTGAGTAGGTAGCCCTATCGTTGGATATTTTGAGGGACATTCGAAGGGACATTTATAGTCACAAAGGCAACTGGGCAAGAAATCTTAGTAACTACCCTAGGATTTTAAGATCATTTTTACCGAGGCAACGTCGAGAGGGTCATCGAGGGACTTATGATCTTTTAAACCGAAGGGTAGCCACTAAAATCTCTCACGTTTCGAGAGTTGTGACTGTTTTCCGAAGGCAACTAAAGTGGGAGTACCCTAGAGGTGCGCATGTGAAAGTGTGTTGTATTCAGTTATTTTTGTCTTTACATGTAGGTTTGTTAATGTTTTGATTATTAAGCTCTTGTCATGCAATCCTATTACCATACATCTAAACAGTTAATATATGTACAGGAAATATAAAGTGAGGAAATTAAATCCTACGCTATTACATGGCTTCGGGGAGGGGGATTATTACAAGTCCAAAATGGGGAAAATTTAAAAGCAGCAAAGTAAAGTCCTAGTTATGTCTATTACATCCCTGTAAGCAAATACAATAATATGAAAAAGTGCGACAGTAAAAGTAAACGCCCAAATCGAAAATACGTCTAAAATTCCTAAGAAAAATGAAATCTTTTTTGTTTGTTTTTTACCTATGGAAAGAAATTTAATTTAAAAATCCTAAGTATATTTATTTTTAAATTAAGAAAAGAGTTAAAATAATTAATCCTATTAATTTACAAAATTTTAATTGAGAAAATACTAAACTAATATTTTTTTGTGATTTCATTTATTTATTAAAATTAAATTAAATCTTGAAAATAAAATATGAAACAAATAAACAAACCAAACTAAAATAGTAAAAGAGGATAATGCAAACGGGTCTGCTAAAAAATAACAAAGGGGGTGCAATGTTTGAAATTGGTCAGACCCAATTAAGCTAGCCCAGAGTGCGTTAGGATCTGGTGAGGACGCATCTGGAGAGTCCACGGTGGGGACTGCATGATGGAGGCGCTGGATCCATGTTGTATGGATCTGATAGTGTTTATGGTAGAGTGCATGGTGTGCATGTTTGGACTTGAAGCGCCAGATCTGTCAATATAATATGAGAAAAATAGAAAGGCTGAAGCCTGGGATCGAACCCAGGTCCTCTAGTCCATCGCGCGCTTCTTCACCACCCAATCATCTGCTTCAATTGTTAGTACAAACAACAAAACAACAATATATTTGAAACCCAGTCAGAAATATGTTTGAATAAAACAATAACGTGCCATGGCTGAACGAAACAGTTTCAAATGCCCAAACAATGGAAGATTTTTATCCTGATGTCAGTATTCGCATGTGAGGACTATAACACACACAAACACGTTAGAGCGATTAAAAATGCTTAAATTAAGAGATTGAATTTCGAAATTTATACCTATGGCCGATATACTTCGATCTACAGTTTTGGGTATGGAACCACTTTGTTGAAATTTGGAGAAAATTGGTATACTTGACTGAGGCAGTGTGTGTGTGTATTTTTCCTGTCTTTTCCATGTATTTTCGTGTCCCTCTTATGCGTGTGTGTCTGCTTTCTATTTATAGGGCGCAGTGGTGAACGAAAATGGCAAGAATCAGCCATTAACCATGGCTTTGAAGGCAGAATCAAAAGTCTTTAAAAAGTTTCCATTTTTGATGATTTTTTACCATTTTGGGTTTTAAGTGAACCTGGACAGGTTTCACATCTTGACTCTTTTGAATGCTCTCAAACCTTATTCTTCGATTGGCTCTGAGTTCCAATTCTAATGGCTCAAGGGCTCATCATTGTGGCTTCTTCGATTGGGCCACTATCTTTCTTAGTTGCTTGATCTGAAAACTATCCAATCAGCCCAATCGGACAGTTCTTGTCCCCTTTAATTCGACCATCTCTTCCTCTTGGCCTGTCGAAGCTTTATTTTGTCCTTTCCTTCAAACATAGTAGTGTAGGTGGTCCTTCGATTCTAACTCCCACCCTTTGCTGGTCTACAAGAAACACCTTTACTGCGCATTAGTCCATCTTCGATTGGTGAATACAGCTTGTATGCACCAATCAAAGGGTAACCCAAGAGTATCAGAACTTCTCTTCAAACATCCAACACCTGTTCAGGTACATTCCAGAAGCTCTAAGGTGACTTATATTTGGCTGATTCGTCTCAAATTTCCCTTCGATCACGCCATGCTTGAAGATGGCATGTCCTTCGAACCATTAGACTTCCACGTGTTTCTTTGGATATGCAGCTTGAATGCACCCATCGAAGGGTAACCTAAGAGCATCAGAACTTCTCTTCAAACATCCAACACATGTTCAGGTACATGCCAGAAGCTCTGAGGTGACTTATATTTGGCTGATTCACCCTTAACTGTCCTTCGATCACACCATGCTTGAATATTACATGTCCTTCGAATCATGAGCCTTCCACATGTTTTCTTTGGATAATGATGGGGAAAAATTAATTCCAAATATCCTTCTTTTTGAAGCGCCCATTCAGGTAATATGTTAATCGAAAGGTGTCTTCCTTATAATGCTTCGAATGGCTTACATTCCAGTGAAAACGGACCCTTCAAAGCTCTTTACTAACTCTTCCAATCTAAGACTTCATAAAAGCATTCTCAAATTTCTTTCGCGCCATTCCTCCTTCGATCCTAGCACTTCGTTGGGCATCATACTGTTGTCGAAGCTGCTTCAACCCAAAATCCCTTAGGCATATTTTCAGCCTTCGACCTACACTTTGTCATGCACACTTCTTTTCTTTCTTTCAGATGTGCCATTACGCTGAGGCATATAAGGTGTCATGGAAATCATTTGAAGCTTTGGAACTCACACATCCTGGTGAAAAGTGAAATTAGTTGAAAGGCCATTGCTTAGGAGGAGAATTTATCTGATCAATTCTTGGTCAACCTTGAGCAATTGGGGACCTTAATGAGCATGCCCTGAATAAAATAGGAGGGAAAATTTTGGGGTACAACATGATGGAAAAGCCCAATCCAGTTCAGAGAATGGCTTTAAATAGAATGTCACTAACCTAGTTTAGTATGGAACTTACATTGTAATTTATATTAGGGTTTGTGTGTTTATTGTGATCCTCTCAATTATCATGTTGATAAAAAGTAGGATTATTTTATTGAGTTGTAAGTTTTGTCAATCATTTCAAAGCTTTGAAGCAGTGAATGATTATATGTCTTTGAAGTGTGACTTCAGTGTTTGTTTTAAGTGTTTATAATTGATCAATCACTGTGACTGTGATTGGAATGGATTTAAGAAGGTTCTCATACTTAAGTGAGTCTTAGGTAGAAGTTAAGAACGGGTAGTGATTAAGTGAGTAGATTGTGAACTAGGTGAAAGTTTGTTATGGGTATACATATTGATATTATCAAATTAACTCGGTCTCTAGCTTGGTAGCCCCTAAAGTAGGTGTGAGTCACCAAACTGGATAAACAATTATGTGTGTTCCTTACTTTTTTGCACTGTGTTTATCATTCATATTATTTATTGTGTGCGAGTTCAGTAGAAGGTGTCTCGACATATTTTAGGACATCTTTGGTCCATTCTGAGGCAGGCCAAGAAGCATTAGCTTCCAAGGTCGGAGAGGTCAAGATAACCCTTAAAAAATAGAAGGAAGGTCGATCCAAGGAGGTGAAACCTCATGAAAATTACTTGGTTGAGGTTAATAATGAGTATGATGCTTTTGTCAATGATAGGATTTACATTGTTCATGCTATTTTTCAGAAATCACTCAACCATGTGGAATTGCTATGTCCTGGCCTTAAGATCTCTCAGGAGTTATTGAACTCGAAGAAAATGGTTATGGAAGTGGAGCTAGTGAGTGATTATGATTGAACCTTGTGGATTTTTTGATAAATTCTTGTAATTTGCTTCTGATTTAGACAATTGTAATAGTATTTCATCAAACTTATCGTGACTTTGCTTTCTATTAAATATATTCCTTTTGTTACATGGTTTGACTCACTTTCTTTTCCTTTCATTTGCTTGACTTTATTCATTATTTATCTTTGTGTGGCTTCGTTCGCCGTATAGTTTTCCATGATTTTATTTCATCATGTGATCTTCTATGGTTTTATTTCATTAAATAATCCCTTATGATTTCATTTCATCATGTAATTTTTCATGATTTTATTTCATCATATAATCTCTCATGATTATATTCCATCATGTTTTTCACCCTAGGTTATAAGCCGGTGTATGATTTGACGTCTCTGGGGACCTTGTTCGGACAAGGGTTGGTTCCCTTTCCCTACCTCTAGGTGAAGACCTAGTTTGAGGTTGCATATTCATGGCTCCTCTAACTTGCGCTCTGGAGTGGCTAGATACCCAGATGGAGTATTCCAGCTACGACTTTGTGTACCTTATTTATCATGTATAATGGTCTTCTCTTAGGAACGACAATCATACAATTTCAGCAAAGAGTGTTGCATTTATTTATATAAAGTATTACATTAAATAAATTATTTCCAATTTGTGTTCAGAAAACTTAGGAAAAATTTAACTAAAATATTACTTGAGCTTGGAAGCGTGTAAGCTTTATAGCGTAAGCTTTATTTAGTGTGAAAGCCATGACCTTGTACCGCCCTTCTCAGCTGGCAGCAAGTTTTCCATCTCTGTTATTCTACCCTCCAATGTTTACCCATATTAGTATAAGCTCTCTAGGTTGGAACTCCTGAGGTAAAACTCGCTTGTTATATTTGGTCGTGGTGCTTGCTTTACGACATGGCTCGTGAGGGCGGATGAAGCTCTTTTCTCTTCTAAAATATCTAACTCCTATTTTATAGCTTGTGAATTGTCTCATTTAAGTAGAGGATGTGTTGTTCTCTAGTTCAGTTCTCATGTTTCAACAGGGATGATAGCATTTGTTACATAAGTGAGTCAAAATGATGTCTCACTCATTGTTTAATGCGGTGTAGTCTTATAGGCCCAAATAACATGTGAGGGATCATTTATCCAGATCCCCTTAGCTGCTTTAAACCTTCTCTCAATCCTCTCAACAAAATTCGATTTTCCACTTTTGCTTGCTTGTTGGTCTAAGAGTGTTCAACCAAAGTGAAGTGTTGCTTGAACTTCGGATCCTTCAACATCTTCTTCAAGTTATTATATGTAAAACATAGCTCATTATCCATTATGGTGGATTGAGGGATTATGTACCTTGCCAAAATGATTATTTTGAAGAATTTCAAAATGGTAGCGGTGATCTTTTCCAAGGCCTCTTTTTCTAACCACTTGTAAAGTAATCCACTGCCACAATCAGGAATTTTGACTGACTCTAAGTTGAAAGGAAAAGGGTCGAGGGTGTTCATGCCATATTGCAAGAAAGGTCCTGGAGATTTCAACACGTGTAACTCGGATTGAGAATAATTATGAACATCTCCATATCTTTGGCACTAGACACACTTCTTCATATAATCTTTGGCGTCTTGGACCATGAAGGGCTAGTAATACCCGACCCTGAGGACTTTCATAACTATAGCGTGAGTTCTCAAGTGTTGTTTAGTTATCCCTTCGAGTACCTCAGTGATGGTGTATGAGGCTTGTTCCCCTTCTATACATTATAGTAGAGGGGTCGATAAGCATGTTCTATACGAAGTTTCTTATATCACGGAGTTAGGGGTGTGCAAAATATTTGGTTGTGAAGTCCAAATCCATAATCAAATCTAAATTTGTTTTAAATATCTGGATATAATTAAATGACTATTAACTAGTTTAGTTATTAATGGTTGGTTATCCATCAATATAATTCGGATATAATTAAATGGTTATTAATCAATTGAGTTATTTTTGAATTTGATTATGATCTGGTTATTATCCAAAATCTAAATATTTTAATTCAATTATAAAAAATTTAACAGAAAAATTAATTAAAATTGGATTTAAAAAAATCGATTATATAATCAAAATCAAATTTAAAACCGATTTTATAACTAGTTTTGATTGAAATTAGGGATGTCAATGGAGTGGGCGGGGGTGGGGATACATTCTCATCTCAATCCCGACCCTCGAATCTATTCTCCATCCCCACCTTAGATCCCCGCTACAGATAGATTTTGTTCCCCATCCCCGTCCTCGCGGATCCCCAAGATTCACGCGAAGATTCATAAACATGATTTTTTATTTTTTATTTTAAATCAAATTAATAGTAAAAATTTAAAAAAGTAACCAGAAGAAATTTAGAAATTATTCTTTTATGATAAATATATTATTTTAACAATATTCAATCTATAAAATTGAGTGTCATGAAAACAAAAATTTCAAACTTAAAAAAAAAATTAAAATAACTATTTAGATCTCACTCTTTTACTAGCAATACATTTATATTTTAAATTTGTTTATAAGATAAATTATATGAAATGACAAACAAACCTACATAGAAATGTAAAATTATATATAAATTAAGGGTATTATGGTATTCTAGGCGGTGTGGGGGATATTTACGTCACCCCATCCCCGAAGTGTCTTCGGAGAGACTTTGTTCCCCATCCCCGTCCCCGCAGAGGGAAATTCCCCGTCTTTCGGCCCCAAACGATAAATCTTTGCGTGGATCCCTGCTAACAGAGGCAAGTTGACATCCCTAATTGAAAGGTAGTTACAACTATAAATCTAAACCATTTAAATAGTTTAAAAATAATTATGGTTTTATTTCAAAAAATAACCAACCATGCACACACGGCAAGAAATATGAGTTGGCTCACCTTTTTATGAGAACGGCCTCATCCGGATCGGTGGGAAGTGTTCCCTGCTCGATGTATGTTGCAATGGGTGAGATTTCAGAAAAGTGGTGAGGTACCTTTTATGAATGTCATTGTTACTTCAGGGGTTTGGATGCTCGGGTTCCTCAGTTTTTTTTTTTGGATGAAATAATGATTAACCCTGAAGGCTAAAGTGCTTGCAAGATTATAAAGAGTGATTTCCCTCGTTTTCTTCTTTTTTGGGACATGTAAGATTTCATAGGATTTTAACTTCGCCAACCTTTCTTTTGTTAGTGCAACATATCGTTGTAACAAAGAGTCTTTGATTTAAGCATCTCTTTTGACCTCTGACACCACCAGTTGATAATTTGTTGGAAACTTAATGTTTTCTTCCCCCATTTATTACCGTTTTTATATTAAAGAACAAATTGTTATTAATTCACATCACGGTGATTGCAGCCAGTATCACGACTGTTGTACCCCAAAATTTGCCCTCCCATATTTCTCAAAACATTTCAAGAAAAATTCACAAGTCCAACCTGGCGCATCATATTCAGGTGTTCTTTCGCCAAGATATCTCTGATAACATATTCTCAAATTCAGGTTCGGCTCAAGAGTCAATTCATTAAAGAAGGTATCCGAATGTGTGAGTTTTCTCGAAGAAATATGGTGAAAAAGTGTGCTGAAAGTGAAGTTTTTACGCGCTAAAAAATTCATAACTTGAAGATCGTGGCTCGTTTTGAACCCGTTCCGGTGGCCAAAATTCCGTCTTGACATCATCTACGTTTTCATCTCTCACGGCTGAAAGCCAATTTCGATCAGAAGGTCTTCAAAAATATGGATTTATCAGGTATTTTCGTGCAGAAAATTTGTGACAGAAGTTTATTTGCGTCATGTTCAAAAAATCATAACTTGGTCGATTTTCATCGTATCGAGCTGGTTCCGGCGCCAAAATTTCACAAATTGAGTTGACTACATTTTCACAGAAGGAATTGAGTTCAAACGGTATTCAAAAGGCCTTCGTTTTTTGCTCAGAGTGCGTGACACGCTGAAAATCCTGAATGCTGAATATTATTTCATCTGAGCCGAAACTTCGAAAATTCATAACTCGGTCAATTTTTATCGGATTGGACTCATATTTTTACACAAGGTCACTGACTCATAGATCTACAACTTTGCTTCAAAAGTCGAGACCAAATTATGCACCGATCAATACCAGTTTTTTATTGAAGAACGTGTCAGAGCCGACACTGGAGCCCAAAATAAGTTTGTCTGAGCTGAAACTTCAAAAATTCATAACTAATTCACCGTTTATCCGATTGAGTCGATTTTTGGACAGGAGTTAGTTCTCGATGTCGGCTACATTTTGTTTTCACATTTCAACTTCAAAAAATGCACTTAAGTCCCTTCTATTTAGCCTGGAAAGTGACGAATTCAAGTGAATATTGGAGGCCCAATTGCACATTCAAAGCCCATTTTCTTTACCCTAATTTCCACTATATAATCACCTTCTTGTCACACAAAAAAAGGAAAAAAAAAGAAGGAGAAAAAGAGAGAAAAAAAAAAGAAGGAGGAAAAGAGAAAAAAAAAACCTTGCCACAACAAACCTTGAAATCCTTATTACAAATCCCTCTCTCACTACAAACAAGCCATCTCAGTTACAAACCAACATCTTATTACTTCTTCAGTAAGGGTAAGGCTGGCTTGATCTCCATGATCCAAAGGGCATAAAAGCATTCATGTCACTACTTTTTCAGTAAGGGTAAGGTTGATTTGATCTCCGTGATCAAAAGGGTATAATCATTCCTACATGCCATATTGTGCCTAAACATTAAATTTCTTCATATGTTGGTTTTATTTGAATTTTTATGATTTTATTTAATGTGTTCATGAGGTTCAACACTGCAGGTTTAGACAGGATCCCATGCAGGTTCATTAAGGAACGTTGAGGCCAAAACACAAATGGCCAAAAGCCAAAAGCCAAATGGCCAAAACAGAACATTTTACACATGACCCCAATACATGGCGAGACAGACATTAAGCCAGAGATTAAGGGAACGTTGAAGCCAGAACACAAATGGCCAAAAGCCAAAAGCCAAAAGCCAATTGGCCAAAGTAGAACAACTTATGCATGAAACTCAATCCAATGGCCAAAGAATGCAGACCACGGTACTCAGGAGTCAATACTTCAAAAAAACCTCCCCTTGGGCCAGACACCCCCTATGGTTTGCTCAATTTTTAATTTTTATTTGTTTTTCCTTTTTATTCTTTTAATTGTTTTTTTAATTGTTTTCTTTTAATTCCATAAAATAATTTTCATAATAAATATAAAATACAGAAAAATCAAAAAAATGTTTATTTTATTAATATTAATTTCACTATTATTATTTTTGTAAATAAACTTTAAACAATTAATTAGATTAATTTAGGTTTCAAAACTTTAATATTTTTTTTAATAAATTAAATATGTAGAAATTAGGTTTCTTAACTTTTTCATCATTTTTTTAATAAATAATTTTCTCATCATTATTATTATTATTAATTACTAATTTATTTTGTAAATAAATATGTACATAAATTCTTTAGTAAATTAAGTTAAACTTTAACATTTTTCTTAATAATTAAAAATAATTTAGAATTAAGGTTTCGTTAAACTATAATTTTAATCCTTTTCTTTATTTTCATTAAATACAAAAACAAAAAAAAAACAAAAAAACATTTCTTTTCTTTTATTGAATACTTAATTAATTTTTAATTTCATTTAATTTCTTTAAAGGGTCCAACGCCCTCGAACGTTCTATTTTTATTTCTTTCGCACATTTATTTTCTTTCAAATATTATGTGATTGCTCAAGCCATGTAACTCGGACATTTTATATTTCCCGCATTTTATTTCTTTATTTTATGTCAAATCGGGTCCTGGATTAAATTTGGCGATGTGGACCCGCGCCTTTGTAATAGTTTAGAACTTTTAATTTCCGCAACTTTTTAACTGTTAACAAATGCATGCAAGAATGAATGATAAAATAAAAACAAACGCATAGATCACCTTGACATGAATAAGACAAACTAACTGAACATGACACACAATTCACACACCACCCCTAGGGTACGCCTCACTGTTGCCTTGCCTCGAAAGGTGATCGTCGAGTAGAGGATGTCTTAGTAAGTCCTCATGATCCGGGAACCTGGCATGAGGGTAGCTTCTAAGGTGTCTTCCCATTGCTCTGGTGATCACCATGTCCCTAAACTCGAATTGACCCGAACACCTCCAACGGTGGTGCTACCTACCTCTCAATGGTGGGATGGCACTACTTTAAAGGACTTTTACACAGACGAATTCCTTAGGGTAGGTAGACGACTCATGGATACTTGCTCTCTTCAAAAACAAAACAAATAATACTTTTCACCAACACATTTTCAAAAGCTTTCAAAGCAAATTTTTCAAACACTCTGACGTACGAGTCGAACTGAAATTTTTCAAAGAAACTTTTTTAAACCCACAGTTGAAAAGCAAACAAACCATTTTGAAAACACAAGTGAGCAAGTATCTAAGAGCCCATGGATAACCATGGATAGAAAGGGTGCTAACACCTTCCCTTTCTATAACCCACCTCCCGAACCGAGAGCAATCTCTATAAGGAATTTTTCTGTGCTTTTGTCCTTTCCATCTGGAGAAAATAAAAGACGGTGGCGACTCTTGCTTCCGCGACATTTCGCGAACCAGCGTTAAACAGTCAGTTCCAGATCCACCGATCACAGAACTGGCGACTCTGCTGGGGATATTTACTTAAAGTGAGGTGTACCTTAGGGTAGTTCATAACTGTGTTTTCAATTGTTTTCCTTGTGTGCTTTAAATTGTGGGTTGCTTGGGAGTTCTATAGATCCTAAACCCGGATCTGGGGATACCTTCTTAGAAAGTAGCAACAAGGCTGTGAGGGAACTGTGCGGGGTATACCGACATGGTTGAAACAGTCTGCTACGTTGATGTGGCACTTTGGTGTGTACCGGTAACCCTTGAGTTCAGTCAAGGAGAGTACGGGGCCTCCGCGTGGTGTCGTGAAGCATCAACAGACCTTAGGAACCTTAATTGAACTATCTTGGCCTCTTTAGGGTAGTGAGATAACTGACTTTGGTGCAGTCCGAGGTTGGTTGATACTCGATACTACACTCAATTGAGGGTTGCTTTCCTGGAATATTTCGGTCGCCAGTTCAGTGGCTAAATCGAAACGATGAACAATGAAAGCAATCCTGTGATATTGGGACCCTTAGAACCCGGTTACTTCTGATAGGACAGGTTGAGCCCACCAACTTCAAGAGGGTAATACCCAGACCTCATGCTGGCCTAAACTCTAAGGGTTTCTCTTGTGTGACTTGCGTGCCTTCGTACTTGACTACTTGCATGCTTGTTATCTGACACATGAACTACTTGCAGGTTTTGTTTATAGTCCTTAATAGGGACTCATAACAGGGTGCCTAAGTTTCTTACAGGTTTTGGTTTGCAGTCCTTAATTAGGACTCCTAACAGGGTTTACCGAGTTTCTTGCAGGTTTTGTTTTTAGTCCTTAACTGGGACTCATGACAGGTTTTACTTGAGTTTCTTGCAGGTTTTGGTTTGCAGTCCTTGATGGGGACTCATAACAGGGTTTATCCATATTACCCCATGCATAGCATACCATCATACCATTGCATTCATCCTAACCCACTTCAAGGATCTCAAGGGCTTGTGATGCAGGTCATGGTGAACCAACTATCCCAGCAAGGGGCAAAGAGGATTTATTTTCCTCTAGACAAAGTTGTCAGGGGCTATGACCCACTTGATATGGTGAGCTCTGACTCTTGAAGAAAGTTCCCCTAACCAAGGTTGTTTGGAAATCAAAATCAGACATGATGATTAAAGTCAGAGGCTATGACCCACTGGATATGGTGAGCCTTTGACCCTTGGAAGAAAGACTCTCAACAAATATGAAGTTTCTTTCAATCAAGCTACCGGATCCAAATGCTAACAAATTTTCTTGTTTACCCCGCGAGGTCCTTGAAAACATTGCATGCATGTCATACACATCATTACATAACAGGTATCTTTGTTGCAGGTCACTTACCTTTCCCGCTGTTTATTTCAGCCATGGCTTCCCAACAAGACAATCAGGACTTTCTTGCTCAAGAGACCCGGTTCGGGAAAATCCTCCTGAATCTATCCAAGGGGCAGGAAGAGCTAAGGACACTTCTCATGGAGACTTTTGTCAGGAACAGTGCTGAGGATGAAAGGCTGAAACACCTACAAGCTGAGGTGGATGCATTGAAGGTCCAGATGTTGGGGCAGATGACTGCCATTCAAGGGTTAGCTCAAAGACAAGATGAGCTCTGGTTTCTCGTCAACCAACTGCTTCAGGGTAACCAACCGAGGCAAAAGTCTGAGGGCAAAAAGCCAGTCATCGTTCAACCACCTTTGAGACAAGGAGGTAAGGGGAGAGCTCCTCAGATGGCTCCAATGTCACAAATTCAACATCACAACCAACAAAAGAGCGAGAGGAGGCAGTTCACTCGGCTCAGCATGACCTTATCCCAGATATTGCCACAGTTGCTGGAGACCAAGCTGGTAACTCTAAAAAAAGCTCCGAAGAACCAAAATACAACGTCACCGAAGTATAACCCCAACGTCCGCTGCGCTTATCACTCTGACAGCCCGGGGCACACTACAGATGATTGTTAGAGCTTGAAAAACAAGATCCAGGACCTGATTGATGAAGGGGCATTGGAGTTCACACAAGATGGTCAGGCTGAATTTTTCTACCATCCCTCCAAGGTTCATCATTTGAAGTGACAAATCCTGAGACTAGAAAACTTTTGTTCATTTGAATGTTCAAGTTGCAGTTTTCTTTTGTTCAAACATTTACTCATGTTAAACATTGTTAGTTCATTAATGCATCGCATATGTCTGTTTTGAAGCAATATATTCGCATTCACTATATGCAAACTGTTTTCATATTTTTTTTCTGATGTCAACACTCGATTAATAATTCTAAGCCTCTTGAGGGAGGATGACGAAAACGATACCGCAATCTTTACAATATGCTTTTGAACAGATCCCGCTGATGAGGTACAGGCATTGTTTCAATCCCTAAACACTGGAGTTATAAGGATGATAATCCCTCGTCAACCCCTCTGAGCCAAAGAAGTAGGAGTTTTTCTTTTCGAAAATTAAAACCCTTAATCATAACCTGGGGCAGGGTAGTCTCTCGGTTGATCCAAGTGCATAACGAATGGCACCAAAGAGGTCCTTACAAAACAAAGAAAGACAGTGATGGTTCCGAATGATCAATAAAGAAAGGCAGTCATTATCTTAAAAAATAAAAAACCCATTAAGTCAAAACCTATGAAGGAGACTTATAAAACTGGGGCATCCCGCTTACTGTAATCACAAAAGAAACAGTTCAGGCAAAAAACAGGGATAACGAAATAAAAAAAGAAAGAGGTCACACAAACCCTCTACAAAAAAAGAGATGACTGCCTATTTGAAATAAATTGTCAACATTCGAACCATCACTGGTATACCCAAAGCAAAGACTCAAGCAAGGTCTAACGCATGATCAACTGAGTTTAGGTTTGGAGAACGTCACGAAGAGCGGGTGGGTACAAATAATTTGAGCCTTTATCCTTTGTTTCTTAAACCGTGAACCAGGCCACGTTATAACCCTTAAAAGTCCTAGCTGAAGCATGGGTTAGTTCGAAAGCATACTGTTACGAAAAAGTATCCTGACTCCTTAAGGCCTACGGTAAATACGGGGTTGACATCATGTTTTACAAACATTCGCTTGTTTTATGAAAAAGAATGCATGTTCAAAAATCTTCAAGACAGACATAGGCTTTGCATTTTTAACATAACTTTGTTTGCATATGACTTTTTGTTTGAACAACAGGGAAATTCGCACGATGAATGCCTAATGAACAGAAGCACTTCCAATCAAGGGGCAGGACATGACCATGGTCCATTATCTGGGGCAGTCCAATCAAGATTCGGAGAATCTCTCAAAGGCCAAATAGCCTGGGGCAAATCTCCACCTGAGTCACTTGGGGCATTTCAACAACGAATCTGGCCTGATCAAACACCTTCTGGTGGCATGACAAAACACTTCTAACAGGGGCAACTCCCTACATTCTGAGAACATGGACATAGTCGAAAGATACTACGCATAATCAAAGACCCGCTAGGTTGACACACCTAGGCAAAAATAAGGGCTTCCCGGCGAGCCAAAAGGGTTCGGGCAAAATGAGGGATGAAATAAAAAGAATCGATACACCCGACAAGTCGAAAACCTGAAAAGGCGGCTTGGGCAAAAATGGGTATCCCGATGGACTGAAAACCCGAAAGGGCGGTTCAGGCAAAAGTTAGGGATCAAAGCGTACGACTATGTCCTGTCATCTTGTCACCTGCCTACAGAAGAAGGTTTGACCCTCAACAAGCTATTAACACCCCACAAGTACCTCCCCCATAGAAACAGGGGCAATAAAGAGTTGTTCAAGCAATCTAATTGTTCTGTCCTCCCAGGTACCAAGGTAGGTTCAACTAAAGAGCATAACCGGCATATCTTAATTCCCCAGAGAGTAAGTCAGCAAGATAGTTCACTCTCTCCAAGCTGTATTATCAAATCTTAAGGAAGTTGAGTATCCTCCAGTAGATCTCGACATTCTCCAGCAGCATGTGTATTCTTAACAAGCATCTCCGGCAGTCTTGGTCTAAAGTTTGTTCCCCGGCGGTATACCAACAGTCAAAGGAATCACTTCCCCGCAGTTCAAAGTCTCCCCAGGAGAATCCAATCTAGTTCCCCAGGAAAGTTGGAATCCATCTCCCCAAGCAGTAAGCCTACCCCCAGTAGATTCTGGAAGCTTACCCTCGCAGAGCACGAACGCGTCGCCCGACTTTATTTAAAGAGTTATTTCCTCAACAGGATATAACTGGGTTATCCTCAGCCAAAAGCCACGGAAAAAGCGTCGTCTACAAAGTCTTCTGATCCCCAGCAAACTATTATCAACACTCAGCAAGGTATCCCTCTTCCCACAGAGTATTGCTTCCTAGCATGGTCACTAGAGTATCTTTGCTCCCCGCAGAATCTTCCATTTGCCAGGTTTATTCCGCAACGGGGTCATATTCTCCTACCGGTATTCTTGCAGTTATCATCCCCAGCGGAAGCAAAATCTATTCTTCAACATCAGCCCAGGATACGACTTCCCGGCACCCGTCAAGGATTTACTTTCCTAGACGAAAAACACATTCATAAAACGTCACATACATCATTATAGCATGCATAGACGCGTCATATCACCCCAATCTCATTTATTTTTGAGAACATCTTAAAATCATGCAATTCATGCATTATGACATTGCATACAACTAATTCGTTACTTTTTCAGGAAAGAACGATCAACAGATAAAAGTCTTTACCCGTTGAGGTAGTAATCGTCCCAGATTCCTTCATCATCCTGCTGAGGTAGTAATCGTCCCAGATTCCTTCATCACCCGTTGAGGTAGTAATCGTCCCAGATTCCTTCATCATCCCGTTGAGGTAGTAATCGTCCCAGATTCCTTCATCATATATTTGGAGTAGCAATCGTCCCAGATTCCTTCATCATCCTGCTGAGGTAGTAATCGTCCCAGATTCCTTCATCATATATTTGGAGTAGCAATCGTCCCAGATTCCTTCATCATCCTGCTGAGGTAGTAATCGTCCCGGATTCCTTCATCATATATCTGAGGTAGTAATCGTCCCAGATTCCTTCATCATATATTTGGAGTAGCAATCGTCTCAGATTCCTTCATCGTCCTGCTGAGGTAGTAATCGTCCCAGATTCCTTCATCATATATTTGGAGTAGCAATCGTCCCAGATTCCTTCATCATATATTTGGAGTAGCAATCGTCCCAGATTCCTTCATCATCCTGCTGAGGTAGTAATCGTCCCAGATTCCTTCATCATATATTTGGAGTAGCAATCGTCCCAGATTCCTTCCTCATCCTGCTGAGGTAGTAATCGTCTCAGATTCCTTCATCGTCCTGCTGAGGTAGTAATCGTCCCAGATTCCTTCATCATATATTTGAGGTAGTAATCGTCCCAGATTCCTTCATCATTCTGCTGAGGTAGTAATCGTCCCAGATTCCTTCATCATATATTTGGAGTAGCAATCGTCCCAGATTCCTTCATCATCATGCTGAGGTAGTAATCGTCCCGGATTCCTTCATCATATATCTGAGGTAGTAATCGTCCCAGATTCCTTCATCATATATTTGGAGTAGCAATCGTCTCAGATTCCTTCATCATCCTGCTGAGGTAGTAATCGTCCCAGATTCCTTCATCATATATTTGGAGTAGCAATCGTCCCAGATTCCTTCATCATCCTGCTGAGGTAATAATCAGATTCCTTCATCATTCTGCTGAGGTAGTAATCGTCCCAGATTCCTTCATCATAGATTTGGAGTAGCAATCGTCTCAGATTCCTTCATCACATCCTTATAAAAAAAAACCTTCTCTGGTTCAGTCAGATCGACCCTAAGATCTCCCTGATGCTTATCCAGTTGAAGATATTTCAAGACCTAGGCCGGTTCAGTTAAATCGACCCTAAGATTTTCCTGATGTTTATCCAGTCAAAGGCCTTCTCTGGTTCAGTCAGATCGACCCTAAGATCTCCCTGATGCTTATCCAGTTGAAGATATTTCAAGACCTAGGCCGGTTCAGTTAAATCGACCCTAAGATTTTCCTGATGTTTATCCAGTCAAAGGCCTTCTCTGGTTCAGTCAGATCGACCCTAAGATCTCCCTGATGCTTATCCAGTTGAAGATATTTCAAGACCTAGGCCGGTTCAGTTAAATCGACCCTAAGATTTTCCTGATGTTGATCCAGTCAAAGGCCTTCTCTGGTTCAGTCAGATCGACCCTAAGATCTTCTTGATTCTTATCCCAGTAGAAGACACCCAAGATTTTTCTCAACGAGCGTTGTTGAAGTTAAAGTCACCCAAGATTTTTCTCAACGAGCGCTGTTGAAGTTAAAGTCACCCAAGATTTTTCTCAACGAGCGTTGTTGAAGTTAAAGTCGCCCAAGGTTCTCTTATCACTCATGCTAAGACAGTAACCATCCCTGGTTCATTCATTGCCGTTTGAAGCTCCAGACTCAGCTCCTGTAACCAGTCAGGACATATCTACGCCAAGCATCTAAAATCAGCTCCTGCAACGTGTCAGGTACTCATTTTTTCTTTTGCAGGTATGCAGGTTCTCACTAAGGAATCTCTTACGCGATCAACATCCAGGTGGCATCTATAAGCCCATCAACCTATCCGGCAACCTCTAAATGGCATCTATAAGCCCATTCCCACCACACTGCCACTATGTGAGCGCAAATTTCTGGGCAATCTAGTGTCCAATCATCTTCTACCCTCGGACTACGAAAGGCACGTCAGCCAATCTGTATCCTCAGGTCTAAGAAGATTGAACAGGGGCAACTGTTGTACCCCAAAATTTGCCCTCCCATATTTCTCAAAACATTTCAAGAAAAATTCACAAGTCCAACCTGGCGCATCATATTCAGGTGTTCTTTCGCCAAGATATCTCTGATAACATATTCTCAAATTCAGGTTCGGCTCAAGAGTCAATTCATTAAAGAAGGTATCCGAATGTGTGAGTTTTCTCGAAGAAATATGGTGAAAAAGTGTGCTGAAAGTGAAGTTTTTACGCGCTAAAAAATTCATAACTTGAAGATCGTGGCTCGTTTTGAACCCGTTCCGGTGGCCAAAATTCCGTCTTGACATCATCTACGTTTTCATCTCTCACGGCTGAAAGCCAATTTCGATCAGAAGGTCTTCAAAAATGTGGATTTATCAGGTATTTTCGTGCAGAAAATTTGTGACAGAAGTTTATTTGCGTCATGTTCAAAAAATCATAACTTGGTCGATTTTCATCGTATCGAGCTGGTTCCGGCGCCAAAATTTCACAAATTGAGTTGACTACATTTTCACAGAAGGAATTGAGTTCAAACGGTATTCAAAAGGCCTTCGTTTTTTGCTCAGAGTGCGTGACACGCTGAAAATCCTGAATGCTGAATATTATTTCATCTGAGCCGAAACTTCGAAAATTCATAACTCGGTCAATTTTTATCGGATTGGACTCATATTTTTACACAAGGTCACTGACTCATAGATCTACAACTTTGCTTCAAAAGTCGAGACCAAATTATGCACCGATCAATACCAGTTTTTTATTGAAGAACGTGTCAGAGCCGACACTGGAGCCCAAAATAAGTTTGTCTGAGCTGAAACTTCAAAAATTCATAACTAATTCACCGTTTATCCGATTGAGTCGATTTTTGGACAGGAGTTAGTTCTCGATGTCGGCTACATTTTGTTTTCACATTTCAACTTCAAAAAAATGCACTTAAGTCCCTTCGATTTAGCCTGGAAAGTGACGAATTCAAGTGAATATTGGAGGCCCAATTGCACATTCAAAGCCCATTTTCTTTACCCTAATTTCCACTATATAATCACCTTCTTGTCACACAAAAAAAGGAAAAAAAAAGAAGGAGAAAAAGAGAGAAAAAAAAAGAAGGAGGAAAAGAGAAAAAAAAAACCTTGCCACAACAAACCTTGAAATCCTTATTACAAATCCCTCTCTCACTACAAACAAGCCATCTCAGTTACAAACCAACATCTTATTACTTCTTCAGTAAGGGTAAGGCTGGCTTGATCTCCATGATCCAAAGGGCATAAAAGCATTCATGTCACTACTTTTTCAGTAAGGGTAAGGTTGATTTGATCTCCGTGATCAAAAGGGTATAATCATTCCTACATGCCATATTGTGCCTAAACATTAAATTTCTTCATATGTTGGTTTTATTTGAATTTTTATGATTTTATTTAATGTGTTCATGAGGTTCAACACTGCAGGTTTAGACAGGATCCCATGCAGGTTCATTAAGGAACGTTGAGGCCAAAACACAAATGGCCAAAAGCCAAAAGCCAAATGGCCAAAACAGAACATTTTACACATGACCACAATACATGGCGAGACAGACATTAAGCCAGAGATTAAGGGAACGTTGAAGCCAGAACACAAATGGCCAAAAGCCAAAAGCCAAAAGCCAATTGGCCAAAGTAGAACAACTTATGCATGAAACTCAATCCAATGGCCAAAGAATGCAGACCACGGTACTCAGGAGTCAATACTTCAAAAAAACCTCCCCTTGGGCCAGACACCCCCTATGGTTTGCTCAATTTTTAATTTTTATTTGTTTTTCCTTTTTATTCTTTTAATTGTTTTTTTAATTGTTTTCTTTTAATTCCATAAAATAATTTTCATAATAAATATAAAATACAGAAAAATCAAAAAAATGTTTATTTTATTAATATTAATTTCACTATTATTATTTTTGTAAATAAACTTTAAACAATTAATTAGATTAATTTAGGTTTCAAAACTTTAATATTTTTTTTAATAAATTAAATATGTAGAAATTAGGTTTCTTAACTTTTTCATCATTTTTTTAATAAATAATTTTCTCATCATTATTATTATTATTAATTACTAATTTATTTTGTAAATAAATATGTACATAAATTCTTTAGTAAATTAAGTTAAACTTTAACATTTTTCTTAATAATTAAAAATAATTTAGAATTAAGGTTTCGTTAAACTATAATTTTAATCCTTTTCTTTATTTTCATTAAATACAAAAACAAAAAAAAAACAAAAAAACATTTCTTTTCTTTTATTGAATACTTAATTAATTTTTAATTTCATTTAATTTCTTTAAAGGGTCCAACGCCCTCGAACGTTCTATTTTTATTTCTTTCGCACATTTATTTTCTTTCAAATATTATGTGATTGCTCAAGCCATGTAACTCGGACATTTTATATTTCCCGCATTTTATTTCTTTATTTTATGTCAAATCGGGTCCTGGATTAAATTTGGCGATGTGGACCCGCGCCTTTGTAATAGTTTAGAACTTTTAATTTCCGCAACTTTTTAACTGTTAACAAATGCATGCAAGAATGAATGATAAAATAAAAACAAACGCATAGATCACCTTGACATGAATAAGACAAACTAACTGAACATGACACACAATTCACACACCACCCCTAGGGTACGCCTCACTGTTGCCTTGCCTCGAAAGGTGATCGTCGAGTAGAGGATGTCTTAGTAAGTCCTCATGATCCGGGAACCTGGCATGAGGGTAGCTTCTAAGGTGTCTTCCCATTGCTCTGGTGATCACCATGTCCCTAAACTCGAATTGACCCGAACACCTCCAACGGTGGTGCTACCTACCTCTCAATGGTGGGATGGCACTACTTTAAAGGACTTTTACACAGACGAATTCCTTAGGGTAGGTAGACGACTCATGGATACTTGCTCTCTTCAAAAACAAAACAAATAATACTTTTCACCAACACATTTTCAAAAGCTTTCAAAGCAAATTTTTCAAACACTCTAACGTACGAGTCGAACTGAAATTTTTCAAAGAAACTTTTTTAAACCCACAGTTGAAAAGCAAACAAACCATTTTGAAAACACAAGTGAGCAAGTATCTAAGAGCCCATGGATAACCATGGATAGAAAGGGTGCTAACACCTTCCCTTTCTATAACCCACCTCCCGAACCGAGAGCAATCTCTATAAGGAATTTTTCTGTGCTTTTGTCCTTTCCATCTGGAGAAAATAAAAGACGGTGGCGACTCTTGCTTCCGCGACATTTCGCGAACCAGCGTTAAACAGTCAGTTCCAGATCCACCGATCACAACGACATTTGCAACGACACGGCTGCAATGTGACCGCGACCGTTTTTTAAAACCTCCCTTATACTTGGTCTGGTTATTGGTAGTAGAGAATTCAAAATTTCTAACGCCTCCAGAAACAACCTTTTTCAAATGTCGTTGTAGACGTTTTCATAAGGGAAGAAGAGGAAGCACACTTTTATGGTTCTCTTGTTTTTACCTTCTCCGAAAGATATCGGTAGGTCTATGGTTCCCCACTATAAGTGTTTGTTGGCAGAAATTTTGATAAAACAATGCCTTGATAATGTTTTTCTAAATGTCTTGACATTTGAAGCAAACTGTTTTGAATGATGTCAAAGCAGATGTCTTGACATCTGCCTCCTGTGCTGAACATAACTCACATCAGTTTAAGTTTTTTGTTTTCTATTTTCATGTGTGCCATAATTCAAGATTTGTGACTCATAGTGTGATCAGTGGAAATAGAACCGGCTGTTTTTTTAGCTGGTTTCGCGAAATGTCGCGGTAAGCAAGAGTCGCCACCGTCTTTTATGTTCTCCAACATGGAAAGGACAAAAGCACAGCAAAATTCCTTATTCGAGAATGTTTCTCGGTTCGGGAGGTAGATTTATAGAAAGGGAAGGTGTTAGCACCCTTTCTATCCGTGGTTATCCACGGGCTCTTAGGTACTTGCTCTTATGTTTTCAAAATTGTTTGCTTTTCAAGTGTGTGTGGGTTTGAAAAAGTATCTTTGAAAGATTTCTGAATAACTCTTGTATATGTCCTCAAGAGTGTTTGAAAAAATTGTTTTGAAAGCTTTTGAAAGTGTCAGTGTGGAAAGTTTTTTGGATTTGTTTTTGAAGAGAGCAAGTATCCACGAGTCATCTACCTACCTTAAGGAATTAAGCTGTATAAGTGTCCTTTAGATAGTGCCATCCTACCATTGAGAGGTAGGTAGCACCACCGTTGGAGGTGTTCGGGTCAATTCGATTGTAGGGACAGTGTGGTCACCGAAGCAACAGTTATGACACCTTAGAAGTAACCCTAATGTCCTAGATCCTTTTTAATCCGAGGCAACCGTTTCGAGGCAACTGTTTCGAGGCAAATAGATCTTTAGACTAAGGGTGACCTCTAAAACGTCCTATACTTGATGACCATGTTTCGAAGGCAACGAGTGAGGCGTACCCTAGAAGTGGTGTGTGTATTGTGTGTTGTATTCAGTTAATGTTTATCTTAGTAATTAGTGAGCTACGAGTTGTTTTTATTTACCATACATTCTTGCATGCATTTAACAGTTAAGGGGTGCAGAAAGTAAATTGCAGAAATGTAAATCCTACGCTATTACAAGGCGCGAGTCTATACATCGCCAAAAATACAAAGACCCATTTTTGGTAAATAAGTACGGAAAGTAAAGCAGTAAAACCCTAATTACTATTACATCCGGAGGCAGTTACAAAAATAATCAAAATAAAGAATTAAAATTAAAATGCGCGCGAAAGAAAGAATCGGGAATGTTCTAAGGGTTTTGACCCTTTTAAGAAAAGAAATTGATTTTTTTTGTCTTTTTGTAATTAAAATGAAATTAAAACTAACTAATGACTAATTAATTAATTTAATTAAAATAAAATATTTTTTGTTTTTTATTTTTTTTATGAAATGGAATAAAAATAAAAATAAACAAAATTAAAAGTTAACCTAAATCTAAGTTATTTTAGTTATTTTAAAAAAAGTTAAAATGGCCTAATTAAAACTAATTTATTTAAGATTTATTTACAAAAATAAAATAATAATAATAAAAATAATGTTAGTTCTATTTTTTTGATTTTTTTATGAAAATGTGTTAATTAAATTAATTGTTAATAATAAAAATAATTAAAAGGTTAATAATTAAAATAAGAGAAAATGACAAAACAAAATAAAAAAGTAGAAGTAAAACCAAGGGGGGTGTGGGCTGAAATGGAGGTTTATTGTTGAGATCTGAGGCCCATTTGAACAAGCCACGTTTGACTTTCCTTGATTGCCTGCAGCACGCTTTGACTGAGCATATGGTATTCCTCATCTTTCGTCCTTTGGATCTGCACTGATGACACATGGCATGTTGGATGTGTGAGCTGCATGGTGTTCAGCGCTTTGGAAACTGCACAGGAAAGCATTAAGAAAAAGAATATGGAAATTATAGGGGGACCTGGGAATCAAACCCAGGTCCCAGTGGTGAACGAACACGTCTCCCACCACTCAGCCAACTGTAATTGTTTGTAAACAAAATAGAAAAGAAATATAATATAGAACAAAAGCGTTATATGCTGGAAAATCACAAAAAGGCGCGCCACGTTTGAATCTGCCACTCACACGCTGCCACGACTTTCGTCTTCAACCTTTTCTGCAAACATAAAAACACCTAGCGGGGGTTTTAAACCCCCACAAAATACAGGCATTATGAAAATAGCGATTAAGACGCTCATGAAGCATAAATTGGGCGCGAGGTGTGCATCATGCTCGTCTCATTGTGCTGAGTTCAACCATGCCTGTTTAGAGTTTCAATTTTAGAGTATATAAAAACCCCTAATTCGAAGCTCTGAAAAACCTAGAAACCAACAATGGCACATCATGATTCAGAGCCCTATAATGCAATTAAACCATGTCATTATCTTCAGAAGGTTCCTGTGAATACAAAACAACCAACAATATGTATCAAATGCGCATGAATCATGATATGAAATCCTGGAAAATAATGCAAACCGTAGGGCTTGGTGGGGATGATTCTGATGGTGTTAAGCCTCGTTCTTGATTGCAATGGCTTTCTGGAAGGGTCAGGAGTGTGTTTGGATTGAAAGGGAAGGTTGAATTGCACTGTAAAGTCGTTTTCAGTTTGTGAATTTTCTCTTGAAAATTTGAAAGTTGTTTGGCCGTTTTTGAGTATTCTAGCTCCTGTTCTCTGTTGGGAAAGCTTGCATATCTCTTTTGTAATGTGAATCAAACAATATAATGCACCTTTAACCCTTGCACTTATGTTTGAGATTTTGCCATGAACACCATTAAAGCAACTTACCATTCTTGTCAAAATTTGAATTTTTATGCTTGGAATAGGCCTTGCACGAATTTGGAAGGTGTTTCAAGGTGTATCAAAGCTATTCAACACAAAATATATCCCTTAATTAATTTTCTTGATTTTTATTTGAATTTTAAAGATTTAAAATGAATTAAATCAAATAAAATTAAATAAAAATAGAAAAATCAATTTTTAATCTTGAAATAAATTGTGGGACACGTGGGAGGCATGGCCAAGCTGAACCAAGTGGAAAAAGTGGGCCCCTTTTGTCAAAAATGAAATTTCAAGGATAACTGACTTTGGCCATTTCACAAAAATTTCCCAACTTCTCCAATGCATATCTTGCTCAATTTTGAAGCTATGAACATGTTCTTGGACATTTTGGAAAGGTATTGAAGTCCTCTAACCAATGTCTTTGGTCCCATGTCATTTTTATTTACCAATCTCAAGTTATGGTCTTTGACTTAAAGTGCATTTTTGTTGACTTTTGAAAATGACCTATAATGTTGAAATTGATAACTTTTTGTGAGAGCATTTCTTGGACTTGGAATGTGAAGATGAGTTGTAGGAAATATCCTCCTCTTCAAGATGAGCATTGGATGGGATTTTTCTGATGAACCATGAAGAAGTTATGCCTTGGTCAATTTGCAGTTGACTTTTCAACTATCCAAAAATAGAAACTTTTACATCTTGAGACTTTTTGAGCCATGCTTGTGGAATCATGATCAAGAATTGATCAAATGATGATTATGGCTTCAAAATAAGATGTTGACCAAATTTTTTTACTTTTGACTGTCAAATGACCATTTTACCCCTACAGTTGATTGTGAAGCAAATAGGGCTTTTGACTGTGCAAACTGGCATTGTGAATCTTGCAACTTGACATGTAGATGCTTGAGGATATATATAGGACTATGGGACTTGATTGAGCCCTTGAAAACCTCAACTTCTTTGCAAGAACCAAAACCCTAATTTGATTGGCTTAGGAGGATGGTTGACTGTGTAGCCCTTAAGTAGACCTTGAACCATTTGCTTGTCATAACTTTGAAGATTATGGGAGGGAAAATTTTGGGGTACAACAGTTGCCCCTGTTCAATTTTCTTAGACCTGAGGATGTAGATTGGCTTGTGTGCCTTTCGTGATCCGAAGGTGGAAGATGATTGAACACTAGAGTGCCCAGAAATTTGCACTCACATAGTAGAGTATCAGCAGTGTGACATCGGGAATGGGCTTACAGATGCCATTTGGAGAGATGGTGGATGGGAGGATGGGCTTATAGATGCCATCTGGAGATGTGACAGAACCTTGTCGGGAATGGGCTTATAGATGCCATTTGGAACTGCAACGGATAGTTGTGGAGATGGGCTTATAGATGCCATCTAGGTGTCGATCGCGTAAGAGATTCCTTAGCGAGAACTTGCGTACCTGAGAAAGAAAGATAATTACCTGGCCTATTACAGGGGTTGACCTTCAAACTCTTCACGCAGACATGCCCTGGCTAGATACAAGTATCGAAACTACAATTGGTTGCTCACAGATGTGCCCTGGCTGGATACAGGAATCGAATCTGGAATTAGTCGTCAACAGATACGCCCTGGCTGGATACAGGAATCGAATCTTCAAAATCTTCAGACGTGCCCTGGCAGGATACAGGAATCGAGTCCGGAAAATAGTTGTCAACAGATACACCCTGGCAGGATACAGGAATCCGATCTTCAAACTCTTCAGACGTGCCCTGGCAGGATACAGGAATCGAGTCCAGAAAATAGTTGTCAACAGATACACCCTGGCAGGATACAAGAATCGGATCTTCAAACTCTTCAGACGTGCCCTGGCAGGATACAGGAATCGAGTCCGGAAAATAGTCGTCAACAGATACACCCTGGCAGGATAAAGGAATCGGATCTTCAAACTCTTCAGACGAGCCCTGGCAGGATACAGGAATCGAGTCCGGAAAATAGTTGTCAACAGATACACCCTGACAGGATACAAGAATCGGATCTTCAAACTCTTCAGACGTGCCCTGGCAGGATACAGGAATCGAGTCCGGAAAATAGTCGTCAACAGATACACCCTGGCAGGATACAGGAATCGGATCTTCAAACTCTTCAGACGTGCCCTGGCAGGATACAGGAATCGAGTCCGGAAAATAGTCGTTAACAGATACACCCTGGCAAGATACAGGAATCGGATCTTCAAACTCTTCAGACGTGCCCTGGCAGGATACAGGAATCGAGTCCGAAAAATAGTCGTCAACAGATACACCCTGGCAGGATACAGGAATCAGATCTTCAAACTCTTCAGACGTGCCCTGGCAGGATACAGGAATCGAGTCCGGAAAATAGTTGTCAACAGATACACCCTGGCAGGATACAGGAATCGGATCTTCAAACTCTTCAGACGTGCCCTGGCAGGATACAGGAATCGAGTCTGAAAAATAGTTGTCAACAGATGCACCCTGGCAGGATACAGGAATCGGATCTTCAAACTCTTCAGACGTGCCCTGGCAGGATACAGGAATCGAGTCTGGAAAATAGTCATCAACAGATACACCCTGGCAGGATACAGGAATCGGATCTTCAAACTCTTCAGACGTGCCCTGGCAGGATACAGGAATCGAGTCTGGAAAATAGTCGTCAACAGATACACCCTGGCAGGATACAGGAATCGGATCTTCAAACTCTTCAGACGTGCCCTGGCAGGATACAGGAATCGAGTCCGGAAAATAGTCGTCAACAGATACACCCTGGCAGGATACAGGAATCGGATCTTCAAACTCTTCAGACGTGCCCTGGCAAGATACAGGAATTGAGTCCGGAAAATAGTCGTCAACAGATACACCCTGGCAGGATACAGGAATCGGATCTTCAAACTCTTCAGACGTGCCCTGGAAAGATACAGGAATCGAGTCCGGAAAATAGTCGTCAACAGATACGCCCTGGCTGGATACAGGAATTGGATCTTCAAACTCTTCAGACGTGCCCTGGCAGGATACAGGAATCGAGTCCGGAAAATAGTCGTCAACAGATACACCCTGGCAGGATACAGGAATCGGATCTTCAAACTCTTCAGACGTGCCCTGGCAAGATACAGGAATCGAGTCCGGAAAATAGTCATCAACAGATACACCCTGGCAGGATACAGGAATCGGATCTTCAAACTCTTCAGACGTGCCCTGGAAAGATACATGAATCGAGTCCAGAAAATAGTCGTCAACAGATACGCCCTGGCTGGATACAGGAATCGGATCTTCAAACTCTTCAGACGTGCCCTGGCAGGATACAGGAATCGAGTCTGGAATAGATCGCTCACAGACATGCCCTGGCTAGATACAGGTATCGAATCTGGAATTGCGATAATTGATAGTAATCATCTTTGTATTAACCTTTGTCCTGAAAAGACAAAACGTTAGTTGTATGCAATGTCATGATGTATGAAATGCATGACGTTCTCAGAATGAATGAGATTGTATATTCATGATGCGTATGTGCATGCTATAATATATGAATATGTGATGTTTATGACTGTATTTTCGTCTAGGAAAATAAATCCTTGACGAATGCCGGGAAGCTTGGTCCTGGGCTGAATTTGAAGAGTAGAGTTCTTCGCTCCCGCTGGGATGATGGTTGCGAGAATAAACCTGTGGGAGAAGATGACTCTGTTGAGGGATAAACTTTGTTGAAGAGATTATTCTGTGGGGAATTACTCTGTGGGGAAAGAGGTACTTTGCTGAGATTTGATGATAACTCCGTTGGGGATACCACTGTTGAGCTCTGTTGGAAGATTTGATGAACTCCGCTGGGGATAGGAAGACTTTGTCGGTGACGATCTTTCCGTGGAAATTGGCTGAGGATAACCCAGTTATATCCTGGTGGGGAAATAACCTTTGACTAAAACCGGGGAGGCGCGTTCGTACTCTTGCAGGTGATAAGCTTCCAGAATCTACTGGGGATAAGCTTCTTGAATCTACTGGGGAGATTGATTGATTTCTCCTGGGGAAACTTTGAACTGCACTGGGGAATGGCTCCACTGGATGTCCGGTATTCCGCCGGGGAACAATCTTATATTAAGACTGCCGGGGATTCTTGTTAGGAATGTTTGTATACTCCGTTGGGGAATATTGAGATTTTCTGGGGGTACCCAACTTCCATAAGGCTGACTTTAGGCTAACTCTGCTTGGGAAGAGTGTTGCTGACTTGCTAGGGATACTGTGCCTTTTCAGGGCTGATGGGAGACCAACTCTGCTCGGAGGAGAGTATTGTTGATTCTGGTCTTACCCTGTGGGGAGTGGAGGTATCTGGGTCACATTCTTCAGCCGAACCTACCTTGGTACCTTGGTGGACAGAGCCACTTGCACAGTTCGGACGAATCTTATTGCCCCAGTTTCTGCGGGAGAATGTACCTGTGGAGGTCTTGATTGACAAATCTTCTTCTGGTAGACAAGTGACGGGATGACGAGACATAGTCGTACGCTTTTGATCCCTAACTTTTGCCTGGACCGCCCTTTCGGGTTTTCAGTCCATCGGGATACCCATTTTTGCCCAAGCCGCCTTTTCAGGTTTTCGACTTGCCGGGTGTACAGATTTTTTCTATTTCATCCCTTATTTTGCCCGAACCCTTTTGGTTCGCCGGGAAGCCCTTATTTTTGCCTAGGTGTGTCAACCTAGCGGGTCTTTGATTATGCGCAGTATTTTTTCGACTATGTCCGTGCTCTCAGGATGTAGGGAGATGTCACTGTCGGTAGCATTGTGTTGCCATACTACCAGAAGATGTCTGATCATGCAAGATTTGTTGCTGGAATCCATGTCTAATGCCCCAAGTGACTCAGATGGAGATCTGCCCCTGGCTATTTGGCATTTGAGAGATTCTCTGAATCTTGACTCAACTGCCCCAGATGATGGACCATGATCATGTCTGCCCCTTGGTTGGAAGTGCTTTTCCATTTGATGTGACCCTTTTGTTGAGAAGGCTCTTGTTCACTGGATATTCATCGTGCGAATTTCCCTGCTGTTCGAACAAATAGTCATATGCAAACAATGTTATTTTAGGAATGCAAAGCGTATGACTGTCTTGAATTATTTTTTTGAAAATGCATTTTTCAGTAAAACAAGCAAATTTTGTAAAATGTGATGTTAACTCAGTATTTTACAGCAAGCCTTAAGGAGTCAGGATACCTTTCGTAACAGTATGCCTTCGAACTAACCCATGCTTCAGCTAGGACTTTTTAAGGGTTATAACGTGGCCTGGTTCACGGTTTAAGAAACAAAGGATAAGGCTCAAAATGTATTTGTACCCACCCGTTCTTCGTGATGTTCTTCAAACCTAAACTCAGATGGTCGTGCGTTAGACTTTGTTTGAGTCTTTGTCCTGATGTTCCAATGATGGTTCGGATATTGACAGTTTATTTTGAATAGGCAGTCATTCTTTTTTTGGTTGAGGGTTTGTAGGACCTCTTTCTTTTTTGATTTCGTTATCCCTGTTTTTTGCCTGAACTGTCTCTTTTGTGATTTACAGTCAGCGGGATGCCCCAGTTTTGTAAGTCTCCTTCATAGGTTTTGACTTATTGGGTTTTTATTTTGAGGGATAATGACTGCCTATCTTTATGATTATTCGGAACCATCACTGTCTTTTGTTTTGTGAGGACCTCTTTGGTGCTATTCGTTGTGCACTTGGATCAACTGAGAGAACTACCCTGCCCCAGGTTATGATTAAGGGTTTTAATTTTCGAAAAGAAAAACTCCTACTTCTTTGGCTCGAAGGGGTTGACGAGGGATTATCTTCCTTATAACTCCAGTGTTTAGGAATTGAAACAATGCCTGTACCTCATCAGCGGGGTCTGTTCAAAAGCATACTGTAAAGATCGTGGTATCGTTTTCGTCATCCTCCCTCAAGAGGCTTAGAATTTTCAACCCAGGGTTGATCATCATAAAAATATGAAAACAGTTTGCATATAGCGAATGCGAATATATTGATTCAAAATAGACATATGCGATGCATTGATAAAGTAATAAAGTTTGCTATGACAATAATTGTTTGAACAATCAAAAGAAAATTACAACTTGAAAAATCTAATGAACAAAAGTCTTATAATTTGAACTAGTCGCTTCAAGTGATGAATCTTGCAGGGATAGTAGAAGAACTCAGCCTGGCCATCTTGGGTGAATTCCACTGCTCCTTCATCAATCAGATCCTGGATCTTGTTCTTCAGAGACCAGCAGTCGTTTGTGGCATGCCCCGGGCTGTCCGAATGATAAGCGCAGTGGGCGTTGGGGTTATACCTTGAAGGTGTCTTGTTGGGGTTCTTAGGACCGTCCCTTAGAGTTACCAAATTCAACCTCAACAGGTGTTGTAAAGCTTGAGACAGCGACGTGTTGAGCTTGGTAAATTGCCTCCTAGGCTTGTCTGGCTTGCTCTGATCAACCCATTGCTCTGGGCGAGGTTGTGGTTGGACCTGTGAAGTGGTAGCAATTTGGAGAGGTCTATTCTTCACCATACCAGACCCTTGTCCTCTTGGAAGCTGATCAGTGACCTGGTCCCTGACTTGGTCTGGTTGCTTCATGTTGTATCTCTCTTGGTGAAGCTGGTTGACCATGGCTTTCAACTCTTCTTGTTCCCGAGCCAAACCTTGGATAAGGGCCATCTGCCCCAGCATCTGAGTCCTCATTGCATCTACCTCAGCTTGCAGGTGTTTCAGCTGTTCGTCCTTATCATCTTCGGGACTTTTATTGGCCAAGTTCCCCATGAGGAGTGTCCTCAACTCTTCCTGCCCCTTGGATAGGCTTAGGAAGATCTCCCTGAACTGAGTCTCTTGAGCATGAAGACCATGGTTATCTTGTTGGGAAGCCATTGCTGAAATAAACAACGAAGGAGGTAAGTGACCTGTAAAAAGGGTACATGTAATGCAATGATATGTATGTATGCATGCAATGTTTTCAAGGATCTCGTGGGGTAAACAAGAAAAGTTGTTAGGATTTGAATTTGGGTAGCTTGATTGAAGGAACTTCGTGTTGTTGAGAGTCCTTCTTCAAGAGTCAAGGCTCACCATATCTAGTGGGTCATAGCCCCTGACTCAAGTTATCAACCTTGGCTAGGGGAAAATAAATCCCCTTTGCCCCTTGCTAGACATTTGATTCATCATGACCTGCATCATAGACCCTTGAGATCCTTGAAATGGGTTAGTCCTTATGCAGGATGTATGCAATGGTATGATGTTATGCTATGCATGGAGTGATGTAAGTAAGCTCTGTAATGAGTCCCAATTAAGGACTGTAAACAAAACCTGCAAGGAACTCGAGTGTCAGATAACAAGCATGCAAGTAGTCAAGTTTGAAGGCACACAAGTCACACAAGACAACCCTTAGAGTTCAGACCAGCATGAGGTCTAGGTACTACCCTCTTGAAGTTGGTGGGCTCAAAAACCTGTCCTATCAAAAGTAACCGGGTTCTAAGGAGCTCAATATCATTGGGTTGTTTCCTGTGTTCATTGTTTGGATTTAGCCACTAAACTGGCGATCAAAATATTCCAAGGAAACAACCCTCAATGAGTGTAGTATCGAGTATCAACCAACTTCGGACTGCACCAAAGTCAGTCATCTCACTACCCCTAAAGAGGCCAGGATGGTTCAAGTAAGGTTCCTAAGGTTAGTTGATGCTTCATGACACCACACGGCGGCCCCGTACTCTCCTTGACTTGACTCAAGGGTTACCGGTACTCACCAAAGTGTCACATCAATGTAGTAAACTGCTTCAACCGTGTCGGTATACCCCGCACAGTTCCCTCACAGTTTGTTGCTACTTTCTAAGAAGGTATCCCCCAGATCCGGGTTAGGATCTATGAAACTCCCAAAACAGGCCCACAATATTAAAGCAAACAAATCAAGCAATTGAAAACATGATGATGAACTATTCCTAAGGTACACCCCACTTCTCAATATTCCCCAGCAGAGTCGCCAGTTCTGTGATCGGTGGAAATAGAACTGACTGTTTTTTTAGCTGGTTTCGCGAAATTTCGCGGTAAGCAAGAGTCGCCACCGTCTTTTATGTTCGCCAACATGGAAAGGACAAAAGCACAACAAAATTCCTTATTCGAGAATGTTTCTCGGTTCGGGAGGTAGATTTATAGAAAGGGAAGGTGTTAGCACCCTTTCTATCCGTGGTTATCCACGGGCTCTTAGGTACTTGCTCTTATGTTTTCAAAATTGTTTGCTTTTCAAGTGTGTGTGAGTTTGAAAAAGTTTCTTTGAAAGATTTATGAATAACTCTTGTATCTGTCCTCAAGAGTGTTTGAAAAATTTGTTTTGAAAGCTTTTGAAAGTGTCAGTGTGGAAATTTTTTTGGATTTGTTTTTGAAGAGAGCAAGTATCCACGAGTCATCTACCTACCCTAAGGAATTAAGCTGTGTAACTGTCCTTTAGGTAGTGCCATCCTACCATTGAGAGGTAGGTAGCACCACCATTGGAGGTGTTCGGGTCAATTTGATTGTAGGGACAGTGTGGTCACCGAAGCAACAGTTAGGACACCTTAGAAGTAACCCTAATGTCCTAGATCCTTTTTAATCCGAGGCAACTGAAATTCTGGCTGCAGATACTCAATGTCATGTTCAATGTTATGACACTGTATCTGACTTTCTATAAGACAGTAAATACAAAAATAGTAAAGAACACAGTCAATTGTTTACCCAGTTCAGTGTGCAACAACACCTACTCTAGGGGCTACCAAGCCAGGGAGGAAATCCACTATAAGAGATATTAATTCAGGAATAAACCAACCAGTTTATCTCCTTCACTTAAGACCTACCCAATGCAACTTCAATCTAAGTACAACTTAGACCTGAGTTCCTACTCACTCCTCCTCAATCACAGCAGTGATACTTAAAACAATTGACTAATGATTTGATGAAGACACTCTTCAAAACATACACTTGATTATGCTTCACAGCTTTTTAATCAAGCAACACAAACACTCTTGCTTCACAGCTTTGAGTGATACATAAACCTAACTTGACTTTGCTTCAAAGCTTTAGTCAAGAGACACAAAACACTCTTGCTTCAAAGCTTTGAGTGATACAAAACCCTTACAATTAAAACCTATTCCAAGTCACTTATCACAATGATACTTGCTTGGATTACAATAGTTAAAACTATACAACTTCTAAATGATCTTCTGTCAAAAGGGATAAATTCCAAACAGCAGCCATGTTGAATATATAGCAGTTGCTTCTTCAGTTAGGGTTTCCACAAAAAGCTAGGGTTAATTCTGTTTGACCTTAAGACTTGGTCACAGGACTTTATCAACCAGGTTAGGGTTGAGCTAGGTTAACCCCAAGTCCACGAGAGAGTCTGTTCTGGAAAGACTGAGTCATTTTCCTGAAAAATCTCAGAATTAACCAAACTGCATAACTGTTAGTTCAGAACAGGACGTCTTAACATTTGTTATGACATCTGAATTCCTGTTTACTGATTTTGGTAAATGTGATCATTTTTCAAAATGCTCAGATACACACTCATAAACATCAGTACCTGTATGCCACTATTTTTCTGCAAAGGTACCTAATAAACCAGTACCCAATAAATCAGAATGTTATGACATTAGTCATGACATTCACACACCTAGTTTTACCAAAAATGCATGCCAATAACTAAGCAACTACAAACTCCCCCTTTGGCAGATTTTTGGCTAAAGCCCCTAAGCAATCAGAGAATAGATAGCAGCAGAATAAATATGACTGCAGAAAAATATAGTGTTTATCAAGTAATTAACCACAGAATATCTCCCCCTCTTTAGCCACAAATGGGCCAAAGATTACATGTACTTAAATGTTTATACAGTCATCTAGAAAAAGTAATGAAAACAACAACTAAAAACTGAACACACTTGCAAACTCCACCAGGAACCAGCATCAACTCCACCAACCTTTAGGCACTGTCCCCTTCAGAGGAGCTACTTTCTTCAGTATTGAGTTAATCTTCAGCAGTACCCTCTTCCCTTCTGTTTCCTTCAGCCTCCTCCTGTTCTTACCTGGCAATTAGGTTTTCTAGAGTCTTTTTCCTAGTCTCCAGCTCTTTGCAGGTCTCTTTCAATGCAGCTATAACATCAGATGTTTTGGACTGAGTCTTTACAGATGATGTCTCAGCTGATGTTATAACAATATCAGGAACATGAGATCCCTGAAAAAGCTTGTAGTGTAACCCAAGAGCAGGAGCTCTTTTGCAAGCAGTATCTCTTGCCACCAGGATATCAGGGTATTGTGCAAGGATAATTCCACAAAGGAGGGAGGGAAAGGCAATAGGGCCTTTGACAGCATAACTACCAGCATGTTTTAAAGTTTGTTCAAAAATATACCTGCCATAGTCAAAATCAGTCTTGGTTCCCACAGCATAAATAAATCTCCCCAATCCTGTGGAGATAGTTGATTTATGGTTTGTAGGGACCCAGTTGGCTGCACCAATCTTGTGCAGGATGGCAAATTTCATGCTTAGTTTGCTGGCATTCAGCTTGCCTTTCAAGGGCCAGCACTTGACTTGTCTTGCTGTGATGGTTTGACATACTTCATTGTCAGTGACTTCCAGTTCAGGGCAATCCTCATTTGATCTTCCAAGAAATTTGTTAATTTCTGATGGAGAGAAATTAACCCTTCTTCCTCTAACATAAACACATTCAAAGTCAGCTGACCTTCCATCAGCACATTCATCAGACAAGTTCACTATAAATTCCTTGACCAGATTTTCATAGCACTTGGTAAATTTTACCATAGTCTTCATCAGTCCAGCAGTTTTAATCAGGTCCATGATTTCCTTGCAATCCATGGCACCATTGTTTAGCTCTCTTTCTAAAGCTATTCTCTTCAAGCAAACATACTTCCATCTGTTGGCATTGTCAGGATGGTGAAAAGAGATGTTGTCTGTTGGGACTTCAGGGACTCTAGCCATTTTGCTGGAAGGGAGTTTCCTTCTGATAGAAATTTCTTCAGCCTCAATTTCAAATTTTGATTCCTCATCAGAATCAAAAGACTCAGGTTCTTTTCTCTTCTTTGTAATTGGTTGTCTTCCAGTATGCACTTGGGCTTTCACCTTCCCTTTGGACAGACCAGTTTTCACAGATTCTACCCCAGTCTTGCCTTCAGCCTTGGATTTCTTATCAGCAGGTTTCTCTTTGGTCATACATTTTGCAGCATTCTGATTACCCTTTATTTTCATCATTCTCCTAGCTATGCTAGGGTTTACATTGGCAATTAGTTCATTGTCTGATTATTCCTCATCCACATCAATGACAGGTGGATCAACAGTCTTCTCTGAAGGGTTCTGAATATCATCAAGGATTTCAGATGATTTCTGAATGTTGTCATTTGGTGTCACAACATTCTCAGAGACATCTGCATTTGCTTCAACATTTGGGCTTGCTGATTCTTGATTTAATGGGACAGAAATCCCCGGTATAGAGTGGTTTTCGCTTAGTATTCTTGTAATAAGCCTAGCAATTGCTTGATGTACTTGAGCTGATCCTTCCCTATTTGGTACATAAGAAGAAGGATGAGAAGGATTACCGGAAGCAGTAGCTTGAGATCTTCCCGCATGCCTAGTTCTCAGCTTTTTGACTTTGGAGGGGTCAGTTGCCATTTCTCTGAGAGGAGTGATCTCCAGGACTTCAGAATCTATGCATGTGGTGATTGCTCGAGAATCTTGATCAGATGATGAAGATGAAGTGGTCGCCTTGGTTGAAGATGATGTTTGAGACATTTTGATTGACTTAGAGCACCAGTAGCAATTTGAGAGAAAACTTTGATTGAGAGAAAGGAATAGGTTGCAAAGTCGAGAGAGGTAGGAGGCAAATGAGAGTCTATTCAACTTCTTAATAGTTTTGAAAGAATTGGAAAAACATATGATTAACCCACTAAAAATAGACTTAACAAAAATAACTCCTTCAACCCTTGCTTTAAGCAAAATTAATTGCTATAATTTCTCATGTTGGCAAATACCCATCTTGCCCCTCAAGTTTTCAATTTGATTTCCATCAAGAGCCTTGGTAAAAAAATCAGCCAGCTGAAGCTTAATGACACCATGTTCCAGTTTAATTGTCTTCTTCTCTACAAGGTCAATATGCTTGGTCCTGCTATGCTGAATAGGGTTCTTGGAAATATTGATTGTATTCAGATTGTCACAATACAATGTCACAACATCTTGTGAGACATCATACTCAGTGAGCATCTGTTTTGTCCAGATAATTTGAGAACAGCTACTACCAGCTGCAACTATTTCAACACAGAGTTGAAAAGGCATTCTTTTGACATGAATCATAGCTCTGGCAGATTCCTGTATGATCCTATTTTTCCTTCTGTCAACTCCATTTTGATGAGGAGTTATAGGAGAAGAGAATTCATGACTCATTCCTTCTGAGAAACAGAATTTATTAAACTTGTTGTTTCCAAATTCCTTGTCATGATCACTTCTGATTCTGACAATACATCCTTCTTTTTGAGTTCTTTTGCACAGTTCTCTAAAAACTTCAAGGTTATTCACCACATCATAGACATATCTCTTTTTACTAAGCCTTTCCATTTGATGTTCACCACAAACCCTCCTTTTATCAATTTGCAGTCTTGGAATCCTTCTGACTGCTTCCATAGAGATAGTTCTTTTCATTCTTCTTAGATGAAGATGGCCAAGTTTTTGGTGCCACAGTTTCACCTCTTTTTCTTCTTTGGTAATAGAACACATAGTGGAGTTATTAGTGTTCTCGGGCTGCCACAAGTAACAATTATCTTTAGATCTGATTCCTTTCATTACAACTTCTAGTTTTTCATTAATTACAAGACATTCAGATTTTGAGAAGTTGACCTTGAATCCTAGATCACACAATTGACTGATACTAATGAGATTAGAAGTCAGGCCTTTTACCAGTAGTACTTCATTCAGATTTGGAACTTCAGGGCAGTCCAAATTACCAACTCCTTTGATTTCACCTTTAGCACCATCTCCAAAGGTCACATAACTAGTGGTGTGAGGTTTAACATGATTGAGAATGTTCTTTATTCCAGTCATGTGCTTAGAGCACCCACTGTCAAAGTACCAGCCTTCCTTTGCAGAGACTCTCAGGGAAGTGTGGACTATCAGGGCAGTAGCCTTTTTCTTCCATTGAGGAGTATGTGGTACCCTTTTTGACTTAGGTTTAACACCTGGGCTCTGATTAGGGTATCCATACAATCTGAAGCAGAAAGGCTTAATGTGACCATACCTCCCACAATGATGACATCTCCATCTTTGGTACTTTTTCTTCATATATCTCTGTTCCTGATGTTGAGAGTTGTGTTGAAACATCTGCTTTGACATTTGTTTAACAGGCCTGATCTTCTTGTATGCACTAGATTTCTTTTCTTCCACAAATCCTAGTCCAGATTTGTTTCCCACATTTTGTCCAACCTGAAGGATTTCTTCCAATTTGTCTGTTCTATTTGTCAGCATCTTGACAGATTTGGTCATCTGGTTCAGTTGTGAGTTCAGCAATTGAACTTCCCTTTCTAGATGACTTATAGTTTCAAGGTCTGCCCTTTTTTCAGCCTCCAGCTTTATGATGAGTTTTGTTTGTTTCTCATTCTGCACACAGACTTCAGCACTTCTGATACACAATTTCTTGTAAGTATCAGCCAGTTCTTCAAATGTCACTTCTTCATCACTAGTGTCACTTTCAGAGGTACAAACACCAGTTAGAGCAGTAACTAGTTTGGCAGATTCTTCTTCAGAATTACTTTCTGAATCACAGTCAGACCAAGTAACAGTCATTCCTTTCTTTTGTTTCTTAAGAAAGGTAGGACATTCAGCTCGAATATGCCCATATCCTTCACAACCATGGCATTGAATTCCTCTGCCTTGATTTCCCTTCTCTTCTGACCTTGGTCTTCTGCTGGAACTGTCAATGTCAGAGGGAATGTTATGAACATTAGACCTTGACTTTGGATCTATTCTTTTGATGAGTTTGTTGAATTGTCTTCCAAGCATGGCTATAGCTTCTGAAATATTTTCTTCTTCATCCTCCTTGTCTTCATCTTCAGTGTTGGATACAAGTGCTATGCTCTTGTTCTTCTTAACATTTTCAGTGATCCCCATCTCAAAAGTCTGAAGAGACCCAATGAGTTAATCCACTTTCAACTTGCTGATATCCTGGGCTTCCTCTATAGCAGTTACCTTCATTGCAAATCTTTTAGGCAAGGATCTGAGAATCTTTCTCACCAGTTTTTCTTCTGACATCTTTTCTCCCAATGCTCCTGAGGTGTTGGCAATCTCCAAGATGTTCATGTGAAACTCATGAATGGTTTCATCTTCCATAATTTTTATATTCTCAAACTTGGTAGTCAGCATCTGAAGCTTTGACATTTTTACTTTGGAAGTGCCCTCATGGGTAGTTTTGAGAGTGTCCCAAACTTCCTTGGCCAGTTCATATTGATGTACTAGTCTGAATATGTTTCTATCAATTCCATTGAACAAGGCATTTAAAGCTTTGGAATTACCCAGGGCTAACTCATCTTCTTCTTTACTCCATTCTTCCTCAGGCTTCAGACTGATTGTCCCATCTTTCTCAGTTATGGTGGGATGGTTCCATCCTTTGTCAGCAGCTCTCCAAGCCTTTTTGTCCAGAGATTTTAAGAAGGCAACCATACGAGGTTTCCAGTAGTCATAATTTTTTCCATCCAGAATGGGTGGTCTATTTCCAAAAACTCCTTCTTTGTCCATAGTGCCAGAAAGTGATATCCCTATATCTCACCCAGTAATACAGGTAGGGTGCCTGCTCTGATGCCAATTGAAATTCTGGCTGCAGATACTCAATGTCACGTTCAATTTTATGACACTGTATCTGACTTTCTATAAGACAGTAAATACAAAAACAGTAAAGAACACAGTCAATTGTTTACCCAGTTCAGTGTGCAACAACACCTACTCTGGGGGCTACCAAGCCAGGGAGGAAATCCACTATAAGAGATATTAATTCAGGAATAAACCAACCAGTTTATCTCCTTCACTTAAAACCTACCCAATGCAACTTCAATCTAAGTACAACTTAGACCTGAGTTCCTACTCACTCCCCCTCAATCACATCAGTGATACTTAAAACAATTGACTAATGATTTAATGAAGACACTCTTCAAAACATACACTTGATTATGCTTCACAGCTTTTTAATCAAGCAACACAAACACTTTTGCTTCACAGCTTTGAGTGATACATAAACCTAACTTGACTTTGCTTCAAAGCTTTAGTCAAGAGACACAAAACACTCTTGCTTCAAAGCTTTGAGTGATACAAAACCCTTACAATTAAAACCTATTCCAAGTCACTTATCACAATGATACTTGCTTGGATTACAATAGTTAAAACTATACAGCTTCTAAATGATCTTCTGTCAAAAGGGATAAATTCCAAACAGCAGCCCTGTTGAATATATAGCAGCTGCTTCTTCAGTTAGGGTTTCCACAAAAAGCTAGGGTTAATTCTGTTTGACCTTAAGACTTGGTCACAGGACTTTATCAACCAGGTTAGGGTTGATCTAGGTTAACCCCAAGTCCACGAGAGATTCTGTTCTGGAAAGACTGAGTCATTTTCCTGAAAAATCTCAGAATTAACCAAACTGCATAACTGTTAGTTCAGAACAGGATGTCTTAACATTTGTTATGACATCTGAATTCCTGTTTACTGATTTTGGTAAATGTGATCATTTTGCAAAATGCTCAGATACACACTCATAAACATCAGTACATGTATGCCACTATTTTTCTGCAAAGGTACCTAATAAACCAGTACCCAATAAATCAGAATGTTATGACATTAGTCATGACATTCACACACCTAGTTTTACCAAAAATGCATGCCAATAACTAAGCAACTACAGCAACCGTTTCGAGGCAACTGTTTTGAGGCAACTGGATCTTTAGACTAAGGGTGACCTCTAAAACGTCCTATACTTGATGACCACGTTTCGAAGGCAACGAGTGAGGCGTACCCTAGAAGTGGTGTGTGTATTGTGTGTTGTATTCAGTTAATGTTTATCTTGGTAATTAGTGAGCTACGAGTTGTTTTTATTTACCATACATTCTTGCATGCATTTAACAGTTAAGGGGTGCAGAAAGTAAATTGCAGAAATGTAAATCCTACGCTATTACAAGGCGCGGGTCTATACATCGCCAAAAATACAAAGACCGGTTTTTGGTAAATAAGTACGGAAAGTAAAGCAGTAAAACCCTAATTATTATTACATCCGGAGGCAGTTACAAAAATAATCAAAATAAAGAATTAAAATTAAAATGCGCGCGAAAGAAAGAATCGGGAATGTTCTAAGGGTTTTGACCCTTTTAAGAAAAGAAATTGATTTTTTTTGTCTTTTTGTAATTAAAATGAAATTAAAACTAACTAATGACTAATTAATTAATTTAATTAAAATAAAATATTTTTTGTTTTTTATGTTTTTTATGAAATGGAATAAAAATAAAAATAAACAAAATTAAAAGTTAACCTAAATCTAAGTTATTTTAGTTATTTTAAAAAAAGTTAAAATGGCCTAATTAAAACTAATTTATTTAAGATTTATTTACAAAAATAAAATAATAATAATAAAAATAATGTTAGTTCTATTTTTTTGATTTTTTTATGAAAATATGTTAATTAAATTAATTGTTAATAATAAAAATAATTAAAAGGTTAATAATTAAAATAAGAGAAAATGACAAAACAAAATAAAAAAGTAGAAGTAAAACCAAGGGGGGTGTGGGCTGAAATGGAGGTTTATTGTTGAGATCTGAGGCCCATTTGAACAAGCCACGTTTGACTTTCCTTGATTGCCTGCAGCACGCTTTGACTGAGCACATGGTATTCCTCATCTTTCGTCCTTTGGATCTGCACTGATGACACATGGCATGTTGGATGTGTGAGCTGCATGGTGTTCAGCGCTTTGGAAACTGCACAGGAAAGCATTAAGAAAAAGAATATGGAAATTATAGGGGGACCTGGGAATCGAACCCAGGTCCCAGTGGTGAACGAACACGTCTCCCACCACTCAGCCAACTGCAATTGTTTGTAAACAAAATAGAAAAGAAATATAATATAGAACAAAAGCGTTATATGCTGGAAAATCACAAAAAGGCGCGCCACGTTTGAATCTGCCACTCACACGCTGCCACGGCTTTCGTCTTCAACCTTTTCTGCAAACATAAAAACACCTAGCGGGGGTTTTAAACCCCCACAAAATACAGGCATTATGAAAATAGCGATTAGACGCTCATGAAGCATAAATTGGGCGCGAGGTGTGCATCATGCTCGTCTCATTGTGCTGAGTTCAACCATGCCTGTTTAGAGTTTCAATTTTACAGTATATAAAAATCCCTAATTTGAAGCTCTGAAAAACCTAGAAACCAACAATGGCACATCATGATTCAGAGCCCTATAATGCAATTAAACCATGTCATTAGCTTCAGAAGGTTCCTGTGAATACAAAACAACCAACAATATGTATCAAATGCGCATGAATCATGATATGAAATCCTGGAAAATAATGCAAACTGTAGGGCTTAGTGGGGATGATTCTGATGGTGTTAAGCCTCGTTCTTGATTGCAATGGCTTTCTGGAAGGGTCAGGAGTGTGTTTGGATTGAAAGGGAAGGTTGAATTGCACTGTAAAGTCGTTTTCAGTTTGTGAATTCTCTCTTGAAAATATGAAAGTTGTTTGGCCGTTTTTGAGTATTCTAGCTCCTGTTCTCTGTTGGGGAAGCTTGCATATCTCTTTTGTAATTTGAATCAAACAATATAATGCACCTTTAACCCTTGCACTTATGTTTGAGATTTTGCCATGAACACCATTAAAGCAACTTACCATTCTTGTCAAAATTTGAATTTTTATGCTTGGAATAGGCCTTGCACGAATTTGGAAGGTGTTTCAAGGTGTATCAAAGATATTCAACACAAAATATATCCCTTAATTAATTTTCTTGATTTTTATTTGAATTTTAAAGATTTAAAATGAATTAAATCAAATAAAATTAAATAAAAATAGAAAAATCAATTTTTAATCTTGAAATAAATTGTGGGACACGTGGGAGGCATGGCCAAGCTGAACCAAGTGGAAAAAGTGGGCCCCTTTTGTCAAAAATGAAATTTCAAGGATAACTGACTTTGGCCATTTCACAAAAATTTCCCAACTTCTCCAATGCATATCTTGCTCCATTTTGAAGCTATGAACATGTTCTTGGACATTTTGGAAAGGTCTTGAAGTCCTATAACCAATGTCTTTGGTCCCATGTCATTTTGATTTACCAATCTCAAGTTATGGTCTTTGACTTAAAGTGCATTTTTGTTGACTTTTGAAAATGACCTATAATGTTGAAATTGATAACTTTTTGTGAGAGCATTTCTTGGACTTGGAATGTGAAGATGAGTTGTAGGAAATGTCCTCCTCTTCAAGATGAGCATTGGATGGGATTTTTCTGATGAACCATGAAGAAGTTATGCCTTGGTCAATTTGCAGTTGACTTTTCAACTGTCCAAAAATAGAAACTTTTGCATCTTGAGACTTTTTGAGCCATGCTTGTGGAATCATGATCAAGAATTGATCAAATGATGATTATGGCTTCAAAATAAGATGTTGACCAAAAATTTTGACTTTTGACTGTCAAATGACCATTTTACCCCTGCAGTTGATTGTGAAGCAAATAGGGCTTTTGACTGTGCAAACTGGCATTGTGAATCTTGCAACTTGACATGTAGATGCTTGAGGATATATATAGGCCTATGGGACTTGATTGAGCCCTTGAAAACCTCAACTTCTTTGCAAGAACCAAAACCCTAATTTGACTGGCTTAGGAGGATGGTTGACTGTGTAGCCCTTGAGTAGACCTTGAACCATTTGCTTGTCATAACTTTGAAGATTATGGGAGGGAAAATTTTGGGGTACAACACATAGGCTACGGAAAATATGGAGGAATATTTTTCTATTTGAATTATCCTTATGGATTATATCATGCCCTATTTTCATGGAAATATTCAAAAGATTAGAATATTTGTTTTTCAGCCTAAGCCCACAGTTGCGCCTTTATAAGGACTTGCTTCCTTATTCGTTAAACCAGCAACTTTTGAAGAAGAATACTTTCTTTCTGTTTTAGAAGTCTAAGCCTTTTAATTGTCATATACTCTAGTATTGATTTAATACTTGAGTTGTTATTTGATTTTTTAATTGTGGATCATTCATAAGCTTTTAAGTATTGAATGATTGAAGTCTTTAAAACTTAATATTTATGTAGTTCTTCACTATAAGTGATTGAAGGGATTTGAGGAGGGCCTCATACCTAGGTTTGTCTTAGGTAGAAGTATAGTACGAATAGTAATTAAGTGATTAAATTGTAAACTGGTTGTTTACTGAGGGTGTATGAATTGATACTATTTAGTGAACTTGTCCCTAGCTTGGTAGCCCCCAGAGTAGGTATTGTTGTACACTGAACTGGGTTAACAATCCCTTGTGTTTTTGCTATTCTACTTTTGTTGAATTTTACATTTTCCTCGGATATTTGTGTCGTGACATCTCCTTCAACATCTCATATCTGATACCAGAATTTCAATTGGTATTAGAGCAGGCATCCTGCTATTTATCTGGGTGAGATCCAGGGAAGATACTTTCTGGTACTATGGACAAGGAAGGAGGATTTATGAACAGACCACCCATTCTGGATGGAAGTAATTATGACTATTGGAAACCACATATGGTGGCCTTCTTAAAGTCTCTAGACAGTAGAGCTTGGAAAGCTGTTTTAAAAGGATGGAAACACCCTGTCAAATTGGGAGAAAATGGAGAACCTACTTCTGAGTTAAAACCAGAAGAAGATTGGTCTAAAGAAGAAGATAAAATTTCTCTTGGAAATTTTAAAGCCTTGAATGCCATATTCAATGGAATTGACAAGAACATTTTCAGATTAGTGAACACATGTGAAGTAGATAAAGATGAATGGGGAATTCTTAAATCTACCCATGAAGGCACATCCAAAGTTAAGATGTCAAGACTTCAGTTTCTCACCATAAAATTTGAGAATTTGAGAATGAAGGATGATAAAGTATTAATGACTTCCATATGAATATTCTTGAAATTGCTAATGCATCCAGTGCTTTAGGAGAGAAAATACCTGAAGACAAATTGGTGAGAAAGATGCTCAGGTCTCTTCCCAAGAGATTTAATATGAAAGTCATTGTTATAGAATAAGCTCAAGACATTGACAAAATGAAAGTGAATGAACTTGTTGGATCCCTTCTGACATTTGAATTAAGCATCAATGAAAGATCTGAAAAGAAGAACAAAAGCATAGCCTTTGTATCAAATACTGAAGATGAAGAGGAGGATTATGATCTGGATACAAATGGAGGAATATCAAATGCCTTATCTATGCTTGGAAGACAGTTTAACAAAGTGATAAAAATAATGGATAGGAACCAAAGATCAAATGTCAAGAACATCTCATCTGACATCCATGAGTCAAATGAGTTTGGAAGAAAAAGGGCTGAAGAAAAATACACTCAAGGGAAAGGAATACAATGTCATGAATGTGAAGGCTTTAGTCACATTAGAGTTGAATGTCCTACATATCTTAAGAAACAGAAGAAGAATCTATTTGTTAGTTGGTCTGAAGAGGACTCAGAAAGTGATCTTGAAGAATCTGCCAAGTATGTGAAAGCATTGACAAGCAAATATGTATTTGATGAAGAGTCTAGTGATGGGGAACTAACCTTTGATGAGTTAGCTACTTCATACAAATAATTGTGTCTCAGAAGTGCAGAAGTGTGCCTAGAAGGGGAGAAACAGAAAGCCCTCATAACTCAGCTGAAGGCAGAAAGGGAAGAGCATCTAAGAACTATCTCAAATCTGGAAAGTGAAGTGACTTCATTGAATTCAAACCTTGATATAATGGTTAAATCTGTCAAGATGTTGAATAATGGGTCTGACACATTAGATGAAATTCTTCAAGCATGAAGAGTGATAGGATACAAGAGTGGTCTAGGGTTTAATGAGAAAAAGTAACCAAATTCAGAAGAATCTTCATTAGAGTCTAAACCAAGGATGTCAAATCAAATGTCTAAACCTCATGGTAAGAAAGGACATCATGGAAAACATCATGGCAAGAAAAAGTTTAATCACACCAGAGGGAATTCCCATCCCTGGAGATGTCATCATTATGGAAGGCTCGGTCATATAATGCCTTTCTATTTCAATTTGTATGGATACCCTAAAACTACTCCTCTTCCCAAAACTGATCAAAATTCCCAAAATAGCAAAAAGAAGAAACAGTGGGTTCCCAAGTCTAATGTTGCTAGTTTCGTAGATCATACCTCTCTCAGAGTATCAGCTAAAGATGAGTGGTACTTTGACAGTGGTTGTTCTAGACACATGACATGTGTCAAGAATCTGTTGACAGATATCAAATCTCACTCCACCAGTTATGTGACTTTTGGTAACGGAGCCAAAGGTGAAATCAAAGGAGTTGGCAAGCTGGAATGTTCAGGAGTTCCCAAGCTTTAAGATATGTTACTTGTTAAAGGGTTAACAGCTAACCATATAAGTATAAGCCAATTGTATGATCAAGGATTCAAAGTTAACTTCACTAAGGAAGAATGTCTTATTTGCAATGAAAAGAATGAAGTTTTTATGAAAGGAATCAGATCTAAAGACAACTGTTACTTATAGGTTCCCCAAGAGTTGAACTTCTCCTCAACATGTGTTCTGGTCAAAGAAAATTAAGTTAAACTATGGCATCAAAAATTGGGACAATTGCATCTAAAAGGAATGAACAGAATTATATCTGAAGAAGCTGTGAGAGGGATTCCTAAGCTCAAGATAGAAGAAGGAAGAGTATATGGTGACTGCCAGATTGGAAAGCAAACTAAGATGTCCCATCAGAAGATCCAACATCTTACTACATCAATAGTTTTGGAACTTATTCACATGGATTTGATAGGACCTATGTAGATTGAAAGTCTTGATGGAAAGAAGTATGCCTATGTTGTCGTAGATGACTTCTCTAGGTACACATAGATAAGCTTTATTAGAGAAAAATCAGAAACTTTTGAAGTATTTAAAGATCTCTGTCAAAAACTTCAAAGGGAAAAAGATAGTCATGTCATTAGAATCAGAAGTGATCATGGAAAGGAATTTGAGAAAAATAAATTTGTTGGCTTTTGTTCTTCTGAAGGAATCAGTCATGAATTTTCTTCTCCCATTACTCCTCAACAAAATGGGATTGTGGAACGTAAAAACAAAACTCTTCAATAATCTGCCAAAGCTATGATTCATGCTAAGAAGTTACCCTACCACTCTTGGGCTGAAGCTGTGAATACTGCATGTTATATCCATAACAGAGTTACTCTAAGGAAAGGCACTTCAACCACCTTGTATGAAATATGGAGGGGAAGAAAACCAACTGTCAAATACTTTCATGTTTTTGGAAGTAAATGTTACATCTTAGCTGATCGTGAACAAAGGAGGAAGATGGATCCCAAGAGTAATGAAGGAATATTCATGGGTTAATCTACAAATAGAATATCTTACAGAGTCTTTAACTCCAGAACCAAAGTTATGATGGAGTCTATAAATGTTATTATTGATGATAGAGGATGGAATGATGAAGAAGATGTCTTAGAAGATGTTGGAACATCTTTGTTTGATATTCCAACAGAATCAAATGACAGAAGTATTGATTCTAATCCACCTCAAGAAGATCCTGAGCCTAGTCATCTCAATAAAGGGCCTTCAATTAGAACCCATAGAGATCATCCTAAGGAGCTTATCATAGGAGATCTAAATAAAGGAGTTACTACCAGATCAAGAGAAGGGATATCAAGCTCTTGCTTTGTGTCAAAAATTGAGCCTAAGAATGTCAAAGAGGCCCTAACTAATGAGTTTTGGATTAATGCTATGAAGGAAGAGCTAGAATAATTCAGTAGAAATGAATTTTGGAATCTAGTTCCAAGACCTGAAGGGACAAATATGATTGGCACTAAATGGATATACAAGAATAAATCTGATGAAAAAGGAGTGGTCACTAGAAATAAGGAAAGGTTAGTTGCACAAGGATACACTCAAATTGAAGGAGTAAACTTTAATGAAACCTTTGCTCTTGTGGCCAGACTTGAATCAATCAGACTACTCTTGGGAATTGCACGCATACTGAAATTTAAATTGTTTCAAATGGATGTAAAGAGTGCATTCTTAAATGGCTATATAAATGAAGAAGTTTATGTGGAACAACCTAAGGGATTTATTGATCCAAGTTTTCCTAAACATGTGTACAAACTAAAGAAAGCTATGTATGGATTAAAGCAGGCTCCAAGAGCTTGGTATGAGATATTGACAGAATTTCTTGGTGAGAATGGATATAGGAAATGTGGCATAGACAAAACTCTTTTTGTTAAGGAAGAAGAAAGGAAGATCATGATTGCACAGATTTATGTTGATGATATTGTGTTTGATGGAATGTCAAATGATATGGTTCAACATTTTGTCAAGCAAATGCAGTCAGAATTTGAGATGAGCCTTGTTGGTGAATTAACCTATTTTCTTGGTCTGCAAGTTAAACAAATGGAAGATTCCATATTCTTATCTCGGAGCAACTATGCTAAGAACATAGTAAAGAAATTTGGGATGGAAAATTCCAGTCACGAAAGAACTCCTGCCCCCACACATCTGAAGTTGTCTAAAGATGAAAAAGGAGTAAGTATGGATCAAAGTCTTTACAAAAGTATGATAGGCAGTCTTCTATATCTCACAGCTAGCAGACCTGACATTGCCTTTGTTGTAGGGGTGTATGCTAGATATCAAGTTGATCCCAAAGTTAGCCATGCCAACCATGTGAAGAGAATTCTTAAATATGTGAATGGGACAAGTGACTATGGTATGCTATACTCTCATGGATCTATTTCTTCATTAATTGGTTATTGTGATGCCGATTGGGCAGGAAGTGCTGATGATAGAAAAAGTACATCAGGAGGATGCTTCTTTCTGGGAAATAATATCATATCTTGGTTCAGTAAGAAGCAAAATTGTGTGTCTTTGTCCACTATTGAGGCTGAGTATATTGTTACAGGAAGCAGTTGTTCTCAATTGGCTTGGATGAAACAAATGTTAACAGAATATAATGTCAAACAAGATGTCATGACATTATTCTGTGACAATCTAAGTTCCATAAACATATCAAAAAATCCTATTCAACATAGCAGGACCAAACATATTGATATTCATCATCACTTCATAAGAGAGCTTGTTGATGAAAAGATTGTTGCCTTAGAACATGTAGCCACTGAATTGCAACTGACTGACATTTTCACTAAGGCTTTGGATGCTAATCAGTTTGAGAACTTAAGAGGAAAATTAGGGATTTTCCTATATGAGGGTTTGTAGCAATTAAAGGCATGTGGAATATTATTAAAGTGATATTATATTATTTATGTTTCCAACAAATCAAATTTAGAAAGAAATCATTACAAGACTGTCTCAATTTGTTTTCCACACGCTACAAAATCACATCTCTCTACTTTCACAAACTCTTCATTCTCCTCTATAGAAAATAAACTCTTGTCATTCTTCATCTCTTTGCTCAAAATTCTTCAAAGATGTCTCAACATCATACATCGTCTTCCTTAAAATATGTCAACCTCCCTGAGAAACTCTCTCTTGACAGAGTACTTGACGTTACTCCTCTAAAAACTATCCCACCGCTTGAGAAGAAGGTCAAGAAACCCAGATCATCACCTTCAAAGAAATCTAAAGACGATAAAGGTAATACTTCTACTGCTACTGATGAAGAGATTGTTAATGTTTATAGAAGCATTAGAAGACTAGTAGATAGAGTGTTAAATGAAGGTTTTGTTATGCCTAGAATTTATACCCCTCTTGCTCGTATACCTGCTCCAGCTGAAAAAATAAATGACCCTAAAAGTTTTTTTGAATCATCCATCTCCAAGAAAGATGCTGCTGAAAGCAAACTTGATAAGCTTGTTGCTTCTGCTCTAAAGGAAGTGGAAGAGGATGTTGAACAAGATGTTGAGAAGAACTCTCCTACTAAGGAAGATGCTGCTTGATCCAAGGTTGCAAAAGGTTAAAATGTTTATAATGTGGTTAATGTAGATGAGTTGTCTGACAATGAGCTTATTACTAATGTGGTTCCTGGAATTGCAAAAAGGCTCAAATCCAGGAAAGTGAAGGATGTAAGTGTCACACCCTCTTCCAAGACTGCCAAGAAGAAAATCATGTATGGTCCCGCAAATCCCGGAAGTAAAGTGGAAATTTGCAGGAATCAAAAGTTGATTCTCACATACGACATCACTATTCCGCTATGGGATCAGAAATGCTTGGTGAAATGGTATAGTAGAGTCTTGATGCGGCGTAGCAAATCTCTAGTGTTGCGACGCGGGGTGAACCTGTAAGATTAACACTACAACGTCCAAATCAGAAAGGGAATGAAGAGTAAATGTGAGTTAAGGTTCAAAACACACCTCAATATTTATGTGAAATGCCTTATATATGAGGGCGGTTATGGATATCTCTTCCTTCTCGGCATGGAATGTGGGAGCCCGTCTAATGACATCTAATAGGGTGGATCCAATGTGGAGCTCTAGAGTAGAATTGCATTGTACCTTCAACGCCTTTATAGAGTGACTTAGGACTGATGATTGGACTCCCCCTTTTGGACCTATGTCCGGCCTAGTACACATTCAAAGAAAGAAAGAAATAAGTGACTCAAATATAAAACCATATAAGTGACTTAAGTGCATTGAGATATTATTGTGTTACTGATTTCTACCAATTATTCATTAATTGAACTTTACAACATGATGATCTCACTTTTATAGTTATGCTTAACTTATTCTCCATTCATCACTTTTCTGTTGTAAACTGAATGAACTAAGATAATTCCAAACATGGCACAAGTGAAGAACAAGTAAGTGATTTCGAAGGACTATGTATATGGTTTTCCTAAAGAATCAAACATGAACATAGTTGACAACACCATAACTCTCAAGCTTCCAGAAGGTTCTAATGATGTTCTTCTCAAAAATATCTACTTGTCTTATGATCCATACATGCGGAATCTCATGAACAAATAACAAAGAACTCCTAGTACTTTTTCCTACACCCCTCAATTGGTAAAGTTGTTGCTTTTGTGGATAACCCTTTTATTAGCAAAACATTAATTTTAGAAAATTGTATGATAGTTTGTGATTATTTATTGAGTAATTACAGGTAATAGCTGGTTTTGGAGTGTCTATAGTCCTTGAATCTGGAAACCCTGATTTCAAGAAAGGTGATTTAGTGTGGGGATTCTCTAAATGGGAAGAGAATAGTTTAGTCCCTTCAACTCAGATACTTTTCAAAATTGAGCACACTGTTGTTCCACTTTCCTACTATACCGGAATTCTTGGTATGTATTAAACAATTTCAATTTATATTAATGTTGGTCGGGTAGTTTTTTGTCATTCTGTTGTGCCTCTTTGACATATGTGTGTTTTTCTCTGAGAGCAGGTATGACAGGAATAACTGCTTATGGCGGTTTCTTTGAACTAGGCACTCCTAAGAAAGGAGAGAATGTTTTTGTTTCGGCTGCATCTGGTGTAGTTGGGACAACTTGTCGAACAATTCGCTAAATTGACCGGTTGTTATGTAGTTGGAAGTGCTGGAAGTAAGGAGGAGGTATTCTTGTAATTGTTTAAGTGTTATGTTCTTTCATAAATCATCATCACCTATGAGAGTTGAGTAGTTGAATGCAAATTTTTTACAATCAGGTGGATCTGTTAAAGAACAAATTTGGATTTGAAGAAGGTTTCAATTACAGGGAAGAGCCAGACCTCAATGCAGCTTTAAAAAGGTTTGTATTATGTACTTAACTGTTTGGTAATAGAAAGTTTTAGATGTTAATTTTTTATGTATTCAATATTGACTGTTAGCTAATGTATGGCAAATACAAATCAGGTAATTTCCTGAAGGTGTTGATATTTACTTTGAGAATGTTGGAGGAAAGACACTTGATGTTGTACTATTGAATATGAGAGTCCATGGCCGCATACCTGCATGTGGAATGATATCACAGTACAATCTTACTCAACCTGAAGGTGTAATGAATTTGGCAAATCTTGTATATAAGTGGATTCAAATGGAAGGTTTTAACAGTGGTGATTTCTTTCACCTCATATCATACATTCTCCTGTGAGTTTGTAACCTCACTTCTTTCACCTTTTCTGCACCACCAAAAGACTTCTAAAGAACCTCTCAAACTTATTTTGCAGATTCTGAATCACTCACTTTTTAAAAAATTTCTGGACTCAGACATTGATGAATTATAAAGAGTGCTTTATAATTCAGCTTCTCAGATTCTGTGTGTTTCTTCTTTTCTTCTTCTGAAGCGTTTTCTCCAAGCGCTTCCAATCCATCCTTTACAAGATCCTAAAGACCTTGACACCTGAATAAAACTTTCATTTGTTTGCACCAATTATCATAGTTGTCTACTTTCAGAATTGGTAGAGTTGCTGGATAATTTGAATTCCCATAACTCGCCATCGTGAATTCTTTTTCTTCCTCAATCGTTCTTGATTGATACTTCCCTTGAATCGATCAACCGAGCTCTTGATACTAGATGTTAGAAATCCACCAAAATATCTATGATGAATTTACCAATCTTGATGAACAAGATTGATATCACCATACAATGATAATGAATTATGAGAAAAGAAGAAAAATAGAAAGAAGACAATTATTTTCTGCAGAGTTTCACTCTGCCCATAAACTGTGGAAAATTTATTAATCACTTGCAACTGTAAATTCTGTGATTACAATGAATTGACTTAATTACAAAATTAGGGGTTACTCCCTTTATTTATAGATTTAGATTAGCTTGCTCCCTAAGCCAAAGCCCAAAACTATAAAATCCCAAAATACCTATTTTGGAACTAAATCAAATCTATCTATTTTAGATCTAAATCAAATCTATCTAAATCTAAAACAAAACAAATCTATGTGTAGCTTGCTTCGATCCATAAGCTCTTCGACTGGGAAACCTCCCTTCGACACACACATTATTTCGACACAATCGAATTATAATTTAATACACCACTTAATTCATTGTGTCTAAACTATCTATATTCAACATGGTTCTTAGTCTTCTGAATACTTCAACTTGCATTCCCTTCTTCATGATGTCTGTAATCTGATTCTCAGTTCTGCAGTGTTCCAAATTCATCTTCCCATCTGCTATCTGCTCTCGAAGATAGTGGAACCTCATTTCAATGTTCTTGCTTCGACCATGTGCTATCGGGTTCTTCGCCAGATTGATAGCTGACATGTTGTCGATCTTCATGGTAATTACTCCATGATCTTTCCATGTTATATCTTCGACCAAGTTCACCATCCAAGTTTCTTTACATGCACAAAGAGAAGTAGCTATTTATTCTGCTTCACATGATGATAATGTCACTACTGGTTCCTTTCTTGAACTCCAAGCAACTGATGCACCACCTAACATAAACACATATCCTGCTGTTGATTTTCGATCTTCAGCATCACTACACCAACTCGAATCAGTGTATCCCACTAACTTGCATTTTTTTCCTTTATCAACTGTAGGAAACAAAATGTCATAGTCGAGAGTTCCTTTGAGATACCTTAGTATCCTCTTCACCGCTGCTAGATGTGATACCATTGGCTTCTACATGAATCTACTTACCATACCTACACTATATGCTAAGTCAGGCCTTGTATGACAAAGGTATCTCAATGTCCCAATAAGTCTTCTGTATTGGGTTGGGTCGATATCATCTTCATCTGCATCTTTCGACAATTGCAGTCTTAGTTATGTAGGTGTCGAAGTTGAGTTACTTTCTTCCATCTCAAATATCTTGAGAATTTCTCCTGCATATCTTCTTTGATGCATCATCAAACCTCTACTGCTCTTGTAGAATTCAGTGCCAAGGAAATATGAAATCTCACCCAGATCAGACATTTCGAATTCCTTGCTGAGATCACCTTTGAAGTCTTCGATCTCACTTTTGCAGCTACTTGTTATCAACAAACCATTGACATAGAGACATAGTATAATAAATTCACTATTACTTCTTCTTACATATACTCCATGTTCAGTTGTGCACTTCACAAATTCCTTCTCCCTTAGGAAACTATCAATTTTCTTATTCCAAGCTCTTGGAGCTTATTTCAATCCGTACATGGCTTTATGCAGCCTGTACACCTTTCTCTCTTTGTCATGTTTCACAAACCCAACTGGTTGTTTAACATAAACTTCTTCGTCGAAGGGTCCATTCAGGAATTTACACTTCATGTCCATCTGACATATGTGCCGTCTATTTATTTCTACTAGACCAACAACCAACCTAATTGTTTCGATTCTAGAAACAGGTGTAAAAACTTCATTGAATTCTATTCCTTCTTTCTGTGGAAATACTTTCGCCAAAAGCCTTGCTTTGTGTCGAGTTACTTCCCCTTTGGAATTCATCTTCACTTTGTATACCCACTTGACATTAATTGCCTTCTTTCCTTGAGGAAATTCGAAAAGTGACCAAGTGTTGTTGTCTTCGATAGACTTTACTTCTTCATTCATTGCTTTCACCCACTTCGAATCCTTCAATAATTCAACTGCATTGACAGGTTCGACATCTGCATAGAAAACATAATGTACCAACTCACCTTCATTATCTATCACATCATCTAATGTAATCACACAATCTTGCAATCTTGCAGGCATGCGTCTTGTTCTTTGAGGTCTGCTTGTACTTGGTTGATCTATAACTGCTGGTTCCTCTTGTCGAACTTCTCTTTCGACTTGAGTTTCTAGTTCTTCAAATAGGATTCCCACTGAATCTTTCTTGACATTTTCAGTCCAATCCCATTATTTAAGCTCATCTATGATCATGTCCCTACTGATCACAATCTTCTTGTTCACTGGATCGAACAACTTGTAACCTCCTGCCGAATGATATCCAACTAGAATCATTTGACTTAACTTGTCATCAAGTTTTCTTCTCAACTGATCTGGCACATGTCTATGTGCAATAGATCCAAATACCTTCAGATGACTCAAGCTAGGCTTCACACTAGACCAATATTCTTCTGGAGTAATTCCTTCTAGCTTCTTCGTTAAACATCTGTTCTGAATGTATGTTGCATTCGACACCACTTCACCCTAAAACTCTTTAGGTAAATTTTTTCCTTTCAACATACTTCTCACCATATTCATGATGGTTCAATTCTTCCTTTCTGCAGTTCCATTATACTGTGGAGTATAGGGTAGCACTACATCATGCATAATCCCTTCCTTTTCACATAACTTGTCGAAGTCTTTCAACACATACTCTCCACCACCATCAGTTCTCAAAACTTTGAGTTTTTGACCACTTTGCGTTTCGACCATTGACTTAAACTTGGCAAATACCTCGATCACTTCACTTTTCTTCTTGATCAAGTAAGTCCACATCTTTCGAATGAAATCATCTATGAATGTAACAAAGTATTTGTTACCTCCCATCGAATCCACCTAGATTGGTCCACATACATCAGAGTATATGACTTCAAGAATAACCTTCGACCTGCTTCATGCATCCTTGCTGAAGCTATTATTGTGTTGCTTCGCCTGCACACATTCGTCACATACCTCGTTTGGAATGTCGATTTATGGAAATCCTGAAACTAGATTTCTTCTCTTCAAATCTCAGATGTCTCTGAAGTTGAGATGGCCTATTCGATAATGCCATATCCATTCATCTCTGCTAGCTGCAGTCGAAAGGCACTTGTGCTCCATCACATTTAGTTCGATCTTGAAGGTTCTATTCTGAGACATAGGAGCCTTCAAGATTAATCTTCCATTTGCATTGACGACTCTCATCATCTTATCTTTGATCGACACTTTATAATTATTTTCGACCAACTGCCCTATACTGAGCAAATTTCTCTTCATGCCTGGTATGTACAACACATTTGAAATTACTGACCTCTTGCCATCTTTCATCATAATCATAACATCGCCAATACATTCAGCTGCTAGGGTATTGTCATTTGCGAATTTTACCATATTTTTCATTGAGGGCTTTATGTTGACAAACCGGTCTTTCCTTCCAGACATATGTGATGAGCATCCTGAATCCAAGTACCATTGTTCCTTGAATCTATCTTTATCTCTTGTTGTGACCATCAACATCATCTCTTCTTCTTCATGTTTTGCAAATTTTGCATCACTTTCTTGATTCTTTCGCTTTTTGGACAATCACTCAAATAGTGACCATACTTCTGACAATTGTAACATTGAATGTGACTCTTGTCAGGTTTTCGACCACCACCTCTTACTCAATTTGCAACACCACCTCTTTGGTTGCCTTGGTATGGTCTTCTCTAATTCGACATGTTTCCTTCGTTCTGGTTTCCTCTACCAGTCGAATTGTTGTAGCCTCCTATACCTCTGTCGAACCATTTTCCTTTGCCTTTGGTTTCTTTTGCTGAATGTGTCTGCAAAGCCACATCACTCTTCGACTTTCCTGCAGCTCTTTTGGTCATTATTTGTTCATGAGATTCAAGCGTCCCTTAAAGCTCTTCCTTTGTCAATTTCGGAAAGTCTTTCCCCTCTGTCGAACCACTTTGGGCGCGGGTTGGTACCCACTTGAGGTAAGGCTCAAGAGGGATGGAATTCTTGTGTCCCAAGGTCTTACTGTCCACCTTGTTGGGCATCCTCCAAGCTCGGATGAACCTTTGTCGAAGTCCTTGATCGTCGTTGTCGAAGTCAAAAACCAAGTCTGGGATCAGCATGTCATATGGACCATCCCTTCGGGCATACCCAAACTGTCTCAGAGCCAAGCAAGGGTTGTAGGTGATGCCTCCCCTAATGCCAAGTAGTGGGACATTAGGGAATTCCCCACAACGATAAATGATGATAACATTTTCTCTGGATCGAGAACACCAATGAACATCTGAATGTGTAAGAGTCATCAATCGTTGTGACCACCTCAAACCTTGCTCATTCTTCAAAACTGATTGGGGAAGATGAGAAATAAACCATCTTGCCAGTAGAGGAGTACAGCATATGAGAACACCTCTTTTCCTCATTGTTCGAGTGTGAAATGAGTGGAGGATATCCCCAAGTGTTGTACCCCAAAATTTACCCTCTCATTTTATCAACATTTCTCATCACAAGGCTCTTTGAACTCAAGACCAAGCTAGGGTTTACACTGCTCAAGACATCTCCTTGCACTGATGACCTAAATTGGGGTTTGAGTTTTCACAGGGATCTTTGGACTCCTAATGCTCAAAGTGACTTTCATACTTCATGTTGGACTCATAAGTTTGTCCATACCAAGTTTCAAGCCTTGAATCAAATTTTTGCCCAGTCAATTGGACAGTTGACCTAGAAATCAGCTGTATTGAGAAAAAAGTCAACTGTGGCCAATTTACAGTCAAACCTCAAGAATTTTGACCCACATCAACATTATGAACTCATAAGAATCATTTGATCAAGTTTGGACCACAACTCCACAAGAAATTTGATCAGATCATCAAAAGGGCAGAATGGTCATTTTTAGGGTTTTGATTGTACAAAGGCAATTTCTGACTTTTTGACCTAGCCAATGGAAAATTAAGCTCAACCGTAGAATCAAGGACTCAATGGAATCATCTTGACCTATTCAAAAAGTTCAAAAGACCTCAATTTCATTGGATTGACAAATGAATTTTTCAGTCAACTGATCAAAATTTGACTGTACACTGAAAAGTCAAACTTCGACTTTTTGGTCAAGATCAAGTGTCAAGGGTCATTTTCATCAAGATGTGTCAAAACATGAAACTTGTTATCCAAAAAACCCAAAATTGCAAATTAGGGTTTAAAGTTGAAAAATTTCATAACTTAGAATTTTTCTAAGTTATGAAATTTTCTTAATTTTTCCTAACTTTGCCCAACATTTTCACCATGATGCAATTGGATTGAAACAAAACTTCCAACAAGAAAGTTGTAGTCCTACACAAAGTATACAACTTTTATTCACAAAGTTTTCTCAAAAGAAGCTTGGATCTCAAGTTATGATTTTTGGAACAAGGGTCCCTAAAACTTTTAACTTAGTGAAATTTTGCCCTAGTTTAGGCAGGATTTTGACCTATCTTCTTGGCCATTTTTCACATAGTTCCACTTGGAATCTCAAGTTTCATTTCAAAGATGGATTATAGATCATGTTACAACCAGATCAAAATGTCCCCCGAAGACATGGAGAAGACTACTTTTGTTATGCAGTGGGGTACCTTCTGCTATAAAGTGATGTCATTCAGACTGAAGAATGTCGGGGAAACCTATCAGCGAGCCATGGTAGCCCATTCACAAACAGAAAAAGAACACCTCGACCACCTGCAGAAGCTGTTTGTCAGGTTAAAGGAATATAAGCTCAGACTGAATCCTAGTAAGTGCACTTTCAGAGTCAGGTCCGGTAAGCTTTTGGGATTTATTGTCAGTAACAAAGGCATCGAAGTTGATCCTGCCAAAGTCAAAGATATACAAGAAATGCCTGCCCCTGCACTGAAAAGGAGGTCAGAGGTTTCTCTGGATGCTTAAACTACATTGCAAGGTTCATCTCTCACCTAACATCTACCTGTGAGCCAATCTTCAAGTTGTTGAAGAAAGATCAAATGGTTGAATGGAACAATGATTATCAAGTTACTTTTGATAAGATCAAGGAGTATTTGCTGGAGCCTCCTATCTTGATGCCACCCGTGGAAGGAAGGCCGTTAATCATGTATCTGACTGTTTTGGATAACTCAATGGGGTGCGTATTGGGCCAACATGACGAGTCTGGCCGAAAAGAGCATACCATTTATTACCTTAGCAAAAAGTTTACCGACTGTGAGACTCGCTACTCACTGCTCGAGAAAACTTGTTGCACTTTGGTATGGGCTGCTCTTCGGCTAAGGCAGTATATGTTGACACATACCACTTTGCTTATTTCTAAAATGGATCTGATCAAGTACATCTTCAGTAAGCCTGCTTTATCCGGAAGAATCGCTAGATGGCAGATGATCATGACTGAGTATGATATCCAGTACACAACCTAAAAAGCTATAAAGGGGAGTGTATTAGCTGACCATCTAGCTCATCAAGTTGTCGAAGATTACCAATCTATGAGGTTCGACTTCCCTGACGAGGATATCATGACATTGGACAACATTAAAGGCAACGTACCGTATGACAGACCTGAACAAGGATCCCGATGGACTCTGTACTTTGATGGTGCTTCAAATGCACTTGGGAATGGTATCGGCGCAGTACTTATCTCTCTAGAAGGTTGCCATACACCTTTCACTGCTAGACTCTGCTTTAGCTGCACCAACAACATGGCCGAGTATGAAGCTTGTATCTTTGGTCTCAAGGCTGCTATTGACTTGGGAATCAAATCTTTGGTTGTATTTGGGGACTCAGCTTTGGTTATCAGTCAGATCAAAGGAGAGTGGGATACTAAACACCCTAACCTCATCCCTTACAAAGAACATGTCCTGACATTGTTACCACATTTTGAGCAAATTACCTTTGAGCACTTACCGCGAGAAGAGAATCAGCTGGCAGATGCGCTGGCTACAATGTCTTCCATGTTTAAACTCAACTGGGACAATGAGGCACCTCAAATCACCATCAAACCAACGGACAAACCAGCACATTGTCACGAGATTAATACCGAAGAAGTGGTGGACCGACCTTGGTTTCATGACGTCAAAAGGTATCTCGAAGCACAAGAGTACCCTGAAGGAGCTTCAGTCAACGACAAAAAGTTCTTAAGGAGGTTCGCTGCCAAGTTCTTTCTAAGCAATGGTATCCTATACAAGCGCAATCTTGATTGTGTCCTACTCCGTTGTGTGGACAAGGTTGAAGCTGAGCAGATCATGGTTGAACTACATAATGGCACTTTTGGCACCCACTCGAGTGGTCATACGATGGCTAAGAAGATTCTAAGGGAAGGCTACTACTGGTCTACCATGGAAGCTGATTGTCATCAACATTCCCGTACTTGTCACAAATGCCAAATCTATGCTGACAAGGTACATATTCCTCCAGTTCCTCTCAATGTCTTAACAGCACCTTGGTCATTCGCAATGTGGGGAATCGACATGATTGGAGAGATCAAGCCTACAGCATCCAATGGACATTGTTTCATCCTGGTGGCCATTGATTACTTTACCAAGTGGGTCAAAGCAGCTTCCTTCGCCTCTGTTACCAAGAATGTGGTTTCCCGCTTCATCAAGCAGAACCTCATTTGCCGGTATGGTATCCCCGACAGGATCATTACAGACAACGGTATAAATTTGAACAATACTATGATCATCGCTCTGTGCGAGCAGTTCAAGATTCAACATCACAATTCATCTCCCTATCGGCCAAAGATGAACGGTGTTGTTGAAGCTGCGAACAAAAATATCAAGAAGATCATTCAAAAGATGACAGTCACCTACAAGGACTGGCATGAGATGTTACCGTTTGCTCTGCACGGGTACCGTACCACAGCGCGCACTTCAACTGGGGTAACACCTTTTTCTTTAGTATACGGCATGGAAGCTGTTTTACCTATCGAGGTTCAGATTCCCTCCTTGAGAATCATGAAAGATGCTGGTTTGAGTGAAGACAATTGGATTCAGACTCGGCTTGATCAACTTAACTTGATTGACGAAAAGAGACTTACTGTTGTTTGCCATGGTCAGGCGTATCAAAAACGTATGATCAATGCCTTCAACAAGAAAGTCAAGAGACAAGTATATCAAGTCGGGGACCTTGTAATCAAGCGGGTTATCTTGCCGCAAAGTGATCCCAGGGGCAAATGGACTCCTACTTATAAAGGACCGTTTGTGATCAAGAACATCTTTTCTGGTGGGGCAATGATTCTGACCACCATGGATGGCGACGACTTGCTGCACCCTGCGAACGCGGACATAGTCAAAAGATACTACGCATAAAATGACCCGACAAGTTGAAAACCCGAAAAGGCGACTTGGGCAAAAAAAGGCATCCCGGTGAACCAAAAGGTTCGGGCAAAAATTAGGGATAAATAAAAAAATATGTACACCCGGCAAGTTGAAAACCCGAAAGGGCGACTTGGGCAAAAAAGGGTTTCCCGATGGGCTGAAAACCCGAAAGGGCGGTCCAGGCAAAAGTTAGGGAATTAAAGCGTATGACTATGTCTCGTCGGATCACTTTAAGGACAATATCTTCACGGACAAGCTCCAGGCTTCTGATCAATCCAATCATCTGCGGACGAGGCAACGAATGGACAAGATACTCAGAATTATGAAGGCTATAGCAAAATGGGAACCCCATGGAATTGTTACACATAGCCATCTTTCTTTGTATAAATTTTTTCTCATTTTTTATGACAACATTCTCTTACTAGGATGTATGTCTTCTGTGTACAAAATACTTACACAAAGTTAATACAAAGATACTTCAAAGTACAGAAATTTGCTTGCCTTTTCTTTCTTTTTACATTTGTGTTTTATTTGAAAACGTCCAATGATTTGTTAAATGAGCATATGCATTTGAATATAATCACTGCTTACAAATAAAACGAATTGAGAAAGGATAATTAACTGATATGTTGAAAGTATAGGAAAACGTCTTTAGGCTATTCCAGAAGAAATCCCCTGTTGTATGTCATTCAGATCCTCAACAGAGCAGAAACCTTGAAGTACATATCCCCAGCGGAGTTAAGGTTCAAAATCCCTAGCGGAGTAAGTACATATCGTCATCAGAACTAGGTTTCCAAACTCCCGATCCCCAGCAGAGTCAGAAAACTTTGAACTATAAATCCCCAGTGAAGATGAAGCTTTCTTCCCCAACGGAGTCCAAGACTTCAACCTTTAAACCACAGAGGAGATCATCCGATTTCTCCAAATCCCCCAGCAGGTTATCTTAAAACCTGAAAAATCAATCAGATAACAGCTAACTTTTATCCCAACTATTCTTAAAACCCCAGTAGATTGGCATACAACCCAAACTCTTAATTTCCCCAGCAGGATAAGCATTCTCCCCACAGAGTTGTTTCCCAGCAAAACAAAGATTCTTATTCCCATTTCTCCAGTTGAAGCCTCCCAGGTTTTAATTCCCCAGTAGAGATCGTCAGATTTGTCCTTATTTTCCCAGGAAAGTCATAAAGGATTCTCAAATCCCCGCAGAAGTTGTCAAAGTTATTGTTAATCCCCACAAGTCACCAAGGATTTTCAATCACCAGCAGTAGTCCAAAGGATTTCTCAGTCTCAGCCATCAAAGGTTTTGAATCTCCAGCAGCAGTCAAGGGTTTATTTTCCCCGGCAGCAGTCAAAGATTTCATTATCTCCAGCTATCAAGGATTTATTTTCCTCAGCAAGACGGCTAATCAGCTTACATGCGCATACATTACATTCATATATCATAAATATTAATAAAGCATATTTTATTGCATCATACATGTCATGCAACATAACTTTGTGTTTTTAGCTAACATTTTACCCATTTCAGGATAAGATTAAAAGCTATCGTTAATAAATATTCAAAGATCTCAGATACAATATGGATACACCCCAGACACGAAGGTCATTCTACTACTCATTCCGACTTCAGCAATCAGATACAGACTAGATACGCTCCAGCCACGGAAGCCATTCTATTTCTCATTCAGATTCAGCTATCAATTTCAAGTCCAGATACACTCCAGACAAGGAAGTCATTTTGTCACTTATTCAGATCCCAGTTACAGTACGAATACACTCCAGACACGGAAGTCATTCTGCTACTCATATAGATCTCAAAATCAAGATACATTCCAGATACGCACCAGACACGGTTGCCATTCTGTCACTCATTCAAACCTATTCCCCAGCCCAGAGATACTCCATATGCGGATGTCTTTCTGTTGCTTATTCAAATTTCAGATTTCAGATACAATACAGACACACTCCAGAAACGGCAGTCATTCTGATATTTCATTCGAGAATCAAATTCATTTACATTTTGGATACGCTCCAGACACGGACGCCATTCCATTGCTCATACAAATTCAATCTCCATATACAACTCAGATACGTTCCGGACACGGTTACCATTTTGGTGTTCATTCTCCTGATTTTCAACAAACAGTCTTGGGTGGCATCTCTAAGCCCATCTCCAGCAAGATTCTACCATCTCCAAATGGCATCTTTAAGCCCCTTCCCTCAGCTATATTTTGAGGAGTGCAAATTTACGGGCACTCTAGTGTCCAATCCTCTTTTACCTTCGAGTCACGAAAGGCAAAATCGCCAATCTAACTCTTCGGGTTCAAGAAGATTGAACAGGGGCAGTTGTTGTACCAAAAAAATTTCCCTCTCATTTTATCAACATTTCTCATCACAAGGCTCTTTGAACTCAAGACCAAGCTAGGGTTTGCACTGCTCAAGACATCTCCTTGCACTGATGACCTAAATTAGGGTTTGAGTTTGCACAAGGATTTTTGGACTCCTAATGCTCTAAGTGACTTTCATACTTCATGTTGGGCTCATAAGTTTGTCCATGCCAAGTTTCAAGCCTTGAATCAAATTTTTGCCCAGTCAATTGGACACTTGACCTAGAAATCAGTTGTATTGGGAAAAAAGTCAACTGTGGCCAATTTACAGTCAAAACTCATGAATTTTGACCCACGTCAACATTATGAACTCATAAGAATCATTTGATCAAGTTTGGACCATAACTCCACAAGAAATTTGATCAGATCATCAAAAGGGCAAATGGTCATTTTTAGGGTTTTGACTGTACAAAGGCAATTTCTGACTTTTTGACCTAGCCAATGGAAAATTAAGCTCAACCATAGAATCAAGGACTCAATGGAATCATCTTGACCTATTCAACAAGTTCAAAAGACCTCAATTGCATTGGATTGACAGATGAATTTTTCAGTCAATTGATCAAAATTTGAATGTACACTGAAAAGTCAAACTTTGACTTTTTGGTCAAGATCAAGTGCCAAGGGTCATTTTTCATCAAGATGTGTCAAAACATGAAAAAATTTCATCACGAAACCCAAAATTGCAAATTAGGGTTTAAAGTTGAAAATTTTCATAACTTAGAATTTTTCTAAGTTATGAAATTTTCTTAATTTTTCCTAACTTTGCCCAACATTTTCACCATGATGCAATTGGATTCAAACAAAACTTCCAACATGAAAGTTGTATTCCTCCACAAAGTCTACAGCTTTGATTCACAAAGTTTTCTCAAAAGAAGCTTGGATCTCAAGTTATTAGTTTTGGAACAAGGGTCCCTAAAACTTTTAACTTAGTGAAATTTTGCCCTAGTTTAGGCAGGATTTTGACCTATCTTCTTGGCCATTTTTCACATAGTTCCACTTGGAATCTCAAGTTTCATATCAAAGATGGATTATAGAGCATGTTGCAAGCTTTCCAAATTGTCCAAGAACTTTCCAAACTCATTTGTGGTTATGGAGAATCGAAGGCTTGAAGTTGGAAAAAACTCACTTTTCATCCATGGCATATTCATGTTCATCCTAGTTGCAATTTCAAGTCAGCATGCTTTGCACTAGATTACAGGCCCCTAAACCACTTCACACTCAATAATTTAATGCAAATACATTGGTCTAAGGCATTGTTTTGGTCATTAGGACATTGTACACAAAATTAATCCCTAAGTAGAAAAAGGTACATTTCCATTTTTGCTTAAATGTGCTTTATGTCAAAACTGAATCCCTTAAGCATTGGCCCATATATCATACAACAAATCAAATATACAAGTTGGAGGGGCCAATGGAAAAGTATGCAAGCATAAGGATAGCCTGTATAGGCCTGTTTCAATCACTTCCCATATTTTGCTTCAAAAACAAGAAACATATCCAAAACTTGAGAACTTGAACACCAGCCAAAAAAAACTTGTGTAAGCATTTTGAACATCTTTAACACATCCCTCTGAGCCAGAAACACGGTTGCTTGAGCCTCTAAACATCCCCTAGCCAGAAATCACCTTCCATTGCCAAAACAGGGCAATATCTGCAACTTGACTTCCATAGCTCAATTGGCTCTTGCGTTTTGGCCAAAACCTGTTCCAACACATTCCATTCCATCCATCCAAGCAATCCCAAACCTCAAACACCAACTGTAACTCCATTTACAGGGTTTGCCATTTTCATTTTGAGCTTGTGCAGGTTAAGTTCTGTAGGCTAATTCAAGCATATTCAAGGCAAGCAGGCTATTAGAGAAGGTCAAGTGAAGTTCAAGCAAGCTCTCAGACATCTCAGGCCTTGTTGAAAAGCCCCACATTTTCATACACGAAGTCAGCTGAAACAGGTTTTTGCCAACTTCCTATCTCTCTATTTAGGAACATTTAGCCTTAGGTTTGTGAATAATAAATGTAGTATTCATTGCCATGAAGTTGTACATATGCTCAGTTTTCATTTATATTAAGCATGCTAAGAGAATTTCATCCATGAACATACTGAAAAAATTAGGTTTGATTTTAGGGCCAGAGAAATTCTCTCTGGTCTTTGAGAGTTAAGACAAGTTGTTTATATGGTTGGATTCGTCGTGAAATTCTCTACAAGTTTGATGTTATGTGTTTTTGCAATAGAGCTCGTATACAGGATCTGGCAATTGTACAGGGCGCGCGCGTTTTCAAAGTCAGAAGGTTGAAGATGAAGTGGTGGGATGGGCTTGGCCTGGCTCACTATTGACACCCCCCCTTTTACTATTTACACCCCCTGGCCTAATTTCTTGATATTTTATATTTTTGAATTTTTATTTTCATTTCTGATTTTATTTATTTATTCCCAAATACAAAAAATGCTCAAAAATATTTTTATAATTTTTTCACATTTATTTTGCATTTTATTTTTATTTTTCTAACATAAAAAGCAATTTAATTACTTCTATCTTATTTATTAAAACTTGAAAATAATATATAAATTATACTTTTATATTTTTCTTTATTTTTATCCACACTGAAAATATTTTTTCTAAAATATATTTTTATTTTGTATATATGTTATTTATTGTACATATTTAATATAATATATTTTTATTTTGTATATATATACTCTTATTTTATTAGATATTATAGAATAAAAATATAAAATATTACACTTTTATTTTTATTATTAAATATACTTAAAAATACTTTTTCTAAATATATTTTATTTTTTCACATATACTATTTTATTTTTGTTGTATATAAATAAAATAATTAATATATTTACTTTCTTAAAAAAATTAGGGTTTTACCCTTAACCAAATAAATTAATCTTTTATTTATTTCTTTGTTTTTACATTAAATATTTTTACATACTTGGAAAATAAACATAAACTTTTTGCATAATTCATATTATTTGGTATATTTATTTATTTTATTTATTTAAATATTGTCCATTTAATATTTATACCTTGGGATTCAATTTGGATGTAATAGTAAACTAGGGTTTATATTTCTTGTCAAAATAACCCCCATTCAAAGATTGTACCCCCATCCCCATAATCATGTTGTAATAGCTTAGACTTTTAATTCTCGCACTTTATGCTTTCTGTGATCGGTGGATCCGGAACTGACTGTTTAACGCTGGTTCGCGAAATGTCGCGGAAGCAAGAGTCGCCACCATCTTTTATTTTCTCCAAATGGAAAGGACAAAAGCACAGAAAAATTCCTTATAGAGATTGCTCTCGGTTCGGGAGGTAGATTATAGAAAGGGAAGGTGTTAGCACCCTTTCTATCCATGGTTATCCATGGGCTCTTAGATACTTGCTCATTTGTGTTTTCAAAATTATTTGTTTGCTTTTCAACTGTGGGTTTAAAAAAGTTTCTTTTGAAAATTTCAGTTCGACTCTTGTATCAGTCCTCAAGAGTGTTTGAAAAGTTGCTTTCGAAAGCTTTTTGAAAAAGGTGTCGGTGTGAAAAGAAGTTTTGATTTTGTTTTGAAATTAGAGCAAGTATCTAGAGTTATCTACCTACCCTAAGGAATTCGTCTGTGTAAATGTCCTTGAAGTAGTGCCATCCCACCATTGAGAGGTAGGTAGCACCACCGTTGGAGGTATTCGGGTCAATTCGAGGGTTCGGGACATGGTGATCACCGGAGCAATAGGAAGACACCTTAGAAGCTACCCTCATGCCATGTTCATGGACATGAGGACTTACTAAAATGTCCTCTACTCGACGACCACCTTTCGAGGGGCAAGGCAACAATGAGGCGTACCCTAGGGGTGGTGTGTGATTTGTGTGTCAGGTTCATTTATGTTTATCTTGTTCATGCATTGGTGATCTACGCGTTGCTTTTATTTTGACATTCATTCTTTCATGCAAATTATTAACAGTTAAAAAGATGCGGAATTAAAAAAAGTCATACGCTATTACAAAGGCGCGGGTCCACATCGCCAAATTAATCCAAGACCCGATTTGAATAAAATAAAAATGCGGAAAGATAAATACCCTAATTAATCTATTACATGGCTTTGGGATAATTACATGAAACTTATAAAAAGGAAATAAAATAAGTGCGTGAAATAGAATTATGATCGAATGCGAGGGCGTTGGACCCTTTTAAGGAAATTAAATTAGAATTAATAAATTAATTAAGTTAAATAAAAAAAGAGTTTTTTTTGGAATTTTTGTATTTTATGGAGTTAGTAAGAAAATTAAATTGGAATTAAAAAGAAAAGTTAATTAACCCTAATTCTAAATTGTTTTGTTTATTTATTAAGAAAATGTTTTTAGTTTGACCTAATTTGCATTAATTATTTACATGGCAAATTTTATTTACAAAATAATAATTAATAACTAAATAGGGTGAAAAAAGAAAAAAGGAATAAAAGCATAAAACCCTAATTCTACCTTTTTTTAGTTTATAAAAAAAAACATTAAAATTGAACCTAGAATGAAAAACTAAATTAATTAATAGAATTTATTTATAAAAACATTTAAATAAAATATATTTATATTTTTTGTCTTTCTGTTTTTTTTGTTATTTTTATATTAAAGAAAAATTAATTTAAAGAATTAAAATAAAACTAAATAAAACAAATAAAAAATAGAAAAAGGATAAGAAGAATAAAAAATGAAATGCAAACCAATGGGGGTGTTGACCCCAAACTGGAGGTTATGTTGTGAGCAATTAGGCCCAAGAATCTTGGCCCTTTCTGACTTCTCAGTGATCATGTGCGTATGCGTTGACTGAAGCATTCCATAGGCTTTGGATCTGGACCACTGGACTGATGCTATGGGACGTGTGGCAGGCCAATATATAAGGCTACATGGTAGATCAAAGAGGGGACCAACGTACCTGATCATGTTACAAAGAAAGTCATAAGGAAATAAGGGGGACCTGGGAATCAAACCCAGGTCCCAAAGCTTGCAAATATTCCTTCCCACCAACTGAGCCAGCATGTTTATTCGTATGCATAATGGAATATAATTAATATGAAAGAGAAAAAATCAATAATGACATTTGATGAAAACGCGCGCCAATTGTTTGAATCTACCAACCATAGGATGACACACAGCCTTCTTCTTTGTTTCCTTGCTTTTTGCCTGAAAAATAAAACAAGATTGCGGGGGTTTTGAACCCCCACTAACTACAGTATAAGAAAATAGCGATTACGCCATGGTTGCTCATAAATTGAGCGCGACATATGTGTTAAATTCGTGTGAAGCTTCTGAGTCCAATGGTCCTGGTCTTGTTGGCCAATTTTTTCAGAATAAGGAAGCCCCAAATTTATAGTTATGAAACCCTAGCAAGCTTCAATGGTGGATTCACATATCGGGCACGAAAACTCAATTAAAGTATACCATTAGTTTCAGGAAGTGAATATTAGTACAAAACGATTATTAGAATGCATGAATATGGCATATGTGATACGGTGGGAGAACTGACTGTGGTTTTGCATTTGTATTCGCAAATGTTTCGGTTGAGCAAGAGTCGCCACCGACTTTTTATTTTATCCTAAGGAAAGGTTAAAAAGCACAGCAAAAACCTTTGAGATGTTTTCTTGGGTTCGGGGAGTAGATTATAGAAAGGGAAGGTATTAGCACCCTTTCTATCCATGGTTATCCATGGGCTCTTAGTTACTTGCTTAGATCACTTGCCTTTTTCAATTGTTTGAAATGGTGTTTTGCGTGTGTGTGTTTTGAAAATGTTTTGAAAAGAAGCCAATGTTGTGGCAACCTTTGTAATGATCCATGTTGGGATGTATACAAAGGTGTATGTCTTTTAAAAAGGTTTTCATTTGTTTTCGAAAGTTGTTTTGAAAGTGTTGTGAGGTGTGGTTTAAAAACAGGCAAGTGTTTTTGCAAGTTGACAAGTACTTAAGAGCGATCTACCCTAAAGTTCTCAAAGATTTTTGTTATGCTTTTAACCCTTTTAACAATTTTGTTCCACCATTGTATTTGGTGGACAATCTTGTGTTAGGATGTGAAAGGGACGGGCGCGGGTCATCGTTTAGACCATAATTGCAATGGTGCCAAGGATCTTTGGGCAATGTTTTCTTTAAGGGACTTGATCATTTTAGGCAAAAAGGCGTCATCGAGTGACTATGATCATTTGAATTATTTGTTTTGCCCAAAGAGACCTAACATGCAATATGGCCCAATTTTTTGAAAGCCAACAAGTGGATATAACCCTAGGGGTGTTAGTGTGCAAGTGTATTTTATTGCATACAAGAGTTTTTTCTTTGAATTGGGTTTTTCTATTTCATTGATTTTATCTTGCCATACATGTCCTAATTACTAGCAATAAGAAACGGAAATATAAAATCCTACGCTATTACAACAATTAGGGGAGGGGGATACACATTTGTACATGGGGGGTTCAACGAGAAAAATAGACAAAAAAGAAAATAGCAAAAAAACAAGATATATAGAGAGAGAGAGGGAGCCCGCGCGCTGCTGGGAGGTCATCAGAAGTTCTGACTCAGATCCGCTGCCAGATGATCAACCTGTTAGTGAAACTGGATGAGTCAGAACTTCTGACTCTGGCACCTGCAAAACAGAACCTTGTTAGTGGGGAAATCAGAAGTTCTGATTTCCCTGCGCTGCAAGACATAAGTTTGTTAGTGGAGAAACCAGAAGTTCTGATTCTGCTGAAAAGGCAATAACTCTCAGAGGTTCTGATATCATTGACAGCAAAACAGGCTTCAGATGTGCTAACGTCAAAGTCAGCACTTGGCTTTTTCCTGTACTAATCAGAACATCTGCAATCCTGTTGTTACTCCACAAAACAGGAAACATACTTGGAACAGATCCAGCAAATACAAAAATGTTTCAGAGGTCAGAATCACCAAGGTCACAGGCAAGTCCTTTACTGGCTCAAAACGTTCTGAGGTATGAAAATCCTCAGAACATAAACAGCAATAACATGAATATTTACATTATGTTACTTGAATATGCACAGTTGATGATGCTTAACAGTGTGATGAGGGTCAGCAGGTGCTTACCTGACTGTTTGGAAAAGTTGGTGAGTGAAAGTTTTAGCTTTTGGTTCTGGTTCTGGTGGTGTTCTGGACAGATTTTGAAAAGGGGAAGTAAAGGTGTATACGTGTGTAGGGTCAGAAGTTTGGAAAGAGTGTTTTTGGTTTACAGAAAAAGAACTGGATATTTGATGAAGTTGAAGGTGAGAAACTCAAAGTTATGAAACAAAGCTGGAGATTTTGGCAGAGTTTCAGAATGCTGTGTTGCTAGGAGTTCTGTTTCTCTCTTTAGAAATTTTTCTGTTTCTTTTCTTTTTTTCCCCTTGGCAGTGGTGAAGACTCTCTATTTATAGGCAAAATCCTTGTGGATGCCTTGAACATTTAAGGCGCCAACAGAGTTTGAATTTGTTCTTTGACAGAAATTCCTGGGAAGTTGTGATAACAGCTAGCTTTCAGCCTAGGTTGCAGCAGCAGGCGTAGATTGGGGAGAAGTGACCTCTGAAGTGGGCGGTGGCGTGAAGACCCATGCCAGAATCTGTGCAAAAGCGTTTTCCAAGCCACACGTGAATGCTCAGGAGTGGTTGGAAGCATTAATGGGCATTAAATAGTGACAAGACCTGTCAATACCAACATTCTGGTAATGGAAACCAGCGTTGAATCAGCAGCGTAAACCATGCTCTGGCCTTGGCTACCTGTTGTCTTAGTAAGCTCTGGAGATTCTCCTGGTTTTCTGGTACGTTTCTTGGATTTACTTCTGGACAATCTGGACTTAGAGATTCTGTATCAGTATAACACCCATTCTTCTGACCTTCCATCTTCTGATTTCAACCTGTTCTGAAGGAGCCTTCAGACTTTCCTGCTTCTCTTGAATTCCTTTAGCAAATTCTGACTGAGCTTGTGTAATTGCTGAAGGGGCATGTTCTGTTTGAGGCTTACATTTTGAACCACGTTTACAACTTCTGATTGAACTGATGTAGCTGCTGAAGAGCCAACTTCTGACCACGCTGAGCCAAACTTGCAACTTCTGACCGTCTTCATCTGGAATGGGTCCAGAAGTTCTGAAGCGCTGATTTTTCTAAAAACACTTATTTTAGAGAAGCATTCTAAGTACTTAGAATTTGATTTTTTTTCTCAAGATAAAAGTGTTGTTTCTGGAGTTCGTGAGATCATCTTGCTCTTGTAAGCGGCTTGCTTGGGCAAAGGGATAACTCAAGACTTGGATTTGTTTCAGAGGGACCTTGAAAATCCAAGATGGTTTCCTGAAGAAAGAGAGGGCAAATTTCGGGGTACAACAGCATATATATTAAAATACGAATAGGAAAAATGTTTGAGAAAGTCTGAGTCCGTTCTACCACTTCTTGATGCGTGGGGACTGGAAAAGGATGCAGTTAGGTTCCTTGAAGCCTTGGCAAGCTATTGAAATTGGTTAGAAGCTTTGAATCGTCCTCTAATGCCGTTTTCAGTTTTGACTTTTTCACCAAAAATTGTAAAGTGTGTTCTTAGGTTTGGGCGCAGCTTCAAGGTCGTGTGCACTAGGGTTTGCATCTGTATATGTATGCCAATGGATTAGGGTAGAAATTTGAGTCAAAAAGCCTTTGCATTGATGTATCAAATATTTGATTTTCAATGAATATTTTTTCAAATCTTTTCCATGAATAACATGCCAATTTGCACCAAATCTTCCCTTTTTTGATGTGCACGAATCTTGAGTAACCAATGAGGGCATATGCTGCATAAAAAGATTCAACCACATTTGTTTAGTATTTTTTTTCATATTTTATTTAATTAAATGAATTAATGGTGATTAAAATTCAAATAAATAATAAAAAATGATGAAATAAATCCCCTTTGGGTCAAATGGTCGTGCATAGCCTTTGGATAATGATTCTTGGAAGAAAATGTGGCCCATTAGCAATTTTGAGACATTTGAAGCAAAGTTGACTTTTCAAAATTCCCAAAAATTTCCCAACTTCCACAAGGCATATCTTGCTCAATGTTTAAGCTTTGATCATGTTCTTGGACATTTTGGAAAGGTCTTGAAGTCCTCTAACCAATTCCTTTGGTCCCATGTCATTTTGATTTTCCAATCTCAAGTTATGGTCTTTGACTTAAAGTCCCTTTTTGTTGACTTTTGAAAATGACCTATAATGTTGAAATTGATAACTTTTTGTGAGAGCATTTCTTGGACTTGAAGTGTGAAGAGGAGTTGTAGGAAATGTCTTTCTCTTCAAAATGAGCTTTGGATGGAATTTTTCGGATAAACCATGTGGAAGTTATGTCTTGGTCAAGTTACAGTTGACTTTTTCAACTGTCCAAATATGGAAACTTTTGCATCTTGAGACTTTTTGAGCCATGCCTTGAGAATCATGATCAAGAATTGATCAAATGATGTTTGTGGCTTCAAAATAAGATGTTGACCAAAAATTTGAACTTTTGACTGTCAAATGACCATTTTGCCCCTGCAGTTGACTGCTGAGCAATTAGGGTTTTTGACTGTGCAATTTTGTGCTGTAAGTCTTGAAACTTGGCATGAGGATGCTTGACCATGTTTGTAGGCATGTGGGACTTGATTGGACCCTTGGAAACTTCAATTTCTTTGCCAGAACCAAAACCCTAGTTTTTGACTGTTAGGAGGCCTTTGAACTGTGCAACCTTTGGGGAGATTTTGAAGCATGCTCTTTGCAAATCTTGAAGAATATGGGAGGGCAAATTTTGGGGTACAACAGTTGCCCATGTTCAATCTTCTTAGACCTGAGGATGTAGATTGGTGTGTGTGCCTTTCGTGATCCGAAGGTGGAAGATGATTGAACACTAGAGTGCCCAGAAATTTGCGCTCACATAGTAGTGTGATGTGGGGAATGGGCTTACAGATGCCATTTAGAGATTGATGGATAGGATGATGGGCTTATAGATGCCATGCTAAGAGATGATGGAAGGTGGATGGGCTTATAGATGCCATCTGGGTGTCGATCGCGTAAGAGATTCCTTAGCGAGAATTTGCGTACCTGAAAAAGAAAATGATTACCTGACCTGTTACAGGAGTTGGTCTTCAAACTCTTACGCAGATGTGCCCTGACTGGTTTCAGGAATGGAATCTGGAGCTTCAAAAAGGTGATGAATGAACCAGGGATGGTTACTACCTCAACGGGACAGTGAGAGAACCTTGGACGATTACTACCTCAACAGTAACGCTGAGAGAACCTTGGACGATTACTACCTCAACAGGAACGCTGAGAGAATCTTGGGCGACTTCAACCTCAACAGTAACGATGAGAGAATCTTGGGCGACTTCAACCTCAACAGTAACACTGAGAGAATCTTGGGCGACTTCAACCTCAGCAGTAACGCTGAGAGAATCTTGGGCAACTTCAACCTCAACAGTAACGCTAAGAGAATCTTGGGCGACTTCAACCTCAACAGTAATGCTGAGAGAGTCTTGGGTATCTTCTACTGAGTCTTCATCAGGAAAATCTTTTAGGGATCGATTTAACTGGACTAGAGAAGGCCTTTGACTGGATAAGAAACAGGAAAATCTTAGGGTCGATTTAACTGAACCGGACAAGGTCTTGAAATATTCAACTGGATAAGAAACAGGGAGATCTTAGGGTCGATCTGACTGAACCAGAGAAGGCCTTTGACTGGATAAGAAACAGAAAAATCTTAGGGTCGATTTAACTGAACCGGACAAGGTCTTGAAATCTTCAACTGGATAAGAAACAGGGAGATCTTAGGGTCGATCTGACTGAACCAGAGAAGGCCTTTGACTGGATAAGAAACAGGAAAATCTTAGGGTCGATTTAACTAAACCGGTCAAGGTCTTGAAATCTTCAACTGGATAAGAAACAGGGAGATCTTAGGGTCGATCTGACTGAACCAGAGAAGGCCTTTGACTGGATAAGAAACATAAAAATCTTAGGGTCGATTTAACTGAACCGGTCAAGGTCTTGAAATCTTCAACTGGATAAGAAACAGGGAGATCTTAGGGTCGATCTGACTGAACCAGAGAAGGCCTTTGACTGGATAAGAAACAGAAAAATCTTAGGGTCGATTTAACTGAACCGGTCAAGGTCTTGAAATCTTCAACTGGATAAGAAACAGGGAGATCTTAGGGTCGATCTGACTGAACCAGAGAAGGCCTTTGACTGGATAAGGAACAGAAAAATCTTAGGGTCGATTTAACTGAACCGGTCAAGGTCTTGAAATCTTCAACTGGATAAGAAACAGGGAGATCTTAGGGTCGATCTGACTGAACCAGAGAAGGCCTTTGACTGGATAAGAAACAGAAAAATCTTAGGGTCGATTTAACTGAACCGGTCAAGGTCTTGGAATATAGCTGAGAACTTAACTGGATCCTTCCTGAAAGGTAAAGGTCAGTCATATGCAAGGCATGATATGAATCGAGCGATGATGTTCTCAACATAAATGAAATTTGTAAGGTATGGTGCGTATATGCATGCTATAATGATGTATGAAAATGTGATGTTTATGAATGTATCTTTTCGTCTTAGGAAAATAAATCCTTGACGGGTGCCGGGAAGTCACATCCTGGGCTGATGTTGAAGAGAGTTCTTCGTTTTCGCTGGGGATGATAGTTGCAAGAATACCGGTAGAGAAGATAACTCCGTTGGGGGATAAACTTGGCGAAAGGATTACTCTGCGGGGAGAAAAATACTCTAACGATCTTGCTGGGAAACAATACTCTGTGGGGAGAGAGGTACTTTGCTGGAATGTTGATGGTAACTTCACTGGGGATACCATTGTTATGTTGGAAGTATTAATAGACTTCGCTGGGGATAAGAAGACTTCGTCGTGGACGATCTTTCCGTGGCTTTTGGCTGAGGATAACCCAGTTATATCCTGGTAGGGAAATAACTCTTGAATAAAGCCGGGGGATGCGTTCGTGCTCTACGGGGATAAGCTTCCAGAATCTACTGGGGATAAGCTTACTGCTTGGGGAGATGGATCCCAACTTTCCTGGGGAAACTGGATTGGACTCTCCTGGGGAAAATTGGAACTATATTGGGGAAGTGACTCCATTGAATGTTTGATATACCGCCGGGGAACAATCTTTAGACCAAGACTGTCGGGGATGCTTGCTTAGGAATGTTTGTATATTGCGCTGCGGAATGTTGAGATCTGCTGGAGGATACCCAACTTCCCTAAGGTTGACTGTAACTTTGCTTGGGGAGAGTGTATTGATTTGCTGACGCACTCTCTGGGGAATTAAGATATACTGGTTATGTTCTTCAGCTGAACCCACCTTGGTGCCTTGGAGGACCGAACAATTAGATTGCTTGGACAACTCTTTATTGCCCCTGTTTTTAATGTTACCTGTAATTAATCCTTTGTTTTGTATGCAAATATTCATGAGTTAGCAAATTATTGTCAATGCATATATCACAAATTGAACCTTGGACGTTCTTCGCAAAACAAAACAGAAAAGGAAAAACAATTGGCAATTTTAACTAAAAAGTGATTTTTGTATTGATTTTTGAATTTGCCTGTAAAATAGGCGTTTGTGTACAAGAGGCTGGCGTCCTAGTAAGAGAACGCCGCCGAACAGAAGAATTTATACAATTTATACAAAGAGAAAACAAAACAGCTGTGTGAAATGAATAATCCCACTGGGTTCCAACTCTGCTATTGCCCTTATATCTTCGAGCGTCTCATCACTTGATGACCTAGTCGAGGATGAAGCTGATTGATTGATGCCGTCTGAACTTGATGTTGATACCGGATTCTGGATGCAAAGTGATCCAATGAGACATAGTATTACGCTTTATCCCTAACTTTTGCCTGGACCGCCCTTTCGGGTTTTCAGTCCACTAGGATACCCTTTTTTGCCCAAACCGCCTTTTCAGGTTTTCGACTTGCCGGGTGTACAGATTTTTTTCATTTCATCCCTTCATTTTGCCCGAACCCTTTTGGTTCGCCGGGAAGCCCTAATTTTTGCCTAGGTATGTCAACCTAACGGGTCTTTATTATGTGTAGTATATTTTTACTATGTTTGCATTGGCGGGGTGAGGAAGGTCGTCACTATCCATGTTGGTTAGAATCATGGCTCCTCCTGAGAACACATGTTTAACCACAAATGGCCCTTCGTACGTAGGGGTCCATTTGCCCCTTGGATCACTCTGAGGAAGGATGATGCGTTTGATTACCAGATCCCCAACTTGATACTCTTGTGGTCTGACCTTTTTGTTAAATGCCCTGATCATCCGTTTTTGGTACGTCTGACCATGACAAATAGCAGCAAGTCTTTTTTCGTCAATAAGGTTTAGCTGATCAAGTCGTGTCTGGATCCAATCATCTTCGCTCAGATTTGCATCCTCCATTATCCGGAGAGAGGGTATCTGCACTTCAATCGGTAAGACTGCCTCCATACCATAGACCAAGGAGAAAGGAGTTGCCCTGGTTGACGTCCTGGCTGAGGTACGGTACCCATGTAGAGCGAACGGTAACATCTCGTGCCAATCTTTATAAGTCACTGTCATCTTCTGCACGATTTTCTTAATGTTCTTATTTGCTGCTTCTACAGCCCCATTCATCTTCGGTCTGTAAGGAGAAGAGTTGTGGTGATGTATCTTAAACTGCTCGCAGAGCTCAGTGATCATCTTGTTATTCAGATTGGTACCGTTGTCTGTAATGATCCTTTCAGGGACGCCGTATCGACAGATCAGGTTGTGCCGAATGAACCGTGCCACAACAGTCTTGGTTACCGTAGCGTAGGAAGCTACTTCAACCCATTTTGTAAAGTAATCAATTGCCACTAGGATGAAGCGATGCCCATTGTATGTTGTAGGTTTAATCTCGCCGATCATATCTATGCCCCACATTGCAAACGGCCAAGGCGCAGTCAGAACATTTAGAGGAACTGGAGGAACATGCACCTTGTCTGCATATATCTGGCATTTATGGCATGTCCGAGAGTGTTGGTAACAGTCGGCTTCCATTGTGGACCAGAAATACCCTGCCCGAAGGATTTTCTTCGCCATAGTGTGTCTGCTGGAATGTGTTCTGAATGTCCCTTCGTGTAGCTCTTCCATGATCCTTTCTGCTTCAGTTTTATCCACACAACGCAGTAAGGTCGAATCATGGTTTCGCTTGTACAGGATGCCATTGCTAAGGAAGAACTTCGCTGCGAACCTTCTCAGAAACTTCTTATCGTTGACAGATGCACCTTCAGGGTACTCCTGAGCTTCCAAGTATCTCTTCACCTCATGGTACCAAGGCTTCTCTGTCACCAACTCAGTTTCAAGATCACAACAGTATGCTGGTTCGTCCAATTTCCAGATGATGATCCGGGGAGCCTCATTGTCCCATTTGACCTTGAACATAGAAGACATTGTAGCTAACGCGTCCGCTAACTGATTCTCCTCTCTCGGAAAGTGTTCAAAGGTTATCTCTGTGAAGTGGGGGATCAATGTCAACACACATTCTCTGTAAGGAATAAGATTTGGATGTTTCGTATCCCACTCTCCTTTGATCTGATTGATCACGAGAGCGGAATCTCCGAAGACACTCAGAAACTTGATCCTTAAGTCGATCGTGGCTTGGAGACCCATGATGCATGCCTCATACTCCGCCATGTTGTTGGTGCAGTTGAAACATAGCCGGGCAGTAAGTGGAGTATGAGTACCTTGAGGGGATATGATCACAACGCCGATACCGTTACACAAAGCGTTGGAGGCTCCGTCAAAGTGCATAGACCATCGGGATCCTTCCTCAGGTCCTTCATCCGGTCCAGGTACTTCGCAATCAGTCACTATCATGATACTCTCGTCTGGAAACTCGAAGTTCATTGACTAATAGTCGTCTACTGCCTGATGTGCCAAGTGGTCTGCCAATACACTTCCTTTGATGGCTTTCTGGGTTGTGTACTGGATGTCGTATTCCGTCAAGATCATTTTCCATCTTGCTATTCTCCCAGACAGAGCAGGCTTTTCAAATATGTACTTTATAGGATCCATCTTCGAGATCAACAAGGTAGTGTGAGTCAGCATATACTGTCTCAGTCGGCGAGCAGCCCATACCAAAGCGCAGCAAGTTTTCTCGAGCAGTGAGTATCGGGTCTCACAGTCGGTAAACTTTTTGCTAAGGTAATAAATGGCATGCTCTTTTCGGCCAGACTCGTCATGCTGCCCCAGCACACACCCCATTGAATTGTCAAGCACTGTTAGGTATAGTATTATAGGTCTCCCCTCAACCGGTGGCATAAGGATGGGTGGCTCTTGGAGGTACTCTTTGATTCTGTCAAAAGCGGCCTGACATTCATCATTCCAACGTACTACCTGATCTTTCTTCAGCAGCTTGAAGATTGGCTCACAGGTGGCAGTTAGGTGTGAGATGAATCGAGCAATGTAATTTAGGCGTCCTAAAAAGCCTCTGACCTCTTTCTCTGTCTTAGGAATTGGCATCTCTTGAATGGCTTTAACCTTGGCAGGGTCCACTTGAATGCCCTTGTCACTTACAACGAAGCCTAGCAACTTTCCGGATCTTACCCCGAAGATGCATTAGTTCGGGTTCAACCTCAGCTTGTACAACTTCAGTCGGTCAAACAATTTCTGCAGATGATCTAGGTGTTCTTCCTCAGTCTGGGACCTTGCGATCATGTCGTCAACATACACTTCTATCTCATGATGGATCATGTCATGAAATAAGGCAACCATGGCACGTTGGTAGGTTGCCCTAGCATTTTTCAGTCCAAAAGGCATGACCTTGTAGCAGAAGGTGCCCCACTGAGTAACAAAGGTAGTCTTTTCCATGTCTTCAGGAGCCATCTTGATCTGATTATACCCTGAGAAACCATCCATGAAAGAGAACACTTTGTGTTGAGCAGTATTGTCAACAAGGACATCAATGTGAGGTAGAGGGAAGTCATCCTTGGGGCTGGCCCTATTCAGATCCATGTAATCAACACACATTCTGACATTTCCATCTTTCTTAGGTACCGGCACCACATTAGCGACCCAGTGAGGATAAGAAGTCACTGCAAGGAACCCAGCATCAAACTGTTTCATAACCTCGGCTTTGATCTTCTCAGACATCTCTGGACGCATACGGCGGACCTTTTGCTTAACCGGAGGGCAGTCTTCCTTAGTAGGCAAATGATGGACCACAATATCGGTATCCAACCCGGGCATGTCTTCGTAGGACCAGGCAAAGATCTCCACATAGTCATGTAGCATCTGAGTCAACCATTGCTTCACGCTGAGCTCTAGGTTGGCACCAATCTTTACCTCCTTTCTGTCTGCCTCAGTACCCAGATTTATTGTTTCCACTGGCTCTTCATGTGGTTGAATTGCCCTCTCTTCCTGGAGTAACAGTCTTGCAAGCTCGCCAGGAACTTTGCAATCATCTTCACCTTCATCTTCGGCTAAGTTGATCGGATTTTCGAAGTCATAACTGGCAGTAGCAGAGTCGTTACCAGTGAGATCCAGAGTGGATTGAAACCTGTATGAGTGAGTGTGTGTAAATACAGTTGTTTTGCAATATATAAGGAAAGGAAAGAAAGAAAAGGAGCATAAGATTTGAAATGCGAGAAAAACATCCAAGGTCTTTATTCATGATATATGAAATGACAATTTAATATACCCTCACAAATGGAGCCACGGTGCCCCGGGTAAGACACCGAGCCAAAGAGTTTTAATTGTTTATTACAGATAACAAAACAAAGGAGTTTATTACTGCGTAACAAAAGTAACAGGAGTATGATCTTTAGCAATCCAATTGGTCAATCCGCTACCAGTCGTCGGGTAGATCCAGCTATTGAACTCTGACTCTCCCACTTCATCTTCATCCCCAACAGCATTCACTCCTGGATTGGTAATGAGCACAGGAGGTCTTCTGGTCTTTGCCTTGCGCACAGCCTTCTGACCCTCTGCAGTAAAACCCAGCCCAAACTTGTCAGTTTTTTGTGTAAAATCAGGGAGCCTGCCCCAGTTAGCACATTCACCTCTCTTGATCACAGCCCGGGCATCCTTCAAGGAAGCCATCTTCAAAGGAACATCCTCTTCGACCACTGTTTCCGCTGCTGCCAATGTTGGAGGTACCTCTTCGAAATGCTGAAAGGGGGTTTCAATAAACTCCCCGTCCATCTCAATATACCTGAAGGAATTCAAATGGCTCACCATATACTCCTCCTCTCCCTGCACAGTGACAATCTTCCCTTTGACGGGGTACTTGAGCTTCTGGTGTAGGGTAGAGGTCACTGCCCCAGCTCTGTGGATCCAAGGTCGACCCAGTAGACAAGAATATGATGGACGGATATCCATCACATAGAAAGTAGAGTCGAATACTTGAGAACCCACACGAATAGGAATGTCTACCTCTCCATGAACCATCCTCTTAGAACCGTCAAAGGCTCTGACGATGATGTTGCTAGGTTTCAGCTCCAGGCCCTCACAATCCAAACGGTCTAGGGCCTTTTTGGGTAGCACATTTAGGGAAGAACCAGTGTCCACCAACACGTGCGCAAGAGTAGTGCCCCTGCATTCAATAGAGACATGCAGGGCGTCATTGTGGTCCTTTCCCTTAGCAGTAAGGTCAGCATCTGAGAAACCCAAACCATTGTCCGCTGTCAGATTGGCTACGCAATCAGTAAACTGGACTGCAGATGTCTCCTGTGGCACATGGGCCGTCTTGAGAAATGAAATCAAGGCCTTAGCATGGGCCTCTGAGCACAGCAGCAAGGAGAGCATTGAGATCTTGGAGGGGGTATGCCTCAGCTGCTCAACAACATTAAAGTCACTCTTCTTGATTATCTTCAGAATTTCCTCCATCTCTTGTTGGGAGGCCTCAGCATTTACGGATTTTGGTGCCTCCATCCGGGCAGGCTCATCTTCAATCCCTTTGCCCCGAGCATTCGATGACTCGGCGGCAGGGGAAACAACTTGATCAGAACTGGGAACAGGTATGCTTGCATGTGTTATAGTGAGGGGTCTTTGAATAGTTGGTGGTGCAATGTCAGGCGAGAAGAGCCTGCCACTGCGGGTAACTTTTGCTGGACAAGTGATATTGCTGATGCTGGTGCCAGTGTTGAACTCTTGCTTGATTCCATGTACATACACGTCTGCCCCATAGTGCCAGGGAACAGCCTTATCAGATTCATAGGGGAGAGGCCCCGGAACAGTAATAACAACGGGTGCGACAGTCATGATTTTAACCGGCTTCCTTGGGAGAGCCTTGATCGGATTATTAAAGATTGTAACAACAGAAACTTCTTCCACCGGAACAAACTGAACAGCAGTCTTCTTGAACAGAATCTATTTGCTGTCCATCAGGCTTTGGATGCCCAACTTCAGCAAAGGACAACCAGAAAGGGAAACAGCACAGAAAAGGCAACCTTCACTACAACCCGGAAATAAACCGGCCAGTAGTAGGTTCCTCTTAACAGTCATCAGAGGAGTAGCTACATCATTCACAGAAACGGCATACACATCTTCATCAACGGCATTCACTCCATGCTGGGGCATAGGAGCAGTCACCACATTTGGCCTCTCAGGCGCTTCAAACTGTATCTCTTTTGCGTCAATAAGGTCTTGCACCTTATTCCTTAAGGCCCAACAGTCATCAGTGGAATGCCCCGGGCTATCGGAGTGATAAGCACAGCGGGCATTTGGATTGTACTTGGGAGAAGTCGTATTCACAACCTTCGGGGCCTCTCTAATAGTCACCAAATTGGTGGATAGCAACTGCGGCAAGATTTGTGACAAGGTCATAATCAGCCGGGTAAACTCTCTTCTGGGTCTTTCAGCCCTTTGAGGATTGGTTTGCCGAGGAGCGGCAGCAGGTTTAGCAATCATCACCGTGTTGACAGATTGGCGGCGCTCAGGTTTCTCTTGTCTTCTAGACCCATATACAGCACTGGCCTCCTTCTTAAAGGGCTTCTTCTCAGAACTTGCAGATGCACCCTTCTGAATTTTACCAGACTTCATTCCAGCCTCTATTCTCTCTCCAGTCAGAATAAGATCAGTGAACCCTGCAGACGAATTACCGATAAGATGATTGAAAAATGGCCCAGATAGGGTCCCCAAGAACATATCCACCAGCTCACGGTCAGTCAACGGAGGCTGCACCCTGCCAGCCAGATCCCTCCACTTCTGTGCATACTCTTTAAAACCTTCGCTTGACCCTAGCGACATACCCTGGAGTTGGGTACGTGTAGGGGCAAGGTCGGCATTATATTGATACTGCTTGTAAAAAGCAGTAGCCAACTCCTCCCAGTTATGAACCTTGGTCCCATCCAGCTGATAGAACCATTCGAGATGAGTCCCTGAAAGACTCTCCTGGAAGAAGTGGATCCACAAGTTCTTGTCCACTGAGTACGGTTGAATCTTCCGCACATAAGATCTGAGGTGTAGCTTGGGACAAGACGCCCCGTCATACATGGTGAAAGATGGTGCCTTAAACTTGTGAGGAATAATCACACCAGTAGATAAGCCCAAATCTCCGAAATCCAGCCCAGGCACTTGTTGGATCTCCATGGCGTTCAGTCTGTCTTCCAACTGCTTGTATCGGTCTTCAGCCGGAGGATACTGTTCCTTATTGAAGTCAGTCTCGTTGTCAGAGACTACCGGACTAGGACCTTTTCCCCCTTGGGGACTGCTCTTGCCTACAGAAGAACCAGCCTCTTCATTCTGCAGAGTGTTTCCAAACCTTCGGCCCGAGTTGAAAAGAGCAGTTCTCTTCTTCTTCTTCTTCTCCTTCTTTAGGAGCAAAGCCTTCAGCTCTTCTTGGCCCTGAGCCAAACCCATGATCAGTTCCTGAAATTGCGCGTTCTGCGCCTGAAGAGCCTTGATAGACATCTCGGTTGATGATGAGTCAGGATTCATGATGCTGAAATAAACAGCGAAGAACAGTAAGCAACCTGAAAAGAAGAAAACCTGCTATGCACATGATGAATGATATGTGTTTATGCAATGCATTCAAGGGTTCGAAAGTTCAAATTTGTTGTAGACAAAAAGGAACACACGTTATCATTAAGGAAATAATTGTTCAGTACATCAAAGCCTCATGGGCATATATTACAAAGCAAATCAATCCCAAAAGACACTACGCATCCTCTTTGGAGCTATTTAGGTGTTGAGATTCCTCTCCTCATGCAATAGGCGGGTGAGCTCCAAGACCTTCTTTTCACTAGCATGTAGACTGGTCTCAAGAGAATTCCGTTCTTCCTTAAGCTGGACCCAGCTCTTCTGCATCTCTTCCCAGGACGTGGGCATGTCAGGATGTTGAATGGTGTAGGACACCTCTCCTTCCAAGACTGGCTCTTTGATCACATGGAGCACATGAGGATAAGGCATTATTAACTTCTGGGAGCGGGCTCGTACCCACTTGAGATAAGGTTCCAATGGGATGGAATTCTTGTGCCCCAGTGTCTTGCTGTCTATCTTACTGGGCATCCTCCAAGCTCTGATAAATCGCTGGCGAAATCCTTGTTCATCGTTGTTGAAGTCAAAAACTATGTCAGGAATTAACATGTCATGAGGGTCATCCCTCCGAGCATAACCAAACTGTCTCCAAGCCAGGAATGGGTTGTAAGTAATACCTCCTCTGATTCCAAGTAAAGGAACATTAGGGTACTCCCCGCAACGGTCAATGATAGTAACATCCTCTCTGGACCGAGAGCACCAATGTATATCTGCATGTGTAAGAGTCATCAACCGTTGTGACCATCTCAAACCCCGCTCGTTCTTTAAAGCTGATTGTGGAAGGTGCGAAATAAACCACCTTCCCAGGAGAGGAGTGCAACATATAAGGACACCTCTTTTTCTCATGGTTCGAGTGTAACATGAGTGAAGGATATCCCCCAGCAATGTAGGTATAGGATTCCTGGACATGAAGATCTGGACAGCACTGATATCTATAAGCTGATCTGGGTTAGGGAACAACACCAAACCATAGACAAGGAGGGCCACAACTTCTTCAAAAGCTTGTAAGTCAAGGGAGTTCCAACATTCATGGGCCTTTTCAAACAGAAACCTGGCTAAGAACCCTTTGATACCACTTCTAACTTCCCAATGTCCCTTGAGGTCAGATGATTGTAGGTGTAAGGCTTTAGCAATCTCTTCAAGCTTGGGTTCCTTTTCCGTACCGTTGTAGGGTAGTTGATCAAGGATAGGGATCTTCAGAAGTCGGGAGAACTCCTCCAATGTAGGTACCAGCTGATAATCCAGGAAAGTGAAACAGTGATGCAGAGGGTCAAAGAACTGGAACAGGACTTTTATCATATCTTCCTCAATGTTGGTATTGACCAAGCTGATGAGTCTTCCATGTCTTTCACTGAATGAAGAGCTCTCGGGAATCCTGGATATAAGCTCCTTAAGCTGAGGAGGGATCCTTACAAGGTTGATTTGAATTGTCTTTCTGCGAACGGTTTCCATGTCCTACAAAACAAGAACAAAGATGAAGATTCGAACCCCTGAAATGGTTAGTCAATGCATATGATGCTGGATGATGTCATGATGCTATGATTAAACACACCACAGATATTTACAAAGGCAAACATGTAAGGCACACAAGTCACACAAGACAAGCCCTTAGAGTTTAGGCCAGCATGGGGTCTGGGTATTACCCTCTTGAAGTTGGTGGGCTCAACCTGTCCTATTAGAAGTAACCGGGTTCTAAGGGTCCCAATATCACTGGATTTCTTTCATTGTTCATCGTTTCGATTTAGCCACTGAACTGGCGACCGAAATATTCCAGGAAAGCAACCCTCAATTGAGTGTAGTATCGAGTATCAACCAACCTCGGACTGCACTAAAGTCAGTTATCTCACTACCCTAAAGAGGCCAAGATAGTTCAATTAAGGTTCCTAAGGTCAGTTGATGCTTCACAACACCACATGGAGGCCCCGTACTCTCCTTGACTGAACTCAAGGGTTACCGGTACACACCAAAGTGCCACATCAACGTAGCAGACTGTTTCAACCATGTCGGTATACCCCGCACAGTTCCCTCACAGCCTTGTTGCTACTTTCTAAGAAGGTATCCCCAGATCCGGGTTAGGATCTATAGAACTCCCAAGACAGTCCCACAATTTAAAGCAAACAAGTCAAAGCAATTGAAAACACAGTGATCTTAGTCCTAAGGTACACCTCACTTTAAGTTTATTCCACAGCAGAGTCGCCAGTTCTGTGATCGGTGGATCCGGAACTGACTGTTTAACGCTGGTTCGCGAAATGTCGCGGAAGCAAGAGTCGTCACCGTCTTTTATTTTCTCCAAATGGAAAGGACAAAAGCACAGAAAAATTCCTTATAGAGATTGCTCTCGGTTCGGGAGGTAGATTATAGAAAGGGAAGGTGTTAGCACCCTTTCTATCCATGGTTATCCATGGGCTCTTAGATACTTGCTCATTTGTGTTTTCAAAATTGTTTGTTTTCTTTTCAACTGTGGGTTTAAAAAAGTTTCTTTTGAAAATTTCAGTTCGACTCTTGTATCAGTCCTCAAGAGTGTTTGAAAAGTTGCTTTCGAAAGCTTTTTGAAAAAGGTGTCGGGGTGAAAAGAAGTTTTGATTTTGTTTTGAAATTAGAGCAAGTATCTAGAGTTATCTACCTACCCTAAGGAATTCGTCTGTGTAAATGTCCTTGAAGTAGTGCCATCCCACCATTGAGAGGTAGGTAGCACCACCGTTGGAGGTATTCGGGTCAATTCGAGGGTTCGGGACATGGTGATCACCGGAGCAATAGGAAGACACCTTAGAAGCTACCCTCATGCCATGTTGATGGACATGAGGACTTACTAAAACGTCCTCTACTCGACGACCACCTTTCGAGGGGCAAGGCAACAATGAGGCGTACCCTAGGGGTGGTGTGTGATTTGTGTGTCAGGTTCATTTTAGTTTATCTTGTTCATGCATTGGTGATCTACGCGTTGCTTTTATTTTGACATTCATTCTTTCATGCAAATTATTAACAGTTAAAAAGATGCGGAATTAAAAAAAGTCCTACGCTATTACAAAGGCGCGGGTCCACATCGCCAAATTAATCCAAGACCTGATTTGAATAAAATAAAAATGCGGAAAGATAAATACCCTAATTAATCTATTACATGGCTTTGGAATAATTACATGAAACTTATAAAAAGGAAATAAAATAAGCGCGCGAAATAGAATTATGATCGAATGTGAGGGCGTTGGACCCTTTTAAGGAAATTAAATTAGAATTAATAAATTAATTAAGTTAAATAAAAAAAGAGTTTTTTTTGGAATTTTTGTATTTTATGGAGTTAGTAAGAAAATTAAATTGGAATTAAAAAGAAATGTTAATTAACCCTAATTCTAAATTGTTTTGTTTATTTATTAAGAAAATGTTTTTAGTTTGACCTAATTTGCATTAATTATTTACATGGCAAATTTTATTTACAAAATAATAATTAATAACTAAATAGGGTGAAAAAAGAAAAAAGGAATAAAAGCATAAAACCCTAATTCTACCTTTTTTTAGTTTATAAAAAAACATTAAAATTGAACCTAGAATGAAAAACTAAATTAATTAATAGAATTTATTTATAAAAACATTTAAATAAAATATATTTATATTTTTTGTCTTTCTGTTTTTTTTGTTATTTTTATATTAAAGAAAAATTAATTTAAAGAATTAAAATAAAACTAAATAAAACAAATAAAAAATAGAAAAAGGATAAGAAGAATAAAAAATGAAATGCAAACCAATGGGGGTGTTGACCCCAAACTGGAGGTTATGTTGTGAGCAATTAGGCCCAAGAATCTTGGCCCTTTCTGACTTCTCAGTGATCATGTGTGTATACGTTGACTGAAGCATTCCATAGGCTTTGGATCTGGACCACTGGACTGATGCTATGGGACGTGTGGTAGGCCAATATATAAGGCTGCATGGTAGATCAAAGAGGGGACCAACGTACCTGATCATGTTACAAAGAAAATCATAAGGAAATAAGGGGGACCTGGGAATCGAACCCAGGTCCCAAAGCTTGCAAATATTCCTTCCCACCAACTGAGCCAGCATGTTTATTCGTATGCATAATGGAATATAATTAATATGAAAGAGAAAAAATCAATAATGACATTTGATGAAAACGCGCGCCAATTGTTTGAATCTACCAACCATAGGATGACACACAGCCTTCTTCTTTGTTTCCTTGCTTTTTGCCTGAAAAATAAAACAAGATTGCGGGGGTTTTGAACCCCCACTAACTACAGTATAAGAAAATAGCGATTACGCCATGGTTGCTCATAAATTGAGCGCGACATATGTGTTAAATTCGTGTGAAGCTTCTGAGTCCAATGGTTCTGGTCTTGTTGGCCAATTTTTTCAGAATAAGGAAGCCCCAAATTTACAGTTCTGAAACCCTAGCAAGCTTCAATGGTGGATTCACATACCGGGCACGAAAACTCAATTAAAGTATACCATTAGTTTCAGGAAGTGAATATTAGTACAAAACGATTATTAGAATGCATGAATATGGCATATATATTAAAATACGAATAGGAAAAATGTTTGAGAAAGTCTGAGTCCGTTCTACCACTTCTTGATGCGTGGGGACTGGAAAAGGATGCAGTTAGGTTCCTTGAAGCCTTGGCAAGCTATTGAAATTGGTTAGAAGCTTTGAATCGTCCTCTAATGCCGTTTTCAGTTTTGACTTTTTCACCAAAAATTGTAAAGTGTGTTCTTAGGTTTGGGCGCAGCTTCAAGGTCGTGTGCACTAGGGTTTGCATCTGTATATGTATGCCAATGGATTAGGGTAGAAATTTGAGTCAAAAAGCCTTTGCATTGATGTATCAAATATTTGATTTTCAATGAATATTTTTTCAAATCTTTTCCATGAATAACATGCCAATTTGCAACAAATCTTCCCTTTTTTGATGTGCACGAATCTTGAGTAACCAATGAGGGCATATGCTGCATAAAAAGATTCAACCACATTTGTTTAGTATTTTTTTCATATTTTATTTGATTAAATGAATTAATGGTGATTAAAATTCAAATAAATAATACAAAATGATGAAATAAATCCCCTTTGGGTCAAATGGTCGTGCATAGCCTTTGGATAATGATTCTTGGAAGAAAATGTGGCCCATTAGCAATTTTGAGACATTTGAAGCAAAGTTGACTTTTCAAAATTCCCAAAAATTTCCCAACTTCCACAAGGCATATCTTGCTCAAATTTTAAGCTTTGATCATGTTCTTGGACATTTTGGAAAGGTCTTGAAGTCCTCTAACCAATGCCTTTGGTCCCATGTCATTTTGATTTACCAATATCAAGTTATGGTCTTTGACTTAAAGTCCCTTTTTGTTGACTTTTGAAAATGACCTATAATGTTGAAATTGATAACTTTTTGTGAGAGCATTTCTTGGACTTGAAGTGTGAAGAGGAGTTGTAGGAAATGTCTTTATCTTCAAAATGAGCTTTGGATGGAATTTTTCTGATAAACCATGTGGAAGTTATGTCTTGGTCAAGTTACAGTTGACTTTTTCAACTGTCCAAATATGGAAACTTTTGCATCTTGAGACTTTTTGAGCCATGCCTTGAGAATCATGATCAAGAATTGATCAAATGATGTTTGTGGCTTCAAAATAATATGTTTACCAAAAATTTGAACTTTTGACTGTCAAATGACCATTTTGCCCCTGCAGTTGACTACTGAGCAATTAGGGTTTTTGACTGTGCAATTTTGTGCTGTAAGTCTTGAAACTTGGCATGAGGATGCTTGACCATGTTTGTAGGCATGTGGGACTTGATTGGACCCTTGGAAACTTCAATTTCTTTGCCATAACCAAAACCCTAGTTTTTGACTGTTAGGAGGCCTTTGAACTGTGCAACCTTTGGGGAGATTTTGAAGCATGCTCTTTGCAAATCTTGAAGAATATGGGAGGGCAAATTTTGGGGTACAACACTTTCAATTATGCCATGATTAGAGATTAGGGTTTGTATGCAAAAATCCAAAATCAACAAGTAGCTTGACCTAAACAAAGACAAAAATGCATGAAAATCAAACACAATACACACTTGTACCCCTAGGGTTACAATCCACTTGTTACCTTAAAAATGGGCCATGTTATGCATGTTGGGTACTTTGGCAAAACAAAAACAAAACAAAAGATCATAGTCCCTCGATGACGCTATCTTGGTTTCCTAAACAAAATGATCTAGTCCCTCAAAAATTTGCCAAAAATACTTAACACAATTGCTATCATGGTATATATGATGACTCGCGCCTGTCCCGTTTAACATCCTAACACAAGGTTGTTCACCAAATGCAATGGTGAAATAACACTGTCAAAAGGGTTAAAAACATATAGGAAAGATCTTTGAGTAAAATAGGGTAGATAGCTCTTAGTTACTTGATCAAAACTTGCAAAAACATCCTTGTTATTTTCAAACACACTTCACAATACAATTTCAAAACATTTCCCAAACCAAACTTTCAAACATTGAAATCTTTTCAAAAGATAAAAACACCTTTGTATACATTCAAACAAGAATAATTACAAAGGTTGCCACAACGATGGCCTCTTTTCAAAACATATTTCAAAACCACACACAAAGCACCATTTCAAACAATTGAAAAAGCAAAAGCAAGTGATCTAAACAAGTAACTAAGAGCCCATGGATAACCATGGATGAAAAGGGTGCTTGCACCTTCCCTTTTCATAATCTACTCCCCGAACCCAAGAAAACATCTCAAAGGTCTTTCCTGTGCTTTTTGACCTTTCCTTAGGATAAAATAAAAACTCGGTGGCGACTCTTGCTAAACCGAAACATTTGCAAACACAAACGGAAAACCTCAAGTCAGTTCTCCCACCGTATCACACCAAGCAATGTAGGCATCGGGTTGCGAGCCATGAAAATTTTGACATCATTCACATCTATAAGTTGGTCAGGGTTTGGGAACAAGACCAACCCATAGATGAGAAGAGCTACAATCTCCTCAAAAGCTTGTAAGTCCAATGAATTCCAGCAGCTTTGGGCCTTCTCAAATAGAAACTTTGCCAAGAAACCCTTGACACCACTTCTGGTTTCCCAATGACCTATGACATCAGATGGTTGCAAGTGTAGGGCTTGAGCAACATCTTCAGGCTTTGGATCTCTTTCCGTACCGTTGTAAGGTAGTTGATGGAGAATAGGAATCCTCAAGAGAAGAGAAAATTCCTCCAAAGTAGGCACAAGTTAGTAGTCGGGAAATGTGAAGCAGTGGTGTAGGGGGTCAAAGAACTGGAAGAGAACTTTCACCATGTCTTCCTCAGTGTTTATGTTGACTAAGTTGAGAAGACGACCATGCCTCTCGGTGAATGGAGAATTCTCAGGAATCCATGAAGCTAGCTCCTTGAGTTGAGGAGGAATTCTTACAAGGTTGACTTGAATTGTTTTCCTGCGAAGTGAATCCATTACCTACAAAACAGGAACAAAGATGAAGATCCAAATCCTGGAAATGGTTAGTGGATGCATATGATGCTTCATGATGTCCACGATGTTATGCACAAGTATATATGTACAAACAAATCATACAAGTTCCTAGTTTTAGGCTTGCATGGGGTTTCATAGGTAAGTACCCTCTTGAAGTTTAGTTGGCTCAGCTTGTCATGTAAATAGTAATCGGGTTCTAAGGAGCTCAATATCACTGGATTATTTTTTGTGTTCATTGTTTCAGTTTAGCCACTTTACTGGTGACCGAAATATTCCAAGAAAACAACCCTCAATGAGTGTAGTATCGAGTATCTACCAACTTTAGACTGCACCAAAGCTGGTCATCTCACTACCCCTAAAAAGGCCAAGTTGGTCAAGTAAAAGGTTCTAAAAGTCCATTAGTGCTTTATGACATCACTCAGCGGCTCCGTATTCTCTTTGATTAACTCAAAGGCTACCGATACCCACAAATATGTCACACTAATATAGCTATTGCTTCAACCGTCCTAGTATCCTTAATAAATATTAAAACCCCATTTCCTAAAAATCGCGCTTCTGAACCTAGTATCCTTGTGAACAAGGTCGATGAGGGGTGCCTAACATCTTCCCTTTGTCTAAGACCGAGTCCAAAAACCTAGATTCTCTAACTTTTAGGTTTATTCCTTTATACTCCCTTCTTTAGGATAAAAATTAAAGGTGGCGACTCTAATTTAAAAACCAGTTGCAACAGTTGGCGACTCTGCTGGGGACTCGACCCTAGGTTTAGAAGCCTTTTCTTTAGGTTTTAGGGTTTTTCTTATTTTTTGGGTTTTTCTTTTTTTTTTCTTTATTTATTCATTTGTTCTGCTTATTATATTTTATCTACTATATTTGTGGTGGGATTTAAAATTTTGCAAAAATATTTTCAAAAATCCTTAGAAAGAAGGTTCGTCTATTAGCCAAGGGGTTACATCAACCCTATGAGTTTATGCGACGACTTCACCTAGAGTCGGTGGAATTCCACAAAAGGAATACCTCTCGAGAGACATCATCTTGGGAAGTATGACTTTGGAATGACACATATGACTCTTTGTACGACCTTTAAACTAAAAACTCATGATGAGACCTTTCATGACCTATAGATGAAAGTTTCATGTTGTAAAGATACTCCTCTTAAGGGAGGCCCTTGTGCAATAATCTCTAGTGTTATTCATGATACCCTTAAGGAAGCCACCTTATGGGAAGGGTAGAATATCCTGTAGCGGTAAAATCAATGAAGTCGTCATCGAGTATTTATTTATCCCATATAAAAGGGAAATGAAAATCATCGAAGAAAAACCTAAAGGGGAAATCAAGGTCTTGCGACCGAGAGATTGGGTAAGGGAGTCGATTATGCGAGGGGAAGGTATTAGCACCCCACACGTCCATAGTACTCTACGGGATCCACTCTCATTATTCTAATCAAAGGGGGTGTTCAATCTAATGCTTAAACGTTATAGACTAGGAGGGAATGCATGCAAATAAAACACGGGGAAAAGAAGGAAGTATTTACAATTTTCGCTCGGCTAAGCCCCGTGACCAGATGCCTACGTATCCCCTTTAAGGAATCAGAGCACCGTAGTTCAGCTCATAATTTTGTTTGTTTGTATTTTTTTAAATGAACAATGTTGCACTCGATCATTCCACCGCTGCTCGACCTTTGGAGACTTATGACCTGTAGTGGAAAGGAGCTAACATGCTCTTAGAAGAGAAAAGTCGAATGGCGAAAAGAAATGGATTGGTTGGTATTTTTTACCATGAAAAGAATTTTTTGTATGCTTAGCATTTTTTATACATTTGCCAAGAAAAATAAGTTTTAGTTTTAAATACGATTATGCAAAATGGGAAGAAAACATCTGAGGGAAACTAACCTATCTATAACTTAATGTTATCATACAAAGAGGGAACCTACCTAAGTTAGTATGCCAAAGAAAGTCTAACATACTACCCTATAGGGAACATGCATTGAGAGCGAAGTCGTGATCTCAATGTCTAAATTGAGTGACTCATCGATCAACAAGAAACAAAGGAAAGCGATAAAGTCCTATAGGGAGCATGCACTGAGAGCGAAGTCGTGATCTCAATTTCTAAATTGAGTGACTCATCGATCAACAAGAAAGGAAACAAACACAAGCACAACACATATAAGGTATGAAGTGCGGAATGCCTGCTATGGTTGTTGTACCCCAAAATTTTCCCTCCCATATTCTTCAAAGTTTTGACAAGCATCACCTCAAAGGGTTCAAAGTCTACTCAAAGGCTACAAAGTCAAGCACCCTCCTAGGCCAGTCAAATTAGGGTTTTGGTTCTTGCAAGGAAGTTGAGGTTTTCAAGGGCTCAATCAAGTTCCATATGCTCATACACATTGTGAAGCACCTACATGTCAAGTTTCAAGGCTCACAAGGTCAAGTTGCACAGTCAAAAGTCCCATTTGCTCAACAATCAACTGTAGGGGCAAAATGGTCATTTAGCAGTCAAAAGTCAAAAAAATTTGTCAACATCTTATTTTGAAGCCACAATTATCATTTGATCAAGTCTTGATCATGATTTCACAAGAATGGCTCAAAAATCATCAAGGTGTCAAAAGTTTCTATTTTTGGATAGCTAAAAAGTCAACTGTAACTTGACCAAAGCATAATTTTTTCATGGTTCATCAGAAAAATCCCATCCAATGCTCATCTTGAAGGGGAAGACATTTCCTACAATTCATCTTCACATTCCAAACCCAAGAAATGCTCTCACAAAAAGTTATCAATTTCAACATTATAGGTCATTTTCAAAAGTCAACAAAAAGGCACTTTAAGTCAAAGACCATAACTTAAGATTGGTAAATCAAAATGACATGGGACCAAAGGCATTGGTTAGAGGACTTCAAGACCTTTCCAAAATGTCCAAGCACATGTTCATAGCTTCAAAATTGAGCAAGATATGCATTAGAGAAGTTGGGAAATTTTTGTGAAATGGCCAAAGTCAACTATCCTTGAAATTTCACTTTTGACAAAAAGGGCCCACTTTTTCCACTTGGTTCAGCTTTGCCATGCCTCCCACGTGTCCCACAATTTATTTCAAGATTTAAAATTAATTTTTCCATTTTTATTTAATTTTATTTGATTTAATTCATTTTAAATCTTTAAAATTCAAATAAAAATCAAGAAAATTAATGGAAGGATATTTTGTGGCTTGAATAGCTTTGATACACCATGAAGCACATTCCAAATTCGTGCAAGGCCTATTCCAAGCATGAAATTCAAATTTGAAGCAAAAATGGCAAGATTTTCAATGGAGGTTATGGCAAAATCCAAAACATAATTGCAAGGCTTAAAGGCACACATTATGGATTGATTCTCATTACAAAACATATATGCAAGCCTTGGCAACAAAAGAACACGACCTAGAACACTCCCACACAGCATAAGCAATTTCAAAATTTCAAAGAAAAAGTGAGAAACTGAAAACCTATTTCCAGCATATTTCAAGCCTCTCCTCTGGACCAAACACACTCTTGACCCTTCCAGGAACCTTTTGCAATCAGAATTAAGCCAAATCACTCAAGGAATCACGCTACACAAGTCCCACGGTTTTCATTCTTTCTCAAAATCACAGTCATACATTTACGCATTTTTAACTCTTTTCATTGATTGCATTGTACTCACAGGGTCCAAATGAAGCTTTCCATATAATTCAATTTGAGTATAACGCCCTGGATTGAAAATTACCATTAGCGATTTCTAGGTTTTCAGAGCTTTGAAATTGGGGTTATTCTCATGCTATAAAATTAAAACTTCAAACAGGCATGGTTGAAATCAGCATGATGAGACGAATTGAATGGGATCCTCGCGCCTTTTTTATGTTGTCCCAATTTCTAATCGCTATTTTTCACTGTTGAAGTTAGTGGGGGTTTAAAACCCCCGCTATTTGCTTGCTTTTTGTTTCAGGAAATGAAGAAGACAACATGCGTGGCAGTGCATGGTTGGAGGATTCAAATCCACGCGCGTTTTTTTTATATTTTCAGCATAGTGATTGCTTTTCACATATTATTGTCATTAGTTATTATGTTTACAAATTCAATGCAGTGGCGTAGTGGCTGGGGAACATGTCATGTAAGTGATGGGATCTGGGTTCGATTCCCAGGTCCCCCCATATTCCAATATTATTTTTTTCAACACTTTCCTGTGCAGCATTCAAAAGGAAGCATATCATACACCTCATCCAAGAGTCAGCCAGGTGTCCATCAGTGCAGATCCAGTGGCCAAAGCATGAGGACCATGGTGCTCTGGAGTCAACGTGGGCATAGGCAATCCAAGAAGTCACTACGCCAAAAACTGCTTTTTGCAGCGCCTCTACTAAAGCGCTTATTGAAAAAGCGCTGCCATAGCCTTCACAAAAAACAAAATTAAAAAAAAGGGAAACCTACGAAGGCGCTTTTTTAAAAGCGCTGGCATAGGTGGGGGATACGAAAGCGCTTTTTAAAAAGCGCTGTGGTAGGTCAAATAAAAATATTAATAAAAATGAAATAATAGGGTTATGAAGGCGCTTTTTTAAAAGCGCTGGCATAGGTGGGGGATACGAAAGCGCTTTTTAAAAAGCGCTGTGGTAGGTCAAATAAAAATATTAATAAAAATGAAATAATAGGGTTATGAAGGCGCTTTTTTAAAAGCGCTGGCATAGGTGGGGGATACGAAAGCGCTTTTTAAAAAGCGCTGTGGTAGGTCAAATAAAAATATTAATAAAAATGAAATAATAGGGTTATGAAGGCGCTTTTTAAAAAGCGCTGTGGAAGAATGGCCTTTGAAAGCGCTTTCAAAAGCGCTGGCATAGCTGGACCTATGAAAGCGCTTTTACCCTAAAAAGCGCTGGTAAAAGCCCCCCTATGAAAGCGCTTTCAAAAGCGCTGTTATAGCTTATATTATTTTTAATTTAATAAATTAAAACATCAAAATAACATTTCATTCTTTTCTCTTCTTCAAACGCACAGTACAAGCTCTTCTTCTCCCGCATATCACATTCACTCACATATACTTTCCAGCACCATTAACAACACTAAATCCATCAATAATCAAAGACAACAACATTTTTTTATAATATTTCTCTTATGCGACAAGATTCCTCCGCCCATCCTTCCGTTTTCAGAGCTTTTCTCTTGCTTATGAAATGTTAGATGTCATCAGGATTAGAAACTGAAGGTTAGATGGGTTATGATTTAATGTTATATGGAGGTTAGCTAGGGGTTAATGAAACTGACAGTCGGTTAGAAGTGAAATGTTGGCAATTTGGGAATTAGGTTTTGATTTTTTTGTTTTATTGAACTATATTGAGCTGATTGTTTTACTGACGCAATGGTATTGGATTGGTTTTGGTTATGATACAGGTATTTTGCGGGTCTGGTTTTGTTAGTAGGCTACAAGTTGTAAACAAGGTTTAACGTGAGGATCGTTGACAAGATAGTGGCGAGCAGGTTTTGTGGAAGTGTGACAAAGGGTGTAAGAGGTTCAAAGCACAAGACCAAATAGGGTGGAACCAAGGCATGAATCATATGTGTAGTTAAAGTTTGGAAAAAATCTCTGGCCAGAACTTTGTAACTTGTTAATGTTTTTTCATGTATTGAGTAACTTGTGTGAACATAGGCTACTTTGGCATGATTGCTTGTATTGACTTGGCTTTTTGGTATGAATGTAAAGGTCTATAGTGGTCGTAACATGAAGCACATGATGCTGGTGTGTGGATGATGCACTACAGGTCTCATTACGAGCAGGTTCGGGTTTCACACTTTCCTCCCTTTCCCTTTGATTTTCTTCATAAGTTCTACTGAACTTGCATTTGGCTTGAGTGAATACATAGGGAGGCTGAATTAGATGTAACTTGGATTTTAGTCGAATAATGGTTAAGTGGTTAAATTGAATGTTAGAATAGTTAGTGAATTAATATGCCAATGAGGTTAGATTATGTTGTTAAAAACTGCTAAAAGATTGTGTTAGTAAAACCATTAATGATGCTAGGGAAAGTTAACGGAGGTTAGATTATGTTGTTAAAAACTGCTAAAAGATTGTGTTAGTAAAACCATTAATGATGCTAGTGAAAGTTAATGGTTCACGGTAGGAATCACCTATATCTTTAAGGGCAGTTTTAGTCTCATGCTCATTCACATGTGTAGTGAGCATAGTCCTCTGCTCCATAGTAAGCTGAGACCCCTCCTCATATCAGTAATATCAATGTGGTTCAGGCTCTCTTCTTTAGTACCCATTAATCCTCCATAAAACTCCAAAATTTCCTTTTCTATATCTACATGTGTGTGAATCTGAGTGCCATCATCTTTGTATAAGAGATTCATACTGCAAGCATTATGTTAGCCTAAAGGGAAGCATGAAAATATAATGTATTACTATGTGTCGGTGATGTTATAGGGACTGAGTTGCATGCTATTGGTGGCTACTTCACTGGTTGTCTTACTTCTTCTGGCTTGGTTGTGAAGAATAAAGCTCTTAAAGAATACTTTGGTGATCGAAAACCCGATATTGGAATCGGAACCTCCAGTTTGAATCATCATCTTTTCTTTTCATCTTGCAAGGTATGTTTTAATTTAGCTTCAAAATGTTGTTTGAATCACATGCATGTTTGAAATCAATGCTTGTTTGAACTTTGCTCTAAATGTTGTTTGAATCACATTCATGTTTCAAAATTAGCGCAACCAAGCCTTTATAAATATGTCCTTGAAGCAATACATGTTAGCTTCTGTCAAATCGTACCGCGCAACCGTGGTTTTAGACTAATACCAAATATAGGCATAGTTGTTGTCAATGTTCCTACTCCTATTTATGCATTAATACAGATCGAAAATAACAACATTAACACTTAACAAGCTTTGTAGCTTTGTAGCTTATGTTAAATGTTGATACAAAAACCATAAGATGATACTGTTATAAATATTGATTAATATCCAATTGTCCACAAGAAAAATAAACAAAACCACATACATACTCACCAATTTTGACTGTTTCTTGTTGAAGTGTATCACACCTGCCAAGCTTTTCACTGGTGAAGCAATTAAGTCTTTCAGGTATGCATTCAAAGACAATTTGAATTCAAAATTCAAAGCGATAATTTCACTTTGAGCAACGATAATGTCATCAATGTCATCAATCTTCAAATTGTCGACCAAAACTGCACCTCTTTGCCTGATAATGTCATCAATGTTATCAATCTTCAAATTCTAACATAGTTAAATAGGTCTGATGCATGGACAGTTCAACTTGTGTTTGATATACCTACTCTTCCTATTAATTATGAACACAAAGATTCAAAGCACATGATTTCTTCAGAAGGATTGTGGCCAAAGAAAATAATAGACAACGAATTCAAATTCAAAATAACTTGCAACCAAGAGTTATCTACCCGCGTGTTGCACAGGTTTTAAATATATATGCATATAAGAGTTATTACAGTTTCATGAGCAGTATTAGTACTTTAAGACTAATAGTTTTAGAAGTTAATCACCTTAATGTTTTTAGGCGTAACTTGAAAGTTTCATGCATAAAAGTGTCATTTCCGAAATTGTAGAATAGTCTCACTACTCCTAATCTCTTCCCTCGTAGTCCATCTTTCTTAAGAAATTGAGCATAGCCACCTTTTGGGATATACTTTGATGCTTCAATTGTTGCTTTATCAACAGTATCAATGCCAGCTATGGTTTCAAGAACATAAGCAGCATCTGATACTGTCCTGCAAATTGGCCTATATGGAACGACATAATTGATGTCACACATTTAGTGCAAGGGTATATAATAAATAGGACAACAAAATAGAGACGCTAAACACAATAGAAATGCAGACAAAGGTAAATAGGCTTACCCAATAGTGTCCTGCCTTGGACTAATTGGAACTACACCTGCTCTACTAGTGAGACCAACTGTGGGTTTAATGCCTACTACTGAGTTAAAATTTGAAGGACATAAAATGGATCCATCGGTTTTGGTACCAAGTGATACAGTCACCAAATTTGCCGCCACAGATATAGCTGATCCACTACTTGAACCACAGGGAAAACCCAATGTATATGGATTCTGCACAACACAAAGCACATTTGTGAAATCCTCTTGATACAATAAACAAAGAAGTAGTAAATTATATACCTTTCCTTGTCCACCTCGGGCACTCCAACCACTAGGAGCAGCAGCAGTGCATAAGAGGATTAACATCATATATATTTGTGTGTATTTTTGAATGAAACCTATATATATATATATATATATATATATATATATATATATATATATATATATATATATATATATATATATATATATATATATATATATATATATATATATATATATATATATATATATATATATATATATATACTCCATCTGTAATTTTACTATTTTTCATCTTGTAATCCATGTATTTGAAACACATGCTATAGTAAATGATTTGAATTTTACAAAGATGTTAGACTAGTAAACCTATCAACTAAAAACTCAATAGGATCTAACTCAAATCTTAAATTGTTATGTTGAATTTATTTGCTGAAAGCGAAACTTTTTTACAGTAATTAAATCAACACACCCATGACGTAGTTTAAGATAGTTTATGTTAGAGCTTGTATAATTTGAAATTTAAATTTTAAAACGATCTTATAACGGGCCCTTGTAAAATAATAAATGAAAATCAAGATGATAACCAAAATAACGATATTAGTTCGAATGGAGAAGAAGTTTGGAAGTATAAGAATGATGAAAATTTTAATAATAATTTAAATTAAATTATTGTTATCATTCAATTACAATGTAGTCCCGCAAAAACCCCTCGTATTCAAAGGCCAAAAGGCTAACATGCCTATGTACAACTTTTTAAGAGGTTTTGTGCCTCTGCAATAGTTTGCTTACAATACCTCTATAATCATAAAATATTATGTCCCTCATGAATAAAGAAGAAGCATGCTTTCATCAAGTAGGGACAAATAATAGTGGATTTCTTCAAAATTCACTAGATAATTTTATGCCATATTAGATTACCAACACCACACTACAAGTTGTGAGAGAGGAAATAAATGATAGTGATCATGCAATGATTAATATTGTAACTCAATTGATGGCTACGATATTTAACTCAATTGTAGAAAATTCTATTACAACATATCAAACATTAGATACTAAAATGGGTCAAAATTGTTGATGTCACGGGGCATCATCTGAAGTTGTTAAGGATAATATAAAGGAGAATGATAATCTGTCTCAATGGATATTGGGTCATCAATTTCCTTAAAGGCCGAATATCAACCCTGGAAACACATTAAAGAAAAATAGAAATCAAAATGTTGATCATCTTATTCATCAAGTTAGGTATAATAATGAGGGACAAAATTTTGAAAAATAGAGTTTTAAACATAGACGCTTTAGATGTGGGTCATGGGAATATATTTTAAAATCTATATTCTCAAATAATGAGCCAAGAAGTGCATAAGAGCCTGCAGTAGTGTTCAGCTTATCCTTAGTTGCAATGTTATCCAAGACTTGACAATTAACAATTAACAATACATTGCTTTTAAAATTTGATTTGAACCTAACTAAGACTTGACAAAGCTAACTTGTAAGATAAGGACTGAATATAATTGTTTGAAATCCGACTTCACTATTGTTTGAATATAATTGTTATTACCTGTATCCAAGACTGAATCACTAGTATCCGACTTCACTAGTTAGTAATTAGTGATGAGTTGTTTAGCACATGCTTAAGGTGAGGCAAGAATAACTATGAATTTGATTACCTGATATGTTGAATTTCTTTACAGGTAATTAATTATTATTTTGCTATAGTTGCGTGACTAATTAGTTGCTATAGTCAAACCATGGATAAAAAATGGATGACTGCCAATCGATTGTCGAAAGAGTATGAGGATGGGGTATCAGAATTCGTTAAGTTTGCCGTTGCGCACGCCAGAGAACCCAATGGAATGATATGTCCTTGCTTGAGATGCTGTTATGGGAGACGGGTTGACGCGGTTCAGTTGGAATCGCATTTACTGATGCATGGAATTGATAGAAGTTATGCATGTTGGAATTTGCATGGTGAGAAAAGTAGCGGGAATGTTGAATCGAGTTATAATACGACGTATGCTTCAAATGAGGATTTCGCAGACGCATACGATTATGATCGAGTCGAAGAGATTGCAGAAGCGCTTGAAGAAGATCTTGAGGATTGTCCCAAAATGTTCGAGAGGTTGGTAAGCGATGCAGAGAAACCGTTGTATGATGGTTGTACAAAATTCACAAGATTGTCTGCGGTGTTAAAGTTGTACAACTTAAAGGCGGAGAACGGATGGTCGGATAAAAGTTTCACACAGTTATTAGCCCTCGTGAAAGAAATGCTACCAGAGGATAATGTTCTTCCCAATCGAACGTATGAGGCCAAAAAGATGTTGTCCTCTATTGGCATGAGCTATGAAAAGATACATGCATGTCCAAAAGATTGCGTTTTATTTCGAAACGAGTACGCAGTGTTAAATGAGTGTCCTAAATGCGGTGCCCCTCGATATAAGGAAAAGTTGTCTCCGGAAAAGGTGTTATGGTATTTTCCTATAATTCCGAGATTTAGGCGCATGTATCGTAGTGAGACCGATTCAAGACACTTGACTTGGCATGCAGATGAAAGAATTATTGATGGGAAGTTGCGACATCCGGCAGACTCACCACAGTGGACGAAAGTTGATATTGATTATCCTGAATTTGGAAAAGAAGCAAGAAATCTTCGCTTGTCGTTGTCTACTGATGGAATGAACCCGCATGGTATTCAAAGTATCTCGCATAGCACCTGGCCTGTGATTCTTATGATATATAACCTACCTCCGTGGCTATGTATGAAGCGTAAGTACATGATGCTATCTATGTTAATTTCTGGGCCCAAACAACCAGGGAATGACATAGACGTGTACTTGGCACCCTTAGTCGAAGATTTGAAGTTTTTGTGGGAGACCGGTGTGGAGGTTTACGATGGGTATAGGAAAGAAAGTTTCAACTTGAGGGCGATGTTGTTTGGAACAATTAATGATTTTCCGGCGTACGGAAATCTATCAGGGTACAGCATTAAGGGTCAAAAAGCGTGTCCTGTTTGTGAAGATGAAACCGATACGATGCGATTGAACTTTTGTCAGAAGAATGTTTTTCTCGGTCATCGTAGATTCTTAAATTCTAATCATCACTATCGTGGGTGGAGAAAGGCATTCAATGGAGAGGCAGAACACGGTAGAGCTCCACATATGTTGACAGGTGATCAGATTTTTGAAAAGGTGAAAGATGTGAGTACTGAGTTTGGCAAGCCTTTTGCACATAGACTTGTCACGAGTGGGTGGAAGAAGAGGTCGATTTTTTTTGAACTTCCATATTGGAAGTCGTTGTACGTAAGACATTTCCTCGATGTTATGCATATTGAAAAAAATGTATTTGATAGTGTCATTGGTACGTTACTCAATATACAAGGAAAGTCTAAGGATGGCATTAACATAAGGAAGGACATGTTAAACATGGGAATTAGAACTGAATTGGCACCCGTGACGAAAGGAAGACGCACATATCTACCACCTGCTGTTTACACTCTATCTAGAAAGGAGAAGAAAATATTGTGTAAGTTCCTCAGTGAAGTTAAAGTTCCAGAAGGCTACTCATCAGATATTAGAAGACTTGTGTCAATGAAAGACCTAAAGTTAAAGAGTTTAAAGACTCATGATTGCCATGTTATAATGGAACATTTTCTACCAATAGGTATACGTTCTATTCTGCCAGAAAAAGTAAGGAGCGCAATAACTAAGTTGTGTTTTTTCTTCAAGTCAATATGCAGCAAGGTGATCGATCCTGCGATCTTACCAACATTGCAAAAAGAGGTGGTTGTTACTTTATGTGAGCTTGAAATGTATTTTCCTCCCTCGTTTTTTGACATAATGGTTCATCTAGTCGTTCATCTTGTCAAAGAGACACAGTTGTGCGGACCAGCTTATATGAGATGGATGTACCCTGCTGAACGTTATATGAAAATTTTAAAAGGGTACGTGAAAAACCGAAGTCGACCGGAGGGTTGTATTGCGGAACGATACATTGTTGAAGAAGCGGTTGAGTTTTGCACTGAATATCTGTCAAATGTTCAATCAATTGGACTCCCCAAATCTCATATTGTCGAGAAAAAAGAAGGAAAAAGACTAATTGGAAATAAAGTTGTGACAGTGTCAATGGTCGAACGGGATCAGGTGCATTTGTATGTTCTGCACAATGAGATTGAGGTTGAGCCGTATGCTGAAATGCACAAGGGTGTTCTTCGAGGTTTAAATCTGAATAGAAATGAGAATTGGATAGTACGAGAGCACAATCGAAGTTTCATACCGTGGTTTAAGGAACAAATTTATTCAAAGTATCGTTCGGATCCTGCTTCAGTAACAGAAAGGTTGAGATGTTTAGCATATGGTCCAAGTATGATTGTGTTTTCTTATAGCGCATACGCAATTAATGGATACACATTTTATACCAAAGAACAGGATGATAAAAGTACTATGCAGAATAGTGGTGTTACCTTGGTAGCTGAAGCGATGCACATATCAAGTGCGAATGACTTAAACCCGATATTTGCAAATCTGTCATATTTTGGGGTTATCGAGCGCATTTTGTTGTTTGATTACGGGAAGTTTCAGATTCCTGTATTTGATTGCAAGTGGGTTGAAAATAATAATGGCGTACGAATGGATAAGTCAGGATTTTTGCAAGTGGATCTCAATAGGGTGGGGTACAAAGATGAACCTTTTATTCTAGCCTCTCAGGCTAAACAAGTGTTCTATGTCAATGATCCGACAAGTACGAAATGGTCTATAGTGCTTTTGTCTAACAAAGTAATTGATGAAAACATTGGAGATCAAGGTGATATTGGCGTTGGCATTGAATCTTGTACAAGAAACGATCAAAATGAGAATGAACCTTGTACTAGAGATGATCATAATGAGGGTATTTGGATCAATCCAACCATCCGAGTTGTTAATAGAAGCGTAAAATATATTGCTACCAAGAAAAGAAAGAGACGTTAGTGAAAAAGGTATTATTATAATTATAGCCTAATATTGTAAGTAATATGTGAATAATGTTTTGAATTTTTGGCATATCTTTTGAACCGTTTTGAATTTTTGCGAATGTGCTTGTGCTTAATTAGTAGAACAATGTTTCCGGAGCTGATGGTGAGGTTTATTTCTTGCAAGTTTGGTTTTTTAGCATTTTATTCAATTTTGAGTTCCTTTAGTGCTATTCATATCTTTTTCGACTATCCATTTTCATGTAGTGTACTAATGTGCTTGTTTGACTTTTGTTACAGGTCTAATGGCTAGCAATGAAGAAAACCCGCAAGGAAACCAACAAGAAAATCCACCAGGAAACCAACAAGATCATGAAAACTCACAAGAAACAAATCATGCAGCGGATGATACTTCAGCAAATGATGTTGCACGAGGCATCACCATAATGCGCGAAATCATTCGTGCTAGAGATAAGGGAGTGAAATATAATGTAGATTGGAATCATTCAAATCAATTAGTTGGGGTTAATGCTTCAAAATTCACAAGCTACGTTGGTACACTTGTTCGTATGCATGTGCCAATCTCCATATCTAGATGGAATGTGAAACAATGTGAAGCATTGAAGCAAGGAAAAGAAATGTTTTGGGAAGATGTTAAGGTATGTATGTTATATGGTTTATATGGTTATATGTTTATAAGTTTATAAGTTTATATGGTGTATATGGTTTTTAAACTACTTATATGTTTATATGGTTTATATGGTTTTTAAATTACTTATATGTTTATATGGTTTATACGCAGCGGTCTTTTAACGTTCCAGATGAGCGTAAAGGCTTCATACTTGGGTTGGCCGGGAAAAGATTTAGAGGGTGGAAAAATCTGTTGACGAACACCTATCTTAAGGATGACAAAGGAAAGTGGCTGGAAGAGTTCCCGGCCGGAAGGCCAGAAAAGTATAATCTTTTCATTAAACAAGAAGATTGGACTGAGTTTATTAGACAAAGAGATGACGAATTCCGGCAAAAGAGTGCCAAAAATAGTGAGAGAGCATCAAAGCCCGCGTACCCATACAAAAAAGGGCGTTTGGGATATGCGCGCTTAGAGGAAAAAATTGTAAGTAATAAATAGAAATGATATGTTCTTATTAATTGTCTAAATGTGTTGTATTTGACGATCTAACCGTTTGTTTCTATGCATAGTTAGAGGAGACGAAAAGTGATGAAACCTCACTTCCAGCACATTTGCTGTGGAAGGAAGCCCGTGTGGGCAAGAATCAAGCTGTTGATCCAAGTGTTCTAAGAATTTATGATGAATGCGTAAGTATAACATTGTGTCTTTAATTAAATCAAATTTTTATGACTATTTAATTGATTTTTTTATCTCCATTATTTTCAGGAGACATTGTCACAAACGGAGTCCACCGGTGACGACCAGGATACGAGGAGCGTACTTAGTAAAGCACTGAATGTTCCTGAGTATTCCGGTCGGGTTAGGGGTAAAGGTCACGGTGTGACTCCAACCTCTTTCTACCAGCATCATCGGAAAAGAAATCCTACCAATGCAGAAGTGATGAATGTACTTATGGAATTACAAGCAAAAGTCAATGCATTGGAAAGAGATAAAGAGGTATTAATGAGGGAAAAGGGCAATGCGGCAATGGCGAAAGAAACTAGTGACAACGCTAGTATCAACCGTCAGAATAAATTTCCTGAGGTAATTATAAATATATTGATAAATCTCTATTGTTCAAGTTTCTCATTTTTATTCCACCTCTTTCTATTATTGAATTAAAAGTAATATGTATGCATATTGGTTTAGGGCATTTCATCTTGCCAACTATACGTAATGGCATCAGATTATCACCTTGTTGGCAAGGGAAAAGTGTACAACACTTTGGGAGATTTAATTCATAATACACCGATCCCGGCTGGACACCTGAGAGTATCAGTAGATTATCCTATTGATCCCGATGCGTTGGTACCGGTACCTGACGTGGCCTTGGATATAAGATCGGTGCGAGACGCGGTAGGGTCGTTTGTTGCATGGCCCTTGGACCTCATTTTCATTGATGATGAGGTAAGTTTAAAACCGTTAATATGAATCATTTAGATTTCAAATGTCAATTCTGAACCGTTAAGTTAATTATTTTTTAATATTAGCCTCCTACAAAACCCGCTAATAAGGGTAAGGAGATTTTGCAGCAAGGCGGCGAGTCTATGGCATCAATTCCAGAGGTACACTTAAATTGTTTATTATATGATATGAATTTAAAACTGAACGATTTTATAATTTACCTAAGTTATATGATTGTTAGGTATCTGCGAAAGTGTCACAACAAGTGACCCAGCCTGTTCGTAGCAGACCACCCCCGAAAAAGTCAATGCATAAGGGGGGAAGAGGCGGGGGAAGAGGCGTTTTTGTACCTCGATATCGGAATACACTTGGAGTACTTTTGGAAACCTCAGATTTGAAGTCAGGTGGTATTCGTACAATCCTTATGGATGCAGATATCTTTGGTCTTGACTGCCAAGAAACGATAGGATTGTTCAAATGGGCCAGGATTCAACAATGCACCCTCAAATTCCAGCCCACACCCCCCTTGGGTTTACTCTTCTTTTTTTATTTTGTTTTGTCATTTTCTTCCTTTTTCATTTATTTGCCTTATTTTATTTTTTATCATTAACAATTAACATAATTAACATATTTTCATAAAAAATCAAAAAAATGGAATTAACATTATTATTATTATTATTCTCATATTATTTTTGTAAATAAAATATTAACAAATAAATAGTTTAATTAGGCAATTTTAACTTCTTTTCTTAATAATTAAAATAGATTTAGAATTAGGTAAAATTAACTTTTAATTTTATTTCTTTTTATTTTATTTCATAAAAAAACATATAAAAAAAACACAAAATATTTTCTTTTAATTAAATTAATTAATTAGTCATTAGTTAGTTTTAATTTCATTTTAATTACAAAAAGACCAAAAAAATTCAATTTCTTTTCTTAAAAGGGTCAACACCCTTAGAACATTTCCGATTTAATTTTTATTCGCGCATAGTTTATTATTATGTAATTGCTTCCAAGATATGTAATAGTTAATTAGGTTTACTACTTTATTTTAATTTCTCGTACTTATTTACCAAAAAATGGGTCTTTGTATTTTTGGCGATGTATAGACCCGCGCCTTGTAATAGCGTAGGATTTATGTTTCCGCAATTTACTTTCCGCACCCCCTAACTGTTAAATGCATGAAAGAATGTATGGTAAATAAAAACAACTCGTAGCTCACTAATTACAAAGACAAACATTAACTGAAAACAACACACAATGCACTCACCACTTCTAGGGTACGCCTCACTCGTTGCCTTCGAAACGCAGTCATCAAGTATAGGGTGTCTTAGAGGTCTCCCTTAGTCTAAAGATCCAGTTGCCTCGAAACGGTTGCCTCGGATAAAAGGATCTAGGACATTATGGTTACTTCTAAGGTGTCCTACCATTGCTTCGGTGACCACACATGTCCCTTAATTGAATTGACCCGAATACCTCCAACGATGGTGCTACCTACCTCTCAATGGTGGGATAGCACTATCTAAAAGACTCTTACACAGATTAATTCCTTAGAGTAGGTAGATTCTCATAGGTACTTGCTCTTTTCAAAAACAAACAAAAATACTTTTCACACCTCACACTTTCTAAAAGATTTCAAACAAATTTTTCACACACTCTTGAGGACTGATACAAGAGTTACTTAGAAATTTTTCAAACGAAACTTTTTCAAAACCCACACACACTTGAAAAGCAAACACTTTTGAAAACATAAGAGAAAGTACCTAAGAGCCCATGGATAACCATGCATAGAAAGGGTGCTAATACCTTCCCTTTCTATAAATCTACCTCCCGAACTGAGAAACATTCTCGAATAAGGAATTTTGCTGTGCTTTTGTCCTTTCCATGTTGGAGAACATAAAAGACGGTGGCGACTCTTGCTTACCGCGACATTTCGCGATACCAGCTTAAAAACAGTCAGTTCTATTTCCACCGGTCACAACGGTCTTTAAACAGCGACTTCGAGCGCACGCTCTTTATTTCCTACTTCTCATGATATCTAGAAAGCAATAAACACGCATAAAAATAAATTGGAAGCAGTATAATACCAAACGAACAATAAAGTCCGCAAAAAGCGCAACCAAAGCGAATAAACCAGGAATACTTCGCGCAAGATGACATCAATAAACAAACAGTCAGAGATTGAATGTTCGGAAAAGGTGTCAAAGCTTCATCGATGTGAAAATAAATCACAATCGAAATCTAAACACCTCTGCATACCAAATAATGAACCTGCATAAGACTCAACTCAACAAGCAAAGGTGATTCACAAGTTTCAAGTAATCGAAAATTAGGAATTAATTTCCTAGAAATCAAATGAGAAATCTAAAAAAATTTATTGATTTTTGTAGTTTATTACACCAAAAAAAGCAATCCTAAAATATGTATTTTTTATTATTTTCTATTATATGTATTTTATTTATTATTTTTTGTTATGTAAAAAAAACAGAATTTAAAACTAAATTAAAAAACAAAACATAAAAGAACAAGGAATTAGAAAGGGGCCAATTGGTGTAGGTTCTGAATCAGAAGGTGAGCTCAGCAATCCAATCGCATAGGCCCGTCAGTTTGAGCCCATAATGTTTTTTTTTATTACAAACAAATCAACTCACTAAAAAGAAAGGATACTGGGCTTATAGAGATTTAGGCTTGGTTCTCTAACACAACCAACATCCAATTCAATTCAATATATCATTATTTGATTTCATTAAGGAAAGAAATAATATGAAAATAATCCAATGGATACGTTGCGTTTGGCCAGTGATGGGGTTAACAAATATGCCTCTTCAGCTTGCACGATCTTCTTATTCACAGAGATAAAACATGCCGCTCGCAAATCCTGTTATCTCTGCTGTCGACTTCAATCTCCGTTCAGACGCGATGCTCCGATTTTCTTCACAATCCACATCTCCGCCTAATTCACCACCGTGTCTCACTTATCCTCTTCAAACGGAGGCGCACACCTCTTTCTCTGATCAAAAGCCATCGTGAATCGCCATTGATGTGGAACATCGTATCAACACCACCGCCCCTGCCTTCGTCTCCTTCCTCTTAACTCAAGTTTCGCCGGAAATCGCTCCTTCACGCCGGAGGCAGAGAAGCTTCGACAGTTACCAAAAATCCCTACATCTCTCTCTTTGTCCTCTTCTCTGAGTTTGATTTTAAACCTAGTTTTCTCCAATTTTAGTTCATCCACTTCAAATCTAAACAGGAAAAAAAAAACATGAAACCCTAGATTCCCAAAATAAATTTAAACGGTGAAATCATAGAATTGAAGCTCGAAACCTCGGGACTTCATATCAACACATCTTATCCTACAAAGCAGTGTGAAGAAGTATAAGAAACAGCGAAGGAACGAAGGCTGGAGGGCTTACCAACCAGAGAAGTGTCTGATGCTAGTTAACAATGTCAGAGAAGCAGAAAACCAAAGAATGTTCAGTGAGATATCAGGTAATAATAAGCATCTATTGATTCTTCTTTTCTTCTTCTTCTTAATACTTTCTGTGTATGTTCTTCTTCTCCGATTTCTTGTGATTTCGGATCTTTGTACTCTATGCGTTCTTGCAGATGAAGAGTGAATCGTTAATGATGAAGATGCAGAATTCTTGACAAAGATGGTGATTCAAGGTTGAATCGATAGTTGCAGAGGGAAGGTTGAGCAAGTTTTAAAGGTTGAAGCATTGATGCAAAGAAGATGGTGAAGGTGTAATGATGATGAAGGATGAAGCAGAACGATGAGAGTAGTGGTGGAGAGTGAAGGTTGATGAAGATAAAGAGAATGGAGGCTTGAAGATGACAAAGAATGGGATCTTCAAAAAAAAATGACCGAGATCCCCCCCCCCCCCCCCAAAAAAAAGTTTTGTCTTCAATCCCTCTTTTTCTGTTATTAATTCTGTTATCTTTTTTCAAACTATTAACCATTATGTTATATTTTTTGTCGAAAGTTTGTTACCGTCCAAAAAAACTCCTCGCCCTTAGATCTGATTTTCTGTTATTCTCCTTATCCATTTTGTTTCTATCCTCCTTTTTTTTAACTCCGTTTTCTCTTTCTGTTTTATTTCTGTTATGGATGAATGGCCCAAATTGATTCAGTTACGGATCCGTTATGCTGATTAGGAACTGCTGAGCTGTAACTTTTTGACTTCTGAGTGATTTCCTCTGTTTGTATTCAAATGGCTTCTTTTTTCATTTTCTGACTTCAGATTGCAAGGCTAATCGTGCCAATTGGTTTTTTTTTTAACTGTTATATTAACCTGGTTTTTCCAATGAACCATTTTCGATATGAGTTTTTGATACAACTGGTTTTCTGTTTGGGTTTTTATGTAGATTATCTTGAGTGACTAATCCGAAGTATTGATTCAAGCATGGTGCGAGCTTCTATACACTCAGCCAAGGTCGTGAAGATTCGTAACATAATGAGAAAGTTTTGAATCACACAGTCAGTGCAGATTTTTTTTAGAACATGTCATGTCTTCAATAATTTGGTATCCTGCATATTTGGGTGAAAATGAATCCCCATGACTTGAATCTAATTTGGGAAGACTTTTCACATTCAACCAATTGATACAAACTTGTTCTCTTCTTCAAGACTCCTAACCCCATATATGTATCATTATTCCTTCTTTTTTTTTTTTGCATTTTTAAATGATGTACGTATATGAATCTTGGATCTTTTTGTAACTTGATTGAACATTGAATGTGATTTTGAAATATTTGAATAACATTTGTTCTTTGGGATGATATTTGAATAAGCCTTGAATAGTGGATGATGGACTTGGAGTTTGAAATTGAATGAATAAGGATGTATATTTTCCCCAAAATAAACCACATGATATTGGACTTGATACTTAAGGCTTGAATCTTGCAATGGTAAAAAATGTTTAAATGAACTTGTAATCAAGATATGCCTTGAAATGATGAAATTTGATTTATGTCTTGAAAACTTGAATGAAACCAAATCCACTTGCAACAAGTAATTGAATATATAACATGACTTTGTCCACAAAGAGTTCACAAGCTTATATTTTGCGCCATCTTGGTCAACGAATCTAAATCTTCAATTGAATCTCAAACTCAAGAAGCCACACAAATCCTATAAACAAGTTTGGGTGAGCTCTTAATTCGTAGCTTAATCAATAATAAGCACATTGATTTGATGAATTATTCAAACAATCCTTAACCATTTAACAAATAGCATTAAAAGAACTAAGCCCTTAACTAAATCTTCTGAACTTCTTGAGAGGAATGTCTTGAGATATAACGATTAGGATAAACCCTAATTGATGATGATGAACTCGCAATAAGGGAATAGTAGTGCTCAATGTAGCCTTGAAGTGAGACATTAATTCAATAAACCTCCATAGAAGAACCACTACCAAGTTCAAATAAAATGAAGAGATATCGTGATTCTTTGGTTGAGTTAAACCCTAATGCCTTTGCTCCTTGAAGAAGCTCTGATGAAGAAAACCTTATATCTCGAGGAACCCTGCTAGAGGAGACGTCTATGTTACTTGGGATCCAAAACCCTAATCTCGTACCAAGAATAATGATAGCATCAGCTGGATCAACATGAAGAATGTAACAACCTTAGTCCACAAAAAAAGAAAACCCTAATGCCAAACTCTTTGATCATGTAACCATGGGGCCAACACTATGTATGAGATGTATAGAGTATGATGAGGGATCTTAGGGGTAAAAATTGGGGTATAACATATCCGTAGGCCAAGACTAGGAACCTACCCTCTAAGGATACCTTTCTCAAATCCCACTATAATTTGTAAACCCTCAAGGGTTATTGTGATGCGGTGGGAGAACTAACTTGAGGTTTTGCGTTTTTTGTTCGCAAATGTTTCGGTTTAGTAAGAGTCGCCACCGACTTTTATTTTATCCAAAAGGAAAGGTAAAAAAGCACAGGAAAGACCTTTGAGATTATTTTTGGGTTCGGGGGTAGATTATGAAAAGGGAAGGTGCTAGCACCCTTTTCATCCATGGTTTTCCTTGGGCTCTTAGTTACTTATTTTAGATCACTTGCTTTTGCATTTTAATTGTTTGAAATGGTGCTTTTGTGTGTGGTTTTGAAAGTATTTTGAAAAGAGGCCTTTGTCTAGGCAACCTTTGTAATGATTCTTGTTTGAATGTATACAAAGGTGTTTGTCTTTTCAAAAATGTTTCAATGTTTGAAATTTTGTTTGGAAAATGTTTTGGAATTGTGTTATGTGTTTTTGAAATTAGCAAGGATGGTTTGTAAATGATCAAGTAACTAGGAGTTGTCTACCCTACTCAAAGATCTTTCCTACACATTTTTAACCCTTTGACATTGTTGTTTTACCATTATATTTGGTAAACAAGCTTATCTTTGGATGTTAAATGGGACAGGCGTGGGTCATCGTATGACCATAATAGCAATGGTGCTAAGTATCTTTAGCAAGTTTTTTTTAAGGACTAGATCATTTTTGTTTAGGCAACCAAGATAGCGTCATCAAGGGACTATGATCTTTTTGTTTTGATTTTGTTTTGCCAAGATACCTAGCATGCATACCATGGCCATTTTTAAGGCAACAAGTGGATGAAACCCTAGGGGTGCTTGTGTGTATTGTGTTGTCATTTTCCATGCATTTTTGTCTTGTGTTTAGTCATGCTATTTGTTTGATTTTTGGTTCTTTGCATACAAACCCTAATTTACTATCATGGCATTTGAAAGCGATAAAATGCGTAAAAGTAAATCTAAGACTATTACAACATTATTATGGGGAGATGGGTACAAGTTTGAATAAGGGGATATTGCTCAAAATAAAACCCTAAAACTATTATTACAACCAAATTGAAATATTGCACAAATAAATAAATAGACAAATATTTAAATGTACAAATAAATATAAATATGCAAAGGATGCTTTTTTTTGTAAAATAAATTATTTATGTCCAAAAATAAGAAAATAAAAAATGATTATTTTTGAAAGGGTGGAAACCGTAGTTTTTGTTTTAAAAGAAAAATGTATATTCTAATTATTTATTTATTCATTTATGTACAAGAAAATAAATAAAAATATATATAAAAATGTTAAAAAATAATATTTGTGAGAAAATAATATTTTAAGTGTATAAATAATAAAAATAAAAATATATGATATTTTTGTATTATTTACAAATTTTATTTAAGAAAATAAGTTAATATTAACCTAATAATTATTTATTATGCAAATAAAAATAAAATAAAAATATGATAAAATACCAAAAATAAAGAAAATATTTTTTGTGATTTTAAATGTTCAAGAAAACAATAATAAAGTCAGAAAATAAAAATAGGAATGAAAAATATGCAAAAATAAAGAAATGGGCCAAGGGGGTGCAAAAAGCAGGATGGGGGTGCAAAAAGTCAGAAGAACCAAGCCCAGCCCAAACTTCCTTCATCCCTGTCCTTGAGACAGAAAGAAAACGCGTGCTTCTTGTTCAAAATTGTATCTCCTGCATATGTGCTTAAAAACAAAAACTTGCAACATGAAAGTTATAGCTCATCATCACACGATTCTAACCATATAAAAAACTTGATCTAACTCTAAGAAACCAGGGAGAATTTATCACCCCTAATTTCTGACTTAAAAATTCAGCAACTTCAACATCCAAATTCTCCTAGCTCGGCTAACATAAATGAATTATATGCATATGTACAGTTCAAGGACATTGAGGGCTACATTTTTGCTTCACAAACCTAAGTCTAATGATTCCTAAATAAGGAGATAGAAGTTTAGAAAATTCCTGTTTCAGCCAAGTTCGAATATGGAAATGTAGGGGTTTTGGATGAGGCCTGAAGGACTTTTGAGCTTGTTTGATGTTCCTTTGACCTTACCCAATGCTTAGCTTGCTTAGAAATGGCCTGGATGTGCTTGTAGAACTCAACCTGCAAACTCAGAATTTGAAAATGGTGAAGCTTTAAAATGCAGTTACAGTTGCTTGAGAAGGGCTGGGATAGTTCAGGTGTATTGTTTAGAATGTGTTTGAAATTATTCCAAGCAAAACGCACGAGTGGATTTGGTTTTGGACAAGGTTCTGCAGGGCTTGCCCTGTTTTGGGCAAAAATGGAGTGTTTGGTGTATTTGTGTAAGTGCCTTCGTTTAGGATTGGCTCATTTCTTGTAAAACAAATAGTAACAACAATAATGTAATGTAATGTACAATAGGAACAGCCTGAAAATTCTATTGTAAATGCCTAAACATGTTGTGTTGAATCAACATCTGGAACAACATGTCTCAAGAGATGTCATAACATCATACCAGACATCAAGCTACTGAACTGTCAAGTCTGATGCAGTTCTGTTCCTGAAGTTATGCAGAATATTCTGCCAAATAGAATGCATAACAAGTAGCGAAAATTGAAGGCATATGTGGAGCCCTAGAAGATTCAATCAGAAGCTAAGGATAAGGAGAAAAGCTCGATGGAAGACCTAACTTACAGCAGAAGTTTTCTGCTTACTTTATGCAGGTCGTTAAAGCTGCATTGCTGTCATATGAAGGCCCAAATCCAGTTGGGTAAAAAGGGTTATAAATAGAAGCATTGTAACCTAATTTAGAAGGTAAGTCGAACATTGACAAGATGTAATATTTTAGGGCTAGTCTTGTTGTGAACCACCCGGGCTGTGGGATGGTCACCATGCTCCTTGAAACCTGTAGGTTAGAGGATGTATGCATTGTACTTGATTGAAGCTTTTAAGCATGATCAAGATGTGTAATGGAAGTGTATCTTCTGAACAGTTTATGTACTGTAGAAAGTTATCATTGCGGTGATTGAGGGGGAGTGAGAGGGGTCTCATATCTAGGATTGGATCTTAGGTAAAAGTGTCATTGGGTAGTGATTAAGTGAGAAGGCTGTCAACGGGTGTGTTGGCTGTAGGGTCTTTGAATTGATACTACTAATAGTGAACTTTATCCCTCGCTTGGAAGCCCCCAGATGTAGGTTGGTTGAACCGAACTGGGTGAACAATTCTGTGCATTATTTACTTTCTGCATTGGTTATTTGTTTGATGTCACAGCATTCTTCATGACATCAATGTATATGATTAACCTTAACTGTTCTGAACTTCAGTAAATCAGAATCTGCATTCGTCAAAGATGTTGCAGGTTCTGGTATGATAGTTCAGTGTCTGTTGTAGAACTGATATCAAAAGTACAGCCTATTCTACCTGTACAGCACTTAATGTCAGATCAGATGTCTTAACATTTCATTAGACATCCTGAGTCTGTGACATACCAGGAATTTCAATTGGTATCAGAGCAGGCATCCTGTCTGTCTCTGGATGAGATCCATGGGGGATACTTTCCGGTTGTGTACAAGGTAGAATATTGTTTGAACCAGTAGTGTTCATATTGTTTGGTCCCTAGGAGTGGAGGATGGACCAATTTGGGTGAAACTAGATCAGCTATGTTGAAGGAAGATGGAAGTGTTTGAACAAATTCAAAGACCTCATGCAGGAGTGAAGATTTTGGAGTGCAGTGTTCAACCTGTATTCAGCACAGAGAAGAATATTATCAAAACCTTCATGCGGGAGTGAAGATGTTGATAAGGCATCATATGTGTTTATAAAGCTTTCTTTTAACAGGGCTGTAGAGTTGGGCCTAGAAAGTTGCTTGGTGAAGAAGCAAACAACTTGTAGGATTGATTTATTTTCAATCCTTATGTGTCATGCTTGCTATATGGAGTAAGCACTGTGTAAGTTCTGGTGAAGTACTGCTATTCCGCTGCATAGCTTCTGATACAACCCCTGAAGTGAAAGAAGAACTCTAGGGTTGTTATTTTCAACAGAAATTTGTAAGCAGATCTTGCAATCTATCAATAATGTCATTACCTCGAGATCACTCATAAAGGCTTTTATTATTGTTGATGAGTATCAATTGATCAATGATTCTCATATACATCTGCAAGCTGCTTAAAGACCTTGAAGATTATCAAGGATGATGTGTTCCAAGGAGATGGAACTGATGTTATTAAGGATGTTAGAACATCATGCAACTGCCAGTTGAAGAACAGATGTTCTGGGTGCTAAACACATGTAATGTGAGTACATATGTTTGGAACCTACTCCTGATCTGGAAGAGGAGACATCTGTTTTGAAATAATTGATCAGGACACGATCAACAGGTCATCTACTCCAGTTGTGAGTTTAAGTGAGTATATGTGCTGAGCTAAATGCACTTAAAAGGACTTTAAAGCTGAGATTTCCAGGTTTCCCCTCATGTGATGGATGATGGAACATCATTTCTGTGTCTTCAGCCAAGTAAATATGCTTAGCAAGCATGAAGAAGTAATCAGTCAAGATCCTCTAGTGTGATTAGATAATTCTAACTGAATAAATGATGGAAGCAGAATCTTTATGTGGAAATCAGAATCAAAAGTTCTAAAGCTTGTGATGATAAAGGATGTACAACATCACAACTGTTGAAGACATCAGTTGTTGAGAAAAGACAGATAAGTTCCAGATTTAGTGAACATCCTCATGATTGATAATGAAGTTTCTTCTAGTACAAGTTACAGAATGTGGCAACCTGAAACTTGTACAGCAAGCAAACTAAGGACTCTTAATTTGAAACCTGTGGCCAATTCCAAATAAAGAGTACTTACTATGTGTCTAAAGTAAAGAGCTCAACACTGTATCCATAAAGAGGGAAGTTGGATAACATTTTGTTCAGAGGGAGTAGTATGATCAAGCTGATGTGAAAGGGAGTTCATCTTACCTTGTTCTATAAGATGCTTGAGTTTATTTCTCATGATCTTAGTGATTTCCTAGGAGGATAGGAATAGAACATGGTTATGTGGTTGCTGTGGGTCTGATCATAAAGGATGTAAGAAAAGTGTGCTTTGATTGCTATGGATGTTCATCCAAAACCATAGTATAAGCCAGGCTCATATGGTTGAGATCAATGTCAGATCTGATGTTGCAACATCATCTCAAACGAAGGGCCGCTTCAGCAAAGGAAGCTTGTAAGGACCAGTTGGTTCTTCATGCATGGAGCAGAAGATTGTTAGAATAATTATCCTACCTTGAGAAGATGGCATAATCTAACTAAGAATGAATACTTTGACGGGAGACTAAGTATTCATTAGGATCTTGCATAAAGATATATATATAAGCACTTTGATGGGAGACTAAGTGTTTGTATAATATGCATGCAAGGCTGTATTCTGAACCTATTTCTCAGAACTTGGTAGAGAGTTTATTTCTCTCTAAGAGTATTCTGGTGGGTAATCATACCTTTCTTATGGGGAATATAAAAGGGCATCAATCCCCTGGATGTTAACTTCAGAACCCAAGCAGATAGGTTCATGCTGTAACATCATTATTGTTAGAAGTCTGTGGCAGAGACTCGGGACTGTGAATCTTAATATTCTAGTGTGGCAGTTCTATTGTTGGTTTGGAATAAGTAGATTCTACTTGTGTTTAAAAGTAGTATGCTTAACAATGCATAACTACTGTTGTGGTCTGAAGAGTCTACTAGTATTAGCAACTACTAGTAAATATATTATACAGAAGGATGACATGATCAAAGGATAATCCTTCTAGAAAGTCTGAACCTTAGTAAAGCTTGTAAGCACACTAAGAAGGTTGGAGGTTGGTTTCAGACTATGGCTACATGATTTCTCAGCCATCCAGAGAGTCATGAATCAAAGATGTCCTTACTGTTCTAAGACTAGTTCAGGGTGCTTGAAGTTACCACCTCAGAGCTAGTGCTACTGGTTTCCATGCTACGGTTTTGATTGGCATTAACAAGGGGAGTCACTGAGTGTTGCACTTTCCCCAATTACATTGTAGGGAGACTTTGTATGTGTATTGTTGGACTTAATCTGAAGATCAGAAGTCATAAGAGGACGGTGGTATGCTGATGTTTATGTGTTCTGATAATATGACATTGTGAACTTCTAAGTGAAGTCATGAATAATGTCTCAACATCAGGAGATTGAAGAATTGCTCTTGTTATCTGTCTGGGTTTAGGAAGAAAATCTCAGAGATTCTTAAAAATCTCATAAGTGGCAGTTTTGATACTTTTGGAGCTATTTGGAAGATTCAGATCTTATCAATAACAACTTGGTCTGGTAAATCAGAAATCTGATATATTCAGCATATGTTCAAGGGGTTCTTTGACTACAAGAAATTGAAGTGGCATCTAAATTTTGTGTATTAGAACTAATCTGTGATGTCTTGTGAAGCATTTTGGAGTCTTCTGGTTTATTCCCTCCTTCCTTATTTTGCTGTCTGGAAGAAGGTAGAAAGTAATTGTGGTGGATCTCAGCAACACTTAAGAAAGCATGATTGATGGTCATGCTTAATGCTACTAGTCTCTTGCTACTGGCTGTTTAAAGTGTCCTTCTCTGTGCCTAACTGAGAGAAGTAAAAAGAAGGCTGCTGTTGTTGAAGAATGTCTAAGTAAGTGTCATGACATTACCAACGACATTGCAACCTTGGGGAAATCAAGAAGAATACGTGGAAAATAACTTCACCACGTAATTGTAGCTATTCAGGAGCTATATTTGGTACTCTGTTTCCCAAAAGAATCTTCAACCTTAAAAGTCGGTCAAAGGCTGATTTTATTCAGGAATTGCTTTGACCTAAACTTATGCATGTATTAGGACTGGTTCTTTTGGCAGAAACAAACAAATGCGTCTAAATTTCATGCACAGTCAGTCTGAAACATGCAACAACTTTAACAGGTATCCTTGACCAAGATTTTATATTGCCATCTTCTTGAACCTGTTATCTCCTTATATAACCTCCTGTCACACATTCTTTTCTCTCACAACCATCATGGGGTTTGTACGGATCTGGGAAAACTGTTCTTGGATCTGGTTTTGTGAGGGCTTTCTTTGTCAATTTTTGGCCAAAAAGGGGGAGAAAGGAGTAAAGGAGTACTGTTACGGTTTGACATTGTCCTCGTTGCAGCAGCTACTCAAAATTTTGATCACAAAGACTTGTCACAAATTCAGCAGAAATTCAAATGGCGTGAATTTCTTTGTGACTTGTGATCTGAGTGACCTGTGTTCTGAGTTACAAGGGAGATATTCTGGTCACTCCTTAAAGGTTCTCTGATGCCTCTGAAAGGATAGTTTATCTCCCACGGTCCTCTTTTTCCACCACCAGTGACAAGAAATGGTTCGTGGTCTAAAAGGGAATGAGGTGCATCCTCTTCCTCCTGTGCTTCAAGAGGTCCTGAATGGTTAGTGTGGTTACAACCAAAGATGTCAAGATCAATGTCAAGACATCCCTCTGTGTGTATCCTGAACACTTTTATTGTTGTATTTGTTTTAGCCAAAATTTGCCAAAGGGGGAGATTGTAAGTGCCTTCGTTTAGGATTGGCTCATTTCTTGTAAAACAAATAGTAACAACAATAATGTAATGTAATGTACAATAGGAACAGCCTGAAAATCCTATTGTAAATGCCTAAACATGTTGTGTTGAATCAACATCTGGAACAACATGTCTCAAGAGATGTCATAACATCATACCAGACATCAAGCTACTGAACTGTCAAGTCTGATGCAGTTCTGTTCCTGAAGTTATGCAGAATATTCTGCCAAATAGAATGCATAACAAGTAGCGAAAATTGAAGGCATATGTGGAGCCCTAGAAGATTCAATCAGAAGCTAAGGATAAGGAGAAAAGCTCGATGGAAGACCTAACTTACAGCAGAAGTTTTCTGCTTACTTTATGCAGGTCGTTAAAGCTGCATTGCTGTCATATGAAGGCCCAAATCCAGTTGGGTAAAAAGGGTTATAAATAGAAGCATTGTAACCTAATTTAGAAGGTAAGTCGAACATTGACAAGATGTAATATTTTAGGGCTAGTCTTGTTGTGAACCACCCGGGCTGTGGGATGGTCACCATGCTCCTTGAAACCTGTAGGTTAGAGGATGTATGCATTGTACTTGATTGAAGCTTTTAAGCATGATCAAGATGTGTAATGGAAGTGTATCTTCTGAACAGTTTATGTACTGTAGAAAGTTATCACTGCAGTGATTGAGGGGGAGTGAGAGGGGTCTCATATCTAGGATTGGATCTTAGGTAAAAGTGTCATTGGGTAGTGATTAAGTGAGAAGGCTGTCAACGGGTGTGTTGGCTGTAGGGTCTTTGAATTGATACTACTAATAGTGAACTTTATCCCTGGCTTGGAAGCCCCCAAATGTAGGTTGGTTGAACCGAACTGGGTGAACAATTCTGTGCGTTATTTACTTTCTGCATTGGTTATTTGTTTGATGTCACAGCATTCTTCATGACATCAATGTATATGATTAACCTTAACTGTTCTGAACTTCAGTAAATCAGAATCTGCATTCGTCAAAGATGTTGCAGGTTCTGGTATGATAGTTCAGTGTCTGTTGTAGAACTGATATCAAAAGTACAGCCTATTCTACCTGTACAGCACTTAATGTCAGATCAGATGTCTTAACATTTCATTAGACATCCTGAGTCTGTGACATACCAGGAATTTCAATTTGGGTGTTTGAGATGTTGCTAGCTCATGTTTTTTGGCCTTAGACAATATGTTGAACTTGTTTGAAATGAACACGAGACTTGTTTTTATCAGATACCAAAGTTATGGACCTTTTGCAAGTTGACTTGTTTTTGAAGCAAAAGTTGGAATTGACAATGCCAAGGTTGTACAAGCTAGCCTGAGGCCTGCTGATAGTTGGTACACCTTTCCTGATATTAGTGAACTTTGTTTGCAGCAAAAGGCTTGGTCCATGGCTCAAGATAAACAATTTGACATAAAGCATGCTTTATCAAAGTGGCAATGTTATCTTTTTTCCATTTTTGGATTAAACCTTTGTACAAAGCTTCCAAGACAAAAATAATGCCATTAACCATTGTATTTGCATTCAATTTTTGAGTGTAGAAGAGATTAGAACCTGTAAACCAAGTACAAGCATGCTTAGGACAGATTTACAACTCGTATCAACTTGAAAAATGTCATGGACAAAAGTGAGAAATGGCCATTTCCATTCCTTCTATTCTCCCTAACCATAAGTGATCTTGGAGAGTTCTTGGACATTTTGGAAAGCTTGTAACATGCTCTACAATCCATATTTGAAATGAATTTTGATATTCCACTTGTAACTATGTGAAAAATTTCCATGAAGATAGGTCAAAATCCTGCCTAAACTAGGGCAAAATTTCACTAAGTTAAAAGTTTCATGGACCCTTATTCACAAAATCATAACTTGAGATCCAAGCCTCTTTTGGGAAAAATTTGTGAATAAAAGTTGTAGATTTTGTGGAGGACTACAACTTTCATGTTGGAAGTTTTCTTTGAATCCAATTGCATCATTGTGAAAAAGCTGGGAAAAATTTGGGGGAAAATAAGAAATTTTCATAACTTAGAAATTTTCTAAGTTATGAAAATTTTCCATTTTAAACCCTAATTTTCAAAATTAGGTTTCTTGGTGAACAAGTTTCATGTTTTGACACCTCTTGATGAAAAATGACCCTTGGCACTTGATTTTGACCAAAAAGTCAAAGTTTGACTTTTCAGTGCTAAGTTGATTTTTGATCAGTTGACTGGAAAATTCATCTGTCAATCCAATGCATTTGAGATCTTTTGAACCTTGTGATTAGATCAAGATGGTGCCATTGAGTCCTTGAAACCATTCTTGAACTCAATTTGCCATTGGCTATGTTAAAAATCAGAAATTGCCCTTCTGATGTCAAAACCCTAAAAATGACCATTTTGCCCTTTTGATGATCTGATTAAATTTCTTGAGGAGTTGTGGTCCAAACTTGATCAAATGGTTCATATGAGACTATAATGTTTATATGGATCAAAAATTATGAGGCTTGACTGTAAATTGGCCACAGTTGACTTTTTCCCCAATACAGCTGATTTTTAGGTCAACTGTCCAATTGACTGGGCAAAAATTTGATTCAAGGCTTGAAACTTGGTATGAGCAATCTTATAAGTCCAACATGAAGTATGAAATTCACATGAGGCATTGGAAGTCCAAAAATCCTTGTGCAAACTCAAACCCTAATTTCAGGCTATCAGTGCAAGGAGATGTCTTGAGCTGAGCAAACCCTAATCCAATCTGGAGTCCAAAGAGTCTTGTGAGGGAAAATCTTGATAAAATGAGAGGGAAAATTTTGGGGTACAACAGCTGCCCCTGTTCAATCTTCTTGAACTTGAAGAGTTAGATTGGCGAATTTTGTTGTTCGTGACTCGAAGGTAAAAGATGATTGGACACTAGAGTGCCCGTAAATTTGCACTCGTCAGAATATAATTGAGGGAATGGGATTAAAGATTCCATTTGGATATGGTAGAATCTTGTTGGAGATGGGATTAAAGATGCCATCCAAGAATGTTTGCTGAATTGTATGTTGTAAGTCAGAAGAACGAGTGTCAGAATGGTATCCGTGTCGGGAACGTATCTGAACTGTATCTGGAGACTGAATCTGTATAAGAAATGGAATGGAGTTCGTGTCTGGAGCGTATCCGAGTTGTAACTGGATTTGATTTTTGAATGAATAACAGAACGACTTCCGTGTCTGGAGTGTATCTGTTTCGTATCTGGATCTGAAATTTGAATAAGCGACAGAATGGCTTCCGTGTCTGGAGCATCTCTAGGTTGGGGAAAGGGTCAGAATAAGTGACAGAATGGCAACCGTGTATGGAGCGTATCTGGATTGTATCTGAAGTTGAGATCTGTATGAGTAGTAGAAATACTTCTGTGTCTGGAGTGTATCCGTACTGTAACTGGGATCTGAACAAGTGACAGAATGGCATCTGTGTCGGGAGCGTATCTGGACTGTATCTGAAGTTGAGATTTGTATGAGTAGCAGAAAGACTTCCGTGTTTGGAGCGTATCTAATCTGTCTTTAAAAGGGAAATCTGGAATAAGCAATAGAATAGCATCCGTGTCTGGAGCATCTCTAAGCTGTCTCTAGAAGTTTGAATCTGAATAAGCAATAGAATAGTATCCGTGTCTAGAGCATCTCTAAGTTGTCTCTAAAAGGAAATCTGGAATAAGCAATAGAATAGCATCTGTGTCTGGAGCATCTCTAAGCTATCTCTAGAAGTTTGAATCTGAATAAGCAATAGAATAGCATCCGTGTCTAGAGCATCTCTGAGCTGTCTCTGAAAGGAAATATGGAATAAGCAATAGAATAGCATTCGCGTCTAGAGAATCTCTATGCTATCTCTAGAAGTTTGAATCTGAATAAGCAATAGAATAGCCTCCGTGTCTGAAGCATCTCTGAGCTGTATCATGATTGTATATTGGTAGCTTGTTAATCTTATCCTGAAAAGGGTAAAATGTTAGCTGAAACACAAAGTGATGTTGCATGAAATGTATGATGCAATATATGTGTTTTATAAATGTCCATGATATATGAATGCAATGTATGCTCATGTAAGCTGATTGGCTGCATTACTGAAGAAAATAAATCCTTGATAGCTGGGGATTCAAAATCTTTGATTGCTGAGGATGAGAAATCCTTGCTGACTGTTGGGGATGATAAAATCTTTGACTGCTGTCGGGGAAAAATAAACCCTTGGCTGCTGCTGGAGATTAAAATCTCTGACCACTGAGGATGAGAAATCCTTGCTGACTGCTGGGGATGATAAAATCTTCGACTGCTACCGGGGAAAAATAAACCCTTAACTGTTGCTAAAGATTAAAATCTCTGACCACTGAGGATGAGAAATCCTTGTTGACTGCTGTTGGGGATAGAAGATCCTTGGAAACTCGTGGGGATTATCAAAAACTTTGACAACTTCTGTGGAGATGTGAGAACCCTTCATGACTTTCCTGGGGATATAGGGATCCTTCAAGTCTGCTTGAGAAACCTGCTTGGGGAATCCAGAGAACTTTTAAGACTTCTACTGGGGGTTAAGTAATGGGAATCCTTACTCGGCTGGGGAACAGGGAAAACTCTGACGATCTCTACTGGGGATCAGACAAAAGAAAAAACCTTGATCTGCTAGAGAATAAGGAAAACTCTGATGGCTTCTGCGGGGAACTGAGAATGAGAATCTTCATTCTGCTAGGGGAATTTGAATCCTTGGGGACTTCATGCTGAGGAGTCAAGAATGAGAATCTTCGATCTGCAGGGGATTAAAAAATCTGACAAATTCATACTGGGGAGTAATGAAGACTCTGACAACTTCACTGGGGAATCAAAAAATGAAAATCTTCAATCTGTTGGGGAGTAAAAACTCTGTGGGGAAGAAGGCTTCCTGCTGGAGAGTAGGCTCAGGACTCTGGGGGAGTATTTATACTGCTGGAAGATCAGGAGTTTGGGTTGTATGCCAATCTACTGGGGAATTATCCTAGTTTGGGGATAAAAGTTAACTGTTATCTGGTTGATTCTCAGACTTTAAGACAACTTGTTGGGGAAATTGGGGAAAACTGAATGGTTTCCGCTGTGTATTGGTAGTTGGAAATTTGACTTGACTGGGGAAGAAGGTTTCATCTTCGTTGAGGGTCTGTAGTTCAAAGTTTTTACTCCGCTGAGGATTGGGAGTTTGAAGTTTCAACTCTAATGGTGGATTAAGGGTTTGAAATATAACTCCGCAGGGGATTGGGAGTTTGAAGTTTTGACTCTGGCGGGGATTCTGAAATTTAATTCCGCTGGGGGTATGTATTTCAAGGTTTTAGCTCCGCTGGGGATCTAGATGATGTACTGCAGGGGATTGCTCCTGGAATAGCCTAAAGACGTTTTCCTATACTTTCAACCTGTCAGTAATTGTTCTTTCCCATTTCGTTTATTTGTAAACATGTGATTATATTCAAATGCATATGCTCATTAATAAGTCATTGGACGTTTTCAAATAAAACACAAGTGTAAAAAAGAAGGAAAGGCAAATAGTTTTTTGCACTTTGAAGTATCTTTGTATTAACTTTGTGTAAGTATTTTGTACAAAGGAGACAGACATCCTAGTAAGAGAATGTTGTCGTAAAAATGAGAAAAATTTATACAAAGAAAGATGGCTATGTGTAAAAATTTCATGGGGTTCCCATTCTGCTATAGCCTTTGTAACTCTGAGTATCTTGTCCATTCGTTGCTTCATCCGAAGATGATTGAATTGATCAGAAGCCCAGAGCTTGTTTGTGAAGATATTGTCCTTAAAGTGATTCGGCGAGACATAGTCATACGCTTTAATTCCCTAACTTTTGCCTGGACCGCCCTTTCGGGTTTTCGATCCACCGGGAAACCCTTTTTTTCCCAAGTCGCCCTTTCGGGTTTTCAACTTGCTGGGTGTACAAATTTTTTTTCATTTATCCCTAATTTTTGCCTGAACCGCCCTTTCGGGTTTTCGATTCACCGGGATGCCCATTTTTGCCCAAGTCGCCCTTTCGGGTTTTCAACTTGTCGGGTCATTTATGCGTAGTATCTTTTGACTATGTCTGCGTTCGCAGGGTGCGGCAGGTCATTGCCGTCCATGGTGGTTAAGATCATTGCCCCACCAGAAAATATGTTTTTGATCACAAATGGTCCTTCGTAGGTAGGAGTCCACTTGCCCCTGGGATCACTTTGCGGCAAGATGATCCGCTTGATTACAAGATCTCCGACTTGATATATCTGGCGCCTGACTTTCTTGTTGAATGCCTTGATCATCCGTTTTTGATACGCCTGACCATGGCAAACAGCAGTAAGTCGCTTTTCGTCAATCAAGTTAAGTTGATCAAGCCGGGTCTGAATCCAATCGTCTTCACTCAAACCAGCATCCTTCATGATTCTCAAGGAGGGAATCTGAACCTCGATAGGTAAAACAACTTCCATGCCGTATATCAAAGAATAGGGTGTTGCCCCAGTTGATGTACGCGCCGTGGTACAGTACCCGTGCAGAGCAAACGGTAACATCTCATGCCAGTCCTTGTAGGTGACTGTCATCTTTTGTATGATCTTCTTGATATTTTTGTTAGCAGCTTCGACAGCACCGTTTATCTTTGGCCGATAGGGAGATGAATTGTGATGTTGAATCTGGAACTGCTCGCACAAAGCGGTGATCATAGTATTGTTAAGGTTTGTACCATTGTTAGTGATGATCCTTTCGAGGATGTCGTACCGGCAAATGAGGTTCTGCTTGATGAAGCGGGAAACAACATTCTTTGTGACGAATGCGAAGGAAGCTACTTCGACCCACTTGGTAAAGTAATCAATGGCTACTAGAATAAAACGCTGCCCATTGGATGTTGTAGGCTTGATCTCTCCAATCATGTCGATTCCCCCACATAGCGAATGGCCAAGGAGCTGTTAAGACATTGAGAGGCACTAGAGGTATATGTACCTTGTCCGCATGGATTTGGCATTTATGACACGTCCTGGAATGTTGATAGCAGTCAGCTTCCATGGTAGACCAGCAATATCCTACTTGCAAAATCTTCTTAGCCATCGTATGTCCGCTAGATTGAGTGCCAAAGGTACCATTGTGCAGTGCAGCCATGATCTGCTCAGCTTCAACCTTATCCATACAACGGAGCAGAATGCAATCATGATTGCGCTTGTATAGGATACCATTTCTCAAGAAGAACTTAGCTGAGCATCTCCTTAAGAACTTTTTGTCGTTGACTGGAGCTCCTTCAGGATATTCTTGAGCCTCGAGATACCTTTTGACTTCATGAAACCAGGGTCGGTCCACTACTTCTTCGGTATTAATCTCGTGACAATGTGCAGGTTCGTTCATCCGTTCAATGGTGATTTGGGGAGCCTTATTATCCCAGTTAAGTTTAAACATGGATGACATTGTAGCTAGAGCATCTGCTAGCTGATTTTCTTCTCGCGGGAAGTGCTCGAAGGTAATCTGCTCGAAATGTGGTAACAATGTCAAGACATGTTCTTTGTAAGTGATGAGGTTTGGATGTTTAGTATCCCACTCTCCTTTGATCTGACTGATGACCAAAGCTGAGTCCCCAAACACAATCAAAGATTTGATTCCCAAGTTAATGGCAGCCTTGAGACCAAAGATACAAGCTTCATACTCGGCCATGTTGTTGGTGCAGATGAAGCAAAGTCTGGCGGTGAAAGGTGTATGGCAACCTTCTGGAGAGATAAGTACAGCACCGATACCTTTGCCAAGTGCGTTGGAGGCACCATCAAAGTACAGGGTCCATCGGGATCCTTGTTCAGGTCCGTCATATGGTCTGAAATCTTCAATGTTGTCCAATGTCATGATATCCTCGTCGGGGAAGTCAAACCTCATGGATTGGTAATCTTCGATAGCTTGATGAGCTAGATGATCAGCTAGCACACTCCCCTTTATTGCTTTTTGGGTCGTGTACTGTATATCGTATTCGGTCAGGATCATCTGCCATCTATCTATTCTTCCAGATAAAGCAGACTTCTCAAAGATGTACTTGATCGGATCCATCTTAGATATCAACAGAGTGGTATGAGTCAACATGTACTGCCTTAACCGGCGAGCAGCCCATACCAAAGCGCAACAAGTTTTCTCGAGCAGTGAGTATCGGGTCTCACAGTCGGTAAACTTTTTGCTAAGGTAATAAATGGCATGCTCTTTTCGGCCAGACTCATCATGTTGGCCCAATACGCATCCCATTGAATTATCTAGGACAGTCAGATACATGATTAGCGGTCTTCCTTTGACGGGAGGCATCAAGATAGGAGGTTCTAGCAAATACTCCTTGATTTTATCGAAAGCAACTTGACAGTCATCATTCCATTTAACCACCTAATCTTTCTTCAACAGCTTGAAGATTGGTTCACAGGTAGATGTTAGGTGAGAAATGAACCTTGCGATGTAGTTTAGGCGTCCCAAGAAACCTCTGACCTCCTTCTCAGTGCGAGGAGAAGGCATTTCTTGTATAGCTTTGACTTTGGCGGGATCAACCTCGATGCCTTTGTTACTGACTATGAAACCCAAGAGTTTACCGGACCTGACTCCGAAAGTTCACTTGCTAGGGTTCAGTCTGAGCTTGTACTCCTTCAACCTGACAAACAGCTTTTGCAGATGGTCGAGGTGTTCTTCTTTAGTTTGTGATCGGGCTATCATGTCATCTACATAGACCTCTATCTCATGATGTATCATATCATGAAACAAAGCTACCATGGCGCGTTGATAGGTTGCCCCGGCATTCTTCAGTCTGAATGGCATCACTTTATAGCAGAACGTACCCCACTGTGTAACAAAAGTAGTTTTCTCCATGTCTTCAGGGGCCATTTTGATCTGGTTGTACCCTTAAAATCTATCCATGAAAGAAAATACCTTGTGCTGAGCTGTATTGTCAACCAAGATGTCAATGTGCGGTAGTGGAAAGTCATCTTTAGGGCTAGCCCTGTTTAAGTCTCTGTAATCCATGCACATTCTGACTTTGCCGTCCTTCTTAGGCACGGGCACAATGTTAGCAACCTATTGTGGATAGAAAGTAACAGCCAGAAATCCAGCATTGAACTGCTTCATAACTTCTGCTTTGATCTTTTTTGACATGTCGAGCCTCATGCGGTGGACTTTCTGTTTAACTGGTGGACAGTCTTCTCTGGTGGGGAGACGGTGTACCACAATATCTGTATCGAGTCCCGGCATGTCTTCGTATGACCAAGCAAAGATCTCAACATATTCATTCAACAGTTGAACTAGGCGCTCTTTGACACTTGGCTCTAGGTTGGCACCCACTCTAACTTCTTTTCTGTCTTCCTCAGTTCCCAAGTTGATTGTCTCTAACAGCTCCTCATGAGGTAGAATAGCCCTTTCTTCCTGTTGTAGTAGTCTATCCAATTCTCCCGGCACTTCACAGTCTTCATCACCTTCGTATTCGGCATGGTAGACCAGATCTTCAGAGTCACTGAAGGCCATAGCAGAATTGTTACCCATGGAATCCGGAGTGGAGGGGTACCTGCATTTGTAAGTGTGGGTGTGTGTAAGGGATAACCACCTTTAAACAAATAAAATGCAAAAAGAAAGAAAATGAACACAAAAGTTTATATGTGAAAACATCCATGATTCATTAAAATGGCATATGAAGATGAAAAATCAAACCCTTACAAATGGACATATGTGCCTCGGGTAAGGCACAAGGTTAAAAGTGTACGAATTGCTTGAGAATTATTACAAACCAACAGAAATGTTTGAAAGATAAATTACTGATTCATGAAAGTAATGGGAACAAAGTCTTTTGCCTCCCAATTGCACAGTCCTCCTTCAACAGTAGGGAAGATCCATTCTTCCAGGTTTCTCTCCTATTCACTATCCTCCAAAGCATTGACTCCATGATGGGTGATCTTCACTGGTGGCCCTCCGGCACGGGAGCGACGCACAGCCTTCTGACTAGCCGAAGTGAAACCCAAGCCGAATTTGTCTGCCTTGAAAGGAAAGTCGGGAAGCTGCCCCCAGATTGTGCTTCCTCCTTCTTCAATCACAACCTTTGCATCTTTTAAAGAATACATCCGAGGCGGAGGTCTTGTAATCACAAGTGTAGAAGGCACTGACTTGGTTGCCGCAATCTCCTGAGCTACCTCCTCAAAATGCTGAAAGGGGGTTTCGATGAATTCACCATCCAATTCCACATAGCGGAAAGAATTTAGATGGATTATCATGTATTCCTCTTCACCGTGAACAATTATAATTTTCCCCTGGATAGGGTACTTGAGCTTTTGATGCAGAGTAGAAGTGACGTCTCCAGCATGGTGAATCCAGGGTCTTCCCAACAAGCAATAATAGGAAGGACGGATGTCCATCACATAAAATATGGAGTTGAAGGTTTCAGTTCCCACTTTAATCGGGATGTCCACCTCCCCGTGGACCATCCTTTTGGAACCATCAAAGACTCTGACAATGATGTTGCTGGGTTTCAGGGTTAGGCCTTCACAATCCAACCTATCCAAGGCCTTCTTCGGCAAGACATTCAGCGAAGAACCAGTGTCTACCAGAACGTGTGCTAGAGTAGTCCCTCTGCATTCTACCGAGACATGCAAAGCATCATTATGTTTTCTCTCTTTAGATGTTAAGTCGGCATCGGAGAATCCAAGACCATTGTCAGCTGTTAAGCTAGCTACACATTCCTGGAACTGATCCACGGAGGTTTCCTGTGGCACATGGGCCGTCTTCAAGAATCTTATCAAAGCTTTGGCATGAGCCTCTGAGCAAAGCAGCAAAGCCAACATAGAGATCTTTGAGGGGGTTTGCCCCAGTTGCTCCACAACATTATAATCGCTTTTCTTGATTATTTTCAAAATCTCTTCCATTTCCTTTTGAGTGGTTTCAGGGATGATCAACGGCTGAGCCCTCATCCTGACGGGCTCTTCTTGGATCCCTTTTCCTCTATCATCAGCAGCAGCAGAGGGGATAACCACAGGAGTTACGACTTCTTCAATAACTGGAGTTCTCGTATATATGTTGACCGGTACAGGAGTAACCTTAGGAGCAGCTGAGGGTCCGAAGATTACCTTTGGAGGCGCAATCTCCAGAGAGAAAATTCTTCCACTGCGGGTGATTTTACTCGTTCCAGCAATGTTTCCAATGTCGGAAGTCTCTTCATCAGAACTCTCTTCATTTGATTCAATTTGTTTAATACCGTGGTAAAAGATCTCTCTCCCATAGTTCCACGGTATTGATTTGTTTGACTTGTACGGGATAGGCCCCGGCATGGTTATCTTCAAAGGTGCAATCTTCGGATCAGATGTAATCTTAACAGGTCTTTTGGAGACCTTGGAAAGATTGGCGGATATGGTAATTATCGAAACATCATTGACAGGAGTCGGTGTAACAGGAGTCTTTTCAAAAAGGATTTCTTGATTATCCATTAGGCGCTGGATGCCTAATTTCAACAACGGACAGTCGGTTGGTAAGGATGAACAAAGGTAACAAACTTCTTCACATCCTGGGAAAATCCCAGCCTTCAGCAAATTCAACTTGATTATCGGTAGAGGAGTCATCAAATCATCAACAGTAGCAACAAAAAGATCCTCTTCAACAACATGGGCATTGTGACCATGTTTTGGCATTGGAGCAGAGATCACATTTGGCTTTTCAGGGGCGTCGAATTCAACCTCTTTAGCATCTATTAAATCCTGAATCTTATTCTTGAGGGCCCAACAATTGTTGGTGTCGTGCCCCAGGTTGTCTGAATGATAAGCACACTTGGCATTCGCATGGTAGTATGGTGACAAAGTGTTAGGGTTTTTAGGGGCCTCCCTTAAGCTTGCAAGGTTTAACTTTAAGATATGGGGCAGAACCTGGGCAGGAGTCATGTTGATTCGGGTGAATTGTCGTGCAGGCCTTTCCACCCTTGCTTGGTTGGTCCTGGGTTGATTGTTTCTAGGTTGATCATCTGTAGACTTCTGAATCATTACGGCCCCCACCGCTGGTCGGCACTCAACTCTTCCTTGACCTCTTTGGGAGTAGACAGCTGAGACTTATTTCTTTGCTGGAAAAGTCTTTTTGATGGAAGCGGAAGCAGATGCATCCTTTTGAATTTTCCCACTCTTTATACCGGCTTTAACTCTCTCACCAGTCAGAATCAACTCGGTGAACCCCGCAGACGAACTTCTAATCAGGTGATTGAAAAAGGGGCCTGACAGTGTACCCAATAACATATTTACCAGCTCCCTCTCAGATAGAGGTGGTTGTACTCATCCCGCCAAGTCTCTCCATTTCTGGGCATACTCTTTGAAACCTTCATTTGAGACCATGCCCATACTCTGTAATTGAGTACGGGTTGGTGCTAAGTCCGTATTATATTGATATTGTCTGTAGAAGGCGGCCGCCAAATCCTCCCAATTATGCAAGTCAGAACTCTCTAACTGGTAAAACCAATCCAGCTGCGTCCCCGGAAGACTGTCCTGGAAGAAATGGACCCACAGATCCTTGTCAGAAGAATGCGGTTGGACTTTTTTGACGTAAGATCGCAGATGCATCTTTGGACAAGACAAACCATTGTACTTATCAAATATAGGCACCTTAAACTTAGGGGGGTCACAATTCCAAAGTCCAGCCCTAGATCTTCAAAGTCCAGCCCATGCACTCTCTGTACCTCCATAGCTGCCAGACACTCTTCTAGATTCTTATATTTGTCGTCTGCAGGAGGGTACTGCTGCTCAGAATAGTCTTCATCCTCTTCTTCTTCTTCTTCCTCAGACTCAGTTGGTACTGCAACTCCCTTTCCTTTTCCTACCCCTTCATCAGATGTTGAGGGGAAATCCAGGACCCTTCTAGCTTAACCTTCAAATCTTCTACCCAAGGTAGCCACACCAACTCTCTTCTTTTTCTTTTTCTCTTTTTCCTTTTCCAGCAAGGTTTTGAGCTCCTCCTGCCCCTTTGCCAAGGTCAGAAGTAGTTGTTGAAACTGTGAATTCTGTTCTTGTAAGTCTTTAACCGTCTGCTCAATATCCATCTTGTTGAAATAAACAGCAGAGAGATAAGGAAACCTGGTGTGAAGACCTGTTTATGCATATGATGAATGATATGTATTCATGTAATGCATTCAAGGATTCAGAATTTCAAATTTGTTGTAAACAAAAAAGAACACACGTCATATTAATAAGATAGAATTTGTTAGTACATCAATGCCCCATGGGCAAAATAATACAAAATTTTAAGGTAAAAAGACGTTGCGCATCCTCTTCGGTGCAATGTCGGTGTTGAGAGTCTGCTCTTCGTGAATTTGGCGAGTAAGTTCCAAAACCTTCTTCTCACTTACGTAGAATTGGGCTTCGAAAGTGTCGCGCTCTCCCTTTAGCTGTATCCAACTCCTTTTCAAATCTTCTAGTGATGTTGGCATGTCAGAATGTAGGAGGGTGTATGGAACCTCTCCTTCCATAACAGGCTCTTTGATCACAGGCAGAATGTAGGGGTAAGGCATCATAAGACTTTGGGCGCGGATTCGTACCCACTTGAGGTAAGGCTCAAGAGGGATGGAATTCTTGTGTCCCAAGGTCTTACTGTCCACCTTGTTGGTCATCCTCCAAGCTCGGATGAACCTTTGTCGAAGTCCTTGATCGTCGTTGTCAAAGTCAAAAACCAAGTCTGGGATCAGCATGTCATGTGGTTCATCCCTTTGGGCATACCCAAACTGTCTCAGAGCCAAGCAAGGGTTGTAGGTGATGCCTCCCCTAATGCCAAGTAGTGGGACATTAGGTAATTCCCCACAACGATCAATAATGATAACATTTTCTCTGGATCGAGAACACCAATGAACATCTGAATGTGTAAGAGTCATCAATCATTGTGACCACCTCAAACCTTGCTCATTCTTCAAAACTGATTGGGGAAGATGAGAAATAAACCATCTTTCCAGTAGAGGACTACAGCACATGAGAACACCTCTTTTCCTCATTGTTCGAGTGTGAAATGAGTGGAGGATATCCCCAAGCAATGTAGGCACCGGGTTGCGAGTCATGAAAATTTTGACAGCATTCACATCTATAAGTTGGTCAGGGTTTGGGAACAAGACCAACCCATAGATGAGAAGAGCTATAATCTCCTCAAAATCTTGTAAGTCCAATGAATTCCAGCAGCTTTGGGCCTTCTCAAATAGAAACTTTTCCAAGAAACCATTGACACCACTTCTGGTTTCCCAATGACCTATGACATCAGATGGTTGCAAGTGTAGGGCTTGAGCAACAGCTTCAGGATTTGGATCTCTTTCCGTACCGTTGTAGGATAGTTGATGGAGAATAGGAATCCTCAAGAATTGAGAAAATTCCTCCAAAGTAGGCACAAGTTGGTAGTCAGAAAATGTGAAGCAGTGGTGTAGGGGGTCAAAGAACTGGAAGAGAACTTTCACCATGTCTTCCTCAGTGTTGGTGTTGACTAAGTTGAGAAGACAACCATGCCTCTCGGTGAATGGAGAATTCTAAGGAATCCTTGAATCTAGCTCCTTGAGTTGAGGAGGAATTCTTACAAGGTTGACTTGAATTGTTTTCCTGCGAAGTGAATCCATTACCTATAAAACAGGAACAAAGATGAAGATCCAAATCCTTGAAATGGTTAGTGGATGCATATGATGCTTCATGATGTCCATGATGTTATGCACAAGTATATATGTACAAACAAATCACACAAGTTCCTAGTTTCAGGCTTGCATGGGGTTTCATAGGTAAGTACCCTCTTGAAGTTTAGTTGGCTCAGCCTGTCCTATAAATAGTAATCGGGTTCTAAGAAGCTCCATATCACTGGATTATTTTCTGTGTTCATTGTTTCAGTTTAGCCACTTTACTGGCGACCGAAATATTCCAAGAAAACAACCCTCAATGAGTGTAGTATCGAGTATCTACCAACTTCGGACTGCACCAAAGCCGATCATCTCACTACCCCTAAAAAGGCCAAGTTGGTCAAGTAAAAGGTTCTAAAAGTCCATTAGTGCTTTATGACATCACTCAGCGGCCCCGTATTCTCTTTGATTAACTCAAAGGCTACCGATACCCACAAATATGTCACACTAATATAGATATTTCTTCAACCATCCTAGTATCCTTGTGAACCTAGTATCTTTAATAAATATTAAAACCCCATTTCCTAAAAATCACGCTTCTGAACCTAGTATCCTTGTGAACAAGGTAGATGAGGGATGCCTAACATCTTCCCTTTGTCTAAGACCGAGTCCAAAAACCTATAATCTCTAACTTTTAGGTTTATTCCTTTATACTCCCTTCTTTAGGATAAAAATTAAGGGTGGCGACTCTAATTTAAAAACCAGTTGCAACAGCTGGCGACTCTGCTGGGGACTCGACCCTAGGTTTAGAAGCCTTTTCTTTAGGTTTTTAGGTTTTTCTTATTTTTTGGGTTTTTCTTTATTTTTTCTTTATTTATTCATTTGTTCTGCTTATTATATTTTATCTATTATATTTGTGGTGGGATTTAAAATTTTGCAAAAATATTTTCAAAAATCCTTAGAAAGAAGGTTCGTCTATTAGCCAAGGGGTTACATCAATCCTATGAGTTTATGCGACGACTTCACCTAGAGTCGGTGGAATTCCACAAAAGGAATACCTCTCGAGAGACATCATCTTGGGAAGTATGACTTTGGAATGACACCTATGACTCTTTGTACGACCTTTAAACTAAAAACTCATGATGAGACCTTTCATGACCTATAGATGAAAGTTTCATGTTGTAAAGAGACTCATCTTAAGGGAGGCCCTTGTGCATTTCCCTCTAGTGTTATTCATGATACCCTTAAGGAAGCCACCTTATGGGGAGGGTAGAATATCCTGTAGCGGTAAAATCAATGAAGTCGCCATCGAGTATTTATTTATCCCATATAAAAGGGAAAGGAAAATCATCGAAGAAAAACCTAAATGGGAAATCAAGGTCTTGCGACCGAGAGATTGGGTAAGGGAGTCGATTACGTGAGGGGAAGGTATTAGCACCCCACACGTCTATAGTACTCTATGAGATCCACTCTCGTTATTCTAATCAAAGGGGGTGTTCAATCTAATGCTTAAACGTTATAGACTAAGAGGGAATGCATGCAAAGAAAACACGGGGAAAAGAAGGAAGTATTTACAATTTTCGCTCGGCTGAACCTTGTGACCAGATGCCTACGTATCCCCTTTAAGGAATCAGAGCGCTGTAGTTCGGCTCATAATTTTGTTTGTATTTTTTTAAATGAACAATGTTGCACTCGATCATTCCACCGCTGCTCGACCTTTGGAGACTTATGACCTGTAGTGGAAAGGAGCTAACATGCTCTTGGCGAAAAGAAATGGATTGGTTGGTATTTTTTACCATGAAAAGAATTTTTTGTATGCTTAGAATTTTTTATACATTTGGCAAGGAAAAGAAGTTTTAGTTTTAAATACGATTATGCAAAATGGGAAGAAAACATCTGAGGGAGACTAACCTATCTCTAACCTAATGTTATCATACAAAGAGGGAACCTACCTAAGTTAGTATGCCAAAGAAAGTCTAACATACTATCCTATAGGTAACATGCACTGAGTGCGAAGTCGTGATCTTAATGTCTAAATTGAGTGACTCATCGATCAACAAGAAATAAAGGAAAGTGATAAAGTCCTATAGGGAGCATGCACTGAGAGTGAAGTCGTGATCTCAATTTCTAAATTGAGTGACTCATCGATCAACAAGAAAGGAAACAAACACAAGCACAACACATATAAGGTATGAAGTGTGGAATGCATGCTACAGGTCTTTAAACAGCGACTTCGAGTGCATGCTCCTTATTTCCTACTTCTCATGATATCTAGAAAGCGATAAACACGCATAAAAATAAATTGGAAGCAGTGTAATACCACACGAACAATAAAGTCCTCAAAAAGCGCAACCAAAGCAAATAAACCAGGAATACTTCGCGCAAGATGACATCAATAAACAAACAGTCAGAGATCGAATGTTCGGAAAAGGTGTCAAAGCTTCATCGATGTGAAAATAAATCACAATTGAAATCTAAACACCTTCGCATACCAAATAATGAACCTGCATAAGACTCAACTCAACAAGCAAAGGTGATTCACAAGTTTCAAGTAATCGAATATTAGGAATTAATTTCCTAGAAATCAAATGACAAATCTAACAAATTTTATTGATTTTTGTAGTTTATTACACCAAAAAAAGAAATCCCAAAATATGTATTTTTTATTATTTTCTATTATATGTATTTTATTTATTATTTTTTGTTATGTAAAAAAAACCGAATTTAAAACTAAATTAAAAAACAAAACATAAAAGAACAAGGAATTAGAAAGGGGCCAAGGGGTGTAGGTTATGAATCAGAAGGTGAGCTCAGCAATCCAGGCGCATAGGCCCGTCAGTTTGAGCCCATAATGTTTTTTTTATTACCAACAAATAAACTCACCAAAAAGAAAGGATATTGGGCTTATAGAGATTTAGGCTTGGTTCGCTAACACAACCAACATCCAATTCAATTTAATATATCATTATTTGATTTCATTAAGGAAAGAAATAATATGAAAATAATCCAATGGATACGTTGCGTTTGGCCAGTGATGGGGTTAATAAATGTGCCTCTTCAGCTTGCACGATCTTCTTCTTCCCAGAGCCAAAACATGTCGCTCGCAAATCGTGTTATCTCCGCTGTCGACTTCAATCTTTGTTCAGACGCGATGCTCCGATTTGCTTCGCTATCAACATCTCCGCCTAATTTACCACCGTGTCTCACTTATCCTCTTCAAACGGAGACACACATCTCATTCTCTGATCAAAAGCCATCGTGAATCGCCATTGATACGGAACATCGTATCAACACCATCGCCCCTGCCTTCATCTCCTTCCTCTCAACTCAAGCTTCACCGGAAATCGCTCCTTCGCACCGGAGGCGGAGAAGCTTCGATAGTTACCAAATATCCCTACATCTCTCTCTTTGTCCTCTTCTCTGAGTTCGATTTTAAACCTATTTTTCTCCAATTTTAGTTCATCCACTTCAAATCTGAACAGAAAAAAAAAACTTGAAACCCTAGATTCCCAAAATAAATTTAAACAGTGAAATCATAGAATTGAAGCTCGAAACCTCGGGACTTCATATCAATACATCTTGTCCTACAAAGAGGTGTGAAGAAGTATAAGAAACAGCGAAGGAACGAAGGCTGGAGGGCTTACCAACCGGAGAAGCGTCTGATGCTAGTTAACAATGTTAGAGAAGCAGAAAACCAAAGAATCTTCAGTGAGATATCAGGTAATAATAAGAATCCATTGATTCTTCTTTTCTTCTTCTTCTTAATACTTTCTGTGTACGTTCTTCTTCTCTGATTTCTTGTGATTTTGGATCTTTGTACTCTATGCGTTCTTGCAGATGAAGAGTGAATCGTTAATGATGAAGATGCAGAATTCTTGACGAAGATGGTGATTCAAGGTTGAATCGATAGTTGCAGAGGGAAGGTTGAGCAAGTTTTAAAGGTTGAAGCATTGATGCAAAGAAGATGGTGAAGGTGTAATGATGATGAAGGATGAAGCAGAACGATGAGAGTAGTGGTGGAGAGTGAAGGTTAATGAAGATAAAGAGAATGGAGGCTTGAAGATGACAAAGAATGGGATCTTCAAAAAAAAGACCGAGATCCCCCCCCCCCCAAAAAAAAAAAGTTTTGTCTTCAATCCCTCTTTTTCTGTTATTAATTCTGTTATCTTTTTTCAAACTATTAACCATTATGTTATATTTTTTGTTGAAAGTTTATTACCGTCCAAAAAAACTCCTCGCCCTTAGATCTGATTTTCTGTTATTCTCCTTATCCATTCTGTTTCTGCCCTCCTTTTTTTTAACTCCATTTTCTCTTTCTGTTTTATTTCTGTTATGGATGAATGGCCCAAATTGATTCAGTTACGGATCCGTTATGCTGATTAGGAACTGCTGAGATGTAACTTTTTGATTTCTGAGTGATTTCCTCTGTTTGTATTCAAATGGCTTCTTTTTTCATTTTCTGACTTCAGATTGCAAGGCTAATCGTGCCAATTGGTTTTTTTTTTGAACTGTTATATTAACCTGGTTTTTCCAATGAACCATTTTTTATATGAGTTTTTGATACAACTGGTTTTCTGTTTGGGTTTTTATGTAGATTATCTTGAGTGACTAATCTGAAGTATTGATTCAAGCATGGTGCGAGCTTCTATACACTCAGCCAAGGTCGTGAAGATTTGTAACATAATGAGAAAGTTTTGAATCACACAGCCAGTGCATATTTTTTTTTAGAACATGTCCTATCTTCAATAATTTGGTATCCTGCATATTTGGGTGAAAATGAATCCCCATGACTTGAATCTAATTTGGGAAGACTTTGCACATTCAACCAATTGATACAAACTTGTTCTCTTCTTCAAGACTCCTAACCCCATATATGTATCATTATTCTTTTTTTTTTGCATTTTTAAATGATGTACGCATATGAATCTTGGATCTTTTTGTAACTTGATTGAACATTGAATGTGATTTTGAAATATTTGAATAACATGTGTTCTTTGGGATGATATTTTAATAAGCCTTGAATATTGTATGATGGACTTGGAGTTTGAAATTGAATGAATAAGGATGTATATTTTCCCCAAAATAAACCACATGATATTGGACTTGATACTTAAGGCTTGAATCTTGCAATGGTAAAAAATGTTTAAATGAACTTGTAATCAAGATATGCCTTGAAATGATGAAATTTGATTTATGTCTTGAAAACTTGAATGAAACCAAATCCACTTGCAACAAGTAATTGAATATATAACATGACTTTGTCCACAAAGAGTTCACAAGCTTATATTTTGCGCCATCTTGGTCAACGAATCTAAATCTTCAATTGAATCTCAAACTCAAGAAGCCACACAAATCCTATAAACAAGTTTGGGTGAGCTCTTAACTCGTAGCTTAATCAATAATAAGCACATTGATTTGATGAATTCTTCAAACAATCCTTAACCATTTAACAAATAGCATTAAAAGAACTAAGCCCTTGACTAAATCTTCTGAACTTCTTGTGAGGAATGTCTTGAGATATAAAGATTAGGATAAACCCTAATTGATGATGATGAACTCGCAATAAGGGAAGAGTAGTGCTCAATGTAGCCTTGAAGTGAGACATTAATTCAATAAACATTCATAGAAGAATCACTACCAAGTTCAAATAAAATTAAGATAAATCGTGATTCTTTGGTTGAGTTAAACACTAATGCCTTTTCTCCTTGAAGAAGCTCTGATGAAGAAAACCTTATATCTCGAGGAACCCTGCTAGAGGAGACGTCTATGTTACTTGGGATCCAAAACCCTAATCTCGTACCAAGAATAATGATAGCATCAGCTGGATCAACATGAAGAATGTAACAACCTTAGTCCACAAAAAAAGAAAACCCTAATGCCAAACTCTTTGATCCTGTAACCATGGGGCCAACACTATGTATGAGATGTATAGAGTATGATGAGGGATCTTAGGGGCAAAAATTGGGGTATAACATATTCGTAGGCCAAGACTAGGAACCTACCCTCTAAGGATACCTTTCTTAAATCCCACTATAATTTGTAAACCCTCAAGGGTTATTGTGATGCGGTGGGAGAACTGACTTGAGGTTTTTCGTTTTTTGTTCGCAAATGTTTCGGTTTAGCAAGAGTCGCCACCGACTTTCATTTTATCCAATAGGAAAGGTAAAAAAGCACAGGAAAGACCTTTGAGATTGTTTTTGGGTTCGGGGGGTAAATTATGAAAAGGGAAGGTGCTAGCACCCTTTTCATCCATGGTTTTCCATGGGCTCTTAGTTACTTGTTTTAGATCACTTGCTTTTGCTTTTCAATTGTTTGAAATGGTGCTTTTGTGTGTGGTTTTGAAAGTATTTTGAAAAGAGGCATTTGTCTAGGCAACCTTTGTAATGATTCTTGTTTGAATGTATACAAAGGTGTTTGTCTTTTGAAAAATGTTTCAATGTTTGAAAGTTTGTTTGGAAAATGTTTTGAAATTGTGTTGTGTGTTTTTGAAATTAGCAAGGATGGTTTGCAAATGATCAAGTAACTAGGAGTTGTCTACCCTACTCAAAGATCTTTCCTACACATTTTTAACCCTTTCACATTGTTGTTTTACCATTGTATTTGGTAAACAAGCTTATCTTTGGATGTTAAACGGGACAGGCGTGGGTCATCGTATGACCATAATAGCAATGGTGCTAAGTATCTTTAGCAAGTTTTTTTTTGGGACTAGATCATTTTTGTTTAGGAAACCAAGATAGCGTCATCGAGGGACTATGATCTTTTTGTTTTGATTTTGTTTTGCCAAGATACCTAGCATGCATACCATGGCCATTTTTAAGGCAACAAGTGGATGAAACCCTAGGGGTGCTTGTGTGTATTGTGTTGTCATTTTCCATGCATTTTTGTCTTGTGTTTAGTCATGCTATTTGTTTGATTTTTGGTTCTTTGAATATAAACCCTAATTTACTATCATGGCATTTGAAAGCGATAAAATGCGTAAAAGTAAATCTAAGACTATTACAACATTATTATGGGGAGAGGGGTACAAGTTTGAATAACGGGATATTGCTCAAAATAAAACCCTAAAACTATTATTACAACCAAATTGAAATATTGCACAAATAAATAAATAGACAAATATTTAAATGTACAAATAAATATAAATATGCAAAGGATGCTTTTTTTTATAAAATAAATTATTTATGTCCAAAAATAAGAAAATAAAAAATGATAATTTTTGAAAGGGTGGAAACCCTAGTTTTGGTTTTAAAAGAAAAATGTATATTCTAATTATTTATTTATTCATTTATGTACAAGAAAATAAATATATATATATATATAAATATATATATATATATATATATATATATATATATATATATATATATATATATATATATATATATATATATATATATATATATATATATATATATATATATATATATATATATATATATATATATATATATATATATATATATATATATATATATATATATATATATATATATATATATATATATATATATATATATATATATATATATATATATATATATATATATATATATATATATATATATATATATATATATATATATATATATATATATATATATGTTAAAAAATAATATTTGTGAGAAAATAATATTTTAAGTGTATAAATAATAAAAATAAAAATATATGATATTTTTGTATTATTTACAAATTTTATTTAAGAAAATAAGTTAATATTAACCTAATAATGATTTATTATGCAAATAAAAATAAAATAAAAATATGATAAAATGCCAAAAATAAAGAAAATATTTTTTGTGATTTTAAATGTTCAAGAAAACAATAATAAAGTCAGAAAATAAAAATAGGAATGAAAAATATGCAAAAATAAAGAAATGGGCCAAGGGGGTGCAAAAAGCAGGATGGGGGTGCAAAAAGTCAGAAGAACCAAGCCCAGCCCAAACTTCCTTCATCCCTGTCCTTGAGACAGAAACAAAACCCGCGCTTCTTGTTCAAAACTGTATCTCCTGCATATGTGCTTAAAAACAAAAACTTGCAACATGAAAGTTATAGCTCATCATCACACGATTCTAACCATATAAAAAACTTGATCTAAATCTAAGAAACCAGGGAGAATTTTATCACCACCAATTTCTGACCTAAAAAATTCAGCAACTTCAACATCCAAATTCTCCTAGCTCAGCTAACATAAATGAATTCTATGCATATGTACAGTTCAAGGACATTAAGGGCTTCATTTTTGCTTCACAAACCTAAGCCTAATGATTCCTAAATAAGGAGATAGAAGTTTAGAAAATGCCTGTTTCAGCCAAGTTCGAATATGGAAATTTAGGGGTTTTGGATGAGGCCTGAAGGATTTTTGAGCTTGCTTGATGTTCCTTTGACCTTACCCAATGCTTAGCTTGCTTTGAAATGGCCTGGATGTGCTTGTAGAACTCAACCTGCAAACTCAGAATTTGAAAATGGTGAAGCTTGAAAATGCAGTTACAGTTGCTTGAGAAGGGTTGGGATAGTTCATGTGTATTGTTTAGAATGTGTTTGAAATGATTCCAAGAAAAACGCACGAGTGGATTTAGTTTTGGACAAGGTTCTGCAGGGCTTGCCCTGTTTTGGACAGAAATGGAGTGTTTGGTGTATTTGGGTGTTTGAGATGTTGCTAGCTCGTGTTTTTTGGCCTTATACAATATGTTGAACTTGTTTGAAATGAACACAAGACTTTTTTTTATCAGATACCAAAGTTATGGACCTTTTGCAAGTTGACTTGTTTTTGAAGCAAAAGTTGGAATTGAAAATGCCAAGGTTATACAAGCTAGCTTGAGGCCTAATGATAGTTGGTACACCTTTCCTGATATTAGTGAGCTTTGTTTGCAGCAAAAGGCTTGGTCCATGGCTCAAGATAAACAATTTGACATAAAGCATGCTTTATCAAAGTGGCAATGATATCTTGTTTCCATTTTTGGATTAAACCTTTGTACAAAGCTTCCAAGACAAAAATAATGCCATTAACCATTGTATTTTCATTCAATTTTTGATTGTAGAAGAGATTAGAACCTGTAAACCAAGTACAAGCATGCTTAGGACAAATTTGCAACTTGTATCAACATGAAAAATGCCATGGACAAAAGTGAGAAATGGCCATTTTCATTCCTTCAATTCTCCCTAACCATAAGTGATCTTGGAGAGTTTCTTGGACATTTTGGAAAGCTTGTAACATTCTCTACAATCCATATTTAAAATGAATTTTGGGATTCCACTTGGAACTATGTGAAAAATTGCCATGAAGATAGGTCAAAATCCTGCCTAAACTAGGGCAAATTTTCACCAAGTTAAAAGTTTCATGGACCCTTATTCACAAAATCATAACTTGAGATCCAAGCATCTTTTGGGAAAAATATGACAATCAAAGTTGTAGATTTTGTGGAGGACTACAACTTTCATGTTGGCAGTTTTCTTTGAACCCAATTGCATCATGGTGAAAAAGCTGGGAAAAGTTGGGAAAAAATAAGAAATTTTCATAACTTAGAAAAGTTATGAAAATTTTCCATTTTAAACCCTAATTTTCAAAATTAGGTTTCTTGGTGAAAAAATTTCATGTTTTGACACCTCTTGATGAAAAATGACCCTTGGCACTTGATTTTGACCAAAAACTCAAAGTTTGACTTTTCAGTGTACAGTTGATTTTTGATCAGTTGACTGGAAAATTCATCTGTCAATCCAATGCATTTGAGATCTTTTGAACCTTGTGATTAGATCAAGATGGTTCCATTGAGTCCTTGAAACCATTCTTGAACTCAATTTTCCATTGGCTAGGTTAAAAATCAGAAATTGCCCTTCTGCAGTCAAAACCCTAAAAATGACCATTTTGCCCTTTTAATGATCTGATCAAATTTCTTGAGGAGTTGTGGTCCAAACTTGATCAAATGGTTCATATGAGTCTATAATGTTTATGTGGATCAAAAATTATGAGGCTTTACTGTAAATTGGCCATAGTTAACTTTTTCCCCAATATAGTTGATTTTTAGGTCAACTGTCCAATTGACTGGGCAAAAATTTGATTCAAGGCTTGAAACTTGGTATGAGAAATCTTATAAGTCCAACATGAAGTATGAAAGTCACATGAGGCACTGGAAGTCCAAAAATCCTTGTGCAAACTCAAACCCTAATTCCAGGCTATTAGTGCAAGGAGATGTCTTGAGCTGAGCAAACCATAATCCTATCTGGAGTCCAAAGAGTCTTGTGTGGGGAAATCTTGATAAAATGAGAGGACAAACTTTGGGGTACAACATTTATATTTTCTTCCATTATTATCTTTAGCCCGTAGGGCTTCCGTCTATGTCATAATCCCTATGATGTAGGGATTTCTCGTTGTCTTTCATTGGCCACAATCCTTAAGGGATTCTTGCATGTCTCAATTTCTGAGACAATGTAGGATATCATTGAATATATGTATATTATTATCTTCGCCCTTAAGGAGTTTCTGCATGTATTAATATATGAGTCAGTGTAGGATATCATCATGTCTATCATTAAACTTATATAGAGTACCCCTACCTCTACCCGCATACTATGTCTACATCGCATTGCATATCCATAAAACTTTTTGGGTGCCTAAAAGCCAAAAAAAAAATTGCACACCCAAGCATTTTTCATACATTGTCATCCATCTGCATAAAGCTCATATCTCTTCCACTCACAAAAAACTTCCACCTTTATCCAACCGTGATCCAGCTAGAAAAATTCCAGATACTCACAGGAGAACTCAAAGCATGTCTCAAGAAGACATGGAGGAACTCTAAAGAGGTCAAGAACTGTTGAAAGAGGAGGTTCACCAGTTGAAGACTCAAATGAACTTGATCATGCAATTATTACTGAGGAGCGAAGATAACCCTTCGTCATCCCATCCACATGCATATTCAACATCACAGATGCCACCACTGTGGAAATTCCCCCACCTCAACAGCAACTACGATAAGCCTATCAGCAGAAGAGATATGCCCAACAAAGGAAAAGACAAAATTTATCACCTAGGAGATTTGATCCACTTCCCATACCGCACAGTCAGCTGCTACAACATTTACTCAAAGCATCTTTGGTAGAGCAAAAGTTACTGAATCCTCCGAGTGGGGCACTCCCGCCTAGGTATGATGCAAATGTCGGGTGCGAGTATCATGCCAATTCCCTGGGGAATACTATAGAAAAATGTTAGGCTTTCAGACACAAGGTCCAAGACTTGATCGATAATAAGCAGTTGAATTTTGAAGAAGGGGTCTCATTGGCGAATGGTCGCCCTTGCTTTGACAAATCCAAATACTAAGAAGAATCCCCTAAAGTCAGTGGATCAACAAGAGGGATTATCTCTAGATTATTAGGCCTTTATCATTTCAAATTGTAATTTCTTTCTTGCTAAGTGTTAGTTGTTATAAACTCCGTACTCTTTGGTCAAGTAATTCGAATAAAATAAGCATGCATGTTTTTGAAATAGATTCATTCCACAAATATTCAAAGACTTTCCATTTTCACTCTTATTTTTCTATCTTCCATTTTTAAATTAACAAACTTCAATGGAGAATGATGAAAATACAAAATAATCGAATTTTGCTGACGTATGCTTTTTAATAGTAAGGCTTAGTTGACGATGTAAGGCATTGTTTCACTTCCCAAACAGTGGAGATATAAGGAGATAATCTATAGTTAACCCCCTCGAGCCAGGAGTTGGAGTTTTGTTCTTTTTTTTATATAAAGAAAAACCCTTAATCTTAACCAGGGGCAGGGTAGATTTCAATTAATTCGACGATGCATTCAAATCCCAGGAGAATCGAAACAATCTAAGCAAAGGTTCAAGCATATATCTTTCCTAGATACATCATCGAGAGAACGATCTAAGCAAAGGTTCAAGCATATCTCTTTCCTAGATACATCATCGAGAGAACGATCTAAGCAAAGGTTCAAGCATATCTCTTTCCTCGATACATCATCAAGAGAACGATCTAAGCAAAGGTTCAAGCATATCTCTTTCCTCGATAGATCATTGAGAAAATAACCTAAGTAGAGATTTGAGCACATCATTTTCCCCGTGTTCATCATCCAAGATTGAGGAATCAATAAAAAGAAAGTCCACGACATCTTTCTTCCTCAATCGAGATCGAAGAAACGATGAAGACGAAGCTTACAACAATCAGCATGGCAGTCACAAATTTTCAAAATCAAAAGTGAAAAAAAATCAAAAAAAAATTGTAGAGAAAGTCCACTAAGTCAAAGCAAATCAAAACTTGACTTAGGCAAAAATTAGGGCATCCTGATGGATAAAAAAATTCAAAAAAATTGGTCCATGCAAAAATAAGGGATTGAAAACAATAAATTGGAGAACAATCTTGTGACTGCCACTTCAAGAATCATCAAGGCTTCCTATCAATCCTTAGGATCTTATCAATGATTTTCATCAGCACTTGGATCTTTATCTACGCATCTCATCATCTACGCGGCTATAAAATTTCTCTTGGGGATTAAACACATTTGTTGGATTAATTAAACTTAAGATTAAAGAACATCAAGGAGAATGGGGTGGGCTGAATAAATTTTGAGCCTTATATCTTTTGTTTCTTAAACCATGACCATGGCCACGTTATAACCTTTAAAAGTCCTAACTGAAGCTAGTGAAATTCTGGCTGCAGATACTCAATGTCACGATCAATGTTATGACACTGTATATGACTTTCTACAAGACAGTAAATACAAAAACAGTAAAGAACACAGTCAATTGTTTACCCAGTTCAGTGTGCAACAACACCTACTCTGGGGGCTACCAAGCCAGGGAGGAAATCCACTATAAGAGATATTAATTCAGGAATAAACCAACCAGTTTATCTCCTTCACTTAAGACCTACCCAATGCAACTTCAATCTAAGTACAACTTAAACCTGAGTTCCTACTCACTCCCCCTCAATCACAGCAGTGATACTTAAAACAATTGACTAATAATTTAATGAAGACACTCTTCAAAACATACACTTGATTATGCTTCACAGCGTTTTAATCAAGCAACACAAACACTCTTGCTTCACAGCTTTGAGTGATACATAAACCTAACTTGACTTTGCTTCAAAGCTTTAGTCAAGAGACACAAAACACTCTTGCTTCAAAGCTTTGAGTGATACAAAACCCTTAAAATTAAAACCTATTCCAAGCCACTTATCACAATGATACTTGCTTGGATTACAATAGTTAAAACTATACAGCTTCTAAATGATCTTCTGTCAAAAGGGATAAATTCCAAACAGCAGCCCTATTGAATATATAGCAGTTGCTTCTTCAGTTAGGGTTTCCACAAAAAGCTAGGGTTAATTCTGTTTGACCTTAAGACTTGGTCACAGGACTTTATCAACCAGGTTAGGGTTGAGCTACGTTAACCCCAAGTCCACGAGAGATTTTGTTCTAGAAAGACTGAGTCATTTTCCTGAAAAATCTCAGAATTAACCAAACTGCATAACTGTTAGTTCAGAACAAGATGTCTTAACATTTGTTATGACATCTGAATTCATGTTTACTGATTTTGGTAAATGTGATCATTTTGCAAAATGCTCAGATACACACTCATAAACATCAGTACCTGTATGCCACTATTTTTCTGCAAAGGTACCTAATAAACCAGTACCCAATAAATCAGAATGTTATGACATTAGTCATGACATTCACACACCTAGTTTTACCAAAAATGCATGCCAATAACTAAGCAACTACAAACTCCCCCTTTGGCAGATTTTTGGCTAAAGCCCCTAAGCAATCAGAGAATAGATAGCAGCAGAATAAATATGACTGCAGAAAAATATAGTGTTTATCAATTAATTAACCACAGAATATCTCCCCCTCTTTAGCCACAAATGGGCCAAAGATTACATGTACTTAAATGTTTATACAGTCATCCAGAAAAAGTAATGAAAACAACAACTAAAAACTGAACACACTTGCAAACTCCACCAGGAACCAGCATCAACTCCACCAACCTTTAGGCACTGTCCCCTTCAGAGGAGCTACTTTCTTCAGTATTGAGTTGATCTTCAGCAGCACCCTCTTCCCTTCTGTTTCCTTCAGCCTCCTCCTGTTCTAACCTGGCAATTAGGTTTTCTAGAGTCTTTTTCCTAGTCTCCAGCTCTTTGCAGGTCTCTTTCAATACAGCTATAACATCAGATGTTTTGGACTGAGTCTTTACAGATGATGTCTCAGCTGATGTTATAACAATATCAGGAACATGAGATCCCTGAAAAAGCTTGTAGTGTAACCCAAGAGCAGGAGCTCTTTTGCAAGCAGTATCTCTTGCCACCAGGATATCAGGGTATTGTGCAAGGATAATTCCACAAAGGAGGGAGGGAAAGGCAATAGGGCCTTTGACAGCATAACTACCAGCATGTTTTAAAGTTTGTTCAAAAATATACCTGCCATAGTCAAAATCAGTCTTGGTTCCCACAGCATAAATAAATCTCCCCAATCCTGTGGAGATTGTTGATTTATGGTTTGTAGGGACCCAGTTGGCTGCACCAATCTTGTGCAGGATGGAAAATTTCATGCTTAGTTTGCTGGCATTCAGCTTGCCTTTCAAGGGCCAGCACTTGACTTGTCTTGCTGTGATGGTTTGACATACTTCATTGTCAGTGACTTCCAGTTCAGGGCAATCCTCATTTGATCTTCCAAGAAATTTGTTAATTTCTGATGGAGAGAAATTAACCCTTCTTCCTCTAACATAAACACATTCAAAGTCAGCTGACCTTCCATCAGCACATTCATCAGACAAGTTCACTATAAATTCCTTGACCAGATTTTCATAGCACTTGGTAAATTTTACCACAGTCTTCATCAGTCCAGCAGTTTTAATCAGGTCCATGATTTCCTTGCAATCTATGGCACCATTGTTTAGCTCTCTTTCTAAAGCTATTCTCTTCAAGGAAACATACTTCCATTTGTTGGCATTGTCAGGATGGTGAAAAGAGATGTTGTCTGTTGGGACTTCAGGGACTCTAGCCATTTTGCTGGAAGGGAGTTTCCTTCTGATAGAAATTTCTTTAGCCTCAATTTCAAATTCTGATTCCTCATCAGAATCAAAAGACTCGGGTTCTTTTCTCTTCTTTGTAATTGGTTGTCTTCCAGTATGCACTTGGGCTTTCACCTTCCCTTTGGACAGACCAGTTTTCACAGATTCTACCCCAGTCTTGCCTTCAGCCTTGGATTTCTTATCAGTAGGTTTCTCTTTGGTCATACATTTTGCAGCATTCTGATTACCCTTTCTTTTCATCATTCTCCTAGCTATGCTAGGGTTTACATTGGCAATTAGTTCATTGTCTGAGTATTCCTCATCCACATCAATGACAGGTGGATCAACAGTCTTCTCTGAAGGGTTCTGAATATCATCAAGGATTTCAGATGATTTCTGAATGTTGTCATTTGGTGTCACAACATTCTCAGAGACATCAACATTTTCTTCAACATTTGGGCTTGCTGATTCTTGATTTAATGGGACAGAAATCCCCGGTACATAGTGGTTTTCGCTTAGTATTCTTGTAACAAGCCTAGAAATTGCTTGATGTACTTGAGCTGATCCTTCCCTATTTGGTACAGAAGAAGAAGGATGAGAAGGATTACCGGAAGCAGTAGCTTGAGATCTTCCTGCATGCCTAGTTCTCAGCTTTTTGACTTTGGAGGGGTCAGTTGCCATTTCTCTGAGAGGAGTGATCTCCAGGACTTCAGAATCTATGCATGTGGTGATTGCTCGAGAATCTTGATCAGATGATGAAGATGAAGTGGTCGCCTTGGTTGAAGATGATGTTTGAGACATTTTGATTGACTTAGAGCACTAGTAGCAATTTGAGAGAAAACTTTGATTGAGAGAAAGGAATAGGTTGCAAAGTCGAGAGAGGTAGGAGGCAAATGAGAGTCTATTCAACTTCTTAATAATTTTGAAAGAATTGGAAAAACATATGATTAACCCACTAAAAATAGACTTAACAAAAATAACTCCTTCAACCCTTGCTTTAAGCAAAATTAATTGCTATAATTTCTCATGTTGGCAAATACCCATCTTGCCCCTCAAGTTTTCAAGTTGATTTCCATCAAGAGCCTTGGTAAAAAAATCAGCCAGCTGAAGCTTAATGACACCATGTTCCAGTTTAATTGTCTTCTTCTCTACAAGGTCAATGTGCTTGGTCCTGCTATGCTGAATAGGGTTCTTGGAAATATTGATTGTATTCAGATTGTCACAATACAATGTCATAACATCTTGTGAGACATTATACTCAGTGAGCATCTGTTTTGTCCAGATAATTTGAGAACAGCTACTACCAGCTGCAACTATTTCAGCACAGAGTTGAAAAGGCATTCTTTTGACATGAATCATAGCTCTAGCAGATTCCTGTATGATCCTATTTTTCCTTCTGTCAACTCCATTTTGATGAGGAGTTATAGGAGAAGAGAATTCATGACTCATTCCTTCTGAGAAACAGAATTTATTAAACTTGTTGTTTCCAAATTCCTTGTCATGATCACTTCTGATTCTGACAATACATCCTTCTTTTTGAGTTCTTTTGCACAGTTCTCTAAAAACTTCAAGGTTATTCACCTCATCATAGACATGTCTCTTTTTACCAAGCCTTTCCATTTGATGTTCACCACAAACCCTCCTTTTATCAATTTGCAGTCTTGGAATCCTTCTGACTGCTTCCATAGAGATAGTTCTTTTCATTCTTCTTAGATGAAGATGGCCAAGTTTTTGGTGCCACAGTTTCACCTCTTTTTCTTCTTTGGTAATAGAACACATAGTGGAGTTATTAGTGTTCTCGGGCTGCCACAAGTAACAGTTATCTTTAGATCTGATTCCTTTCATTACAACTTCTAGTTTTTCATTAATTACAAGACATGCAGATTTTGAGAAGTTGACCTTGAATCCTAGATCACACAATTGACTGATACTAATGAGATTAGCAGTCACGCCTTTTACCAGTAGTACTTCATTCAGATTTGGAACTTCAGGGCAGTCCAAATTACCAACTCCTTTGATTTCACCTTTAGCACCATCTCCAAAGGTCACATAACTAGTGGTGTAAGGTTTAACATGATTGAGAATGTTCTTTATTCCAGTCATGTGCTTAGAGCACCCACTGTCAAAGTACCAGCCTTCCTTTGCAGAGACTCTCAGGGAAGTGTGGACTATCAGGGCAGTAGCCTTTTTCTTCCATTAAGGAGTATGTGGTACCCTTTTTGACTTAGGTTTAACACCTGGGCTCTGATTAGGGTATCCATATAATCTGAAGCAGAAAGGCTTAATGTGACCATACCTCCCACAATGATGACATCTCCATCTTTGGTACTTTTTCTTCATATATCTCTGTTCCTGATGTTGAGAGTTGTGTTGAGACATCTGCTTTGACATTTGTTTAACAGGCCTGATCTTCTTGTCTGCACTAGATTTCTTTGCTTCCACAAATCCTAGTCCAGATTTTTTTCCCACATTTTGTCCAACCTGAAGGATTTCTTCCAATTTGTCTGTTCCATTTGTCAGCATCTTGACAGATTTGGTCATCTGGTTCAGTTGTGAGTTCAGCAATTGAACTTCCCCTTCTAGATGACTTATAGTTTCAAGGTCTGCCCTTTTTTCAGCCTCCAGCTTTATGATGAGTTTTGTTTGTTTCTCATTCTGCACACAGACTTCAGCACTTCTGATACACAATTTCTTGTAAGTATCAGCCAGTTCTTCAAATGTCATTTCTTCATCACTAGTGTCACTTTCAGAGGTACAAACACCAGTTAGAGCAGTAACTAGTTTGGCAGATTCTTCTTCAGAATTACTTTCTGAATCACAGTCAGACCAAGTAACAATCATTCCTTTCTTTTGTTTCTTAAGAAAGGTAGGACATTCAGCTCGAATATGCCCATATCCTTCACAACCATGGCATTGAATTCCTCTGCCTTGATTTCCCTTCTCTTCTGACCTTGGTCTTCTGTTGGAACTGTCAATGTCATAGGGAATGTTATGAACATTAGACCTTGACTTTGGATCTATTCTTTTGATGAGTTTGTTGAATTGTCTTCCAAGCATGGCTATAGCTTCTGAAATATTTTCTTCTTCATCCTCCTTGTCTTCATCTTCAGTGTTGGATACAAGTGTTATGCTCTTGTTCTTCTTGTCAACATTTTCAGTGATCCCCATCTCAAAAGTCTGAAGAGACCCAATGAGTTCATCCACTTTCAACTTGCTGATATCATGGGCTTCCTCTATAGCAGTTACCTTCATTGCAAATCTTTTAGGCAAGGATCTGAGAATCTTTCTGACCAGTTTTTCTTCTGACATCTTTTCTCCCAATGCTCCTGAGGTGTTGGCAATCTCCAAGATGTTCATGTGAAACTCATGAATGGTTTCATCTTCCATCATTTTTAGATTCTCAAACTTGGTAGTCAGCATCTGAAGCCTTGACATTTTTACTTTGGAAGTGCCCTCATGGGTAGTTTTAAGAGTGTCCCAAACTTCCTTGGCCAGTTCATATTGATGTACTAGTCTGAATATGTTTCTATCAATTCCATTGAACAAGGCATTTAAAGCTTTGGAATTACCCAGGGCTAACTCATCTTCTTCTTTACTCCATTCTTCCTCGGGTTTCAGACTGATTGTCCCATCTTTCTCAGTTATGGCGGGATGGTTCCATCCTTTGTCAACAGCTCTCCAAGCCTTTTTGTCTAGAGATTTTAAGAAGGCAATCATATGAGGTTTCCAGTAGTCATAATTTGTTCCATCCAGAATGGGTGGTCTATTTCCAAAAACTCCTTCTTTGTCCATAGTGCCAGAAAGTGATATCCCTAGATCTCACCCAGTAATACAGGCAGGGTGCCTGCTCTGATACCAATTGAAATTCTGGCTGCAGATACTCAATGTCACGATCAATGTTATGACACCGTATCTGACTTTCTACAAGACAGTAAATACAAAAACAGTAAAGAACACAGTCAATTGTTTACCCAGTTCAGTGTGCAACAACACCTACTCTGGGGGCTACCAAGCCAGGGAGGAAATCCACTATAAGAGATATTAATTCAGGAATAAACCAACCAGTTTATCTCCTTCACTTAAGACCTACCCAATGCAACTTCAATCTAAGTACAACTTAAACCTGAGTTCCTACTCACTCCCCCTCAATCACAGCAGTGATACTTAAAACAATTGACTAATAATTTAATGAAGACACTCTTCAAAACATACACTTGATTATGCTTCACAGCTTTTTAATCAAGCAACACAAACACTCTTGCTTCACAACTTTGAGTGATACATAAACCTAACTTGACTTTGCTTCAAAGCTTTAGTCAAGAGACACAAAACACTCTTGCTTCAAAGCTTTGAGTGATACAAAACCCTTACAATTAAAACCTATTCCAAGTCACTTATCACAATGATACTTGCTTGGATTACAATAGTTAAAACTATACAGCTTCTAAATGATCTTTTGTCAAAAGGGATAAATTCCAAACAACAGCCCTGTTGAATATATAGCAGCTGCTTCTTCAATTAGGGTTTCCACAAAAAGCTAGGGTTAATTCCGTTTGACCTTAAGACTTGGTCACAGGACTTTATCAACCAGGTTAGGGTTGAGCTAGGTTAACCCCAAGTCCACGAGAGATTCTGTTCTGGAAAGACTGAGTCATTTTCCTGAAAAATCTCAGAATTAACCAAACTGCATAACTGTTAGTTCAGAACAGGATGTCTTAACATTTGTTATGACATCTGAATTCATGTTTACTGATTTTGGTAAATGTGATCATTTTGCAAAATGCTCAGATACACACTCATAAACATCAGTACCTGTATGCCACTATTTTTCTGCAAAGGTACCTAATAAACCAGTACCCAATAAATCAGAATGTTATGACATTAGTCATGACATTCACACACCTAGTTTTACCAAAAATGCATGCCAATAACTAAGCAACTACAAACTCCCCCTTTGGCAGATTTTTGGCTAAAGCCCCTAAGCAATCAGAGAATAGATAGCAGCAGAATAAATATGACTGCAGAAAAATATAGTGTTTATCAATTAATTAACCACAGAATATCTCCCCCTCTTTAGCCACAAATGGGCCAAAGATTACATGTACTTAAATGTTTATACAATCATCCAGAAAAAGTAATGAAAACAATAACTAAAAACTGAACACACTTGCAAACTCCACCAGGAACCAGCATCAACTCCACCAACCTTTAGGCACTGTCCCCTTCAGAGGAGCTACTTTCTTCAGTATTGAGTTGATCTTCAGCAGCACCCTATTCCCTTCTGATTCCTTCAGCCTCCTCCTGTTCTAACCTGGCAATTAGGTTTTCTAGAGTCTTTTTCCTAGTCTACAGCTCTTTGCAGGTATCTTTCAATACAGCTATAACATCAGATGTTTTGGACTGAGTCTTTACAGATGATGTCTCAGCTGATGTTATAACAATATCAGGAACATGAGATCCCTGAAAAAGCTTGTAGTGTAACCCAAGAGCAGGAGCTCTTTTGCAAGCAGTATCTCTTGCCACCAGGATATCAGGGTATTGTGCAAGGATAATTCCACAAAGGAGGGAGGGAAAGGCAATAGGGCCTTTGACAGCATAACTACCGGCATGTTTTAAAGTTTGTTCAAAAATATACCTGCCATAGTCAAAATCAGTCTTGGTTCCCACAGCATAAATAAATCTCCCCAATCCTGTGGAGATAGTTGATTTATGGTTTGTAGGGACCCAGTTGGCTGCACCAATCTTGTGCAGGATGGAAAATTTCATGCTTAGTTTGCTGGCATTCAGCTTGCCTTTCAAGGGCCAGCACTTGACTTGTCTTGCTGTGATGGTTTGACATACTTCATTGTCAGTGACTTCCAGTTTTAATCAACTTGGGTCAAATTTCAAAGCATTTTTCATCAAGGGGCATCTCTTTCGAAGGGGCATTCCTTAATCAAGTCATACCACAATAGGGTATCACTCAGTTTCCTCATTTTAACAAACCTCTCAAGGCCTGGAAGCAGGGGAAACCTCCTAAGATTCAAATTTTGTGGCAGTACGTACCAAGTTCATCCTACCGTACGTAAGGTCCAAATTCCCCTTCAAACAACTTCAAGTACAAACTTTTCACACTCCAAATACTTGGGGAAACCTATGACAAATTCATGGCAAGGTCTAAGTTCCTTCTGACAGTGCTTCTTTCATATCCTAGAGATTGAGGAGCGCATATTTTCAAAATTCGAATGGTGGAGTAAACCGCTGTGAGGCTCGATCAAAAGAGAGTTGATTCAAAATGGTTCATCAAAGCCGTGCATTTTCAAGAATCTTTTAATCAGTGGCATAATACAAAATAGTAGGCTCATCCACATTATGATCAAACTATTTCCAAGCTTATATCAAAGAGAATCTCTTCCAAACCCCTACCAACAAATTAAGGAAAGACATTCCACATAGGGGAAAGCTCTCCGCGCACTTTCATAATCTCTAGTGGACCTCTCTTTTACATTAACAATCTTCAAGTTTGAAACGAGTATCAGGAGATCATGCAAACACCACTCAACCATCATGTGACAAGTAACTTTGTTGCATAGGCAAACCTCCATGCTTTAATCATCCATGACCCATCACAGGGGCACCATTCAAAAAAGAGCATTCAAGCCATGATCATAAAGCATAAGGTTGCATAAATCATGAATTAGGGCTCCTCGATCCAGAATCAAGCCATATTATTCATCTCATCCATCTGACAAATTTCGATAGCATGGGTCGAGTATATCTCAAAAAGCTCAATTACGCATTCGCATTTCAAAATCCAACATCCATTTACACATATCCAAGTCGTTAATTACATATATCTATCAATCATTAGATTTCATCCATAAATCAATCATCTTATTTCATGCATCAATCAAATTTGCACGCATAGTATAAAACTTTATTTTATGTGAAGACAATCATCATTGTCAATCAAGATACAAATTCTATGTTGAATCTCGGCAGTAGATTCCCCTAGTTGATCACGGCAGTTGATTATCCGAAATACCTTGGCAGAAGGTAGTTTCCAATTGAATCTCGATAGTAGATTCTCTTGGTTGATCACAGCAGTTGATTATCCAGAAGACCTCGGCAGAAGGTAGTTTCTAATTGAATCTCGGCAATAGATTCTCCTGGTTGATCACAGAAATTGATTATCCAAAAAAACCTCGGCATAAGGTAGTTTCCAATTGAATCTCGGCAGTAGATTCTCCTGGTTGATCATGGCAGTTGATTATCTAGAAGACATCGGCAGAAGGTAGTTTCCAATTGAATCTCGACAGTATATTCTCCTGGTTGATCATGGTAGTTGATTATCCGGAAGACCTCAGCAGAAGGTATCACAATTGAATCTCGGCAGTAGATTCCCCTGGTTGATCATGGCAGATGATTATCCGAAATACCTTGACATAAGGTAGCTCATAATCAAATCTCGGCAGTAGATTCTCCTAGTTGATCACGGCAGTTGATTTTCCCGAAAGCCTCGGTAGGAGGTAGCTCACAATCGAATATCTACAGTAGACTTTCCTGGTTAATCACGATAGTTGATTATCCATAAAACCTCGGCAGAAGGTAATTCACAAACAAAATCTCGGCAATAGATTCCCTTGGTTGATTACGGTAGTTGAATATCCAGCAGACCTCGGCAGAAGGTAGTTCCCAACATAATCTCAGCAGTAGATTCCCTGGTTAATCATGGTAGTTGATTATCCAGAAGACCTCAGCAGAAGGTAGTTTTACATTGAATCTCGGCAGTAAATTCCTTGGAAATCTCGGCATAAGATTTCCTACTAAGAGCCTCACATCAAGCATGACATACACATAACCATATCAAAATCTCAAGGTCATCAATAACATTCGGTGCATCTAACATACAGAAACACCAAAGAGCATTTGATAAAAGCATCAAAAAGCATTTTTTAGTTACAAGAAAATAGAAAAAAAATGTGCGCCCACGCCTACATCCACGACTATGTCAACATCCATGCCAAAATCCACGTCTACATCCATACCTACGCATGTGCCTATGATACAGACCTCAAGATCTTGCTGATACCTTTCACCAAATTCAAATCAACTTGGAGGTACAACATTGGCAACGAACAACATTGGTGAGTTGGTGATTACGAGAACCCGATGATTTAAGAAAAGAGAATTATCAAAAACATTTGCAAAATACTTAGGGCATACACATACATTTGGGGCATATATAAGCATTTGGGGCATATACAAGCATTTGGGGCATATACACACATAAGCATTTTGACGCATGAGCATTTAAAACATTTAGGGCATACATCACGCTTGGATAGCACATCAATTTAGGGCATTATGCATGCATGGCATCTTGCAAAGCTACTTTGGTTAAAATTACAAATATTCTTGGGGTTCATCGTTAGCAAGCATATTTCTGTGAACTATATATTTCAAACTTTAAATCAATTTTGTGTTTATTTTCCTCATGTTAATAGTTGTAGTTAAGGACGACACAACCGACTTCGTCATGAATTTGGTGTTCTTCATGTTGATAGTTGTGGTTGAGAGCGACACAACTGACTTCATCGTGAATTTGGGGCTTATTTTTCTCATGTTGATAGTTGTGGTTGAGGACGACACAGCTGACTTTATCATGAATTTGGTGTTTTTCACATTGATAGTTATGGTTAAGAGCGACACAACCAACTTCATCGTGAATTCGGGGCTTATTTTTCTCATGTTGATAGTTTTGGTTGAGGACGACACAGTTGACTCCATCATTAATTTGGTGTTCTTCACGTTGATAGTTGTGGTTGAGGACAACACAACGACTTCATCGTGAATTTGGGGTATATTTGTCTCATGTTGGTAGTTGTGGTTGAGGGCGACACAACTGACTTCACCATGAATTTGGTGTTTATTTTCTTCATATTGATTGTTGGTTGAGGACGACACAACCAACACCATCAGGGAATTTTAGGTTCCATCGCTTCAAATCTAGCTTATTTCATTTGGTTATCGAATCTTGGTTGAGGGTTGACACAACCAACATTGCCTTTCCAAGTTCCAAATACCTAGTTTCAAACTTGTATCATCTATCCTCTAGGTTATGATAGGTATACGAAAAAGCTTCGGCTCATTGCATTAGTCTCTAAGCAGCAGTGTATTATCAAGCTTTATGTTATTCATCCCCTAGGTTGCGATGAATATACAAAATATGCGTCACAAACTTGCTATATTACTCTCCCAGTATTAGTAGGTCAGCTATTCAAAACTTGTATCATTTACCTCATAGGTTACAGTAAATAAGTAAATTCTACAATCTCTTTTAGATACTGACGAGTTATATGCATCGCCGTATCTAAATTATATCAAAACTTTGCTTCAAATGCCAATAGGATGATACATCATCATCTGTACCTTTTCTTCGCACCCATGGGAACGCTGCACAGCGTATCTTTGTAGGTCTTTCGGGAAAATTTTGGAGTCTTCCAATATTTAATAAACTTCCGATCGAAACATGCGAGACCTGTGTATTCTCGCACTACTCAATCGAAAGATAATTAAATAGAGGCAGCTATCATACCCCAAATTTTCCCTACCCTTATTTAGGTTTCTATTTTATATTGTAGGTTTTATTTCTATGAGTGTGTTTAAAATTGTTGAGGGTGTGTTAATGTAAAATGGACCATCAATATCTGATGGCCCATTAGGTTTTAAAATTTGTTTCAAATTTAAAAAGAAAGGTGTATTATTTTAACCAAGGAGGTGTGAGCAAATCGTTTTTTATTTAAAACCCATTAAGGTTTCACTTTTTAAGGTGTATAAAATAATCTTTTTTTTGCTCAAGACCCAATAATTAAGACAATGGCCCATTTCTGTTTTTTAATTTATTTTGGAAAAAAGTTTCTTTTGTCTTTAACTATGATAATTTCATTATCATCAACATTACCATTGTATTTATATTGATGCTTATTATAGCTATTAAGTATTACACTTTAAATTTAATTAAATTATTTCTGTTTTTGATTGAAGAGGTTTTTTTTTCATGATCCATTGTCAAGGCCCAATATAATTGTGTAAACCCATTTACACAGAGAAGAAGAGAGAGATTTTGATGTTGGGCCCATTTCAAAATCTTTAGCCCAAACTGTTCTTTTGTTGGCCTACTAGAATTAGTTTACGTTAACTAATTCATTAAATCTTTATTTAGAACAGTTTTCTTATTTGAGTATTGACTTAATAAAAGTTGGTTTTGCAGTCCAAAAAAAAGACCAGCCCAGGCCCAATAACAAGCAAGCCCAAAACACAAAAGAAAGGATGGCCCGAAAACGTGGAAACATGTTTCAATAAAAAAAAGCACTTGTTTTGTTTTGTTAAGCGACTATTATTCAATTTATAAGCAACACAAATTTAGGTCTGCCATTTAAGTTCATTCAAACGTAAGCAGAAACAAGATAAATCCAGGAACCAAATCAAAACCAATCAATACAAATTAGAATTAAAACAAGAAGCACAACCAGTCAAAACAGAAATAAAATCAATACAGAAATTAATATGAATTAAAATTGTCCTTCACATTGAATCAAAGGGATTAATACAAATTGCAGGCAACTTAATTTCTTGCCTAAAATGAGTTGATTCAAATTGCTATAAAACCTAAGCAGATTACGGACAACAGGGGAAGGAGGGAAAGACAGAGGGGTCGACAGAACAAAATTACAGTAAGGAAAAAAGAAGGAGGAAAAATTTTTGCAGCAAGTTATCAAATCTTCCACCAAGTAATTCCAAGCAACTTGTTGCCTCAAACTCTCACTGATTCGTAGCAGCATCAACATCGACGCATTTATTGCCAAGAATTGCAGTAGTACCGGCTTTCACAATAGATCTACAAACACAATGCATCAAAAATATATCAACATAGTTTGAGCATCATCATCTGTTTCTAACAACGAAACTGCAGCATACAATAACTCAAACATCAGAGCCTGCAAATTTTCAGAATCGACAATATTTCCATAAATTCCAAAAGAAATTAAAAAAAAAATAGAAGATACACAGCAACGAGACACCCCCTCCACGCGATTTTATCCAGACCGCGCCACCGCTTCTCCAACGTGATTGTTCGCTGTTCATCTTGTACCACCACCCTTCACTCTGACATCAACACTGAACGCACCGCCCCATCTTCAGCCATCTCAATACCATCACAGCCACGAACCAACGCCAGAAATTCCTCTCCCATAAACAATGGAGCCATCGAAAACTCCCGCCGGCGACCACGAGATTAGAATCGCACCACTAAACGAAATGGATCTTCCTTCACTTGTTTACCTTTCTGTAAAAATGGGTGAGAGAAGGAGGAATGAGGGTATGTCGATGACACAGGAGAAAGATGGGTTTTGTAGGTTTGTTCTCTAATGAGGCTATTGTGTCACTTTATCTCATTTTTTTATTTTTTTCTTCTTTAACCCATGCTAGGTGCCATGCTACTATTGGTTAATTCATTTAGAGAAGAATGAAAAAGAGGAAAGATTAATATCGAAAATCTGGATAATTTTATTATGTAATAATAGTGTCCTTTTTTTATTATTATTAATTGGTAAGGATGTTAAGAATTGGTTTTGGGCTTCTTAGTTGAAGCCCATAATGGTTTAGCACCATCTATTTCAACTTGCATCCCTGGTTATTTAGTTAGTTTTGTTTTTTTTGTTGTTGTAAATTTTAGATCATTTAGATCATTTAGTTAGCATCATTTTCATCTGTAGTTATCTACGAGTTCTTAGTTGTTTGCTAGATCACTTGCTTTGTTTGAAAATGTGTTTGTTGTGGATTTTGAAAGTATTTTTGAGAAACGCCTTCGTTTAGGCAAACTTTATAATAATTCTCGTCTCTATAAGAATGTATACAAAGTGTTGGACTTTTTTGAAAATATTTCATGTTTTTTTTAAAGTATTTGGTGTGCTTGAAAAATGTTTTGTTTTTTAGAATAGATTGTGAGCAAGCAACTAAGAACGTTCTACCTTACTCAAAAGTCTTTTGTTCATTTCTATCTTCCTTTGATATTGCTATCTTATCATTGATTGGTAAGAAGCCTTATCTTTGGATATAAAAGGACAGGCGTGGGTCAATTGTATAGTCATAGAAGACAACTTAGGAGACGTTTTAGCAATTTTTTTCGTTTAGGGACTAGATCGTTTATCGAATGCCACATTGAGGGACATCAAGGGACTACGATCTTTTTATCGAGGGACTTTTGTTAAAACGCCCATATTCGAGGGACATGACTATTTTCTGAGGCAACTAGTGAGATTACCCTAGAGGTGCATGTATGTGAATAGTGTGTTTGATTGTATGCATTTTTATATTTGAATTTAAAGGTTATCTATTTATTGATTTTATCTTGCCATATAGCCTAATTACTAATAAGAAAGTAATAAAAATACAAAGAATAAATCCTAAGCTATTGCAATCATAAAAAAAACAAAAAAAATTAAAAAAAAAGAAGAGGAAAAGTGAGTCTTTCGACCCATGCAATATGCTCCTTCGATTCACCCTATTTCAGCTTCTTTCGATTGGGTCTGTAAGGCAGTATGAATATGCATCCTTCGACCATACCCCTTTTTCTGTTTTCTTCGACTGGACCTGCAAAACGAAAATGAATGTATCCTTCAACCATACCCCTTTCTTTTTAGACAACAGCATAGGGGGAAGCCTAAAAGGCTTCGACCCACACAAACTTCTTCACGTCTTCTTTCGTTTGGGGACTAAGTAGCAACATGAGGTGGGGATCATGCTAGTATTGTTTCATGGCCAGATTAATTCTTAACAATATGTTTGATAAATAAAGAAAATGAACCAAAAGACTTAGCCAAGAAAACAAACGAAGAAGGTGAAAACAAATACAAACAAAAAAGACCATGATAATGCTTGAACGAAAAGAAATGATTATTCACATGTTGTGCTTGAAACGAAAAGTTGAGGTCAAGAGAACTTACCTTGCTTGAAGCTGGAATGTGAGTCTTAGACTTGAGTTGTTTCTTTGGGATTTCTTGAATTCGAAAGGGAAGAAGCAAACATGGTGTTTCTTTGGCTAGATTTGAAAACCAAGAAAAATTGATTTGTGTTTGTTTATTTCTGGATTTTAAAGAAACAAGTGTGATGTTTCTTCAAGTTCTGGGTTTAGGAGGGTGTTAAGTGTTTGAGAGTTTTGAGAGTTTTTGAGGATTCTTTCCACACGCCAAAATCCTCTTCAGCCTTCTTCTTCTTTCTTTCTCTTTTTCCGCCCCTTTGAAGTGCAAATGAACTCTCTATTTATAGAGAAATTTTTTGAATGAGCAACTTTGTGAAGAAATAAAATATAATTTTTTTGAAAGGCCAACATCCACTTGTGTCAACTTTTTATAATCCCAAGATAAAAGCACTAAAATCAATGGTTGAGACGGGTGGCTCCTAGTTTATAGGGGGCAAGTGTGCAGAAGAGGCAGGCACAAGGCTCAAGAACTTTCTAAAAGGTAGTGATGTCATCAAGAGCAAGTTGACTTGGAGAACAATTTAATATGGAGTGAGACACAAGTTAGAGCCCTAGGTAGCCTTACCTATGGACAACTTGACTCTTTGAATCGAATCCTTCATTTTTCCATAGCCTTCGACCAGACTTAACAAAGCAGCATTCGTTTCTACCAGTTGTGTGTCCTTCGAATGGACCAACTGTGTGTTCTTCGAATGGGCCTCTTCAGCTGAATATGCTACTGAGTCTTATTGCTTTTGATCACTTAGGCCTAACCCTTCGACCAGACTCAAAAGTAAACAAAAACAATTATTTCTCAACCATAGCAAGTCCTTCGAATGGGCCACCAAGTTGTATATCATAATGCAGCGTTATGTGTGTTGAAGGGTCTGCAGATGGATTCGAAGGTGACATGAAAGTGATTCAAGACAATCCTGAAAGTGGATTCGAAGCCAGCATGTAGGTGCACTCGAAGGAGACATGCAGGTGACAAAGCCTTGTGCACGCTAACATGGGGGAAAACCCTTGTCTTGTGAATCAAGGCAAACACGTGAGGAGTCAATGGTGCAATCGAAACCAGCATGCAGGAGATCCATGCTTTGTGTCAATGGAAAACCTTCAGAAGGCCATTGCCCTCTGAATCAAAGAAAGATTTCCGAAGGTCATAAAGCCTAGTCGAAGCTAGCATGCAGAAGGCAAATGCTTTGTGAGACAAACATTCAGGAGGTCATTGCTCTCCGAATCGAAGTTTGCATGCAGGGCCATTTCAGTGAATCAAAACAAACCTGCAGGAGGTCATTACTTGAATGAAGCTTGTGGACTAAAGGATGCATGAAGGAGTCCAGAGTTGAATTCGACGTATATTTCTTTGAAAGGAAACCATACTTCAATCGAAGCTTTGTGAGAAGGTAATCTTTGTACAATCGAAGCTTGCCTGCAGGAGGTCATTGCTCCCTGAATTGAAGCTTGCATGCAGGAGGTCATTACTTGAATGAAGCTTGTGGAAAGCTTGCTCGAAGAAAAGCCAAATGTTCAATCAGAGTGTGTAAATCAAAGCTCGCTCGAAGAAACCAGATGCTCAATCAAAGGATGAAAACCAAACTTGCATCAAAGGAGGCCTAAATGTTCAGTCGAAGCGTGTGAATCAAGGTTGCGTCGAAGAATCCAGAATGTTCAGTCGAAGGATGAATGAGTCGAAGCAAACTTGTTTTTCTTCGATTTTATCAAAAATCATTTTTTATCTATTTTATCCTTTTTGTCTGCTTTGTACTTGTGCAAATTTTGAGCTTTTAAAAATCCTTGTGAGAAAATGCCTTGAGAAATGAAAAAGCAAATTTTGAGATACAACAGCTGTCCCCATTGGTGTGCATGCCCGTGCTGAGGAGAGGGTCCCCGACAGACACACTTAGGAGAGGCTCGTCTGACACATGCTGAGAAACAGGTCCACGACAGACATATTTTAGCGATATTCCCGATGTACACGTACTGAGGAGTAGGTCCTCATCAGACATGTGTGGGAGGTGTTCCCTAACGGTAATAACAATGTGGACTTGCCCGATTGGAGACCAGGCACAAGTTTTGGTCCCAGCAAGTTATTAGGCCTGTAGTGGCATTAGACTGAACCTTGTGCAACGGTAGATAAACGCCAGCCCAATCCAAAACACTTTTCATGATAGAATTCAATCTCATTGATGATATTTTGTTTTTATCATCATATGTGGATAGTGTATCAACACTTTCCTCTCTAAAGCAAATTTTCATTATAAAAAAAGAAAATCTATTCATGTAACTTTGGTACTTTAAAATTTGAAATCTTTTGAAGACGAAGATGAGAGTGATATGTGATCGTATCAATATTTGATTCACAATATTACCTTTTTCTGCAAATCAACACACTAGTGCGATTGATTTTCTAAACAACTTTGGTTTGAAGAAGATGATACACAAGATATTTAAATAAGCAAATAAAGATAAATGAACAGTGTTATTACATTAATTATGCCCAGGGATGTTCTAAAATCTTGTTTTAGTAATTGGTCTCACGCTTTCCCGCAATCAAACAGCTACGGCCAAACCAACAAACCAAAACTTCTCCATCTATACTTGGGATTAGAGAACTACATTTGGTGAAAGATTGTCAACATAAATAGTAAATACCAAACAACTTGATGCTGCTAATCAAATGTATAAATTTGTGAATTGCAAAAATGAGATGCAATGAACAATGTATTTCCAATTTGGGGTATTGTTCATGAAAACTAGCATATGACGTAACACAAATATACTGAGACTCAGTCGATAACGCGCACCCAACTAGGACTATTTAACACATGATACTGATCAGCATACTGCCATTCGGACAGGGCAAGTCATGTGCCCTAGCTCTGCATTTGTTGGCCTGGAAAACCTTGTGGAGGTGGCATTGATGGAGGTCGAGTACCCAGGGGAGCTGGAGGTGGAAGAGGTGGCATTGCACCGGGTCTAGGACCGTTTGCAGCCATAGGAGGTGGTGGTGGCATTGATCCTGACATTGGAGGTGGAGGGGCCCGAGGAGGATTTCCCAAAGGTGCGGCGGGAGGCAGCCCTTGTGGAGGAGGAGGTGGTGGTGGTAATGGAGCTTGTGATGGTGGGGGCATTGGCCTTGGAGGAACACCAGGTGCTGTGGTGCCATTGGGTGTAGAGGCAGGTGGCTGTGGTTTGGTTACCTCTGGTGGCTTGATTTTAAAATACAACTGCAGCTGCAGACATAGCAACAGTTCTGTAGTCAGTAGCTGCTAGTGGAAATAAAATATCATACACATGCATGAAAATGTGTATGAATACATATGCATGAATTATTAACTTATTCACAATCACACAAAATATGTACACACTTGGATGGATGAACTTTTACATCACGGATATACAAGAGGATTAAATGTACTGACCGTAAACATCTTGGAATCTGGGTCCCAATGCGAGAAAAACTTTGGAGTGGACTTGTCAATCTCTGTGCTAGGCACCTGAAAACGTAGATTACAACAAGTACAAACAAATAAATTTCCACAGCTCAACATACGTATTCAAGGCCTTAGACACGATAAATAATAAACTAGAGCAATTATTTACCTTGAAAGAAATTGTTTCATATGGTTCAGCTGCAAACAAGAGATACTGATATCTTTTATCAAATGGTTGCACCCTCTGTACATACAAAAACAGAAATGTTAAAACATTGCCTACGTGCAACAAATAATTTGACAATTTTGACTTCACAACACAAAGAAAAAGATAGGGGGAGGTGTAAATCAATAACTTAAAAGTCTACCTGCTCATAGGAGGACATAAATCGATGCCTAGGCTTTGCAAGGTCTTCAATCTCAGGATATTCAATCTGCATCAATAGAAATTTTCAAAGAAAAATTATATAATTATCATAAAATAATGTTAGAACAATTCAATATTGAGAAAGTCACGAGAAGAAGTGCTATTGACAACAATAACCACTGCCACGAAAATCTTTTCGCACATAGTGGAAACATATGGGCTAAGCAGCAGCATGATCATCATAATGTCCTATCATGAACCTTGCTCAAAGACTAACCATTTAAAATCAACCAATACGCAACTTCATCTAACCTTTGTATGATCCTCCATCTAATTTACTCCCCCACTAATGTTTCTACGAGTCTTTTCCACACATACCCAAATAACCAACCAATATGCAACTTCACCATCTTTTCCACGACAATGCTGCCCTAATTTTCTACCTAACAGTTTCATTCTTATCATAACATTCTCTCTACCCTAATACCCACAAGGAGAAGTGTAATTGACAACTAGGGGTGGGAATAGGTGAGGCCGGCCTACAGGGCCTATGGCCTAGCCTATTTAAGGCCAGGCAATGCCAGACTTATTTAACAAATAGGTCAGGCTTAAGCTATTTTAAAAGTCTATTTAATTAAATAGACTAGGCTTAGGCTATTAAAAAGGCCTATGAAACCTTATAGATCGGCCTATATTTTCATATATATTAAAAATAGGCTAAATGGAGTGGCCTATATATGCATATATTAGGAGAAAGGCTAAATAGGTTGACCTATACATGCATATATATTAGAACAAAGACTAAATATGTCCGCCTAAATATGCATATATAGGCCGATTTATAAGGCTTCTTAAGTAATATGGATTAATTGAAAACCTTAATGAGAAATAAGTTTTTAAATAGGCTTTCAGGCCAGGCTTTTAAAAAGACCAGACCAAAAAAAGAGCCTATAATAGACCACAGGCTAGGCTCAGGCCTTTTAAGTTTATCGTAGATCAGGCTCAGGCCTTATAAAGCCTAGCCTAGCCTATTGCGTCCCCTATTGACAACAACCACCATCACCGCCAGACTCTTCTCTCACTGAGTCGAATACATGGAATAAAAAACATCTTAATGTCCTATCATAAATAAATTGTGCCTAATTACAAACCATTTCACTCCAAATCCCTCTTAACGGTGTGACCCATAGTATACCTTGTGTTGCTCTTCCCCTAATATATGTAGTTATGTACTATTTATTATCCAACCTACTCCATTGTCGCTTTTAAGAATCTACACATAGCAAACAACCCAACTATTAAAAGACTCAACAATCAAATTTTCTACTAATACGCACTGCGCTGCCCTAATTTTCTGTCTAACACTTCCCTTCATAATCCTCTTATTCCTATCATTTTTTTTTATACTATAATTATTCCTAATCCTCCAAGTTTCCCAAAAATTGGTTAGAAGTTAGAACTATATAACCATTAAAATCTAAAAACTAAAAGGTTCTAAGTTATATGCTATGAAGCACAGACACGACACCAACACTAACACAAATGTTGGTGTCAAACTCTCAAATTAAACTTGTAAGAATAAACATTTTGTTAAGAAAACAAGAAAACCTGAAAAAGGAGTGATCTTTGCTTAGTATCAGGATCAAATTGTTTAGTCACACGGTAACCAGGACGCCCAATCTTAACTGCAAACAAACAAACAAAACCCATCAAATCATTCATTCCAATTAACAAATAAACAAAATAAACAAAACAAACAAACAAAAATCAAGGGTTTGATACCAGTTTTCTTAAGGTTAAGCTTCCGCTTATGAGGTTGAGGTTGAGTAGGAGCATCTTTAGCCTCACGTGCAGCACGCTTAGCGAGATTGGTTTGATGGCGTTTGCCTTGTGTATGAGCGAGGTAGTTTCCTTCGTTGTTGTGGAGAGTTAAACAGAGTTTGCACTCGTAGCTACCGAGATGATTGCGCATGAAATATGGATCTTTTGCAAGATCTATGGTTTCGAGGGCTAGTCGTCGGAGACGCTCACGGCGGTCTATTGCTTCGTTTTGCGCCGTCGCGGCTCCGCCGCTTCCCGGTTTTGAACCCCATTCTCTGTCCATTGCTTCGAGTTTGCACTTGGTTCGTTCTCTTCACAATCACTGGTACTAGTACTATCACCTTGGAATTGGAATTGAAATTGAAGAATGGAACACTGCTTACCTATACCTCAATTGTTGATACTGGTTTTCCTTTCAATATTGTTGGCTGGGTTTGGCTTTAATTCACAAGGCCCACTAGATTTTCCGAGATTTTATCCTACCACCCTAAAATTTGAAAATTTCCTATTATACCCTATATATCCAAGAAACACCAGTACAATTTCTAAAAAGTCTCTCTGTTTTTGGAGATATATCTTCTGACGCACCCTTTTCTTGATAAACGTCAATTTATTTCAGAAATGCATATCTAAAAATTTATCGGAGATGCATTTTTAAAATTTACGCAGACAGAACCAAAACATAATTTTCAATGTTTCTCATGTTTTAACTATAAAACGTAAAACGTCAAGGTTATATTCACGACATGAATACAAAGATATATATATATATATATATATATATATATATATATATATATATATATATATATATATATATATATATATATATATATATATATATATATATATATATATATATATATATATATATATATATATATATATATATATATATATATATATATATATATATATATATATATATATATATATATATATATAATGTTATAGACTACAAAATGTATCCAAAGTTGATAAACATAATACTATTCAAAGTCGATAACCAAAATACAATCGAAAGTGTACAAATGTTAAGACTATTGCGTATGTCAGACTATGAGTCATCCTCGCACTCTCCTCGCATTCCTATGTTGCCTCTTATACTGCAAAGCCTCCCAAGCCTCCGCCATGATGGCATCTAAAACACCTTTCGCCTCAAAGCCATCGTGAAAGAGCCATCCATCAATACCCGCCTGTTTGAGCTCCACGATACGACGATACCTAGGCAAGACATCATGAGCATGATCGGTCCTAACATGCTCCTCCTCTAGAATCACCTGATGAGTTGGCATAGGTGGGTTTCCTGGAGCAACTTGTACCAAATATTGATGGGACATCTGGAAGAACCATCAGATGTAACCGTCCACATAGCTCTAGTCGTTCGGTGCAATGGTACTTTGTGCATCATTTGATATCAGATGATTAACATAATCATCAAACATGACATTCATATCCTTGTGTTTCATCAGGGGGCAGACACAATAGGATGCTTGGGAATGTGCTGCATGTAGCTGAACTGACGCGTTGAGGCATATGAGTTGTTATCTTACGCGACCCGCAAGCCAACCATCTAGAGTATAACACAATGTCATCAAATAGAATCGTTACACAGTGATCAACGTAAGATTAAAAGTGTATATTATCAAAGACCAAGCGATCTATATACACCCTGAACGGCTATATCGCTTGGTTCCCTCAGAATGGGTCAATGGTGAAGCATGCAGCTTATCTTCAGTATAAGTAGGATCAAGTGATCAACTGTGTAATACGGTAGCAGAACCGACTGTTTATACTGGTTTTGCGTTTGTGTTTGCAAATGTTGCGGTAAGCAAGAGTCGTCACCAACTTTTCTTTTATCCAACAAAGGAAAGGGTGAAAAGAACAGAAAAGGACCTTTCGAGATGTTTTGAGTAAGGGGTAGGTTATGGAAAGGGAAGGTGTTAACAACCTTTCCATCTGTAGTTATCTACAGACTCTTAGATGCTTAGCTCATTTTGAAATACCTTGTGCTTTGTGTGTTTAGAAAAGTATTTTTGAAATGCCAATAGTAAGGCGATTTGCTTTATGATAACTCTTGTATCAGTCCTCAAGAGTGTTGATAAAGCGATTTTGAAAATGTTTTTGAAAGTTTTTTTGTGTAAGTGTAAATTTTTTTTGAGCATAACATCTAGGAACTATCTACTTTTACTCGAAAGGATTGTTCTTTTCCTCTTTTCCTTTAGACAGTGTTATCCTACTATTAGTGAGTAGGTAGCCATATCGTTGGATGTTTGAGAGACATTCGAAAGGACGTTTATACAGTCACAAAGGCAACTGGGCAAGAAAGTTTAGTAACTACCCTAGGGTTTTAAGATCATTTTTATCGAGGCAACATCGAGAGGGTCATCGAGGGACTTATGATCTTTTAAATCGGAGGGTAGCCACTAAAATCTCTCACGTTTCGAGAGTTGTAACTGTTTTGCAAAGGCAACCAAAGTAGGAATACCCTAGAGGTGTGCATGTGAAAGTGTGTTTGTTTCAGTTATTTGTCTTTACATTAAGTTCGCTAGCGTTTTATTTTATTCTTGTCATACAATCCTAGTTAGCATGCATCTAAACAGTTTATATTTTGCAATAATTAAAAGGTGCAGAAATATAAATCTAACAATTATAAGGCTTCGGGGAGGGGGATTATTACAAGTCCAAAATTTGGGGGGAAATAAAGAAAGCGGTAAAGTAAAATCTTAGTTATAAATCTAGTACATCCCAGTAAGCAGATACATTAATATGAAAATGATAACGAAAGCAATAAACGCGCGCGAATTGAAAATAACATCTAAAATCCTAAGTGAAATGTATTTTTTTTATTTTGTGTTTTTGTTAAGAAAAGAAATTAAAATCCTAAGTCTATTTAATTTTAAATTTGAAAAAAAGAATTAAAGCAATTAATTAATTAATTAACAAAATTACTTTTTTAGTAAAAAAAAAACTAAACCTATTTTGTGATTTTATTTATTTATTAAAATAAAATTAAATTTTGAAAATAAAATATGAAACAAATAAATAAACAAAACTAAAATAGTAAAAGAGGAAAATGCAAACGGGTCTGCTAAAAAATAACAAAGGGGGTGCAATGTTTGAAATTGGTCAGGCCCAATTAAGCTGGCCCAGAGTGTGTTAGGATCTAGTGAGGACGCATCTGGAGAGTCCACGGTGGGGACTGCATGCTGGAGGTGTTGGATCCATGTTGTATGGGTCTGATGGTGTTGATGGTAGAGTGCATGGTGTGCATGTTTGGAGTTTAAGCGCAAGATCTGTAAATATAACATGAGAAAAATAGAAAGGTTGAAGCCTGGGATCGAACCCAGGTCCTCTAGCCCATCGCGCGCTTCTTCACCATCCAACCATCTGCTTCAATTGTTAGTACAAACAACAAAACAACAATATACTTGAAACCCAGTCAGAAATATGTTTGAATAAAACAATAATGTGCCATGGCTGAATGAAATAATTTCAAATGCCCAAACAATGGCAAATTTTTATCCTGATGTTAGTATCCGCATGTGAGGACTATAACACACACAAACACGTCAGAACGATTAAAAATGCTTAAATTAAGATATTAAATTTCGAAATTATACCTATGGTCGGTATACTTTGATATGCAGTTTTGGGTATGGAACCACTTTGTTGAAATTTGGAGAAAAATTGGTATGCTTGACTGAGGCAGTGTGTGTATTTTTCCTATCTTTTTTGTGTATTTTCGTGTCTCTTTTTTTATGTGTGTGTCTGCTTCCTTTGATAGACAATCCTGTCTTGTACTTATAGGGGTGTGGTGGTGGGCAAAAATGGCAAGAATCAGTTCAATAAATTAGTTCAGTAAATCCCGCGGAAGAACTCCCAATTAAATGATTGAAGAAAGGGCCAAACAGGGTCCCTAGAAACATGTCAACCAACTCTCTATCTGATAATGGTGGCTGCACCCTTCCATCCAGATCACGCCACTTCTGGGCATACTCTTTAAATCCTTCATTGGAAGCCATCCCCATACTTTGTAGCTAAGTACGAGTGGGCGCCAAATCAGCATTGTATTGGTATTGACGGTAAAAAGCAGCAGCTAAGTCTTCCCAATTGTGAACCTCTGATCTCTCGAGTTGATAGAACCAAACCAATTGTGTGCCTGAGAAACTGTCTTGGAAAAAGTGTACCCAGAGGTCTTTATCAGATGAGTGGGGTTGGATCTTTCTAACATACGATCTCAAATGCATCTTTGGGCAGGACAGACCGTCATACTTAGCAAATGTTGGTACTTTGAACTTGGGAGGGATAATGATCCCAGCGACCAACACTAGTTCTTCAAAATCTAAACCAGGTACCCTCTGCAACTCCATGGCTGCCAATCTATCCTCAAGATTCTTATATTTATCATCCGCCGGGGGATATTGCTGTTCGGAGTAATCTTCGTCTTCTTCCTCTTCTTCCTCTTCAACTTCAGATTCAGACGGTACTGCAGCCCCTTTTCCTTTACCAGCCCCTTCATCAGACGTTGAGGGGAACTCGAGAAATTTTCTAGCATTGCTTTCAAACCTTCTTCCAAAAGTGGATACTCCGGGTCTTTTCTTCTTTTTCTCTTTATTTTTCTCCAACAGTGCTTTGAGGTCCTCTTGACCCTTTGCTAAGGTCATGAGGAGTTGCTGAAATTGAGAATTTTGTGCTTGCAGATCCTTAACCGTCTGCTCCAAATCCATCTTGCTGAAATAAACAGCAGAAAGATAAGGAAACCTGATGTGAAGACCTGTTTATGCATATGATGAATGATATGTTATTCATGTAATACATTCAAGGATTCAGAAATTCAAATTTGTTGCAAACAAAAAGGAACACACGTCATATTAAGAAGAAATTGTTAGTACATAAGTGCCCCATGGGCAAAATATTACAAAATTCTTAATGTAAAAAGACATTGCGCATCCTTTTTGGTGCGATGTAAGTGTTGAGAGTTTCCTCCTCATGAAGTCGGCGGGTAAGCTCTAAAACCTTCTTCTCACTGGCGTAGAAGCTGGCTTTAAAAGTATTTCGTTCTTCCTTGATTTGGATCCAACTCTTTTGCATTTCTTCCCATGATGTTGGCATGTCAGGATGTAGGAGGGTATATGGAACCTCTCCTTCCATAACAGGCTCTTTGATCAAGGGGAGAATGTGAGGATATGGAATCATAAGATTATGGGCGCGGGTTCTTACCCACTTGAGATAAGGCTCAAGGGGGATGGAATTCTTGTGCCTCAGTGTCTTACTATCCACTTTGTTGGGCATCCTCCAAGCTCTGATGAATCTTTGTCGAAGTCCTTGTGCATCGTTGTCGAAGTCCTTGCGCATCGTTGTCGAAGTCAAAAACTAGGTCAGGAATCAGCATGTCATGAGGGCCGTCCCTCCGAGCATATCCAAATTGTCTTAGAGCTAAACAGAGGTTGTAGGTAATGCCTCCCCTAATGCCAAGTAGTGGGACATTAGGGAATTCCCCACAACGATCGATGATGATGACATTTTCTCTGGACCGAGAACACCAATGTACATCAGAATGTGTGAGGGTCATCAATCGTTGTGACCACCTAAAAACCTGCTCATTCTTCAAAACTGATTGTGGAAGGTGAGAAATAAACCACCTTGCTAGGAGAGGAGTACAACACATGAGAACACCTCTTTTCCTCATTATTCGTGTGTAAAATGAGTGTAGGATGTCCCCAAGCAATATAGGTATAGGATTCCTGGATATGAAAATCTTGACAGCATTCACATCTATAAGTTGATCAAGGTTTAGGAACAGGACCAACCCATAGATAAGGAGTGCCACAATCTCTTCAAAGGCTTGTAGATCAAGAGAATTCCAGCAGTCTTGTGCCTTCTCAAACTGAAACTTTGCCAAGAAACCCTTGACACCACTTCTGGTTTCCCAATGTCCCTTGATGTCAGATGGTTGCAAGTGTAATACTTGATCAACATCTTCAGGCTTTGGTTCTTTTTCCATACCGTTGTAGGGTAGTTGATGAAGAATAGGAATTCTCAGGAGTTGAGAAAATTCCTCCAAAGTGGGAACTAGTTGGTAATCAGGGAATGTGAAACAGTGGTGTAGGGGGTCAAAGAACTGGAAGAGAACTTTCACCATATCTTCTTCAATGTTGGAGTTGACCAAGTTGATAAGTCTACCATGTCTTTCACTGAAGAGAGAATTCTCTGGAATCCTAGAAGTAAGCTCCTTGAGTTGAGGAGGGGTTCTCACAAGGTTGACTTGAATTGTTTTCCTGCGAAGAGATTCCATGACCTACAAAACAAGAACAACGATGAAGATCCAAACCCTTGAAATGGTTAGTGGATGCATATGATGCTTTATGATGTTCATGATGTATGTACAAGCACATGTACAAGCAAATCACACAAAGCCCTAGTTTCAAGCTTGCATGAGGTTTCATAGGTAAATACCCTCTTGAGTTTAGTTGGCTCAAACCTGTCCTATAAATAGTAACTGGGTTCTAAGGAGCTCAATATCACTGGATTATTTTCTATGTTCATTATTTTGGTTTAGCCACTTAACTAGCGACCAAAATATTCCAAGAAAACAACCCTCAATGAGTGTAGTATCAAGTATCTACCAACTTCGGACTGCACCAAAGCCGGTCATCTCACTACCCCTAATAAAAGGCCAAGATGGTCAAGTAAGGTTCTAAGAGTTCATTAGTGCTTTATGACATTACTCAGCGGCCCCGTATTCTCTTTGATTGACTCAAAGGCTACCGGTACTCACAAATATGTCGCACTAATATAGTTATTGCTTCAACCATGTCGGTATACCCCGCACAGTGTCCACAATGTATTGCTATTTACCTATGAATGTTCCCCAAATCCGGGTAGAGGATTTCAAGCCCAAACAAGAGAACCAAATGTAAAGCAATCAAAGCAAGCAATATAATCATGCAAAGGGTGATCTAAGCCCTAAGGTTACTCCACTTTTAAAGTAATCCCCAGCAGAGTCGCCAGTTCTGTGATACGGTGGGAGAACTGACTTGGGATTTTGCGTTTGTGTTTGCAAATGTTTCGGTTTAGCAAGAGTCGCCATCGACTTTTTATTTTATCCTAAGGAAAGGTCAAAAAGCACAGGAAAGACCTTTGAGATGTTTTCTTGGGTTCGGGGAGTAGATTATAGAAAGGGAAGGTATTAGCACCCTTTCTATCCATGGTTATCCATGGGCTCTTAGTTACTTGCTTAGATCACTTGCTTTGCTTTTCAATTGTTTGAAATGGTGCTTTTCAATTGTTTGAAATGGTGCTTTGTGTGTGATTTGGAAAGATATTTTGAAAAGAGGCCATCGTTGTGGCAACCATTGTAATGATTCTTGTTTGAATGTATACAAAGGTGTTTTTGTCTTTTGAAAAGTTTTCAATGTTTGAAAGTAGGGTTTTGAAATTGTGTTGTGAAGTGTGTTTTGAAGATAACAAGGATGTTTTTGCAAGCTTTTGATCAAGTAACTAAGAGTTGTCTACCCTATTTTACTCAAAGATCTTTCTTATGTTTTTAACCCTTTTAACAGTGTTGCTTCACCATTGTATTTGGTGAACAACCTTGTATTAGGATGTTAAACGGGACAGGTGCAGGTCATCGTATAGACCATGATAGCAATAGTGTCAAGTATTTTTGGCAATTTTCTTGAGGGACTTGATCATTTTGTTTAGGCAACTCAGATAGTGTCATCGAGGGACTGTGATCTTTGTTTTGTTTTTGTTTTGCCAAAGTACTTGACATGCATACCATGGCCCATTTTTGAAGGCAACAAGTGGATTGTAACCCTAGGGGTGCAAGTGTGCACTGTGTTTGTTTTTCATGCATTTTGTCTTTGATTAGGTCAAACTATTTGTTGATTTGATTTTGCATACAAACCCTAAATCTAAATCATGGCATAATTGAAAGCATTTAAAGGTGCGAGAATTTAAATTCTACACTATTACAACATGATATAGGGAGGGGGGGTACAAATTTGAATTGGAGATTATTTTGCAAGAAATATAAAACCCTAATTACTATTACATCCAAATTGAATTTGCAAGGCATAATATTTAAATGTACAATATTTAAATAAATACAATAAATAAATATTAAATAAAATATATTATGCAAAAAAAGTTTTTATTTGTTCATGTATGCAAAAAGTATTTTTAATGTGAAGAAATGTAAAGAAATAAATAAATAAAAAAGTCAATTTTAATATTATTTTTTTGTTTTTAGGGCAAAAACCCTAATTTCTTAAGAAAATAAATATAATGTATTTATTTATGTACATAAATGTATTAATATGTATAAAAATGAAATATATCCAAAAAAAGGGTATTTTTTAATATAAATAATAATAGAAATAAAAGATAATATTTTTGTGTTTTTTTATTCTAATTATTTAATAAAATATGGTATATATATATATATATATATATATATATATATATATATATATATATATATATATATATATATATATATATATATATATATATATATATATATATATATATATATATATATATATATATATATATATATATATATATATATATATATATATATATATATATATATATATATATATATATATATATATATATATATATATATATATATATATATATATATATATATATATATATATATATATATATATATATATATATATATATATATATATTAAGTGTGTGAAAAATAAAATAAATTATTTACAAAAATGTATATATTTCAAGAAAATACTTTTAAATGTGTATAAAAATAATAAATGAGACTAAACCTATTTTTTTTTACATTATTTTTAAGTTTAAACAAAATAAATATAAAGCATTTAATGTATTAATGTTAGAAATAATTGAAATAAATACCAAATAAATATAAAAATTTATGAAAATATTTTTTAATCATTTTTTAAGTTTGAAAATAAAATATAAAAGTCAGAAATGAAATAAAAATGTAAAAATAAAAAAAAAATACAAGAAATGGGCCAGGGGGGTGTGAAGCTGAAAAAGCAAGTGTTAGAAGCAAAAATAACCAGGCCCAGCCCAAGAACTTCATCTTCTTCCTCTGTTCAAACACCAAAACGCGCGTTTTCCATACAAACTTGTATCTCCTGATTATGTGCTTTTTTGACAAAACTCATAACATGAAACTTATAGAGCATCAAACAACGAATCTAACCATATAAAAAACTTAAGCTAACTCTCAAAGACCAGAGAGAATTTCTCTGGCCCTAATTTCTAACCTAGTTTTTTTCAGAAAGTTCATGGATGAAATTCTCCTAGCACGATTAATGTAAATGAAAACTAAGCACATGTATGGTTTCAGGGCTATGAATACAACATATTTTATTCACAAACCTAAGTCTAACTATTCCTAAATAGAGAGATAGAAGTTCATGAAATACCTATTTCAGTTGAGTTCGAGCTGGACAATGCAGCAACTTCCAATGGTGCTTGAGGTTCTTTTGAGCTTGCCTGATGTCCACTGAAGCTTTCCCAATGCTTAGTTTGTTTTGAAGTGGCCTGAATCGTGCTACAGAACTCAACCTGCAAAGCTTCCAAACAAAAACGGCAATGTGTGTTAAGGGAGTTACATCAACTTGTGAATGATCTGGATAGCTCAGGTATGTTGATTGGAATGTGTTTGAAGTAGTTTTGGACAAAACGCACGAGGGAATTTGATGGTGGCTTGCAAAATGCAGAACTGGCCCTGTTTTTCAAGAAAATGGGGTTTTGGAATATGAGGGTGTTTTAGGGGTGAAAGGCTCGTGCTTCTGACTTGTGAGGATATGCAAAACTTGTTTGATAACTTTGCTTGAGTTGGTTTTATCAGATGTGTGAGATGCCTTGTGTTTGACAAGTTTCTTGTTTTTGAAGCAAGAAAGTGGAAGTAAGGTTACAGGATTATACAGGCCATCTTATCACCCTGCATACAACCCTCCTGGCCCATCTAATTATTGGATTTGTTTTGCTGCCAGAGATTTGGCTCTATGGTCAAGGATTAATGGTTTGACATAAAGCAATCTTTTGCAAAAATGGAAATATGCCTTTTATCATTTAGGGATTAAACTTGTGTACAATCCTATAATGTCCAAAACAAAACCTTAGACCAATGGATTTGCATTTAATTGTTGAGTACAAATTGGTTTAGAGGCCTGTAATTGTGTACAAAGCTAGCTTGGTCAGATTTGCAACTTGGTATGAACATGTATTGGCCATGGTTACAAAGTGAGTTTTTGCCAACTTCAAGCATTCGATTATTCCTAACCACAAAGGTGTTTGAGGAGTTCTTAGACAATTTGGAAAGCTTGCAACATGTACTATAATCCATCTTTGAAATGCAACTTGAAACTCCAAGTGGAACTATGTGAAAAATGGCCAAGAAGATGGGTCAAAATCCTGCCTAAACTAGGGCAAAATTTCTCTAAGTTAAAAGTTTTAGGTACCCTTGTTCCCAAAATCATAACTTGAGATCCAAGATTATTTTGAGAAAACTTTGTGAACCAAAGTTGTATACTTTGTGATGGAATACAACTTTCATGTTATAAGTTTTGTTTGAATCCATTTGCATCTTGGTGAAAATGTGGGCCAAAGTTAGGAAAAATTAAGAAAATTTCATAACTTAGAAAATTTCTAAGTTATGAAATTTATTCATTTTAAACCCTAATTTTCAATTTTGGGTTTCTTGATGAACAAGTTTCATAATTTGACATGTTTCAATGAAAATGACCCTTGGCACTTGATTTTGACCAAAAAGTCAAAGTTTGACTTTTCAGTGTACAGTCAAATTTTGATTAGTTGACTGAAAAATTCATCTGCCAATCCTATGCATTTGGGATCTTTTGAACTTGTTGAATGAGTCAAGACAATGTAATTGAGTCCCTGTGTCCATGGTTGAGCTTGATTTTCCATTGGCTAGGTCAAACAGTCAAAAATTACCCTTGTACAGTCAAAACCCTAAAAATGACCATTTTGCCCTTTTGGTGATCTGATCAAATTTCTTGTAGAACTGTGATCCAAACTTGATCAAATGATTCATATGAGTTCATAATGTTGATGTGGGTCAAATTTCATGAGGTTTGACTATCAATTGGCCACATTTGACTTTTTCCCCAATACAGCTGATTTCTAGATCAACGGTCCAATTGACTGGGCAAAAATTTGAATCAAGGCTTGAAACTTGGTATGGACAAACTTGTGAGTTCAACATGAAGTATGAAAGTCATTTTGGGCATTTTAGGTCAAAACATCCTTGTGCAAACTCAAACCCTAATTTAGGTCAACAGTGCAATGAGGTGTCTTGAGCAGAGCAAACCCTAGCTTGATCTTGAGTTCCAAGAGTCTTGTGATGAGAAATGTTGATAAAATGAGAGGGCAAATTTTGGGGTACAACACCACTCAACTTGACTTTTCGAATGCTCCCATGCTTTGTTCTTCGATGGCTCTGAGCTCCCAATTCGGATGGTCCAAGGCCTCATCATCATGGCCTCTTTGATTGGGTGACTATCTGCCTTAGTTGCTTGATCTAAAAACTATCCAATTAGCCCAATCAAACTCAATTATTGTCCCTTTAGAACCTCTTTTCCTTCAATCAGATTAATCAAAGAATCCCCTCTTTCATCTTAGCTTGTCGAAGCTTTATTTTGCTTAATTTGAATACTTCTTCATCTTGGCCTGTCGAAGCTTCATTTTGTCCTTTCCTTCGAACATAGTAGTGTAGGTGGTCATTCGATTCTAACTCCCACCCCTTGCTTATTCCTACAAAAATATCTTTCTTGTTGATCGCTAGTTCACCTTTGATTGATGAATATAACTTATATGCACCAATCGAAGAATGACTTATGAGCACCAAGCCTATACTTTGATTACCCAACTCCTTCCTTGCTTGTTCTGGCACATGCCTGAAACACATTGATCCCCAAAACTCTAAGATGACTCATATTTGGCTGATTCATCTCTAACTATCCTTTGATCATGCCATGCTGGAAGATAGCATGTCCTCCGAACCAATAGCTTTCCACGTGTTTCTTTGGATAAGATAAGAGCTTTTCAAATATTCTTCTTTTTAAAGCGCCCATTTAGGCAACATGTCAATCGAAAGGTGCCTTCCTTGTAACGCTTCGAATGGCTTACATCTCCATGTTCGAAAATGAACCTTTCGATGGTGCTCATTACCAGCTCTCCTAATTGAAGGCTTCATAAAAGCCTTCTCACATCTTCTTTCTAACTAGCCCTTCTTCGATCCTAGTGTTTCATTGGGCATTAAATTTGCCTGCATACTGCTGTCGAAGCTGCTTCGACCCAAAGCCCTTAGGCATATTTTCAGCCTTCGACCTACACTTTGTCATGTACACTTCTTTTCTTTCTTTCAGCTGTGCCATTATGCTGAGGCATATAGGGTGCCCTGGAAATCATTTGAAGCTCTGGAACTCACACATCTTGGTGAAAAGCGAAATTATTTGAAAGGCCATTTCTTAGGAAGAGAATTTATCTGATCAATTCTTGGTCAACCTTGAGCAATTGGGGATCTTAATGAGTATACCTTAAATAAAAATGGGAGGGAAAATTTTGGGGTACAACAGCTGCCCCTGTTAAATCTTATTAAACCTGAAGATGTAGATTGGCTTGTCTGCCTTTCATGATCTGAAGGTGGAAGATGATTGAACATTAGAGTGCCTAGAAATTTGCACTCGCATGAAGTAACATCGTTGGTTGATGATGTCAGAAATGGTCTTACAGATGCCATTTGGATAAGATGACTGAGAGTTGTAGGAGATGTGAGCAACCCCTTCATAGATTGATTTTGAATGATTGCAAATATATATATGAAACACTAAATACATGTGTGCACTATAAAAATATAATATAACATGTTTGAATAAGCCAAAATTACATTTTCTCATAATGCATCATTATGAGTCGACACATCAAGTTTTGTATTGATACATAGCTTTCTGAAGTCCCTGGAATTGTATCTCAAAACTATTATGCATCGATACAAAATCTTATGAGTCGATACATAACTCTTTGATGACCTTGGAATGTAAATCTAAAAACTGCATGCATCGGTACATAAATTTCATGCATTGACACATAATATTTTGATGCCCCTATAATACTTGTATGAATCGACACAAAACCTTATGTATTGACACAAAACATTTTGATGATCCTGGAAAACATTTTGAAACTTATATGTATCGATACATAATATCATGTGTCGACTCGTACTATGTTTTAAATTCAAAAGTTAAATTTACAATCAGTATGTATCGACACGTATGCATTATGTGTCGACGGGTATAAAAGTGTTGGTTCTGTAAAACACTATAACATGATTTTGTATCGACTCAAAACATAATGTATCAACTCATCCTGTTACATATAACTAACATGAGTCGACACATGACCAACATGCATCGACTCGTATCACTTTCTTTTTTACTAACCATTTTCTGTTATAAATATAAGCAAGCATTTCTTCATAAGCAACACAACAACATAGAAGATTGTGTGCAAAACAATTGTGAGCAACCAGAAGCTTTTCATTCCTCCATCTTCATCATCTTCTCAACCATCTTACATTCAACAACAACAAAGAAAATCAAACATCCTTGTTGAATTGAATCAAGCGGTTTGAGATAACGTTCAGTTGTGTATTGAAGAAGTATAGTTGAGTTGAAGGTTGAAGAGGAAGCTTCAAGAAATAAACCAGAGGGTTTGTCCTTCAAGAACAAGTGTATTCTTGAGGGTTTTTTCATCCACGGTCGCACGAGTCGGATTCAGCCGTAGCGAGGGGTTTGGAAATCGGAAGGATTTGAACAAACAGGTCGTGGAAGCGGAGGATCATTCGGTGACTTTGCAGGAAATCTTGATACACCTCATATCAAGTGGTGGTTCTTACATGAAGAAGAAGATCATAGGGATTTCTTTCTTTCTGTGTAGTGTAACCTTACTATCAAACATTCAGCATATTGATATAAAAGTTCTCAGTTTCGATTATGAAATTGAGAGGGAGACGTACCGACACGCGAGGACGACAGTGGGGAACTTCCTTACCAAACTGCCTGCGTATCGTTCTCTCTTTCTTTCTCTTTACAATTTTACATATTCTATAATTTTGCAATTCAATTGGCGTGCTAAGTTTTACAGTCTAATGATAAACATAGTGGCTCAAACATTTTAACCAAACCACCACTATTAAATCATTATACAAGCATACGCCAAGTGTTTGACAAAATTCCTATCAAATTTCTAAATTCATTGGAAATACTGTTTTATGATAAGTGCATTGAAACGTCAAGATTTATGAGTTGTACATTAATCCATTTCATTTAATAAAAAACCAGCAAAGTTTTCACATGTCAAGTTTTCTAGTAGTCGGTTCAAAGTAGGCGGAATTGATTCAGGACATTGATTTTCGCTGCTTTCAACTCGCTTTGATAAAACAATTTTAAATCCTTGAAAAAGTAAGAGGTGATCTATTCACCCCCCCTCTTGATCACTTGCCACACCGTCTAACAAGCGGTATCAGAGCACCGGTTAGCTGGTGCTTTGTATCTACTCGTAACGCTATGGCCTTTGAACCAAATGGGGCGTATAATAGAGCTCCTGTTTTCAATGGTGAAAACTATGGCTACTGGAAAGACTGCACGCGAGTACACATAAATTCCATTGACAGGAATGTATGGACTGCCATTCAAAATGGTCCTTTTCAAATCACCATGAGGAATGATGCAGGTGCAATAGTACCTAAACCTGAGGATCAATGGAATGAAATGGATGAAAAGAAATGGTCGTGGAATTGGAGAGGCAGAAATATGATGATCTCAGTACTTGGTGTTGATGAGTATTATAGGGTGTCTCACTGCACGTCCGCTAAAGAAATGTGGGACACTTTAGAAATTGCCCATGAAGGCACAACTGAAGTTAAACAATCCCGTATTAATACACTCAATCAAGAGTTCAAGCTCTTTCGCATGAAGCAAGGAGAATCTGTCTCTAACATGCAGAAGAGATTCGTATATCTTGTGAGTCGTTTAAATGCACTTGGAAAACCTGTTTCCAATGAAATTGCTACTAATAAAATTCTGAGATGTCTTAGCAGGGAATGGCAACCTAAAGTAACAGCTATCAAGGAAGCAAATGACCTCACTACGCTTACCATTACAGCTCTGTTTGGAAAGCTGGAAGAACATCAACAAGAATTGCAAAGTCTTGAAAAATACGAAAATAAGAGTAAGAAAGAAAGGAACAAAGACAGGGAGGGTGAGAAGAAGTCAATAGCTCTAATGACTTCTAGCTCTAAGTCCTCAACCAAAGAGCAAGATGATAATGGCTCAACTAGTGATGAAAATTCTGATGATGAAGAAATGGGACTTTTTATTCGGAGATACAATAGATTTATCCGAAAGAATGGAATCAAGCACTCCGATAAGAATCTCATAAGCTTTCGAAAACAATCCAAAGAACCAAGGCAAGAAGAAAATAAAAAGCAAAGAGGTAAAAGACCTTGTTACAATTGTGGTAAAGTTGGACACTACAAACCAGACTGCCCAAATATGAAAAAGGATAAGGGAAAAGCTCCACCAAAGAAGTTCAACAAACAAAGAAGAGCTTATATTGCATGGGAAAGCGATAGCGATTCATCAGACAATGACAATTCAAGTTGTAGTGATGAAAGTGCAAATTTATGTCTGATGGCACAAAAAAAATCAATTCTACAACAAGAAAGACAACCACAACAAACAAGTAAGACAAGTATATCCTAACAACTTTTCTTCTATGACCTTTTTTGAACTAAAGTTAGCTTTTGAAAAACTGCAATACAAAGCTGAAGACGCCTTTAAGAGATTATCCTCCGATAAATAAATATTTTTATTTCTCGAGAGTAAAGTCTATAAAGCTGAAAAAGACTTAAAAAGTCTAAAAGCTAGTATTGCAGAAAGTTCAAAAGATAAGGATGTTACAGGATGTATTCCCAGAAGGGAATGTGAAGTTTGTCATATTTGGCAGCAAGAGGTTAGGACTCTTAATGCCAAATTAGAAAAAGCTTTACAGCCCAAAGTTACTTTTGCAATCGACCCTACAATTTTTAAGAAAACATTAAATCCACCATATTCAAAATACTCTTTTGTTAAAAAATTACCAAAGGATACAATGAGCAGAAGTAAAACAATACATCATCATCATGGTTTATGCCATTACTATTGTCACTTTGGACATACCATTGAAAAATGCAAGTTTAGGAGGTTCCTTGTTCCTAAAGGCATTTACCAATGGAGGCCTAAAGGCAACCATGTTACCACTTACCCACATGGACCCAATAAAAATTGGGTACCTACCTCTCTCTTTTGATATTGCAGGAAAAATGCCTCACACCCATGGATAGAAGATGGTTTTTAGACAGTGGGTGTTCAAGGCATATGACTGGTGACATATCGCTCTTCATTGACTTCAAGGCAAAGAAGAAAGGATTTGTTACTTATGGAGACAATAACAAAGGAGTTATACTCGGTAAAGGTAGTGTAGGTAATCCCTCTATCACTACTATTTCTAATGTCCATTTAGTAGAGGGGCTTAAACACAATTTGCTCAGTATTAGTCAATTAGTGACAAAGGTTATAAAGTTACCTTCACAAATACTTGCTGCATAATTGAAAATACTGAAAAAGATATTGTGTTTAAGGGCATTAGAGTAAACAATGTCTATATGCTTGACCTTTTTGATGTATCCTTAACAAGCACTAAGTGTCTAGTCATCTTGAATGATGATTCATGGCTTTGGCATAGACGCTTAGCGCATGTTAACTTTGATTTGCTTAATAAGGTTGTATCCAAGGATCTAGTAGTAGGTCTTCCAAAGATAAAATTTACAAAGGATCACATATGTGATGCGTGTTAAATGGGAAAGCAAACAAGGGTCTCTTTCAAATCCAAAAACATGATTTCCACTTCACGACCCCTTGAGCTTCTCCACATGGACCTTTTTGGACCCTCTAGAACAAAAAGTTTAGGAGGAAATTATTATGGTTTTGTTATTGTTGACGACTACTCTAGATTTACTTGGACTATATTCCTTCGTAGCAAAAATGAAACTTTTTCTGCTTTTAAGAGTTTTGCAAAACTATCTAAAAATAGAATGGAATTGAAAATAATTGCAATTTGAAGCGATCATGGAGGTGAATTTCAAAACCATCTCTTTGATAAGTACTGTGATAAGCATGGTGTGATGCAGTGGGAGAACTGACTTGAGGTTTTGTGTTTGTGTTTGCAAATGTTGCGGTTTAGTAAGAGTCGCCACCGACTTTTATTTTATCCAAAAGGAAAGGTAAAAAAGCACAGGAAAGACCTTTGAGATTGTTTTTGGGTTCAGGGGGTAGATTATGAAAAGGGAAGGTGCTAGCACCCTTTTCATCCATGGTTTTCCATGGGCTCTTAGTTACTTGTTTTAGATCACTTGCTTTGCTTTTCCAATTGTTTAAAATGGTGCTTTGTGTGGTTTTGAAAGTATTTTGAAAAGAGGCCTTTGTTTAGGCAATCTTTGTAATGATTCTTGTTTGTAAGAATGTATACAAAGATGTTTGTCTTTTGAAAAATGTTTCAATGTTTGAAATTTGTTTTGGAAAATGTTTTTGAAATGTGTGTGTGTGTTTGTTTGAAAATAGCAAGGATGGTTTGCAAATTGATCAAGTAACTAGAAGCATCTACCTACTCAAAAGTCTTTCCTACACATTTTTATTCCTTTGACATTGTTGTTTTACCATAGCATTTGGTAAACAACCCTATCTTTGGATGTTAAACGGGACGGGCGTGGATCATCGTATGATCATGATAGCAATGGTGCCAAGTATCTTAGCAAGTTTTAGGGACTAAGATCATTTGTTTTTAGGCAACATTTTGATAGTGTCATCGAGGGACTATGATCTTTTTGTTTTGATTGATTTTATTTTGCCAAGATACTTAGCATGCGTACCATGTCCATTTTAAGGCAACAAAGTGGATGAAACCCTAGGGGTGCTTGTGTGCAATGTGTTGTCATTTTTCATGCATTTTTTTGTCTTGTATTAAGTCATGTTATTTGTTTGATTTTTGGTCTTTTCATTCAAAACCCTAGTTTACTATCATGGTATATGAAAGCAATAAATTGCGTAAAGTAAATCTAAACTATTACAACAATATTATGGGAAGGGGGATACAAGTTTTGAATGGGGGATATTTGCACAAAAATAAAACCCTAACTCACTATTACAACCAAATTGAATTTATTGTACAAATAAATAAATAAACAAATATTTAAATAGGCAATTAAATGTAAATATGCAAGAAATGTTTTTTGTATTAATTTTATGTATGCAAAAAATAAATTTATTTATGTCTTAAAAATAAGAAAATAAAATGATTATTTTTGAAAGGGTAAAAACCCTAATTTTTGTTTAATAGAAAATATATCCTAATATTATTCCTTTTATTCATTTTTTGTTCAAGAAAAAATAATAATAATATATACAAAATGTTAAAAAATTGAATATTGTATGAAAATATTATTTTAAGTGTATAAATAATAAAAATAAAAATATGTGATATTTTTATATTATTTACAAGTTTTTTTTTAAGAAAATAAATTATATTATTATTAATAAACTATTTTTATGCCATAAAAAAATAATAAAAATAAAAATAATAAAACAAAATGCAAAAATTAAGAAAATATTTTTTGGGATTTTTCAATGTTCAGAAAAAATAAATAAAGTCAGAAAATATAAATTATGCAAGAAAATATGAAAAATATCAAAAAATACAAAGGGGGGTGCAAATAGAAACAGGGGAGGTGTGAAAAGTGAAACAGAAGGCCCAAAGGCGCGCCAGGCCCAGGACTTCGTCCCTGACCTCCAGCTTCGTCCCAAACGCGCGCGTCCTACCTTCAAATCCTGTTCTTGCTATTCTTTGCATAAAATCAAAAACTTATAACATGAAAAATGTAGCTCATGAACTCACGATTCCAATGATATAAAGAACATGACCTAACTCTAAAGACCAAGGAGAATTTTAATGGCCCTAATTTCTGACCTAGTTTTTTCAGCAACTTCAACATCCAAATACTCTTAGCTCAGTTAATATAAATGGAATCTACGCATATGTACAGCTTAAGCATGTTGAGGACTACATTTTTGCTTCACAAACCTAAGCTTAAGGATGCCTAAATAAGGAGTTAGAAACTTGACAAATACCAGTTGAGTTTGGATATGGCAATGTGGGAGTTTTTAGTGAGGCCTGAAGGTCGTGTGAGCTTGCTTGAAGTTCCTTCAACCTTTCTCAATGCTCGGCTTGCCTTGTAGATGCCTGAATCTTCCTATAGAAGTCAACCTGCAAACTCAAAAAGTGAAAATGGTGAAGTTTGAAACAGGGGTTACAGTTGCTGAACAAAGGCCTGGATAGTTTAGGTAGGAGGTATGGAATGTGTTTGAAGTGGTTCAAAGCAAAACGCACGAGGCAAAATGGAAATGGCTTAAGTTCTGCAGATGATGCCCTGTTTGGGCAAGAACTTGGGTTTTTTGTGTTTGAGGGTGTTTTTGAAGTTATGAAATCATGTCTTAGGCTTGCAACAATATTCTGAACTTGTTTGAAATGATACAAAGTCTTGGTTTTATCAGATACACAAGCTTGCTTGACTTTTGCAAGTTTGCTTGCTTTTGAAGAAAAGGTGAAGTGACAAAACCAAAGGCCTGTACAGGCTAGCTTAAGGCCTGATGAGAGTTGGTGTACTTTGCCTGAAGTTTTTGGATCTTGTTTGCAGCAAAGGATTAGGTCCATGGCTCAAGATAAACAAAATTGCAAGAAGCAAGCTTTATGAAAGTAGTATTATGAACTTTATGCCATTTTTGGAATAATTCTTTGTGCAATGCTTCAAAGATCAGAATAAGACCATTATCCATTGTGTTTGCATTAAATTAAGGAGTGTAGAAAGGATTAGGACCTGTAATACCAAGTACAAGCAAGTTTGAAACTGATTTGCAACTTGTACCAATGTGAAAAATGCCTTGGACAAAAGTGATAAAATGCCATTTTCATTTCTTCGATTCTCCCTAACCATAAATGATCTTGGAGAGTTCTTGGACATTTTGGAAATCTTGTAACATTCTCTACAATCCATATTTGAAATGAATTTTGAGATTCCTCTTGGAACTAGGTGAAAAATGTCCATGAAGTTAGGTAAAAAATCTGCCTAAACTAGGGCAAAATTTCACTAAGTTAAAAAGTTTATGGACCCCTATTCACAAATTCATAACTTGATATCCAAGCATCTTTTTGGAAAACTTTGTGAATAAAAGTTGTATATTTTGTGGAGGACTACAACTTTCATGTTTGAAGTTTTCTTTGAATCCAATTTCATCATGGTGAAAAAGTTGGGAAAAGTTGGGAAAAAATAAGAAATTTTCATAACTTAGAAAAATTCTAAGTTTTGAAATTTTTCAAACTTAAACCCTAATTTCCAAATTTAAGTTTCTTGGTGAACAAGTTTCATGTTTTGACACATCTTGATGAAATATGACCCTTGGCACTTGATTTTGACCAAAAAGTCAAACTTTGACTTTTTAGTGTATAGTTGATTTTTGATCAGTTGATTGGAAAATTCATTTGTCAATCCAATGCATTTGAGATCTTTTGAACTATGCGATTAAGTCAAGATGATGCTATTGAGTCCTTAAAATCATGCTTGAACCCAATTGGCCATTGGCTAGGTTAAAAATCATAAATTGCCCTTTCTCAATCAAAACCCTAAAAATGACCATTTTGCCCTTTTGAAGATTTGATCAAATTTCTTGAGGAGTTGTGGTCCAAACTTGATCAAATGGTTCATATGAGTCTATAATGTTGATGTGGATAAATAATTATGAGGTTTTACTATAAATTGGCTATGGTTGACTTTTTCCCAATACAGCTGATTTTTAGGTTAACTGTCCAATTGAATGGTCCAAAATGTGATTCAAGGCTTGAAACTTGGTATGAGCAATCTTATAGGTCCAACATGAAGTATGAAAGTCACATGAGGCATTGGAAGTCCAAAAATCCATGTGCAAACTCAAACCCTAATTTCAGGTCATCAGTGCAAGGAGATGTCTTGAGCTGAGCAAACCCTAATCTGATCTTGAATCCAAAGAGTCTTGTGAGGAGAATCTTGATAAAATGAGAGGACAAATTTTGGGGTACAACAGCTTCCCCTGTTCAATCTTCTTGAACTTGAAGAGTTAGATTGGCGAGCTTTGTCGTTCGTGACTCGAAGGTAAAAGATGATTGGACACTAGAGTGCCCGTAAATTTACACTCGTCAAAATGTAGTTGAGGAAATGGGCTTAAAGATGCCATTTATATTTGTGATAGAATCTTGTTGGAGATGAGCTTGTAGATTCCATCCAAGACTGTTTGTTGTAAATCAGGAGAATGAACATCAGAATGGTATCCGTATCTGGAACGTATCTGAGTTGTATCCGGAGATTCGAAAACTGAATAAGTGACAAAATGACTTCCGTGTCTGGAGCGTATCTGGATTGTATCTTGAATAGGTAACATAATGACTTCCATGTTTGGAGTGTATCTGAACTGGGGAAAATCAGAATGAGTGACAGAATGGCAACCGTGTCTGAGGCGTATCTGGACTGTATCTGAATAAGAGATCTGCAAGTTGAATCTGAATGAGTATCAGGATGGCATCCGTGTCTGGTGCGTATCTGAACTGTACCTCGACCGCCCTTTCGGGTTTTCAGTCCACCGGGATACCCTTTTTTGCCCAAGCCGCCTTTTCAGGTTTTCGACTTGCCGGGTGTACAATTTTTCATTCTCATCCCTAATTTTTGCCCGAACCCTTTTGGTTCGCCAGGAAGCCCTTATTTTTGCCTAGGCCAGTCAACCTAGCGGGTCTTTATTCATGCGCGGTATTTTCTGACTATGTCCACGCTCTCAGGATGTAGGGAGGTGTCACTGTCGGTAGAGTTGTGTTGCCATACTACCAGAAGATCTTTGTTTGATCATGCAAGATTCGTTGCTGGAATTCATGTCCAATGCCCCAAATTGATTCAGATGGAGATTTACCCCTGGCTATTTGGCATTTTGAGAGATTCCTTGAATCTTGACTTAACTGCCCCAGATGATGGACAATGCTCATGCCGTGCCCCTTGGTTGGAAGTGTTTTTTCCACTTGAGGTGACCCTTTTTATTGAAAGGTTTTTGTTCACTAGATATTCGTCGTGCGAATTTCTCTGCTGTTTGAACAAATAGTCATATGCAAACAATGTTATTTTAAGAATGCAAAGCTTATGTCTGTCTTGAAGTTTTTGAAAATGCATTTTTCAGTAAGATAGGAAAATTTTGTAAAATGTGACGTCAACTCAGGATTTACAGCAAGCCCTACAGGAGTCAGGATACCTTTTGTAACAGTATGCTTTCGGACTAACCCATGCTTCAGCTAGGACTTTTAAGGGTTATAACGTGGCCTGGTTCACGGTTTAAGAAACAAAGGATAAAGGCTCAAATTTTATTTGTACCCACCCGTTCTTCGTGATGTTCTTCGATCCTAAACTCAGCTAATCGTGCATTAGATCTTGTTTGAGTCTTTGCTCTGATATACCAGTGATGGTTCAGATACTGACAATTTATTTTGAACAGGCAGTCATTTTGTTGAGAGTTTGCAGGATCTCTTTCCTTTTGGTTTTTATTATCCCTATTTTTCGCATGAACTGTTTCTTTTTGTGATTACAGTCAGCGGGATGCCCCTGTTTTTTCTTAAGTATCCTTCATAGGTTTTGACTTAATGGGCTTTTATTTTGAGAGATAATGACTGCTTGTCCTTACGATTATACGGAACCAACACCGTCTTTTGTTTCGGAAGGACTTCTTTGATGCCATCCATTGTGCACCTGGATCGATTGAGAAAACTACCCTGCCCCAGGTTATAATTAAGGGTTTTTAATTTGTGAAAAGAAAAACTCCAACTTCTTTGGCTCAAAGGGGTTGACTAGGGATTATCTTCCTTATAACTCCACTGTTTAGGATTTGAAACAATGCCTGTACCTCGTTAGCAGGGTCTGTTCAAAAGCATACTGTAGAGATTTTGATATCATTTTCGTCATCCTCCCTCTAAAGGCTTATAATTTTTTGATTGAGAGTTGATCATCACAAAAAATGAAAGCAATTTGAATATAGTGAAATACGAATGGATTGATTCAAAACAGACATATGCAATGTGTTGTACCCCAAAATTTGCCCTCCCATATTCTTCAAGATTTGTCAAGAATCATCTTTAAATGGTTCAAGACTCCTCAAGGATTGCACAGTTCAAACCATCTCCTAAGCCAGTCAAAATTAGGGTTTTGTTTCCTGCAATGAATTTGAGATTTTCAAAGGCTCAATCAAGTCATATGGGCCTATATACATTGCCAAGTATCTACAGGTCAAGTCTCAAGACTCACAGGGTCAAATTGCACAGTCAAAAGCCCTATTTGGTTCACAATCAACTGCAGGGGTAAAATGGTCATTTGACAGTCAAAAGTAAAAAATTTTGGACAACATCTTATTTTGAGCACACAATCATCATTTGATCAAGTCTTGATCATGATTCCACAAGCATGGCTCAAAAATCATCAAAGATGCAAAAGTTGCTATTTTTGGACAGCTGAAAAGTCAACTGTAACTTGACCAAGGCATAACTTTTTCATGGTTCATCAGAAAAATCCCATCCAATGCTAATTTTGAAGGGTATGACATTTCCTACAACTCATCTTCACATTCCAAGTCCAAGAAATTCTCTCACAAAAAGTTATCAATTTCTACATTATAGGTCAATTTCAAAAGTCAACAAAAAGGCATTTTAAGTCAAAGACCATAACTTGAGATTGGTAAATCCAAATGACATGGTACCAAAGGCATTGGTTAGAGGACTTAAATACCTTTCCAAAATGTCCAGGAACATGTTCATATGATCAAAATTGAGCAAGATATGCATTGGAGAAGTTGGGAAATTTTCATGAATTTGCAAAAGTCAACTATCCTTAAAACTTCAATTTTTGACAAGAGGGCCCACTTTCTTCCACTTGATTCAGACTTGTCATGCCACACACGTGTCCCATGATTAATTTCAAGATCAAACATTTATTTTTCCATTTTATTTAATTTTTATTGATTTAATTCATTTTAAATCCATAATAATTCAAATAAAATCTAAAAATTAATGGAATAGCATCTTTGTGATTTGAATAGCTTTTATATGTCATATGCCAGCTAACCAATTCGTGCTAAGCCTTTTTTGTGCATAAAATCCTAGATTTGAACCAAATATGGAAAGTTCTTCAATGGTGGTCAACCAAATCTCCAAACTTCAATACACCAAGATTAAGGCCCGGCTTTTGACCTAATTTTGTTCTCATATACATAAGCAAGCAGTACCAACAGCATTCACGACCTAGACATTGCTAAAACGACCAGAGCAAAAGTGGAAAATTGTTGGAAAAGTGGGAGATCAAGAACAAAGTAGGAGGCGTTTTCAGGCAAAAATAAGAACGTGGTTCTCTTCCTTGCTATCCACTGAAGCTAAAGCGATCAAAAACACATCCTAAGACCACCTATACAACGCTGTAAGTCATCACAAACTCGCCTGTTAACACGAAACTTGAATTCTCTATTCTTGCATTTTTTTCTCAAAAACGTTAGCATATTCATACTCCTTGCTTGATTTCTAACGTAACTGCATTAGCCAATTTTATTTTTAGGCCCTGAATCGTGATGCCCGATTCTAGGGTTCATGTTCTTGCATTTTAGGCATTTTGTTTTCAGGTAAAATCAGAACAAATCATGAGCATGGATGGACTTAGGAGATGGAGACGAGACCAACCATGGTCTTGGAATGAGTTTTTGAAGCCTAGGGACGATTTTAAGAAAAGCCTACGAAACCACCTGCGGATAAAAATCCGCAGGTAAATAACCATCATTTTTGATGAAGAAGATGATGATGCGTCACAGTGTAATTGGCCCATTTAAAATCCACGCGCGTTTATATTTTTTTCAGGCATATATTTTGGTTTTCCAATATAATAATTGCGTGTTGTATTAATAACGAATGAAGCTTGCAGCTCAGATGGCCAAGGCGTTTGTGTATTGATCACTGGGACCTGGGTTCGATTCCCAGGTCCCCCAAAATAATTGTTTGTTCCTTTTCATCATATATTCGTATGCAGGCTCTCCCATGTGTTCCATCGTGTACCCCACAAATCAGCGCGCCAAGTGGCCTTGCATACCAATCCAATGGTCAAAAAGTGGATGACCACCATGCTCCTGGTCAAAGCCAACGTGGACAATTCCAGAAAGTCAAAAAGGGCTTGTGCGTTGGTGGGCCTGAAATTGCTTTCTAACATCCCAAATCTGGACCAAACTCCCCCTTGGGTTTGCATTTTTTTTCTTCTTTTTCATTCATTTGCTTTATTTATTTTTATTGTTTTTTTATTAATTACTAACCAGCAAATTAATTAACATTTTCATAATAAATCCAGAAAACAAAAAAATAATAATATTTTTATTGATTAAATTTAATTAGTTATTATTTTGTAAATAAACACTAACTTGAATTAATTTAGTTTAATTAGGTTTAATTTTAATTTTCTTTTACAATAAATAAAAATGAATTAGACTTAGGGTGTTTCTTTTAACACTTTTAATTTCTTTTTTTTATTTTATTTCATTAAAAACATAAAACCACAAAAATACTTTTTCTTGTAAATAATTAATTAATTAGTAAATTAGGTTTAATATTTAATTTAATTGCAAAAAAGGACCAATTTCAATTCTTTTCTCAAAAAGGGTAAAAACCCTAAGGACGTCCCGATTCAATTCTTTTCGCGCATTATTCTTATTTTGATTATATTGATGTAACTGTTCAGAGGATGTAATAGATAATTAGGCTTTATCGCTTTCTTTAAACTCTCGTATTTATTTTCCAAAGGGTTATGTTTTTGGCGATGTAAAACCCGACGCCTTGTAATAGCGTAGATTCATTTTCCGCAATTTATTTTCCGCACTCTTAACTGTTAACTATGCATGACAAGATTGCCTGACAAATAAAATCAATCCGTAGCTCACAAATAACATGTACAAGATAAATATAAACTGAAACAACACACATGCACATGCCACTCCTAGGGTACGCCTCACTTGGTTGCCTCGAGGTGGTCATCAAGTATAGGGTGTTTTAGAGGTCGCCCTCATGTCTAAAGATCCTGTTGCCTCGGAACGATTGCCTCGGATAAAAAGGATCTAGGACATTAGGGTTACCGCTAAGGCGTCCTATCATTGCTTTGGTGACCACATTGTCCCTTTAATCGAATTGACCTGAATAACTCCAACGACGGTGCTACCTACTTCTCAATAGTGGGATAGTACTGTCTAAAGGACTCTTACACAACCTAATTCCTTAGAGTAGGTAGATTTCTCCTGGGTACTTGCTCTTTCAACAAACAAAAACATCTTTTCACACCTACACTTTCAAAAAGTTTTCAAACAAATACTTCATACACTCTTGAGGACTGATACAAGAGTTACCTAGAAGTTTTCAAAACGAACTTTTTTTCAAAACCCACAAACACTTGAAAAGCAAACAATTTTTGAAAACATAGTGAGCAAGTACCTAAGAGCCCGTGGATAACCACTGATAGAAATGGTGCTAACACCTTCCCTTTCTATAAATCTACCTCCCGAACCGAGAAACATTCTCGAAAAAAGGAATTTTGCTGTGCTTTTGTCCTTTCCTTGTTGGAGAACATAAAAGACGGTGGCGACTCTTGCTTACCGCGACATTTCGCGAACCAGCTTTAAAACAGTCAGCTCTATTTCCACCGATCACAGAACTGGCGACTCTGCTGGGGAGACTTAATAAGTGAGGTGTACCTTAGGATTAGACCACTCTTGTTTTCAATTGCTTGCTTTATTTGATTTAATATTGTGGGTTTGCCTTGGAGTTTCATAGATCCTAACCCGGATCTGGGGGATACCTTTTAGAAGTAGCAACAAACTGTGAGGGAACTGTGCGGGGTATACTGACACGGTTGAAGCAGTTGCTACGTTGATGTGGCACTTTGGTGAGTACCGGTAACCCTTGAGTCAAGTCAAGGAGAGTACGGGCCGCCGCGTGGTGTCGTGAAGCATCAACTGACCTTAGGAACCTTACTTGACCATCCTGGCCTCTTTAGGGGTAGTGAGATGACCGACTTTGGTACAGTCCGAAGTTGGTAGATACTCGATACTACACTCATTGAGGGTTGTTTTCTTGGAATATTTTGATCGCCAGTTCAGTGGCTAAATCAAAATAATGAACATAGAAAACAACCCAATGATATTGATCTCCTTAGAACCTGGTTACTTTTGATAGGACAGGTTTTGAGCCCACCAACTTCAAGAGGGTAGTACCTAGACCTCATGCTGGCCTAAACTCTAAGGGCTGTCTCGTGTGACTTGTGTGCCTTATCATGTTTGCTTTTTGTGAATACTTGTGGTGTGTTTTTATCATAACATCATAACATCATACAGCATCATATGCATCTACTAACCACTTCAAGGGTTCGAATCTTCATCTTTGTTCTTGTTTTGTAGGACATGGAAACTATCCGCAGAAAGACAATTCAAGTCAACCTTGTAAGGATCCCTCCTCAGCTTAAGGAGCTTACATCCAGGATTCCCGAGAACTCTTCCTTCAGTGAAAGACATGGTAGACTCATCAGCTTGGTCAACACCAACATTGAAGAAGATATGATAAAAGTTCTCTTCCAGTTCTTTGACCCTTTGCACCACTGTTTTACTTTCCCGGATTATCAATTAGTACCTACTTTGGAAGAGTTTTCTCAGCTTCTGAAGGTTCCCATTCTCAGTCAACTACCCTACAACGGTACGGAAAAGGAACCCAAACTTGAAGAGGTTGCTAAAGAATTACGCCTACAACCATCTGACATCAAGGGGCATTGGGAAATCAGAAGTGGTATCAAAGGATTCTTGGCAAAGTTCCTGTGTGAGAAAGCACAAGAATGTTGGAATTCCCTTGACCTACAAGCTTTTGAAGAAGTTGTGGCACTCCTTGTCTATAGGTTGGTGTTGTTCCCGAATCCGGATCAGCTTATAGATATCAATGCTGTCAAGATTTTCATGTCCAGGAATCCTATACCTACGTTGCTTGGAGACATCCTCCACTCATGTTACACTCGAACCATGAGAAAAAGAGGTGTTCTCATGTGTTGCACTCCTCTCCTAGAAAGGTGGTTTATTTCACACCTTCCACAATCAGTTTTGAAGAACGAGCGGGGTTTGAGATGGTCACAACGATTAATGACTCTTACACATGCTGATATACATTGGTGTTCTCGGTCCAGAGAAAATGTCACTATCATTGATCGTTGCAGAGAGTTTCCTAATGTTCCTTTACTTGGAATCAGAGGAGGTATTACTTACAACCCCTGTCTGGCTTTGAGACAGTTTGGATATGCTCTGAGGGATGGCCCTCATGACATGTTGACTCCTGACATAGTTTTTGACTTCGACAACGATACGCAAGGACTTCGCTAGAGGTTTATCAGAGCTTGGAGGATGCCCAACAGGGTAGATAGTAAGACACTGGGGCACAAGAACTCCATCCCCCTTGAACCTTATCTCAAGTGGGTACGAGCCTGCTCCCAGAAGCTGGTGATGCCATATCCTCATGTTCTCCCCGTGATCAAAGAGCCATTTTTGGAAGGAGAGGTGCCATACACCATTCAACATCCTGATATGCCAACGTCTTGGGAAGAAATGCAAAAGAGCTGGATCCAACTCAAGGAAGAACGGAATTCTCTTGAAACCAGTCTACATGCCAGTGAGAAGAAGGTCTTGGAGCTCACCCGCCTACTTCACGAGGAAAAGACCCTCAACACCTACATCGCTCCAAAGAGGATGCGCAGTGTCTTTTGGGATTAAGTATTTTGTAATGTTTCGCCCATGAGGCATTGATGTACTGAACAAATTATTTCTTAATATAACATGTGTTCCTTTTTGTCTACAACGAATTTGAACTTTCGAACCCTTGAATGCATTGCATAAATAGCATATCATGCATCATGTGCATAACAGGTACTCTTTTACAGGTCACTTATCTTCTTCGCTGTTTATTTCAGCAATCATCATGTCTTCTGAACCTACTACTGAACAAGCTATCAAGGCCCTCTAGGCCCAGAACGCCCAGTTCCAGGAATTGGTTATGAGCCTAGCCCAGGGTCAGCAGGAGTTGAAGACTCTGATTCTGAAGGAAAAGAAGAAGAAGAAGAAGAGGACTGTGTTGTTCAACACTGGACGGAGGTTTGGGAATACACTGCAAAATGAGGCTGATCAGGCTACTTCCTCTGCAGGGAAGGACAGTCCCCAAGAGAGAAGGGTCCCTAGTCCCGTAGTCTCTGACAACGAGACAAATTACAATGATGAGCAGTACCCTCCTGCTGAAGACAGGTACAAACAGCTAGAGGACCGTTTAAGTGCCATGGAGATCCAACATGTGCCTGGGCTAGATTTTGGAGATCTAGGTTTATCTTCTGGGGTGGTGATCCCTCACAAGTTCAAGGCACCTTCCTTTGCAAAATACGACGGGGCTTCCTGCCCTAAGCTGCACCTCAGATCATATGTAAGGAAGATCCAACCTTACACTGCAGACAAGAATCTATGGATCCATTTCTTCCAGGATAGTCTTTCAGGGACTCAACTCGAATGGTTCTATCAGCCGGATGGAACCAGTATTCGAAACTGGGAGGACTTGGCTACTGCATTTTATAAGCAGTATCAGTATAATTCCGACCTCGCTCCTACGCGTACCCAACTCCAGGGTATGTCACTAGGGACGGGCGAAGGTTTTAAGGAGTATGCGCAAAAGTGGAGAGACCTGGCTGGCAGGGTGCAGCCACCGTTGATTGACCGTGAGCTTGTGGACATGTTCTTGGGGACCCTGTCCGGTCCATTCTTCAACCATCTGATTGGTAATTCTTCTGCTGGGTTTACAGATCTGATCTTAACCGGTGAGAGGATAGAAGCTGGTATCAAGTCGGGGAAGATACAGAAAGGTGCCTCCTCAAGTACTGAAAAGAAGCCCTTCAAGAAGGAAGCTAGTGCTGTTTATGGTCCAAGGAGACAGAACAAACCGGAACGCCGCCAAGCTGTCAACGCGATGGTAATTTCAAAGCCTGCTGCTGCTCCTCAGCAGTATAACCAACCAAGGGGTGAGAGACCCAAAAGGCAGTACACTCGGCTTAGCATTACCCTGGCTCAGATATTGCCGCAACTGCTGTCAACCAATCTGGTAACTGTCAAAGAAGCTCCGAAGGTAGTGAACACCATATCTCCGAAGTACAATCCCAACGCCCGTTGTGCTTATCACTCTGACAGCCCGGGGCATACTACAGATGATTGTTGGGCTCTGAGGAATAAGGTTCAAGACCTTATTGATGCTAAAGAAATACAGTTCGAGGCGCCCGAAAGGCCCAATGTTGTGACTGCTCCCATGCCCCAGCATGGAGTGAATGTTGTGGAAAAGACCTGTATGTATCCTCTGTGGATGAGATTGTTACTCCGTTGTTGACTATCAAAAGGAACCTGTTGCTAGCCGGTTTATTTCCGGGATGTAGTAAAGGTTGCCTTCTATGTTCTTTTTCACCTGCCGGTTGTCCTTTGTTGAAGTCAGGCGTCCAAAACCTGATGGATAACAAAGAGATCCTGTTCGAGAAGATTGTTGTTCCTGCTGTCCCTACCGAAGAAGTGTCCATTGTTACTATTTTCAACAACCCTCCTAAGGCTCCCTCAAAGAAGCCTGTCAAAATCATGTCTACTCAGAAGATTGATCCTATCATCATCACTGTTCCGGGGCCCCTCCCCTATACATCCGACAAAGCTGTCCCTTGGCACTATGGGGAAGACGTTTACGTGCTTGGGGTTAAACAAGAGTTTGATACTAGTACCGGCGTCAGTAACATCACCGGGCCTGCTAAAGTCACTCGTAGTGGTAGACTATTCTCACCAGATATTGCGCCACCAACTATTCAGAAACCTCTTGTCATCACACCTGCCGGTGTGCCCACTTCCCTGCCTGACCAAGTTCCTATTTCTACCCCTGCTGCCGAGTCATCTGACACTCGGGGCAAAGGGATTGCTACTGATGTGCCTGCCCAGACGGAGGCACCGAAGACCGTCAATGTTGAAGCTTCTAAGCAAGAGATGGAAGAGATCCTCAAGATATCAAGAAGAGTGATTTCAATGTAGTTGAGCAGCTGGGGCACACCCCCTCTAAAATTTTTATGCTATCACTATTGTTGTGTTCAAAGGCCCATGCCAAGGCCCTGATTTCCTTCCTGATGACGGCCCATGTACCACAAGAAACGTCTGCTGATCAATTTACCGATTGTGTGGCCAACTTGACTACTGATAATGGGTTGGGTTTTTCTGACGCCAATCTGACTGCCAAAGGAAAGAACCATAACGACGCCCTGCATGTCTCCATTGAATGCAGGGGCACTACTCTTGCCCATGTGCTGGTTGACACTGGTTCCTCATTGAACGTATTGCCCAAGAAAGCTCTAGACATGCTGGATTGTGAGGGTTTAGAGCTCAAGCCAAGTAACATTGTTGTCCGGGCCTTTGACGGGTCCAAAAGGATGGTACATGGTGAAGTTGACATTCAAATCAGGGTTGGTTCTCAGGTCTTTGATTCTACTTTCTATGTGATGGACATCCGACCATCCTATTCTTGTTTACTGGGTCGTCCATGGATCCACAAGGCTGGAGTTGTGACCTCCACATTACATCAGAAGCTTAAGTACCTGGTCAGAGGGGAGATCGTAACAATTCAAGGGGAAGAAGAATATATGGTCAGCCACCTCAACCCGTTCCGGTATGTAGAGATGGATAGGGAGTTCATTGAGACCCCCTTTCAACACTTTGAAGAGGTGCCTCAGACACTGGCGTCAGCAGAGACTGTGACTAAAGAAGATTCTCCTTTGAAGATGGCTTCCTTAAAGGATGCCTGGGCTGTGATTGAGAAGGGTGAGTGTGAAAACTGGGGCCGACTTCCTGATTTCACTCCGAAGACTGACAAGTTTGGTTTGGGCTTCACTGCAGAAGCTCAGAGGGCTGTCCGTAAGGCAAGGATTGGAAGACCTCCTGTGTTCATCACCAACCCGGGAGTAAATGCTATTGAAGACGAAGTGGAAGAATCTGAATTCGACAGCTGGATCTACCCAACGACCAACGGTGGACCAAGCAACTGGACGGCGAAAGATTTCATACCTATTACTTTTGTCACTCAGTAATGAACTCCTTTGTTTTGAATTTGTAACAAACAATATTACTAAACTTTATGGCCCGGTGTCTTACCCGGGGCACCGTGGCTTCATTTGTGAGGGCTTATTATTTGTCATTTTCATATATCATGAATAAAAACATTGGACGTTTTTCGCATTTCAAATCTTGCGCTCCCTTTCTTTCTTTATATATTGCAAAACAGCTATATTTACACACACTCACCTATACAGGTTCCAATCCACTCGGGATCTCACTGGTAACGACTCTGCTACTGCCAGTTATGACTTCGAAAATCCGATCAACTTAGCCGAAGACGAAGGTGAAGATGATTGCGAAGTTCCTGGTGAACTTGCAAGACTGCTACTCCAGGAAGAGAGGGCCATTCAGCCACATGAAGAGCCAGTGGAAACAGTAAATCTGGGTACTGAGACAGACAGAAAGGAAGTCAAGATTGGTGACAATCTAGAGCTCAGTGTGAAACAACAGTTGATTCAGATGTTGCATGACTATGTGGAAATCTTCACCTGGTCTTACGAAGACATGCCTGGGTTGGATACCGACATTGTGGTTCATCACCGTATGCGTCCAGAGATGTCCGAGAAAATCAAGGCTGAGGTTATGAAACAATTTGATGTCGGTTTTCTAGCAGTGACTTCCTACCTTCAATGGGTTGCCAACGTGGTTCCAGTGCCGAAGAAAGATGGTAAGGTCCGAATGTGTGTTGATTACAGGGATTTGAACAGGGCCAGCCCTAAGGATGATTTCCCTCTGCCTCATATCGACATTCTGGTTGACAACACTGCTCAGCATAAAGTATTGTCCTTCATGGACGGCTTCTCCAGTTATAATCAGATCAAGATGGATCCTGAAGACATGGAGAAGACCACTTTTGTTACTCAGTGGGGCACCTTTTGCTACAAGGTCATGCCTTTTGGGTTGAAAAATGCTGGGGCAACCTACCAACGTGCCATGGTTGCTTTGTTTCATGACATGATCCATCATGAGATTGAATTATATGTCGACGATATGATTGCAAGGTCCCAAACTGAGGAGGAACACCTTGACCATCTACAGAAGCTGTTTGACCGTCTGACGTTGTACAAGCTGAGGTTGAACCCGAACAAGTGCACCTTCAGGGTAAGATCTGGAAAATTGTTAGGTTTCGTCGTGAGTGACAAAGGTATTCAAGTGGACCCTGCCAAAGTGAAAGCCATACAAGAGATGCCAGTTCCCAAGACAGAGAAAGAAGTCAGAGGCTTTCTGGGGCGACTGAACTACATTGCCCGATTCATCTTGCACCTAACTGCTACTTGTGAGCCAATCTTCAAACTACTGAAGAAAGATCAAGTAGTACATTGGAACGATGAATGTCAGGCCGCTTTCGAAAGAATCAAAGAGTATCTCCAAGAGCCACCCATCCTTATGCCACCGGTTGAAGGGAGGCCTCTAATATTATACTTGACAGTACTTGACAGCTCAATGGGGTGTGTGCTGGGGCAGCATGACGAGTCTGGCTGAAAAGAGCATGCTATTTATTACCTTAGCAAAAAGTTTACCGACTGTGAGACCCGATACTCACTGCTCGAGAAAACTTGCTGCGCTTTGGTATGGGATGCTCGCCGGCTGAGACAGTATATGTTGACTCACACTACTCTGTTGATTTCAAAAATGGATCCGATCAAGTACATATTTGAAAAGTCTTCCTTGTCCGGAAGAATAGCAAGATGGCAGATGATCTTGACCGAATATGACATCCAGTATACGACTCAGAAAGCAATCAAAGGAAGTGTGTTGGCAGACCATTTGGCACATCAGGCAGTGGATGACTACCAATCAATGAACTTTGAATTTCCAGACGAGAATATCATGGTGGTGACTGATTGTGAAGTACCTGGACCGGATGAAGGACATGAGGAAGGATCCCGATGGTCTATGCACTTTGACGGAGCCTCAAACACTTTGGGTAACGACATTGGCGCCGTGATCATATCCCCTAAAGGCACTCATACTCCACTCACTGCCCGGCTATGTTTCAACTGTACCAACAACATGGCAGAGTATGAAGCATGTATCATGGGTCTTCAAGCTGCAATTGACTTAAGGATCAAGTTTCTGAGTGTCTTCGGAGATTCCGCTCTCGTGATCAATCAGATCAAAGGCGAGTGGGATACGAAACACCCAAATCGTATTCCTTACAAAGAGTATATGTTGACATTGATCCCCCATTACGAAGAGATAACTTTTGAACACTTCCCAAGAGAGGAGAATCAGTTGGCGGACGCGCTGGCTACGATGTCTTCTATGTTCAAAGTCAAATGGGATAACGAGGCTCCCCGGATCATTATCTGGAAATTGGATGAACCTGCACATTGCTGCGATCTTGAGGTTGAAGAGGTAACAGAAAAACCTTGGTATCATGAAGTAAAAAGGTACCTTGAAGCGCAAGAATACCCTGAAGGCGCATCTGTTAATGACAAAAAGTTTCTGAGAAGGTTCGCGGCAAAGTTCTTCCTCAGCAACGACATTCTATACAAACGAAACCATGATTCAACTTTACTGCATTGTGTGGATAAGATGGAAGCAGAAAGAATCATGGCAGAGCTGCATAAGGGTACCTTCAGAACGCATTCCAGTGGACATACCATGGCAAAGAAGATCCTTCGGGCAGGATATTTCTGGTCCACAATGGAAGCCGACTGTTACCAATATTCTCGGACATGTCATAAGTGCCAAATCTATGCTGATAAGGTGCACGTTCCTCCAGTCCCTTTGAACGTCTTGACAACACCTTGGCCTTTTGCAATGTGGGGCATTGATATGATCGGAGAGATCAGACCTACGACATCCAACGGGCATCGCTTCATCCTAGTGGCGATTGATTACTTCACGAAGTGGGTTGAAGCAGCTTCCTATGCTACCGTAACCAAGAATGTCGTGGCACGGTTCATTCGGCATAACCTGATCTGTCGATACGGCGTACCAGAGAGGATCATCACGGACAATGGTACCAATCTTAACAACAAGATGATCACTGAGCTCTGCGAGCAATTTAAGATACAGCACCACAACTCTTCTCCTTACCGGCCGAAGATGAATGGGGCTGTAGAAGCAGCAAATAAGAATATCAAGAAGATTGTGCAGAAGATGACAGTGACCTATGAATATTGGCACGAGATGTTACCGTTTGCTCTTCATGGGTACCGTACCTCAGCACGGACGTTAACAGGGGCAACACCCTTTTCCTTGGTCTATGGCATGGAGGCAGTCTTGCCCATTGAAGTCCAAATACCCTCTCTCCGGATAATGAAGGATGCAGGCTTGAGCGAAGATGACTGGATCCAGACTCGGCTTGATCAATTAAACTTAATCGATGAAAAGAGACTCACCGCTATTTGTCATGGTCAAACGTACCAAAAACGGATGATCAGGGCATTTAACAAGAAAGTCAGACGACAAGAGTATCAAGTCGGAGATCTGGTAATCAAGCGCATCATTCTTCCTCAAAGTGATCCCAGGGGCAAATGGACCCCTACGTACGAAGGTCCATTTGTGGTTAAACATATCTTCTCAGGAGGAGATATGATTCTAACCACCATGGATGGTGACGACCTTCCTCACCCCGCCAATGCAGACATAGTAAAAAGATACTACGCATGAATTAAAGACCCGCTAGGTTGACACACCTAGGCAAAAATAAGGGCTTCCCGGCGAACCAAAAGGGTTCAGGCAAAAATAAGGGATGAAAAATGAAAAAAAATCTGTACACCCGGCAAGTCGAAAACCTGAAAAGGCGGCTTGGGAAAAATGGGTATCCCGGTGGACCAAAAACCTGAAAGGGCGGTCCAGGCAAAAGTTAGGGATTAAAGCGTAATACTATGTCTCATTGGATCACCCTACATCCAGACTTTGGCATCAACTATCAGGCTCAGACGGCATCAAGCAACCAGCTTTATCTTCAACTAAGCAGCCAAGTGATGAGACGCTTGAAGACATAAAGGCGATAGCAGAGTTGGAACCCAGTGGGATTTTTCACATAGCTGTTTTGTTTTCCTTTTCACAAAATTGTATAAACTTTGTTGTTCAGCGGCGTTCTCTTACTAGGACGTCAACCTCTTGTACATAAACGCCTATTTACATGCAAATTCAAAAATCAATACAAATTCACTTTTCCAGACCAATTGCCAATTGTTTTTCCTTTATCTGTTTTGTTTTGCAAAGAACGTCCAATGTTCATTTTTGATATATGCATTTGACATTAATTGCTGATCACAAATATTTGCATACGAAACAAAGGACTAATTACAGGTGACATTAGAAACAGGGACAATAATGAATTGTCCAAGCGATCTAGTTGCTCTGTCCACCAAGGTACCGAGGTAGGTTCGGCTGAAGAACATAACCAAGATACCTCCACTCCCCGCAGAGTAAGACAAGGTTCAACAATACTCTCCCCCGAGCGGAGTTGGTCTCCCATCAGCCCTAAAAAGGCACAGTATCCCTAGCAAGTCAGCAATACTCTCCCCAAGCAGAGTTAGTCTACTGTCAGCCCTAAGGAAGTTAGGTATCCCCAGAAGATCTCAATATTCCCCAGCGGAGTACAGATGTTCCTAAGCAAGTATCCCCGGCAGTCTTAATATTCCTCGACAGAAATATAAGATTGTTCCCCGGCGGAATCCAGACACCCCAGTGGAGCTATTCCCCAGTACAGTCCAAAGATTCCCCAGGAGAGTTGAATCATCCTCCCCAGTAGAGTCTGGAAGCTTATCCCCAGTAGAGTCTGGAAGCTTATCCCCAGTAGATTCTGGAAGCTTATCCCCCGCAGAGTACGAATGTCTCTCCCCGGCTTTATTTAGAAGGTTATTCCCCACCAGAGCTTATAACTGGGTTATCCTCAGCTAATTACCACGAAAAGATCGTCCTCGGCGAAGTTCTTCCTATCCCCCAGCGGAGTTCATCAAATTCCCCAACATAACTTATTAATGGAATCCCCAACGGAGTTCTCATTAAATTCTCAGCAAAGTATCTCTTCCCACAGAGTAATTCCCCGCAGAGTAATCTCTCCAACAAGTTTATTCCCCAACAGAGTCATCTTCTCCTACCGGTTTATCATTGCTATCACCATCCCCAGCGGAAACTAAGAACTCCACTCTTCAACATCAGCCCAGGATTCAACTTCCTGGCATCTGTCAAGGATTTATTTTCCTAGACGAAAATACATTCATAGACATTTCACATCGCATATCTCTTGCTTACATACATACGACACAATCTCATTTATTCTTGGGAACATCATGACATCATGCATCTCATACATCATGACATTGCATACGACTAATGTTTTACCTTTTCAGGAAAAAGGTCAATCCAAAGATGATTACTATCAACTGTCGCAGTTCCAGATTCGATACCTGTATCTAGCCAGGGCATATCTGTAGACGACAAATTCCAGATTCGATACCTGTATCTAGCCAGGGCATATCTGTGAGTGATTGATTGTAGATTCGATACCTGTATCCAGCCAGGGCATATCTACATGAAGAGTTTAGAGATTCGATACCTGTATCCAGCCAGGGCATATCTGTAGACACCAATTCCAGATTCGATACCTGTATCTAGCCAGGGCATATCTGTGAGTGATTGATTGTAGATTCGATACCTGTATCCAGCCAGGGCATATCTGTAGACGACCAATTCCAGATTCGACACCTGTATCCAGCCAGGGCATATCTGTAGACGACTAATTCCAGATTCGATACCTGTATCTAGCCAGGGCATATCTGTGAGTGATTGATTGTAGATTCGATACCTGTATCCAGCCAGGGCATATCTGTAGACGACCAATTCCAGATTCGACACCTGTATCCAGCTAGGGCATATCTGTAGACGACTAATTCCAGATTCGATACCTGTATCTAGCCAGGGCATATCTGTGAGTGATTGATTGTAGATTCGATACCTGTATCCAACCATGGCATATCTGCATGAAGAGTTTAGAGATTTGACACCTGTATCCAGCCAGGGAATATCTGTAGACGACCAGTTCTGGATTCGACACCTGTATCCTGCCAGGGAATATCTGTAGACGACCAGTTCCGGATTCGATACCTGTATCCAGCCAGGGCATATATGTGGGCGACTAATTGTAGATTCGATACCTGTATCTAGCCAGGGCATATCTGCATGAAGAGTTTGAAGATCAACCCCTGTAACAAGCCAGGAAATTTTCTTTCTCAGGTACGCAAGTTCTCGCTAAGGAATCTCTTACGCGATTGACATCTCCAGATGGCATCTATAAGCCCATCCACCTACCAACAGTCTCCAAATGGCATCCATAAGCCCATTCCCGACAAGGTTCTGTCACACTTCCAGATGGCATCTATAAGCCCATTGTGATCGGTGGATCTAGAACTGACTGTTTAACGCTGGTTCGCGAAATGTCGCGGAAGCAAGAGTCGCCACCGTCTTTTATTTTCTCCAAATGGAAAGGACAAAAGCACAGAAAAATTCCTTATGAGATTGTCTCTCGGTTCGGGAGGTAGATTTATAGAAAGGGAAGGTGTTAGCACCCTTTCTATCCGTGGTTATCCACGGGCTCTTAGGTACTTGCTCTTATATTTTCAAAAATGTTTGCTTTTCAAATGTGTGTGGGTTTTGAAAAAGTTCGTTTGAAAACTTCTAGGTAACTCTTGTATCAGTCCTCAAGAGTGTATGAAGTATTGTTTGAAAATTTTTGTTTGAAAGTGTAAGGTGTGAAAAGTATTTTGTTTGTTTTGAAAAGAGCAAGTACCCATGAGTCATCTACCTACCCTAAGGAATTAAGCTGTGTAAAAGTCTTTTAGATGGCGCTATCCCACCATTGAGAGGTAGGTAGCACCACCGTTGGAGGTGTTCGGGTCAATTCGAAGTTCGGGACATGGTGATCACCAGAGCAATAGGAAGATACCTTAGAAGCTACCCTCATACCAGGTTCCCGGATCATGAGGACTTACTAAGACATCCTCTACTCGACGATCACCTTTCGAGGCAAGGCAACAGTGAGGCGTACCCTAGGGGTGGTGTGTGATTTGTGTGTCATGTTCAGTTATTTTATCTTGTTCATGTCAAAGTGATCTATGCGTTTGTTTTTATTTTAGGCCATTCATTCTTGCATGCATTTATTTAACAGTTAAAAAAAAGTTGCGGAAATTAAAAGTTCTAAACTATTACAAAGGCGCGGGTCCACATCGCCAAATTAAAATACAGGACCCGATTTGACAGAAAGTAAATAAAGTGCGAGAAATAAAATGTCCGAGTTTACAAGGCTTTGGGAGAATTACATTAATATTATAAGAAATAAAATAAAATGCGCGAATTGGAATTAAAATTGGAAGCGAGGGCGTTGGACCCTTTTTAATGAAATTAAATTATTATTTACAAATTAATTCAATTAAGGAAAAAGAAATTATTTTTTAGTTTTTTTGTATTTATGGTTTTTATGTGAATTAAATGAAATTGACTAATTAACCCTAATTCTACAACTTTTATTTATTAAGAAAATATGAAAATTATCTACCATTAAACCTAATTTAATTAATGCAATTTGATTTATAAAAATAAATAATTAATTATGGTGAAAAGAAAAGAAAAAGGATAAAAATTGATACAAACCCTAATTCTACAAATTTTTGATTTATTAAGAAAAAGATACTAAAATTAAACCTAATTTTACAAAGCTAAATTAATTAATAATATTTACTTGAAAAATATCAAAATAAAATATATTTTTAATTTTGTCTTTTCTGATTTTTTTTGTATTATTTTTATAGTTTATGAAAATAAATTGATTTAAAGATTTAAATAAAAATTAAGCAAAATAAATAAAATAGAAAAAATATGAAAAAGAATAAGAAAGCAAACCATGGGGGGTCTGTCCCCAAATTGGAGGTATTGCTCAGCACTTTTGGCCCATTGATCTTTGGCCTTATTTGACTTTCCTTGCCAGCGTGTGGCACCTTTGACTTGTGTCCATGATGATCTTCAAACTATGCCCCTTGGATTGGTCTTAGTATGTGCGTGGCAAGCTGGATTGTAAGTTGCATGGTGGACTTCTTGTATTGAAACTGCATAGGATGACAATTAGAGGAAAAATATAAGGAAAGGGAGGGGGACCTGGGATCGAACCCAGGTCCTGAAGGTTACCAAGTGCTTTCTCCACCACTATGCCATTCACGCGCTTTTGATTATATAATAACTAATAAATAATATGAAATAAAACAAGAATTAATGGACAGATTAGCGCGAAAATTCAAATCCTCCAATCGCTGCCTTACACCTCACCGTCTTCTTCCTCGTTTTGTTTTTTTCCTGAAACATGAAAAGGTTAGCGGGGGTTTTAAACCCCCCCAAAATATGCTTGTTTTCAAAATAGCGATTAGGCCATAATATTACATAAATTAGGCGCGAGGGTTGCTCTAGAATCGTCCATGCATGCTGATTACAACCATGGTATTATGGTGTCTCAATTTTACAGTATGTGAAAGTTCCCAAATTGAAACTTGAAGAACCCTAATAATCGTTCATGGTGATTCTTCATACAATGCGTAAAAATTCAATTAAAGCACACAGTCAGCTTCAGAAAGGTCCAATTAGTATAAATCCATAAACAAAATGCAATGATAATGCTTGAAAATCAAAACACGAATATGCATATTATATGAAAAATTCCAAGTTCAATATACCAATTCAGGGTGCTATGCGCGTGGAAAACTATTCAGTTAGCTTCAGTAACACTTTTGCAAGCTATTGAGATTAATCTTGGCCTCTGAATCGTCCTCTAAGGCCACTTTCAGTTTTTAAATTTTTGACAAAAAACTCAACTTTTGTTCTGGAGTTCTTGTGCAGCTTTGTGGTTTTTGGCATTAGGGTTGGCTTCATGCTTATGTATGGAATGATTAGGGTAAAAAATCTGAGCCAAAGGATCCATGAATTGATGAGAAAATATTTGATTTTCCATGCCATAATTTTCAAATCTTTTCATGCATATTTGCTACCAAATCATGTTCAATCACATGGATTCCTTCCAAATCTGATCATGCACGAAATCTTAAGCCTATTCCATGCACAAAAAGATTTAAAAAGTTAGGTTTAGTATTTTTCATATATTTTAATTAATTAAATGAATATTTAGCAATTAAAAATTCAAATAAATAAAATAAAATGATGAAAAACTTCCCTTTGGTCCAAATGGTCGTGCACATGCTTTGGATGATGGATTTTGGAAGAAAAAGAGGCCCATTAGCATTTTTAAGACTTTTGAAGCAATGTTGACTTTTCAAAATGTCCAAAAATTTCCAAACTTCCACAAGGCATAACTTGCTCAATTTTTAAGCTTTGCTCATGTTCTTGGACATTTTGGAAAGGTATTTGAGTCCTCTAACCAATGTCTTTGGTCCCATGTCATTTTGATTTACCAATCTCAAGTTATGGCCTTTGACTTAAAGTCCCTTTTTGTTGACTTTTGAAAATGACCTATAATGTTGAAATTGATAACTTTTTGTGAGAGCATTTATTGGACTTGAAGTATGAAGAGGAGTTGTAGGAAATGTCTTTCTCTTCAAAATGAGCTTTGGATGGAATTTTTCTGATAAACCATATGGAAGTTATGCCCTGGTCAAGTTACAGTTGACTTTTTCAACTGTCCAAATATGGAAACTTTTGCATCTTGAGACTTTTTGAGCCAAGCTTTGAGAATCATGATCAAGCATTGATCAAATGATGTTTGTGACTTCAAAATGAGATGTTGATAAAAAATTTGGACTTTTGACTGCCAAATGACCATTTTGCCCCTACAGTTGACTGTAGTGCAATTAGGGTTTTTGACTGTGCAATTTTGTGCTGTAAGTATTGAAACTTGGTATGAGGATGCTTGACCATGTTTATAGGCAAGTGGGACTTGATTGGACCCTTGGAAACTTCATTTACCTTGTCAGAACCAAAACCCTAATTTTTTGACTGTTAGGAGGCCCTTGAACTGTGCAACCCTTGAGAGATTTTGAACCTTGATCTTGGCAAATCTTGAAGAATGTGGGAGGGAAGATTTTGGGGTATAACACCCATCCTCCAATCCACCATCTCTCCAAATGGCATCTATAAGCCCATTCCCGACATCACAGTGCTGATATTCTACTATGCGAGTGCAAATTTCTGGGCACTCTAGTGTTCAATCATCTTCCACCTTTGGATCACGAAAGGCACGTAAGCCAATCTACATCCTCAGGTTTAAGAAGATTGAACAGGGGAAACTGTTGTACCCCAAAATTTTCCCTCCCATATTCTTCAAGATTTGTCAAGAATCATCTTCAAATGGTTCAAGACTCCTCAAGGATTGCACAGTTCAAACCATCTCCTAAGCCAGTCAAAATTAGGGTTTTGTTTCCTGCAATGAATTTGAGATTTTCAAAGGCTCAATTAAGTCATATGGGCCTATATACATTGCCAAGTATCTACAGGTCAAGTCTCAAGACTCACAGGGTCAAATTGCACAGTCAAAAGCCCTATTTGGTTCACAATCAACTACAGGGGTAAAATGGTCATTTGACAGTCAAAAGTCAATTTTTTTGGTCAACATCTTATTTTGAGCACACAATCATCATTTGATCAAGTCTTGATCATGATTCCACAAGCATGGCTCAAAAATCATCAAAGATGCAAAAGTTGTTATTTTTGGACAGTTGAAAAGTCAACTGTAACTTGACCAAGGCATAACTTTTTCATGGTTCATCAGAAAAATCCCATCCAATTCTCATTTTGAAGGGGATGACATTTCCTACAACTCATCTTCACATTCCAAGTCCAAGAAATGCTCTCACAAAAAGTTATCAATTTCTACATTATAGGTCAATTTCAAAAGTCAACAAAAAGGCATTTTAAGTCAAAGCCATTACTTGATATTGGTAAATCCAAATGACATGGGACCAAAGGCATTGGTTAGAGGACTTCAAGACCTTTCCAAAATGTCCAAGAACAAGTTCATATGATCAAAATTGAGCAAGATATGCATTGGAGAAGTTGGGAAATTTTCATGAATTTGCAAAAGTCAACTATATTAAAACTTCAATTTTTGACAAAAGGGACCACTTTCTTCCACTTGATTCAGACTTGTCATGCCACACACGTGTCCCATGATTAATTTCAAGATCAAACATTTATTTTTCCATTTTATTTAATTTTTATTGATTTAATTCATTTTAAATCCATAATAATTCAAATAAAATCTAAAAATTAATGGAATAGCATCTTTGTGAATTTGAATAGCTTTTATATGTCATATGCCAGCTAACCAATTCGTGCTAAGCCTTTTTTGTGCATAAAATCCTAGATTTGAACCAAATATGGAAAGTTCTTCAATGGTGGTCAACCAAATCTCCAAACTTCAATACACCAAGATTAAGGCCCAACTTTTAACCTAATTTTGTTCTCATATACATAAACAAGCAGTACCAACAGCATTCACGACCTAGACATTGCTAAAACGGCCAGAGCAAAAGTGGAAAATTGTTGGAAAAGTGGGAGATCAAGAACAAAGTAGGAGGCATTTTCAGGCAAAAATAAGAACGTGGTTCTCTTCCTTGCTATCCACTGAAGCTAAAGCGATCACAAACACATCCTAAGACCACCTATACAACGATGTAAGTCATCACAAACTCGCCTCTGAACACGAAACTTGAATTCTCTATTCTTGCATTTTTTTTCTCAAAAACGTTAGCATATTCATACTCCTTGCTTGATTTCTAACGTAACTGCATTAGCCAATTTTATTTTTAGGCCCTGAATCGTGATGCCCGATTCTAGGGTTCATGTTCTTGCATTTTAGGCATTTTGTTTTCAGGTGAAATCAGAACAAATCATGAGCATGGATGGACTTAGGAGATGGAGATGAGACCAACCATGGTCTTGGAATGAGTTTTTGAAGCCTAGGGACGATTTTAAGAAAAGCCTACGAAACCACCTGCGGATAAAAATCCGCAGGTAAATAATCAGCATTTTTGATGAAGAAGATGATGATGCGTCACAGTGTGATTGGCCCGTTTAAAATCCACGCGCGTTTATATTTTTTTTCAGGCATTTATTTTGGTTTTCCAATATAATAATTGCGTGTTGTATTAATAACGAATGAAGCTTGCAGCTCAGATGTCCAAGGCGTTTGTGTATTGATCACTGGGATCTGGGTTCGATTCCCAGGTCCCCCAAAATAATTGTTTGTTCCTTTTCATCATATATTCGTATGCAGGCTCTCCCATGTGTTCCATCGTGTACCCCACAAATCAGCACGCCAAGTGGCCTTGCATACCAATCCAATGGTCAAAAAGTGGATGACCACCATGCTCCTGGTCAAAGCCAACGTGGACAATTCCAGAAAGTCAAAAAGGGCTTGTGCGTTGGTGGGCCTGAAATTGCTTTCTAACATCCCAAAAATGTACCAAACTCCCCCTTGGGTTTGCATTTTATTTTTTTATTTATTTTTTTTTCATTCATTTGCTTTATTTATTTTTATTGTTTTTTTATTAATTACGATTTTTTTTATTAATAACCATGTATTAAAATAATATTTCGTAAATAACCGGGTTTCGGAAAAAATTACGCAAATAACCATGTTTGAGATGGCTCCACAAAGGAGGAGCCATCTCAATTGGCGCATGCACCTCTTTTTTTAAGGGAGGCGCCATCTCACTTGGCGCCTAAGTGCTTAGGGCATGCCCTAAGCCAAGTGAGATGGCGCCTATGTACAAAATTAGGGCAAAATTTTTTTTTTATTTTCTTTCCTGCGCGTTGCCTATTAGACAGAGATCAACAAAATGGATTTTTTATTTAAAAAAAAATAATTACATTCAACTGTTTTACATTAAAAGAACAGTAAAAAAAATGGATACAAAAAATACTGGAAAAAAAAAAGATACATCAGTGATCCCCCGGAACCCGGTAATGACCCCCGGTTCCGCATCCCCGTCCTCGCCTTTCTCTTGCTGGGTGCCGTCTCGTTTCCTGCTGCGGCAAGGTCGATGTCCCAGCGAAGTCAATGCGATCCGAATCCATAAAATCAGTAAGATCTCCATATCTCGAAGATCCGCTCTGGTACAGTCGGTTACCCATATCCTCAAAGTTTGGTCGTGTTGGCGGTGGGTGGGGTTCCATGGTTGGTCGGTAGCATTGGTCGTCTGAGTATGGGAGGTAGAAAGGAAATGGATCTTGGGGTGTTTGGTATTGTGGATGTTGGGTTGTTTGGTGATATGGTGGTTGATGGTAGGTTTGGTCGGCTTGGTCATAATCTTCTGACATTCCCATATCAGGGCTAAGGCTGGATGTTAAGGGCGCCATATTGAGATATGTGGAAGACTGAAATTGTGTCTGGGGTATGTGGGTGTGCTGGTATTGGGGTTGGTATCGTGGTTGGGTTTGAGGCATATCCGAGTATTGGTAGTTTGGCGGTGATTGTAGTTGGTAGTACGGCATTTGATTGTAGTTGTGTTGTGGTGGGGAATGTGGTTGTGTGTTTGTTGGTCTGTTTCTTCTTGGGGGTTGGTTTGAGGTTGATGGATTTTGGGTTTGTTGATGGGGAATCGAGGGTTGTGCCCATTGTGTGCGTGGGTCAACCAAGTACCTCGGATGAGACACGTGCATTTCTGGGTTACTAACCGACCTGTACCACGACATATATTGATCAGTGTGTCGCATGTTACCTTGAGTAAGGAAAACTGGGGATTGCAAGATGTAGCAGTGACGCCTTTGCCACATTTTACACAATTCTGGAGCAAAGTCTTTCCAGTTGGTAAGACCCCACTGGGCGTCGACCCTTTTTAGATGCCAGGGGGACAAATCTGTTGGATCACTTGGTATCTCTTGATGCATTCCGAACTGCATCTTCACACGGTCGCTGTGGTGCATCTCCACAATGTTGAACCGAATGAGTGCAGTCTTTGCAGTCCAAGTTGTTGCATCCTCTGGGTTTGGAGAATGGCCCAAACCAAAATATGGTCTCCAGACGAACTGCGATAAAATTTAAATCAGGTAAGCGCAAAAGTAATGTATAAATAATTAAAATGAACAAAAGTTAAAAGCTACGACGTACGTCATCTGGGCCTAAGTGATCCAACAGATTCTGGTAGAGTGCGACATTGAATCTGGGATTCTTGCCGTAATCCATACCCCTCACGCAGTACCTAAAGGAAATGAGAAACATGTTATTTTTAGCATATATTTTGGAAAGAGCAGAATAGTTATAAATGCTATAACTTAATGACTTACTTTGTTGCGTACGGGAAACCAAAAGTGTTGTTGTTGATGGGGTTTAAGGACTCCATCCTCCACCAACCCCAGGCTTGTAGTAAAAATGCGCACCCATAAAATGTACATTTTTCCTTGACTGTGTTTTTGCACAAGGAACTGTACAGGTGGGCTAATACTGCAGAACCCCAACTATATTTTCTAGTTTTTTCAAAATTTGTTAGTAAATGTAAGTACATGAAATTTACACTATTTCCCGTACTTTCGGGAAATAAAAATGTACCAAAAAGTATCATAAGATACGTTCTGGCTTTTACTACTCGGTCATTCTCTGAGGAATTTTCATTTAATTCCATACTTGCATAATGCCGTTTCAGGTCAGTGAGTAGTATTCCCTGCCCTCTTGCTCCACCACCTTCTACCATGTCCCTACCCAACAGTTCTTCACACTGTGAGTTGGGTTGTTGAACCAACCCGTTCACCGCCTTACCGTCGATAGGGAGGCCCAGTAGCATGTACACATCTTCGAGAGTGATGGTACATTCACCTATTGGTAGGTGAAATGTATGGGTCTCCGGTATCCACCTCTCCAACATTGCAAGAATGAATTTTGAGTCAATGGTGCAGTTGGAGATCTTTATCACATGTCCAAAACCTGCATATTCCAGATAAGGGACGATAAATGGGTCGGGAGCCAGGTAGTTGTGCGAACGGATTCTGAATCTTTTTGTATCCTGAGATCATAATTAAACAAGTGTAAGATTAATTAAGATGAACAACACGTTATTTGAAGTATGAAAAATGTATAACCAAAGAAGAGACTTACAAATGCAGCAATGTTTTCCCTTGTGCCTCTGTGAGTATCGCCCATTGTTAGAAGAGCCATTGTTCAGAATGCTTGAGAGTATGAAAGACTTAGGAAGAAATAGAGAGTATGATAAACTTAAGAAATATTTCGTAGCAGAGAGTGAGAGTTGTGTGGGTGTGAGAGATGTTTCATAAGGTATGTATTTATAGGCAAATAAGTTTGATGTAGTGGTTGCTTGTGCTTGCATGCCTGCGATGTGTCATATTTGCATGCTTAGGGTGTTACACATATGCATGCATGCATTTACAAAAAATGTAAGGTGTCACTCTTGCAGGCTAGGTGGTAGCCCATGCATGTATCACTATTGGACAGTAAGGGAGGCACCATCTCACTTGGCGAAAGAGTACAAAAATGAATGGTGTCGCCACCCCATTTGGCGAATAAGAGGTGTCACTTCTTACAGCATTGGCTCAGGCTATGTGACAGCCTTTGGGATTCCTTTCTTTGTTGCATGCAAGGCCATTGGAGTTGATGGGTGGAGTCTTACACAAAACATTTATGTGTGCAGAATAGGGCCAGGATAGGTGGCAGGCTAGGTGGCTTCATAAGCCCATGCATGTATCACGATTGGACAGTAAGGGAGGCGCCATCTCACTTGGCGAAAGAGTACAAAAATTAATGGTGTCGCCACCCCATTTGGCGAATAAGAGGTGTCACTTCTTACAGCATTGGCTCAGGCTACATGACAGCCTTTGGGATTCCTTTCTTTGTTGCATGCAGAATAGGGCCAGGATAGGTGGCAGGCTATGGGGTTTCATTATTGCATGTAATATTATTGGCAGCCTTGGGGGGTTGCATCCCTTACTTAATTGAAATTTTTTGCCTTACGTTGAACATAACATTCATTCACATAATCTGTAAAATTTTCCAACCTTCGAATCAGTCATCTAACCTTCAAACATTCCAGCATTCATACCTTCATACAATCAATAAACCTAAAACATTCCAACCTTCAAACCTTAAAATAATTCTACACAATGGCCTCTTCACCACAATTTGTTGTCAAAGCACATTTCAACGGTGAGACATACATGTGTCCCACAGTTGGGTTTTTGTTTAGAAACACCGACAATGTTCGATTTCTCTTAAGCGGGAAAGCAAATTTCTCGTACTTTAAGAAAAGATTGGAGGCCAAACTTGAACGAGGCCCGGTATCCCAGATATTTTATCAGAGTCCAGTCTTTTTTGGAAACAACCAAGTTATTTTTTATAAGGTTGAAGTTCAAGATGACGAGGATTTCCAGAACATGATTTCCAGCCATGTCTATTCTGGAAACGACTCTATTGAGTTGTACGTTTTGCTTCAAGAGCCTCCGGTGACACAGGAGGTAGAGCCTCCGGTGACACAGGAGGTTGATCCTTTGGAGAATGAGCAAGATGAGGTGGATGCAGTTGATGATGAAGAAGAAGATAACGAGTTAGAGTGTGATGAAATGGTGAACGACGATTTTGACGATGATGGCATCCCAAGTATTCCTACTGACAAAATCTACACACCACCTACGCACATGACAAACTTCAACATGGGCGGAGATGAACCTTCTACGGACTTGTTTTTCCAACCGTATATGCAGTCAGATGAAAATTTAAAAGAGAAGGACAAGTTTCGTAACAGAGAGGAATGCATAAGGGCCATAAAAAAATTTCACATGCTCAACTCGGTTGATTATAAGGTGGATCGTGTAAACCCGGAAAGGTACAAGATCAAGTGTGTCCACCCTGACTGTATGTTCAAGCTGACCGCATCATACAGACTAAGGGGTGACTGCTGGGTCATAGGTTCCATGACTACCCATACTTGTGTAAGTTCCACTCAATCACAAGACCACCGAAAACTCAACCATGATCTAATCTGTCAAGAAATCCTACCCCTGGTCAGCAACGACCCTTCTTTGAAGGTGAAAACAATCATCTCCCACATCACCACGGTTTTTAACTACACTCCGTCTTACCGTAAGGCGTGGTTAGCAAAGACTAAGGCGATTGAAAGGGTGTACGGAAACTGGGAGGAGTCATACCGAGAACTTCCCCGCTACCTAAATGCACTCAAGACATATTCTCCAGGTAGTGTTTATGTTCTGGAAACATTGCCAGCGTACGCCCAAGATGGTAGTCTACTACATGGCAACGGAATATTCAGTCGCGTCTTTTGGGCATTTCAACCATGCATCACAGGGTTTGCATCATGCAAACCAATTCTACAAATTGACGGGACTTGGTTGTATGGGAAGTACAAAGGCACGCTTTTGACGGCAGTTGCACAAGATGGCAACAATAACATTTTCCCCGTTGCGTTTGCCCTTGTCGAGGGGGAGACCGGTGGTGCTTGGAGCTTTTTCCTGAAAAATCTTCATACACACGTGGCTCCTCAACCAGATCTCTGTTTGATCTCGGACAGACATGCCTCCATTGAAAGTGCCTATAATAATCCAGCAAATGGTTGGCATGACCCTCCTTCTACGCATGTCTATTGCGTCAGGCATATCGTCCAGAATTTCTCGAGGGAGGTCAAGGACAAAACATTGAGGAAAGCGGTGATGAATGCGGGATACGCACTGACACAACCCACATTCAAATATTACCGCAACGAGATCCGTTTGTCTAACCCAGAAGCCGGTACGTGGATCGACAATATACCGGTCGAAAAGTGGACTAGGTCATACGACAATGGCCAAAGATGGGGGCATATGACAACAAATCTTATTGAATCAATGAATGGGGTATTCAAGGGCATACGAAACCTCCCCATCACTGTCTTGGTGAAATCCACGTATTTTAGGATGGCTGCGTTATTTGCCAAAAGAGGTGAAATGTGGTATGCGGTCTTGCAATCAGGACAACTATGGAGTGAAAGCTGTATGAAATACATTAAGGCTGAAAGTGCTAAAGCCAACACTCACATGGTTACACGATTTGACCGCCATAGCCACAACTTCATTGTGAAAGAGACAATCGACCACAATGAAGGCCTGGCAAGACAAGAATACAGGGTCATTTTACCTTCTCAATGGTGCGATTGTGGCAGGTTTCAAGCTTTTCGTATGCCTTGCTCTCATGTCATTGCCGCTTGTGCTCATACCCATCAAGACGCGCTTCAACTGCTCTCAAACGTTTATAAATCTGAAACGTTGCTCACTGTTTACAACAACAACTTTCCTTTGGTGGCAAAACCGGACTATTGGCCTGAATACAACAGCGATATAGTTTGGCACAATGGCCAAATGCGAAGGAACAAGAAGGGTCGTCCCAAAAGCAGGCGCATCACAACAGAAATGGACGATCTTGACAGGTTGGAAAGAAAGTGTGGTTTATGCCGTCAGGTCGGACACAATCGCAAAAACTGTCCGAATCGGGCGTCTGGCTCGACCACATAAATTTTGTAATACAATAAATCTTTCCAATATTTGTGTTGTAAACATTATGGGTTTTCCGTTAATAAAACTGTTAACACAATTTAAGAAATTCAATATAGGAAATTACATTAGGGTTTTCGCGTACAACAATGATTAACGATATTCAATCTAGGAAATTACAACTGTTAACACAATTTCATCTGACCCATGCATCATCAGCATTACATCACTGTCTGTTTTGACTTCCTCCAACCACACATTAGGTCTTCCTGTCGCATGCGAGGTTGTTGTTCGTTTTCGCTGGATCCTTCGAATTTTTTCCCCCTCGGCGATGTCTCCATCTAGCCACCGCATCAACTCCCGCTTCAGACGCTCCATGGAGTGAATGTGCCAGAATTTCATTTTCATCGCAGGTTTCGTGGCGGAAAATATAACGTAACCATCTCTGCTAAAAATCATAGGCGACGTCATTACGTAAATAAGGGAGTACAAAATAAAAATACAGTGCGAGAAAGTGTGAGAAATTTCAAAGAAACAGACGAATTATTTATAAAACAGCAAAAAACCCTAGTTTTGCCCTAGGCGCCAAGTGAGATGGCGCCTCCTCTCATTTTTAAGGAGCATGCGCCATCTCACTTGGCTAAAAGACAAGGGAGGCGCCAAGTGAGATGGCGCCTAGGGCAAAACCCTAGGTGCATGCGCCAATTGAGATGGCTCCTCCTTTGTGGAGCCATCTGAAACATGGTTATTTGCGTATTTTTTTCCGAAACCCGGTTATTTGCGAAATATTTTTTTAATACATGGTTATTAATAAAAAAAATTCAATAATTACTAACCAGTAAATTAATTAACATTTTCATAATAAATCCAGAAAACAAAAAAATAATAATATTTTTATTGATTAAATTTAATTAGTTATTATTTTGTAAATAAACACTAACTTGAATTAATTTAGTTTAATTAGGTTTAATTTTAATTTTCTTTTACAATAAATAAAAATGAATTAGACTTAGGGTTTTTCTTTTAACACTTTTAATTTCTTTTTTTATTTTATTTCATTAAAAACATAAAACCACAAAAATACTTTTTCTTGTAAATAATTAATTAATTAGTAAATTAGGTTTAATATTTAATTTAATTGCAAAAAAGGACCAATTTCAATTCTTTTCTCAAAAAGGGTCAAAACCCTAAGGACGTCCCGATTCAATTCTTTTCGCGCATTATTCTTATTTTGATTATATTGATGTAACTGTTCAGAGGATGTAATAGATAATTAGGCTTTATCGCTTTCTTTAAACTCTCGTATTTATTTTCCAAAGGGTTATGTTTTTGGCGATGTAAAACCCGACGCCTTGTAATAGCGTAGATTCATTTTCCGCAATTTTTATTTCCGCACTCTTAACTGTTAATTATGCATGACAAGATTGCCTGACAAATAAAATCAATCCGTAGCTCACAAATAACATGTACAAGATAAATATAAACTGAAACAACACACATGCACATGCCACTCCTAGGGTACGCCTCACTTGGTTGTCTCGAGGTGGTCATCAAGTATAGGGTGTTTTAGAGGCCGCCCTCCTGTCTAAAGATCTTGTTGCCTCGGAACGGTTGCCTAAGATAAAAAGGATCTAGGACATTAGGGTTACCGCTAAGGTGTCCTACCATTGCTTTGGTGACCACATTGTCCCTTTAATCGAATTGACCTGAATAACTCCAACAACGGTGCTACCTACTTCTCAATAGTGGGATAGTACTGTCTAAAGGACTCTTACACAGCCTAATTCCTTAGAGTAGGTAGATTTCTCCTGGGTACTTGCTCTTTCAACAAACAAAAACATCTTTTCACACCTACACTTTCAAAAAGTTTTCAAACAAATACTTCATACACTCTTGAGGACTGATACAAGAGTTACCTAGAATTTTTCAAAACGAACTTTTTTTCAAAACCCACAAACACTTGAAAAGCAAACAATTTTTGAAAACATAGTGAGCAAGTACCTAAGAGCCCGTGGATAACCACAGATAGAAAGGGTGCTAACACCTTCCCTTTCTATAAATCTACCTCCCGAACCGAGAAACATTCTCGAAAAAAGGAATTTTGCTGTGCTTTTGTCCTTTCCTTGTCGGAGAACATAAAAGACGGTGGCGACTCTTGCTTACCGCGACATTTCGCGAACCAGCTTTAAAACAGTCAGTTCTATTTCCACCGATCACACAATGCATTGATAAAGTAATAAAGTTTGACATGAATAAATGTTCGAACAATCAAAAGAAAATTACAACAAAAAGTCTTCTCGTCTCAGTACTTGTCACTTAAAATTGTGAACCTTAGGGGGATGGCAAAAGAATTCAATTTGACCGTCTTGTGTGAGTTCCAATGCTCCTTCATCAATCAGGTCTTGAATTTTGTTGCTCAACACCCAACAGATGTTAGTATCATGCCCCGGGTTGTTGGAGTGATATGCACACCTTGCATCAGGATTGTACCTTGGGGAGGCTATGTTGGGATTCTTAGGAGGGTCCCTTAACGTCACCAGATTCAATCTCAACAAGTGTTGTAAAGCTTGAGACATCGGCATGTTGAGCTTGGTAAACTGCTTCTTGGGCCTATCCGACTTACTCTGATCAACTGGTTGTTTATGGCAAGGTTGTTGTTGGACCCGTGAGGTAGTAGCAACTTGGAGAGGTCTATTCTTCATCAAACCAAACCTTTGACTTTGCGGAAGTTGATTAATGACTTGGTCCCCAGCCTTGACTGTTTGCTTCATGTTGTTGTATTTGTCTTGATGAAGCTGGTTGATAATGGTTCTCAGCTCTTCTTGTTCCCGAGCTAAGCCTTGGATAAGAGCCATCTGCCCTAGCATCTGGGTTTTCATGGCACTGAAGTCAGCTTGCAGTTGTTCCAGCCATTCGTCCTTATTGTCTTCAGGACTTTTCTTGACCAAGTTCCCCACGAGGAGTGTTTTCAACTCTTCCCGCCCCTTGGATAGGTTTAGGAATACGTCCCTGAACTGAGCTTCTCGAGTTTGAAGATCTTGGTTGTCTGGTTGGAAAGCCATTGCTGAAATAAACAGCGAGAACATGAGAGACCTGTATTGGGAGACCTGTTATGCAATGATATGTATGATATATGTATGCAATGTTTTTCAAGGATATCGCGGGGTAAATAAGAAACTTCTTAGAATTTGAATTTCACAGCTTTGATTGAAGAAACTTCGTGTTGTTAAGAGCCCTTCTTCAAGAGTCAAGCTCACCATATTGAGTGGGTCATAGCCACTGACTCAAGTTATCGTGTTTTGATCTCTAGACGACATTGGCTAGAGGAAAATAAATCCCCTTTGTCCCTTGCTAGACATTTTATTTACCATGACCTGTATCACAAACCTTTGAGATCCTTGAAATGGTTAAGCAAATGTTAAGGCATGATGTTATGATGTGTATGCTATGCGTTTAAGCAAAAATGTGAGGTGATGTAAGTAAACCCTGCAATAAATCTAAATTATTAGATAAGGACTGTAAACAAAACCTGCAAGGAACTCATGTTGTCAGTTAACAAGAATGTGCAAGTATTTCAAGTTTGAAGGCACACAAGTCACACAAACAGCCTTAAGTTTAGGCTGGCATGAAGTTTAGCTATTACCCTCTTTCAGTTTAGTTGGTTCAAACCTGTCCTAAAAATAGTAACCGGGTTCTAGAGGATCTCAATATCACTGACTACCCTCGATCGGTCATAATTCCAGTTTAGCAACCTTTTCTTGCATCCGGAATCATCGCGAGAGTTTAGTCTCAATGAGTGTAGCATACTGCTACTGTTCTATGGCCAAGTTGGTCAATTTAAAGGTTCTAAGGTCAGTTGGTGCTTAATGACCCCTTAGCAAACCCATATTCTCCTCGTTGAGCCACAAGGGATATCGGTACATACTAAAGTGCCACACTAACGTAGCTACTGCTTTAACCGTATCGGTCTACGCCATACAGTTCCCTCACAGTTTATTGCTACTTACCTAAAGGGTATTCCCCATATCCGAGTTAGGATCTATAGTAACTCCGATTCAAGCCCACAAATATAAAGCATACAAGTCAAGCAATTGAAAACAATATGAACTATTCCTAAGGTACACCCCACTTATTAAGCGTCCCCAGCAGAGTCGCCAGTTCTGTGATGCGGTGGAAAGAACTGATTGTTTTTTGGAATGCTGGTTTGTGTTTTGCGTTTGTGTTCGCAAAATGTCGCGGTAAGCAAGAGTCGCCACCGACTTTTATTTTATCCAACAAGGAAAGGAAAAAAGCACAGAAAATGGTCACCAAAGCAATGTTAGGATGCCTTAGCGGTAACCCTAATATCTTAGATCATTTGTTTTGAGGCAACATTATCCGAGGCAACCGTTTCGAGGCAAATATGATCTTTGGATAAGAGGACGACCGCTAAAATGACCTATACTCAATGACTGCGTACGAAGGCAATCAAGTGGGGTGTACCCTAAGAATGCGCATGTGCGAGTGTGTTGTTTTCAGTTATTTTTTGTCTTTGTACATGTTAATGGTGATCTAATTTGATTTTAGGTTAAAACATTCAGTCTTGTCATGCATTCCTATTATCAAACATCTAACAGTCTATAATTTGCGGGAACTAAATTGTGGAATTTAAATTACAAGGCGTCGGGTATTTACATCGCCAAAGAAAAACCCTTTAAAAATAAATAAAGCGATAAAAAATAAATAAATGTCCTATTTACTATTACAAACCGGAATCAGATACATAATAGGGTAAAGAAAGTAAATCGCATGTGGGAAATTAAATCGAGCGCAAAGTAGGGTTTTGACCCTTTTGGATTAAAGAAAAGATTTTTTTGTTGTTTTTATTTTAAGAAAGAAACTATCCTAAATTAATTATTAAATTAAATTGAATAAACTAATTAATGAAAATAAATTATTTTTGGGTTTTTGATTATTTAAAGAAAGAAAAATAAAATAATTAAGTTAGTAATTAAAACCTAATTATGTCTAGTTAATTTTAATTATTTACAAAAATGTTAAAGTTATTCTAATTAAAACTCTAAATCAATTTAATTAGTATTTATTAATAAAAATAAAAGTTAAAGTTATATTGAATAAAAATATTTTTTGTGATTTTATTTTATAAAAGAAAAGAATTTTTCAATTGGTTAGAAATTAAATAAAACAATAAAAATAATTATTTAAAACAAAATAAGTAAATAAGAGAGAAAAGAGGTTTGGGCCTGAATTTTATGGTGCATATAGCAATGCTGAGGCTCATTTGCATTGGCCCTAATTGACTTTTTGGATTCCATGCACGCATGTGGACTTTGCCTATGGTGGACGTTCAGATCTTGGCCACCAGATCTGGCCTTTGGCCATCTGGCCGTTGGATAGATGATAGTGTACGATGCGCTGCATGCTTGGACGTACATGTGATTACCGGAAGAAGGAAAATAACAAAGAAAGTGGGGGACCTGGGATTCAAACCCAGGTCCTGAAAGTGATATGCTTGCGCGCTTGCCACTGCACTGCTTTGATTCTATTGTTAGTAAAATACAAAGAAATTATAATATAAACAAAACAAATTATATGCCAGAAAATAAAAATGCGCGAAAATTAATTTGAATTGGCCAATGGGAGAACGACAGATCGTCGTCTTCTACCTCCAAATCCTGCAAATATTACCTGCGGATTTGGATCCGCAGCTAAATACGCAAGCTTGCTCTAAAATCTTCCCTAGGCCACATAAATCAATTCCAAAAACATGGCTGAGTTCGTCTTGGCTTCCTGATTAACATTATGTCCTTCTTGAGTCCTGATTTTTCCTGAAAAAAGAAAGCCCTAAAAACAAACACGCAACCCTAGCTATGGTGTTTTGGGGTTACAGCGCCTATAAACCAAATTAAATAATGCAAAAAGTTTACAAATGTCATGAGGGTTACGAATATGCAAGCAATTTGTTCAAATGATACAAGAATAATGAATCACGAATTCAAGAACCAAGGTGATTTTCGTGATACTTACAGTGCTTTGTGGTATGTGAGAACGCTTGCTCTTGATCCAGGAAGGTTGAGTGAACACCCAGGAAGCGATTGGGATAACTTTTGGCCTCTGAAAATGCCTCTTGTTATGATCTTGAATTCAAGCTTTTTACCACTTTGTCAAACTTTTGTTCTGCCTCTTCTTGCAGCCTCCAACCATTATTTTCGTGCCTTTGCCTTCCTTATGTAATGTATATTGCATTAGGGTAAGAAACTTGGTACAAATCTCTCTAAATCAATGCTCATGAATTGGATTTGATTCCACCATTAAAACCTTCCAAATTTGGCCTAAATCACATCTTCTTGTAACCAATGCACTTGATGCGAATTTGACTCACATAATAGTTGTATTCAAAGCCTAAATCAACCAAAAAATCATGAGTTATAAATACTTTTGATTTTATATGATTTTATTTGATTTAAAATGAATAAATTCAATTAAAAATCAAATTAAATAATAAAAATAAGATATGGGCTCATGGCTGAAGCTAGGACACGTGGACAATGATGCAAGCTCAAATCAAGTGGAAAAGAATGGGCCCATTTGACAAAATTTGAAGTTTTGGGGATAGTTGACTTTTGGCAATTTTGCAAAAATGTCCAACTTCAACAATGCATAACTTCATCAATTTTTAACTTTTGGAAGTATTCTTGGACTTTTTAGAAATCTTGATATTTCCTATAACCAACCCTTTTGGTCTCATCTCATTTTGATATTTCATGCTCAAGTTATAAGCTTTGGCAAAAAAGGTGTTTTTGTTGACTTTCAAAAATGACCTATAATGTCCAAATTTATTACTTCTTGTGAGTGCATTTTCTGATCTTGGGGTATGAAGATGGATTGTAAGAAATTGCATCCTCTTAAAAATGAGCTTTGGATGGGTCATTTCTCATAAAATATGAGAAAGTTATGCTTGGTCAAAGTTGAGTTGACTTTTCCTACAAAACCCTAATTTAGCAACTTTTGAATCTTGATGAATTTTGAGCAATCCTTGATGAATCATGATCAAACCTTGATCAAATGATTAAATATCCTTTAAAATGAGAATGTTTACAAAAAATATTAAGGTTTGACTGTTTATAGGTCACAGTTGACTTTTGCCCCAGCATAGTCGATTTTTGGACCCTTTGAGCAATTGACTAACCAAACTTCCTCTGCAAGGCTTGAAATTTGACATGGATGACCTTGAGGACATATTAGGACATTGGGGAGCACTTTAGATCATTTGGACTCAAAGATTATCATTTGGACCTAATTTGGGGTTGACTGCCTTAGGAGATGATTATCTGTCCAACTTTTGAGCAAGCTTGAGCCACTTGGAGATTTTTCTTGCAATGTATTGAGAAATATGAGAGGGAAAATTTTGGGGTACAACAATAGGGAACTAAGAATTATAATCTTCAATCTGTTGAGGAGTAATGAAAACTTTAGTGACTTCACTTGGGAAGTGAGAATGAGAATCTTCATTCTGTTGGGGAGTAAAAAACCCTGTGGGGAAGAAGGCTTCCTGCTGGAGAGTAAGTTCAGGACTCTAGGGGGAAAAAGCTTATTCCTGTTTGGAAAAAGCTCAGGAGTTTGGGTTGTATGTGTGATACGGTGAGAGAACTGGCTTGAGGTTTTGCGTTTGTTTTCGCAAATGTTTCGGTTGAGCAAGAGTTGCCACCGACTTTTTATTTTATCCTAAGGAAAGGTTAAAAAGCACAGCAAAAACCTTTGAGATGTTTTCTTGGGTTCGGGGGGTAGATTATAGAAAGGGAAGGTATTAGCACCCTTTCCATCCATGGTTATTGTTGTACCCCAAAATTTGCCCTCCCATATCCATCAAGAATTGTCAAAGTCAAGGTCACAAAATGCCCCAAGGGTTGTGCAGCTCAACTGTCTTCTATACAGTCAATACTAGGGTTTGAGTTCTGGTCAAGCAAATGAACTTTTCAAAGGCCCAATCAAGTCTCATGTGCCTACAAAGATGGTCAAATATCCTCATGTCAAGTTTCAAGGCATTCAGCTCAAAATTGCACAGTCAAAACCCTAGATTGCACTACAGTCAACTGTAGGGGCAAAATGGTCATTTGGCAGTCAAAAGTTCAAATTTTTGGTCAATATATCATTTTAAAGCCACAAACATCATTTGATCAATGCTTGATCATGATTCTCAAAATTTGGCTCAGAAATCATCAAAGATGCAAAAGTTGCTATATTTGGACAGCTGAAAAAGTCAACTGAAATTGACCAGGGCATAACTTTCACATGGATTATCAGAAAATTTCCATCCAAAGCTCATTTTGAAGAGAAAGACATTTCCTACAATTCATCTTCATGTTCCAAGTCCAAGAAATGCTCTCACAAAAAGTTATCAATTTCAACATTATAGGTCATTTTCAAAAGTCAACAAAAAGTGACTTTAAGTCAAAGGCCATAACTTGAGATTGATAAATCAAAATGACATGGGACCAAAGGCATTGGTTAAAGGACTCAAAGACCTTTCCAAAATGTCCAAGAACATGTGAAAAGCTTAAAAATTGACCAAGTTATGCCTTGTGGAAGTTGGGAAATTTTTGGAAATTTTTGAAAATCAACAATGGTTCAAAAGGCCTAAAAATGCAAATGGGCCCAAGTTTCTTCCAAATTTCTTCATGCCAAGCCTATGCACGACCACTAGGCCCAAAGGGAAGTATTCTCATATTTTTTAATTATTTATTTGAATTAATATTAATTTATTTTCATTTAAATGATTTTAAATCATGAAAAATATAAACCTTAACATGAAAAATCTTTTTATACATATTATAGGCTCAATATTTCGTGTGAAGGCAAATGAGGAAAGATTTGGTATGATTGGAACTAATTGACATCAAAAACCATGAAAAAAGATTGGAAAAAGATATTAAGCAAATCAAATCTTAAACCATTGAATTCATGAGATTCTATCCAACTTTGTTGACCTAACATGTTCTATACATACTCAGTATCACAAACCAAAACCCTAGAGACTGCAAGCTGCGCTCATACACAATACACAAACTTGAAAATTTTCCAAGAATTCCAAAACTGAATTCAGAGTTCAAGGGCGATTCAGACCCCAAAATCTATTCCAAAAGCTTCAGTGACAATCATAGAACACATTCCAACCATTAACAACAACAAAAGCTCAAAGAATTAGGGTACAGAACTCACGAAAGTCCATGGAAATTTCAAAATCGTATTCTCCATTCTAGGCATCTTTACTGCATTTTAATCACATATTCATGCTCCTTGTCAAGTTTTGAAACTAATCACTATATTCAATTTGATTTTTGCATCGTATGTAGAATTCCACCATGTTTGAAAATTAGGGTTTGCAGGTTCTCGATTTGGGGTTTTTATAACCAGGCAAAATCAGGCCATCCCAACACCACCACTGTAACCAGTGCATTTGGACGAACAAATTGAGATAGTCGCGCCTAATTTATATGGGGACAGGACCTAATCGCTATTTTTTCAAAAACGGCTTTAGACCACGCCATGGAAACCGTGGCCATAGGGTTTTATTTGCAGGGAAGGTGGAAGGGATGAAGACGTGTTGAAGCGTGATACGTCCATTCAAAACAGCGCGCGCTTTTCCAGGCCACCAACGCGCTTGCTTTTTCTTATTTGTTTGTTAATATATGTTAAATATAAATTGCATGGTTCAGTGGCAGGTGGAAGGCATTGGCAAGGCGTGAGACCTGGGTTCGATTCCCAGGTCTTCAACAATTTCATGTTATTTTGCAAAAGCTAATCCTATGCAGGCACGCTCTTAAGGATCACCATATGTCCTCCTCACCTATTGTCCACGCGTCCCACAAAAGCAAGTCAAAGGCATGGATTGAAGGTCTACCATGGAAGCTGGTCAACGTGTCCCACATAATCCAAAAAGGTCAACGAAAACTGAAGCTCAATGGGCTTAAATTACCAGGCCTGAACCTCCACTTGGGGACTACCCCCCCTCTGGTTTGACTTTCTTTTTATATTTCATTCTTTTTAATTGTTATATTATTTTCTTATTTTCATTGGTTTTCATTAATTAATTATTTTTATCAAAATAACAAAAACATACAAAAGTCAGAAAAATAAAAAATGTAATATTTATTTATTATGCTTATTTTTAAACATGTAAATAATTTAGGTTAATTAGGCTATCATTTTAATCTTTCTAATAAAAAATCAAAAAGTAGAATTTAGGTTTAAACAACTTTTTATTTTCTTTTTTTTAATTTTCCTTTTTTCAGAATAATATTATTTATTGATTTATTTTCTTTTTTTAACTGTACATAAATTAATTTAGAGTTTAATTTAGGTTTAATCAAAAAAACTTTCATAATAAATAAAAAAATACTAAAATTAGGGTTTGTCTTTCAATTTAATTAATTTCCTTCCCTTATTAAATTTAAAAAACACAAAATACCAAAAATATTATTTTCATTTAATTTCAATCTTTAATTCATTAATTTAATTATTGTGGTAAAAGGGTCCAACGCCCTATTTTTGTTGTAATTTCTTTTGCGCATTTATTTTATTATCGCTTATTATAATTTTGTAAATATCCCAAAGCCATGTAATTTACTTTTCGCACTTTATTTCTTCGCATTATTTATTTTTCCGCTAAATCGGGTCCTGGAAATTTTGGCGATGTGGGCCCGCGCCTTTGTAATAGTCGTAGATTTATCTTTTCCGCACTCCTAACTGTTAATCAAGCATGAAAGAATGAATGTCTAATTAAAATCAAGCATAGAACACGACAAACATGACAAGACAAAAATAGATGAATCTGACACACAAATCACACACCACCCCTAGGGTACGCCTCACTGTTGCCTTGCCTCGAAAGGTGATCGTCGAGTAGAGGATGTCTTAGTAAGTCCTCATGATCCGGGAACCTGGCATGAGGGTAGCTTCTAAGGTGTCTTCCCATTGCTCTGGTGATCACCATGTCCCGAACCTCGAATTGACCCGAACACCTCCAACGGTGGTGCTACCTACCTCTCAATGGTGGAATAGCACTACTTTAAAGGACCTTTACACAGACGAATTCCTTAGGGTAGGTAGGTTCTCGTAGATACTTGCTCTCTTCAAAAACAAAACAAATAATACTTTTCACACCAACACTTTTCAAAAGCTTTCAAAGCAAATTTTTCAAACACTCTGACGTATGAGTCGATCTGAAATTTTTCAAAGAAACTTTTAAACCCACATTGAAAAGCACGCAAAACAATTTGAAAACACATTGAGCAAGTATCTAAGAGCCCATGGATAACCATGGATAGAAAGGGTGCTAACACCTTCCCTTTCTATAACCTACCTCCCGAACCGAGAGCGATCTCTTTAAAGGAATTTTTCTGTGCTTTTGTCCTTTCCTATTGGAGAAAATAAAAGACGGTGGCGACTCTTGCTTCCGCGACATTTCGCGAACCAGCGTTAAACAGTCAGTTCCAGATCCACCGATCACAGAACTGGCGACTCTGCTGGGGATATAAACTTAAAGTGAGGTGTACCTTAGGGCTAGCTTATAACTATGTTTTCAATTGTCTTCCTTGTGTGCTTTAAATTGTGGGTTGCTTGGGAGTTCTATAGATCCTATGCCCGGATCTGGGGGATACCTTTCTTAGAAAGTAGCAACAAGGCTGTGAGGGAACTGTGCGGGGTATACCGACACGGTTGAAACAGTCTGCTACGTTGATGTGGCACTTTGGTGTGTACCGGTAACCCTTGAGTTCAGTCAAGGAGAGTACGGGGCCTCCGCGTGGTGTCATGAAGCATCAACAGACCTTAGGAACCTTAATTGAACTATCTTGGCCTCTTTAGGGTAGTGAGATAACTGACTTTGGTGCAGTCCGAGGTTGGTTGATACTCGATACTACGCTCAATGGAGGGTTGCTTGCCTGGAATATTTCGGTCGCCAGTTCAGTGGCTAAATCGAAACGATGAACAATGAAAGCAATCCCGTGATATTGGGAACCTTAGAACCCGGTTACTTCTAATAGGACAGGTTGAACCCACCAACTTCAAAAGGGTAATACCTAGACCTCATGCTGGCCTGAACCCTAAGGGCTCTTTTGTGTGACTTGTGTGCCTTCGTACTTGACTACTTGCATGCTTGTTATCTGACCCTTGATGTCTTGCAGGTTTTGTTCATAGTCCTTAATCAGGACTTATAACAGGGTGTACTAACCACTTGCAGGTTCTGTTTATAGTCCTTAATTGGGACTCATGACAGGTTTTACTTAGGTTCCTTGCAGGTCTTGTTTATAGTCCTTAACTAGGACTCATGACAGGGTTTATCAAATTTCTTGCAGGTGTTGTTTATAGTCCTTAATTGGGACTCATAACGAAGTATGCTGAATTTCTTGCAGGGTCTGTTTATAGTCCTTAACTGGGACTCATAACAGGGTTTACCTACATCACCCCATGCATAGCATGACATCATACCATTGCATACCATTGCATACATCCTAACCCATTTCAAGGATCTCAAGGGCTTGTGATGCAGGTCATGATGAATCAAACATCTAGCAAGGGGCAAAGAGGATTTATTTTCCTCCAGCCAAAGTTGTCAGAGGCTATGACCCACTTGATATGGTGAGCTTTGACACTTGAAGAAGGTTCCCTTAGCCAAGGTTGTCAGGGGCTATGACCCACTGGATATGGTGAGCCTTTGACCCTTGAAGAAGAAGTCTCAACAACAAGGGTGTCCTTCAATCAAGCTATAAATTCCAATGCTAACAAATTTTCTTGTTTACCCCGCGAGGTCCTTGAAAGCATTGCATACATGTCATACTCACCATTGCATTACAGGTATCCCTTTTGCAGGTCACTTACCTTTCCCGCTGTTTATTTCAGCAATGGCCTCACGACAAGATAACCAGGACCTTCACGTTCAAGAGTCTCAGTTCAGAGAAATCTTCCTAGGTCTATCCAAGGGGCAAGAAGAGCTGAGGACCCTCCTCATGGGGAACCTGATCAGAAAAAGTCCTGAAGATGACAAGGATGAACAGCTGAAACGTCTACAAGCTGAGGTAGACACATTGAAAACTCAGATGCTGGGGCAAAGGGCCCTCATTCAAGGTTTAGCTCAGGAGCAAGGAGAGCTGAGAGCCATGGTCAGTCAGCTTCCTCAAGGCATGAAGCAACCAGCCCAAATCAGGGACCAGGTCATGGAACAGCTCCCAAGAGGGCAAAGGTCGGGTCCAGTGAATAGACCTCTCCGAGTTGCTACTACTTCACAGGTTCAACAACGACCTCGCCAGAAACAGCGGGTTGATCAGAACAGGCCGGACGAGCCTAAGAGACAATTCACCAATATTAACATGCCATGGTCACGAGCCTTGCAACACATGTTAAGGATGAATCTGATTGCGGTGATCAACCCTCCTGCAAATCCAAAGACCTCCTCTCCAAGCTACAACCCAGAAGCAAGGTGCGCTTACCATTCTGGTAGCCCGGGGCACGATACTGAGGATTGTTGGGCGCTGAAATACAAGATTCAAGGCATGATCGATGCTGGAGAGATTCAGTTTGAAATACCCAAGACTCCCAACGTGATCACCGCTCCCATGCCAAAACATGGCTAGGATAGAAAGCACTTTTTGTTCATTCGAATTCAAGTTGTGATTTTCTTTTGTTTAAACATTTATTCATGTTAAAACATTGTTATTCCATTAATGCATCGCTTATGTCTATTTTTGAATCAATATATTCGCATTCACTATATGCAAACTGTTTTCATATTTTTTCTGATGTCAACTCTCAATTAATAATTCTAAGCCTCTTGAGGGAGGATGACGAAAACGATACCACAATCATTACAGTATGCTTTTGAACAGACCCCGCTGATGAGGTACAGGCATTGTTTCAATCCCTAAACACTGGAGTTATAAGGATGATAAACCCTTGTCAACCCATCTGAGCCAAAGAAGTAGGAGTTTTTATTTTCGAAAATTGAAACCCTTTATCATAACCCGGGGCAGGGTAGTCTTCTCAGTTGATCCAAGTGCATAACGAATGGCAACAAAGAGATCTTTATGAAAAAACAGTGATGGTTCAGAACAATCATAAAGACAGGCAGTTGTTATAAAAAAAAATCATAAACAAAAAGCCCAAAAAGTCAAAACCTATAAAAGGGACTTATGAAACTGGGGCATCCCGCTGGCTGTAATTCCAAAAAGGAAACAGTTCAGGCAAAAAGAAAGGGATAATAGAAATCAAGAAAGAGGTCTCACAAACCCTCAACCAAAGCAAAAAATGACTGCCTATTCAAAAGAAATCATCAACATCTGAACCATTATTGGAACATCAAAGCAAAGACTCAAACAAGGTCTAACGCACGATCAACTGAGTTTAGGTTTGGAGAACATCACGAAGAGCGGGTGGGTACAAATAATTTGAGCCTTTATCCTTTGTTTCTTAAACCGTGAACCAAGCCACGTTATAACCCTTAAAAGTCCTAGCTGAAGCATGGGTTAGTTCGAAAGCATACTGTCACGAAAGGTATCCTGACTCCTGAAGGCCTACGGTAAATACGGAGTTGACATCATGTTTTACAAACATTCACTTGTTTTATGAAAAGATGCATTTTCAAAATCTTCAAGACAGACATAAGCTTTGCATCTTTGACATAACTTTGTTTACATATGACTTTTTGTTTGAACAGCAGGGAAATTCGCACGACGAATGCCTAATGAACAAGAGCACTTCCAATCAAGGGGCATGACATGATCATGGTCCATTATCTGGGGCAGTCCAATCAAGATTCAAGGAATCTCTCAAAAGGCCAAATAGCCTGGGGCAAACCTCCGCCTGAGTCATTTGGGGCATTTCAATAACGAATCCGGCCTGATCGAACACCTTCTGGTGGCATGACAAAACACTTCTAACAGGGGCAACTCCCTACATTCGGAGAGCATGGACATAGTCAAAAAATACTACGCAAAATCAAAGACCCGCTAGGTTGACACACCTAGGCAAAAACAAGGGCTTCCCGGCGAACCAAAAGGGTTCGGGCAAAAATAAGGGATGAAATGAAAAAATCTGTACACCCGGCAAGTCGAAAACCTGAAAAGGCGGCTTGGGCAAAAATGGGTATCCCGGTGGACTGAAAACCCGAAAGGGCGGTCCAGGCAAAAGTTAGGGATTAAAGCGTACGACTATGTCCCGTCATCTTATCATCAGCCTACCAGAAGAAGGTTTGACCCTCAACAACTGTCAGCACCCCACAAGTGCCCACCCCATAGAAACAGGGGCAATAAAGAGTGGTCTGAGCAGTCTAATTGTTCTATCCCCCCAGGTACTAAGGTAGGTTCAGCTACAGAACACGGCCAAGTGTATCTTAATTCCCAGAGAGTGGTTCAACAAAACAATACATTCTCCTCCAAGCAAATCATCAAATATCAAGGAAATTGAGTATCCTCCTGTAGTTCTCAATACCTCCCCAGCAGCACGCATTCTTAACAAGCATCCCCGGCAGTCTCGGCCTAAAGATTGTTCCCAGGCGGTATACCAACATTCAAAGGAATCACTCCCCCGCAGTTCCAAAACCCCCCAGGAGAGTCCAATCCAGTTTCACCAGCAAAGTTGGAATTCAAATCCCCAAGCAGTAAGCTTATCCCCAGTAGATTCTGGAAGCTTACCCCTCGCAGAGCACGAACGCGTCGTCCCGGCTTGATTTAAAGAGTTATTTCCTTAACAGGATATAACTGGGTTATCCTCAGCCAAAAGCCACGGAAAGAGCGTCCTCGGCAAAGTATCTTCTTACTCCCAGCGAGGTCTATCAACATTTCCAGCACAACAAAGATATCCCCAGCATAACTCATCAACGGTATCCCCAGCGGAGTTATCTTCATCAACTCAGCAAAGCATCGCTATCCCCACAGAGTAGCACTCCCCAGCATGGTCGCTAGAGGATCTTTTCTCCCGCAGAATTATTTCATTCCTCAACGGAGTTGTCTCCTCCTACCGGTATTCTTGCAACGAATCATCCACAGCGGAAGCAAAATCTCTTCATCAGCCCAGGATATGACTTCCCGGCACCCGTCAAGAATTCATTTTCCTAGACAAAAACATACATGAATCATCACATACATCATTATAGCATGCATAACGTATTGCATCATACAAGTCTCCTTTATATTGATAACATCATTACTTGATCCATATCATGCATCGCATATAACTGACCTTTACCTTTCAGGAAAGATGCAGTTGAAATTCTCAAACATATTTCAAGGATTTCTCTAGTCCAGTTAAATCGACTCCAAACAGATTCTTCTGATAAAGACTCAGTAGAAGTTATGGTCCCCTCTCCGACGGTGAGCGTGAGGTGGTAATTCCTTTTTCAAGATGTTCTCCTCTCCGACGATGAGCGTGAGGTGATATTCTTTTGTGGTCCCCTCTCCGACGGTGAGCGTGAGGTGGTAATTCCTTTTTCAAGATGTTCTCCTCTCCGACGATGAGCGTGAGGTGATATTCTTTTGTGGTCCCCTCTCCGACGGTGAGCGTGAGGTGGTAATTCCTTTTTCAAGATGTTTTCCTCTCCAACGATGAGCGTGAGGTGATATTCTTTTGTGGTCCCCTCTCCGACGGTGAGCGTGAGGTGGTAATTCCTTTTTCAGATGTTTCCCTCTCCGGCATGAGCGTGAGGTGACATTCTCTTATGGTCCCCTCTCCAACGGCGCGTGAGGTGGTAATTCCTTCTTCAGATGTTTCCCTCTCCGGCATGAGCGTGAGGTGATATCTCCTTTCAGATTATAATTTCCTATAGTTCCCTCTCCAACGTGAGTGAGGTAACTCCCTTTGAGATTGTAATATCCTTTGGTTCCCTTCCTGACACTACAAAGATGGTAATTCTCACCAAGATTTTTCTCAACGAGCGTTGTTGAAGTTAAAATCACCCAAGGTTCTCTTACCATTCATGATTAAGGCAGTAACCATTCCTGGTTCATTCATCAGCATTTGAAGCTCCAGACTCAGCTCCTGTAACCAATCAGGACATATCTATATCAAGCATCTAAAATCAGCTCCTGCAACGTGTCAGGTACTCATTTTTCTGTTTTGCAGGTATGCAGGTTCTCGCTAAGGAACTTCCTACGCGATCAATATCCAGATGGCATCTATGAGCCCATCATCCTATCCAAGCAACATCCAAATGGCATCTATAAGCCCATTCCCTCATCATCACTGTTACTATGTGAGCGCAAATTTCTGGGCACTGTAGTGTTCAATCATCCTCTACCCTCGGATTACGAAAGGCACGTCAGCCAATCTGCATCCTCAGGTCTAAGAAGATTGAACAGGGGCAACTGTTGTACCCCAAAATTTGCCCTCCCATATCCATCAAGAATTGTCAAAGTCAAGGTCACAAAATGCCCCAAGGGTTGTGCAGCTCAACTGTCTTCTATACAGTCAATACTAGGGTTTGAGTTCTGGTCAAGCAAATGAACTTTTCAAAGGCCCAATCAAGTCTCATGTGCCTACAAAGATGGTCAAATATCCTCATGTCAAGTTTCAAGGCATTCAGCTCAAAATTGCACAGTCAAAACCCTAGATTGCACTACAGTCAACTGTAGGGGCAAAATGGTCATTTGGCAGTCAAAAGTTCAAATTTTTGGTCAATATATCATTTTAAAGCCACAAACATCATTTGATCAATGCTTGATCATGATTCTCAAAATTTGGCTCAGAAATCATCAAAGATGCAAAAGTTGCTATATTTGGACAGCTGAAAAAGTCAACTGAAATTGACCAGGGCATAACTTTCACATGGATTATCAGAAAATTTCCATCCAAAGCTCATTTTGAAGAGAAAGACATTTCCTACAATTCATCTTCATGTTCCAAGTCCAAGAAATGCTCTCACAAAAAGTTATCAATTTCAACATTATAGGTCATTTTCAAAAGTCAACAAAAAGTGACTTTAAGTCAAAGGCCATAACTTGAGATTGATAAATCAAAATGACATGGGACCAAAGGCATTGGTTAAAGGACTCAAAGACCTTTCCAAAATGTCCAAGAACATGTGAAAAGCTTAAAAATTGACCAAGTTATGCCTTGTGGAAGTTGGGAAATTTTTGGAAATTTTTGAAAATCAACAATGGTTCAAAAGGCCTAAAAATGCAAATGGGCCCAAGTTTCTTCCAAATTTCTTCATGCCAAGCCTATGCACGACCACTAGGCCCAAAGGGAAGTATTCTCATATTTTTTAATTATTTATTTGAATTAATATTAATTTATTTTCATTTAAATGATTTTAAATCATGAAAAATATAAACCTTAACATGAAAAATCTTTTTATACATATTATAGGCTCAATATTTCGTGTGAAGGCAAATGAGGAAAGATTTGGTATGATTGGAACTAATTGACATCAAAAACCATGAAAAAAGATTGGAAAAAGATATTAAGCAAATCAAATCTTAAACCATTGAATTCATGAGATTCTATCCAACTTTGTTGACCTAACATGTTCTATACATACTCAGTATCACAAACCAAAACCCTAGAGACTGCAAGCTGCGCTCATACACAATACACAAACTTGAAAATTTTCCAAGAATTCCAAAACTGAATTCAGAGTTCAAGGGCGATTCAGACCCCAAAATCTATTCCAAAAGCTTCAGTGACAATCATAGAACACATTCCAACCATTAACAACAACAAAAGCTCAAAGAATTAGGGTACAGAACTCACGAAAGTCCATGGAAATTTCAAAATCGTATTCTCCATTCTAGGCATCTTTACTGCATTTTAATCACATATTCATGCTCCTTGTCAAGTTTTGAAACTAATCACTATATTCAATTTGATTTTTGCATCGTATGTAGAATTCCACCATGTTTGAAAATTAGGGTTTGCAGGTTCTCGATTTGGGGTTTTTATAACCAGGCAAAATCAGGCCATCCCAACACCACCACTGTAACCAGTGCATTTGGACGAACAAATTGAGATAGTCGCGCCTAATTTATATGGGGACAGGACCTAATCGCTATTTTTTCAAAAACGGCTTTAGACCACGCCATGGAAACCGTGGCCATAGGGTTTTATTTGCAGGGAAGGTGGAAGGGATGAAGACGTGTTGAAGCGTGATACGTCCATTCAAAACAGCGCGCGCTTTTCCAGGCCACCAACGCGCTTGCTTTTTCTTATTTGTTTGTTAATATATGTTAAATATAAATTGCATGGTTCAGTGGCAGGTGGAAGGCATTGGCAAGGCGTGAGACCTGGGTTCGATTCCCAGGTCTTCAACAATTTCATGTTATTTTGCAAAAGCTAATCCTATGCAGGCACGCTCTTAAGGATCACCATATGTCCTCCTCACCTATTGTCCACGCGTCCCACAAAAGCAAGTCAAAGGCATGGATTGAAGGTCTACCATGGAAGCTGGTCAACGTGTCCCACATAATCCAAAAAGGTCAACGAAAACTGAAGCTCAATGGGCTTAAATTACCAGGCCTGAACCTCCACTTGGGGACTACCCCCCCTCTGGTTTGACTTTCTTTTTATATTTCATTCTTTTTAATTGTTATATTATTTTCTTATTTTCATTGGTTTTCATTAATTAATTATTTTTATCAAAATAACAAAAACATACAAAAGTCAGAAAAATAAAAAATGTAATATTTATTTATTATGCTTATTTTTAAACATGTAAATAATTTAGGTTAATTAGGCTATCATTTTAATCTTTCTAATAAAAAATCAAAAAGTAGAATTTAGGTTTAAACAACTTTTTATTTTCTTTTTTTTAATTTTCCTTTTTTCAGAATAATATTATTTATTGATTTATTTTCTTTTTTTAACTGTACATAAATTAATTTAGAGTTTAATTTAGGTTTAATCAAAAAAACTTTCATAATAAATAAAAAAATACTAAAATTAGGGTTTGTCTTTCAATTTAATTAATTTCCTTCCCTTATTAAATTTAAAAAACACAAAATACCAAAAATATTATTTTCATTTAATTTCAATCTTTAATTCATTAATTTAATTATTGTGGTAAAAGGGTCCAACGCCCTATTTTTGTTGTAATTTCTTTTGCGCATTTATTTTATTATCGCTTATTATAATTTTGTAAATATCCCAAAGCCATGTAATTTACTTTTCGCACTTTATTTCTTCGCATTATTTATTTTTCCGCTAAATCGGGTCCTGGAAATTTTGGCGATGTGGGCCCGCGCCTTTGTAATAGTCGTAGATTTATCTTTTCCGCACTCCTAACTGTTAATCAAGCATGAAAGAATGAATGTCTAATTAAAATCAAGCATAGAACACGACAAACATGACAAGACAAAAATAGATGAATCTGACACACAAATCACACACCACCCCTAGGGTACGCCTCACTGTTGCCTTGCCTCGAAAGGTGATCGTCGAGTAGAGGATGTCTTAGTAAGTCCTCATGATCCGGGAACCTGGCATGAGGGTAGCTTCTAAGGTGTCTTCCCATTGCTCTGGTGATCACCATGTCCCGAACCTCGAATTGACCCGAACACCTCCAACGGTGGTGCTACCTACCTCTCAATGGTGGAATAGCACTACTTTAAAGGACCTTTACACAGACGAATTCCTTAGGGTAGGTAGGTTCTCGTAGATACTTGCTCTCTTCAAAAACAAAACAAATAATACTTTTCACACCAACACTTTTCAAAAGCTTTCAAAGCAAATTTTTCAAACACTCTGACGTATGAGTCGATCTGAAATTTTTCAAAGAAACTTTTAAACCCACATTGAAAAGCACGCAAAACAATTTGAAAACACATTGAGCAAGTATCTAAGAGCCCATGGATAACCATGGATAGAAAGGGTGCTAACACCTTCCCTTTCTATAACCTACCTCCCGAACCGAGAGCGATCTCTTTAAAGGAATTTTTCTGTGCTTTTGTCCTTTCCTATTGGAGAAAATAAAAGACGGTGGCGACTCTTGCTTCCGCGACATTTCGCGAACCAGCGTTAAACAGTCAGTTCCAGATCCACCGATCACAGTTATCCATGGGATCTTAGTTACTTGCTTATATCACTTGCCTTTGATTTTCAATTGTTTGAAATGGTGCTTTGTGTGTGTGGGTTTGAAAATGTTTTGAAAAGAGGCCATTGTTGTGGCAACCTTTGTAATGATCCATGTTTGGATGTATACAAAGGTGTACTTGTCTTTTGAAAAGTTTTCAATGTTTTTGAAAGTTGTTTTGAAAGTGTGTTGTGATGTGTGTTTTGAAAAATGGCAAGGATTGTTTTGCAAGATTGGTCAAGTAACCAAGAGCTATCTACCCTAAATTTCTCAAAGATCTTTCCTATGTTTTAACCCTTTTAACAATTTTGTTCCACCATTGTAGTTGGTGGACAATCTTGTGTTAGGATGTTAACGGGACGGGCACGGGTCATCGTTTAGACCATGATTGCAATAGTGCCAAGTGTCTTTGGCAATTTCCTTTAAGGGACTTGATCATTTTTAGGCAACTTTCGAAAGCGTCATCGAGGGACTATGATCATTTGAATTGTTTTTGTTTTGCCAAAGATACCCAACATGCAACATGGCCCATTATTGAAGGCAACAAGTGGAGTAACCCTAGGGGTGCAAGTGTGATTGGTGTTGTCCATTTTCATGCTTTGTTATCTTTGAATTAGGTCAAGCTATTTGTTATTTGATTTTTGCATACAAACCCTAAGTCTATCATGGCATATTTAGAAAGCTTTAAAATGCGGAATTTAAAGTCCTAAGTTATTACAAAATAATCATGGGGATGGGGGTACAAATGTTCAAATGGGGATGAGACTTTAATAGGAGAGTGGTATCCCAATATTTACAACCAAATCGAATCAATCGCAAATGTAATATGTATCAATGTATAGAAATAAGTAAATGTGTATGTGTAAATGTATTTGTGTAAGTGTATGATTTATTTACAAGCGAAATAAAAATAATAAAAAAAGTTAATTTTTAGATATTTTCATGGTTTAGGGCAAAACCCTAATTTGTAATAAATATTATTTATTATTTATATTATATACAATATTTATTAATTATATACAAAAATAAATAAAAGAGAAGTATATTATGAAAAAGTAATTTTTGAGGTCAAATATTAATAAAAATAAAAATAAAAATGTATTATTTTTATATTTTTATCCTAAATATTCTAATAAATATATAGGTATTTACATTATATATTAAATATACTAAATATATACAAAAAATAAAATATTTATTATTTATATAAAAAAGGGTATTTTAAGAAAATGTTTTCAAAAGATAAAATAAAATAAAATCAGAAAATAAAATGTATTTGTATTATTTTTTTGTATAAAAGTATATATGTTATTTTATATGTATAAGTATAAATAAAGCAAATAAATTCAAAATAAATGCAAAAATGGGTGAAAAAATATTTTTAATATTTTTTATGTTTTGACAAAAAATAATAAGTCAGAAACAAAAAGAAAAAATCAAAAATGATAAAAATAACACACAATGGGCCAAGGGGGTGTAGGTGAAAAAATGTGGTACAAACAGAAAAAACAGATCAGGCCCAGCCCAAGGCAAGCTTGTCTTCAACCTCCAGCCATTTTCAAACAAAAACGCGCGTTTTCTTCCATCCCTGCTATCTCTTGATTCTTTGACTTTTAACAAAAACTCACAACATAAACATTATAGAGCATCATGTCACGATTCTAAACATGTAAAGAAGTTGATCTAACTCTCAGAAATGAGAGAGAATTTCTTCTCCCCCAATTCCTGACCTAACTTTTTTCTAATGTTCAAGTTCTAAATTCTCTTAACACACACAATATAAATGAAAAGTGAGGATACAGGTAGCTTCAGGGCCATGAGTAGGACATAACTTCTTCACAAACCTAAGCCTAGATATGCTTGGATAGAGAGATAGAAGTTCAAACTCTTACCTGTTCAGCTTGAATCGTGTACAACAATGGAGGCGCTTTCAATGGAATGTGAGAATTTGTACAGCTTGCTTGAGGTCCAAGGATGCTCCTCCAATGCTTGGTGTGCCTTGAAACTAACTGAATCGAGCTATGTAACTCAACCTGCACAACTGAAAAAATGAAAATGGTGAACTTGGTTAGAGGTGTTACAGTCTGTAACTAGGGCTTGGGATAGTTTGTATGGATGGTAGAGAATGTGTTTGAACTGGTTTGGATGAAAACGCACGAGGGAAATGAACTGTGGAGGTCAATCTGCAACAGGGACTCTGTTTTGCATAAAAAAGGTGCTTTGATGGATGAGGAGGTATTGAGGGTCAAGGGCTCGTGTTTTAGGTCTGTTAGGGAGTATGAAGTGTGTTCACAAAGTTGGTTTTAGTTGGTTCTTGCAGGAATGTAAGTTGTGGTCCAATATGCAAGTTTTCTTCTTTCTTAAGCCAAAAATGCCAAGTTAGGTTACAGGCTCCTACAGGCCCCTCAAACATGCTGCAAAGTTTTGTTCTTGATCAGTGGGATATGTCCACACATTTGTGCCTCAAAGATTTTCTTGTACCTCAAAGATATGGACTTTGACATAAAGTTGATCTTTTCAAAAATGGCTAAAATGCTTTTTCCATTTTAAGGTTAATCTTTTGTGTAATGGCTTAATGAACAAGATAATGCTAGGACACAAAGGTTTTGCATTAAATTATTGAGTGTGGATGAGATAAAAGGCCTGTAATCTAGCTTGGAACATGCTGACTTGAAAATGGCAATGTTATGAACATGTAATTGGCTTATGAACAAAGTGACTTTTGCCCATCTTCACAAATTCGATTCTCCCTAACCACAAGGGTGTTTGAGAAGTTCTTGGATAATTTGGAAACCTTGGAATGTGTACTACAATCCATCTTTGTAATGCAAATTGAAATTCCAAGTGGAAGCATGTGAAAAGTGGCCATGAAGTTGGGCAAAAATCCTGCCTAAAATAGGTCAAAAAATTTGTAAGTTAAGAATGTTTTGCACCCTTATTCCAAAAATCATAACTTGAGCTACAAGATTCTTTTGAGGAAACTTTGTGAATCAAAGTTGTAGATTTTGCAATGGACTATAACTTTCATGTTTTGAGTTTTGTTTGAATCCAAATACATCTTGATGAAAAAATGGGACAAAGTTAGGAAAAAATTAGGAAATTTCATAACTTAGAAAATTTCTAAGTTATGAAATTTCTTCATTTCAAACCCTAATTTGTAATTTTTGATTTCTTGATGAACAAGTTTCATAGTTTGACATGTCTTGATGAAAAATGGATCTTGGCACTTGATTTTGACCAAAAAAGTCAAAGTTTGACTTTTCAGTATACAGTCAAATTTTGCTCAGTTGACTGGAAAATTCATTTGTCAATCTTGTGCATTTGGGATCTTTTGAACTTGTTGAATGTGTCAAGACCATGTCATTGAGTCCTTGAGTTCATATGTGAGCTTGGTTTGCCATTGGCTAGGTCAAACAGTCAAAAATTGCCTTTGTGCAGTCCAAACCCTAAAAATGAACATTTTGCCTTTTTGGTGATCTGATCAAATTTCTTGTGGAATTGTGATCCAAACTTGATAAAATGGTCCATATGAGTTCATAATGTTGATGTGGGTCAAAAATCATGAGGTTTGACTGTCAATTGGCCACAATTGACTTTTCCCCAATACAGCTGATTTCTAGGTCAACTGTCTAATTGATTGGGCAAAGATTGGAATCAAGGCTTGAAACTTGGTATGGATAAACTTGTGAGTTCAATATGAAGCATGAAAGTCATTTTGGGTATTTTAGGTCAAAGCATCTTTGTGCAAACTCAAACCCTAATTTGGGTCAACAGTGCAAGGAGGAGTCTTGAGCAGAGCAAACCCTAACTTGATCTTGAGCTCCAAGGGTCTTGGGATGAGAAAATGTTGATGAAATGAGAGGGAAAATTTTGGGGTACAACAGTTGCCCCTGTTCAATCTTCTTAGACCTGAGGATGTAGATTGGCTTGCGTGCCTTTCGTGATCCGAAGGTGGAAGATGATTGAACACTAGAGTGCCCAGAAATTTGCACTCACATAATGGAGTATCAGCAATGTGATGTCGGGAATGGGCTTATAGATGCAATTTGGAAGTGTGATGGATAGTTGTGGAGATGGGCTTATAGATGCCATCGGGGGTGTCGATCACGTAAGAGATTCCTTAGCGAGAACTTGCGTACTTTGAGAGAGAAAGATGGTTTCCTGGCTTGCTACAGGTGTTGATCTCCAGTCTCTTCATGCAGATATGCTCTGGCTAGATACAGGTATCGAATCTAACGCTCATAGATATGCCCTGGCTAGATACAGGAATCGAATCCGGAACTTCAAAAGGTTGCTTACAGACGTGCCCTGGCTAGATACAGGTATCGAATCTCTAAGCTATTCATGCAGATATGCCCTGGCTAGATACATGTGTCGAATCCACAATCAAATCACTCACAGATATGCCCTGGCTGGATACAGGAATCGAATCTGGAATTGGTCGTCTACAGATATGCCCTGGCTGGATACAGGTATCGAATCTGGAAATTGTCGTCTACAGATATGCCCTGGCTGGATACAGGTATCGAATCTGGAAATTGTCGTCTACAGATATGCCCTGGCTGGATACAGGTATCGAATCTGGAAATTATCATCTACAGATATGCCCTGGCTGGATACATGTATCGAATCTGGAAATTGTCGTCTACAGATATGCCCTGGCTGGATACAGGTATCGAATCTGGAAATTGTCGTCTACAGATATGCCCTGGCTGGATATAGGTATCGAATCTGGAAATTATCGTCTACAGATATGCCCTGGCTAGATACAGGTATCGAATCTGGAAATTATCGTCTACAGATATGCCCTTCCTGGATACAGGTATCGAATTTGGAAATTGTCGTCTACAGATATGCCCTGGCTGGATACAGGTATCGAATCTGGAAATTGTCGTCTACAGATATGCCCTGGCTGGATACAGGTATCGAATCTGGAAATTATCGTCTACAGATATGCCCTGGCGGGATACAGGTATCGAATCTGGAAATTGTCATCTACAGATATGCCCTGGCTGGATACAGGTGTCGAATCTCTAAACCCTTCATGCAGATATGCCCTGGCTGGATACAGGTGTCGAATCCACAATCAATTGCTCACAGATATGCCCTGGCTAGATACAGGAATCGAATCTGGAAATTGCGATAGTTGATAGTAATCATCTTTGGATTGTCCTTTTCCTGAAAAGGCAAGACATCAGTTGTATGCAATGTCATGATGTATGAAATGCATGATGTCATGATGTTTTTCAAGAATAAATGAGATTGTGTGATATGATGCGTATATGCATGCGTCATGGTGTATGATAATGTGATGAATGTATTTTTTTCTAGGAAAATAAATCCTTGACGACTGCCGGGAGTTGAATCCTGGGCTGATATCGAAGAGTAGAGTTCTTCGCTTCCGCTGGGGATGATGGTTGCAAGAATAAACCGGTAGGAGAAGATGACTTTGTTGGGGAATAAACTTGTTGGAGAGATTACTCTGCGGGGAATTACTCTGTGGGAAAAGATACTTCGCTGAGGTTTTGATGAGAGCTCCGCTGGGGATTCCACTGATAAGTTATGTTGGGGAACTTGATGAACTCCGCTGGGGATAGGAAGAACTTCGCCGAGGACGATCTTTCTGTGGTGATTAGCTGAGGATAACCCAGTTATAAGCTCTGGTGGGAAATAACCTTTGAATGAAGCCGGGGAGATGCGTATGTACTCTGCAGGTGATAAGCTTCCAGAATCTACTGGGGATAAGCTTCCAGAATCTATTGGGGAGGATGATTCATCTTTCCTGGGGAAACTTTTCAGACTGTACTGGGGAAGGGGTTCCACTGGGATGTCTGGTATTTCGCCGGGGAACAATCTTATACTAGGACTGCCGGGGAGGCTTGCTGAGGAATGTCTATACTCCGTTGGGGAATGTTGAGATCTTCTGGGGATACCCAACTTCCTTAAGGCTGACAGTAGATTAACTCTGCTTGGGGAGAGTATCGCTGACCTGCTGGAGATACTGTGCCTGTTTAGGGCTGATGGGAAACCAACTCTGCCTGGGGAGAGTATTGCTAAATCTTGTCTTACTCAACGGGGAGTGAAGGTATCCTGGCTACGTTCTTCAACCGAACCTACCTTATTACTTTGGTGGACAGAGCCACTAGATCGCTTAGACAATTCTTTACTGTCCCTGTTTCTGATGTCATCTGTAATTAGTCCTTTGTTTCGCATGCAAATATTCATGATTAGCAATTAATGTCAAATGCATATATCAAAAATGAACATTGGACGTTCTTCGCAAAACAAAATAGAAAAAGGAAAAACGATGGGTAATTTGTCTGAAAAATTGAACTTGTATTGATTTTGAAATTTGCCTGTAAATAGGCGTTTTGTGTACAGGAGGCTGACGTCCTAGTAAGAGAACGCCGCCGAGCAAAATAGAGTTTATACAATTTTGTGAAAAGGAAACAAAACAGTTATGTGAAAAATAATCCCACTGGGTTCCAACTCTACTATCGCCTTTATGTCTTCAAGCGTCTCATCACTTTGCTGCTTAGTTGAAGATGAAGCTGATTGATTTGTGTCGTCTGAACCCGATAGTTGATGCCGAATTCTGGATGCAAGGTGGTCCAATGAGACATAGTATTACGCTTTATCCCTAACTTTTGCCTGGACCGCCCTTTCGGGTTTTCAGTCCACTGGGATACCCATTTTTGCCCAAGCCGCCTTTTCAGGTTTTCGACTTGCCGGGTGTACAGATTTTTTCATTTCATCCCTTATTTTTGCCCGAACCCTTTTGGTTCATCGGGAAGCCCTTATTTTTGCCTAGGTGTGTCAACCTAGCGGGTCTTTAGTCATGCGTAGTATCTTTTTACTATGTCTGCATTGGCGGGATGAGGAAGGTCATCACCATCCATGGTGGTTAGAATCATAGCTCCTCCTGAGAAGATATGTTTAACCATAAATGTCCCTTCGTACGTAGGGGTCCATTTTCCCCTGGGATCACCTTGAGGTAGAATGATGCGCTTGATTACCAGGTCTCCGACTTGATACTCTTGTCGTTTGACTTTCTTGTTAAATGCCCTGATCATCCGTTTTTGGTATGTCTGACCATGACAAATAGCAGTGAGTCTCTTTTCGTCGATTAGATTTAATTGATCAAGCCGAGTCTGGATCCAATCATCTTCGCTCAAACCTGCATCCTTCATTATCCGGAGAGAGGGTATCTGGACTTTAATAGGCAAGACTGCCTCCATGCCATAGACCAAGGAAAAGGGAGTTGCCCCTGTTGACGTTCGTGCTGAGGTACGGTACCCATGAAGAGCAAACGGTAACATTTTGTGCCAATCTTTGTAGGTCACTGTCATCTTCTGCACAATCTTCTTGATGTTCTTATTCGCTGCTTCTACAGCCCCATTCATTTTCGGTCGATAGGGAGAAGAGTTGTGGTGCTGTATCTTGAATTGCTCGCAGAGCTCAGTGATCATCTTGTTGTTAAGATTGGTACCATTATCCGTAATGATCCTCTCAGGTACACCGTATCGACAGATCAGGTTATGCCGAATGAACCGTGCCACGACGTTCTTGGTTACGGTAGCATAGGAAGCTGCTTCAACCCACTTTGTGAAGTAATCAATCGCTATTAAGATGAAGCGATGCCCGTTGGATGCCGTAGGTTTGATTTCGCCGATCATATCAATCCCCCACATTGCAAAAGGCCAAGGTGCTGTCAAGACGTTCAGAGGAACCGGAGGAATGTGCACCTTATCAGCATAGATCTGGCATTTATGACAAGTTCGAGAATGCTGATAACAGTCGGCTTCCATTGTGGACCAGAAATATCCTGCCCGAAGGATTTTCTTTGCCATGGTATGTCCACTGGAATGTGTTCCGAAGGTACCTTCATGTAGCTCTGCCATGATCCTTTCTGCTTCAGTCTTATCCACACAACGCAGTAAGGTTGAATCATGGTTTCGCTTGTAGAGAATGCCATTGCTGAGGAAGAACTTTGCCGCAAACCTTCTCAAGAACTTCTTGTCATTAACAGATGCGCCTTCGGGGTATTCTTGAGCTTCAAGGTACCTCTTCACTTCATGATACCAGGGTTTTTCTGTTACCTCTTCGGTCTCGAGATCGCATCAATGTGCAGGTTCATCCAACTTCCAAATAATGATCCGGGGCGCCTCGTTGTCCCATTTGACTTTGAACATAGAAGACATCGTAGCCAACGCGTCCGCTAACTGATTCTCCTCTCTTGGGAAATGTTCAAATGTTATCTCTTTGAAATGGGGGATCAATGTCAGTACGTACTCTTTGTAAGGAATAAGATTTGGGTGTTTCATATCCCACTCGCCTTTCATCTGATTGATCACGAGAGCGGAATCTACGAAGACACTCAGAAACTTGATCCTTAAGTCAATTGCAGCTTGAAGACCCATGATACATGCCTCATACTCTGCCATGTTGTTGGTGCAGTTGAAACATAGCCGGGCAGTGAGTGGAATATGAGTGCCTTTAGGGGATATGATCACAGCGCCGATACCATTACCTAAAGCGTTCGAGGCTCCGTCAAAGTGCATAGACCATCGGGATCCCTCCTCAGGTCCTTCATCCGGTCCAGGTACTTCACAATCAGTCACTACCATGATATCCTCGTCTGGAAATTCAAAGTTCATCGACTGGTAATCGTCCACTGCCTGGTGTGCCAAATGGTCTGCCAATACACTTCCCTTGATTGCTTTTTGAGTCGTGTACTGGATGTCATATTCCGTCAAGATCATCTGCCATCTTGCTATTCTTCCGGACAAGGCAGGCTTTTCGAAAATGTACTTGATTGGATCCATTTTTGAAATCAATAGAGTAGTGTGGGTCAACATATACTGTCTTAGCCGGCGAGCAGCCCATACCAAAGCGCAACAAGTTTTCTCGAGCAGTGAGTATCGGGTCTCACAGTCGGTAAACTTTTTGCTAAGGTAATAAATGGCGTGTTCTTTTCAGCCAGACTCGTCATGCTGCCCCAGCACACACCCCATTGAGTTGTCCAGTACTTTTAAGTATAAGATTAGAGGTCTCCCTTCAACCGGCGGCATAAGAATGGGTGGTTCTTGGAGATACTCTTTGATTCTTTCGAAAGCGGCCTGACATTCATCATTCCAACGTACTACTTGATCTTTCTTCAGCAGCTTGAAGATTGGTTCACAGGTAGCAGTTAGATGCGAGATGAATTAGGCAATATAGTTCAGTCGTCCTAGAAAGCCTCTGACTTCTTTCTCTGCCTTGGGAGTTGGAATCTCTTGTATGGCTTTCACTTTGGCAGGGTCCACTTGAATGCGTTTGTCGCTTACGACGAAGCCTAGCAATTTTCCAGATCTCACCCCGAAGGTGCACTTGTTCGGGTTCAACCTCAGCTTGTACAACTTCAGACGGTCAAACAGCTTCTGTAGATGGTCAAGGTATTTTTCCTCGGTTTGGGACCTTGCAATCATATCGTCGACGTATACTTCTATCTCGTGATGGATCATGTCATGAAACAGAGCAACCATGGCACGTTGGTATGTTGCCCCAACATTTTTCAACCCAAAAGGCATGACCTTGTAGCAAAAGGTAGCCCACTGAGTAACAAAAGTGGTCTTCTCCATGTCTTCAGGAGCCATTTTGATCTGATTATAACCAGAGAAGCTGTCCATGAAGGAGAATACTTTATGCTGAGCAGTGTTGTCAACCAGAACGTCGATATGAGGCAGAGGGAAATCATCCTTAGGGCTTGCCCTGTTCAAATCCCTGTAATCAACACACATTCTAACCTTCCCATCTTTCTTCGGCACTGGAACCACATTAGCAACCCACTGAGGGTAAGAAGTCACTACTAGAAACCCGACATCAAATTGTTTCATAACCTCAACTTTGATTTTCTCAGACATTTCTGGACGCATACGGCGGACCTTCTGTTTTACCGGAGGGCATTCTTCCTTGGTAGGCAGGTGATGAACCACAATGTCGGTATCCAACCCAGGCATGTCTTCGTAAGACCAGGCAAAGATTTCCACATAGTCATGCAACATCTGGATCATCCGTTGTTTCACACTGAGCTCTAGATTGGCACCAATCTTGACTTCCTTTCTGTCAGTCTCAGTACCCATATTTACCGTTTCCACTGGCTCTTCATGTGGCTGAATGGCCCTCTCTTCCTGGAGTAGTAGTCTTGCAAGTTCAACAGGCACTTCGCAATCATCTTCACCTTCGTCTTCGGCTAAGTTGATCGGATTTTCGAAGTCATAATTGGCAGTAGCAGAGTCGTTACCAGTGAGATCCAGAGTGGATTGGAACCTGTATAGGTGAGTGTGTGTAAATATAGCTGTTTTGCAATATATAATAAAGAAAGAAAAGGAGCGCAAGATTTTGAAATGCAACAAACGTCCAATGTTTTTATTAATGATATATGAAAATGACACACAAAAGCCCTCACAAATGAAACCACGGTGCCCCGGGTAAGACACCGAGCCATAAAAGTTTCAAAATATTGTCTGTTACAAATTCAAAACAAAAGAGTTCATTACTGAGTGACAAAAGTAATAGGTGTGAAGTCTTTGGCAGTCCAGTTGCTTGGTCCACCGTCGGTTGTTGGGTAGATCCAACTGTCGAACTCAGATTCTTCCGCTTCGTCTTCAATAGCATTTACTCCCGGGTTGGTGATGAACACAGGAGGTCTTCCAATCCTTGCCTTACGAACATCCCTCTGAGCTTCTGCAGTGAAGCCCAAACCAAACTTGTCAGTCTTTGGAGTGAAATCAGGAAGTCGGCCCCAGTTTGCACACTCACCCTTCTCAATAACAGCCCAGACATCCTTTAAGGAAGCCATCTTCAACGGAGAACCCTCTTCAGTCACAGTCTCTGCTGACGCCAGTGTCTGAGGCACCTCTTCAAAATGTTTAAAGGGGGTCTCAATGAACTCCCCATCCATCTCTATGTACCGGAACGAGTTGAGGTGGCTGACCATATATTCTTCTTCCCCCTGAACTGTAACAATCTTCCCTCTGACCGGGTGCTTAAGCTTCTGATGTAGTGTGGAGGTCACAGCTCCAGCCTTGTGGATCCATGGACGACCCAACAAACAAGAATAGGATGGTCGGATGTCCATCACATAGAAAGTAGAATCAAAATTTTGAGAACCAACCCTAATTGGAATGTCAACTTCCCCATGTACCATCCTTTTCGAACCGTCAAAGGCTCGGACAACAATGTTACTAGGCTTGAGCTCTAAACCCTCACAATCTAACCTGTCTAGGGCCTTCTTGGGTAATACGTTCAATGAAGAACCGGTGTATACCAACACATGGGCAAGAGTAGTGCCCCTGCATTCAATGGAGACATGCAGGGCGTCGTTATGGTTCTTTCCTTTGGCGATCAGATCGGCGTCAGAGAAACCCAAACCATTATCAGCAGTTAAGTTGGCCACACAATCGGTAAATTGATCAGCAGACGTTTCTTGTGGAACATGGGCTGTCTTTAGGAAGGAAATCAGGGCCTTGGCATGGGCCTCTGAACACAACAACAGTGATAACATAGAAATCTTCGATGGGGTGTGCCCCAGCTACTCAACTACGTTGAAATCACTCTTCTTAATGATCTTGAGAATCTCTTCCATCTCTTGCTGGGAAGCTTCAACAGTGGTTGTCTTTGGTGCCTCCGTCAGGGCAGGCAAATCAGTAGCAATCCCTTTGCCCCAAGCGTCAGATGACTCGGCAGCAGGGGTAAAAACAGCAACTTGATCAGGAAGGGAAGCAGGCACACTTGCAGGTGTGATGACAAGAGGTCTCTGAATAGCTGATGGCGTAATATCTGGTGAGAACAGCCTACCACTGCGAGTAACTTTGGCAGGCCCGATGATGTTACTGACGCCGGTACTAGTATCAAACTCTTGCTTCACTCCAAGAACATAAACATCTGCCCCATAGTGCCATGGGACAGCTTTGTCGGATGTGTAAGGGAGAGGCCCCAGAACAGTGATGATGATAGGAGCAATCTTCTGAGTGGACATGATTTTGACAGGCTTCTTTGAAGGAGCCTTAGGAGGCTTGTTGAAAATAGTGACAATGGACACTTCTTCAGCAGGGACAGCAGGAACAACAATCTTCTCGAACAAGATCTCTTTGCTATCCATCAGGTTTTGGACGCCTGACTTCAGCAAAGGACAACCAGCAGGTGAAACAACACATAAATGGCAACCCTTACTACATCCCGGAAATAAACCGGCTAGCAACAGGTTCCTCTTGACAGTCAACAACGGAGTAACAATATCATCCACGGAGGCCACATATAGGTCTTCTTCCACAACATTCACTCTATGCTGGGGCATGGGAGCAGTCACAACATTGGGTCTTTCGGGCGCCTCAAACTGTATTTCTTTAGCATCAATAAGGTCCTGAACCTTATTCCTCAGAGCCCAACAATCATCTGTGGTATGCCCCGGGCTATCAGAGTGATAAGCGCAACGGGTGTTGGGGTTGTACTTTGGAGAAGCTGTGTTCACTACCTTTGGAGCTTCTTTGACAGTTACCAGATATGTTGACAGTAGTTGCGGCAAAATCTGAGACAGGGCCATGCTGAGTCGAGTGTACTGTCTTTTAGGTCTCTCACCCCTTGGCTGGTTATACTGCTGAGGAACAGCATCAGGCTTTGAAATTACCACCGCGTTGACAGCTTGGCGGCGTTCCAGTTTATTCTGTCTCCTTGGACCATAAACAACACTAGCTTCCTTCTTGAAGGGCTTCTTTTCAGTACTTGAGGAGGCACCTTTCTGTATCTTTCCCGACTTGATACCAGCTTCTATCCTCTCACCGGTTAAGATCAGGTCTGTGAACCCAGAAGAAGAATTCCCAATCAGATGGTTGAAGAATGGACCGGACAAGGTCCCTAAGAACATGTCCACGAGTTCACGGTCAGTCAGCGGTGGCTGCACCCTGCCAGCCAGGTCTCTCCACTTTTGCGCATACTCCTTGAATCCTTCGCCCGTCCCCAGTGACATACCCTGGAGTTGGCTACGCGTGGGAGCGAGGTCAGAATTGTACTGATACTGCTTATAAAATGCAGTAGCCAAGTCCTCCCAGGTTTGAATACTGGCTCCATCCAGCTGATAGAACCATTCGAGTTGAGCCCCTGAAAGGCTATCCTGGAAGAAATGGATCCATAGGTTCTTGTCTGTAGTGTAAGGTTGGATCTTCCTTACATATGATCTGAGATGCAGCTTAGGGCAGGAAGCCCCGTCGTACTTCGCAAAGGCAGGTGCCTTGAACTTGTGTGGGATCACCACCCCAGAAGATAAACCTAGATCTCCAAAATCCAGCCCCGGCACATGTTGAATCTCCATGGCACTTAAACGGTCCTCTAGTTGCTTGTACCTGTCTTCAGCAGGAGGGTACTGTTCATCATTGTAATCCGTCTCGTTGTCGGAGACCACAGGACTAGGAGCCCTTCCCCCTTGGGGACTGTCTTTCCCTGCAGAGGAAGTAGCCTGATCAGCCTCATTCTGCAATGTATTCCCAAACCTCCGTCCAGTGCTAAACATCGCAGTCCTCTTCTTCTTCTTCTTCTTCAAGAGCAGAGTCTTCAACTCCTGTTGACCCTGGGCTAAGCTCATGACCATCTCTTGAAACTGGGCGTTCTGGGCCTGGAGGGCCTTGATAGCTTGTTCGGTAGTAGGCTCGGAAGACATGATGGTTGAGTGCTGAAATTAACAGCAAAGAAGATTAAGCAACCTGTAGAAGAAGGGTACCTGTTATGCATATGATGCAATGAGATGCGTATGTTTTATGTTTTCAAAGACAATCGGGATTCAACTTTGTAGACAAAAAGGAAACACACTTCATTAGATTCAAACTTTAAATTGTTCAACAATTTGCCCTTAGGCATTACAAGAATGAAAATACTGAAAAGGAAATAAAAGATGTAAAAGAAACATCCAAAGCCCATCAGTGCTCCCATGGCCTCCTCTTCTCAGTACAGATATAGTCGTTCAGGATCTGCTCATTCTCCAATTGCTTAGTCAGCTTCTGGATCTTTTGTTCCTGTTCGTTGAACCTTTCCCGATAAGAATCCCGTTCTTCCTGTAGCTGCGCCCAAGATCTCTTTAGTGTATCAACATCAGTGGGTATCTGAGGAGGGAGGATAGTTGGAGGAACCCCGTCTTCATCAGGAAATTCAAGAATGATAGGCCTGACAGCTTCGTATGGCATACCTAACTTCTGAGCACGGATGCGGACCCATCTGCAGTAGGGTTCCATTGGTAGAGAAGTCTTCAATCCCAACTCATGTGGGTCAGCTTTGTGAATTCTGTCCCAAGCCTTGATGAATCTACGGTGCAGCTCGTCACTGTCTACCTGAAACTCAAAACTGATGTGAGGTACCAACATCTCATGAGGCCCTGCTCTTCCGGCTCTTCCAAACTGACGGAGATCTAAACATGGATTATAAGAGATTCCTCCCTGGGTACCGATCAATGGAACATTAGGATATTCTCCGCAACGATCAATAATGGCCACCTCATCCAAACCTCTGAGAGTCCAAATGATGTCATTATCAGTGAGAGACATTAACCTATGAGCCCAGCCCCTTCCTTCTTGGTTCTTCAGCACGAACTTAGGGAGGTGTAAAATAAACCACCTCACTAACAAAGGGGCACAACACCATGGATTTCCCCGTCTTCGGGCAGTACGAGCATAGAGCTGTTGCAGGATATCACCCAAGAGAGTGGGTACAGGGTTCCGAAACATGAAGATCCTTATGGAGTTGACATTAATAAAGGTATCAGGATTTGGAAACAATACTAGACCATAGATTAAGAGAGCCAGAATGTCTTCGTACGCCTTGAAGTCTAAGTCATTCCAAAAACTATTAGCTTTGCCAACCAGAAACTTAGCCAAAAAGCCCTTAACTCCACTTCTAGTCTCCCAGTTAGCCCTTACCTCTTCTTTGGTCAAGGGAAGGGCTGCAACAATCTCTTCAGGCCTAAGAGTCTTCTCCCAACCAGTGAATGGAGTCTGTTCCAAAACAGGGATACCAAGCAAATCAGAGAATTCTTCCAGGGTAGGGACCAGCTGGAAATCTTGAAAGGTGAAGCAATGATACAGGGGATCATAAAACTGGACCAGGACACTCATCAGTTATTGGTCCCACTTTGAAGTGACTAGACCTAGAAGAGAACCATGCCTCTTGATGAAAGAAGTAGTGTTTGGGATCCTATCAACCAATTCCTTGAGCAAAGTAGGTGGTTGAACAAAGTTGAGCCGGATAGTATTCCTACGCATGGGCATCATGATGTCCTACAAAACAGAGCAAAGATGAAACCCTCTTGTCCTTGAAATGGGTCAGTCCTTATGCAGGATGCATGCAATGGTATGATGGTATGATGTATGATAAAGCACACGACAAGTATTCATAAAGGCAAGCATGATAAGGCACACAAGTCACACAAGACAACCCTTAGAGTTTAGGCCAGCATGAAGTTTAGGTGTTACCCTCTTTCAATTTTGTTGGTTAAGACCTGTCCTATCAAAAGTAACAGGGTTCTAGAAGATCTCAATATCACTGACTACCCTCAATCGGTCATAACTCCAGCATCACAATCTTTTCTTGCGGCCAGAACCATCGCGAGAGTTTAGCCTCAATGAGTGTAGCATACTGCTACCATTCTATGGCCAAGTTGGGTCAATTTAGGGTTCTAAGGTCGGTTGGTGTTTAACGACTCCTTGGAAGACCCATATTCTCCTTGTTGCAACACAAGGGATATCGGTACAGACCAAGGTATCACACCAACGTAGCCACTGCTTCACCCATGTCGGTCTATGCCGGACAGGTCCCTCACAGCTTATGCTACCTAAAGGGTATTCCCCAGATCCGGGTTAGGATCTATGAAACTCCGATGCAAAGCCCACAAATATAAAAGCAAACAAAGCAAGCAATTGAAAACAAGAGTGGTCTAATCCTAAGGTAACCCCACTTTTAAGTATGTCCCTAGCAGAGTCGCCAGTTCTGTGATACGGTGGGAGAACTAACTTGAGGTTTTGCATTTGTTTTCACAAATGTTTCGGTTGAGAAAGAGTCGCCACCGACTTTTTATTTTATCCTAAGGAAAGGTTAAAAAGCACAGCAAAAACCTTTGAGATGTTTTCTTGGGTTCAGGGGGTAGATTATAGAAAGGGAAGGTATTAGCACCCTTTCTATCCATGGTTATCCATGGGCTCTTAGTTACTTGCTTAGATCACTTGCCTTTGATTTTCAATTGTTTGAAATGGTGCTTTGTGTGTGTGGGTTTGAAAATATTTTGAAAAGAGGCCATTGTTGTGGTAACCTTTGTAATGATCCATGTTTGGATGTATACAAAGGTGTACTTGTCTTTTGAAAAGTTTTCAATGTTTTTGAAAGTCGTTTTGAAAGTGTGTTGTGATGTGTGTTTTGAAAAATGGCAAGGATTGTTTTGCAAGATTGGTCAAGTAACCAAGAGCTATCTACCCTAAATTTCTCAAAGATCTTTCCTATGTTTTAACCCTTTTAACAATTTTGTTCCACCATTGTAGTTGATGGACAATCTTGTGTTAGGATGTTAACGGGACGGGTGCGGGTCATCGTTTAGACCATGATTGCAATAGTGCCAAGTGTCTTTGGCAATTTCCTTTAAGGGACTTGATCATTTTTAGGCAACTTTCGAAAGCGTCATCGAGGGACTATGATCATTTGAATTGTTTTTGTTTTGCCAAAGATACCCAACATGCAACATGGCCCATTATTGAAGGCAACAAGTGGAGTAACCCTAGGGGTGCAAGTGTGATTGGTGTTGTCCATTTTCATGCTTTGTTATCTTTGAATTAGGTCAAGCTATTTGTTATTTGATTTTTGCATACAAACCCTAAGTCTATCATGGCATATTTAGAAAGCTTTAAAATGCGGAATTTAAAGTCCTAAGTTATTACAAAATAGTCATGGGGATGGGGGTACAAATGTTCAAATGGGGATGAGACTTTAATAGGAGAGTGGTATCCCAATATTTACAACCAAATCGAATCAATCGCAAATGTAATATGTATCAATGTATAGGAATAAGTAAATGTGTATGTGTAAATGTATTTGTGTAAGTGTATGATTTATTTACAAGCGAAATAAAAATAATAAAAAAAGTTAATTTTTAGATATTTTCATGGTTTAGGGCAAAACCCTAATTTGTAATAAATATTATTTATTATTTATATTATATACAATATTTATTAATTATATACAAAAATAAATAAAAGAGAAGTATATTATGAAAAAGTAATTTTTGAGGTCAAATATTAATAAAAATAAAAATGTATTATTTTTATATTTTTATCCTAAATATTCTAATAAATATATAGGTATTTACATTATATATATTAAATATACTAAATATATAAAAAAAATAAAATATTTATTATTTATATAAAAAAGGGTATTTTAAGAAAATGTTTTCAAAAGATAAAATAAAATAAAATCAGAAAATAAAATGTATTTGTATTATTTTTTTGTATAAAAGTATATATGTTATTTTATATGTATAAGTATAAATAAAGCAAATAAATTCAAAATAAATGCAAAAATGGGTGAAAAAATATTTTTAATATTTTTTTATGTTTTGACAAAAAATAATAAGTCAGAAACAAAAAGAAAAAATCAAAAATGATAAAAATAACACACAATGGGCCAAGGGGGTGTAGGTGAAAAAATGTGGTGCAAACAGAAAAAATAGATCAGGCCCAGCCCAAGGCAAGCTTGTCTTCAACCTCCAGCCATTTTCAAACAAAAACGCGTGTTTTCTTCCATCCCTGCTATCTCTTGATTCTTTGACTTTTAACAAAAACTCACAACATAAATATTATAGAGCATCATGTCACGATTCTAAACATGTAAAGAAGTTGATCTAACTCTCAGAAATGAGAGAGAATTTCTTCTCCCCCAATTCCTGACCTAACTTTTTTCTAATGTTCAGGTTCCAAATTCTCTTAACACACACAATATAAATGAAAAGTGAGGATACAGGTAGCTTCAGGGCCATGAGTAGGACATAACTTCTTCACAAACCTAAGCCTAGATATGCTTGGATAGAGAGATAGAAGTTCAAACTCTTACCTGTTCAGCTTGAATCGTGTACAACAATGGAGGCGCTTTCAATGGAATGTGAGAATTTGTACAGCTTGCTTGAGGTCCAAGGATGCTCCTCCAATGCTTGGTGTGCCTTGAAACTAACTGAATCAAGCTATGTAACTCAACCTGCACAACTGAAAAAATGAAAATGGTGAACTTGGTTAGAGGTGTTACAGTCTGTAACTAGGGCTTGGGATAGTTTGTATGGATGGTAGAGAATGTGTTTGAACTGGTTTGGATGAAAACGCACGAGAGAAATGAACTGTGGAGGTCAATCTGCAACAGGGACTCTGTTTTGCATAAAAAAGGTGCTTTGATGGATGAGGAGGTATTGAGGGTCAAAGGCTCGTGTTTTAGGTCTGTTAGGGAGTATGAAGTGTGTTCACAAAGTTGGTTTTAGTTGGTTCTTGCAGGAATGTAAGTTGTGGTCCAATATGCAAGTTTTCTTCTTTCTTAAGCCAAAAATGCCAAGTTAGGTTACAGGCTCCTACAGGCCCCTCAAACATGCTGCAAAGTTTTGTTCTTGATCAGTGGGATATGTCCACACATTTGTGCCTCAAAGATTTTCTTGTACCTCAAAGATATGGACTTTGACATAAAGTTGATCTTTTCAAAAATGGCTAAAATGCTTTTTCCATTTTAAGGTTAATCTTTTGTGTAATGGCTTAATGAACAAGATAATTCTAGGACACAAAGGTTTTGCATTAAATTATTGAGTGTGGATGAGATAAAAGGCCTGTAATCTAGCTTGGAACATGCTGACTTGAAAATGGCAATGTTATGAACATGTAATTGGCTTATGAACAAAGCGACTTTTGCCCATCTTCACAAATTCGATTCTCCCTAACCACAAGGGTGTTTGAGAAGTTCTTGGACAATTTGGAAACCTTGGAATGTGTAATACAATCCATCTTAGTAATGCAAATTGAAATTCCAAGTGGAAGCATGTGAAAAGTGGCCATGAAGTTGGGCAAAAATCCTGCCTAAAATAGGTCAAAAAATTTCTAAGTTAAGAATGTTTTGCACCCTTATTCCAAAAATCATAACTTGAGCTACAAGCTTCTTTTGAGGAAACTTTATGAATCAAAGTTGTAGATTTTGCAATGGACTATAACTTTCATGTTTTGAGTTTTGTTTGAATCCAAACACATCTTGATGAAAAAATGGGACAAAGTTAGGAAAAAATTAGGAAATTTCATAACTTAGAAAATTTCTAAGTTATGAAATTTCTTCATTTCAAACCCTAATTTGTAATTTTTGATTTCTTGATGAACAAGTTTCATAGTTTGACATGTCTTGATGAAAAATGGATCTTGGCACTTGATTTTGACCAAAAAGTCAAAGTTTGACTTTTCAGTATACAGTCAAATTTTGCTCAGTTGACTGGAAAATTCATCTGTCAATCTTTTGCATTTGGGATCTTTTGAACTTGTTGAATGTGTCAAGACCATGTAATTGAGTCCTTGAGTCCATATGTGAGCTTGGTTTGCCATTGGCTAGGTCAAACAGTCAAAAATTGCCTTTGTGCAGTCCAAACCCTAAAAATGAACATTTTGCCCTTTTGGTGATCTGATCAAATTTCTTGTGGAATTGTGATCCAAACTTGATCAAATGGTCCATATGAGTTCATAATGTTGATGTGGGTCAAAAATAATGAGGTTTGACTGTCAATTGGCCACAATTGACTTTTCCCCAATATAACTGATTTCTAGGTCAACTGTCCAATTGATTGGGCAAAGATTGGAATCAAGGCTTGAAACTTGGTATGGATAAACTTGTGAGTTCAATATGAAGCATGAAAGTAATTTTGGGTATTTTAGGTCAAAGCATCTTTGTGCAAACTCAAACCCTAATTTGGGTCAACAATGCAAGGAGGAGTCTTGAGCAGAGCAAACCCTAACTTGATCTTGAGCTCCAAGGGTCTTGGGATGAGAAAATGTTGATGAAATGGGAGGGAAAATTTTGGGGTACAACAGTATGCCACTCTACTGGGGAGTTATCCTAGGTTAGGGATAAAAGTTAACTATTATCTGGTTGATTCTCAGACTTTTAAGACAACCTGCTGGGGAATTTGGGGAAAACTGGATGGTTCCCGCTGGGGACTGATAGTTGGAAATTTGATTTGATAGGGGAAGAAGGTTTCATATCCGCTGAGGATCTGTAATTCAAAGTTTTTGCTCTGCTGTGGATTGGGAGTTTGAAAACCTAATTCTGATGGGAATTAAGGATTTGAAATTATAACTCCGCTGGGGATATATACTTCAATGTTTTAGCTCCGCTGGGGACCTAGATGATGTACTGCAGGGGATTTCTCTTGGAATAGCCTGAAGATGTTTTCCTATACTTTCAACCTGTCAGTAATTATTCTTTCCCATTTCGTTTATTTGTAAACATGTGATTATATTCAAATGCATATGCTCATTAATAAATCATTGGACGTTTTCAAATAAAACACAAGTGTAAAAAAGAAGAAAAGGCAAATAGTTTTCTGCACTTTGAAGTATCTTTGTATTAACTTTGTGTAAGTATTTTGTACAAAGGAGACACACACCCTAGTAAGAGAACGTTGTCATAGAAATGAGAAAAATTTATACAAAGAAAGATGGCTATGTATGAAAATTCCATGGGGTTCCCATTCTGCTATAGCCTTTGTAACTCTGAATATCTTGTCCATTTGTTGCTTCGTCCGAAGATGATTGAGTTGATCAGAAGCCTGAAGCTTGTCTGTGAAGAGATTGTCCTTAAAGTGATCCGACGGGACATAGTCATACGCTTTAATTCCCTAACTTTTTCCTGGACCTCCCTTTTGGGTTTTCGATCCACTGGGAAACCCCTTTTTGCCCAAGTTGCCCTTTCGGGTTTTCAACTTGCCGGGTGTACATATTTTTTGTTTTATCCCTAACTTTTGCCTGAACCGCCCTTTCGGATTTTCGATTCACCGGGATGCCTTTTTTTGCCTAGGTGTGTCAACCTAGCGGGTCATTTATGCGTAGTATCTTTTGACTATGTCTGCATTCGCAGGGTGCGGCAGGTCGTTTCCATCCATGGTGGTTAAGATCATTGCCCCACCAGAAAAGATGTTTTTGATCACAAATGGTCCTTCATAGGTAGGAGTCCATTTTCCCCTGGGATCACTTTGTGGCAAGATGATGCGCTTGATCACAAGATCTCTGACTTGATATACCTTGCGTTTGACTTTCTTGTTGAATGCCTTGATCATCCGTTTTTTATACGTCTGACCGTGGCAAACATCAGTAAGTCTCTTCTCGTCAATTAAGTTCAACTGATCAAGTCAGGTCTAGATCCAATCGTCTTCACTCAAACCAGCATCCTTCATGATTCTCAAAGAGGGAATCTGAAACTCGATAGGTAAAACAGCCTCCATACCGTATACCAAAGAATATGGTGTTGCCCCCGTTGATGTGCGCACTGTGGTACGGTACCCGTAGAGAGCAAACGGTAGCATCTCATGCCAGTTCTTGTAGGTGACTGTCATCTTTTGTATGATCTTCTTGATATTTTTGTTCGCAACTTCGACATCACCGTTCATCTTTGGCCGATATGGAGATGAATTGTGATGTTGAATATGGAACTGCTCGCACAAGGCGGTGATCATAGTGTTGTTAAGGTTTGTACTGTTGTCAGTGATGATCCTTTCGGGGATGCCGTACTGGCAAATGAGGTTCTGCTTGATGAACCGGGGAACAACATTCTTTGTGACGGATGCGAAGGAAGCTGCTTCGACCCACTTGGTAAAGTAATCAATGGCCACTAGAATGAAGTGGTGTCCATTGGATGTTGTAGGCTTGATCTCTCCAATCATGTTGATTCCCCACATAGCGAATGGTCAAGGAGTTGTTAAGACATTGAGAGGAACTGGAGGTATATGTACCTTGTCCGCATAGATTTGACATTTGTGACAAGTCCTGGAATGTTGATAGCAGTCAGCTTCCATGGTAGACCAGTAATAGCCTGCCCGTAGGATCTTCTTAGCCATCGTATGCCCGCTAGAGTGAGTGCCAAAGGTACCATTGTGTAGTTCAGCCATGATCTGTTCAGCTTCAATTTTGTCCACACAACGAAGTAGAATGAAATCATGATTGCGCTTGTACAGGATACCATTGCTCAGGAAGAACTTGGCAGAGAATCTCCTTAAGAACTTTTTGTCATTGACTGAAGCTCCTTCAGGGTATTCTTGAGCCTCGAGATACCTTTTGACTTCGTGAAACCAAGGTCGTTCCACTACTTCTTCGGTATTAATCTCGTGACAGTGTGCAGGTTCGTCCATCCGTTCAATGGTGATTTGGGGAGCCTCATTATCCCAGTTAAGTTTAAACATGGATGACATTGTAGCTAGAGCATCTGCTAGCTGATTTTCTTCTCGCGGGAAGTGCTCGAAGGTAATCTGCTCGAAATGTGGTAACAATGTCAAGACATGTTCTTTGTAAGGGATGAGGTTTGGATGTTTAGTATCCCACTCTCCTTTGATCTGACTGATGACCAAAGCTGAGTCCCCAAACACAATCAAAGATTTGATTCCCAAGTCTATTGCAGCCTTGAGACCAAAGATGCAAGCTTCATACTCTGCCATGTTGTTAGTACAGTTGAAGCAAAGTCTAGCTGTGAAAGGTGTATGGCAACCTTCTGGAGAAATGAGTACCGCGTCAATACCATTGCCAAGTTCATTGGAGGCACCATCAAAGTACAGGGTCCATTGGGATCCTTGTTCAGGTTCGTCATATGGTCTCAAATCTTTAACGTTGTCCAATGTCATAATGTCTTCGTCAGGGAAGTCGAACCTCATGGATTGGTAATCTTCGATAGCTTGATGTGCTAGATGATCGGCTAGCATACTCCCCTTTATAGCTTTTTGGGTCGTGTACTGTATGTCATATTCCGTTAGGATCATCTGCCATCTAGCTATTCTTCCAAATAGAGCAGGCTTCTTAAAGATGTACTTTATCGGATCCATCTTAGATATCAGCAAAGTGGTATGTGTCAACATATACTGCCTTAGCCGGCGAGCAGCCCATACCAAAGCATAACAAGTTTTCTCGAGCAGTGAGTATCGGGTCTCACAGTCGGTAAACTTTTTGCTAAGGTAATAAATGGCATGCTCTTTTCGGCCAGACTCGTCATGTTGGCCCAGTATGCACCCCATTGAATTCTCTAGGACGGTCAGATACATGATTAGCGGTCTTCCTTCGACGGGAGGGATCAAGATAGGAGGTTCTAGCAAATACTCCTTGATTTTATCGTAAGCAATTTGACAGTCATCATTCCATCGAACTACATGATCTTTCTTCAACAACTTTAAGATTGGTTCACAGGTAGATGTTAGGTAAGAAATGAACCTTGCAATGTAGTTTAGGCGTCCCAAGAAACCCCTGACCTCCTTCTCAGTGCGAGGAGCATGCATTTCTTGTATATCTTTGACTTTGGCAGGATCAACCTCGATGCCTTTGTTGCTGACAATGAAACCTAAGAGCTTACCGGACCGGACCCCGAATGTACACTTGTTTGGGTTCAGTCTGAGCTTGTACTCCTTCAACCTGACAAACAGCTTTTGCAAATGGTCGAGGTGTTCTTCTTCAGTTTGTGAACGGGATATCATGTCATTTATGTAGACCTCTATCTCATGATGTATCATATCATGAAACAAAGCTACCATGGCGCGTTGATAGGTTGCCCCGGTATTCTTCAGTCCGAATGGCATCACTTTGTAGCAGAACGTACCCCACTGTGTGACAAAAGTAGTTTTATCCATGTCCTCAGGTGCCATTTTGATATGGTTATAGCCTGAGAACCCGTCCATGAAAGAAAATACTTTGTGCTGAGCTGTATCGTCAACCAGGATGTCAATGTGCGGAAGTGGAAAGTCATCTTTAGGGCTGGCCCTATTTAAGTCTCTGTAATCCATGCATATTCTGACTTTGCCGTCCTTCTTAGGCATGGGCACAATGTTAGCAACCCATTATGGATAGGAAGTAACAGCCAGTAATCCAGCATTAAACTGCTTCATAACTTCTGCTTTGATCTTTTCTGACATGGCGGGCCTTATGCGGCGGACTTTTTGTTTGACTGGTGGACAATCTTCTCTTGTGGGCAGACGGTGAACCACAATGTCTGTATCGAGTCCCGACATGTCTTCATATGACCAGGCGAAGATCTCAACATATTCATGCAACAGCTGAATTAAGCGCTCTTTGACACTTGGCTCTAGGTTGGCACCCACTCTGACTTCTTTTCTGTCTTCCTCAGTACCCAAGTTGATTGTCTCTAACAGCTCCTCATGAGGTAGAATAGCCCTTTCTTCCTGTTGTAGCAGCCTAGCCAATTCTCCTGGCACCTCACAATCTTCCTCACCTTCGTATTCGGCATGGTAGACCAGATCTTCAGAGTCACTGAAGGCCATAGCAGAATTGTTACCCATGGAATCCGGAATGGAAGGGTACCTGCATTTGTGAGTGTGTGTGTGTGAAGGGATAGCCACCGTTAAACAAATAAAATGTAAAAAGAAAGACAATGAAATAAAAGTTTATATGTGAAAACGTCCATGATTCATTAAAATGGCATATGAAGATGAAAAATCAAACCCTTACAAATGGACCTATGTGCCTCGGGTAAGGCACAAGGTTAAAACTGTACGAATTGTTTGAGAATTATTACAAACCAACAAAAATGTTTGAAAGATAAATTACTGCGGTATGAAAGTAATCGGAACAAAGTCTTTTGCTTCCCAGTTGCACAGTCCTCCGTCAACAGTTGGAAAAATCCAGTCTTCCAGGCTGCTCTCCTCTTCACTATCCTCCAAAGCATTGACTCCATGATGGGTGATCTTCACTGGTGGCCCTCCAGTATGGGAGCGGCGCACAGCCTTTTGAGCAGAAGAAGTGAAACCCAAGCCGAATTTATTTGATTTGTAAGGAAAGTCCAGGAGCTGCCCCCAGATTGTGCTTCCTCCTTCTTCAATCACAACCTTTGCATCTTTGAGAGACGACATCCGAGGTGGAGGTCTGGTAATCATGGGTACAGAAGACACTGTCTTGGTTGTCGCAATCTCCTGAGCTACTTCTTCAAAATGCTGAAAAGGGGTTTCGATGAATTCGCCATCCAATTCTACATAGCGGAAATAATTTAGATGGCTTATCATGTATTCCTCTTCGCCATGAACAATTATGATTTTCCCCTGAACAGGGTATTTGAGCATTTGATGCAGAGTGGAAGTGATGGCTCCAGCATTGTGAATCCAGGGTCTTCCCAACAAGCAAGAATAGGAAGGACGGATGTCCATCACATAGAATGTGGAGTTGAAGGTTTCAGTTCCCACTTTAATCGGGATGTCCACCTCCCCGTGGACCATCCTTTTAGAACCATCAAAGGCTCTGACTATTATATTGCTGGGCTTCAAGGTTAAACCTTCACAATCCAGTCTATCCAAGGCTTTCTTCGGCAAGACGTTCAACGATGAACCAGTGTCTACCAGTACATGCGCTAGGGTAGTCCCTTTGCATTCCACCGAAACATGCAGAGCGTCATTATGTTTTCTCCCTTTGGATGTTAAATCAGCATCGGAGAATCGTAGACCATTGTCAGATGTTAAGCTAGCTACACATTCCTGGAACTGATCCGTGGAGGTTTCCTATGGCACGTGGGCCATCTTCAAAAATCTGATCAGAGCTTTAGCATGAGCTTCTGAACAAAGCAGCAGGGCTAACATAGAGATCTTTGAGGGGGTTTGCCCCAGTTGTTCCACAACATCATAATCGCTTTTCTTGATTATTTTCAAAATTTCTTCCATTTCTTTTTGAGAGATTTCAGGGATGACCAATGGCTGAGCCCTCGTCCTGACGGGATCTTCTTGGATCCCTTTCCATCTATCATCAGCAGCAGCAAAGGGGACAACCACAGGAGTTACAACTTCTTCAATAATTGGAATTCTCGCAGATATGTTGACCGGTACAGGGGTAACCTTAGGAGCAGCTGAGGGTCCAAAGATTGCCTTTGGAGGCGCAATCTCTAGAGATAAAATTCTTCCACTGCGGGTGATTTTGCTCGTTCCAGCAATGTTTCCAATGTTGGAAGTCTCTTCATCATAACTTTCTTCAGTTGATTCAATTTGTTTAATACCGTGGTAGTAGATTTCTCCACCATAGTTCTACGGTATTGATTTGTCGGACTTGTATGGGACGGGCCCGTGCATGGTTATCTTCAAAGGTGGAGTCTTCGGAGCGGATGTAATCTTAACAGGTCTTTTGGAGACCTTGGAAATATTGGAGGATATGGTTATTATTGAAACATCATTGACAGGAGTCGGTGTAACAGGAGTCTTTTCAAAAAGGATTTCTTGGTTATCCATTAGGCGTTGGATGCCTAACTTCAACAATGGACAGTCGGTTGGTAAGGATGAACAAAGGCAAAAATCTTCTTCACAACCTGGGAAAATCCCAGCCTTCAGCAAATTCAACTTGATTATCGGTAGCGGAGTTATAAAATCATCAACAGTAGCAACAAAAAGATCCTCTTCAACAGCATGAGCATTGTGGCCATGCCTTGGCATTGGAGCAGAGATTACATTTGGCTTTTCAGGGGCGTCGAATTCAACTTCTTTAGCGTCTATAAAATCTTGTATCTTGTTCTTCAGGGCCCAACAATGGTTGGTGTCGTGCCCTGGACTCTCTGAATGATAAGCACACTTGGCGTTCAAATGGTAGTAAGGAGAAGCTGTATTCGAATACTTCGGGGCCTCTTTCAGACTGGCAAGGTTTAACTTCAAGAGATGGGGTAGAACCTGAGCAGGAGTCATGTTTATCTGGGTGAATTACCGTACAGGTCTTTCCACCCTTGCTTGGTTGGTTCTTGGTTGATTGTTTCTGGGCTGATCAGCTGCAGATTTCTGAATCATTATGGCCCATACCGCTGGCCGGCGCTCAACTCTTCCCTGACCTCTTTGGGAGTAGACAGCTGATACTTCCTTCTTTCCAGTGAAGGGCTTGTTTGCAACAGCAGAGGTAGATGCATCTTTCTGAATTTTTCCGCTTCTAATACCGGCTTCAACCCTTTCGCCAGTCAGAATCAACTCAGTGAAACCTGCAGAGGAGCTTCCAATCAGGTAATTAAAGAAAGGCCCTGACAGAGTTCCCAAGAACATGTCTACTAGCTCCCTCTCAGATAGAGATGGTTGTACTCGTCCCGCCAAGTCTCTCCATTTCTGGGCATACTCTTTGAAACCTTCATTTGAGACCATGCCCATACTCTGTAATTGAGTACGGGTTGGTGCTAAGTCCGCATTGTATTGATACTGTCTATAGAAGGTGGCTGCCAAGTCCTTCTAATTATGCACATCAGACCTCTCCAACCGGTAGAACCAATCCAGCTGCGTCCCTGATAAACTGTCTTGGAAGAAATGGACCCACAGGTCTTTGTCAGAAGAATGTGGTTGAATTTTCCTGACATAAGATCGTAGGTGCATCTTGGGACAAGACAACCCATCATATTTGGCAAGCAGAGGTACTTTAAACTTAGGAGGGATGACAATTCCAGATACCAACTGTGATCGGTGGGAATAGAACTGACTATTTTGGAATGCTGGTTCGCGTTTGCGTTTGTTTTTGCAAAATGTCGCGGTAAGCAAGATTCACCACCGTCTTTTATTTTATCCAACAAGGAAAGGACAAAAGCACATAAAAATTCCTTTTCGAGATATTTCTCGGGTTCGGGAGGTAGATTATAGAAAGGGAAGGTGTTAGCACCCTTTCTATCTGTGGTTATCCACGGGCTCTTAGGTACTTGCTCATTGTGTTTTCAAAAGTTTGCTTTTCTTTGTGTTTGTGGGTTTGAAAAGAGTTTTTGTTTTGAAGAGGGTGTAAGTGCGAAAAGTTTTGTTTTGTTTTTAAAAGGAGCAAGTACTTAAGAACCATCTACCTACTCGTAAAGGAATTAAACTGTGCTAGTGTCCTTTAGACAATGCTAGCCCACTATTGAGGAGTAGGTAGCATCGTCGTTGGAGTTTTTGGGTCAATTCGATTAAGGGACGTGTGGTCACTAAAGCAATGTTAGGACGCCTTAGCGGTAACCCTAATATCCTAGATCATTTTTCCGAGGCAACCGTTTTGAGGAAACTATGATCTATGGACAGGAGGGCGACCTCTAAAACTTCCTATACTCAATGACCACGTTCGAGGCAACCAAGTGAGGTGTACCCTAAGAGTGGCATGTGCAAGTGTGTTACTTCGGTTAATTTTATCTGTACATGTTATGGGTGAGCTATATTGATTTTAGGTTAAAGATTGATCTTGTCATGCATTGCCTAGTTATCAAACATCTAACAGTTAATAGTTGCGGAAATTAAATTTGCGGAAAGTAAATCTAAACTATTACAAGGCGTCGGGTATTTACATCGCCAAAGACAAACCCTTTAATTTAAATTGCGGAAAGTAAATAAAAGCGATAAATAATTAAAAGTCCTAATTAAAAGCTATTACATACTGGAAGCAATTACAATATTGGATAAAAATAAGACGCGTGCGAGAAATTAAGACGGCGCATTTTTTAGGGTTTTGACCCTTTTTTATTGAAGAAAGCATATTTTTTTGTTATTTTGAATTAAATGGAAATTAAACCTAAACTGATTAATTAATTAAATAAAAAAAATATTTTTGGGTTTTTTTTTATATTTTAGGAAATAAAATAAAAATGATCAAAATTATTAAAAACCTAATATTCTAAATTGATTTTAATTTATTGCAAAAATGTTAAATGTTACACCTATTTAAAACTAAATAAATTATGTTAATATTTATTTACAAAAAATAAAATAATGAAATTAGTTTTAATAAATAACATATTATATTTTTTTGTTTTCTTATTTTTATTAGGCAAAATAAATTGGTTAGTATAACTAATAATAATAATTAATAAAACAATTAAATGAAAAAAAAAAGAAATATGAAAAGAAATAACCAAGTATGGGGGGTGCTGGGCCTGATTGGAGTGTGGAAAGCAATTTAGAAGCCCATTGCAAACAAGCCTGATTGACTTTGGTAATTCCATGTGACACGTTGACTGGACAATAGGATGCACCTTCAATCCTGACCATCAGATTTGGTCTGAAGGCCATCTGGCGCCTGGAGATTTGAGGTCCATAGTAGGCTGCAATGCATGAGGCACATTGGAACGCCTGAAAGAAAATAACAAGAAAATATGTTAGAGACCTGGGATTCGAACCCAGGTCCCATTGGATTTTTGCAGAACACGCTTGCCAACTCAACCACTGCACTTTGTTTGTTAATGGATAAGAAAAGAATATTATATGCTAAAAACAAACAATATGCTGTAAATAAAAAATAAAAGCGCGCTGATTTAAAACAACCAATGGAAGGGAGACGCGTCAGCGTCTTCTTCATTGAACCTGGTTATTTACCTGCGGATTTTTATCCGCAGCTAAATCCATAGGCTTCTCCTAAAACCTTCTCTAGGCCATGAAAATGCAAACTAAAGACACAACCATGATCGTCTCCTTTCCCTAATCACACCCATGTCCATGGTTGGTCTTAATTTCACCTGTAACGCAAACGCCTAAAAGCAAAACAAGAAAACCCTAGGTTCGAGCATTACAATACAGGCCATGAAAATGAAATTGAATATTGCAAAAAGCTTAGAAATCATACAAGGAACAAGAATATGCTAATGTTTTGTCAAAAAGATGCAAGAATGAGGAGTTATGTTTTCGTGCACAGGGCCATATTCGTGGATACTTACAGCGCGATGTAGGGAGGGAGAAGGCTTGGTTCTGATTGCTATAGCTTCAGGGGATTGCAAGCAAGAACACCACGTTGAGATTTTGGGTTGAATTGACCTCCAAACAAGAATTTGATCTCCACTTTTTCAAGGTTTTTTTCAAAGTTTGTCTGGCTGTTTCTGCAGTTCTTAGGGAGTGTTCTTTGTATGTATAACTTGTGTGTGTATAAGAGAATGAATTAGGTCAAGAGTTGGGCTTTTATCCATGTGCATTGAAGGTCTTGAGATTTGATATGATCACCATTGATAAACTTTCCAAAATTGTACCAAATCTGATATTTTGTGGACAACAATGCTTGATACGAGTTTGATTAAGTGTATCTTGATATTTGAAAGCTGTAACGATCACAAAGATCTCATTCCATTAATTTTTGGATTTTATTTGAATTAATATTGATTTAAAATGAATTAAATCAATAAAAATTAAATAAAATAGAAAAATAAATGATTGGTCATGAAATTGAATATGGGACACGTGTGTGGTGTGACAAGATCATATCAAGTGGAAAAAAGTGGGCCCTTTTGTCAAAATTTGGAGTTTTGAGGATAGTTGACTTTTGGCACTTTTGGAAAAATGCCCAACTTCAACAATGCATAACTTCTTCAATTTTGAACTTTTGGAAGTGTTCTTGGACTTTTTATAAACCTTGGGATGTCCTTTAACCAACCCTTTTGGTCTCATCTCATTTTGATATTCCATTCTCAAGTTATAAGCTTTGGAAAAAAAAGGTGTTTTTGTTGACTTTCAAAAATGACCTATAATGTCCAAATTTGTAACTTCTTGTGAGAGCATTTCTTGATCTTGGGGTGTGAATATGGATTGTATGAAATTGCATCCTATTAAAAATGAGCTTTGGATGGGTCATTTCTAATAAAGTATGAGAAAGTTATGCTTGGTCAAAGTTGAGTTGACTTTTCCTACAAAACCCTAATTTAGCAACTTTTGAATCTTGATGAATCTTGAGCAATCCTTGATGAATCATGATCAAACCTTGATAAAATGATGAATTATCCTTAAAAATGATAATGTTGACAAAAAATCTTGAGGTTTGACTGTATTTGGGTCACAGTTGACTTTTGCCCTAGCACAGTCGATTTTTGGACCTCTTGAGCAATTGACTGACCAAACTTCCTCTGCAAGGCTTGAAATTTAACATGGATGATATTGAGAACATATTAGGACATTTGGGAGCACTTTAGGCCATTTGTATGCAAAGACCTTGATGCAACACAAAACCCTAATTTTGAATTGACTGCCTTAAGAGATGATTTGATTGTCCAACTCTTGAGCTAACTTGAGTCACTTGGAGATTATTCTTGACATGTCTTGAGATTATTCTTCACAAGTAGAACCTAAGAATTCCAAAGAGGCCTTGATTGATGAATTTTGGCTAATGGCAATGCAAGATGAGCTAAATCAGTTTAAAAGAAATGACGTTTGGTAGCACAAGGGTATAACCAAGAGGAGGGCATTGATTATGAGGAGACTTATGCTCCAGTTTCTCGCCTCGAGCTATACGTCTTTTGCTTGCTTATGCGTGTGCAAAAGATTTTAAGCTTTATCAAATGGATGTAAAGATTGCCTTTCTTAACGGAGTCATAAATGAAGAAGTGTATGTCTCACAACCTCCCGGTTTTGAAAATAACGAATATCCAGATCATGTATTTAAATTAAAACAAGCTTTATATGGTCTTAAACAAGCTCCTCGGGTCTGGTATGAAATACTTAGTAAATTTCTACTTGATCATGGCTATTCAAGAGGTCAAGTGGACACTACTCTTTTCATTAAACGTAAAGGAAAGCACATCCTTTTAGTTCAAATATACGTAGATGACATTATTTTTGGTTCAAATAATCTACACTTGGTCGAGGAATTTTCCAAAGTCATGCAAGGTGAATTTGAGATGAGCCTCATGGGGGAGCTAAACTACTTTCTCGGTCTCCAAATAAAGCAGCTCAATGAAGGCATAATTATATGTCAAACAAAATATTTCCAAGAGTTGCTTAAACGATTTGGGATGAACGACTCTAAACTAATTGATACTCCCATGCCTACCAACGGAAATTTAAACAAGGATGAACACGGTAAGAGTGTCGATGTCAAGAAATATAGAGGTATGATCGGATCACTCTTGTATCTTACATCATCTAGGCCTGACATCATAATTAGTGTTTGCATGTGTGCACAATATCAATCGGATCCTAAGGAATCCCACTTGAAAGCTGTCAAGCGTATACTTAGGTATCTCAATAATACACCTAAGTATGGGCTATGGTATTCCAAGGGAGGCGATTGCAGTTTAGTAGGTTACTCTGATTCTGATTTTGCTGGCTGCAAATCAGATAGGAAAAGCACTGGTGGAACATGTCACTTGTTTTCAAACTCTTTAATAAGTTGGCATAGCAAAAAGCAAGTTTTTGTTGCTTTGTCAACTGCTGAAGCTGAATACGTTGCAGCCGGTAGCTGTTGTGCTCAGATCTTATGGCTGAAGCAACAATTACAAGACTACGATATTCAATTAAAATGTATTCCAATCAAATGTGACAATACAAGTGCTATAAATCTCACTAAGAATCCAGTTTTACACTCACGCACTAAACACATAGAAATTAGACATCACTTTCTACGCGATCATGTTGAAAAGGAGGATGTTACGTTTGAGCATGTTAATACTAAAAATTAACTTGCTGACATCTTTACAAAACCACTTGCAGCGGACCTCTTCTTCAACATCCGCCGTGAGCTAGGGATTTTAGATCTCTCATACGTGATGTCCTAAACATATATGTAATTGAAATATATCTATGTCACACCATATTGTTAAGATGTGCTTTTTCAGCTTTAGTACATGTGTTCACTTATCTAATCAAACGAGGTAATATCCTTCCTATCTTCACCCTCAATCACCTATAAGTTGATCTAAATGTTCACTGAAAATGTCTTCGTATATCTCTTTTACATAAATTGTTTGAATTTGACATATGCAATTTACATCATATCATTAGGCATGCATAACACACTTCAGATAAGTCTTTTTTTTTGTATGATACCATATTCCCTTGTTAGCAAGAAACTGTGTAAAAAACTGCAAAATCTGTCAAAATCCATATTCCCTTGACTCACTCATTTTGTTTCTTTCAAGTGCTTGTATAAATGTCTCTTTCAAACATTTTATCGTGCTTATGTAATCTAACTTTTTATCTGCCAATGCATTACTTTTAACGTGATTACTTTATGTTTACTCTACTATTTACTCACTTATTGATAACTTTATGCCTGACATTCTGTGTGAATGCCAAGTCCATTAACCGCTGAAATTGTATATAAATTTTCCTATGTGCTGAGTTTCTTGAAAATGTTGCTTATTCTCTTTTTGATATGGTCAAAGAGGGAGAAGAAGAGTGTGTCAGTGAAGATTGTGCTTGTATTAGGAAGAAGATACACAAACTCAGGGGGAGCAAGCTTTTTTTTCATTCACACTATATCACGACACATCATCAGATATTTGCCATCATCAAAAAGGGGGAGTTTGTGAGCAACCCCTTCATAGATTGATTTTGAATGATTGCAAATATATATATGAAACACTAAATACATGTGTGCACTATAAAAATATAATATAACATGTTTGAATAAGCCAAAATTACATTTCTCTCATAATGCATAATTATGAGTCGACACATCAAATTTTGTATCGATACATAGCTTTCTGAAGTCCCTGGAATTGTATCTCAAAACTATTATGTATCAATACAAAAGCTTATGAGTGGATATATAACTCTTTGATGACCCTGGAATGTAAATCTAAAAACTGCATGCATCGATACATAAATTTCATGCATCGACACATAATATTTTGATGCCTCTATAATACTTGTATGAATCGTCACAAAACCTTATGTATCGACACAAAACATTCTGATGATCCTGGAAAACATTTTGAAACTTATATGTATCGATACATAATATCATGTGTCGACTCATACTATGTTTTAAATTCAAAAGTTAAATTTACAATCAGTATGTATCGACACATACATATTATGTGCCGACGGGTATAAAAGTGTTGGTTCTGTAACACGCTATAACATGATTTTGTATCGACTGAAAACATAATGTATCGACTCATCCTGTTACATATAACTAACATGAGTCGACACATGACCAACATGCATCGACTCATATCACTTTCTTTTTTACTAACCGTTTTCTGTTATAAATATAAGCAAGCATTTCTTCAGAAGCAACACAGTAACATAGAAGATTGTGTGCAAAACAATTGTGAGCAACCAGAAGCTTTTCATTCCTTTATCTTCATCATCTTCTCAACCATCTTACATTCAACAACAACAAATAAAATCAAACATCCTTGTTGAATTTAATCAAGCGGTTTGAGATAATGTTCAGCTGTGTATTGAAGAAGTCTAGCTGAGTTGAAGGTTGAAGAGGAAGCTTCAAGAAATAAACCAAAGGGTTTGTCCTTCAAGAACGGGTGTGTTCTTGAGGGTTTTGTCATCCACGGTCGCACGAGTCGGATTCAGCCGTAGCGAGGGGTTTGGAAATCAGAAGGATTTAAACAAACAAGCCGTGGAAGTGGAGGATCATTCGGTGACTTTGTAGGAAATCTTGATACACCTCATATCAAGTGGTGGTTCTTACAAGAAGAAGAATATCATAGGTATTTCTTTCTTTCTGTGTAGTGTAACCTTGCTATCAAACATTCAGCATATTAATATAAAAGTTCTCAGTTTCGATTGTGAAATTGAGAGGAAGACGTACCCACACGCGAGGACGACAATGGGGAACTTCCTTACCAAACTGTCTGCGTATCGTTCTCTCTTTCTTTCTCTTTACAATTTTACATATTCTATAATTTTGCAATTCAATTGGCGTGCTAAGTTTTACAGTCTAATGATAAACATAGTGGCTCAAACATTTTCACCAAACCACCACTATTAAATCATTATACAAGCATACGCCAAGTGTTTGACAAAATTCCTATCAAATTTCTAAATTCATTGGAAATACTGTTTTATGATAAGTGCATTGAAACGTCAAGATTTCTGAGTTGTACATTCATCCATTTCATTTAATAAAAATCCAGCAAAGTTTTCACATGTCAAGTTTTCTAGTAGTCGGTTCAAAGTAGACGGAATTGATTCAGGACATTGATTTTCGCTGCTTTCAACTCGCTTTGATAAAACAATTTTAAATCCTTGAAAAAGTAAGAGGTGATCTATTCACCCCCCTCTTGATCACTTGCCACACCGTCTAACAGTCATATTTTCTGCTCTTGATGGAAAAGTACTTGTGGTGGATTTTATGGAATAGTCTAAAGATATTATCCTATTTCTTAAAGCCATTAGTGATTGTCTTTCTACTTTTTGTTCCTCTTTTTTGTTCATTTGTAAACAGTAGTCATGTTCAAATGTATATGTTCAAAAATAAATCATTGGACGTTTTCGCAAACAAAACACGGAAAAAGAAAAAAAAACAGATAGTTTTTGCACTTTCAAAGGGATATCTTTGTATTAACTTGAATAAGTATTTTGTAAAATGAGACGAACATCCTAGTAAGAGAATTTCGTCGTAAAAAATGAAAATTTGATACAAAGAAAAAATATCTATGTGAAATAATCACATGGGGTTCCCATTCTGCTATAACCTTTGTGTCTCTAAGCGTCTTATCCACTTGCTTCCTCATTCGAAGTTGATTGGATTGATCAGAACCATTGAGTTTCTTAGTCGATGCTAAAGGTTGTCTATAAGGTAACCCAACGAGACATAGTCATACGCTTTAATTCCCTAACTTTTGTATGGACCGTCCTTTCAGGTTTTCAGTCCACCGGGATACCCTATTTTTCCCAAGCTGCCTTTTCAGGTTTTCAGCTTGCCGGGTGTACAGATTTTTTTTTGTATTTTATCCCTAATTTTTGCCCGAACATTAGTGGTTCACCGGGATGCCCTTGTTTTTCCTAGGCGTGTGAACCTAGCGGGTCTCCTATGCATATTATCTTTTGATTATGTCCATGTTCACAGGGTGTGGAAGGTCGTCGCCATCCATAGTGGTTAAGATCATTGCTCCACCAGAGAATATGCTTTTGATCACAAATGGTCCCTCGTATGTAGGAGTCCATTTTCACCTGGGATCACCTTGTGGCAATATGATACGCTTGATTACCAAATCACCGACCTGATATACCTGACGTCTGACCTTTTTGTTAAAAGCTTTGATCATACGTTTTTGGTACTGTGATCGATGGGAATGAGAACTGGCTGTTTTTGGAATCCTGGTTCGCGTTTTGCGTTTGTTTTCGCAAAATGTCGCGGTAAGCAAGAGTCGCCACCGTCTTTTATTTTATCCAACAAGGAAAGGACAAAAGCACATAAAAATTCCTTTTTTCGAGATGTTTCTCGGGTTCGGGAGGTAGATTATAGAAAGGGAAGGTGTTAGTACCCTTTCTATCCGTGGTTATCCACGGGCTCTAAGGTACTTGCTCATTGTGTTTTCAAAAATTGCTTTTCTTCGTGTTTGTGGGTTTGAAAGGAGTTTTTGTTGAAAAAGGAGTGTAAGTGTGAAAATTTGTTTTGTTTTGAAAGAGCAAGTACTTAAGAACCATCTACCTACTCGAAAAAGGAATTAAACTGTACAAATGTCCTTTAGACAATGCTAGCCCACTATTGAGGAGTAGGTAGCACCGTCGTTGGAGTTTTAAGGGTCAATTCGATTAAGGGACATGTGGTCACTAAAGCAATGTTAGGACGCCTTAGCGGTAACCCTAATGTCTTAGATCATTTTATCCGAGGCAACCGTTTCGAGGCAACTTATGATCTCTGGACAAGAGGGCGACCTCTAAAACTTCCTATACTCAATGACCACTTTCGAAGGCAACCAAGTGAGGTGTACCCTAAGAGTGTGCATGTGCGAGTGTGTTAGTTCGGTTATATTATCTTTATACATGTCATGGATTATCTATGTTGATTTTAAGTTCATACATTTGATCTTGTCATGCATTCCCTATTATTCAAACATCTAACAGTGTATAGTTGCAGAATTTAAATTTGCGGAAATTAAATCTAAACTATTACAAAGCGTCGGGTATTTACATCGCCAAAAACAAACCCTTTAATTTAAATTGCGGAAAATAAAAGCGGTAAAATAATTAAAGTCCTAATTAAAATCTATTACATACCGGAAGCAATTACAATAATATGGAAATATGGATCACGTGCGAGAAAATTAAATCGGCGTATTTTTTTAGGGTTTTGACGCTTTTTTGAAAGAAAGCATGTTTTTATTGTTTTTTGAATTAAATGAAATTAAATCTATGTTTAATAATTAATTAATTAACTAATAAAAATATTTTTGGATTTTTGAGTTTTTAAAGAAATAAAATAAATGGTTAAAATTGTTAAAACCTAATATTCTAATTAATTTTAATTTATTGCAAAAATGTTAAAATTATACCTAATTAAAAAAAAACTAAGTCAATTAAATTATTTATTTACAAAAACTAAAATAATGAAATTAGTAAAAATGATATTTTTTATGTTCTCTGGTTTTATTAAGAAAAATAAATTGGTTAGTGTAAATAATAATAATAATAATAATTAAAAACAATTAAATAAAGAAAGAAATATGAAAAGAAAAGAAATTGACCAAAATGGGGGGGTTTGGGCCTGGAAAGGAGGTGAAAATCAGCAATCCAGAGGCCCACTTTCATTCAAACCTGCTTTGACTTTCACACTTCCACGCGCATGCATTGACTGGAGACCATGGTGGATATTCAACTTTGGCCAATGGATTTGATCTGAAGCCATTTGGCATTCATCTGGATGGAGACATATGGTAGATCACGCTCCTGATGCTGCATGGAATCACCTGGGACAAAATAATAATAAGTGTTTGGGGGGACCTGAGATTCGAACCCAGGTCCCAAGGGACTTTGCAACAACGCCTTTACCAACTGAGCTGTGACACGCTTTTGTTAAATGGATAAGTGGAGAACATTATATGCAAAAACAATCAATATGCTGTAAAAAAAAAGTGCGCGAGATTTGAAAGGACGAATGGGAGGGAGACGCGTCAGCGTCTTCTTCGTTGAGCCACTGGTTTCTTACCTGCGGATTTTTATCCGCAGCAAGATCCGTAGGTTCCTCCTAAAACAACTTCCAGGCCATATAAATGCAAACTAAAATCATCCCCATGCTCGTTTCTCCTCCCTGAACACAACCATGGCCATTATTTGACCTAATTTTATCTGCATAGGAAACGCCTAAAAACAAAGAATGCAAACCCTAGATTCGGATGTTACGTTAAAGGCCATGAAAACGAAATCAAATATTGCAGAAGGCTTAGAAATTGAATGGCAAGCATGATTATACAATTTTTTTGGCAAAAGGATACAAGAAAATAGATTCACGATTCCATGTACAGGGCTATGTTCGTGGACACTTACAACACAATTCCGGTGACGAGAGGGCTTGGTTTTGATGCCTATCGCTTCAATGGACCTCAGGCAAGGAGATAGTGTTGAGTTTTTGGATTGAATCGAGCTCTAAGTATGATTCCAGTTTCAAGGTTTTCAAGCTTTTTTCAAAGTTTTGTCTGGCCGTTTCTGCAACTTTTTTGGTAGTGTTTTTCATGCCTTTGGCTTGTGTATGTATATTAGAATGAATTAGGTTAAACTTTGGGCCTCCAATCCTTGTGACTTGATGAATTGAGATATGATTTGATTCCTCCATTAAAGGCCTTCAAATTCTTTCCAAATCCAAGATTTTATGCATGATATGGCTTGGCACGAATTTTATTGGGTGTATCATGATAATTGAAAGCTGTAATGATCAAAAAGATATCAAGCTATTAAGATTTGGATTTTATTTTGATTTAAATTGATTAAAAATGAATTAAATCAATAAAAATCTAATAAAATATAAAAATTAATAATTGGTCATGAAATTGAAGATAGAACACGTGTGTGGTGTGACAAGATCAAATCAAGTGGAAAAAAATGGGTCCTTTTGTCAAAAATTGAAGTTTTGGGGATAGTTGACTTTTGGCAATTTTAGAAAACTGACCAACTTCAACCATGCATAACTTCTTCAATTTTTAACTTTTGTAAGTGTTCTTGGACTTTTTAGAAACCTTGAGATGTCCTATAACTAACCCTTTTGGTCTCATCTCATTTTGATACTCCATGCTCAAGTTACAAGCTTTGGGAAAAAAAGTGTTTTTGTTGACTTTCAAAAATGACCTATAATGTCCAAATTTTTAACTTCTTGTGAGTGAATTTATTGATATTGGGGTGTGAAGATGGATTGTAGGAAATTGCATCCTCTTCAAAATGATCTTTGGATGGGTCATTTCTCATGAAGTATGAGAAATTTATGCTTGGTCAAAGTTGAGTTGACTTTTCCTACAAAACCCTAATTTAGCAACTTTTGAGTCTTGATGAATTTTGAGCAATCCTTGATGAATCATGATCAACCCTTGATCAAATGATGAATTATCCTTCAAAATGAGAATGTTGACAAAAATCTTGAGGTTTGACTATTTGTAGGCCACAGTTGACTTTTGCCCTAGCATAGTCGATTTTTGGACCTCTTGAGCAATTGACTGACCAAACTTTCTCTGCAAGACTTGAAAATTGACATGGATGAACTTGAGAACATATTAGGACATTGGGGAAAATTTGAGGCCATTTGGATGTAAGGACCTTGATGCAACACAAAACCCTAATTTTGAATTGACTGCCTTAGGAGGTGACTTGACTGTCCAACCCTTGAGCTATCTTGAGCAACTTGGAAGTTATTCTTGACATGTCTTGAGAAATATGGGAGGGCAAATTTTGGGGTACAACAGTTTCCCCTGTTCAATTTTCTTAAACCTGAGGATATAGATTGGCTTTCGAGCCTTTCGTGATCCGAAGGTGGAAGATAATTGAACACTAGAGTGCCCAGAAATTTGCACTCGCATGGTGTAGTATCAGCATTGTGATGTCGGGAATGGGCTTACAGATGCTGTTGTACCCCAAAATTTGTCCTCCCATTTCACCAACATTTTCTCATCACAAGACTATTGGAACTGAAGATCAAGCTAGGGTTTGCTCTACTCAAGACACTTCCTTGCACTGTTGACCTGAATTAGGGTTTGAGTTTACACAAGGATGTTTTGACCCACAATTCCCAAAGTGACTTTCATACTTCATGTTGGACTCACAAGTTTTCCTATACCAAGTTTCAGGCCTCGATTCAGATCTTTGCCCAGTCAATTGGACAGTTGACCTAGAAATCAGCTGTATTGGGGGAAAAGTCAATTGTGGCCAATTGACAGTCAAACCTCATGAAATTTGAACCACATCAACATTATGAACTCATATGAACCATTTGATCAAGTTTGGATCACAACTCCTCAAGAAAATTGATCAGATCATCAAAAGGGCAAAATGGTCATTTTTAGGGTTTTGACTACACAAAGGCAATTTTTGACTGTTTGACCTAACCAATGGCAAATCAAGCTCACCCATGGGCTCAAGGACTCAATGACATTGTCTGGACCCATTCAACAAGTTCAAAAGCTCCCAAATGCATAAGATTGACAGATGAATTTTTCAGTCAACTGAGCAAAATTTAACTGTACACTGAAAAGTCAAACTTTAACTTTTTGGTCAAAATCAAGTGCCAAGAGTTATTTTTCATCAAGACATGAAAAATTATGAAACTTGTTCATCAAGAAACCCAAAAATACAAATTAGGGTTTAAAATGGAAAAATTTCATAACTTAGAATTTTTCTAAGTTATGAAAATTTCTTATTTTTTCCTAACTTTGTCCCATTTTTTCACCAAGATGCAAATGGATTCAAACAAAACTTGCAACATGAAAGTTGTATTCCATCACAAAGTATACAACTTTGATTCACAAAGTTTTCTCAAAAGAAGCTTGTATCTCAAGTTATGAATTTTGGAACAAGGGTACCTAAAACTTTTAACTTAAAGAAAATTTGCCCTAATCTAGGCAGGATTTTGACACATCTTCTTGGCCACTTTACACATGGTTCCACTTGGAGTTTCAAGTTGCACTTCAAATATGGATTATAGTACATGTTCCAAGCTTTCCAAATTGTCCAAGAACTCCTCAAACACCATTGTTGTTAGAGAGAATCGAATTCTCAAAGTTGCCAAAAACTCACTTTTGTCCATGGCCAATACATGTTCATACCAATTTGCAATTCTGATCTAGCTAGCTTGGTTCACCATTACAGGACTCAAAACCAATTTTCACTCCATAATTTAATGCCAATCCATCAGTCTAAGCCTTTGTTTTGTTCATTTGGTCATTATACACAAGATTAAGCCTTAAGTAGAAAAAGGCAAGTTGCCATTTTTGCCTAATGTCACTTTATGTCAAAACCAAATCCTTGAGACATGGGGGCCAAATCTTTGGAGCAAGATAAAGTCCACTAATTCCAGTAACCAAGAACAAAAGTTGCAGCATGATAGGAGGGCTGGTACAAGGCTATAACATCATTGCTATTTTCTTGCTTCAAGTAGAAGAAAAGTGGCAAAACACAAGTAATCTCTCATATCTGTTAACACAAGCTTACAAGAACATTGTGAACAAATTCCACACCTCCCAACAAACCTAAAGCACGACCCTTTCATCACTCATACCTCCTCATACTCAGAACCACTGTTTTTCTGCAAAACAGGGCAAGTTCTGCATTTTGCAAGCCACAACAAAATTCCATCGTGCGTTTTGTCCCAAGATAGTTCCAACACCTTCCAATCAACTCACCTGAACTATCCCAGGCCCCCATTGCAAGCTGTAACACCTCTAACTCACTTTGCCAATTTCATTTCAAAGCTCTGCAGGTTGAGTTCTACAGCACGACTCAAGTTGATTCAAAGCAAGCCAAGCATTGGAGAAGCTTCCTTGGACCTCAGGCAAGCTCAAGAGAAGCTCAAACACCCTTGGAGGTTGTTGTATTGTCCAGCTCGAAGTCAACTGAAACAGGTATTTCATGGACTTCTATCTCTCTATTTAGGAATGGTTAGGCTTAGGTTTGTGAATGAAATATGTTGTACTCATAGCCTTGAAGCCATACATATGCTTAATTTTCGTTTACATTAATCGTGCTCAGAGAATTTCACTCATGAACTTTCTGAAAAAACTAGGTTAAAAATTAGGGCCAGAGAAATTCTCTCTGGTCTTTGAGAGTTAATCCAAGTTTTTTATATGGTTGAATTCGTTATTTGATGCTCTACAATGTTCATGTTATGAGTTTTGTCAAAAAATCAAAGAATCAGGAGTTAGCCATTGATGCACAGAAACGCGTATTTTGTGAACAAGAGGAAGAAGAAGAAGTCTGGTGGGCTGGGCCTGTTTGGTTTTCACTTCTAACACCCCCATATCCAGTTTACACCCCTCTGGCCCATTTATTTAATATTTATCATTTTTTGATATTTTTATTTTTATTCTGATTTTATTATTTTTTGTATAAATATAAAAAATGCCAAAAAAATTAGTTCTTTTATTTTTCATATTTATTTGATATTTATTTTTGATCTTATTAGTATAAATATATATATAGTTTATTTTCCTTTTATTAAAAACTCAAAAATAATACAAAAAACATACTTATCTTTGCTTATTATTTTTATTTACACTTGAAAATATTTTCTAGAATATACACTCTTTTTTGTAAATAATTAATTTTTATTTTTTATATATTTAATATATTTAATACATATATATATATATATATATATATATATATATATATATATATACATATATATATATATATATATATATATATATATATATATATATATATATATATATATATATATATATATATATATATATATATATATATATATATATATATATATATATATATATATATATATATATATATATATATATATATATATATATATATATATATATATATATATATATATATATATATATATATATATATATATATATATATATATATATATATATATATATATATATATATATATATATATATATATATATATATATATATATATATATATACTTGCATATTTTGTATTATTAAATAATTAGGTAAAAAATATAAAAATATCACATTCTCATTTTTATTAATATAATGTATTAAAAATATCATTTTTTATAATATACTTTTATTTTTTGTATAAATTAGCATATTATTGTACATAATTAATAAATATTATTATTTATTAGGAATTAGGTTTTTTTTTAGCCCTAAATAAAAAAAATAATTAAAATTGACATTTTTATTTATATACATTTCACATTGAAGAAAAAAAAAATACTTTTTTACATATTAAAAACATTTTGGCATAATACATTTTATTTACATTTATTTATTGTATTTATTTCAATTATTGTACATTTAAATATTGTATCTTGTACATTCGATATGGTTGTAATAACTTAGAATTTATTTTCTTGTCAAATACCCCCAACTCAAATTTGTACCCCCCTCCCTATATCATGTTGTAATAGTGTAGCATTTAAATTCTCGCACATTTAAAAGCTTTCAATTATGCCATGCTTAGACCTAGGGTTTGTATGCAAATAAAATCAACAATTAGCTTGACCTAATCAAAGACAAACATGTATGAAAAAACAAACACAATGCACACTTGCACCCCTGGGGTACAATCCACTTGTTGCCTTCAAAAATGCGCCATGGTTGCATGTCAAGTACTTTGGCAAAACAAAAACAAACAAAAAGATCATAGTCCCTCGATGACGCTATCTGAGTTGCCTAAACAAAATGATCAAGTCCCTCAAGAAAATTGCCAAAGATATTTAACACTATTGCTATCATGGTCTATACGATGACCCACGCCCGTCCCGTTTAACATCCTAACACAAGGTTGTTCATCAAATACAATGGTGAAACAACACTGTTAAAAGGGTTAAAAACATAAGAAATATCTTTGAGTAAAATAGGGTAGATAGCTCCTAGTTACTTGATCAAACTTGCAAAAAAAACATCCTTGCTACTTTCAAAACACACTTCACAACACAATTTCAAAACCCTACTTTCAAACATTGAAAACTTTTCAAAAGGCAAAAACACCTTTGTATACATTCATACAAGAATCATTACAAAGGTTGCCACAATGATGGCCTCTTTTCAAAACATATTTCAAAATCACACACAAAGCACCATTTCAAACAATTGAAAAGCACCATTTCAAACAATTGAAAAACAAAGCAAGTGATCTAAGCAAGTAACTAAGAGCCCATGGATAACCATGGATAGAAAGGGTGCTAATACCCCCCTTTCTATAATCTACTCCCTGAACCCAAGAAAACATCTCAAAAGGTCTTTCCTGTGCTTTTTGACCTTTCCTTAGGATAAAATAAAAAGTCGGTGGCGACTCTTGCTAAACCGAAATATTTGCGAACACAAATGCAAAACCCAAGTCAGTTCTCCCACCGTATCACAGATTCCATTTGGATATTGTTGATAGGAGGATGGGCTTACAGATGCCATCTGCAGGAGTTTCGATCGCATAAGAGATTCCTTAGCGAGAATTTGCATACCTGTTGTTGTAGAAGATTTCGCTGGGGAAGTCTAACTTTTGTTGAGATTTAGGAACTTGCCTGTACTTCCACTGAGAGAATGCCACGGTTGAGTCTTAAGAACTTATCCATAATTCAATTGGGGGGAAACATCTTCATCAAGATCTAGGAACTGTCTGGTGCTCAATGTAATATACCGTTGAGGTTAGAGAACTCGTCCACACTATGACGGAGGAAAACATTAAGATCTAGGAACTGACTCGTGCTCAACATAGTATACCATTGAGGTTATAGCCCTCGTCCACACTATGACGTAGGGAAACATCTTCATCAAGATCTAGGAACTGTCTGGTGCTCAACGTAGTATACCGTTGAGGTTAGAGAACTTGTCCACACTATGACGGAGGAAAACATCAAGATCTAGGAACTCAATCGTGCTCAACATAGTATACCGTTGAGGTTAGAGAACTTGTCCATACTATGACGGAGGAAAACATCAAGATCTAGGAACTGACTCGTGCTCAACGTAGTATACCGTTGAGGTTATAGCACTCGTCCACACTATGACATAGGGAAACATCTTCATCAAGATCTAGGAACTGTCTGGTGCTCAACGTAGTATACCATTGAGGTTAGAGAACTTGTCCACACTATGATGGAGGAAACATCTTCATCAAAATCTAGGAATTGTCTGGTGCTCAACGTAGTATACCGTTGAGGTTAGAGAACTTGTCCACACTATGACGGAGGAAAATATCAAGGTCTAGGAACTGACTCATGCTCAACATAGTATACTGTTGAGGTTATAGTACTCGTCCACACTATGACGTAGGGAAACATCTTCATCAAGATCTAGGAATTGTCTGCTGCTCAACGTAGTATACCTGTTGAGGTTAGAGAACTTGTCCACACTATGACGTAGGGAGACATCTTCATCAAGATCTAGGAACTGTCTGGTGCTCAACGTAGTATACCGTTGAGGTTAGAGAACTCATCCACACTATGACGGAGGAAAACATCAAGATCTAGGAACTGACTAGTGCTCAACGTAGTATACCGTCGAGGTTATAACACTCGTCCACACTTTGACATAGGGAAACTGTCGAGATTGAGAACCTTATCTGAAATTCAACCGAGGATAATTCAATTGAGATTTAAGAACCGGTCAGGTCTTCGACGTAACTGAGAACTTTAAGTGTATCTTTCCTGAAAGGTAAAGGTCAGTCGTATGCAATGCATGATATGGATCAAACAATGATGTTCTCAAAATAAATGAGATTGTATTCGTATGATGCGTATATGCATGTATCATGATGTATGGAAATGTGATGTTTTAGCTGGGGAAAATAAATCCCGGAGCTACTGGAGAATAGAGTTGAGTTCTTCGTTTCCGCTGGGGATGATGAACGAAGATGATTGTGAGAATAAGCCTGCAGGAGAAAAGAACTCCGTTGGGGAATAAACTGATGAAGATCTTACTCTGAGGGAAATTACTCTGTGGGGAAAGATATTCTGCTGAAGATTTTAACGATAAACTCCGCTGGGGATTCCGTTGATAAGATCTGTTGGGGATTTTAATGATGAACTCCGCTGGGGATGGATTACCGTTGCTGGTGATATTGAATCTGTTGAGGATTGAACTCCTGTTCGGGGAAAGAAAGAACTTCGCTGGGGATGAATTACCGTTGCTGGTGGTATTGAATCTGTTGAGGATTGAACTCCTGTTCGGGGAAAGAAAGAACTTCGCTGGGGATGATCTTTCAGTTGCGACTTGCTAGGGATAACCCTGTTAGACTTTTGTGGGGATAACCCTCTGAATTTGGCTGAGGAGATTTATTGTATACTCCGCTGAGGGTAAGCTTCCAAAGTCTACTGGGGATGATGATTCAGCTCTGTTGGGGAATTTCTTTTCAGACCGTGCTGGGGAAATGGCTCCACTGGGGTATCTTGTATTCCCACCGGGGAACATTCTTATACTCTGTTTGAGGAATATTAAGACTGTCGGGGATGCTCTTGTACTTGCTAGAGAATATCTTTATACTCCATTGGGGAATATTAAGATCTTCTGGGGGTATCTTGCCTTTTTAGGGCTGATGGTAGACTAACTTTGCTTGGGGAGAGTGTCGCTGATTTGTACATAGTTGCATGTCTCAGATGAGAGAACTATCATTACTGTCTTACCCTGTGGGGAGTGAAAGTATCCTGGTCATATTCTTCATCGGAATCTACCTTGGTACCTGGTGGACAGAGCAACTATACAGTTCGGACAATTCTTATTGCCCCTGTTTATGATATTACCAGTAATTCGTTTTTTGTTTCGCATGTAAATATTCATGAGCAACAATTAGTGTCAAATGCATATATCAAAAATGAACCTTGGACGTTCTTTGCAAAACAAAACAGATTAAAAGAAAAACAGTTTGAAATTTGTCTGGAAATGAATTTGTATTGATTTTGAAGTTTGGCCCGTAAATAGGCGCTTTTTGTACAAGAGGCTGACGTCCTAGTAAGAGAACGCCGCCGAACAAAATAAAATTTATACAATTTTGTAAAAAGAAAACAAAGCAGCTATGTGAATAATCCCATTGGGTTCCAACTCTGCTATTGCCTTTATGTCCTCAAGCATCTTATCACTTTGCTACTGGTTGAAGGTGAATCAGATTGATTAATGTCGTCCGAGCTTGATAGTTGATACCGAAGTCTGGATACAAGGTGATCCAATAAGACATAGTGTTACGCTTTGATCCCTAACTTTTTCCTGGACCGCCCTTTCGGGTTTTCAGTCCACCGGGATACCCATTTTTGCCCAAGCCGCCTTTTTCAGGTTTTCGACTTGCCGGGTGTACAGATTTTTCATTTTCATCCCTTACTTTTTCCCGAACCCTTTTGGTTCGCCGGGAAGCCCTTATTTTTGCCTAGGCCAATCAACCTAGCGGGTCTTTGATTATGCGTAGTATCTTTTCACTATGTCTGTATTGACGGCGTGAGGAAGGTCGTCACCATCCATGGTGGTTAGAATCATAGCTCCTCCTGAGAAAATGTTCTTAACCACAAATGGCCCTTCGTAAGTAGGGGTCTATTTTCCCCTGGGATCACCTTGAGGTAAGATAATGCGCTTGATTACCAGGTCCCCAACTTGATACTCTTGTCGTCTAACTTTCTTGTTAAATGCCTTGATCATCCGTTTTTGGTACATCTGACCATGACAAATAGCAGTAAGTCTCTTTTCGTCAATTAGGTTCAGCTGATCAAGTCGGGTCTGAATCCAATCATCTTCACTCAAACCTGCATCCTTCATGATTCGAAGAGAGGGTATCTGAACTTCAATGGGCAAGACTGCCTCCATGCCATATACCAAAGAATAGGGTGTTGCCCCTGTTGACGTCCGTGCTGAGGTACGGTACCTATGAAGAGGAAATGGTAACATCTCGTGCCAGTCTTTGTATGTCACTGTCATCTTCTGCACAATCTTCTTAATGTTCTTATTAGCCGCTTCTACAGCCCCATTCATCTTTGGCCGGTAGGGAGAAGAGTTATGATGCTGTATCTTGAATTGCTCGCAGAGCTCGGTGATCATCTTGTTGTTGAGATTGGTACCATTGTCCGTAATGATCCTCTTTGGTACACCGTATCGACAGATCAGATTGTGTCGAATGAATCATGCCACGACGTTCTTGGTTACAGTAGCAAAGGAAGATGCTTCAACCCACTTCGTAAAGTAATCAATTGCTACAAGGATTAAACGATGCTCGTTGGATGCCGTAGGTCTGATCTCGCTGATCATATCAATGCCCCACATTGCAAAAGGCCAAGGTGCCGTCAAGAGGTTCAGAGGAACTGGAGGTATGTGCACCTTATCAGCATAAACTTGGCATTTGTGACATGTCCGAGAATGCTGATAACAGTCGGCTTCCATTGTGGACCAATAATATCCTGCCCGAAGGATTTTCTTTGCCATGGTGTGTCCACTGGAGTGAGTTCCGAAAGTACCTTCATGTAACTCCGCCATGATCATTTCTGCTTCCTTCTTATCCACACAACGCAGTAAAGTTAAATCATGGTTACGCTTGTAAAGGATGTCATTGCTGATGAAGAACTTCGCCGCGAACCTTCTCAGAAACTTCTTATCATTAATAGATGCACCCTCAGGGTATTCCTGAGCTTCAAGATACCTCTTTACCTCATGAAACCAAGGCTTTTTTGTTACCTCTTCAGCCTCAAGATCACAACAATGTGCAGGTTCGTCTAATCTTTCAATAATGATCTGGGGAGCCTCGTTGTCCCAATTGACTTTGAACATAGAAGACATCGTAGCCAGCGCGTCCGCCAACTGATTCTCCTCTCTAGGGAAGTGTTCAAAGGTTATCTCCTCGAAATGGGGAAGCAACGTCAATACATACTCCTTGTAAGGAATAAGATTTGGGTGTTTCGTATCCCACTCGCCTTTGATCTGACTGATCACGGGAGCGGAATCTCCGAAGACACTTAGAAACTTAATCCTTAGGTCAATTGCTGCTTGAAGACCCATAATGCACGCTTCATACTCCGCCATATTGTTGGTGCATTTGAAACATAGACGGGCGGTAAACGGAGTATGAGAGCCTTTAGGAGATATGATCACAGCGCCAATGCCATTACCTAAAGCGTTTGAAGCTCCATCAAAGTACATAGACCATCAGGATCCTTCCTCAGGTCCTTCATCCGGTCCAGGTGTCTCATAATCAGTTACCAACATGATATTCTCGTCCGGAAATTCAAAGTTCATAGACTGGTAATCATCCACTGCCTGATGTGCCAAATGGCCTGCCAATACACTTCCCTTGATAGCCTTTTGGGTCGTATATTGGATGTCATACTCAGTCAAGATCATCTGCCATCTTGCTATTCTTCCGGACAAGGCAGGCTTCTCGAAGATATACTTGATTGGATCCATCTTTGATATCAACAGAGTAGTGTGAGTCAGCATATACTGTCTCAGCCGGCGAGCAGCCCATGCCAAAGCGCAGCAAGTTTTCTCGAGCAGTGAGTATCGGGTCTCACAACCGGTAAAATTTTTGCTAAGGTAGTAAATTGCATGCTCTTTTCGGCCAGACTCGTCATGCTGCCCCAGTACACACCCCATTGAGTTATCGAGCACTGTCAAGTATAAGATCAAAGGTCTCCCTTCAACTGGTGGCATCAGGATGGGTGGCTCTTGGAGATACTCTTTGATCCTTTCGAAAGCGACCTGGAATTCATCATTCCAACGTACCACTTGATCTTTCTTCAGTAGCTTGAAGATTGGCTCACAAGTAGCAGTTAGGTGCAAGATGAATCGGGCAATTTAGTTCAGTCGTCCCAGAAAGACTCTGACCTCTTTATCTGTTCTGGGAGCTGGCATCTCTTGTATGGCTTTCACTTTTGCAGGGTCAACTTGAATACCTTTGTCACTTACGACGAAACCCAGTAGCTTACCAGATCTCACCCCGAAGGTGCACTTATCCGGGTTCAACCTCAACTTGTACAACTTCAACCTGTTAAACAGCTTCTGTAGATGGTCAAGGTGTTCTTCCTCAGTCTGGGACCTTGAAATCATATCGTCGACATATACTTCAATCTCATGATGGATCATGTCATGAAACAAAGCCACCATGGCACGCTGATACGTTGCCCCAACATTTTTCAATCCAAAAGGCATGACCTTATAGCAAAAGGTGCCCCACTGAGTAACAAAGGTTGTCTTCTCCATGTCTTCTGGAGCCATTTTAATCTGATTATAACCAGAGAAACCATCCATAAAGGAGAATACCTTGTGCTGAGCGGTGTTGTCAACCTGAACGTCAATATGAGGTAGAGGGAAATCATCCTTGGGGCTCGCCCTGTTCAAATCCCTGTAATCAACACACATTCGGACCTTACCATCCTTCTTCGGCACAGGAACCACATTGGCCACCCACTGAGGGTAAGAAGTAACTGCTAGAAAACCGGCGTCAAACTGTTTCATAACTTCAGCCTTGATTTTCTCAGACATTTCTGGGCGCATTCGGCGAACCTTCTGTTTTACTGGAGGACAGTCTTCCTTGGTAGGCAGGCAATAAACCACAATATCAGTATCCAACCCTGGCATATCTTCGTAAGACCAGGAAAAGATCTCAACATAGTCATGTAGCATCTGAATCAGCCGTTGCTTTACACTAAGCTCCAGATTGGCACCAACCTTGACTTCCTTCTTGTCTGTCTCAGTACCCAGATTCACTGATTCCACCAGCTCTTCATGTGGCTGAATAACCCTCTCTTCATGGAGTAACAGTCTTGCAAGTTCACCAGGCACTTCGCAATCAACTTCACCTTCGTCTTCGGCTAAGTTGATCGGATTTTCGAAGTCATAACTGGCAGTAGCAGAGTCGTTACCAGTGAGATCCAGAGTGGATGGATACCTGTAAAAGGGTACCTGTTTATGAAGTGCATGGGATGAAATGCGTATGATTTATGATTTCAAAGACAATTGGGATTCAAATTTGTAAACAAGAAAGGAAACACACTTTATTAGATAAACTGGGTAATTCAAATTGTTCAACAAATTGCCCTTAAGGCGTTACAAGAATGGAAATACTGAAAATGTAAACAAAAACTGGAAAGGAAATCATCAAAGGTCCATCAATGCTCCCATGGTCTCTTCTTATCAGTGCAGACATAATCGTTGAGAATCCGCTCGTTCTCTAACTGCCTAGTCAACCTCTGGATCTTCTGCTCTTGTTCATTGAACTTCTCTCGGTAAGAATCCCGTTCCTCCCTTAATTGCATCCAATATCTCTTCAGTGCCCCAATGTCAGTGGGCATATAAGGATGGAGAATGGTTGGAAGAACCCCTTCTTCATTGGCAACTTCAAGAGTGACAGGCCGAACGGCTTCATATGGCATACCTAGCTTTTGGGCACGGATGCAGACCCATCTGAGATATGGCTCCATTGGCAGAGAAGTCTTTGGGCCCAGCTCATGTGGATCCGATTGGTGAACTCTATCCCAAGCCCTTATGAATCTACGACGTTGCTCGTCGCTATCCCCTTGAAAATCAAAGATGATATTAGGCATTAGCAGCTCGTGAGGTCCTTCTCTTCTGGCTCTTCTAAACTGAAGGAGAGCTAAGCATGGGTTGTAAGAAATTCCTCCATGGGTTCCTATCAATGGAACATTGGGATACTCCCCACAGCGATCAATGATAGTCACCTCATCCATACCCTTGAGAGTCCAGATAATGTCATTATGAGAAAGAGACATCACCCTATAAGCCCAACCCATTCCTTCTTTGTTCTTCAGCACTGACTTGGGGAGGTGCGAAATAAACCACCTCGACAATAATGGAGCACAACACATTAAGGTTCCCCGCTTTCGGGAAGTACGAGCATAGAGCTGATGAAGAATGTCACCCAAGAGAGTGGGTACAGGATTTTGAGAGATGAAGATCTTTATCGCATTCACATCAACAAAAGTGTCAGGATTCGGAAACAATACTAAGCCATAAATCAGAAGATCCAGAATATCCTCAAACGCCTTAAAGTCTAGGCTATCCCAGAAGTAGTTAGCCTTGCCAACCAAAAACTTAGTCAGAAATCCTTTTGCTCCACTCCTAGTCTCCCAATTAGCCATTACCTCCTCTTTAGTCAAATGAAGGGCTGCAGCAATCTCTTCGGGCCTAAGAGTCTTCTCTCAACCAGTAAATGGGGTCTTCTCCAGAACAGAGATACCGAGCAGCTCAGAGAACTCTTCTAGGGTAGGAACCAGCTGGAAGTTCTGGAAAGTAAAACAATGGCACAGCGGATCGTAGAACTGGACTAGGACACTCATCATCTGCTCGTCCAATTTGGAGATGACCAAACTGAGAAGAGAACCATGCCTCCTGATGAAGGAATTAGTGTCAGGCATCTTGGCAACCAACTCTTTAAGTAAGGTAGGGACTTGGACAAAGTTGATCCGGATGGTATTCTTACGCATAGGCATCATGATGACCTACAAAACAGAACAAAGATGAATCCCTCCTGTCTTTGAAATAGGTTAGTCCTTATGCAAGATATATGCAATGTTATGATGTCATGATGTCATGATAAAGGCACACCACAAGTATCCACAAAAAGCAAACATGGTAAAGGCACACAAGTCACACTGAAGAGCCCTTAGATTTCAGGCTGGCAAGGAGCTTAGGTACTACCCTCTTTCAGTTCAGTTGGTTTAAACCTGTCCTAAAAATAGTAACCGGGTTCTAGAGGATCTCAATATCACTGACTACCCTCGATCGGTCATAATTCCAGTTTAGCAACCTTTTCTTGCGGCCGGAATCATCACGAGAGTTTAGTCTCAATGAGTGTAGCATACTGCTACTGTTCTATGGCCAAGTTGGTCAATTTAAGGTTCTAAGGTCAGTTGGTGCTTAATGACCCCTTAGAAGACCCATATTCTCCTCGTTCCAACACAAGGGATATCGGTACAGACTAAAGTGCCACACCAATGTAGCTACTGCTTCAACTGTGTCGGTCTACGCCGGACAGTTCCCTCACAGTTTATTGCTACTTACCTAAAGGGTACCCCCAGATCTGGGTTAGGATTTATAGATCTCCGATACAAGCCCACAAATATAAATCATACAAAAACATACAATTGAAAACACAATGATCTAATCCTAAGGTACACCTCACTTAATATTCCCCAGCAGAGTCGCCAGTTCTGTGATCGGTGGGAATGAGAACTGACTGTTTTTGGAATTCTGGTTCGCGTTTTGCATTTGTTTTCGTAAAATGTCGCGGTAAGCAAGAGTCGCCACCGTCTTTTATTTTATCCAACAAGGAAAGGACAAAAGCACAGAAAAATTCCTTTTTTTGAGATGTTTCTCGGGTTCGGGAGGTAGATTATAGAAAGGGAAGGTGTTAGCACCCTTTCTATTAGTGGTTATCCACGGGCTCTTAGGTACTTGCTCATTGTGTTTTCAAAAATTGTTTTTCTTCGTGTTTGTGGGTTTGAAAGGAGTTTTTGTTGAAAAAGGAGTGTACGTGTGAAATTTTGTTTTGTTTTGAAAGAGCAAGTACTTAAGAACCATCTACCTACTCGAAAAAAGAATTAAACTGTACAAATGTCCTTTAGACAATGCTATCCCACTATTGAGGAGTAGGTAGCGCCGTCGTTGGAGTTTTAAGGGTCAATTTGATTAAGGGACATGTGGTCACTAAAGCAATGTTAGGACGCCTTAGCAGTAACCCTAATGTCTTAGATAATTTTATCTGAGGCAACCGTTTTGAGGCAACTTATGATCTCTGGACAAGAGGGCGACCTCTAAAACTTCCTATACTCAATGACCACTTTCGAAGGCAACCAAGTGAGGTGTACCCTAAGAGTGCGCATGTGCGAGTGTGTTAGTTCGGTTATATTATCTTTATACATGTCATGGGTTATCTATGTTGATTTTAAGTTCATACATTTGATCTTGTCATGCATTCCCTATTATTCAAACATCTAACAGTGTATAGTTGCGGAATTTAAATTTGCGGAAATTAAATCTAAACTATTACAAGGCGTCGGGTATTTACATCGCCAAAAACAAACCCTTTAATTTAAATTGCGGAAAATAAAAGCGGTAAAATAATTAAAGTCCTAATTAAAATCTATTACATACCGGAAGCAATTACAATAATATGGAAATATGGATCGCGTGCGAGAAAATTAAATCGGCGTATTTTTTAGGGTTTTGACCCTTTTTTGAAAGAAAGCAAGTTTTTATTGTTTTTTGAATTAAATGAAATTAAATCTACGTTTAATAATTAATTAATTAACTAATAAAAATATTTTTGAGTTTTTGAGTTTTTAAAGAAATAAAATAAATGGTTAAAATTGTTAAAACCTAATATTCTAATTAATTTTAATTTATTGCAAAAATGTTAAAATTATACCTAATTAAAAAAAACTAAGTCAATTAAATTATTTATTTACAAAAAATAAAATAATGAAATTAGTAAAAATGATATTTTTTATGTTCTCTGGTTTTATTAAGAAAAATAAATTGGTTAGTGTAAATAATAATAATAATTAAAAACAATTAAATAAAGAAAGAAATATGAAAAGAAAAGAAATTGACCAAAATGGGGGGGTTTGGGCCTGGAAAGGAGGTGAAAATCAGCAATCCAGAGACCCACTTTCATTCAAGCCTGCTTTGACTTTCACACTTCCATGCGCATGCATTGACTGGAGAACATGGTGGATATTCAACTTTGGCCAATGGATTTGATCTGAAGCCATTTGGAAATCATCTGGATGGAGACATATGGTAGATCACGCTCCTGATGCTGCATGGAATCACCTGGGACAAAATAATAATAAGCGTTTGGGGGGACCTGGGATTCGAACCCAAGTCCCAAGGGACTTTGCAACAACGCCTTTACCAACTGAGCTGTGACACACTTTTGTTAAATGGATAAGTGGAGAACATTATATGCAAAAACAATCAATATGTTGTAAACAAAAAAATAAAGCGTGCGAGATTTGAAAGGACGAATGGGAGGGAGACGCGTCAGCGTCTTCTTTGTTGAGCCACTGGTTTCTTACCTGCGGATTTTTATCCGCAGCAAGATCCGTAGGTTCCTCTTAAAATAACTTCCAGGCCATATAAATGCAAACTAAAATCATCCCCATGCTCGTTTCTCCTCCCTGAACACAACTATGGCCATTATTTGACCTAATTTTACCTGTATAGCAAACGCCTAAAAACAAAGAATGCAAACCCTAGATTCGGATGTTACGTTAAAGGCCATGAAAACGAAATCAAATATTGCAGAATGCTTAGAAATTGAATGGCAAGCATGATTATACAAAATTTTTGGCAAAAGGATGCAAGAAAATGGATTCACGATTCCATGTACAGGGCTATGTTCGTGGACACTTACAGCGCAATCCAGGTGACGAGAGGGCTTGGTTTTGATGCCTATCGCTTCAATGGACCTCAGGCAAGGAGATAGTGTTGAGTTTTTGGATTTAATCGAGCTCTAAGTATGATTCCAGTTTCAAGGTTTTCAAGCTTTTTTCAAAGTTTTGTCTGGCCGTTTCTGCAACTTTTTTGGTCGTGTTTTTCATGCCTTTGGCTTGTGTGTGTATATTAGAATGAATTAGGTTAAACTTTGGGCCTCCAATCCTTGTGACTTGATGAATTGAGATATGAGTTGATTCCTCCATTAAAGGCCTTCAAATTCTTTCCAAATCCAAGATTTTATGCATGATATGGCTTGGCACGAATTTGATTGGGTGTATCATGATAATTGAAAGCTGTAATGATAAAAAAGATATCAAGCTATTAAGATTTGGATTTTATTTTGATTTAAATTCATTAAAAATGAATTAAATCAATAAAAATCAAATAAAATATAAAAATTAATAATTGGTCACGAAATTGAAGATAGGACACGTGTGTGGTGTGTCAAGATCAAATCAAGTGGAAAAAAGTGGGCCCTTTTGTCAAGATCAAATGAAGTTTTGGGGATAGTTGACTTTTGGCAATTTTGGAAAACTGCCCAACTTCAACCATGCATAACTTCTTCAATTTTGAACTTTTGGAAGTGTTCTTGGACTTTTTAGAAACCTTTAGATGTACTATAACCAACCCTTTTGGTCTCATATAATTTTGATACTCCATTCTCAAGTTACAAGCTTTGGCAAAAAAGGTGTTTTTGTTGACTTTCAAAAATGACCTATAATGTCCAAATTTGTAACTTCTTGTGAGTGCATTTCTTGATCTTGGGGTGTGAAGATGGATTGTAGTAAATTGCATCCTCTTCAAAATGAGCTTTGTATGGGTCATTTCTCATGAATTATGAGAAAGTTATGCTTGGTCAAAGTTGAGTTGACTTTTCCTGCAAAACCCTAATTTAGCAACTTTTGAGTCTTGATGAATTTTGAGCAATCCTTGATGAATCATGATCAACCCTTGATCAAATGATGAATTATACTTCAAAATTAGAATGTTGACAAAAAATATTGAGGTTTGACTATTTGTAGGCCACAATTGACTTTTGCTCTAGCATAGTCGATTTTTGGACCTCTTAAGCAATTGACTGACCAAAATTTCTCTGCAAGACTTGAAACTTGACATGGATGAACTTGAGAACATAGTAGGAAATTGGGGAGAATTTGAGGCCATTTGGATGTAAGGACCTTGATGCAACACAAAACCCTTATTTTGAATTGACTGCCTTAGGAGGTGACTTGACTGTCCAACCCTTCAGCTATCTTGAGCAACTTGGAAGTTATTCTTGACATGTCTTGAGAAATATGGGAGGGAAAATTTTGGGGTACAACAAGTACATCTGGATGTGGCAGACAGCCGTAAGCCTCTTCTCATTGATTAGGTTCAACTGGTCAAGTCGAGTTTGGATCCAATCATCTTCATTCAGTCCTGCATCCTTTATGATTCACAGAGAAAGTATCTGGACCACAATGGGTAGAACAACTTCCATGCCGTATACCAAGGAGAAAGGAGTTTCCCTTGTTGATGTGTGCGTCGTGGTACAGTAACTGTGGAGAGATAATGGTAGCATCTCATGCCAGTCCTTGTAGGTTACTATCATTTTCTGTATGATCTTCTTGATGTTCTTATTTGCGGCTTCGACAGCGCCATTCATCTTTGGCCGGTAAGGGGAAGAGTTATGGTGTTGGGTTTTGAATTGCGCGCATAGTGCGGTGATCATAGTATTGTTAAGATCCATACCATTCTCTGTGATGATTCTCTATAGGATACCATACCGACAGATGATATTTTGTTTGATGAATCGGGCCACAACATTCTTGGTAACGGAAACGAAAGAAGCTTCCTCAACCCACTTCGTGAAATATTCAATGGCCACTAAGATGAAGCGGTGCCCATTAGAATTTGTAGGTTTGATTTCTCCAATCATATCGATGCCTCACGTCGCGAATGGCCAGGGAGCAGTCAGGACGTTTAAAGGAACTGGACGCACATGCACTTTGTCAACATATATCTGACATTTGTGGCAGGTTCGTGAATGCTGATAGCAATCTGCTTCTATGGTAGACCAGTAGTACCCTGCCCGTAGGATCTTTTTATCCATCATATGCCCACTGGAATGGGTGCCAAAAGTGCCTTCATGCAAATCATCCATGATCTTTTCTACCTTAGCCTTGTCTATGTAACGAAGCAAAACAGAGTTGTGGTTGCGCTTGTAAAGGATGCCATTATTGAGGAAGAACTTAGAAGACAATCTTCTCAAGAACTTCTTATCATTTACTAAAGCTCCTTTCAGATACTCTTGGGCCTCGAGATACCTCTTAATTTCATGGAACCAAGGTTGGTCCACTACTTCTTTAGTATCGATCTCGTGATAGTAAGCTGGTTTGTCCATCCGTTCAATTGTGATCTGGGAACCAAGGCTTCTCGAATATGTATTTTATTGGATCCATCTTGGATATCAATAAGGTAGTATGGGTTAACATATACTGTCTTAGCCGACGAGCAGCCCATGCCAGAGCGCAACAAGTTTTCTCGAGCAGTGAATATCTGGTTTCACATTCGGTAAAGTTTTTGCTCATGTAATAAATAGCATGCTCTTTTCGGCCAGACTCGTCATGCTGCCCCAGCACACACCCCATTGAATTTTCTAAAACAGTTAGATACATGATCAGAGGTCTTCCCTCGATCGGTGGCATAAAAACAGAAGGCTCTTATAGGTACTCTTTGATCTTGTCAAAGGAAGCTTGGAATTCATCATTCCATTTGACTACTTGATCTTTCTTCAATAATTTGAAGATTGGTTCACAAGTAGCGGTTAAGTGAGAAATGAATCTGGCAATGTAGTTAAGTCGTCCTAAGATTCCTATGACTTCTTTCTTGGTGCGAGGAGCATGCATTTCTTGTATTGCTTTTACCTTGGCAGGGTCCACCTCGATACCTTTACCGCTGACGATGAAGCCTAGGAGTTTACCGGACCTCACCCCAAATGTGCATTTATTTGGATTCAACCTTAACTTGTATTTCTTCAGTCTTTCAAACAGTTTCTGCAAATGGTCAAGATGTTCCTCTTCAGTTTGAGATCTGGCTATCATGTCATCCATATAGACCTCTATTTCGTGATGGCATAACCTTGTAGCAGAAAGTGCCCCACTGTGTGACGAAGGTCGTTTTCTCCATGTCCTCATGTGCCATTTTGATCTGGTTGTAGCCTGAGAAACCATCCATGAAGGAAAATACTTTATGTTGTGCGGTTTTGTCAACCAAAATATCAATATGGGGCAGCGGGAAGTCATTCTTGGGGCTTGCCCTATTCAAATATCGCTAGTCCACACACATACGTACCTTACCGTCATTTTTAGGCACTGGAACAACATTGGCGACCCATTGTGGATAGGAGGTAACGGCTAAGAATCCGATATTAAATTGCTTCATGACTTCAGTCTTGATCTTCTCTGACATGTCTGGCCGCATGTGACGGGCTTTCTGTTTTACCAGAGGGCAGTCTTCTTTTGTCAGTAGACGATGGACCACGATATCAGCATCAAGTCCTGGCATATCTTCGTACGACCAAGAAAAGACCTCAACATAGTCATGTAGTAACTGAATTAAACGCTTCTTGACACTGGGTTCCAGATTGGCTCCTACCTTGACTTCTTTCTTGTCCTCTTCGGTACATAAGTTAACTGTGTTCACTGGTTCTTCGTGGGGTTGTATGGTCCTCTCTTCCTGTTGTAGTAACCGGCTAGTTCCCCTAGCACTTCACAATCTTTCTCACCTTCGTCTTCGGCTTGGTAGATTAGATTTTCAGAGTCATAATAGGCCATAGCAGAATCGTTACCCATGGGATCCTGATTGGATGTAGATCTGCATTTTGAATGTGAGTGTGTGTAAGAGTATAGCTATCTTTGAAAGAAAATAAAAATGTAGAAAAAGAAAGATAAAGAGCACAAAGTTTGCATGCAAAAACATCCATGATTCATTGATGACATATGAAAATGAGGTAACAAACCTTACAAATGGACTATTGTGCCTCGGGTAAGACACAAGGTTTTAAAAGTCTGAATTGTTTAATTATTACAAGTCCAGTAGAAATTTAAAGACAATTATTGTTGGGTAAAAGTAATTAGGACAAAATCTTTAGCTTCCCAGTTGGTGAGTCCTCCGTTGATAGTTGGGAAAATCCATTCTTCCAGATCACAGTTGTCATCATTATCTTCCACTGCGTTGACTCCATGGTTGCTAATCCTCAAAGGTGGTCCCCCGGCACGAGTGCGACGAACAACTTTCTAGGCTCCTGAAGTGAAACCCAAACCAAATTTGTCAGATTTGTAACGGATATCTGAGAGTTGGCCCCAAATAGTACATCCACCTTCTTCGACCACTGCCTTGGCATCTTTCAGAGAAGACATATTTAGCGGAGGTCTTGCAATCTTCGGGACTTGGGAAACAGTCTTGGTTGCTTCCACTATTTGTGGAACTTCCTCGAAATTCTGAAACGGAGTTTTGATAAATTCACCATCCATTTCCACGTATCTGAAGAGTTCAAGTGAATGACCATATATTCCTCCTCTCCACGAACAGTGATAATTTTCCCTTTGGTTGGGTATTTCAGCATCTGATGTAATGTAGAGGTGACGGCACCAGCGTCATGAATCTAAGGTCGGCCCAATAAGCAGGAATAAGAAGGGTGAATGTCCGTTACATAGAAAGTTGAATCAAAGGTTTGAGTTCCCACTTTTATGGGGATGTCCACCTCTCCATGCACCATTCTTTTTGAACCGTCGAAGGACCTTACCACTATGTTGTTGGGTTTTAAAGTACAAACCTTCACAGTCGAGTCTATCCAAAGCTTTCTTAGGCAGCACATTCAAGGATGAACCAGTATCAACTGGGAAATGGGCCAAAGTCTTGCCCCTGCATTCAACAGAGACATGTAACGCCTCGTTATATTTCCTCCCTCTAGGTATCAGGTCAGCATCAGAAAAGCCTAAGCCGTTGTCAGCTGTTAAACTGGCCACACAATCTTTGAATTGATCAGCAGAGGTTTCTTGTGGCACATGGGCAGTTTTAAGAAAATTTACCAAGGCCTTTGCATGAGCCTCGAAACACAACAATAAAGATAACATAAAAATCTTTGATGGCGTCTGCCCTAGCTGTTCGACCATATCGTAGTCGCTTCTATTTATAATTTTTAGAATTTCTTCCATCTCCTTCTTGGAGGCCTCAGGGATAGATACTGATTACGCCTTCATCCGGACAGGCTCAACCATAATGCCTTTTCCCCTAGTCTCAGTCGACTCGGCAATAGGGGTGTCAATAGGGGCATCCACATGAACTGTAGTAGTAGTATCAACAGGAATAGAAATAGGGATGATCACAAGACCGGTAACAGTTTTCAGAGAAGCAATCTCAGGGGAGAATACTCTTCCACTTCGGGTTATTTTGCTGGCTCCTGCAATGTTGCCAACGTCAGGGTCAGCCTTCTCAAAACTGGAGTCTTCATCAGCCAACTAATCTTGATTGACGCTGTGGTAGTAGACGTTGCCCCCATAATTCCAAGGGACAGTTTTATCTGATGAGTACGGGATCGGCCCTGGCATAGTAATTATCAGCGGAGCCACTTTAGGAATAGATGTAATCCTAGCGGGTCTTTTGGTGGAGACCCTGGAAGGATTGGCGGAAATGGTTACTGTGATACGGTGAGAGAACTGACTTGAGAGTTTTGCTTTTTATCGCAAATGTTGCGGTTAGCAAGAGTCGCCACTGGCTTTTCTTTTATCCAAAAGGAAAGGTGAAAAAGCACAGGAAAGACCTTTGAGATTGTTTCTTGAGTTCAGGGGGTAGATTATGAAAAGGGAAGGTGTTAGCACCCTTTTCATCCATGGTTTTCTATGGGCTCTTAGTTACTTGCTAGATCACTTGCTTTTGTTTTTAAATTGTACTTTGTGTGGTTTTGAAAGTATTTTGTAAAAGAGGCCATTGTTTAGGAAACCTTTGTAATGATTCTCGTTCATAAGAATGTATACAAAGATGTTTGTCTTTTTGAAAAATGTTTTCAATGTTTGTAAGATGTTTTGAAATGTGTGTGTTTTTTTTTTAGAAATAGCAAGGATAGTTGTTTTGAAATGGAGAAAGTAACTAGAAGTAATCTACCTACTCAAATGTCTTTCTTGTTTATTTTCTTTTCCTTTGACATTGTTGTCTTACCATTGATTTGGTAAGCAACCCTATATTTGGATGTAAACGGGACGGGCGTGGGTCATCGTATAACCATGATTAGCAATGTTGCTAAGTATCTTAGCATTTTGAGGGACCAAGATCATTTTGTAAGGCAACTTTGAATAGCGTCATCGATGGACTTATGATCTTATATTTGTTTGTTTTGCTAAGATACTTCACATGCGTAATATGGCCATTTTTGTATAAGGCAATCAAGTGGAGTAACCCTAAGGATGCTTGTGTGCAAGTGTGTTATTTTCATGCTTGATTTTGTCTTGGATTAGGGTTTTCTATTTGATTGTTTTTATCTTGCCATACAAACCCTAATTACTTAGCATGTTATATAAAAGCGATAAATTGCGTAATTTAAAGATTACTACGCTATTACAACATTTTATGGGAGAGGGGTATACAAATTATGAATGGGGATTTGCAATAATATAAACCTAATTTAATCTATTACAACCAAATCGAATTTGTACGAATATTTGAATAAATAATATACAATAAAAAAATAAATATGCAATGGTATATATATGCAAGAAAAGATTTTTTTTTTTATGTGAGAAAGAGCTTTGAATTAAACCTAATAATTCAAGAAAAGGAAATTATTTTTAGAAATTGGTTAACCCTAATTTCTAATTGGTTAAAAGAAAATAAAGTTCTTTAAGTGTTATTTTTGTGTATTTTTGTCTTAAAATAATAAATAATATTTATGAAAATATTTAGTCTTTTTATATGTCAAAAGAAATATTTACAAGTATGAAGGAAAAGAAATAAAAATTAATCTAAGTCTATTTTATTTTACAAGTTTATTTAAGAAAAATAGTTAATATATAATTTAATAAAAATATTTTTTATGTGAAAATAAAATAAAGTAAACAAAATGCAATATTTATCATGTCTTATATTTTTTAATGGTTTTTTATATTAAAGAAAATATATTTAATAAAATGAAAATGAAAATAAAAAATAAATAATAAAATGGTTGGGCCAGGGGTATTCTGAGTAACCAGGTGGTAAGCATTAGAAAAAAAAATAAAGCCCAATGAGACAAAGGCCCATCGCTGCATAGTGAGAAAAATGGCAAAAAATGTGAGAAAATAGGCAAAAGGCAGGCACCAAGGCTCGAATCCATGACCTTAGCAATTTCAGCGTGCTGCCTTGCCACTGGGGTGGCTGTACATCCGTTAGTTCAAATGAAACTAAAAATAGATAACACAAAACGCTTCCTTGCCCTGTACTTCATCTTCTTCCTCTAGCCAGTCTGACCCCCTGTATCTCTCTCATTTCTCCATAAAAATGGAAACTTCAAACATGAAAATGGTAGTACTCTTTCCCACGATTTCAACCATGTAACTCATGTAAACTATCAGTCAAAGATCAAATCTAATTTCAATGGCCCTAATTTCAAACCTATTTTTTACAGAAATTTGAAATCTAAAATTCTCTATACACAATGGATATAAATGAAATCTATGAACATTGTTGGTTTTAGCACAAAGATATCTATATTTTATCTTCACAAATCGAGACCAAAGGATGCTTGTATGAAGAGATAGAAGTTAGAGTTCTTACCTCTTTCAGCTGAGATCGTGAATGGAGTTTGAGTGAGTTTTGAGAAGGCCTGGAGGTCCCTTTAGCTTGCCTGGACCTCCCTGAGTATGTTCCAATCTTTACCTTGTCTTGAAAGTGCCTAAATCTTCCTATCCAAGTCAACCTGCAAGCTTGAAATGCAAAAATGGCAGATGGAGAAGGAGGATTTACAGTGAAGGGATGATGGTCTGGAACACTTAGATATGAAGTAGGTTAAGTGTTTAGGTGATTAGAACTTGAAATGAACGAGTAGATATTTGGATTGCTATGCTTGATGCAAAACTGCAAATTATGGCAAGTTTTTGGTGATAGAGAGTTTGGGATAGTTTTTAGCCTTTTTCAATCGTGTGTTAGGTTGTAATGTGTTTGTGTATAAGTATAGAGAAGGTTTCCAATTAATTCCACAACATGTATCTGAGTTATAGGCTTTTTGCTCTATTGCTTGCCTTTTAAGAAAAGTGAGGAGACAACTCTCTACATGCTTGTACAGGCCTATGTTGAGTTGGTACAAGTCTTAGACACTTTGCTTTTGGTTTATAGGGCTTGTGTGTGCAGAGAGAACAGGTGCAAAGCTCAAGAAGTTGGCAAATGCAAAAGTTGTGCTTTTCTAAAATGGAAATGGCAACTTTGTGCCATTTATGGAATTAAAGCTTGGACAAAGGCTCTTATGCTTGGATTAAAGCTTTATCAACTGTGTAAGCATTAAATTATGGAGTGAGAAACAAGTTTGAGACCTGTAAAGCAAGGATTATGTAGCCTAGGCTTGGATTTGAATTTTGTTCTTCATGAAATGGCTTGAAATCAAAGTGAGAAATTGCCAACTTCATCTCTTCGATTCTCCCTACTCAAGAATGATATCAAGGAGTTATTGGACATTTTGGAAAGCTTGCAATGTTCTCTATAACTCATCTTTGAAATGCTTTTCAAGATTCCTCTTGGAACTAGGTGAAAAGTTGCCATGAAATTAGGTAAAAAACCTGCCTAAATTAGGGCAAAATTTCACTAAGTTATTTTAGTTCATGGGCATGTATTCACAAAATTATATCTTGAGATCCAAGCATATTTAGTGAAAAATGTGTGAAGCAAAGTTGTAGATTTCATGGAGATCTACAACTTTCATTTTGGGAACTTTCTTTGAATCATCTTGCATCATGATGGAAATTTGGCTTAAAGTTGAGAAAATATAAGAAATTTTATATACTTAGAAAAATTTCTAAGTTAAGAAAATTTCAAATTTCAAAACAAAATCTTCAATCTTTGATTTCTTGATGAACAAGTTTCACATTTTGACATGTTTTGATGAATTGTGATCCTTGGCACTTGATTTTGACCAAAAAGTCAAAGTTTGACTTTTTAGTATACAATTGACTTTTGATCAGTTGACTGCAAATTTCATCTGTCAATCCAATGAAATTGAAATGTTTTGAACCATGTCATTAGGTCAAGATGATACAATTGAACCCTTTAAATCATGCTTCAAACCAATTGGTCATTTGCTAGGTCAAAAATCAGAAATTGCCCTTTCTCAATCAAAACCCTAATTTTGACCATTTTGCCCTTTTGATGATTTGATCAAATTTCTTGAGGAATTATGGTCCAAACTTGATCAAATGATACATATGAGTCCAAAATGTTGATGTGGATAAAAAATTATGGAGTTTGACTGTAAATTGGCCATGGTTGACTTTTTCCCTAATATAGCTGATTTTTAGGTCAGCTGTCCAATTGACTGATCAAAAATGTGATTCAAGGCTTGAAACTTGACATGAGTAATCTTAGGGGTCCATAATGATACTTGAAATCCATATGAAACATTGATAGTCCAAAAATCCTTGTGAAATCCCAAACCCTAATTTTGGGTCATCAAGGCATGATGGGATGTCTTGAGCTGGTCAAACCCTAATCCAATCTTGAGTCAAAGAGATCTTGTGAGAAAATCTTGATAAATGAGAGGGAAAATTTTGGGGTACAACAGCTGCCCCTGTTCAATCTTCTTAAACATGAAGAGTTAGATTGGCGAGTTTTTCCATTCGTGACTCAAAGGTGAAAGAATGATTGGACACTAGAGTGCCCAAAAATTTGCACTCGACGACGTGTGGTTGAGGGAATGGGCTTAAAGATGCCATTTTGAGAGGTGATGGAATCTTGTTGGAGATGGGCTTGTAGATGCCATCCAAGAATGTTTGTTGAATTGTAAGTTATAAGCTGAAGGAATAAGTATTAGAATGGTGTCCGTGTCTGGAGAGTATCTGAACCGTATCTGAAAGGTTGTATCTGAATGAGTATCAGAATGGCGTCCGTGTCTGAAGCGTATCTGAACTGTATCAAGCAAGTTGAATTTGAATGAGTATCAGAATGGCATTCGTGTCTGGAGCGTATCTGAACTGTATCTGAAAGTTGAATCTGAATGAGTATCATAATGGCATCAGTGTCTAGAGCGTATCAAGCAAGTTGAATATGAATGAGTATCATAATGGCATCCGTGTCTGGAGCGTATCTGAACTGTATCAAGCAAGTTGAATCTGAATGAGTATTATAATGGCATCCGTGTCTGGAGCGTATCTGAACTGTATCTGAAAGTTGAATCTGAATGAGTATCAGAATGGCATCCGTGTCTGGAGCGTATCTGAACTGTATCAAGCAAGTTGAATCTGAATGAGTATCAGAATGGCATCCGTGTCTGGAGCGTATCTGAACTGTATCAAGATTGCATATTGTTAACGGTAGCTATTAATCTTATCCTGAAAAGGGTAAAATATTAGCTAAAATACAAAGTTATGTTTGCATGAAATGTAAGATGCAATGTATTTGATTTATTAATGTTTATTGATATATGGATGCAATGTATGCGCATGTGAGCTGATTTGCTGTATTGTTGTCTGTTTGAGGAAAATAAATCTCTAAATGCCGCTGAAGATATGTTGAATTTTTATGTCTTGAAGTTGAAGTACTGATGAACTTTTGTTGAGAGAAATAAGTTCTGTTGTGAGGGCAATGCCATGTACTGCTTGTAAGATCTGCTTGGGGAAACTGGATAAATTGGATGATTTCTACCGGGGATTGGTAAACTGGGAGTTTCGTTCTGCTGGGGAATTAAATGACGTACTGTAGAGGATTACTTAGGGAATATCCTAGAGAAATTTTCCTATTTTTTTCAACCTATCAGTAATTGCCTTTCTTATTTTGTTTATTTGTAAACAGTAATCATGTTCAAATGCATATGTTCATCAATGAATCATTGGACGTTTTTTGCAAACAAAACACAAGCGTAAAGGAAAAGACAAATAGTTTTTGCACTTTCAAAGGGATATCTCTGTATTGACTTTGAATAAATATTTTGTACAAAGGGAACAAACATTCTAGTAAGAGAATGATGTCGTAAAACAAGAGAAATTTGATACAAAGAAAGATAGTTATGTGTAATAATCCCATGGGGTTCCCATTCTGCTATAGCCTTCGTATTTCCGAGTATCTTGTCTATTTTCCTTACTCGAAGATGATTGAATTGATCAGAAACTCTGAGTTTGTTAGTAGAAGCCAAAGGTTGTCCGTAAAGTGATCCGACGGGACATAGTCATACGCTTTAATTCCCTAACTTTTGCCTGGACCTCCCTTTCGGGTTTTCAATCCACCAGGAAACCCTTTTTTGCCCAAGTTGCCCTTTCGGGTTTTCAACTTGTCGGGTGTACAGATTTTTTTCATTTTATCCATAATTTTTGCCTGAACCTTTTGGTTCGCCTGGATGCCCCTTGTTTTGCCTAGGTGTGTCAACCTAGCAGGTCTCTTATGCATAGTATCTTTTGACTATGTCTGCGTTCGCAGGGTGTGGCAGGTTGTCACCATCCATGGTGGTCAAGATCATTTCTCCATCGGAGAATATGTTTTTGATCACAAATGGTCCTTCATAGGTAGGAGTCCATTTGCCCCTGGGATCACTTTGTGGCAAGATGATACGTTTGATCACTAGATCCCCAACTTGATATACTTGGTGCTTGACTTTCTTGTTGAAAGCCTTGATCATCCGTTTTTGATACATCTGACCATGGTAAACAACAGTAAGTCTCTTTTCATCAATTAGCTTCAGTTGATCAAGTCGAGTCTGGATCCAATCGTCTTCGTTCAAGCCTGCATCCTTCATAATCCTCAGAGAGGGGATTTGGACTTCAATAGGCAAGACAGCCTCCATGCCGTAAACTAAAGAATAGGGTGTGGCCCCAATTGATGTGCGATCTGTGGTATGATAACCGTGGAGAGCGAATGGTAGCATCTTATGCCAGTCTTTGTATGTGACTGTCATTTTCTGTATGATCTTCTTAATGTTTTTATTTGCAGCTTTGACATCACCATTCATCTTTGGTCGGTAGGGAGAATAATTGTGATGCTGGATCTTGAATTGCTCGCATAATACGGTGATCATAGTGTTGTTAAGATTTGTACCATTGTCAGTGATGATCCTTTCCGGGATACCGTACCAGAAAATAAGGTTTTGCTTGATGAAGCGGGCAACAACATTCTTGGTAACAGAAGCGAAGGAAGCTGCTTCAACCCACTTGGTGAAATAGTCAATGGCCACTAGGATGAAGCGATGCCCATTGGAGGTTGTAGGCTTGATTTCTCCAATCATATTAATTCCCCACATAGCAAAGGGCCAAGGAGCCGTCAAGACATTTAGAGGAACCGGAGGTACATGCACCTTGTCAGTATAAATTTGACACTTATGACAGGTCCGAGAGTGTTGATAGCAATCAGCTTCCATGGTAGACCAATATTAGCCTGCCCGTAGGATTTTCTTCGCCATCGTATGCCCACTGGAGTGGGTGCCAAAAATACCTTCATGTAATTCAGCCATGATCTTTTCAGCTTCAACCTTATCCACACACTAAAGCAAAATGGAGTCATGATTGCGTTTGTACAGGATGCCATTACTAAGGAAGAATTTAGCAGAGAATCTCCTTAAGAACTTCTTATCATTGATTGAAGCTCCTTCTGGATATTCTTGAGCCTCGAGATACCTCTTGACTTCATGAAACCAAGGTTGGTCCACTACTTCTTCAGTATTAATCTCGTGACAGTGTGCTGGTTCATCCATTCGTTCGATGGTGATCCGGGGAGCATCGTTATCCTAATTAAGTTTAAACATAGATGACATTGTGGCTAGAGCGTCTGCTAGCTGATTTTCTTCTCGCGGGAAATGCTCGAAGGTAATCTTCTCAAAATGTGGTAGCAATGTCAAAACATGTTCTTTGTAAGGGATAAGGTTTGGGTGCTTAGTGTTCCATTCCCCTTTGATCTGACTGACGACCAAAGCTGAATCTCCAAACACGTCTAAGGATTTGATCCCCAAGTCTATGGCAGCTCTGAGACCGAAGATGCATGCTTCGTATTCCGCCATGTTGTTTGTACAGTTGAAGCAAAGTCTGGCAGTAAAGGGAGTATGACACCCCTCTGGAGATATGAGTACGGCGCCGATACCATTACCGAGTGCATTGGAGGCTCCATCAAAGAACAGGGTCCATCGGGATCCTTGTTCAGGTCCTTCATATGGTCTAATTTCTTCATAGTTGTCTAATGGCATGATGTCTTCATCCGAGAATTCAAACTTCATGGACTGATAGTCTTCTACAGCTTGGTGAGTAAGATGATCAGCCAATACACTTCCCTTTATAGATTTTTGGGTAGTATACTGTATGTCGTACTCTGTTAGGATCATCTGCCATCTAGCTATTCTCCCAGAAAGAGCAGGCTTCTCGAAGATGTATTTTATCAGATCCATCTTAGATATCAATAAGGTAGTATGAGTCATCATATACTGTCTTAGCCGGCGAGCAGCCCATGCCAGAGCGCAGTAAGTTTTCTTGAGCAGTGAATATCTGGTTTCACAGTCGGTAAATTTTTTGCTCAGGTAATAAATAGTGTTCTCTTTTCGGCTAGACTCGTCATGCTTCCCCAATACACACCACATTGAGTTTTCTAAAACAGTCAGATACATGATCAGTGGTCTTCCCTCGACTGGTGGCATCAATACAGAAGGTTCTTGTAAGTATTCTTTGATTTTGTCAAAAGCAACTTGGCATTCATCATTCCATTTGACTACTTGATCTTTCTTCAATAGTTTGAAGATTGGCTCACAAGTAGCTGTTAGATGAGAAATGAATCTGGCAATATAGTTCAAGCGTCCCAATAATCCTCTGACTTCCTTCTCAGTACGAGGAGCAGGCATCTCTTGTATTGCTTTAACTTTGGCAGGATCGACCTCAATACCTTAGTTACTGACGACAAAGCCTAGGAGTTTACCGGACCGTACTCCAAATGTACACTTGTTTGGATTCAACCTCAGCTTATACTTCTTCAGTCTCTCAAACAGTTTTTGTAAGTGATCAAGGTGTTCTTCTTCCGTTTGCGATCTGGCTATCATATCGTCTACGTAGACCTCTATTTCATGATGTATCATGTCGTGAAATAAAGCTACCATGGCGCATTGATAGGTTGCCCCAACATTCTTCAATCTGAATGGCATTACCTTGTAGCAGAATGTGCCCCACTGTGTGACAAATGTTGTTTTCTCCATGTCTTTAGGTGCCATTTTGATTTGGTTATAACCTGAGAATCTGTCCATGAAGGAAAACACTTTGTGTTGTGCTGTATTGTCAACTAGGATATCAATGTGGGGGAGTGGGAAATCATCCTTAGGGCTTGCCCTATTCAAATCTCTGTAATCTACACACATTCTCACTTTACTGTATTTTTTAGGCACGGGAACAATGTTGGCGACCCATTGAGGGTAGGAAGTGACAGCCAAGAATCCAGCATTGAATTGTTTCATGACCTCCGCTTTAATCTTTTCTGACATATCAGGTCTCATGCAGTGAACCTTTTGTTTTACTGGCGGGCAATATTCTCTTGTAGGCAGACGATGTACCACGATGTCTGTATCAAGTCCCGGCATGTCTTCATATGACCAGGCAAAGATCTCAACATAGTCATGTAACAACTAAATCAGACGCTCCTTGACACTGGGTTCCATATTGGCACCCACCTTGACCTCTTTTTTGTCCTCCTCGGTACCCAGGTTGATTGTATCCACGGGTTCCTCGTGAGGCTGAATGGTTCTTTCCTACTGTTGTAGCAATCTGGCAAGTTCCCCTGGTACTTCGCAATCTTCCTCACCTTCGTCTTTGGCTTGGTAGATAAAATCCTTAGAGTCACACAAGGCCATAGCAGTATCGTTACCCATGGGATCCATAATGGAGGGGTACCTGCATTTGTGAGCGTGGGTGTGTGTAAGGGTATAGCCATCTTTAAAAATAAAATGTAAAAGAAAAACAATGAGCACAAAAGTTTGTATGCGAAAAACGTCCATGATTCATTGAGTATCATATGAAGAGGAAATAATAACCCTTACAAATGGACCATTGTGCCTCAGGCAAGACACAAGGTTTTAAGAGTGTGGATTGTTTTTGAATATTACAGGTCCAACAAAATGTAAAGATAAATTACTGAGGGATGAAAGTTATTGGGACGAAGTCTCTAGCCTCCCAATTGCGTAGTCCTCCATTGATAGTCGGAAAGATCTAATCCTCCAAGTTGCAATCCTCTTCACCGTATTCTACCGCGTTGACCTCTCGGTTGCTAATCTTCAAGGGTGGCCCTCCAGCACGGGCACGGCGTACAGCCTTTTGAGCACTTGAAGTGAAACCTAAGCAAAACTTGTCAGACTTATACGGGATATCTAGAAGTTTCCCCCAGATGGTGCATCCATCTTCCTCTACTACTGCTTTGGCGTCCTTCAGAGATGACATCCGGAGTGGAGGTCTTGTAATCTTGGGAATCTGGGACACAGTCTTGGTCACTGCTACCTCTTGGGGGACCTCTTCGAAGTGTTGAAAAGGAGTTTCAATGAACTCGCCGTCCAATTCCACATACCTGAAGGAATTGAGATGGCTAATCATATATTCTTCCTCTCAGTGGACAACGATAATCTTTCCTTGAACCTAATACTTCAGCATCTGGTGCAATGTAGAGGTGACAGCGCCAACATTATGGATCCATGGTCGTCCTAGCAGACAAGAGTACAAAGGGCGGATGTCCATTACATAAAAGATTGAATTTAAAGTTTGAGTCCCAACTTTTATGGGGATATCCACCTCCCCGTGTACCATCCTCTTCGAGCCATCAAATACCCTTACTACTATGTTACTTGGATTTAACGTCAGTCCTTCGCAGTCAAGTCTCTCAAGAGCTTTTTCCGGTAAGACATTCAAAGATGAGCCAGTGTCCACTAAGATATGGGCCAGAGTGGTGCCCCTACATTCCACAGAGACATGCAATGCCTTGTTGTGCTTTCTTCCCCTTGGTGTCAGATCAGCACCCGAGAAGCCTAGGCCGTTATCCGCTGTCAAGCTGGCCATGCAGTCTTGAAATTGATTAGCAGACGTCTCTTGAGGCACGTGGGCTGTCTTTAGGAACTTCACCAAGGCTTTCGCATGTGCCTCGGAACACAGTAGTAATGCCAGCATGGAGATTTTGGAGGGAGTTTACCCCAACTGTTCAACTACATCGTAGTCGCTCCTTTTTATAATTTTTAGGATCTCCTCCATTTCTTCCTTGGAGGTCTCGGGGATAGTCAGTGATTGAGCCTTCGTCCGGACAGGCTCCACTTGAATACATTTTCCTCGAATTTCAGCAGCAGGAGTGTTGGTAGGAATGACAACAGGGGTTATAACAGCTTCATCAATAGGAGCACTTGCAGAGATGATTATGGGTACGGAAGTAACCTTTGGAGCAACCATGGGTCCAAAAATTGCCTTTGGGGGGGAAATTTCTGGAGAAAAGATCCTACCGCTTCGGGTAATTTTACTAGTTCCGGCAATATTGCCAATGTCAGAATCTTCTTCTTCGGAGTTTATCTCTTCGGCGACCGGCCCATCTTGTTTGATGCCATGGTAGTAAATGTCCCCACCGTAATTCCACGGCACAGTTTTGTCTGATTCATATGGGACTGGCCCAGGCCTTGTGATTATTAGAGGAGTAGTTTTCGGAACTGATGTAATTCTAACGGGTCTTTTGAGGACCCTGGAAGAATTGGCGGAGATGGTAATGATTGAAACATCTTCAATAGGAACATGTGAAACAGGAGTACTTTCAAATAGAATCTTTGTGTTGTCTATCAAGCGTTGAATGCCTGTTTTCAACCAAGGGCAATCAGTTGGTGAGGATAAGCAGAGGTGGCAGTCTTCATTATAATCTGGAAATACACTGGCTTTTAACAAGTTTATCTTAATGATTGGGAGTGGAGTCACGAGTTCATCAACTGTGGTAACAAACAAATCTTCTTCAATAGCATTGGTGTTGTGACCATGTCTGGGCATAGGAGCAGAAATGACGTTTGGCTTCTCGGGTGCATCAAACTCAATTTCTTTTGCTTCAATGAGGTCTTGTATTTTGTTCTTCAAGGCCCAACAATTGTTAGTATCGTGACCAAGACTTTCGGAGTGATATGCACAACGGGCATTGGGGTGATAATGAGGGGACGTTGTGTTGGGATTTTTTGGAGCTTCTTTCAAAGTTGCCAAATTGGATTTCAGAAGATGCGGTAATACTTGAGACAGAGTCATATTGATTCTGGTGAATTGCCTGACTAGCCTTTCCACCCTTAGTTGATTACTTCTTTATTGGTCAGACGTAGGCTTTAGAATCATAACAGCCCCCACCATTGGTCGGCGTTCAGCTCTCTCTTGGTTTATTTGTGGATAAACAACAGCTACCTCTTTCTTCCCAATAAAAGGCTTCCTCACAGCTGTAGAAGAAGATAAATCCTTCTGAATCTTTCCACTTTTTATTCCAACTTCCACCCTCTCTCCGGTCAGTATTAACTCGGTAAATCCTGCAGATGAGCTCCCAATCAAATGGTTGAAGAAAGGGCCTGATAAAGTGCCTAAGAACATGTCCACCAATTCCCTTTCAGACAGAGGGGGTTGAACTCTTCCAGCCAGATCTCTCCATTTCTGCGCGTAATCCTTGAAACCCTCATTGGAAGCCATAGCCATACTCTGAAGTTGAGTACGGGTAGGCGCCAAATCAGCATTATATTGATATTGCTTGTAGAAAGTTGCGACAAGATCTTCCCAATTATGGACGTTGGCTCTTTCTAGTTGGTAAAACCAGTCGAGTTGTGTTCCAGATAGACTATCTTGGAAAAATGCACCCACAAGTCTTTATCAGCAGAGTGTGGTTGGATCTTTCTCACATATGATCGGAGGTGCATCTTAGGACATGACACTCCATCATATTTTGCAAACAAAGGCACTTTGAATTTCGGTGGAATCACAAACCCTGACACTAGTCCCAATTCTTCAAAATCTAAGCCTGGCACCTTTTGTATTTCCATCGCGCTCAAATGCTCTTCGAGATGTTTGTACTTATCATTAGCTGGAGGATACTGTTTCTCAGAGTAGTCTTCCTCTTCTTCCTCCTCTTCAGATTCTGACGGGACCGTTTTTTCCTTTCCTTTCCCCTCTCCTTCACCAGATGTTGTTGCAAAATTCAAGGTTCTTCTAGTCTGCCCATGAAATCTTCTCCCCATGTTTAGGACCCCAGGGACCTTCTTTGTTTTCTTTTTCCTCTCTTAAGCCAGCAGAGTCTTCAACTCTTCTTGCCCCTTGGCTAGGGTCATGAGAAACTGTTGAAACTGCGTGTTTTGAGCTTGAAGATCTTTGACCGTTTGTTCGAGATCCATCTTACTGAAATAAACAGTAGAGAGATGAGGAAACTTGTTGCAAAAGACTTGTTTATGTTATGATGAATGATATGTGCACATGTAATGTTTTCAAGGATTTCAAAGGTTCAAGTTTGTTTTAGACAAAAAGAAAACACACGTTATAAAGTTTGAGTACATCAATGCCCTTTGGACAAAATAATACAAAACTCTAAGATAAAAAAGTAGTGCGCGTCCTCTTTGGTGCAATGTAGGCATTTAGAGTCTGCTCCTCATGAAGTATCCTAGTGAGTTCCAAAACCTTCTTCTCACTTGCGTAGAATTGGGCTTCGAAAGTATCTCTCTCTCCTTTGAGCTGTATCCAATCCCTTTGAAGGTCTTCAAGAGATGTGGGCATGTTCGGATGTAGGATAATGTATGGAACATCTCCCTCCTTAATAGGCTCAATAATTAACGGAAGAAGGGAAGGATAAGGCATCATAAGACTTTGAGCGCGGGTTCGTACCCATTTAAGGTAAGGCTCAAGAGGGATGGAATTATTGTGCCCCAAAGTCTTTCTATCCACCTTGTTTAGCATCCTCCAAGCTCGAATGAATCTCTGGAGAAGACCTTGATCGTCGTTGTTGTAGTCGAATACCAAACCTTGAATCAACATCTCGTGCGGGCCATCCCTTCGGGAGTAACCGAATTGTCTTAGAGCTAAACATGGGTTATAGGTGATGCCTCCCCTAATGCCAAGTAGAGGTACATTAGGGAATTCCCCATAATGGTCAACAATGATAACATTCTCTTTGGATCGGGAGCACCAATGAATATCTGAATGTTTGAGCGTCATTATCCTTTGTGACCACCTTGAACCTTGATCATTCTTTAAGACTGATTGGGGAAGATGAGAAATAAACCACCTTGCCATGAGAGGAGTGCAACACATAAGGACACCTTTTTTCCTCATTGTGCGAGTGTGAAAAGAGTGTAGGATATCCCCTAGAAATGTAGGCACCGGGTTGCATGATATGAAGATTTTAACGGCGCTCACATCTATGAGTTGGTCAGGATTGGGAAACAAGACCATCCCATAGATAAGAAGAGCCAAAATTTCCTCAAAGGCTTGCAAGTCTAAGGAATTCCAACAACTTTGGGCTTTCTCAAACAGGAACTTTGCTAAGAAGCCTTTGACACCACTCCTAGTTTCCCAATGAGTTGTGACATCAGATGAGTGCAAGTGTAGAGCTTGAGAAATCTCTTCTGGCTTTGGGTCTCTTTCCATACCGTTGAAAGGTAGTTGATTGAGAATGGGAATCCTCAAGAGTTGAGAGAATTCTTCCAAAGTAGGCACAAGCTGATAGTCGGGAAATGTGAAGCAATGGTGCAAAGGATCAAAGAACTGAAAGAGCACCTTTATCATATCCTCATTTGTGTTGGAGGTGACCAAGTTAAGTAGACGACCATGTCTCTCGGTGAATGGAGAGTTCTCAAGGATCCTTGAAGCTAGCTCCTTAAGTTGTGGAGTAATTCTTACAAGGTTGATTTGGATAGTTTTCCTGCGAAGTGAATCCATATCCTACAAAATAAGAACAAAGATGAATCTCAAAAATCCTTGAAATGGTTAGTAGATGTATGTGATGTTCATGATGTCCATGATTTTATGTACAAGTATGCATATACAAGCAAAGCAAACAAGTTCTTAGTTTAGGCTTGCATGGGGTTTTATAGGTAAGTATCCTCTTGAAGTTTAGTTGGCTTAAACTTGTCCTAATAATATTAACCGGGTTATAAGGATCTTGTTGTACCCCAAAATTTGCCCTCCTCTTTTTCACAAGAAATCACAGCTCCGGGCTTTCCCTGATCTTTCAGATTGGTTCAAGAATCGGTCAAACAGACTTTTCTTATCAGTCTATCCAAAATTAGGGTTTCCATTGATTTTGAATCAGTCAAACAGATTATTAGGGTTTCTATTGATTTGGTTGAGTTTGGCTCAGGGTTTGATCAAGCAGACGTTTCTTTGACAATAAATCCAAAATTAGGGTTTGATCTCAGAAGAATTTGAATCCACATTGTCTTAATTGACTGTCACACTGCTTTGATGCTTGTTCAAGATTTCTGTTTGTTTCTCAAAGCCTAAACATATGGGATAGAAGCTGAGGCTTCTGATTGAACGTTTGAAGCTTTAGTTTGATCAGTAAAGTGAAAGGCGTATGGACGTTTGTTTGTTTAACTGTGCAATACATATGGTTAATTGGAATGTCGGGCTTATTGTTGGTTAATGCAAGGCTGTGAGACTGTAACGTTTCTTGATTATTTATATTATCTGAGTTACAATTATTGGGACGCATTTCCAATTATTATAATTCAAGAAAATTAAATCATTAAATAAACAAGTGCAGAAGAAATAAAGAAATATCTGACAAAGGATTTTTATTTATTTTTAATTATTGTTACAAATGTTATTGGGATACTGTAAATTTATTTACAATATTTACAATGATGTTTTATTACAAATGATTAAAAATAAAATAAAACTATCTTCTAAGCCTCTTGAAGTCTTCATACTTATCTGATCCCCAACTGGTATTTACCTGCAAAGACAGAAAAAGAAATCAGTGCAGATGAATTAAAAAGGCATTTTCAGGCAGATAATCAAAGGTTCATCATTAAAGGTTATTGGCCGGAATCAGTTTATTTTGGTTTTCATCATGTTTTACTCGTCCTCTTTGCAAATCACAAGAAGATTTCTCTTCTTGGTTCACAAATAGGAAAGTAAAATTATACTTTGCAAAGCATGCAATTAAACATAAAGAAGGCACAAGGCTGCATAAAAAATTCACCAAGCTGTACAGTGGCAAACTGAAAATGCCAAACCAAATTGCAATGTCAAAATAAAGCAAACTAAGTTACAAGAAGCTTTCAACCAAGCTGTAACTGTCAAAGAAGTTGTCAATAAAGCTGCCTACAAGCTATCAAAGCTGTCAATGCAGAAAATCTGGAAGATAAGAAAATATGCAGAAGAAAACCAAATTGCAAGCAAGCTTGTAAAAGCACCTTTTCATCATTTTCAAACCAACAACCTTTTCAGAAAAAAGATATTCTAAAGCAATAAAATATGCTTTCTGGAGAGAGAGAAAGAGAGAAAAGTGAAGCAGGCTTACAGTTTTTGGGAAGGCTTAGAGGACAAATAAATATAACATTCCTAGAAGTTCAGAAGAGAGGGGCAGAACACAAAGAGTAAGATACCACAAAACTGTAAACACAAACCAACAGGAAGCATCCAACCTGCCTAACACCAGAATATCAAACCTGTATTACAATAAGCCTTCAAGCAAGCACGACCTAACCTGCCTTCAAGCAAGCATAACAAGCACAAGCCTTGCAGCCTACCTGTATCCAAGCCTGCCTGTATCTAAGCCTGCCTGCATAACTGCTAACAAGCTGTCAAAGCCTGCTGACAAACTTACAAAACCTCCAACAAGCTTGTATCAGATAAACATATAAACTTACAAAACCTTCAAACAAACTCAAACCAAACGAGCAAGCATAACAAGCCTGCCTCAAGCCTTCCTGCATAACAACTGCCTGCCTGTACCCAAACAAGCCAAAAAACTTGTTCAAAGATAACATCAAGCCTGTATAACCTTCAGCAAACAAAAAGTCAAACACATCCAAATATCCAAACAACAATAACAGGCGCCTCGGAACTGGGTTCATCATAGGCAAAACCAGCCAAGCCCAAAAGAGAGGAAGAGAGACAGAAGCTAACAAACAAGCACCCTCGGAACAATTGTTCATCATCAGAATTAAACAACAAGCATCAGAACAACAAAGTTCATCAACATCAGAACAACAAAGTTCAAACATCAGAACAACAAAGTTCATCAACATCAGGATCAAAGTCCAAGAGAGGAAGAGAGTCAGAAACGTATATTTTAGGGTTTTCAGATTATATCTCATCAATAAACATTCAAAGAGAAAGATACGAGGTACCAGAAAAGCCAGCATCACACGCTCCCTCCGCCTTGGCCACCTGAGAAGCGTCGCCGTCCAAACCCTCCGTCTCCTCTCCCAAAGCAAAACCCCAAGGTATTAATTCCTCCTTCCTTTTTTTCCTACATCTTATAATCCAAACATAAATAACACAAAGATCAGAACATGTAAAAGTTTAATCATGCAAAGAACAAAAAAAACCTAAAACGCGTTTGAAGAGAAATCAGTACCTTTTTTCCATCACCCTGTGTAACCACGGAGAGAGGAGAGTGGAGGCATCGCTCTGGTAGCCTTAGGCGAGGAGGAGAACGCTCAGAAGCCTCGTTTGAGAAAGGATGAAGAGGACGAAGATGGAAAGCAGTGCCGCTCACAAAACTGTAAAACCTAATTCTGAGCCAAACAAACTGAAACCCTAACAACAAAAATGTTGTAACGCGTTTGGGCCTACCCCTTGAACAAACCACTAAGCCCATAAAACTGGCGCCATACCCCCTCTGATTCTCTTTCAATATTCTTTTTTTTTGGGCCAAGTATTTCCTTCAAAAGCCCACTTTTTTTTTATGTTTTGAAAATATTTTTTTTATGTATTACCATATTTTCATAATATATTTTTGTTAAGTAAAAAATAATGTATTAACTTTTTTGTACAAAATTTTCTTAGTAGCTTTTAATATTTATTACATTTAAAAGTTTGTAAATAATAGATTTTTTCTTAAAACTTTTTGTTTAATAAATCTTTTTATATAAATTCCTAAATAACATTAACAAAATACATAAAAATAGAATTTGTTAAATTAAATATTTCTTTCTTTCTTTAAAATCTTTGTTTATATAACACTAACAAAAAACACAAAAATAATAATACTTAAATTTCATTTTGATCATTTGTAAATAATCATATGCATTTCACAATACTTTTGATTTTGTTTGATTCTTATACCTTGTTATATTTTACATTGAGAATGCGACGATTCAATTTGGTTGTAAATAATATTTGTACATTACTATTCTGATAAGACTCATCCCCATTTGTAAACATTTGTACCCCAATCCCCGGATACTTATTTGTAATAACTTAGAATTTAAATTCCCGCAATTTATCGCTTTCCATATACTGTATAGTAATTAGGGTTTGTATGCGAAGATTCAAAATCAACCGCTAGATAACCTAATACAAGACAAATGCATGAAAATCAATACACAATTCACACTTGCACCTCTAGGGTAACCTCGCTTGTTGCCTCGGAAAATGCAATCATGTCCCTCGAGTATGAGACACTCTAGCAAATATCCCTTCGATAAACAAAGATCGTAGTCCCTCGATGACCCTCGATGTTGCCTTCGATAAAACGATCTCGTCCCTTACAAAAATTTCTAGAGCGTCTCACAAGTTGCCTTCAATGATTGTATACGATGACCCGCGCCCGTCCCGTTCAAACATCCTAACACAAGGTTGTTCATCAAGCACAATGGTGAAACAACACTGTTAAAAGGGTTAAAACATGAGAAAGATCTTTGAGTAAATTAGGGTAGATAGCTCTTAGTTACTTGATCAAACTTGCAAAACATCCTTGCCATTTTTCAAAACACACATCACAACACAACTTCAAAACAAACTTTCAAAAACATTGAAACATCTTTTCAAAAAGACAAACACCTTTGTAAAACATTCAAACAAGAATTGTTACAAAGGTTGCCTAGACAAGGCATCTTTTTCAAAACATTTTCAAAACCACACACACAAAGCACCATTTCAAACAATTGAAAAGCAAAGGCAAGTGATCTAAAAACAAGTAACTAAGAGCCCATGGATAACCATGGATGAAAAGGGTGCTAGCACCTTCCCTTTTCATAATCTACCCCCCGAACCCACGAAAACATTTCAAAGGTCTTTCCTGTGCTTTTTGACCTTTCCTTAGGATAAAATAAAAAGTCGGTGGCGACTCTTGCTCAACCGAAACATTTGCGAAAACAAACACAAAACCCAAGTCAGTTCTCCCACCGTATCACAGATCTCAATATCACCGGATTGTTTCCTTGGTCATTGTTTCAGCTCAAGCCTCTTTTATAGCGACCGAAATATCCCAAGAAACCAAACCTCAATGAGTGTAGTATCTCGTATCTACCAACTTCAGACTGCACCAAAGTCGGTCATCTCACTACATCCTAAAAGCCAAGTTGGTCAAGTAAAGGGTTCTAGAAGTTCATTAGTGCTTCATGACATCACTCAGCGGCCCCGTATTCTCTTTGATTGACTCAAAGGCTACCGGTACCCATAAATATGTCGCACTAACATAGTTATTGCTTAGACCATGTCGGTATACCCCACACAGTTTCCACAACATATTGTTATTTACCTATAATGTATCCCAAATCCGGGTAGAGGATTTCAAACCTAAACAAAAAACCATAATGTAAAGCATACAAGTCAAACAATGTAAGCAAACAAATGTGATCTAGCCTTAAGGTAACCCCACTTTTAAAAAGTCTCTAGCAGAGTCTCCAGTTCTGTGATACGGTGGGAGAACTGACTTGAGGGTTTTTCTTTTTATCACAAATATTGCGGTTAGCAAGAGTCGCCACCGACTTTTCTTTTATCCAAAAGGAAAGATGAAAAAGCACAGGAAAGACCTTTGAGATTGTTTCTTGAGTTTGGGGGGTAGATTATGAAAAGGGAAGGTGTTAGCACCCTTTTCATCCATGGTTTTCCATGGGCTCTTAGTTACTTGCTAGATCAATTGCTTTTGTTTTTAAATTGTGCTTTGTGTGGTTTTGAAAGTATTTTTTTAAAAGAGGCCATTGTTTAGGCAACCTTTGTAATGATTCTCGTTCGTAAGAATATATACAAAGATGTTTGTCTTTTTGAAAAATGTTTTCGATGTTTATAAGATGTTTTGAAATGTATGTGTTTGTTTTGAGAAATAGCAAGGATAGTTGTTTTGAAATGGAGCAAGTAACTAGAAGTAATCTACCTACTCAAATGTCTTTCTTGTTCATTTTCTTTTCCTTTGACATTGTTGTCTTACCATTGATTTGGTAAGCAACCCTATCTTTGGATGTAAACGGGACGAGCGTGGGTCATCGTATAACCATGATTAGCAATGTTGCAAAGTACCTTAGCATTTTGAGGGACCAAGATCATTTTGTAAGGCAACTTTGAATAGCGTCATCGAGGGACTTATGATATTATATTTGTTTGTTTTGCTAAGATACTTTACATGCATAATATGGCCATTTTTGTATAAGGCAATCAAGTGGAGTAACCCTAAGTATGCTTGTGTGCAAGTGTGTTATTTTCATGCTTAATTTTGTCTTGGATTAGGGTTTTCTATTTGATTGTTTTTATCTTGCCATACAAACCCTAATTACTTAGCATGTTATATAAAAGCGATAAATTGCGTAATTTAAAGATTACTACGCTATTACAACATTTTATGGGAGGGGGTATACAAATTATGAATGGGGATTCGCAATAATATAAACCTAATTTAATCTATTACAACCAAATCGAATTTGTACGAATATTTGAATAAATAATATACAATAAAAAAATGCAATGGTATATATATATATGCAAGAAAAGATTTTTGTTTTGTTTTTTTTTTTTATGTGAGAAAGAGCTTTGAATTAAACCTAATAATTTAAGAAAAGGAAATTATTTTTAGAAATTGGTTAACCCTAATTTCTAATTTGTTAAAAGAAAATAAAGTTCTTTAAGTGTTATTTTTGTGTATTTTTGTCTTAAAATAATAAATTATATTTATGAAAATATTTAGTCTTTTTATATGTCAAAAGAAATATTTACAAGTATGAAGGAAAAGAAATAAAAATCAATCTAAGTTTATTTTATTTTACAAGTTTATTTAAGAAAAATAGTTAATATATAATTTAATAAAAATATTTTTTATGTGAAAATAAAATAAAATAAACAAAATGAAATATTTATCATGTTTTGTATTTTTTAATGATTTTTTATGTTAAAGAAAATATGTTTAATAAAATGAAAATGAAAAAAAATAATAATAAAATGGTTGGGCCAGGGGCATCTTGAGTAACCAGGAGGTAAGCATTAGAAAAAAAAATAAAGCCCAATGAGACAAAGGCCCAGCGCTGAATAGTGAGAAAAATGGCAAAAAATGTGAGAAAATAGGCAAAAGGCAAGCACCAAGGCTCGAACCCATGACCTTAGCAATTTCAGCGTGTTGCCTTGCCACTGGGGTGGCTGTACATCCATTAGTTCAAATGAAATTAAAAATAGATAACACAAAACGCTTCCTTTCCATGTACTTCATCTTCTTCCTCTAGCCAACCTTACCCCCTGTATCTCTCTCATTTCTCCATAAAAATGGAAACTTCAAACATGAAAATGGTAGTAGTCTTTCCCACGATTTCAACCATGTAACTCATGTAAACTATCAGTCAAAGATCAAAGCTAATTTCAATGGCCCTAATTTCAAACCTAATTTTTACAGAAATTTGAAATCTAAAATTCTCTATACACAATGGATATAAATGAAATCTATGAACATGGTTGGTTTTAGCACAAAGATATCTATATTTTATCTTCACAAATCGAGACCAAAGGATGCATGTATGAAGAGATCGAAGTTAGAGTTCTTACCTCTTTCAGCTGAGATCGTGAATGGAGTTTGAGTGATTTTTGAAAAGGCCTGAAGGTCCCTTTAGCTTGCCTGGACCTCCCTGAGTATGTTCCAATCTTTACCTTGTCTTGAAAGTGCATGAATCTCCCTATCCAAGTCAACCTGCAAACTTGAAATGCAAAAATGGAAGATGGAGAAGGAGGAGTTACAGTGAAGGGATGATGGTCTGTAACACTTAGATATGATGTAGGTTAAGTGTTTAGGTGATTAGAACTTGAAACGCACGAGAAGATTTTTGGATTGCTATGCTTGATGCAAAACTGCAAGTTATGGCAGGTTTTTTGTGATAGAGAGTTTGGGAGAGTTTCTGACCTTTTGCAATCGTGTGTTAAGTTGTAATGTGTTTGTGTATAAGTATAGAGAAGGTTTCCAATCAATTCCACAATAGGTTTCTGAGTTATAGGCTTTTTGCTCTATTGCTTGCCTTTTAAGAAAAGTGAGGAGACAACTCTCTACATGCTTGTACAGGACTGTGTTGAGTTGGTACAAGTCTTAGACACTTTGATTTTGGTTTATATGGCTTATGTGTGCAGAGAGAACAGGTGCAAAGCTCAAGAAGTTGGCAAATGCAAAAGTTGTGCTTTTCTAAAATGGAAATGGCAACTTTGTGCCATTTATGGAATTAAAGCTTAGACAAAGGCTCTTATGCTTGGATTAAAGCTTTATCAACTGTGTAAGCATTAAATTATGGAGTGAGAAACAAGTTTGAGACCTGTAAAGCGAGGATTATGCATCCTAGGCTTGGATTTGAATTTTGTTCTTCATGAAATGGCTTGAAATCAAAGTGAGAAATTTCCAACTTCATCTCTTCGATTATCCATACTCAAGAATTATCTCAAGGAGTTCTTGGACATTTTGGAAATCTTAAAATATGCTCTATAACTCATCTTTGAAATGCTTTTCAAGATTACTCTTCGAACTAGGTGAAATTAGGTCAGAAACCTGCCTAAATTAGGGCAAAATTTCACTAAGTTATTTTAGTTCATGGGCATGTATTCATAAAATTATATCTTGAGATACAAGCATATTTATGGAAAAATGTGTGAAGCAAAGTTTTAGATTTCATTGAGATCTAAAACTTTCATGTTGAGAACTTTCTTTGAATCATCTTGCATCATGGTGGAAATTTGGCTTAAAGTTAAGAAAATATATGAAATTTTCTATACTTAGAAAAATTTCTAAGTTAAGAAAATTTCAAATTTCAAAACAAAATCTTCAATCTTTGATTTCTTGATGAACAAGTTTCACATTTTGACATGTTTTGATGAATTGTGATCCTTGGCACTTGATTTTGACCAAAAAGTCAAAGTTTGACTTTTCAGTATACAGTTGACTTTTGATCAGTTTACTGCAAATTTCATATGTCAATCCAATGAAATTGCAATGTTTTGAACCATGTAATTAGGTCAAGATGATACAATTGAACCCTTGAAGTCATGCTTCAAACCAATTGGTCATTTTCTAGGTCAAAAATCAGAAATTTCCCTTTCTCAGTCAAAACCCTAATTTTGACCATTTTGCCCTTTTGATGATTTGATCAAATTTCTTGAGGAATTGTGGTCCAAACATGATTAAATGATACATATGAGTCCAAAATGTTGACTTGGATCAAAAATTATGGAGTTTGACTATAAATTGTCCATGGTTGACTTTTTCCCCAATACAATTGATTTTTAGGTCAACTGTCCAATTGACTGATAAAAAATGTGATTCAAGGCTTGAAACTTGACATGAGTAATCTTAGGGGTCCATAATGATACTTGAAAGCCATATGAAACATTGATAGTCCAAAAATACTTGTGCAATCCCAAACCCTACTTTTGAGTCATCCGGGCATGATGGGATGTCTTGAGCTGGTCAAACCCTAATCCAGTCTTGAGTCAAAGAGATCTTGTGAGAAAATATTGATAAATGAGAGGGAAAATTTTGGGGTACAACAGTTACTATTGAAACATCCTTGTAAGAAATGGTTGGAATTGGAGTCTTCTCAAACAAAATCTCTTTGTCATCCATTAGGAGTTGGACACTTGCTTTCAGTAAATGATAACCAGTTGGTATGGATAAACAGAGGTGGCAGCCTTCACCACAACCCGGAAATAAACCGACCTTTAATAGGTTCTTATTGAAAGTCAGGAGAGGAGTAACAAGTTCATCAACAACAGTAACAAATATATCATCTTCAACAACGTTAACATCACAACCATGCTTGGGCATAGGAACGGTGATAACATTTGGGATCTTAGGAGCATCAAATTCAATTTCCTTTGCTTCGAGAAGGTCTTGTACCTAGTTTTTAAAAGCCCAACAGTTGTTGGTATCATGGCCTGGACTTTTTGAATGGTAAACATAGCGAGCATTAGGGTGGTAATAAGGAGAGGCGGTGTTGGGATTCTTCGGGCTTCCTTCAAAGTTACCAGATTAGATCTCAACAAATGTGGAAGGACTTGAGACATCGTCATATTTATCCGCGTAAATTATCTTACTGGTCTTTCTGTTCCAGGCTGGTTGCTCCTTTGTTGAGTAGGTGCAGGCTTAGGGATCATGACGGCCCCTACCGTTGGACGGCGTTCAATTCTGTCTTGATTCCTTTGAGGGTACACAACACCAACTTCTTTCTTCCCAATAAATGGTTTTCTCACGGCATTGGAGGATGCGTCTTTTTGGATCTTTCCACTCTTAATCCCAACTTCCACTCTTTCTCCGATCAAGATTAATTCAGTGAAGCCTGCTGAGGAGCTTCCAATTAGATGATTAAAGAAAGGACCGGACAGGGTACCCAGAAACATGTCTACTAGCTCTCTGTAAGATTGGGGAGGTTGGACTCTTCCTTCTAAGTCCCTCCATTTCTGAGTGTAGTCTTTAAAACCTTCGCTTGAAACCATAGCCATACTTTGGAGTTGAGTACGGGTGGGAGCAAGGTCTGCGTTGTATTGATACTGTTTATAAAAAGCAGTGCCAAGGTCTTCCCAATTATGGATATTGGCCCTTTCCAGTTGATAGAACCAATCTAGCTGAGTCCCGAATAGACTGTCTTGAAAGAAGTGGACCCACAAATCTCTGTCAGCAGAGTGAGGCTGTATCTTCCTCATATAGGATCGAAGATGCATTTTGGGACACGAAACCCCGTCGTACTTAGAAAACACTGGTGCCTTGAACTTTGGTGGAATAACAATCCCAGACACCAAACCAGCTCCTCAAAGTCCAGCCTGGGCACTTTCTAAATCTCCATTGCACTTAAACGCTCTTCCAGATGTTTGTATTTATCGTCAGCCAGAGGATACTGCTCTTCAGAGTAATCTTCTTCTTCTTCCTCTTCAGATTTTGGCTGGGCAGTCACTTCCTTGCCTTTCCCTTCTTGATTATCCTTTTCACCAGATGATGTTGCGAAGTCTAGGGTCCGCCTGGCTGTCCCTGGGAACCTTCTTCCTAGATTCATAACACCGGATGCTTTCTTTTCTTTCTTCTTCTTTTCTTGATCAACAAAGTTTTCAAATCCTCTTGTCCTTTGGCCAAAGTCAAGAACATTTGTTGAAACTGAGCATTATGCGCCTGGAGGTCTTTTACTGTCTGCTCAAGATCCATCTTACTGAAATAAACAGTATAAAGATAAGGAGACCTGTTGGTAAGAAACCTGTTTATTTTATGATGAATGAAGATGCATATGCAATGATTTCAAGGAATTTAGATATTTAAATTTGCTTTAGACAAAAAGAACACACGTCATATTAATAAATCAAAGTTTGAGTACATCATGCCTCTTTGGGCTTACAATGAAATAAATGAAAATAAAAAAATCTAAGACAAAAAAGTTGAGCGCATCCTCTTTGGTGCGATGTAGGCGTTCAGACTCCACTCCTCATGAAGCTTCCTGGTGAGTTCTAGAACCTTCTTCTTGCTGGCGTAGAATTGGGCCTCAAAAGTGTCTCGCTCCCCCTTAAGCTGTATCCAATCCCTTTGTAAGTCTTCGAGAGAGGTGGGCATGTTAGGATGAAGGATAGTGTATGGAACATCTCCTTCCACAACAGGCTCTATGATAACTGGGAGAATAGAGGGGTAAGGCATCATAAGACTTTGAGCACGATTTCTTACCCATTTGAGGTAAGGCTTAAGAGGGATGGAATTCTTGTGCCCCAGTGTCTTGCTATCAACTTTATGTACCATGCCCCAAGCTCTCATAAACCTTTTGCAGTAACCCTAAGCATCATTCTTGTAGTCGAAGATGGTCCCTTGAATAAGTGCATCATGAGGACCATCCCTTTCTTGCATATCCAAACTGTCGTAGTGCCAAACAAGGATTGTAAGTGATTCCTCCCCTAATGCCTAAGAGAGGAACATTAGGGAATTCTCTATATCGAATAATGATGGTAACATTCTCCGAGGATTAGGGATACCAATGAGTGCCTGAATGTGTAAGAGTCATTAACCTTTGAGACCATCTCAAACCCTATTCATTTTTCAAGACGGGTCGGGGTAGGTGTGAAATAAACCACCTAGCCAAAAGAGGTGTGCAACACATAAGGGTTCCTCTCCTCTTTATAGTATGAGTATGCAACGAATGTAGGATATCTCCAAGCAGAGTAGGTACTGGATTGCGTGACAGGAAAATCTTAACCGCATTCACGTCTATGAGTTGATCCGGAATAGGAAACAGTACCAACCCATATATGAGAAGGGCTAACACCTATTCAAAAGCTTGTAAGTCTAGGGTATACCAAAAATTATGAGCTTTCTCAAACAAGAACTTAGCCAAAAAAACCTTGACACCTCTCCTGGTTTCCTAATTTGCTATTACATCAGACCGTTGTAAGGACAGAGATTTGGAAATATCTTCAGGTTTAGGGTCTCTTTCCATACCATTTAAAGGTACCTCATTAAGGATAGGTACCCCCAACAGCAGAGAAAACTCCTCCATAGTAGACACTAACTGGTAATCCGGGAAAGTGAAGCAGTGATGGAGAGGGTCAAAGAACTGAAAGAGCACTTTTAACATTTCTTCATCAGGGTTTGAAATGACCAAGCTGAGAAGCCTACCATGTCTTTCTATGAATGGACAGCTTTCAGGAACCCTTGATGCCAAATCCTTAAGCTGAGGAGGTACTTTTACCAGACTGACTTGGATAGTGAATCTACGGGCGAGAGCCATGTCCTACAAAACAAGACAAAAATAAACCCTAAGAATCCTTGAAATGGTTAGTATGACATACTATGTTATGATGTCATGATTATGCTCAGATATAGTAGATATAGCAAGCACAAGCAAATCACACAAAGACCTTAGGTTTAAGGCTTGCATGGATTTTAAGGTGATACCCTCTTGAAGTTGGATTGGTTCAACCTGTCCTAAATATAGTAATCGGGTTCTAAGGGATCTCAATATCACTGGTATTTCCTCCTACTCTATTTCCGATAGACAATTGACTTTCCACCAAACAAAATTCAAGGGTCAAACCTCAATGAGTGTAGTATCGAGTATCAACCGACTTTGGGTTTACACCAAAGACATCTATCTCACTACGTCCTAAAAGCCAAGTTGGTACATTAAGGTGCTAAAGTAAGTTGACGCTTTATGACACCACGCAGTGGCCCCGTATTCTCCTTGATTTACTCAAGGGCTACCGGTACACACCAAAGTATCGCATCAACGTATCTACTATTTCAACCGTGTCGGTATACCCCACACAGTTTATTGCTACTTACCTAAGAAAGGTGCCCCAAATTCGGGTGTAGGATTAAAGCAAACCCAAACAAGGAACCATAATATAAAGCATGCAAGTCAAACAAGGAGAGCAAATAAATGTGATCTAGCCCTAAGGTAACCCCACTTTTATAAAATTCCCAGCAGAGTCGCCAGTTCTGTAACGCGGTGGGAGAACTGACTTGGTTGTTTTGTGTTTGATCGCAAATGTTGCGGTTTAGCAAGAGTTGCCACCGACTTTTCTTTTATCCAAAAGGAAAGGCTGAAAAGAACAGGAAAGACCTTTGAGATGTTTTCTTGAGTTCGGGGGGTAGATTATGAAAAGGGAAGGTATTAGCACCCTTTTCATCCATGGTTTTCCATGGGCTCTTAGTTACTTGCTAGATCACTTGCTTTTGTTTGAAAATATGCTTTGTGTGGTTTTTGAAAGTATTTTTTAAAAGGGGCCATCGTTTAGGCAAATTTTGTAATGATTCTCGTTCATAAGAATGTATACAAAGTGTTGATCTTTTGAAAATGTTTTTCAAGTTTGAAAGGTGTTTTTGAAAGTGTTGGTGTTTATTTTGAAAATAGCAAGGATGTTTTTTGTTTTTAAAATGAGCAAGTAACTAGGAACAATCTACCTACTCAAAAGTCTTTAATGTTTATTTCATCTTTCCTTTGACATTGTTATCTTACCATTGATTTGGTAAGTAACCCTATCTTTGGATGTATAAGAGACGGGTGTGGGTCATCGTATAGCCATGATTAGCAATGTTGTAAAATATCTTTGCATTTTCCTTAGAGACTAAGATCATTTTGAAAGGCAACATGGATAGCGTCATCGAGGGACTATGATCTTGTATTTTTTGCTTGTTTTTGCTAAGATACCTCACATGCATAATATGGCCATTTTTGTAAGGCAACAAAGTGGATTTACCCTAAGGGTGTATGTGTGCAAGTGTATTGGTTTACATGCTTGATTTGTCTTTGGATTAGGGGTTTGTTACTTGTTGATTTTATGTCTTTCCATACAAACCCTAATTACTAGCATTTGTATATAAAGCATTAAATTGCGAAAAATAAAAACACTAAGCTATTATATCATTTAGGGGAGGGGGTATACAAATTTACAAATGGGGATTTGCAAAAAATTAAAACCCTAATTATCTATTACAACCATATTGAATTTGAATAAATGTACAAAAATGAATATGTAAAATGCAAGAATGTAAAGTGTAAAAAGAAATGTGATTTTGTTTGATTTTCATGAAAAGGGTTTTTTGACCTAATTAATTAAAATAAAATAATTAACTAAAAATAAGAAAAATCAAGATTAAGTTAGTAAAATAAATTAATTTAAAGAAAACAATTTTTTTAGGGTTTTTGTGAATTTAATTAGTAAATAAAATTAATCAAATAAAAGTCCTAAATTCTAGATTGATTTTATTGACAAGAAAATAATATAATAGTTAAACCCTAGTCTAAATATTTATTGAATAAAAAAAGAGAAATTAATTTATTAAATGAAAAAAAAAATGTTTTTGTTCATTTTAGTTTTTATGAAGAAAATAAACTAAATAAATATAAATAATAAAATATAAATATTTTTGGATTTTTTATTAATGAAAATAATAATAATAATAATATTAATAATAATAATATTAATAATAATAATAATAATAATAAAAGATGAAATAAAAACAAAATAAAAATAATAAAGTCAGGGAGGTTAAAAATGAATTTTGGAGGTTTGTTAGAAAAACAGTTTTTTTGAATTTAGCCCAAATGATGTTTTTTTGTTTGGAAAGCAAAAAATAAAAAAAGGTATATGGGATGCGTGGTATGAGCAAACAGGGGGGTTATTAGTGAGTAAAAATGCAAAGCCCAGGAGGGGAAGGCCCAAGCGCTTCCTGTAACAAAAATGTCAAAAAAATGTGAAATATGCAAAAGGCAGCGCGCTGGGTGTTGAACCCGCGACCTCTTGGTTACCAGTGCGCTGCCTTACCACTGGGGTGGCTATACATCCGTTAATATAACTGAAATGATAAATATATAATACAAAACAAGTCCTGAATATTGAACTTCATCTTCAACCTCTAGCCAGACCACTTGTATCTCATTCATTTCTCAACAAAAATGGAAAATCTTAACATAAAAGTTGCTCCATCTTCCCATACGAATCCAACCATATAAATATCATGATCTATAAATCAAAGATGAATGAGAATTTTTGAAAGTACCAAATTCTGGCCTAATTATTTTCAGAGGTTCAGATTCAAAATTCTAACTACTCAAGCAACAATAATGAAATCTAAGGACATGGTTAGCTTCAGGACAATGATATATACATTTCTTATTCACAAATAAACCATTAATGATGCTTGTATGAAGAGTTCAGAATTCAGAAAACTCACCTTGCAGGAGGGTATCGTGTTTTGAGTTTGAGCGGCTTTTGATGAGTTCCAGTGATTGGGTTAGCTTCCTCAAGTTCCCAGGAAGCTAATGTGATGCTTGGCTTGAGCTGAAAGTGGATGAGGAGTTCTGGAGAAGTCAAGGTGCAAGGTGTTGTTTTTGAAAATGGTGGATGGTGATAGAGGTGTTACAGTCGTGTTACAGGTATTGGAATTGTTTGTATATGTTATTTAGAAGCTTTTGAAAGTAAAAGGCCAAGAAACGCACGAGCAAATTTAGAGATTGGATTCAAAACTCAAAAATGGCAAGTTTTTGAGATGTTTTTGGTGGTTATGTGTTTTAGGGGATTACAGGGCTTGAGCATGCGTGCCTTTTCTTGCAAATAACTTGTGTATCTATAAGCAAAAGGTTGGAGATGTTTTGCACAAGGGATTTCTGAGTTATAGGGTTATGGCTAGGTTGCTTGATTTTGAAGAAAAGTGAGAAATGTAGTTTCAAGGTAGAAAGTACAAGCATGTAGATTGGTTAGGCACTTTAAACATGTTTGCTTCTGATCATCTATATTGAGTGTGGATAGAGACAACAAGTTAGGAGCTCAAGGAGAGTTGACATTTGCAAAAGCAATGCTTTATCAAAATAACAATGGTAACTTTGTTCCATAAATGGAAAACCAACTTGGACAAAGCTTCAAACACTTGGATAAGGGCTTAATCAATTGTGTAAACCATTAATTAAAGAGTGAAACACAATTTTGATGCCTGCAAAGTGAAGATTATGCAGCATGGCTATGGATTTGAATTCTTGTTCATCACAAAAATGACCTATAATTCCATTTTGAAACCCTAACTTCCTCTCTTCGATTCTCCTTGCTCAAAAATGATCTCAAGGATTTCTTGGACATTTTAGAAAGCTTGTAATATGATCTGCAGCCCCTCTCTGAATCAATTTTGAAAATTCCCCTTGGAACTATATGAAAAATTGCCATGAAGTTAGGTCAAAATCCTGCCTAAACTAGGGCAAAATTTTCACTAAGTGTTTAGTTTCATGACCATGACTTCATGGATTAATAACTTGAGATCAAAGAATTTATAGGAGAAGTTGTGTAAAGAAATGTTTTAGATATCATGGAGATCTAAAACTTTCATGTTGAAAGTTTCTTTTGAATCATCTTGCATCATGGTGAAAAATTGGCTCAAAGTTGTGAAAAACATGAAGTTTTCAACACTTAGAAAAATTTCTAAGTTTGGAAACTTTGACTTTTCAAAATGAAATCTTGACTTTTTTATTTCTTGATGAACAAGTTTCATATTTTGACATGTTTTGATGAATTGTGATCTTTGACACTTGATTTTGACCAAAAAGTCAAAGTTTGACTTTTTAGTGTACAGTTGACTTTTAATCAGTTGACTGAAAATCAACTATCAATCAGTTGATCTTGAGCAATTTTTTGAGTCATGCCATTAGGTCAAAATGATGCAATTGAACTCTCGAGATCATGCTTCAAACCAATTAACCATTTGCTAGGCCAAAAATCAGAAATTGCCCTTTCCCAATCAAACCCCTAATTTTTACCATTTTGCCCTTTTGATGATCTGATGAAATTTCTTGAGGAATTGTGGTCCAAACTTGATCAAATGATACATATGAGTTTATAATATTTATATGGATCAAAAATTATGAAGTTTGACTGTAAATTGGCCACAGTTGACTTTTTCCCTAATATATTTGATTTTTATGTCAACTGCTTAATTGGCTGAGCAAAAATGTGATCCAAGACTTGAAACTTGACATGAGCAATCTTGGGGGTCCATAATGATCCATGAAAGTCATATGAGGCATTAAAATTTCAATTATCCTTGTGCAATCTCAAACCCTAATTTCAGTCATCGGTGCTTAAGGAGGTGTCTTGAGCTGATCAACCCTTGTGCAGTCTTGAACCAAGAGAGATCTTGTGAGAAAATATTTGATAAATGAGAGGGAAAATTTTGGGGTACAACACATAGCTTTTGAAAATTACATGGTTGGATTCATATTCAAATTCTAGGCAGGTTTGATGTTTACATTTTTCGATTTTGCTAAGAAATGAAGCTTTTAGAAGCTTAACAATGGTGATATACATCCCTGCGCGCGAAGGAAGAAGATGAAGCCATGTCCAAACATTCAGAAATGATTTCATTATATATTTAATCGAACTTATCTTATGAACAAATGAAAAAGACCACCCCAGTAGTACAAACAACGTGCGTTAAAGCCTTGCCATATAGAAGGCCCTGGGTTCGAGCCCCAGCGAGACCTTTTGTCATTTTCCAAATTTTCTCACTTTTTTTGTTTGCAGGAAGTGCGCCCGGGCCTCCATTGGCTGGGCCTTGACATTTTTATTTTTCTGACCCCCCATTTTACTTCAGCAATGCAGCCCATTTTTTTTTTAGTTCTCTAATTAAATGATTATTGGGCTAGGCCAAACAAAAACTATTTTCATGCAAAAACCCCTAAAATTGCACCTTTGGTTAATTTCATTTTAGACTTAGTTCAATTTTCCTATTTTAATTAATTACCCTTATTTAGTTATTTAGGTCAAAATCTTTTCTTAACAAAATCCAAAAAAAACTAAAATCCATTCCCTTTCCATTTTTATCCTTGTACATTATGTTCATTTTAATTCTTGTACATTATTCAAGTTTCAATATGGTTGTAATAGATAATCAGGGTTTAATTTCTTGCAATCCCCATTTGTAAATTTGTATCCCCCTCCCCAAATGATGTAATAGCATAGTAAATTTACTTTCCGCAATTTATCGCTTTTCATATAAATGCTAGTAATTAGGGTTTGTATGAAAAGATAAAATCAATGCTTAGAAAACCTTAATCCAAGACAAAATCAAGCATGAAAAAATAAACACTTGCACACTTGCACCTTTAGGGTTAACTCCACTTGTTGCCTTGAGAAAATGGTCATGTTATGCATGTGAGACGTCTTAGCAAAAATAATTAAAAAATACAAGATCATAGTCCCTCGATGACGCTTCAAATGTTGCCTTATAAATGATCTTAGTACCTCAATAGAAATGCTAATATATCTCACAATATTGTTATTTATAACCATACAATGACCCACACTCATTCCTTCACATCCAAAGATAAGGATTATTACCAATCAATGGTAAGATAGCAATATCAAAGGAAGGAAGAAATGAACAAAAGACTTTTGAGTAGGTAGACGTTCTTAGTTGCTTGCTCACAATCCATCTTCAAAACAAACATCTTTTCAAACACGCCAAACACTTTCAAAACATGAAATATTTTCAAAAAGTCCAACACTTTGTATGCATTCTTATAGAGACGAGTATCATTACAAAGTTTTCCTAAACGAAGATGCTTTTCAAAAATACTTTCAAAATCCATCACAAACACATTTCAAACAAAGCAATTTCAAAAGTGATCTAGCAAGCAACTAATAGCCCATAGATAACTATGGATGAAAATGGTGCTAACACCTTCCCTTTTCATAATCTACCCCCCGAACTCAAGAAAACATCTTAAAGGTCTTTCCTGTTCTTTTCACCCATTCCTTATTGGATAAAAGAAAAGTCGGTGGTGAATCTTGCTATCCACAACAATTGTGATCAAACGCAAAACAACCAAGTCAGTTCTCCTGCCGTATTACAAAGTGTATCTTTGTCTGGGAAAATAAATCCTTGACAAATACTCGTGAGCCTTGGATTTTGACCATTTGAATTCTGGCGCGCATGTTTTTGTTTGTCTCCCACTAACTTGCATTATTATATATTATCAATTATTGTTATTTTGTATACAACAAAAGCGCGTGGCTCAATTGGTAATGATGCATGTGGGAAAGGCCATAGGACCTGGGTTCGAATCCCAGGTCCCCCCATGTTTCATATCATTTTCATTTGCTTAATCAGGCATGCACACAAGGCGTGGAGACCACCATGTACCCTCAGGATTCAACCTTTGGATCTCTAGAAGGCCAGATCTGAAGGCCATCACATGAAGGACCATGGTCCACCCTAGTCAATGCACAGCACTGGATCAGAAAAGTCAATATGGGTCAGAATTGTTTGGGCCCAGAATTGCTATTGACACACCCTCCAATTGCTATTTCACAGGCCCATTTTATTTTTCTTTTCTTTTATATTTTCTTAATTAATTCATTCAAATATTTTTACTCACACAAAACTAATTCTTTTTTTATCAAAAAAATCATAAAAAGATAATTTGTCATCCAATTAGATTTAGTTTATTTTTTTATCAAAAAAAATAATTTAATTAGTTTATTTAATTTATTAGGTAACTTTAATTCCTTTTGTAAATAAATTAAAAACGATTAGAAAATTAGGGTTTTAGTTTAATTTAATTTCTATTTTCTTTTTTTCTTAAAAATAACCAAAAACACAAAAATAAGTCAAATTTAATATCTTCTTAATTTAATTTAATTAGTAATTAGGTTTTTGCATATTTAATTTAAAACCTTTATTTTCTTAAAATAATCAAAAACAACCAAAAAATGATTTTTCTTCTTCTTGTAATTAGGTTAGAATGGGTCAAAACCCTAACTTTTCTCGTTCTTAATTCATCGCGCGCGCTTTATTTATTTTTACCATATTGATGTAACTGCTCATAGGATGTAATAGATTAATTAGGACTTTTTTCCTTTCATTTATCATTTTGATGGGTTTTTGGCTATGTAATTAATCTCACCCGAAGCCTTGTAATAGCGTAGCTTTACTTCTCGCATTTTAATTTCCGCCAAATATTAACTGTTAGATGTATGATAATAGGGTTGCATGACAAGAATGTATGTTAAAATTAAAATAGTTAGCAAACCCTAAATGTGCAAAGATAATAAACTTGAAATTGAATCACTCGCACATGCGCACTCCTAGGGTATACTCTCACTTCGGTTGCCTTCGATAAACGATCATTAAGTATATGGTATTTTAGTGGTCTCCCTCTTGTCTAAACAAAGATCAAATGTCCCGTTCAGAAATGTTGCCTCGGAAAGGTTGCCTCGGAAATGTTGCCTCGAATATTGATCTTAAGATATTAGGGTTATTATTAAGATGTCCTAACATTGCTTTAGTGATCGTATGTCCCTTTCGAGTTGACCCTTACAATTCCAACGACGGTGCTACCTACTCACTAATAGTATGATAGCATTGTCTAAAGGAAACAAGAACAGAAACATTCTTTTTTTGAGTAGGTAGATGCTAGTAGGTACTTGCTCTAAATCAAACTTTTTCCACACTTACACTTTTTCAAACAAAGTTTTCAAAACAACTTCGTAACACTCTTAAAGACAGAAGCAAGGGTTAAATCGAGGTAAAACAAAAACTTTTCGAAACACAAACACTAAAGCAATTTTAAAATGATGAGCAAGTACCTAAGAGCCCGTGGAAAACCACGAATAGAAAGGGTGCTAATACCTTCCCTTTCTATAATCTACCCCTCGTACGCAAAATCTCGAAAAAAGGAATTTTTTTGTGCTTTTTTCCTTTCTAGTTAGATAAAATAAAAGTCGGTGGCGACTCTTGCTTAATGCGACATTTTGCGAATGCAAATGCAAAATGCAAACCAGCCTTGGCCTGACGGTACCTCTGAACGTCCTGACGGCACCTTGGCCTTTTGCAATGTGGGGCATCGATATGATCGGTGAGATCCGACCGACGGCATCCAACGGGCATCGCTTCATCTTGGTAGAAATTGATTACTTCACGAAGTGGGTAGAAGCAGCTTCCTACGCCACCGTAACCAAGAGCGTCGTGGCACTTTTCATTCGGCATAACCTGATCTGTCGGTACGGCGTCCCGGAAAGGATCATTACAGACAATGGTACCAATATTAACAACAAGATGATCACTGAACTCTGCGAGCAATTCAAGATACAGCACCACAACTCTTCTCCTTACCGGCCGAAGATGAATGGAGCTGTCGAAGCGGCAAATAAAAACATCAAGAAGATTGTGCAGAAGATGATGGTGACCTACAAAGATTGGCACGAGATGTTACCGTTTGCTCTTCATGGGTACCGTACCTCAGCAAGGACGTCAACCGGGGTAACTCCTTTTTCCTTGGTCTATGGCATGGAGGCAGTCTTGCCAATTGAAGTCCAGATACCCTCTCTCCAGATAATGAAGGATGCAGACTTGAGTGAGGATGACTGGATCCAGACTCGACTTGATCAATTAAACCTAATTAACGAAAAGAGACTCACCGCTATCTGTCATGGTCAGACGTACCAAAAACGGATGATCAGGGCATTTAACAAGAAAGTCAGACCACGAGAGTATCAAGTTGGGGACCTGGTAATCAAGCGCATCATCCTTCCTCAAAGTGATCCCCGGGGCAAATGGACCCCTACATACGAAGGGCCATTTGTGGTTAAACATTTGTTCTCAGGAGGAGCCATGATTCTAACCACCATGGATGGTGACGACCTTCCTCACCCCGCCAATGCAGACATAGTAAAAAGATACTACGCATGAATAAAAGACCCGCTAGGTTGACATACCTAGGCAAAAATAAGGGCTTCCCGACGAACCAAAAGGGTTCGCGCAAAAATAAGGGATGAAATGAAAAAATCTGTACACCCGGCAAGTCGAAAACCTGAAAAGGCAGCTTGGGCAAAAATGGGTATCCTGGTGGACTGAAAACCCGAAAGGGCGGTCCAGGCAAAAGTTAGGGATAAAGCGTAACACTATGTCTCATTGGATCACCTTGCATCCAAAATTCGGCATCAACTATCTGGCTCAGACTTCGGCATCGATCAATCAGCTTCACCTTCAACTAAGCAGCAAAGTGATAAGACGCTTGAAGACATAAAGGCGATAGCAGAGTTGGAATCCAGTGGGAATATTGTGCACATAGCTGTTTTGTTTCCTTTTCAAAATTGTATAAACTTTATGTTGTTCGGCGGTGTTCTCTTACTAGGACGTCAGCCTCTTGTACAAAAAACGCCTATTTACAGGCAAATTTCAAAATCAATACAGATTCAGTTTTCCAAACAAATTACCAATTGTTTTTCCTTTGTTCTGTTTTGTCTTGCGAAGAACGTCCAATGTTCATTTTTGATATATGCATTTGACATTAATTGCTAATTCGTAAGTACTTGCATATGAAACAAAAGACTAATTACAGGTGACATCATAAACATGGGCAATGTAGAGTTGTCTGATGCAGTCTAGTTGCTTTGTCCGCCGAAGTATCAAGGTAGATTTAACTGAAGAATGTGACCAAGTTATCTCAACTCCCCACGGAGTAAGACAAGATAGCAACATTCCCCAGCGGAGTATAGGCATTCATCAGCAAGCATCCCCGGCAGTCTTGGTCTAAGATTGTTCCCCGGCGGAATACGGACACTCCAGTGGAATCATTTTCCAGTACAGTCTGAAAAGTTTCCCCAGGAAAGTGGAATTCTTATCCCCGGCAGGTCTTGAAGCTTATCCCCTGCAGAGTACGGACGTCTCTCCCGAGTTTTATTCAAAGTTATTCCTCACAAGGGCTTATAACTGGGTTATCCTCAGCTAATTGCCACGAAAGATCGCCCTCGGCGAAGTTCTTCCAATCCCCAGCGGAGTTTATCATTGCAATCCCCAGCGGAGTTTATCATTGCAATCCCCAGCGGAGTCCATCATTGAAATCCTCAGCGGAGCTCTCGTCAAACTTCAACAAAGTATCTCTTCCACAGAGCAATTCCCCGCAGAGTAATCTCTCCAACAAGTTTATTCCTCAACGGAGTCATCTTCCCCCACCGGTGTATTCTTGCAACCATCATCCCTAGCGGAAGCGAAGAGCTCTACTCTTCAACGTCAGCCCAGGATTTAATTCCACGGCCGATCGTCAAGGATTTATTTTCTTAGACGAAAATACATTCATAAACACTTCATATTTCATACACCTTGCTTACATACATGATAAAGTGCATACAACACTATCTCATGTTGAACATCATGACATCATGCATTTCATACATCATGACATTGCATACAACTAATGTTTTGCCTTTGCAGGGAAAAAGACAACCCAAAAGACAACTACCTACAATTGTCATAGTTTCCAGATTCGATTCCTGTATCTAGCCAGGGCACATCTGTGAGTGATCAGTTTCCAGACTCGATTCCTGTATCCAGGCAGGGCACGTCTGAAGAGTTTGAAGATTCGATTCCTGTATCCAGCCAGGGCATATCTATCAACTGTCAGTTTCCAGACTCGATTCCTGTATCCAGCCAGGGCAGTCTGAAGAGTTTGAAGATTCGATTCCTGTATCCAGCCAGGGCATATCTATCAACTGTCAGTTTCCAGACTCGATTCCTGTATCCATCCAGGGCACGTCTGAAGAGTTTGAAGATTCGATTCCTGTATCCAGCCAGGGCATATCTATTGACGACTATTTCCAGATTTGATTCCTGTATCCAGCCAGGGCATATCTATCGACGACTATTTCCAGATTCGATTCCTGTATCCGGCCAGGGCATATCTGTGGGCAACCGATTGTAGATTCGACACCTGTATCTAGCCAGGGCATATCTGCATGATGAGACTGAAGATCAACCCCTCTAACAAGCCAGGAAAACATCTGTCTTTCTCAAAGTACACAAGTTCTTGCTAAGGAATCTCTTATGCGATCAACACTTCCAAATGGCATCTATAAGCCCATTCTCGACAAGGTTCTGTCACGTCTCCAGATGGCATCTATAAGCCCATCTCCCTATCCACCATCTCTCCAAATGGCATCTATAAGCCCATTCCCGAAATCATATTGCTGATACTCCAACATGCGAGTGCAAATTTCCGGGCACTCTAGTGTCCAATCTCCTTTTACCCTCGAGTCACGAAAGGCAAACTTGCCAATCTAACTCTTCAGGTTCAAGAAGATTGAACAGGGGCAACTGTTGTACCCCAAAATTTTCCCTCCCATTTTCTCAACATTTTCTCATCACAAGACCCTTGGAGCTCAAGATCCAATTAGGGTTTCCTCTGCTCAAGACTTCTCCTTGCACTGTTGACCCAAATTAGGGTTTGTGTTTGCACAAAGATATTTTGACCTAAAATGCCTAAGATGACTTTCATGCTTCATGTTGGACTCCCAAGTTTATCCATACCAAGTTTCAGGTCTTGATTCCAAATTTTGCCCAGTCAATTGGACAGTTGACCTAGAAATCAACTATATTGGGGGAAAAGTCAACTGTGGCCAATTGACAGTCAAATCTCATGAAAATTGACCCACATCAACATTATGAACTCACATGGACCATTTGATCAAGTTTGGATCACATTTCCACAAGAAATTTGATCAGATCACCAAAAGGGCAAAATGGTCATTTTTAGGGTTTTGACTGCACAAAGGAAATTTTTGACTGTTTGACCTAGCCAATGGCAAACCAAGCTCACATATGGACTCAAGGACCCAATGGAATTGTCTTGACATGCTCAACAAGTTCAAAAGATCCCAAATGCACAAGATTGACAGTTGAATTTCCCAGTCAATTGATCAATTTTGACTGTATACTGAAAAGTCAAACTTTGACTTTTTGTTCAAAATCAAGTGTCAAGATTCATTTTTCATCAAAACATGCCAAATAATGAAACTTTTTCATCAAGAAATCAAGAATTGCAAATTAGGGTTTGAAATGAAGATTTTTCATAACCTAGAATTTTTCTAAGTTATGAAAAACCCTAATTTTTTTCTAACTTTGTCCCACTTTCTCACCAAGATTCATTTGGATTCAAGCAAAAGTCAAAACATGAAAGTTGTAGCATGTTGCAAAATCTACAACTTTTATTCACAAAGTTTTCCCAAAAGAATCTTGTATCTCAAGTTACAATTTTTGGAACAAGGGTACCAAACCATTCTTAACTTAGAGAAATTTGACCTATTTTAGGCAAGGTTTTTACCTAACTTCAAGACCATTTTTCACATACTTCCACTTGGAATTTCAATTTGCATTTCAAAGATGTATTGTAGTACACATTCCAAACTTTCCAAAATGTCTAAGAACTCATCAAACAACCTCATGGTTAGGGAGAATCGAATTTGGCAATATGGGAAAAACTCACTTTGTTCATGACCAAGTTACATGTCCATAACCTTGCATTTTTTAACTCAGCATGCCTTAAGCTAGATTACAGGTCTTTTATCTCATCTACACTCCATAATTTAATGCCAATCCTTTGTGCCAAGGTGTTGTTTTGTGTGTTCAAACATTGTATACAAAACTAAGCCATAAATAGAAAAAGCAAATTAGCCATTCTTGAAAAGTAGGACTTTATGTCAAATGCAAATCCAAGCAAGTACAGTTCAAATCTCCTTGGCACAAGTTTATGGGCTAATTGCACTGATCAAGGCCAAGGTTTGCAGCACATTAGGGGGGCCTCTACCTGTCTAAAAACTCAAGTGGACATTGGTTGCTTAAAGTTGAAGAAACTTGCCATAACTTAACACAACTTTCATCTCAGCTAACACAAGCTTAAGCAAAGACTTTGTACACTTTCTAAACATCCATTCTGAGCTAGAACACGAGTCAACCACCTCCATTGCCTTCCCATTCACAGAATCACCATTGAACTGCCCAAAACAGGGCATCCCTGCAGTTTGAGTTCCATAGCTCAATCCTTTCATGCATTCTTGCTAAAACCACTTCAAACACATCCCACATCATCCCTTGAAACTATTCCAAACCTCAAACACGACCTGTAACACTCCCAAGCAACATCACCATTTTCATTTTCTTGTTTTGCAGTTGAAGTTCCATAGCACGATTCACTTGGTTTCAAGACAAAGTAAAGCTTGGAATAGCATCCCTGGACATCAAGGAAGCTGTACCAATCATCACCTTGCATTGAAGACACCTCCATCACCAGATACAACTTCAACTGAACAGGTAAGTTCATGAACTCGTATCTCTCTATCCAGGCATTGTTAGCTTTAGGTTTGTGAAGAAAATATGTCACATTCATAGCCCTGAACATGCCCATGTAATTAGTTTTCATTTATATTATGTGTGCTGTGAGAATTTAATGTCTGAACATGGAACAAAAACTAGGTCAGGAATTGGGGGAGAAGAAATTATCTCTCATTTCTGAGAGTTAGATTGATTTCTTTATATGTCTGGAATCGTGGCTTCAAGCTCTACAGGTTTCATGTTGGAAGATTTGGCAAAAGATCAAGGAATTGGAAGATAGAAAACGCGTGTTTTCTTGAACAAAAATGTTGGAGGTTGAAGATGACAGGGTCATTGGGCTGGGCTTGATTTGTTATTTCTGTTTACACCTTATTTTCACACACACACCCCCCTGGCCCATTATGCTTATTTTTATGATTTTTTGATCTTTTCTTTTTTGTTCTGACTTATTTATTTTTTCTTATAATATTAAAAATATAAAAAATATTTTTCACACCATTTTTATATTTATTAGGCATTTATTTGTTTAGGTTAATATTTGTACATAAAATAAATACATAAACACTTTTATTTGAAAAATACTAAAATAATGTAAACACATTTTATTTTCTATTTTTATTTTATATTATCTTCTGAAAATATTTTATATAAAATATACTTTTTTTTAATATACTAAATATTATTATTTTTGTATATATTTAATATATTTATCATATAAAATAAATACATACATATTTATTAGCATATTTAGTAAATAATACAAAATACACACATTTTTATTTTTATTAATATTTAACATTAAAAAATACCTTTTTGACAAATATATTTCATTTTTATTTTATTTTTGTATATAATAAATAAATATTGTACATAATTAATACCTTTTATTAAATAAATTAGGGTTTTGCCCTAAATACACAAAAAATCCAAAAAAATTGATACTTTTTTTATTTTGTTTATTTGACACATAAAAAATACCTTTTTCATACACATAAAAACATTTTTTTTTGCATCTTGCATATTTATTCTTATTTTATTTAATTATTGTATATTAAATATCTTGTAAATTCCCAAATTGATGTAATAGTCTAGGTTTAAATTCCTTGTCAAAATACCCCCATTTGAACATTTGTACCCCCCTTCCCATATTGTGTTGTAATAACTTAGGAACTTTATTTTTCGCACTTTAATGCTTTCTAATTATGCCATGTTAGAATTAGGGTTTGTATGCGAATCAAAAACAACAAAAATAGTTTGACCTAATTTCAAGAATAAACAAGCATGAAAATGGACAACACTAATCACACTTGCACCCCTAGGGTATTCCACTTGTTTCCTTCAATAAATGGGCCATATTGCATGTTAGGTCTCTTTGGGCAAAACAAAAACAATTCAAATGATCATGGTCCCTCGATGACGCTTTCGAAAGTTGCCTAAAAAATGATCAAGTCCCTTAAAGGAAAGATTGCCCAAAGATACTTGGCACTATTGCAATTATGGTCTAAACGATGACCCGCGCCCGTCCCTTTCACATCCTAACACAAGATTGTCCACCAAATGCAATGGTGGAACAAAATTGTTAAAAGGGTTAAAAACATAGAAGAAATCTTTGAGAAATTTAGGAGTAGACAAACTCTTAGTTACTTGAATTAAAACTTGCAAAACAAAACACTTGCCTATTTTCTAAACCACACATCACTACACTTTCAAAACAACTTTCAAAAACAACGAAAACCTTTTCAAAAGACATACACCTTTGTATACATCCCAACATGGATCATTACAAAGGTTGCCACCACATTGGCCTCTTTTCAAAACATTTTTCAAACCCACACACACACAAAGCACCATTTCAAACAATTGAAAATTAAGGCAAGTTGATCTAAGCAAGTAACTAAGAGCCCATGGATAACCATGGATAGAAAGGGTGCTAATACCTTCCCTTTCTATAATCTACTCCCCGAACCCAAGAAAACATCTCAAAGGTTTTTTTGCTGTGCTTTTTAACCTTTCCTTAGGATAAAATAAAAAGTCGGTGGCGACTCTTGCTCAACCGAAACATTTGCGAATACAAACGCAAAACCATAGTCAGTTCTCCCACCGTATCACAGAACTGGCGACTCTGCTGGGGATAATTTTAAAAGTGGAGTAACCTTAGGGCTTAGATCACCCTCTTGCATGACTAATTGTTTGATTTGATTGCTTTATATTTTGGCTCTCTTGTTTGGGTTTGCAATCCTACACCCGGATTTTGGGAAACATTCATAGATAGCAATACGTTGTGGAAACTGTGCGGGGTATACCGACACGGTCGAAGCAATAGCTATATTAGTGCGACATATTTGTGAGTACCGGTAACCCTTGAGTTCAATCAAGGAGAGTACGGGGCCGCTGAGTGATGTCACTAAGCACTAATGACCTAGAACCTTACTTGACCATCTTGGCCTTTTATTAGGGGTAGTGAGATGACCGGCTTTAGTGCAGTCCGAAGTTGGTAGATACTCGATACTACACTCATTGAGGGTTGTTTTCTTGGAATATTTTGGTCGCTAGTTAAGTGGCTAAACCAAAACAATGAACAATGAAAACAATCCAGTGATATTGAGCTCCTTAGAACCCGGTTACTATTTATAGGACAGGTTTTTAAGCCAACTACACTCAAGAGGGTACTTACCTATGAAACCCCATGCAAGCCTGAAACTAGGGTTTGGTGTGATTTGCTTGTACATATGTTTGTGCATACATCATGAACATCATAAAGCATCATATGCATTCACTAACCATTTCAAGGGTTTAGATCTTCATCTTTGTTCTTGTTTTGTAGGTCATGGAAATTCCTCGCAGAAAAACCATCCAAGTCAACCTTGTGAGAATCTCTCCTCAACTCAAGGAGCTCACTTCAAGAATTCCGGAAAGCTCATCCTTCAGTGAAAGACATGGTAGACTGCTCAGCTTAGTCAACACCAACATTGAAGAAGACATGATGAAAGTGCTATTCCAGTTCTTTGACCCTCTTCACCACTGTTTCACTTTCCCTGACTACCAGTTGGTGCCCACTTTGGAGGAATTTTCTCAACTCCTGAGAATTCCTATCCTTAATCAACTACCTTTCAACGGTACGGAAAAGGAACCAAAGCCTGAAGATGTTGCTCGAGCATTACATCTACAGCCTTCTGACATCAAGGGGCATTGGGAAACTAGAAGTGGCGTCAAAGGTTTCTTAGAAAAATTCTTGTTTGAGAAGGCACAAGAGTGTTGGAATTCATTGGACCTACAAGCCTTTGAAGAGATTATGGCACTCCTTATCTATGGGTTGGTCCTGTTCCCAAATTCTGACCAATGGGTAGATGTCAACGCCGTCAAAATCTTCTTATCCAGAAATCCAATACCAACATTACTTGGGGACATCCTTCACTCATTTTACACACGAACAATGAGAAAGAGGGGTGTTCTCATGTGCTATACTCCTCTCCTTGCAAGGTGGTTTATTTCGCACCTTCCACAATCTGTCTTGAAGAATGACCAAGGCTCAAGGTGGTCCCTACGGTTGATGACTCTTACTCACTCTGATGTACATTGGTATTCTCGGTCTAGAGAAAATGTCATCATCGTCGACTGTTGCGGAGAGTTTCCTAATGTTCCTTTACTTGGAATCAGAGGAGGTATCACCTACAACCCTTGCCTGGCTTTGAGGCAATTTGGATATGCACGAAGAGATGGTCCTCACGACATGTTGATTCCTGACCTAGTTTTTGACTTCGACAACGATGCGCAAGGACTTCGCCAAAGATTCATCAGAGCTTGGGGGAGGCCCAACAAGGTTGATAGCAAGACACTGGGACACAAGAACTCCATCCTTCTTGAACCTTACCTCAAGTTGGTACGAGCCCGAGCCCAGAGTCTAATGATGCCTTATCCTCATGTTCTCCCTGTGATTAAAGAGCCCGTCAAGGAAGGAGAGGTTCCCTACACCATCCTACATTCTGACATGCCTACATCGTGGGAGGAGATGCAGAAGAGTTGGATCCAACTCCAGGAGGAACGGAACACTTTTGAAGCCAGCTTCTACGCCAGCGAGAAGAAGGTTTTAGAGCTCACCCGCCGACTCCATGAGCAAGAGGCCCTTAAAACCTACATTGCGCCAAAGAGGATGTGCAACGTCTTTTTACCTTGAGAAGTTGTTTTTGTAATATTTGGCCCATGGGGCATTTATGTACTAACAAATTGCTTCTTATTAATATGACGTGCGTTCTTTTTGTCTGCAACAATTGTGAATTTCTAAAACCCTTGAATGCATTGCATAGATAGCATCTCATGCATCATGTGCATAACAGGTACCCATTTTTCTACAGGTTGCTTAATCTTCTTCGCTGTTTATTTGGAACAGTCATCATGAATCCAGACTCATCCAGTGAGCAAGCAATCAAGGCCCTCCAGGCCCAAAGTGCCCAGTTTCAAGAGATGGTCCTAAGCCTGGCCCAAGGTCAGCAAGAGTTGAAGGTTCTGCTCCTGAAAAAGAAAAAGAAGAAGAGGACTGCATTGTTCAACACTGGACGCAGGTTTGGGAACACACTCCATAATGAAGTTGATCCAACTACGTCCTCTGCAGAGAAAGACAGTCCCCAAGGGGGAGGAGCTCCTAGTCTTGCAGTCTCTGACAACGAGACAGACTACAATGACGAACAATACCCACCTGCTGCTGACAGATACAAGCAATTGGAAGACCGCTTGAGTGCCATGGAGATTCAAAATGTGACGGGGCTGGATTTCGGAGATTTGGGCTTATCTTTTGGGGTAGTAATCCCACACAAGTTTAAGGCGCTTGCCTTTGCCAAATATGATGGGGCCTCCTGTCCAAAGCTGCATCTAAGGTCGTACGTAAGGAAGATCCAACCTTACACGGCAGATAAAAACCTTTGGATTCACTTCTTCCAAGATAGCCTTTCGGGGTCACAGCTTGAGTGGTTCTATCAACTAGATGAAACTAGTATCCGACATTGGGAAGATTTGGCGACCGCATTTTGTAGACAATATCAATACAATTCTGACCTCGCTCCTACGCATACCCAACTTCAGGGTATGTCTCTAGGAACGGGCGAAGGGTTCAAAGAATATGCACAAAAATGGAGAGATTTGGCTGGCAGGGTGCAGCCTCCATTGACTGATCGTGAGCTGGTTGATATGTTTCTAGGGACCTTGTCTAGTCCATTTTTTAATCATCTGGTTGGCAATTCCTCAGCTGGGTTTACGGATTTGATCTTGACGGGTGAAAGGATAGAAGCTGGCATCAGGTCAGGAAAGATACAAAAAGCCGCCTCCGCAAGTACTGAGAAGAGGCCTTTCAAGAAAGAAGCAAGTGCCGTCTATGGTCCTAGAAGACAAGTCAAGCCAGAAATCCGCCAAGCCGTTAATGCCTTGGTCATTTCAAAGCCTGTTGCTGCTCCTCAGCAGTACAATCAACAAAGAGGTGAAAGGCCCAAGAGGCAGTATACTTGGCTGAGTATGACCTTGTCACAAATCTTACCACAACTGTTATCAACCAACTTGGTGACCATCAAAGAGGCTCCAAAAGTCGTGAATACTGCATCTCCTAAGTATAACCCAAATGCCCATTGTGCTTATCATTCTGATAGCCCCGGGCATACTACTGATGATTGCTGGGCCCTGAGAAATAAAGTGCAAGACCTTATCGACGCGAAGGAAATTCAGTTTGAGGCGCCTGAGAGGCCAAATGTTGTAATTGCTCCTATGCCCCAGCATAGAGTAAATGTCGTCGAGGAAGATTTGTATGCTGTTTCGGTGAATGATGTTGCTACCCCTCTTTTGACTGTTAAGAGGAACTTACTACTAGCCGGTTTATTTCCGGGTTGTAGCAAGGGTTGCCTCCTGTGTGCTGTTATCCCTACCGGTTGTCCGCTGCTGAAATCAGGCATCCAAAGCCTGATGGATAGCAAAGAAATTCTGTTCAAGAAAACTGATGTTCCGTTTGTTTCCGCTAAAGAAGTATCTGTCGTCACAATTTTCAACAATCCTACCAAGGCTCTCCCAAGGAAGCCAGTCCAAATTATGTCTGTTGCACCCATTACTATTATTGTTTCGGGGCCTCTCCCCTATGAATCTAACAAGGCTGTCCCATGGCACTATGGGGCAGACGTGTATGTGCTTGGAGTGAAGCAGGAGTTCAACACCGGTACCAGTATCAGTAACATGACTTGTCCCCCCAAGATTACTCGCAGTGGCAGGCTCTTCTCGCCTGACATTGCACCTCCAGTTATCCGAAAACCTCTTATCATCACACCCGCAAGTGTGCATGTTCCAAATCAAGTTCCTGTGTCTACTACTGCCGCCGAGTCCTCTGATGCTCGGGGTAAATAAGTTGCTACCGATTTGCCTGCCCAGACGGAGGCACCAAAAAAGACTGCTGTTGAAGCCTCCCAACAAGAGATGGAGGAAATCCTTAAAATCATTAAAAAGAGTGACTTCAATGTTGTTGAACAGTTGGGCATACCCCCTCCAAAATCTCTATGCTATCATTGTTGATGTGCTCAGAGTCCCACGCCAAGGCCCTGATTTCATTTCTGAAAACGGCCCATGTGCCGCAAGAGACCTCTGCAGATCAGTTCACTGACTGTGTGGCTAATTTAACAGCTGACAATGGTTTGGGGTTCTCAGATGCTGACCTTACCGCCAAAGGGAAAAATCACAATAATGCCCTGCATGTCTCTATAGAATGCAGGGGCACTACTCTCGCACACGTGTTGGTGGATACCGGTTCTTCCCTGAATGTTTTTCCCAAGAAGGCCTTAGATCACTTGGATTGTGAGGACCTGGAATTGAAACCTAGTAACATCATTGTTAGAGCCTTCGACGGTTCTAAGAGGATGGTGCACGGTGAGGTAGACATTCCTATTCGTGTGGGTTCCCAAGTTTTCGACTCAACGTTCTATGTAATGGATATTCGTCCATCTTATTCCTGTTTGTTGGGACGACCCTGGATTCACAAGGCTGGGGCAGTAACATCCACTCTACACCAAAAGCTCAAATACCCTATCAAAGGGAAGATTGTTACTGTGCAGGGTGAGGAGGAATACATGGTAAGTCACTTGAATTCATTCCGGTATATCGAGATGGACGGGGAGTTTATTGAAACCCCCTTTCAGCATTTCGAGGAGGTACCTCCAACTTTGGCGTCAGCTGAGACAGTGGTTGAAGAAGACTTTCCTCTGAAGATGGCTTCCTTGAAGGATGCCCGGGCTGTAATCGAGAAAGGCAAATGCACAAACTGAGGTCAGCTTCCTGACTTCACTCAAAAGACCGACAAGTTTGGGCTGGGCTTCACTGCAGAGGCTCAGAGGGCTGTTCGCAAGGAAAGGATCAGAAAGGCTCCGGTGTTTATCACCAACTCAAGGGTGAATGCTATCGAGGAGGACGTAGGGGAAGCAGAATTTGACAGTTGGATCTATCCAACCACCAACAACGGACCAAGCAACTGGACGATAAAGGATTTTATACCTATTACATTTGTCATGCAATAATTAACTCTTTTGATTTTCAATTTGTAACAAACAATATGTTGAAACTTTTATTGGCTCGGTGTCCTACTCGGGGCATCATAGCTCCATTTGTGAGGGCTTTTTGTATGACATTTCCATATATCATTAATCAAAACATTGGACGTTTGTTGCATTTCAAATCTTGTGCTCTTTTTCTTTCTGTGTTATATATTGCAAAACAGCTATATTTACACACACTCACTTATACAGGTTTCAATCCAATCTGGATCTCACTGGTAACAGCTCTGCTACCGCCAGTTATGACTTCGAAAATCCGATCAACTTGGCCGAGGACGAAGGTGAAGATGATTGTGAAGTTCCTGGTGAACTCGCAAGACTGCTACTCCAGGAAGAGAGGGCCATTCAGCCGCATGAAGAGCCGGTGGAAACAGTAAACCTGGGTACTGAGACAGATAGAAAAGAAGTCAAGATTGGTGCCAATCTAGAGCTCAGCGTGAAGCAACGATTGATCCAGATGCTGCATGACTACATGGAGATCTTTGCTTGGTCTTACAAAGACATGCCCGGTTTGGATGCCGACATTGTGGTTCATCACCTGCCTACCAAGGAAGACTGCCCTCCGGTAAAGCAAAAAGTCGACCGCATGCGCCCAGAGATGTCCGAAAAGATCAAAGCTGAGGTTATGAAGCAATTCAATGCCGGGTTTCTAGCAGTAACTTCTTACCCTAAGTGGGTTGCCAACGTAGTGCCAGTGCCGAAGAAGGACGGTAAGGTCAGGATGTGTGTCGATTACAGGGATTTGAACAGGGCCAGCCCCAAGGATAATTTCCCCCTACCTCACATCGACGTTCTTGTTGACAATACTGCTCAACACAAGGTGTTCTCCTTCATGGATGGATTTTCAGGGTATAATCAGATCAAAATGGCTCCTGAAGATATGGAAAAGACTACCTTTGTGACTCAGTGGGGCACCTTTTGCTACAAGGTCATGCCATTCGGGTTGAAAAATGCTGGGGCAACCTACCAACGTGCCATGGTTGCTTTATTTCATGATATGATACATCATGAGATTGAGGTATATGTTGATGACATGATTGCAAGGTCCCAAACTGAGGAGGAACACCTTGACCATCTGCGGAAGCTGTTTGACCGACTGAAGTTATACAAGTTGAGGTTGAATCCCAACAAATGCACCTTTGGGGTGAGGTCCGGAAAATTGCTAGGTTTCATTGTAAGCGATAAAGGTATTCAGGTGGACCCTGCCAAGGTAAAAGCCATACAAGAGATGCCGACTCCCAAGACAGAAAAAGAAGTCAGAGGCTTTCTGGGACGACTAAATTACATTACCCGATTCATCTCACATCTAACTGCTACTTGTGAGCCAATCTTCAAATTACTGAAGAAAGATCAAGTAGTACGTTGGAACGATGAATGTCAGGCCGCTTTTGAAAAGATAAAAGAGTATCTCCAAGAGCCACCCATTCTCATTCCACCAGTGGAAGGGAGACCTCTAATACTATACTTAACCGTACTTGACAACTCAATGGGGTGTGTGCTGGGGCAGCATGACGAGTCTGGCCGAAAAGAGCACGCTATTTATTACCTGAGCAAAAAGTTTACCGACTGTGAGTCTCGGTACTCACTGCTCGAGAAAACTTGTTGCGCTCTGGTATAGGCTGCTCGCCGGCTAAGACAGTATATGCTGACTCACACCACTCTGTTGATTACAAAGATGGATCCCATCAAGTACATATTCGAAAAGCCTGCTCTGTCTGGAAGAATAGCAAGATGGCAAATGATCTTGACAGAATATGATATCCAGTACACAACTCAGAAAGCAATCAAGGGAAGTGTATTGGCAGATCATTTGGCACACCAACCTGTGGACGATTACCAATCATTGAACTTTGAATTTCCGGACGAAGATATCATGGTAGTAACAGATTGTGAAGTGCCTGGACCGGATGAAGGACCTGAGGAAGGATCCCGATGGTCTATGCATTTTGATGGAGCCTCCAACGCTTTGGGTAATGGCATCGGCGCTGTGATCATATCCTCCAAAGGTACTCATACTCCACTCACCACCCGGCTGTGTTTCAACTGCACCAATAACATGGCAGAATATGAGGCATGTATCATGGGTCTTCAAGCTGCAATTGACTTAAGGATCAAGTTTCTGAGTGTCTTCGGAGATTCCGCTCTCGTGATCAATCAGATCAAAGGCGAGTGGGATACGAAACACCCAAATCTTATTCCTTACAAGGAGTATGTGCTGACTTTGCTTCCCCACTTTGAAGAGATAACTTTTGAACACTTCCCAAGAGAGGAGAATCAGTTAGCGGATGCACTAGCTACGATGTCTTCAATGTTCAAAGTCAAATGGGACAATGAGGCTCCCCGGATCATTATCTGGAAGTTGGACGAACCGGCACACTGCTGCGATCTTGAGGCCGAAAAGGTGACTGAAAAACCCTGGTATCATGAGGTGAAGAGATACTTGGAAGCTCAGGAATACCCTGAAGGTGCATCTGTCAACGACAAGAAGTTCATGAGAAGGTTTGCGGAAAAATTGTTCCTCAGCAACAGCATTCTCTACAAAAGAAATCATGATTCAACTCTATTGCGTTGTGTGGATAAAGCTGAAGCAGAAAGGATCATGGTAGAACTGCATGAAGGTACATTCGGAACACATTCCAGTGGACATACCATGGCAAAGAAAATCCTTCGGGCAGGATATTTCTGGTCCACAATGGAAGCCGACTGTTACCAACATTCTCGAACTTGTCATAAATGCCAGATCTATGCTGATAAGGTGCACATCCCTCCGGTTCCTCTGAACGTCCTGACGGTACCTTGGCCTTTTGCAATGTGGGGCATCGATATGATCGGTGAGATCCGACCGACGGCATCCAACGGGCATCGCTTCATCTTGGTAGCAATTGATTACTTCACGAAGTGGGTAGAAGCAGCTTCCTACGCCACCGTAACCAAGAGCGTCGTGCCACATTTCATTCGGCATAACCTGATCTGTCGGTACGGCGTCCCGGAAAGGATCATTACAGACAATGGTACCAATCTTAACAACAAGATGATCACTGAACTCTGCGAGCAATTCAAGATACAGCACCACAACTCTTCTCCTTACCGGCCGAAGATGAATGGAGTTGTCGAAGCGGCAAATAAAAACATCAAGAAGATTGTGCAGAAGATGACGGTGACCTACAAAGATTGGCACGAGATGTTACCGTTTGCTCTTCATGGGTACCGTACCTCATCAAGGACGTCAACCGGGGCAACTCCTTTTTCCTTGGTCTATGGCATGGAGGCAGTCTTTCCAATTGAAGTCCAGATACCCTCTCTCCGGATAATGAAGGATGCAGACTTGAGTGAGGATGACTGGATCCAGACTCGACTTGATCAATTAAACCTAATTGACGAAAAGAGACTCACCGCTATCTCTCATGGTCAGACGTACCAAAAACGGATGATCAGGGCATTTAACAAGAAAGTCAGACCACGAGAGTATCAAGTTAGGGACCTGGTAATCAAGCGCATCATCCTTCCTCAAAGTGATCCCCGGGGCAAATGGACCCCTACATACGAAGGGCCATATGTGGTTAAACATGTGTTCTCAGGAGGAGCCATGATTCTAACCACCATGGATGGTGACGACCTTCCTCACCCCGCCAATGCAGACATAGTAAAAAGATACTACGCATGAATAAAAGACCCGCTAGGTTGACATACCTAGGCAAAAATAAGGGCTTCCCGGCGAACCAAAAGGGTTCGGGCAAAAATAAGGGATGAAATGAAAAAATCTGTACACCCGGCAAGTCGAAAACCTGAAAAGGCGGCTTGGGCAAAAATGGGTATCCCGGTGGACTGAAAACCCGAAAGGGCGGTCCAGGCAAAAGTTAGGGATAAAGCGTAACACTATGTCTCATTGGATCACCTTGCATCCAGAATTCGGCATCAACTATCTGGCTCAGACTTCGGCATCGATCAATCAGCTTCACCTTCAACTAAGCAGCAAAGTGATAAGACACTTGAAGACATAAAGGCGATAGCAGAGTTGGAATCCAGTGGGAATATTGTGCACATAGCTGTTTTGTTTCCTTTTCAAAATTGTATAAACTTTATGTTGTTCGACGGTGTTCTCTTACTAGGACGTCAGCCTCTTGTACAAAAAACGCCTATTTACAGGCAAATTTCAAAATCAATACAGATTCAGTTTTCCAAACAAATTTCCAATTGTTTTTCCTTTGTTCTATTTTGTCTTGCGAAGAACGTCCAATGTTCATTTTTGATATATGCATTTGACATTAATTGCTAATTCGTAAGTACTTGCATATGAAACAAAAGACTAATTACAGGTGACATCATAAACAGGGGCAATGTAGAGTTGTCTGATGCAGTCTAGTTGCTTTGTCTGCCGAAGTATCAAGGTAGATTTAACTGAAGAATGTGACCAAGTTATCTCAACTCCCCACAGAGTAAGACAAGATAGCAACATTCCCCAGCGGAGTATAGGCATTCATCAGCAAGCATCCCCGGCAGTCTTGGTCTAAGATTGTTCCCCGGCGGAATACGGACACTCCAGTGGAATCATTTTCCAGTACAGTCTGAAAAGTTTCCCCAGGAAAGTGGAATTCTTATCCCCGGCAGGTCTTGAAGCTTATCCCCTAAAGAGTACGGACGTCTCTCCCGAGTTTTATTCAAAGTTATTCCTCACAATGGCTTATAACTGGGTTATCCTCAGCTAATTGCCACGAAAGATCGCCCTCGGCGAAGTTCTTCCAATCCCCAGCGGAGTTTATCCTTGCAATCCCCAGCGGAGTTTATCATTGCAATCCCCAGCGGAGTCCATCATTGAAATCCTCAGCGGAGCTCTCGTCAAACTTCAACAAAGTATCTCTTCCACAGAGCAATTCCCCGCAGAGTAATCTCTCCAACAAGTTTATTCCTCAACAGAGTCATCTTCCCCCACCGGTGTATTCTTGCAACCATCATCCCTAGCGGAAGCGAAGAGCTCTACTCTTCAACGTCAGCCCAGGATTTAATTCCATGGCCGATCGTCAAGGATTTATTTTCTTAGACGAAAATACATTCATAAACACTTCATATTTCATACACCTTGCTTACATACATGATAAAGTGCATACAACACTATCTCATGTTGAACATCATGACATCATGCATTTCATACATCATGACATTGCATACAACTAATGTTTTGCCTTTGCAGGGAAAAAGACAACCCAAAAGATAACTACCTACAACTGTCACAGTTTCCAGATTCGATTCCTGTATCTAGCCAGGGCACATCTGTGAGTGATCAGTTTCCAGACTCGATTCCTGTATCCAGCCAGGGCACGTCTGAAGAGTTTGAAGATTCGATTCCTGTATCCAGCCAGGGCATATCTATCAACTGTCAGTTTCCAGACTCGATTCCTGTATCCAGCCAGGGCACGTCTGAAGAGTTTGAAGATTCGATTCCTGTATCCAGCCAGGGCATATCTATCAACTGTCAGTTTCCAGACTCGATTCTTGTATCCAGCCAGGGCACGTCTGAAGAGTTTGAAGATTTGATTCCTGTATCCAGCCAGGGCATATCTGTTGACGACTATTTCCAGATTCGATTCCTGTATCCAGCCAGGGCATATCTGTCGACGACTATTTCCAGATTCGATTCCTGTATCCGGCCAGGGCATATCTGTGGGCAACCGATTGTAGATTCGACACCTGTATCTAGCCAGGGCATATCTGCATGATGATACTGAAGATCAACCCCTGTAACAAGCCATGAAAACATCTGTCTTTCTCAAAGTACACAAGTTCTCGCTAAGGAATCTCTTATGCGATCAACACTTCCAAATGGAATCTATAAGTCCATTCCCGAAAAGGTTCTGTCACGTCTCCAGATGGCATCTATAAGCCCATCTCCCTATCCACCATCTCTCCAAATGGCATCTATAAGCCCATTCCCGACATCATATTGCTGATACTCCAACATGCGAGTGCAAATTTCCGGGCACTCTAGTGTCCAATCTCCTTTTACCCTCGAGTCACGAAAGGCAAACTTGCCAATCTAACTCTTCAGGTTCAAGAAGATTGAACAGGGGCAACTGTTGTACCCCAAAATTTTGCCTCCCATTTTCTCAACATTTTTTCATCACAAGACCCTTGGAGCTCAAGATCCAATTAGGGTTTCCTCTGCTCAAGACTTCTCCTTGCACTGTTGACCCAAATTAGGGTTTGTGTTTGCACAAAGATATTTTGACCTAAAATGCCTAAGATGACTTTCATGCTTCATGTTGGACTCCCAAGTTTATCCATACCAAGTTTCAAGTCTTGATTCCAAATTTTGCCCAGTCAATTGGACAGTTGACCTAGAAATCAACTGTATTGGGGAAAAAGTCAACTGTGGCCAATTGACAATCAAATCTCATGAAAATTGACCCACATCAACATTATGAACTCACATGGACCATTTGATCAAGTTTGGATCACAATTCCACAAGAAATTTGATCAGATCACCAAAAGGGCAAAATGGTCATTTTTAGGGTTTTGACTGCACAAAGGCAATTTTTGACTGTTTGACCTAGCCAATGGCAAACCAAGCTCACATATGGACTCAAGGACCCAATGGAATTGTCTTGACATGCTCAACAAGTTCAAAAGATCCCAAATGCACAAGATTGACAGTTGAATTTCCCAGTCAATTGATCAATTTTGACTGTATACTGAAAAGTCAAACTTTGACTTTTTGGTCAAAATCAAGTGTCAAGATTCATTTTTCATCAAAACATGCCAAATTATGAAACTTGTTGATCAAGAAATCAAGAATTGCAAATTAGGGTTTGAAATGAAGATTTTTCATAACCTAGAATTTTTCTAAGTTATGAAAAACCCTAATTTTTTTCTAACTTTGTCCCACTTTCTCACCAAGATTCATTTGGATTCAAGCAAAAGTCAAAACATGAAAGTTGTAGCATGTTGCAAAATCTTCAACTTTGATTCACAAAGTTTTCCCAAAAGAAGCTTGTAGCTCAAGTTACAATTTTTGGAACAAGGGTACCAAACCATTCTTAACTTAGAGAAATTTGACCTATTTTAGGCAAGGTTTTTACCTAACTTCAAGACCATTTTTCACATACTTCCACTTGGAATTTCAATTTGCATTTCAAATATGGATTGTATTACACATTCCAAGCTTTCCAAAATGTCCAAGAACTCATCAAACAACCTCATGGTTAGGGAGAATCGAATTTGGCAATATGGGAAAAACTCACTTTGTTCATGACCAAGTTACATGTCCATAACCTTGCATTTTTTAACTCAGCATGCCTTAAGCTAGATTACAGGTCTTTTATCTCATCTACACTCCATAATTTAATGCCAATCCTTTGTGCCAAGGTGTTGTTTTGTGTGTTCAAACATTGTATACAAAACTAAGCCATAAATAGAAAAAGCAAATTAGCCATTCTTGAAAAGTAGGACTTTATGTCAAATGCAAATCCAAGCAAGTACAGTTCAAATCTCCTTGGCACAAGTTTATGGGCTAATTGAAATGATCAAGGCCAAGGTTTGCAGCACATTAGGGGGGCCTCTACCTGTCTAAAAACTCAAGTGGACATTGGTTGCTTAAAGTTGAAGAAACTTGCCATAACTTAACACAACTTTCATCTCAGCTAACACAAGCTTAAGCAAAGACTTTGTACACTTTCTAAACATCCATTCTGAGCTAGAACACGAGTCAACCACCTCCATTGCCTTCCCATTCACAGAATCACCATTGAACTGCCCAAAACAGGGCATCCCTGCAGTTTGAGTTCCATAGCTCAATCCTTTCATGCATTCTTGCTAAAACCACTTCAAACACATCCCACATCATCCCTTGAAACTATTCCAAACCTCAAACACGACCTGTAACACTCCCAAGCAACATCACCATTTTCATTTTCTTGTTTTGCAGTTGAAGTTCCATAGCACGATTCACTTGGTTTCAAGACAAAGTAAAGCTTGGAATAACATCCCTGGACATCAAGGAAGCTGTACCAATCATCACCTTGCATTGAAGACACCTACATCACCAGATACAACTTCAACTGAACAGGTAAATTCATGAACTCGTATCTCTCTATCCAGGCATTGTTAGATTTAGGTTTGTGAAGAAAATATGTCACATTCATAGCCCTGAACATGCCCATGTAATTAGTTTTCATTTATATTATGTGTGCTGTGAGAATTTAATGTCTGAACATGGAACAAAAACTAGGTCAGGAATTGGGGGAGAAGAAATTCTCTCTCATTTCTGAGAGTTAGATTGATTTCTTTATATGTCTGGAATCGTGGCTTCAAGCTCTACAGGTTTCATGTTGGAAGATTTGGCAAAAGATCAAGGAATTGGAAGATAGAAAACGCGTGTTTTCTTGAACAAAAATGCTGGAGGTTGAAGATGACAGGGTCATTGGGCTGGGCTTGATTTGTTATTTCTGTTTACACCTCATTTTCACACACACACCCCCTGGCCCATTATGCTTATTTTTATGATTTTTTGATCTTTTCTTTTTTGTTCTGACTTATTTATTTTTTCTTATAATATTAAAAATATAAAAAATATTTTTCACACCATTTTTATATTTATTAGGCATTTATTTGTTTAGGTTAATATTTGTACATAAAATAAATACATAAACACTTTTATTTGAAAAATACTAAAATAATGTAAACACATTTTATTTTCTATTTTTATTTTATATTATCTTCTGAAAATATTTTATATAAAATATACTTTTTTTTAATATACTAAATATTATTATTTTTGTATATATTTAATATATTTATCATATAAAATAAATACATACATATTTATTAGCATATTTAGTAAATAATACAAAATACACACATTTTTATTTTTATTAATATTTAACATTAAAAAATACCTTTTTGAAAAATATATTTCATTTTTATTTTATTTTTGTATATAATAAATAAATATTGTACATAATTAATACCTTTTATTAAATAAATTAGGGTTTTGCCCTAAATACACAAAAAATCCAAAAAATTGATACTTTTTTATTTTTTTTATTTGACACATAAAAAATACCTTTTTCATACACATAAAAACATTTTTTTTTGCATCTTGCATATTTATTCTTATTTTATTTAATTATTGTATATTAAATATCTTGTAAATTCCCAAATTGATGTAATAGTCTAGGTTTAAATTCCTTGTCAAAATACCTCCATTTGAACATTTGTACCCCCCTTCCCATATTGTGTTGTAATAACTTAGGAACTTTATTTTTCGCACTTTAATGCTTTCTAATTATGCCATGTTAGAATTAGGGTTTGTATGCGAATCAAAAACAACAAAAATAGTTTGACCTAATTTCAAGAATAAACAAGCATGAAAATGGACAACACTAATCACACTTGCACCCCTAGGGTATTCCACTTGTTGCCTTCAATAAATGGGCCATATTGCATGTTAGGTCTCTTTGGGCAAAACAAAAACAATTCAAATGATCATGGTCCCTCGATGACGCTTTCGAAAGTTGCCTAAAAAATGATCAAGTCCCTTAAAGGAAAGATTGCCCAAAGATACTTGGCACCATTGCAATTATGGTCTAAACAATGACCCGCGCCCGTCCCTTTCACATCCTAACACAAGATTGTCCACCAAATGCAATGGTGGAACAAAATTGTTAAAAGGGTTAAAAACATAGAAGAAATCTTTGAGAAATTTAGGAGTAGACAAACTCTTAGTTACTTGAATCAAAACTTGCAAAACAAAACACTTGCCTATTTTCTAAACCGCACATCACTACACTTTCAAAACAACTTTCAAAAACAACGAAAACCTTTTCAAAAGACATACACCTTTGTATACATCTCAACATGGATCATTACAAAGGTTGCCACCACATTGGCCTCTTTTCAAAACATTTTTCAAACCCACACACACACAAAGCACCATTTCAAACAATTGAAAATTAAGGCAAGTTGATCTAAGCAAGTAACTAAGAGCCCATGGATAACCATGGATAGAAAGGGTGCTAATACCTTCCCTTTCTATAATCTACTCCCCGAACCCAAGAAAACATCTCAAAGGTTTTTTGCTGTGCTTTTTAACCTTTCCTTAGGATAAAATAAAAAGTCGGTGGCGACTCTTGCTCAACCGAAACATTTGCGAATACAAACGCAAAACCATAGTCAGTTCTCCCACCGTATCACAGTAGGTACCGGTATCCCTTGTGGAGAAACGAGGAGAATATGGGGCTGCTATATGGTTCGTTAAGCATCAACTAACCTTAGAACCTATAATTGACCAACTTGGCAATAGGAAGTAGTGAGATAGCCGGTCTTGGTGTAAAGCTGGGAACTGGTTGATACTCGATACTACACTCATTGAGACCATACTCTCGAGATAGTTCCGACTGCAAGAAAAGATTGCGTGAGCTGAAACCATGACCGATGGAGGATGGTAAGTGATATTGAGAACCTCTAGAACCCGGTTACTTTTTCTAGGATAGGTTGAACCAACTTAACTTCAAGAGGGTATTACCTTTGACCTCATGCAAGCCTAAACCTAAGGCTGTTTGTGTGACTTGTGTGCTTTCAGCTTGAACTACTTGCACAGTTTTATTATCTGACAACATGAGTTCCTTGCAGGTTTTGTTTACAGTCCTTATCCAATAACCTGGATTTCTCGCCGAGTTTACTTGCTTACATCACCTCTCACTTTTGCTTAAACGCATAACATACACATCATAACATCTTGCCTTAACATTTCCTTAACCATTTCAAGGATCTCAAGGGTTTATGATGCAGGTTATAGTAAATCAGACGCCTATCAAAGGGTAAGGGGATTTATTTTCCTCTAGCCAATGTCGTCTAGAGATCAAAACACGATAATTTGAGTCAGTGGCTATGACCCACTTGATATGGTAAGCTTGACTCTTGAAGAAGGACTCTCAACGACACGAAGTTTCTTCAATCAAACTGCAATCAAATTCTAACAGTTTTTTGTTTATCCCGCGAGATCCTTGAAAACATTGCATACATATCATACATATCATTGCATAAGTAGGTTTCAAAACAGGTCTCTCATGTTCTCGCTGTTTATTTCAGCAATGGATCTCAAACAAGACAACAGAGATCTTCAAACTCAAGAAGCTCAGTTCAGGGAAATATTCTGAAACCTATCCAAGGGGCAGGAAGAGTTGAAAACACTCCTCGTTGGGAACTTGGTCAAGAAAAGTCCTGACGACAATAAGGACAAACGGCTGGAACAACTGCAAGCTGAGCTAGGTGCAATGAGAACCCAGATGTTGCGGCAGATGGCTCTTACCCAAGACCTAGCCCGGGAACAAGAAGAGTTGAGAACCATCATCAACCAACTTCATCAAGACGAATACAACAGTATGAAACAAACAGTCGAGGTCGGGGACCAAATTATTGATCAACCTCCAAGAAGAAAAAAGGTTGGTTTGGTGAAGAGTGGACCTGTCCAAGTTGCTACTACATCATGGGTCCAACAACAACCTCGCCAAAAACAACAGGTTAATCAGAGTAAGCCAGATACACCTAAGAGGCAGTTTACCAAGCTCAACATGCCGTTGTCTCAAGCTTTACAACACATGTTAAGGATGAATCTAGTGACGTTGATAGGACCTCATCCGAATCCCAAGACTTCTTCGCCTAACTACAATCCTGATGCAAGGTATGCATATCACTCCAACAGTCTGGGGCATGATACTGACGACTGTTGGAGGTTGAAATACAAAATTCAAGACATGATTGATGAAGGAGCATTGGAATTCACACAAGATGGTCAACTGGAATGTTTCTATCAATCCTCAAAGGCTCGCCATTTGAAGTGACAAGTTCTGACAAGAGAGGCTTTTGTTCATTAGAATTTTCAATTTGCAATTCTCTTTTAATTGTTCGAACATCTATTCATGTCAAACTCTGTTACTTTATCAATGCATTGCATATGTCTGTTTTGAATCAATCCATTCGTATTCACTATTTCAAAAATGCGTTCTTATTTCCTTTTGTGATATTCAACTCTCGATTAAAAAACTCTAAGCCTTTAGAGGGAGGATGACGAAAATGATATCAAAAGCTCTACAGTACGCTTTTGAACAGACCCCACTGACGATGTACAGGCATTGTTTCAAATCCCAAACAGTGGAGTTATAAGGAAGATAATCCCTAGTCAACCCCTTTGAGCCAAAGAAGTAGGAGTTTTTCTTTTCACACAAATTAAAACCCTTAATCACAACCTGGGGCAGGGTAGTTTTCTCAGTTAATCCAGGTGCACAATGAATGGCATCAAAGACGTCCTTCTAAAACAAAGCGAGGGGGGTGATGGTTCTGTATAATCATCCAAGCAGGCAGTCATTATCTCTCGAAATAAAATCCCATTAAGTCAAAACCTATGAAGGAGACTTAAGAAAAAAAATTGGGGCATCCCTCTGACTGTAATCACAAAAAGAAACAGTTCAGGCAAAAGACAGGGATAATAAAATCAAAAAGAAAGAGGTCCTACAAACCCTCAACAAAAAGAAATGAATGCCTATTCAAAATAAACTGTCGGTATCCGAACCATCACTGGAATATCAGAGCAAAGACTCAAACGGGATCTAAATGCACAATTAACTGAGTGTAGGATCGAAGAACATCACGAAGAACGGGTGGGTACAAATAAATTTTGAGCCTTTATCCTTTGTTTCTTGAACCGTGAACCAGGCCATGTTATAACCCTTAAAAGTCCTAGCTGAAGCATGGGTTAGTTCGAAAGCATACTGTTACAAAAGGTATCCTAACTCCTGTAGGACTTGCTGTAAATCCTGAGTTGACATCACATTTTACAAAATTTGCCTGTTTTACTGAAAAATGTATTTTCAAAAATTTCAAGACAGACATAAGCTTTGCATTCTTAAAATAACATTGTTTGCATATGACTATTTGTTCAACAGCAGAGAAATTCGCATGACGAATATCTAGTGAACGAAAACCTTCTCAATAAAAAGGATCACCTCAAGTGGGAAAAACACTTCCGACCAAGGGGCACGACATGATCAGTGTCCATCATCTGAGGCAGTCAAGTCAAGATTCAAGGAATCTTGCAAAGATGCCAAATAGCCAGAGGCAGATCTCCCTCTGAATCACTTGGGGCATTAGACATGAATTCCAGCAACGAATCTTGTATGATCAAACGAACATCTTCTGGTAGTGTGGCAACACAACACTACCGACAGTGACAACTCCCTATACCCTGAGAGCGTGGACATAGTTAGAAAATACTGTGCATGAATAAAGACCCGCTAGGTTGATTGGCCTAGGCAAAAATAAGGGCATCCCGGCGAACCAAAAGGGTTCGGGAAAAAATTAGGGATAAAAACAAAAAAGATATGTACACCCGGCAAGCCGAAAACCTGAAAAGGCGGCTTGGGCAAAAAAGGGTATCCCAGTGGACTGAAAATCTGAAAAGACAGTCCAGGAAAAAGTTAGGGATTAAAGGTACGACTATGTCCCGTCATCTTGTCACTTGCCTACCAGATGAAGACTTATCATGTCGTTCGAAAGTTACCAAGCACCTCATAAATTGGGATAACACTCAATCCATAAGGCCTCCGCGGGCACCTTCTCCAGCAGATACAGGGGCAGAAAAGTCTTGATGCAAAGTCATTTTCATATCCTCAGCATGCGTCCCAGTAATATCTACACTCCCTGCAGAGTAAAAAATATCCAAAAAACAGCGGTGTTAATTCTCCCCAAGCAGAGTTCATCTATCACCAGCACTAGAAGATTATCCCCAGTGGAGTTTATTTCTTCCACCAACAAAAACCTTATCCTCGGCAGAGTTCATCATCGCCGGCAACGGTAATTCATCCACAGCCGAGGTTATTTCTCCAAGTCAGCGGATCTTCTGACAGAATATCTCTTCCCCACAGAGTCATTCTCTCGTCAATTATTCTCCAGCAGGGTTATTCTCCCGCCAATTTATTCTCAAATCATTTTCGGTCGTCATCCCCAGCGAGCGAAACTCTTTATATTCTCCAGCAGCAGTCTGGGATTTATTTTCCCCAGTTAGAGAATATCATAAAAACATTGCATATCCATACATCATGACATGTGCATACGCATCACACAGCATAATCTCATTTGTTTTGAGAACATCATTTGCTCAATACATTTCATGCATCATGGCATTACATACGACTAACTCTTTACATTTCAGGAAAATATATAATCAAATCCTCACAAAGTTCAAGCTATGAAGCCCGGGTACGACCAGATAGTATCTTGATTACTCCATCATATTGTGAAGCCCGGAGAACGACCGGATAACAGTATCATCATATCGCGAAGCCTGGACTCGACTAGATAGTGGTATCTTTTAAACAAGCTATGAAGCCCGCATTCGACCGGATAGTAGTTTAATCCCCAGAAAGTTATTGTGAAGCCTGGATTACGACCAGATAGCAATACAGAGACGCCATGAAGCCTGGATTCGACCAGATAGTGGTATATCATAAACACAAGCCGTGAAGCCCGGATTACGACCGGATAATAGCTCAGCAAGTTATTGTGAAGCCTAGATTACGACCAGATAGCAATACAAGTTTCTGTGAAGCCTGGATTACGACCAGATAGCAGCCAAGAATACTATGAAGCCTGGATTCGACCAGATAGTGGTATATCTTTAATACAAGTTATGAAGCCCGGATTCGACCGGATATTATCTTGATTTCTCCGAACACCATGAAGCCTGGATTCGACCAGATAATGGTATAAGACATCATGAAACCTGGATTACGACCAGATAGCGGTAAAAGACACTAAAGCCTGGATTCGACCAGATAACAGTGAGGGACACTGTGAATCTTGGATTTCGACCAAATAGCAGTCTACCCGGCTAATTACTATGAAGCCTGGATTCGACCAGATATTAGTAGGCCTAAAAATCAAATGGAAGCTCGGATGCGACTGGATAACCACTTGATTTCTTCCGAAGCCTGGATTACGACCAGATAAGAAGTAAGGTATTGTGAAGCCTGGATTACGACCAGATAGCAGTACAGAACACCATGAAGCCTGGATTCGACCGGATAATGGTATAAGACATCGTGAAGCCTGGATTACGACCAGATAGCGGTAAAGAACACTGAAGCCTGGGATTACGACCAGATAATAGTAAGGGACACTACGAAGCTTGGGTTTCGACCAAATAGCAGTTTACCCGGCCAATTACTATGAAGCCTGGAGCCGACCGGATATTAGTAGGCCTTAAAATCAAATGGAAGCCCGGATGCGACTGGATAACCACTTGATTTCTTCTGAAGCCTGGATTTTGACCAAATAAGAAGTGAGGTATTGTGAAGTCTGGATTCGACCAGATAGCAGTACAGGACACCATGAAGCCTAGATTCGACCAGATAATGGTATAAAGCATCGTGAAGCCTGGACTACGACCAGATAATGATAAAAGGACTAAAGCATGGATTACGAACAGATAACATTACAAGACACTGTGAAGCTTGGATTTCGACCAAATAGCAGTTTACCTGGACAAATACTAAGAAGCTCGGAGTCGACCAGATATTAGTGTGCCCTAAATTCAAGTTGAAGCCCGGAGGCGACCGGATAACAACTTAATTCCTTCTGAAGCCTGGATTACGACCAGATAAGAATTGAGAAATTTCGAAGCCTGGATTACGACCGGATAGAAAGTTTAATCTCATCTCCCCAGTCAGTCATTGTAAAGCCTGGATTACGACCAGATAGCAGTTGGTCTTATCACTATGAAGCCTGGATCACGACCAGATAGTAGTTCATTTTCACCTCCTCGACTAAGAGACGATTCCTCAGTAGAATAACGGACGACCGAAGCTCCTAAAATTCAACTTTTCTTAAAACAGAGACTATTCCCCAGTAGAATAACGGACGACCGAAGCTCTTAAAATTCAACTTTTCTCAAAACAGAGACCAACATTCTCCAGTGTAATCTTCCTCAACAACAGGTATACAAGCTCTCTGTTGTACCCTAAAATTTTCCCTCCCATATTCCTTAAGACATGTCAAGAATAATCTTCAAGTTGCTCAAGTTGGCTCAAGGGTTGGACAGTCAAATCACCTCCTAAGGCAGTCAAGTCAAAATTAGGGTTTTGTGTTGCATTAAGGTCCTCATATCCAAATGGCCTCAAGTTCTTCCCAATGTATTAATATGTTCTTAAGTTCATCCATGTCAAATTTCAAGCCTTGCAGAGGAAGTTTGGTCAGACAATTGCTCAAGAGGTCCAAAAATCGACTGTGATAGGGCAAAAGTCAATTGTGACCTATAACCAGTCAAACCTCAAGATTTTTTGTCAACATTCTCATTTTGAAGGATAATTCATCATTTGATCAAGGTTTGATCATGATTCATCAAGGATTGCTCAAGATTCATCAAGATTCAAAAGTTGCTAAATTAGGGTTTTGTAGGAAAAGTCAACTCAACTTTGACCAAGCATAAATTTCTCATACTTTATGAGAAATGACCTATCCAAAGCTCATTTTGAAGAGGATGAAATTTCCTACAATCCATCTTCACACCCCAAGATCAAGAAATGCTCTCACAAATATAGATGATTTTTGGGTTTTGAGGAACAGGGTGCAAGACCTAATTGATGCGAAGGAGATTGAGTTTGAGGCGCCCGAGAGGCCCAATGTTGTAACTGCTCCCATGCCCAAGCATGGAGTGAATGCTCTAGAAGAGGACTTGTTTGCGGTTTCTGTAGAAGATATTGCTACCCCTCTGATGACTGTCAAGAAGAACCTGTTGCTAGCCGGTTTATTTCCGGGTTGCGACGAAGGTTGTCATATGTGTTCTATTTTACCTACCGGTTGCCCATTTCTGAAGTCAGGTATCCAAAACCTGATGGATAATAAGGAGATCCTGTTTGAGAAGATTGTTGTTCCTTCCATTCCTTCTGAAGAAGTTTCCATTATTACCATTTTCGACAATTCTTCCAAGGCTCCCTCGAGGAAGCCTGTTAGAATTACATCTGTTCCAAAGATCGCGCCTGTAATTATCACTGTTCTGGGGCCCATCCCCTATACCTCTGACAAAGCTGTCCCCTGGCACTATGGGGCTGATGTTTATGTTCTTGGAGTTAAGCAAGAGTTGGATGCTGATACTGGCGTCAGCAACATTACTGGACCTGCTAAAGTCACCCGCAGCGGCAGACTTTTCTCACCTGATATTGCTCCACCAACTGTCCAAAGACCTGTTGTCATTAAGCCTGCAAGTGCACCTGCCACTATTCCTGATCAAGTCCCTATTCTTACCCCTATCTCCGAGTCATCTGACGCTCGGGGCAAAGGGATCACCACTGATGTGCCTGCCCAGAGGGAGGCGCCGAAGACAATAACTGTTGAAGCTTCCAAACAGGAGATGGAATAGATTCTGAAGATTATTAAGAAGAGTGATTATAATGTAGTGGAGAAGCTGGGGCAAACCCCATCCAAGATTTCTATGTTGTCACTGCTGTTGTGTTCAGAGGCCCATGCTAAGGCTCTGATTACCTTCCTGAAGACTGCCCACATGCCACAAGAGACATCAGCTGATCAGTTTACAGATTGCGTGGCCAATTTAACTGCTGATAATGGCTTGGGTTTCTCCAACGCTGATTTGACCGCCAAGGGGAAAAATCATAATGATGCCCTGCATGTCTCCATTGAATGCAGGGCACTACTCTTGCACATGTGTTGGTTGATACTGGTTCCTCATTGAACGTCTTGCCCAAGAAAGCTCTAGACCGGTTGGATTGCGAAGGGTTAGAGCTAAAACCAAGTAACATTGTTGTCAGGGCCTTTGATGGGTCTAAGAGGATGGTGCACGGTGAAGTTATTCCAATTAAAGTTGGTTCTCAGGTCTTCAATTCCACATTCTATGTAATGGACATTCGGCCATCCTACTCTTGTTTGTTGGGTCGTCCATGGATCCATAAATTTGGGGCCGTAACCTCAACACTCCATCAGAAGCTGAAGTACCCGGTCAGAGGGAAGATTGTGACAGTACAAGGGGAGGAAGAGTATATGGTCAGCCACCTTAACTCGTTCAGATACGTAGAGATGGATGGGGAGTTCATTGAGACCCCATTTCAGCACTTTGATGAGGTTCCCCAGACACTGGCATCAGCTGAGACTATGGTTGAAGATTCTCCTATGAAGATGGCTTCCTTAAAAGACGTCCGGGCTGTTATTGAGAAGGGTGAGTGTGCAAATTGGGGGCCGACTCCCTGATTTTACTCAGAAGACTAACAAGTTTGGTTTGGGTTTCATTGCAGAAGCTCAAAGGGTTATTTGAAGCGCAAGGATTGGAAGACCTCCCGTGTTCATCAGCAACTCGGGAGTAAATGCCATTGAAGATGATGTGGAAGAGTCTGAATTCGACAGCTGGATCTATCCTACGACCAACAGTGGACCAAGCAACTGGACAGCAAAGGACTTCATCCCTATTACTTTTGTTACCCAGTAATGAAACTTTTGTTTTAAATTTGTAACAGACAATGTTTTGAAACTTTATGGCCCGGTGTCTTACCCGGGGCATCGGGGCTTCATTTGTGAGGGCTTTTGTGTGTCATTTTCATATATCATCAATAAAAACATTGGACGTTCTTGCATTTCAAATTTTGCGCTCTTTGTTTTTCTTTATTATATATTGCAAAACAGCTATTTTACACACACTCACATATACAGGTCCACATCCACTCTGGATCTCACTGGTAACAACTCTGCTACTGTCGGTTATGACTTCGAAAATCCAATCAACTTAGCCGAAGACAAAGGTGAAGATGATTGCGAAGTGCCTGTTGAACTTGCAAGGCTATTACTCCAGGAAGAGAGGGTCATTCAGCCACACGAAGAGCCAGTGGAAACAGTGAATCTGGGTACTGAGACAGACAAGAAGGAAGTCAAGATCGGTGCAAATCTGGAGCTTAGTGTGAAACATCGGTTGATTAAGATGCTGCGTGACTACGTTGAAATCTTTGCCTGGTCTTATGAAGACATGCCTGGTTTGGATACTGACATTGTGGTTCATCGCCTGCCTACCAAGGAAGACTGCCCTCCTGTAAAACAGAAGGTCCGCCGTATGCGCCCAGAGATGTCTGAGAAAATCAAGGTTGAAGTTATGAAACAGTTTGATGCCGGTTTTCTAGCAGTGACTTCTTACCCTCAGTGGGTCGCCAATGTGGTTCCTGTGCCGAAGAAAGATGGTAAGGTCAGAATGTGTGTTGATTACAGGGATTTGAATAGGGAGAGCCCTAAGGATGACTTCCCTCTGCCTCATATTGACATTCTGGTTGACAATACTTCTCAGCACAAGGTATTCTCCTTTATGGATGGTTTCTCCGGATATAATCAAATTAAAATGGCTCCCGAAGACATGGAGAAGACCACCTTTGTTACTCAGTGGGGTACCTTTTGCTACAAGGTCATGCCTTTTGGTCTGAAGAATGTTGGGGCAACATATCAGCGTGCCATGGTTGCTTTGTTTCATGACATGATCCATCATGAAATTGAAGTATACGTCGACGATATGATTGCGAGGTCCCAGACTGAGGAAGAACACCTTGACCATCTACAAAATCTGTTTGACAGGTTGAAGTTGTACAAGTTGAGGTTGAACCCGAACAAGTGCACCTTCAGGGTGAGATCTGGCAAACTACTAGGTTTCGTCATGAGCGACAAGGGTATTCAAGTGGATCTGGAAAAAGTGAAAGCTATACAAGAGATGCCAGCTCCCAAGACAGATAAGGAAGTCAGAGGCTTTCTGAGACGACTGAACTACATTGCCTGATTGATCTCGCACCTAACTGCTACTTGTGAGCCAATCTTCAAGCTGCTGAAGAAAGATCATGTAGTACGTTGGAACGATGAATGTCAGGCCGCTTTCGAAAGAATCAAAGAGTATCTCCAGGAGCCACCCATTATGATGCCACCAGTTGAAGGGAGGCCTATAATCTTATACTTGACAGTACTTGACAACTCAATGGGGTGTGTGCTGGGTCAGCATGACGAGTCTGGCCGAAAAGAGCATGATATTTATTACCTTAGCAAAAAGTTTACCGACTGTGAGACCCGATACTCACTGCTCGAGAAAACTTGCTGCGCTTTGGCATGGGCTGCTCGCCGGCTGAGACAGTATATGTTGACTCACACCACTTTGTTGATATCAAAGATGGATCCAATCAAGTATATCTTCGAGAAGCCTGCCTTGTCCGGAAGAATAGCAAGATGGCAAATGATCTTGACTGAGTACGACATCCAGTACACAACTTAAAAAGCAATCAAGGGAAGTGTATTGGCAGACCATTTGGCACATCAGGCAGTGGATGATTACCAGTCTATGAACTTTGAATTCCCGGACGAGAATATCATGTTGATAACTGATTGTGAGACACCTGGACCGGATGAAGGACCTGAGGAAGGATCCTGATGGTCTATGTACTTTGATGGAGCTTCAAACGCTTTGGGTAATGGCATTGGCGTCGTGATCATATCTCCTAAAGGCTCTCATACTCCGTTCACCGCCCGACTATGTTTCAACTGCACCAACAACATGGCGGAGTATGAAGCGTGCATCATGGGTCTTCGAGCTGCAATTGACCTAAGGATTAATTTTCTAAGTGTCTTCGGATATTCCGCTCTCGTGATCAGTCACATCAAAGGCGAGTGGGATACGAAACACCCTAATCTTATTCCTTACAAGGAGTATGTGTTGACATTGCTTCCCCATTTTGAGGAGATAACCTTTGAACACTTCCCTAGAGAGGAGAATCAGTTGGTGGACGCGCTAGCTACGATGTCTTCTATGTTCAAAGTCAATTGGGACAACGAGGCTCCCGGGATCATTATTGAAAGATTGGACGAACCTGTGCATTGCTGTGATCTTGAGACTGAAGATGTAATAGAAAATCCCTGGTATCATGAAGTGAAGAGGTACCTTGAAGCTCAAGAATACCCCGAGGGTGCATCTGTTATAGACAAGAAGTTTCTGAGGAGGTTCGCGACGAAGTTCTTCATCAGCAATGACATTCTTTACAAGCGTAACCATGATTCAACCTTACTGCATTGTGTAGATAAGATTGAAGCAGAAAGGATCATGGCAGAGCTGCATGAAGGTACTTTCGGAACTCATTCCAGAGGACATACCATGGCAAAGAAAATCCTTCGGGCAGGATATTACTGGTCCAAAATGGAAGCCGACTGTTATCAGCATTCTCGGACATGTCACAAATGTCAAGTCTATGCTGATAAGGTGCACACACCTCCAGTTCCTCTAAACGTCTTGACAGCTCCTTGGCCTTTTGCAATGTGGGGCATTGATATGATCGGCGAGATCATACCTACGGCATCCAACGGGCATCGTTTCATCCTGGTAGCAATTGATTACTTTACAAAATGGGTTGAAGCAGCTTCCTTTGCTACAGTAACCAAGAACGTCGTGGCACGGTTCATTCGGCATAATCTGATTTGTCGATACGGTGTACCAGAGAGGATCATTACGGACAATGGTACCAATCTCAACAATAAAATGATCACTGAGCTCTACGAGCAATTCAAGATACAACATCACAACTCTTCTCCCTACCGGCCGAAGATGAATGGGGTTGTCGAAGCAGCGAATAAGAACATTAAGAAGATTGTGCAGAAGATGACAATGACCTACAAAGGTTGGCACGAGATGTTACCATTTGCTCTTCATGGGTACCGTACCTCAACACAGACGTCAACAGGAGCAACACCCTATTCCTTGGTATACGGCATGGAGGCAGTCTTGCCTATTGAAGTTCAGATACCCTCTCTTAGAATCATGAAGGATGCAGGTTTGAGTGAAGATGACTGGATTCAGACCCGGCTTGACCAGTTAAACCTAATCGACGAAAAGAGACTTACTGCTATTTATCATGGTCAGACGTACCAAAAACGGATGATCAAGGCATTTAACAAGAAAGTCAGACGGCAAGAGTATCAAGTTGGAGACCTGGTAATCAAGCGCATTATCTTACCTCAAGGTGATCCCAGGGGCAAATGGACTCCTACTTACGAAGGGCCATTTGTGGTTAAGAACATTTTCTCAGGAGGAGCGATGATTCTAACCACCATGGGTGGTGACGACCTTCCTCACCCCGTCAATGCAGACATAGTGAAAAGATACCACGCATAATCAAAGACCCGCTAGGTTGACTGGCCTAGGCAAAAATAAGGGCTTCCCGGCGAACCAAAAGGGTTCGGGCAAAAATAAGGGATGAAAATAAAAAATTTGTACACCCGGCAAGTCGAAAACCTGAAAAGGCGACTTGGGCAAAAATGGGTATCCCAGTGGACTGAAAACCCGAAAGGGCGGTCCAGGCAAAAGTCAGGGATAAGCGTAACACTATGTCTCATTGGATCACTCTGTATCCAGACTTCAGTATCGACTATCAAGCTCAGACAGCACTAATCAATCTGATTCATCTTCAACCGGTAGCAAAGTGATGAGATGCTCGAGGATATAAAGGCAATAGCAGAGTTGGAACCCAGTGGGATTATTCACGTAGCTGTTTTGTTTTTCTTTTCACAAACTGTATAAATTCTATTTGTTCGGTGGCGTTCTCTTACTAGGACGTAAGCCTCTTGTACAAAAGCGCCTATTTACAGGCAAACTTCAAAATCAATACAAATTCATTTTCAAACAAATTTCAAATTGTTTTTCCTTTATCTGTTTTGTTTTGCAAAGAACGTCCAAAGTTCATTTTTGATATATGCATTTGACATTAACTACTGATCATAAATACTTACATGCGAAATGAAAGACGAATTACTGGTAATATCAGAAACAGGGGCAATAAGAATTGTCCGAGCTGTCTAGTTGCTCTGTCCACCAAGGTACCAAGGTAGGTTCAGCTGAAGAATGTGACTAAGATACCGTCACTCCCCACAGAGTAAAACAGTAATGGTAACTCTCCCCGTTGAGACTTGCAACTATGAACAAATCAGCAATACTCTTCCCAAGCAGAGTTGATCTACCATCAGCCCTAAAAAGGTTTGGTATCCCCAGAAGGTCTTAATATTCCCCAACGGAGTATAAAGATATCCTCCAGCAAGCATAAGAGCATCCCCGGCAGTCTTAATATTCCTCAACAGAATATAAGAATGTTCCCCGGCGGAATACAAGATACCACAATGGAGTCATTTCCCCAGCGCAGTCTAAAAAATCTTTCCCAATGGAGTTGAATCATCTTCCCCAGTAGACTTTGGAAGCTTATTCCCTGCAGAGCGCAAATAAAACTCCCCAGCCAAATTCAGAGGTTATCCCCACAAGAGTCTAACTGGGTTATCCTCAGCAAGTCGCAACTGAAAGATCATCCTCAGCAAAGTTCTTTCTTTCCCCCCATACAAGACTTCAACCCTCAACAGATTCAATATCACCAGCAACGGTAATCCATACCCAGCAGAGTTCATCATTGAAATCCCCAACAGAGCTTATCAACAGAATCCCCAGTGGAGTTTATCGTTAAAATCTTCAGCAGAATATCTCTCCCCACAGAATAATTCCCCACAGAGTAATCTCTTCGTTAGCTTATTCCCCAACGGAGTTCTTTTCTCCTGCAGGTTTATTCTCACAATCATCTTCGTTCATCATCCCTAGCGAAAACGAAGAACTCTACTCTATTATCCAGCAGCTCTGGGATTTATTTTCCCCAGCTAAAACATCACATTTTCATACATCATGATACATGCATATACGCATCATACGAATACAATCTCATTTATTTTGAGAACACCATTGCCTGATCCATGTCATGCATTGCATATGAATGACCTTTACCTTTCAGGAAAGATACAGTTAAAGTTCTCAGTTACGTCGGAGACCTGACCGGTTCTTAAATCTCAATTGAATTATCCTCGGTTGAATTTCAGATAAGGTTCTCAATCTCGACAATTTTCTCTACGTCATAGTGTGGACGAGTACTATAACCTCAACGGTATACTCTGGTGAGCACGAGTCAGTTCCTAGATCTTGATGTTTTCCTCCGTCATAGTGTGGACAAGTTCTATAACCTCAACGGTATACTCCATGGAGCACGAGACAGTTCCTAGATCTTGATGAAGATGTTTCCCTACGTCATAGTGTGGACGAGTACTATAACCTCAACGGTGTACTCCGTGGAGCACGAGTCAGTTCCTAGATCTTGATGTTTTCCTCCGTCATAGTGTAGACAAGTTCTATAACCTCAACGGTATACTCCGTGGAGCATGAGACAGTTCCTAGATCTTGATGAAGATGTTTCTCTACGTCATAGTATGGACGAGTACTATAACCTCAACGGTATACTCTGTGGAGCACGAGTCAGTTCCTAGATCTTGATGTTTTTCTCCGTCATAGTGTGGACAAGTTCTATAACCTCAACAATATACTTCGTGGAGCATGAGACAGTTCCTAGATCTTGATGAAGATGTTTCTCTACGTCATAGTGTGGACAAGTACTATAACCTCAACGGTATACTCCGTTGAGCACGAGTCAATTCCTAGATCTTGATGTTTTCCTCCGTCATAGTGTGGACAAGTTCTATAACCTCGACGGTATACTATGTTGAGCACGAGACAATTCCTAGATCTTGATGAAGATTACCCCCCAGTTGAATTATGGACAGGTTCTTAAGACTCAGCCGAGGCATTCTCTCAGTTGAAGTACAAACCAGATTCCTGAATCTCAACAAAGGTTAGACTTCCCTAGCGGAATCTTTTACAACAACAGGTATGCAAGTTCTCGCTAAGGAATCTCTTATGCGATCGACACCCCTGCAGATGGCATCTGTAAGCCCATCCTCCTACCAACAATCTCCAAATGGCATCTGTAAGCCCATTCCCGACATCACAATGCTGATACTACACCATGCGAGTGCAAATTTCTGGGCACTCTAGTGTTCAATTATCTTCCACCTTCGGATCACGAAAGGCTCGAAAGCCAATCTAAATCCTCAGGTTTAAGAAAATTGAACAGGGGAACCTGTTGTACCCCAAAATTTTCCCTCCCATATTCCTCAAGACATGTCAAGAATAATCTTCAAGTTGCTCAAGTTGGCTCAAGGGTTGGACAGTTAAATCACCTCTTAAGGCAGTCAAGTCAAAATTAGGGTTTTGTGTTGCATTAAGGTCCTCATATCCGAATGGCCTCAAGTGCTTCCCAAGTCTTAATATGTTCTTAAGTTCATCCATGTCAAATTTCAAGCCTTGCAGAGGAAGTTTGGTCAGTCAATTGCTCAAGAGGTCCAAAAATCGATTGTGTTAGGGCAAAAGTCAACTGTGACCTATAACCAGTCAAACCTCAAGATTTTTTGTCAACATTCTCATTTTGAAGTATAATTCATCATTTGATCAAGGGTTGATCATGATTCATCAAGGATTGCTCAAGATTCATCAAGATTCAAAAGTTGCTAAATTAGGGTTTTGTAGGAAAAGTCAACTCAACTTTGACCAAGCATAACTTTCTCAGACTTTATGAGAAATGACCCATACAAAGCTCATTTTGAAGAGGATGCAATTTCCTACAATACATATTCACACCCCAAGATCAATAAATGCTCTCACAAAAAGTTACTAATTTGGATATTATAGGTCATTCTTGAAAGTCAACAAAAACACCTTTTTTTCCAAAGCTTATAAATTGAGCATGGAACATCCAAATGAGATGAGACCAAAAGGGTTGATTATAGGACATCTCAAGGTTTCTAAAAAGTTCAAGAACACCTCCAAAAGTTCAAAATTGAAGAAGTTATGCATTGGTGAAGTTGGGCATTTTTCCAAATTTGCCAAAAGTCAACTATCCTCAAAACTCCAATTTTTGACAAAATGGCCCACTTTTTTCCACTTGATATAGTCTTGTCATGCCACACACGTGTCCCATATTTGGTTTCATGGCCATTCATTTATTTTTCTATTTTATTTAATTTTTATTGATTTAATTCATTTTAAATCAATATTAAATCAAATAAAATCTAAAAATTGATGTAAGAGGATTCTTGTGATCATTACAGCTTGCAAATATCATGTGATACTCAATCAAACTCGTGCCAAGTCAAAACAAGCACAAAATCTCAGATTTGATGCAAATATGGCAACTTGATTATGGTGATCAAAAGCAAATCTTGATTCTTCAATGCATATGGTTTAATGCCCAAGTTTTGACCTAAACACATTCTATTATATGCACACAAGTGAGACAGACCTAGTACAGGCACAAAGCACTGCTGAAACGGCCAGAAGAAGTTTGAGAAAAAGCTTGAAAAAGTGAAGATCGAAATCAACATTGGAGGCCAATTCAATCCAAAATCACAACGTAGCTCTCTTGCCAGCAACCTCCTGAAGCTATAGCAACCAAAGCCAAGGCCGGAAGCTATCTGAAAAGCGCTGTAAGTGTTCTTGAAAATGGCTCTGAACATGAAATCAAAACCATTCATTCTTGCATCCTTTTGATAAACTATTGACATAATCTTGATCCTTATCAAATTTCTAACAAGTCTGCATCATTTAATTTCGTTTTCATGGCCTATAATCATGTACCCGAACCTAGGTTTTTATTGTGTTGTTTTTAGGCGTTTGAATTACAGAGAAAATTGGGCCAAATAATGGTTACAGGGATGACCAGGAGGAAGAGACGAGTGCATTGGTACTCTTAGGTTTCGTTTACATGGCCTGGAGAAGGTTTTTGAGATGCCCTACGAATCTTCCTGCGGATAAAAATCCACAGGTAAATAACCAGGGTTATTTGAAGAAGACGATAGTGTGTCCCTTTGCTATTGGTCCATTCAAATCAGTGGCGCTCTTTTTTATTATTTCAGGCTTAGTGCGTTGTTTCATTTATTATATTTATTTCTTATTCCACTAACAAAGATGCAGCGTAGATGAGTTGGTGAGCGTGCTATTGCAAAACCCATTGGGACCTGGGTTCGAATCCCAGGTCCCCCAATATTATTTATCTTGTTTTTCTCCAGGCAATTGCATGCGTTTCAGGCTTTGCAGTGTATCATATGCCCTCATCCAGATCTCATCCAGATGGCTTGTGGATCAGATCCAATGGCCAGAATTGGGTCCTCACCATATTCTCAAGTCAAAGGCGCACATTGGATGGAAAGGGTCAACGAGGCTGCTCACAATTGGGCTTCAAAAATTACAATTCAAACACCCTCTTTGGGCCCAACACCCCCTGAGTTTGTTCCATTTTATTTTCTTTTCATTATTTTTCTATTTTTGTTTTATTATTATTATTATCTTAATTAATTAATTAACCAATTAACATTTTTATAAAAAAATCAGAAAACCCAAAATAAAAATAATATTTTTATTAATTTCACTATTTCATTATTTTTGTAAATAAATTTTAACCAATTAATTTTGTTTTTAATTAGGTACAATTTTAATATCTTTTGCATTAAATTAAAATTAATATAGAATTAGGATTTTTATTAACTTTTTAATCATTCTTATTTTATTTCCTTAATTAAAATAAAACCCAAAAATATTCTCATTTAATTAATTAATTCCATTATTAATTTAGACTAATTTTTAATTCAAAAATAACCAAAATATGCTTTCTTTAAATAAAAAAGGGTCAAAACCCTAAGACACTCCGATTTAATTTTCTCGCGCACGTATTATTTTTTATCCATATTTCAATATTGTAACTGCTTCGGGAATGTAATAGTTTTTAAATTAGGATTTTATTTATCGCTTTTATTTACTTTCCGCAATTTAATTTTAAAAGGGTTTGTCTTTGGCGATGTAAATACCCGACGCCTTGTAATAGCTTAGATTTAATTTCCCGCAATTTAATTTCCGCAACCATTAACTGCTAGATTTTTGATAATAGGGAATGCATGACAAGATAAATCTTTAACCTAAAATCAACAGTAGCTCACCATTAACATGTACAAAGATAAATAACTGAAAAATAATACACTCGCACATGCGCATTCTTAGGGTACGCCTCACTTGGTTGCCTCGAACGTGGTCATTGAGTATAGAAAGTTTTAGAGGTCGCCCTCTTGTCCAAAGATCATAAGTTGCCTCGAAACGGTTGCCTCGGATAAAATGATCTAAGACATTAAGGTTACCACTAAGGCGTCCTAACATTGCTTTAGTGACCACACGTCCCTTAATCGAATTGACCCAAAAACTCCAACGACGATGCTACCTACTCATCCATAGTGGGCTAGCACTGTCTAAAGGACATTTGTACAGATTAATTCCTTTTTGAGTAGGTAGATGGTTCTTAAGTACTTGCTCCTTTTAAAACAAAACAAAACTTTTCGCACTTACACTCTCTTCAAAACACAAACTCTTTTCAAACCCACAAACACAAAGAAAAGCAAAATTTTGAAAACACAATGAGCAAGTACCTAAGAGCCCATGGATAACCATGGATAGAAAGGGTGCTAACACCTTCCCTTTCTATAATCTACCTCCCGAACCCGAGAAATATCTCAAAAAGGAATTTTTCTGTGCTTTTGTCCTTTCCTTGTTGGATAAAATAAAAGACGGTGGCGACTCTTGCTTACCGCGACATTTTGCGAAAACAAACGCAAACGCGAACCAGCATTCCAAAACAGTCAGTTCTCAATCCCACCGATCACACTCTCGCTAAGGAATCTCTTAGGCGATCGACACTCCTTCAGATGGCATCTTTAAGCCCATCTTCCATCATCAATTTCCAAATGGCATCTGTAAGCCCATTCCCGACATCACAAGACAAATACCACTTCATGCGAGTGCAAATTTCTGGGCACTCTAGTGTTCAATCATCTTCCACCTTCGGATCACGAAAGGCAAGCACGCCAATCGACATCCTCAGGTTTAAGAAGATTGAACAGGGGTAGTTGTTGTACCCCAAAATTTACCCTCCCATATTTCTCAAAACATTTCAAGAAAGATCCTCAAGTCGCTCAAGGAAGTCCAAGGGTTGACCAGACAAACTCTCTCCTAAGGTAGTCTACCTCAAATTAGGGTTTCATGTTGCATCAAGATACTTGAGTCCAAGGGATCCCAAATGCTCACCATTGTCCTAATATGTTATCAAGATCATCCATGTCAAGTTTCAAGCCTTGCAGAGAAAGTTTGCTCAGTCAATTGCTCAAAGGCCTGCAAATCGACTATGATAGGGCAAAAGTCAATTGTGGCCCACATACAGTCAAACTTCAAGATTTTTGGTCAACATTATCATTTTGAAGTATTATTCATCATTTAATAAAGGTTTGATCATGATTCCTCAAGTATTGCTCACAATTCATCAAAACCCAAAAGTTGCTAAATTAGGGTTTTGTAGGAAAAGTCAACTCAACTTTGACCAAGCATAACTTTCTCATACTTTATGAGAAATGACCCATACAAAGGTCATTTTTAATAGGATGCAATTCCCTACAATTCATATTCATCTCCTAAGTTCAAAATATGCACTCACAAGAAGTTATGAATTTGGACATTATAGGTCATTTTGAAAAGTCAACAAAAAACACCTTTTTGTCAAAGCTTCATACATTAACATGGAAGACCCAATTGATATGAGACAAAAAGGGTTGCTTATATGAAATCTTTAGCTTTCTAAAAAGTCTAAGAACACCTTAAAAGAGTCAAAATTGAGGAAGTTATGCATTGGTGAAGTTGACCTTTTTTACAAAATTGCCAAAAGTCAAAAGTGCCTCAAATTGCAATTTTTGTTAAATGGGCCTAACTTTTTGCACTTGTTTTGAGTTGGTAGCATGGTCCAAGAGCCCTAGATCTTTCCACTTGCCTTTATTTTATTTTTACCATTTATTTTGATTTTTTATTTTAATTAAATCAATTTAAATCAAAATAAATCATGAAAATATCTAAACCATTTAAGTCTTGAGATTTGGTGCATGTTTCAGGTTCCATACACAGCTAGCAAGTGAATCAAATCGTGCAAGGCCTATGTGTGCATAAAAAGATTGGTTTTGTCCTATTTTAATATCAAAAACCATAATTGATAAAGATTGAGAGCACAATTGTAACCCTAATTCAATCAGTGGTATATAGTGGACAATTGCAGACAAAAAATGCAAGGTTTTGAGGCGTGGAGAGGCAGAACCAAACTTGAAAAAATTCAAAGAAAGTGCTGATCTGATTTTGTACTTCCAGGCGTTTTCAGGACTTCCAAGCCATCTCTTCTGTTTCCTGGGCACTCAAGGAAGCCGTAGCAATCAAAAGCAAGCATTTTCCTGCGCTAGAACTCACTGTAAGTGATTCGCGACTATGGCTTTTTCTTGAAATCGAATCACATTATTTTGGCACTTGTAGCATGAATTACTTACATATTCTTGTTCCTTGAAGCATTTGCAAGTTATTCATAACAATTGATTGCATTTTTGTTGGCTATATCAGAATCCACCATTGCTAGGGTTCTTTGTTTCGATTTAGGATCTTTTTATACAGGTGAAATTGGTCCACAAGAAGGGCACTATGATGCTCAGTAGGCCAAGGCGATTTGATCCATAACATTAGAATTCATTTATCGTGCCTATATATGATTTTGCAATATGCAGGGTTTGTAGTGACAGACCTATGTCTGTAGGTAAAAGTCTCTGACTTTTACCAATAGAGAGAGGAGGAAGACGACCTGCGTGGCACTCTCCCATTTGACCATTTGAATTCTGGCGCGCATGTTTTTGTTTGTCTCCCACTAACTTGCATTATTATTGTGATGTGGTGGGAGAACTGACTTGGGGTTTTGCGTTTGTGTTCGCAAATGTCGCAGTTAGCAAGGGTCGCCACCAACTTTTCTTTTATCCAAAAGGAAAGGTAAAAAAGCACAGGAAAGACCTTTGAGATGTTTTCTTGAGTTCGGGGGGTAGATTATGAAAAGGGAAGGTGCTAGCACCCTTTTCATCCATGGTTTTCCATGGGCTCTTAGTTACTTGTTTAGATCACTTGCTTTGCTTTTTCAATTGTTTGAAATGGTGCTTTGTGTGGTTTTGAAAGTATTTTGAAAAGAGGCCTTTGTTTAGGCAATCTTTGTAATGATACTCATTCGTAATAATGTATACAAAGATGTTTGTCTTTTGAAACATGTTTCAATGTTTGAAAGTTGTTTGGAAATTGTTTTGAAATGTGTGTGTGTTTGTTTGAAAATAGTAAGAATTGTTTGAAAGAGATCAAGTAACTAGGAGTTATCTACCCTACTCAAAAGTCTTTCTTGTACATTTTTATTCCTTTAATATTGTTGTTTTACCATTGCTTTGGTAAACAACCCTATCTTTGGATGTTAAACGGGACGGGCGTGGGTCATCGTATGACCATGATAGCAATGGTGCCAAGTATCTTAGCATGCTTAAGGGACCAAGATCATTTGTTTAGGCAACCTTTTGATAGCGTCATCGAGGGACTATGATCTTTTTATTTTTCCAAGATACTTTGCGTGCATACCATGGCCATTTTATTTAGGCAACCAAGTGGAGATACCTTAAGGGTGTTTGTGTGCAAGTGTGTTTTATTGCATGCATGATTTTATCTTGAATTAGGATTTTCTATTTCATTAATTTTATCTTGCCATACATATCCTAATTACTAGCATTTACATTTTTGAAAGCAATAAAAATGCGGAAATGTAAAATCCTACGTTATTACAATATTTAGGGGGTGGGGGATACACACTTATACATGGGGATGGTTCAACGAGAAAAATAATATAAAATAAAAAAGAAAATAACAAGGGGAAGAAAAAGAGAAAGAGAGAGAGGCTAGCGCGCTGCTGAGAGGAAGTCAGAAGTTCTGACCCAGGCCTGCTGCAGGATATCAACCTGTTAGTGAAAATGTATGAGTCAGAACTTCTGACTCTAGTGCGCTGCAAAACAGAAACCTGTTAGTGGGGAGGTCAGAAGTTCTGACTCCCATGCGCTGCAAAACAAAAATATGTTAGTGGGGAAGTCAGAAGTTCTGACCCTGCTGGAAGCACAATAATTTTCAGAAGTTCTGATATTATTGATAGCAAAACAGGCCTCAGAAGTGCTGGCATCAAAGTCAGAGCTTGGTTTTCCCCTGTGCTAGTCAGAACATCTACAGTTTGATTATTTTTCCACAAAACAGAAGGCATGCTTAGGGCAGTCTCAGCAAGTGTCATAGCGTTTCAGAAGACAGAAACAAAAAGGTCACAGGCAGGTTCTACACTGATTCACTTCCTACTTAAGCATTCAGAGGCATGAAAATCCTCAAAACATGTACAGTAGCAACATGATATATACATTGTGTTTATTGAGCATGCAAATCTGATGATGCTTAGAAGCATGGTGAGAGTCAGCAGGTGCTTACCTCACTGTTAGAAGAAAAATCTGTGAATTGGAATTAGTCTTAACTCTAATGGTGTTCTGGACAGGTTCTTTTTTGAATGGGTGGATGGAGAAGATATATATGTATGGTCAGAAACTATATGGGCGTTCTCTAGTCAGGAAGCAATTTGGGTATCAATGAAGTTTGGAGGCAGGAAGTTCAAAGTTATGAAACACTAGGAATTTTAGCAGAGTTTCACAATGTTTTCTTGCTAGAGTTTTTTGTTCTTCTTCTAGCAATTTTTCTGGATTTTGGACCCGGGGATTTTCAATGGACAATGGTGCCCTATTTATAGGCAAGGCTTTGTGAATTTTAAACGTTAAATGGCGCCAATACCATGCAGTAGGTGTTGACTTGTTCTTGAAGGAAGTTTATGGAAAGGTGTGATGGTGGACAGCTTTTCAGCCTAGGCTGGAATAGTAGGCGAAGATTAAGGGAAAGTGATACCCATAAGCGAAAAGTGGCGCATAGATCCATGCCTAAACCTGCACAAGGGTGTTACTATGCCACACGTGGAGAGACCCCTTGGATAAATTCTCAAAAGGGGTTATGAGCATTAATGAGCATTAAATGGTGATAAGATTTGTCAAAAAATCAGAAATCTTGTAATAGGAGATTTTGCATCATTACTTATAACCTGAGCCAGCAGTTCTGCTTTACCAAAAAACAATGCAAACCAGGCTCTGACCTTGGCCTCTTGCTGTCCCAGCAAATTCTGAGGGTTTTCTAGATTTTCCAGCATGTTCTTTTGATCTGCCTCTGAAAACTCTGGACTTAGAGATTCTGCTTCAGCATTATACCCACTCTTCTGACCTCTTCATCTTCTGATTCCAGTAGGTTTTGAAGGAGTTTCAGGCTTTGTTGCCTTCTTTGCATTCTTCTAGCAAACTCTGGCTGAACTTGCGTACTTGCTGAAAGAGCCACGTTCTGTTTAAAGATTATGTGCTGAACCATGTTTACAACCTCTAACTGAGTTGGTGTAGCTGCTGAAGAGCCACCTTCTGACTGAATGTTATGTGCTGAGCCAAGTTTGCAACTTCTGACCATTTCTGCCTGGAGGTTGGTTCAGAGGTTCTGAAGTTCCATTTTTCTTAAATACTTAGAAAATCTCAAGTACTTAGAAATTTGGTTTTTGAATCTTAGCTGGAATACACTTCTCGTTTTAAGCATGTTTTGCTGAAATAAGATTTTTTTGGATTTGATTTTAATCAAGAGGTCAAGGTTTGGCCTTTCAGCGCAGATGACTTTTTTTCCCTTGGGAGAGATCTTCATGAAAAATTTGTAATCCAAAGCTTGGGATTGGATGGGGAGTAAACCTGAGAAAAATGAGAGGGCAAATTTTGGAGTACAACAGCTGCCCCTGTTCAAACTTCTTGAACCTGAAGAGTTAGATTGGCGGATCCGTCATTCGTGACTTGAAGGTGAAAGATGATTGAACACTAGAGTGCTCAGAAATTTGCACTCGAAGATGTATGGTAAATGGGCTTATAGATTTCATTTGAAGGAATGATGGTTAACAAAAAGTCTGAACTGGTGTTTTAACAGAAAACGAAACAGAATAAACTGTTGAGAGGTTTATCTGAACCAGTAAGAATCTAGAAACGAATCAGAATAAACCGTTGAGAGATTTATCTGAACCAGAGAAGGTCATAGATTAACTTTGACTGGATAAGAATCAGAGAAATCTTAGAATCTATTTAACTGAACCAGACAAAAGTCTTGGAATATCTTCAATTGGAATAAGAAATAGGGAGAACTTAGTGTCGATCTGACTGAACCAGAGAAGGTCTTGGATTAACTTTGACTGGATAAGAATCAGAAAAATCTTAGAATCGATTTAATTGAACCAGACAAAAGTCTTGGAATATCTTCAACTGGAATAAGAATCAGGGAGATCTCAGTGTCGATCTGACTGAACCAGAGAAGGTCTTGGATTAACTTTGACTGGATAAGAATCAGAAAAATCTTAGAATCAATTTAACTGAACCAGACAAAAGTCTTGGAATATCTTCAACTGGAATAAGAATCAGGGAGATCTTAGTGTCGATATGACTGAACCAGATAAGGTCTTGGTTTAACTTTGACTGGATAAGAATCAGAAAAATCTTAGAATCGATTTAACTGAACCAGACAAAAGTCTTGGAATATCTTCAACTGGAATAAGAATCATGGAGATCTTAGTGTCGATCTGACTGAACCAGAGAAGGTCTTGGATTAACTTTGACTGGATAAGAATCAGAGAAATCTTAGAATCGATTTAACTGAACCAGACAAAAGTCTTGGAATATCTTCAACTGGAATAAGAATCAGGGAGATCTTAATGTCGATCTGACTGAACCAGAGAAGGTCTTGGATTAACTTTGACTGGATAAAAATCAGAAAAATCTTAGAATCGATTTAACTGAACCAGACAAAAGTCTTGGAATATCTTCAACTGGAATAAGAATCAGGGAGATCTTAGTGTCGATCTGACTGAACCAGAGAAGGTCTTGGATTAACTTTGACTGGATAAGAATCAGAAAAATCTTAGAATCAATTTAACTGAACCAGACAAAAGTCTTGGAATATCTTCAACTGGAATAAGAATCAGGGAGATCTTAGTGTCGATATGACTGAACTAGAGAAGGTCTTGGATTAACTTTGACTGGATAAGAATCATAAAAATCTTAGAATCGATTCAACTGAACCAGACAAAAGTCTTGGAATATCTTCAACTGGAATAAGAATCAGGGAGATCTTAGTGTCGATCTGACTGAACCAGAGAAGGTCTTGGATTAACTTTGACTGAATAAGAATCAGAAAAATCTTAGAATCGATTTAACTGAACCATACAAAAGTCTTGGAATATCTTCAACTGGAATAAGAATCAGGGAGATATTAGTGTCGATCTGACTGAACCGGAGAAGGTCTTGGATTAACTTTGACTGGATAAGAATTAGAGAAATCTTAGAATCGATTTAACTGAACCAGACAAAAGTCTTGGAATATCTTCAACTGGAATAAGAATCAGGGAGATCTTAGTGTCGATCTGACTGAACCAGAGAAGGTCTTGGATTAACTTTGACTGGATAAGAATCAGAGAAATCTTAGAATCGATTTAACTGAACCAGACAAAAGTCTTGGAATATCTTCTACTGGAATAAGAATCAAGGAGATCTTAGTGTCAATTTGACTAAACCAGAGAAGGTCTTGTGAGGGCATCTTTCAGAGGAATCTGCTGAAACAACCCTTCAATAGACGTAGTTTTTGAGAGGACTACCAGGTCATATAAGTAGCCAACGGTATTTATTGATTTGTCTTTCCCTGAAAAGGTAAAGAGTTAGTCATATGCAATGTCACGATGTCATGATATTCTCAAAATAAATGAGATTGTGTCGTATGCACTTTATCATGTATGTAAATAGGAGGTATGAAATGTGAAATGTTTATGAATGTATTTTCGTCTGGGAAAATAAATCCTTGACAAATGTCGGGGAGTTTGTTAAATCCTAGACTGCTGTTGAAGAGTATGTGTGTCTTCAAACTTTGCTTAGAATGTTTCCACCGGGGATTCCTATTTTGTTGTTTGGGGAGAAACTCCGCTGGGGAATATTGAAAACTCTGTGGGGAGAATGTTTATTCCTGCTTGGAAAAGAGTTCAGGAGTCTCGGTTATCTGTTGCTCTACTGGGGAGTCGAGGTTGAACTGATATCTGGTCGGGTCCAGGTTTCACAGTAACTTGCCGTGGATTGTAGAGTAGTCTACTTGGGAAGAGGAGTTGTGGTCTTTTGATTTGCAGTAGTCCGAGAAGCAAACTCAAACTAGGGAATCTGTAGTTTGTTGGGGAAATAAACTTTGTTGTCGGTCTGCTAGAGAGGTGATGAAATCATTGGGGAAGTCCTCGAGGATTCTTGAAGTTGTCTCCGCTGGGGAAAGGTTTTCAGAGATTAAACTCTGGCTGGGGAATCATCCTGTGAGAAGGATTTTGGGGGAATTTGTCATTGTCCCTAGTAGCAAATGCTTGTGGAACTGCCTGGAAATGTTTGATTGTATGCAAACCTTTGTCGGGATTGACGTTCAATGCCCCAAGTGACGGAGATGGAGACTTGCCCCTGGTTACTCTGCAATTCTTGAGAGATTTCTTGGAATCTTGACTAGACTTCCCCATGTGTGCTGGATAGTGACATGGCATGTCCCCCTGTTGATAGGAGGAGCGTCATCCTTCTTGAATCGATTTTTTTCATTGGGAGAACTTTCGTTCACTGGATATTCGTTGTGTGAATTTCTTCGTTGTTCGAACCAATAGCCATATGCGAACAGTGATATTTAAATAATGCAAAGTTTATGCTTGTCTTGAAATTTTGAAAAATGCGTTTCTGAAAGTAAAGGAATTTTGTTAGAAAACTCAATCTCAGGATTCAGAGCAAAGCCTTATAGGAGTCAGGATACCTTTTGTAACAGTATGCTTTCGAACTAACTCATGCTTCAATTAGGACTTTTGAAGGGTTGTAACGTGGCTTGGTTCACGGTTTAAGAAACAAAGGATAAAGGCTCAAAGTATATTTGTACCCACCCGCTCTTCGTGATGTTCTTCAGTCCTAAACTCAGTTAATTGTGCGTTTGAACTCCAATTGAGTCTGGAATGATGTTTTGGTGATGGTTCAAACAAGTTAAGTTGGTCGGAAGGCAGTCATTTTTGCAACATTTTTCATGTTGTCGAGGATTTATAGTGACCTCTTTCTTTTGATTTGTTATCCCTAATTTTTTTTTTGCCTGACTGTTCTTGTTTTGAGATTACGGTTAGCGGGATGCCCCAGTTTTCTTAAGTCTCCTTCGTAGGTTTTGACTTAGTGGATTTTTCTTTTTAAGAGATAATGAATGCCTGTGTGATAGGGAACCATCACCGTCTTTCGATTCCAGAAGAATATTTTTGATGTCATCCGTTGTATTACGAGATGAGAGTTTGCGGCTAAACACGCATTTGAATTAACTGAGAGACTACCCTGCCCCAGGTTTTGATTAAGGGTTTCAATTTGTGTTAAACAAAAACTTCTACTTCTTTGGCTCGAAGGGGTTGACTAGGGATTATCTTCCTTATTAGTCCGGTGTTTAGGATTTGAAATAAACGCCTGTACATCGTCAGCAAGGTCTGTCCAAAAGCATACTGTGATACGGTGGGAGAACTGACTATGAGTTTTGCGTTTGTATTCGCACTTGTTCGGTTGAGCAAGAGTCGCCACTGACTTTTTATTTTATCCTAAAGGAAAGGTTAAAAAAGCACAGCAAAAACCTTTTGAGATATTTCGTGGGTCCGGGGGGTAGATTATGAAAAGGGAAGGTATTAGCACCCTTTTCATCCATGGTTATCCATTGGCTCTTAGTTACTTGGTTTTTTAGATCACTTGCCTTGATTTTCGATTGCTTGAAAATGGTGTGTAGGTGTGTGTGTTTTTGAAAATGTTTTGGAAGAAGATGCCTTGTCTTAGGCTAACCTTGTAACAATTCTTTACTCGAATATTTTACAAAGGTGTGTATCTTTTCGAAAAGATGTTTCAAAATGTTTTGAGAGTTTGTTTTGAAAGTGCTTGTGGAATGTGGTTTTTGAAAAGAAGGCAAGTGTTTTTGCAAGTTGATCTCAAGTAACTAAGAGTTTTGTCTACCCCTATTGTACTCAAAGGTTTTCTCTATGTTTTCAACCCTTTTTAACAATTTTGTTCCACCATTGAATTTGGTGGACAATCTTGCGTTTACGAAGTTTGTTCGGGACGGGCGCGGGTCATCGTATGGACCATGAATGCAATGGTGCCAAGTGTCTTTGGCAATTTGCTTTGAAGGGACTATGATCATTCCATTTAGGCAACATTTCGAAAGCGTCATCGAGGGACTTATGATCATTTGAATTTGTTTTGCCAAAGATACTCGACGTGCAAGCATGGCCCATTTTGGAAGGCAACATGTGGGATTACCCTAGAGGGTGCAAGTGTGATTGTGTATTGATTTCATGTATTTGTCTTGTATTAGGTTATCTAGCGTTTGATTTTATGTACATGCAAACCCTAGGTCTAACCATGGTATAATTGAAAGCGGTAAATTGCGAAAATGTAAAGTCTACGCTATTACAGAATAAGTATCCGGGAGTGGGGGTACAAATTTACGAATGGGGATGAGACTTAGGAATGTAATGTCCAATAAGTTACAACCAAATCGAATTTTGCGATCAAATGTAAATGTAACGAATATATAAAATAAACAAATGTATAATGTATCAAAATGCAGGTATATTGTGTAAGTGTACGTGCATATGTGTATTTGTATATGTAATTATTTACAGGTGCGACAATGCGAATTTAAGAGAGTATTATTAAGTATTGTTTTGACTTAAATGAAAAGAATTTAAAATATTTGTTTAATTAATCTTTTGTAGTCTTGTATTCTCTTTAGTATGTAAAAAAAAAAGGGAGTTTTAAGAAAAAAATATTCTAAGTTTGAAAGTTATTATTTTACATTTGATATATAAAAAAGTATCTTTGTATTATTAATAAGAATATTTGAATTAAAAGAAAAAGAGTGTTTTCAAATTTAATTATATGGTGTAAAAAAAATGTATTTTTGTTATTTATGTACAAATTAAGTATTAATCCTATGAACAATTATATTTATGTATAAATATTCATGTTATTTAAAAGAAAAGGAAAATGCTACCAATTTTAATTACATTGTTGTATAAAAGATATATTTCATTTATTATGTACAAATAAAAGTATTTTAAGTTAGAGAGAAAGATATTGTGTTTAAAAAATATAAAAAAAAGTTTGGTGTTAATTTATTAACAAAATAACTTATTCTATATATATAAAAAAAGATGGTTAAGTTGACTAATTAACAAAAGTAATATAATGTTTGTTTTATAAAAAGGGGGAAACGTTTTTTGAATGGGCCTTAGGCATTCAGAAATGGGCAAGGCCCATGTTGACACAAAAAATGTTTTAGGGTTCTATTGTGTTTTCATTTGGATGCTTAGGGTTTTGAGAGCGGCGCCGTCTTGGGGGTTTCGTTCATTACTTCATCTTCTCCAATCGTTCCTGAGTGCAATCTCCTCCGCCTAGCCACCAGTGCCACCTCTCGTCCTTCCCCTCGCGTTCGTTCAAGCAACGGTAAAACAAGGTAACGAAATGTCTCAAATTTATTAGACGTTTTAGATTTGCATGTTATGATTCTTTGATTGTCGAATCTGATTCTGTGTTTTATTGATTAATGCGTTTTGGTTTGTCTTGTGTGAGGTATGAAAGGAAAGGGGAAAAAGAGAACTACCTTGACTGAAGAGGGTAAGGAACGGTGGAGGCGCTTAGGAGGCTCGACGGTGAAGACGCTTGCTTGGATGACACTTGGTATTTCTGTACTACTTTTTAGGCTTTGTGATGTTGGTCTGAAAGCTTAACTTAATGTCCTCTTTTCTTCTTCTCTTTTACTGCACGCTTCTGCTTATTGCCTTGAGACATCTTTGCCTTTGGAATGTTTGTCGCCTGTGATGAAAAATTTCTGAGGCTTAGGATTGGCTTTGAATGCTTTAGACAGATTTGAGCTTATTTGGAGCCTTTTTGCTATTCACTTCCTTCTTCTTCTCTTCCTTGTGTTGCCTTCTGTTTATGTTGCCTTGAGATTAGTATGCTTTTGAACGATTTGCCTTTGAGTTGCCTTGTGTTGAAATGTGATGCCTTTTTATGTTGAGATTGATGATTTTACGCCCAATGATGAAGAAATTCTGAGGGTCTTCATGTTGCCTCTTCTGTTGCTTGACACACTTCTTTTTCTCTTCTCCTTTTGCCTTGAATATTGTCCTATGATGATGCTGTCTGAGGGTTTGTGATGTTGGATAATTTTGTTTAAGCTTTGAGCTGGGTAAGTATGGTACTTGACAGAGGTTTTGTGGTTATTAATGTGATGATAGGCAGGTTATGCTTAGCACAAAAGTTTTTTTGTTAATGGTTAAGGCAGGACAGGTTTTATGTTAGGCCTCAGGCAGGGTGAGTGTTTGGACATATGTTGAGTTGAATGGTACAGGTTTTAGGCTTGTGATGTTTCAGGCTTGAAAACTGGTTTTCTGGCTGGAGGCTTAACAGGTTTATACTTAGGCCTTTGACAGATTCAATGCTTTCTTTGATTTTCTTTCTGGGCAGGTTTTGGCATATGCAGGTGTTTGTATTTTCTTTGTTTTAGTAAGGCTTACTTCAGGCAGGTTATGGCCTTACTGGGGGCTTAGCAGACTTGGCTTTTTTTTTTGGTGAGTTTTGTTTACAGTAGCTTGATGGTTATGAACGGGTTTTCTGGCTTTGGGTCCTTTTTCTGGTTTATGGGCATATGTTGATATAATGGTTTGTGAGATCTCAGCAGGCTTGTGTTTGATGGACATTAGCAGGTTGTGAGGCTTTTTTGAGGCTCAGGCTTCATGTTAGGCCTTTGACAGGTTATGGCCTTGACAGGTTCAGCAGGTTTTTGCCTCTTGTTTTTGGTGTATTGGTTTACCTCCTTTTATCCACTGTGTTCAGCTTTTGTATATGTTTTCTTTCTATCTCTCAAGCCTAAAGCCTAAGCCTGCTCTTCTATCTCTCTTCTCTTTCTCTTCAGTACAGCTTGCATTAAATAATGTTTATGCCTATGTACTTTCTGAAAGGGCCACTTTATGTTTGGGAAATGATGAAAAGAAAATGTGTTTTGCTTGCATAACAATCTTCTCTGCATTTTTGTCCCTTCTTTTGACAGCTTTTGTACTTTTGGAACTTTTCATATCTTTGCCAAATCTTCTTCTTTGGTAGCCTTGAATAGCTTTGTGACACTTTGACAGCAAGTTGGAATTTTTCAGTTTGGACTTCTAGTTTGGTTTGAACTTGGAGTTTTTGAGATTTGAATTTATGCAGTTTGACACTTTTTTTTGAATTGTGCAATTCATTTTTAGCAAATAAACATTCGTCTCTCTTTGTGAACCGGGAGAAATCCCGTGATTTGCAGAGAGGGTTAACTGATCCCAATCAGTGGCCCTTAATGATGAACTGTCTTCTATTTATCTGTCATTATTTATTTATCTGCTTTTTGACTTTTCTCTTTTTCTCTTGCAGATGAATAATTGAATGGAGGGGAGCAAAGGATAGCAGATGAAGAATTGAAGAATAGAAGACTTAGAAAAAATAGGATAGTTTCATTTTTTTTTTATTTAAATTTAAATTAATGTAAAATCATTGTTTGTAGATAAATTGTAAACAATAATTGTACAAATAATTTAAGAATAAATAAAAGTTTTCACTATCCAATTAATTCTATTTCTTCTTTTATTGTTTATTTATTATTTAAAATTCTTTGAATTAAAATAATTGAAAAATAAATTCCAATCACTTAACCTCAGAATAATAAATAATTTAAACAATGCCTTAGCAATTTACTCAGTTAAACCTGACCTTTCCAATATCCAAAGTAAAGCAAAAGTTAACCAAAACAACTGATCAGGCGCATTCCCTTTTCACTGATTTTTACCAAACATTGTAAATCCAAACTGCATATATCTTTTGACTGGTTCAATCAAACGAACGTGAATTCAAACCAAATGCCTTCTTTTACTGATTAAATCAAACAATGCGAATTCAACCCAAATCTCGAAATAACTTGCAAAGCATCACAGATTTTGAATCCTTCTGAGAACGTGCCCACAAAAACCCTAATTCCTGATTAAATTCCAAAGAGCGTTCGCCTGATCAAAGTTGAGCCAAAATCAACCAAAACCCTAAGCCAACTGTGTGAAACATTCCAGAGCCCTGAAAATCAATAAAACCCTAATTGTGTCCTGACTGGCGAGAAAAGTCTGTTTGACCGATTCTTGAGCCAGTTTGAAAGATCAGGAACAGCCTGAAGTTGTACTTTCTTGTGGAAAAATGCGAGGGCAAATTTTGGGGTACAACACATACTGTATGAGATTATGGCATTGTTTTTGTCATCCTCCCTCTAAAGGCTTGTAACTTTTAGCAAGAGTTGAATGTCATGAAGTGAGTAAAAAACATAGTTTAAATGAGTGGATCAAATCAAGACAAACATATGCAATGCATTAATGAAACAAAGTTTGACATTAATAGATAATTGTTTGAATAACAAAAGAGAAATTACAACTTGAAAATTCAAATGAGAAGAAGCCTCTTTGTCTGAACTTGTCACTTTGGGTGGTGAGCCTCTGAAGGATGAAAGAAAAATTAAGTCTGGCCACCTTGTGTGAACTCCAGCATTCCTCTGTCAATCAAGTCTTGAATCTTATTTTTCAAAGCCCAACAGTCATTCGTATCATGCTCAGGATTATTGGAGTGGTATGCACATAATGCGTTGGGATGATAGCTAGGAGCAGAGGTATTAGGATTCCGAGGAGGATCCCTTAATGTGACCAAATTCAAGTTCAGCAGGTGTTGTAAGACTTGTGATATAGGTAAGTCGAGTTTGGTGAACTTCCTAACGGCTGGGACCTGTTTATTTTGGTTACCTTGTCCTTGTTGACGAGGTGATTGCTGGGTTCGTGACTTGGAAGCAAATTGGGAAGGTCTTCTCTCGACTTCTTGTTTCAAAGGAGGCTGAATGATGACTTGTTCCCCAATCCTAGATGTTTTCCCCATTTTGTTACATCCATCCCGATGAAGCTTGTTGATGAGGACCCTCAGCTCTTCTTGTCCTTGAATAGGTTTTAAATAAGAGCCATCTGGCCCACAAGCTGTCCCATCATCTGGACTTTCATTGTTGCCATTTCAATTTGTAGCCTTTCCAACTGGTCATCTCTGTCGTCCCCAGGATTTCCCATGATCATGCCCCTGGTGAGGAGCGCCTTGACCTCTTCTTGTCCCTTGGATAGGTTCAAGAACATTTCTCGAAGTTGAGCGTTTTGTACCTGGATGTCCTTGATAGTCTGTTCTAGAGCCATCTCTACTGAACTAAACAGTAGGGAGATAAGGAGACTTGTAGCAAAGGCCTGTTTATGCTTATGATGAATGATATGTATTCATACGATGTTTTCAAGGATTTGAAAATTCAAATTTGTGTCAAACAAAAAGGAAAAAATGTTATAAAAATAGAATTTGTTTACATCAATGCCCCTAGGGAAAAATAGTACAAAATTCTAAGATAAAAAGACGTTGCGCATCCTCTTTGGCACAATGTAGGTGTTGAGAGTCTGCTCTTCGTGAAGTTGACGAGTGAGTTCCAATACCTTCTTCTCGCTTGCGTAGAATTGGGCTTTGAAAGTATCGCGCTCTCCCTTGAGTTGTATCCAACTCCTTTGTAAATCTTCGAGTGATGTTGGCATGTCAGGATGTAGGAGGGTGTATGGAACCTCTCCTTCCATAACAGGCTCTATAATCATAGGGATAATGGAGGGGTAAGGCATCATAAGACTTTGGGTGCAGGTTCGTACCCACTTGAGGTAAGGCTCAAGAGGGATGGAATTCTTGTGTCCCAAGGTCTTACTGTCTACTTTGTTAGGCATCCTACAAGCTCGGATGAACCTTTGTCAGAGTCCTTGATCGTCGTTGTCGAAGTCAAAAACCAATCCTTGAATTATCATGTCATGTAGGCCATCCCTTCGGTCATAACCAAACTGTCTCAGAGCCAAACAAGGGTTGTAGGTGATGCCTCCCCTAATGCCAAGTAGAGGGACATTAGGAAATTCCCCACAACGATCAATGATAATAACATTCTCTTTTGATCGAGAACACCAATGAATATCTGAATGTGTAAGGGTCATTAACTGTTGTGACCACCTCAGGCCTTTCTCATTCTTTAAAACTGATTGGAGAAGATGAGAAATAAACCATCTTACTAGTAGAGGAGTGCAACACATTAGAACACCTCTTTTCCTCATTGTACGAGTGTGAAAAGAGTGGAGGATATCCCCAAGCAATGTAGTCACCAGGTTGCGAGTCATGAAGATTTTGACAGCACTCACATCTAGGAGTTGATCAGGGTTAGGGAACAAGGCCATCCCATAGATGAGAAGTGCTACAATCTCCTCAAAAGCTTGTAAGTCCAAGGAATTCCAACAGCTTTGGGCCTTCTCAAACAACAACTTTGCCAAGAAGCCTTTGACGCCACTTCTAGTTTCCCAATGTGTTGTGACATCAGATGAGTGCAAGTGTAAAGCTTGAGCAATCTCTTCTAGCTTTGGATCTCTTTCCGTACCGTTGAAGGGTAGTTGATTAAGAACAAGAATCCTCAAGAGTTGAGAAAATTCCTCCAAAGTAGGCACAAGTTGGTAGTCAGGAAATGTGAAGCAATGATGCAAAGTGTCAAAGAACTGGAAGAGAACTTTCAGCATATCCTCCTCAGTGTTGGTGGTGACCAAGTTGAGTAGACGACCATGTCTCTCGGTGAATGGAGAATTCTCAGGAATCCTTGAAGCTAGCTCCTTGAGTTGTGTAGGAATTCTTACAAGGTTGACTTGGACAGTTTTCCTGCGAAGTGAATCCATAACCTACAAAACAGGAACAAAGATGAAAATCCAAAACCCTTGAAATGGTTAGTGGATGCATATGATGCTTCATGATGTCCATGATGTTATGCACAAGTATATATGTACAAGAAAATCACACAAGTTCCTAGTTTAGGCTTCCATGGGGTTTCATAGGTAAGTACCCTCTTAAAGTTTAGTTGGCTCAACCTGTCCTAGAAATAGTAACCAGGTTCTAAGGAGCTCAATATCACTGGATTGTTTCCTTGTTCATTGTTTCAATTCAGCCTCTTTACTAGCGACCGAAATATTCCAAGGAACCAACCCTCAATGAGTGTAGTATCGAGTATCTACCAACTTCGGACTGCACCAAAGTCGGTCATCTCACTGCATCCTAAAAGGCCAAGTTGGTCAAGTAAAGGTTCTAAAAGTCCATTAGTGCTTCATGACATCACTCAGCGGCCCCGTATTCTCTTTGATTGACTCAAAGGCTACCGGTACCCACAAATATGTCGCACTAATATAGCTATTGCTTAGACCATGCCGGTATACCCCGCACAGTTTCCACAACGTATTGTTATTTACCTATGAATGTTTCTGAAATCCTGGTAGAGGATTCAAACCTAAACAATAGGACCAAAGTGTAAAGTAAACAAGTCAAGCAAGATAAGCATGTAAAGGTGATCTAAAACCCTAAGGTAACCCCACTTTTATAATTCTCCCCAACAGAGTCGCCAGTTCTGTGATGCGGTGGGAGAACTGACTTGGGGTTTTACGTTTGTGTTTGCAAATGTCACGGTTAGCAAGAGTCGTCACCGACTTTTCTTTTATCCAAAAGGAAAGGTAAAAAAGCACAGGAAAGACCTTTGAGATGTTTTCTTGAGTTTGGGGGGTAGATTATGAAAAGGGAAGGTGCTAGCACCCTTTTCATCCATGGTTTTCCATGGGCTCTTAGTTACTTGTTTAGATCACTTGCTTTGCTTTTTCAAATGTTTAAAATGGTGCTTTGTGTGGTTTTGAAAGTATTTTGAAAAGAGGCCTTTGTTTAGGCAATCTTTTTAATGATTCTCGTTCGTAAAAATGTATACAAAGATGTTTGCCTTTTGAAACATGTTTCAATGTTTGAAAGTTGTTTCGAAATTGTTTTGAAATGTGTGTGTGTGTGTGTGATCAGTGGGAAAGAGAACTGACTGTTTTGGAATGTTGGTTCGCGTTTGCGTTTGTTTTTGCAAAATGTCGCGGTAAGCAAGAGTCGCTACCGTCTTTTATTTTATCCAACAAGGAAAGGACAAAAGCACAGAAAAATTCCTTTTTGAGATATTTCTCGGGTTCGGGAGGTAGATTATAGAAAGGGAAGGTGTTAGCACCCTTTCTATCTGTGGTTATCCATGGGCTCTTAGGTACTTGCTCATTGTGTTTTCAAAAGTTTGCTTTTCTTTGTGTTTGTGGGTTTGAAAGAATTTTTGTTTTGAAAGGGGTGTAAGTGCGAAAAGTTTTGTTTTGTTTTGTTTTAAAAGGAGCAAGTACTTAAGAACCATCTACCTACTCGAAAATGGAATTAAATTGTGCTAATGTCCTTTAGACAATGCTATCCTACTATTGAGGAGTAAGTAGCATCGTCGTTGGAGTTTTTGGGTCAATTCAATTAAGGGACGTGTGGTCACTAAAGCAATGTTAGGACGCCTTAGTGGTAACCCTAATGCCTTAGATCATTTTTTCCGAGGCAACCGTTTCGAGGCAACTTATGATCTTTGGACAAGAGGGCGACCTCTAAAACTTCCTATACTCAATGACCACGTTCGAAGGCAACCAAGTGAGGTGTACCCTAAGAGTGACATGTGCAAGTGTGTTACTTCAGTTAATTTTATCTGTACATGTCATGGGTGAGCTATATTGATTTTAGGTTAAAGATTAATCTGGTCATGCATTTCCTAGTTATCAAACATCTAACAGTTAATATTATGCGGAAATTAAATTGCGGGAAATTAAATCTAAACTATTACAAGGCGTCGGGTATTTACATCGCCAAAAACAAACCCTTTAATTTAAATTGCAGAAAGTAAAATAAAGCGATAAATAATTAAAGTCCTAATTAAAATCTATTACATACCGGAAGTGTTGTACCCCAAAATTTTCCCTCCCATACTCTCCAAGGTTTGTCAAGAATCATCTTCAAATGGTTCAAGACTACTCAAGGGTTGCACAGTCCAGATGCCTCCTAAGCCAGTCAAAATTAGGGTTTTGGTTCTCTCAATGAATCTGAGGTTTTCAATGGCTCAATCAAGTCCCATAGGCCTACACATATCCTCAAGCATCTACATGTCAAGTGTCATAGCTCACAGCATCAAATTGCACAGTCAAAAGCCTTATTTGCTTCACAGTCAACTGCAGGGGCAAAATGGTCATTTTACAGTCAAAAGTCAAAAATTTTGGTCAACATCTTATTTTGAGCACACAATCATCATTTGATCAAGTCTTGATCATGATTCCACAAGCATGACTCAAAAATCATCAAAGATGCCAAAGTTTCTATTTTTGGACAGTAGAAAAGTCAACTGTAACTTGACCAAGGCATAACTTTTTCACGGTTCATCAGAAAAATCCCATCCAATGCTCATTTTGAAGGGGATGACATTTCCTACAACTCATCTTCACATTCCAAGTTCAAGAAATGCTCTCACAAAAATTTATCAATTTCTACATTATAGGTCATTTTCAAAAGTCAACAAAAAGGCATTTTAAGTCAAAGACCATAACTTGAGATTGGTAAATCAAAATGACATGAGAACAAAGGCATTGGTTAGAGGACTTCAATACCTTTCCAAAATGTTCAAGAACATGTTCATATGATCAAAATTGAGCAAGATATGCATTGGAGAAGTTGGGAAATTTTTGTGAATTTGCAAAAGTCAACTTTGCTCAAAACACATCATTTTTGCTAATGGGCCTCAAATTCCTTCTTGAAACTTTGTCCAAAGCCTATGCACGACCCATTGAGATTAAATTGAAATATTTTCTTATTTTTATTAATTATTTGGATTTTTAATTGATTATTAATTCATTTAATTGTAGGAAAATATCAAGATAGGGTTTTGCAATCTTTTCATGAAGCAAATATGACCAATATGAGCTGGAGATTTCGTGTGCCAATCAAAGAGACAAGAATCTCCCAATTTGGCAAGGTTTCTCAATCAAAAAGATGCTAAAAGATTTGATTGAAAATCAAATATTGAAACCATAATGCAATAGATCTTTGGGCCAAGACTTAACCTAATTCTATTCCCATATATGCAAGGAAGCCAACCCTAATGCTATTCACGTGAGAGCTGCTGCAGAAACACCATAGCAACATTGAAAAAAACCAAGAAAAATTGAAAACTGTTTTTGGCCTTCCAGCACAATTCAAAGCTTTCTCTTGATTCTAATCTATTGTTGGGATTCCCAGAAGCGTGTAGCAATCAAAAACAAGCCTTAAAGCTCAAGAAACACGCAAGAACAGTCCTTGGGTTTGTCACTTTTTTTCAGAATCGCATCTCACAATTCATGCATATTTAACATCTTTTGTTGTTTGTTTTATGTTCATAGAACTCAGGTGAAGCTTTTGGTGTGATTCAATTGGATTAAAACGCCCTGAAACAGAAATCACCATGGACGTTTTCTAGGGTTTTCAAACTCTGAATTTGGGGGTTTACTATATAGGAAAAATTGGACCTTCTTACGCATATGGTTGAATTCGTCAAGGCCAGACGAATCAAACCCAACCCTCGCGAACAATTTATGTTCATCACACGCCTGTTCGCTATTTTTCCTCAGGCCATATTGTGGGGGTTAAAAACCCCCGCTAATTGATTTATTTTTGCAGGCATTCAGCGAAGAAGACAATACGTGTTATCATATGGTTGGACGATTCAAAAAGGGCGCGCACGTTTTATGTTTTACAGCATAGGAATTGATTATTGAATATATTAATTATTGATTGTCTTACTAATGACTAAAGCAAATGGGTGGAGTTGTTAAGGCAAGCGCGTAATAGGCATTGGGACCTGGGTTCGATTCCCAGGTCCACCCCATATTTGTTTCTTGTTTTGCATAACATAATCATGTGCAGGCGCTTAAAAGCATTCCATCATGTACCTTCAATGGTCAGTGTGCCAAGTGTCTTCAAACAACCATCCAAAGGGCATGAGAGGAGGAACACCATGCTCCAAGTCAAAGCGCGCTCTGGACAATTCTCCAAAGTCAACAAAGGCTTGAGTGTTATTGGGCTGGAATTTACAAACAAAACCTCCATCTGGGCCAGCATACCCCCCTGGTTTATTGTTTTTCTTTCATATTTTCTATTTTTAATTATTCTTAATTACTATTATTATTATTTAATCAACCAATTAATATTTTTCATAATAAATTCAGAGAATTAAAAAATGCAAATATTTTTATTATTTATTAATTTCACTATTAATTATTATTTTTAAATAAATGCAAATTAATTAATTTAGTCTTTTGGTAAATTAGGTTTAATCTTGATTCTTTTCATAATAAATAAAATAAACTTAGAATTAGGGTTTTTCATTTGACTTTTAATTTATTTTATTTTTATTTTCATTAAAAACATAAAAAACACAAAAATACTTTTTCTTTTAATTATTTAATTAATTAGGTTTAGGTTGAATATTTAATTAATTGCAAAAAAGGACAAATTACTTTATTTTCTCAAAAAAAGGGTCAAAACCCTAAGACGTTCCCGATTTAATTTCTTTCGCGCTTTAATTCCTTTTGATTATATTGATGTAACTATTTCCGAGGATGTAATAGTTAATTAGGTCTTTTACCGCTTTCTTTACTTTTCTCGCATTTATTTTCCAAACGGGTTATGTTTTTGGCGATGTATATACCCGCGCCTTGTAATAGCGTAGATTCAACTTTCTGCAATTTACTTTCCGAACTCTTAACTGTTAATTATGCCTGCAAGACTTGTATGACAAATAAAATCAACCCGTAGCTCACAATGATGCATGTTCAAAGATAAATATAAACATGAAAAACAACACACGTGCACATGCCACTCCTAGGGTACGCCTCACTCGGTTGCCTCGAGGTGGTTGTCAAGTATAGGGTGTTTTAGAGGTCGCCCTCCTGTCTAAAGATCCAGTTGCCTCGAAACAGTTGCCTCGATAAAAAATGATCTAGGACATTAGGGTTACCGCTAAGGCATCCTACCATTGCTTTAGTGACCACATGTCCCTAAAATCGAATTGACCCGAAAACTCCAACGACGGTGCTACCTACTTCTCAATAGTGGGATGTCACTGTCTAAAGGAAATTTACACAACTTAATTCTTTTGAGTAGGTAGAGGTTCTCAGGTACTTGCTCTTTCAAAACAAAAATACTTTTCGCACCTACACTTTTCTGACAAAAGTTTTCAAACAACACTTCATACACTCTTGAGGACAGACACAAGAGTTAAATTGAAGTTTTCAAACAAACTTTTTTTCAAAACCCACAAACACTTGAAAAGCAAATAATCTTTTGAAAACATAGTGAGCAAGTACCTAAGAGCCCGTGGATAACCACAGATAGAAAGGGTGCTAACACCTTCCCTTTCTATAAATCTACCTCCCGAACCGAGAAACATTCTCGAAAAAGGAATTTTGTTGTGCTTTTGTCCTTTCCATGTTGGAGAACATAAAAGACGGTGGCGACTCTTGCTTACCGCGACATTTTGCGAACCAGCTTAAAAAACAGTCAGTTCTATTTCCACCGATCACAGAACTGGCGACTCTGCTGGGGACACTTAATAAGTGAGGTGTACCTTAGGATTAGACCACTCTTATGTTTTCAATTGCTTGTTTTGTTTGCTTTAAAATTGTGGGCCTGTTTTGGAGTTTCATAGATCCTAACCCGGATCTAGGGGATACCTTTTAGAAGTAGCAACAAACTGTGAGGGAACTGTGCGGGGTATACCGACGCGGTTGAAGCAGTTGCTACGTTGATGTGGCACTTTGGTGAGTACTGGTAACCCTTGAGTCAAGTCAAGGAGAGTACGGGGCCACCGCGTGGTATCGTGAAGCATCAACTGACCTTAAGAACCTTACTTGACCATCCTGGCCTCTTTAGGGGTAGTGAGATGACCGACTTTGGTGCAGTCCGAAGTTGGTAGATACTCGATACTACACTCATTGAGGGTTGTTTTCTTGGAATATTTTGATCGCCAGTTCAGTGGCTAAATCAAAACAATGAACATAGAAAACAACCCAATGATATTGAGCTCCTTAGAACCCGGTTACTTTTGATAGGACAGGTTTGAGCCCACCAACTTCAAGAGGGTAGTACCTAAACTTCATGCTGGCCTAAACTCTAAGGGTTGTCTTGTGTGACTTGTGTGCCTTTAAACTTGGACTACTTGCACATTCTTGTTACCTAATACATGAGTTTCTTGCAGGGTTTGTTTACAGTCCTTAATCTGGGTTCATAATAGGGTTTACTTACATCACTCCACGCATAGCATAACATCATACCATCATACCATTGCATACATCCTACATAAGGACTAATCCATTTCAAGGATCTCAAGGGTTTGTGATGCAGGTCATGATGAATCAACTGTCTAGCAAGGGGCAAAGGGGATTTATCTTCCTCTAGCCAAAGTTGTCTGGAGATCAAAACAGGATAACTTGAGTCAGGGGCTATGACCCACTCAATATGGTGAGCCTTGACTCTTGAAGAAGGACTCTCAACAACATGAAGTTCCTTCAATCAAGCTACAGTATTCAACTTCTAACAAATTTCTCTGTTTACCCCGCGAGATCCTTGAAAACATTGCATGCATAGCATACATATCATTGCATTACAGGTACCCTTTTTACAGGTCACTTATCTTCTTCGCTGTTTATTTCAGCAATCAGCATGGATCCTGCACCATCCACTAAACAAGCTATTCAGGCCCTCCAGGCCCAAAATGCCCAATTCCAGGAGTTGGTAATGAGCCTAGCCCAGGGTCAACAGGACTTGAAAGCTCTGATTCTGAAAGAGAGGAATAAGAAGAAGAAAAGGACCGTCTTGTTCAACACTAGACGCCGATCTGGGAATGGATTACCGAATGAGGCTGAGCTGACTACCTCATCTGTAGGCAAGGGCAGTCCCCAAGAGAGAAGGGTTCCTAGTCCCGTGGTCTCCGACAACGAGACGGATTTCAATGATGAACAATATCCTCCTACCGAAGACAGGTACAAACAGCTAGAGGACCGGTTAAGTGCTATGGAGATATAGAAAGTGCTCGGCCTGGACTTCGAAGATCTAGGTCTATCCTCTGGGGTGGTGATCCCACACAAGTTTAAGGCACCTGCTTTTGCAAAGTACGACGGGGCTTCCTGTCCTAAGCTGCATCTCAGATCCTATGTAAGGAAGATCCAACCTTACACTGCTGACAAGAATCTATGGATCCATTTCTTCCAGGAAAGTCTTTCAGGGACTCAACTCAAATGGTTCTATCAGCTGGATGGAGCCAGTATTCATAACTGGGAAGACTTGGCTACTGCATTCTACAAGCAGTATCAGTACAATTCCGACCTCGCTCCTAGGCGTACCTGTTGTACCCCAAAATTTTCCCTCCCATATTCTTCAAGATTTGCAAAGAGCATGCTTCAAAATCTCCCAAAGGTTGCACAGTTCAATGGTCTCCTAACAGTCAAAAATTAGGGTTTTGGTTCTGGCAAAGAAATTGAAGTTTCCAAGGGTCCAAACAAGTCCCACATGCCTATAAACATTGTCAAGCATCCTCATGCCAAGTTTCAAGACTTACAGCATAAAATTGCACAGTCAAAAACCCTAATTGCTCAACAGTCAACTGTAGGGGCAAAATGGTCATTTGACAGTCAGAAGATCAAATTTTTGGTCAACATCTTATTTTGAAGCCACAAACATCATTTGATAAATTCTTGATCATGATTCTCAAGGCATGGCTCAAAAAGTCTCAAGATGCAAAAGTTTCCATATTTGGACAGTTGAAAAAGTCAATTGTAACTTGACCAAGGCATAACTTCCACATGGTTTATCAGAAAAATTCCATCCAAAGCTCATTTTGAAGAGAATTACATTTCCTACAACTCCTCTTCACACTTCAAGTCCAAGAAATGCCCTCACAAAAAGTTATCAATCTCAACATTATATGTCATTTTCAAAAGTCAACAAAAAGGGACTTTAAGTCAAAGACCATAACTTGAGATTGGTAAATCAAAATGACATGGGACCAAAGGCATTGGTTATAGGAATTCATGACCTTTCCAAAATGTCCAAGAACATGATCAAAGATTAAAAAGTGAGCAAGATATGCCTTGTGGAAGTTGGGAAATTTTTGGGAATTTTGAAAAGTCAACTTTGCTTTAAATGCCTCAAAATTGCTAATGGGCCTCAATTTCTTCCAAGAATCATCACCCAAAAGCTATGCACGACCCATTGACCCAAAGGGGAGTTATTTCATCATTTTTTATTATTTATTTGAATTTTTATCACCATTAATTCATTTAATTAAATAAAATATGACAAAAATAGCAAAGCATGTGTTTTAAATCTTTTTGCAGCATATTCTCTCATTTACTCACTCAAGATTTCGTGCACACCCCAAAAAGGCAAGAATCTTCATTTTATTGGCATGAGAAAGGTATGAAAAAAATTGAAAAATCATGGAAGATCACAAAAATTCAAAGGCATTAAAACTTGGATGTTGGGCTTGTTTTGTTGACCTAAAACATTCACATACATATACATATTGCAACCCTAATGCACAAAACCAAGGTAGCTGCGCTCAGAATCAAGAACACAAACTCACTTTTTTCTTAAAAACTTCAAATCTGTTTTCATAGTTTCAAGGCATTTCAAGGCGTGGAAAGTATCTCAAAAGCTTGCTGGGACCTCTCTGATCATAACCCAATACTTTTCCACTCTCAATACATCCAGAAACGGTAGAACGCCATAGCCCTGTTCATGGAAGTTTTCATAATCGCATCTTGATTTATACGCATGTTTCATGTCTTTTAATTGTCGTTTTACGCTAACATGATGTTTCTGAAGCTAACAGTACCGTTCAATTGAAGAATGGTCGCTTAAATAAGAAGTTACCATGAACACGCATTAAGGTTTCAAAACTATGAATTTGGGGTTTCTTTCATCTGGTAAAATCAGACCATGAGACTAGGACCATTGAATTCGTAACATTCCAACGAATCTAAAATACTCATCACGCTCAATTTATCATTGACCAATTTTTATTCGCTATTTTTGTTGTTTCAGATTGTGGGGGTTTAAAACCCCCGCTATCTAGCTTGTATTTTTCAGGAAAAACAAAGAGGCCATGAGGAAGACGCTGAGGTGTAAGCATGCTACTGGATAATTCAAACCCTGGCGCGCGTTTTGTTAAAATCCCACTAACCCTTGTTTTCTCTCTCTTATTATTCTTTATCCACTATATGATCAAACAAACGCGCTTGGCTGGTTGGTTGATGCGTTGTCCTTCAAGCATTGGGACCTGGGTTCGATTCCCAAGTCCCCCTCTTTCTTCAATAATATTTTTTCCAATGCACTTCCATGCAGCGTGCTATCCAGGTTCCACAATACACTTTCACATCAGTGCCTGCCACATGTCCCTGAAGATCAATCCAGTGGCTATCACCAGCTATCCACCATACGCATCAGTCAACACATCCATATGCAAGCCAGAAAAGTCAAAAGGGCCTTCTTCAAATGGGCCAAATTGCTGTGAATTCACCTCCAACTTTGGGTCAACACCCCTCTTGTTTGTATCTCTTTCCCTTTTTCTTTTTTCTTTCTTTTCATTTTATTTGTTTTAATTATTTTCTTTTAATTCATAAAATAAACTTTATAACATAAAAATACAAAAAAAATCAGAAACTATAAAAATAAAAATATGTTCATTTATTTTTTTTAATCAATATTTTGTAAATAAAATTCTAATAACTAATTAGTTTAATTTTAGGTTTAATTTTAATAATTTTTTTAATAAACTAAAAAAGGTAGAAATTAGGGTTTTTATACTTTTATTCTTTTTTTTCCTTTTTCACCATATTTAATTATTAATTATTTTTTGTAAATAAATATGCCATTTAATTAATTAGGGTAAATTAGGTTACAACTTAAACATTTTTTCAATAAATTAAAAACGATTTAGAACTAGGGTTTTAATTAACTTTTAGTTCCAATTTTCTCATTATATTCCATAAATATAAAAACTCCAAAAAAATAAGTTCTTGCTTTTATTTAATTTAATTAATTTATGATTTCAATTTAATTTCTTTAAAAGGGTCCAACGCCCTCGCATTCTCGATTTTATTTCTTTTCGCACATTTACTTTTATTTCCTTTTTTTAAATTTCATGTAATTGCCCCAAAGCTTTGTAATAGATAATTAGGATGTTTACTTTCCGTATTTTATTTATTTCAAATCGGGTCTTGGTTTAATTTGGTGATGTAGACCCGCGCCTTTGTAATAGCGTAGGACTTTTATCTTCTCGCATCTTTTAACTGTTAATAACCACATGAAAGAATGAATGCCAAAAATCAAAACAAAGCGTAGATCACCAATGCATGACAAGATAAACATAATTGAAAATGACACACGAATTCACACACCACCCCTAGGGTACGTCTCACTGTTGCCTTGCCCCTCGAAACGTGGTCGTCGAGTAGAGGATGTTTTAGTAAGTCCTCATGTCCATGAACATGGCATGAGGGTAGCTTCTAAGGTGTCTTCCTATTGCTCTGGTGACCACACTGTCCCGAACCCTCGAATTGACCCGAATACCTCCAATGGTGGTGCTACCTACCCCTCAATGGTGGGATGGCACTACCTTAAGGACATTTACACAGACGAATTCCTTAGGGTAGGTAGATGACTCGTAGATACTTGCTCTAATCTCAAAACAAATCAAAAACTTCTTTTCACACCGACACTTTTCAAAAAGCTTTCAAAATAACTTTTCAAACACTCTTGAGGACTGATACAAGAGTCGGTCTGAAATTTTAAACGAAACTTTTTTTAAACCCACTCACATCTTGAAAAGCAAACAAACATTTTGAAAACACAAATGAGCAAGTATCTAAGAGCCCATGGATAACCATGGATAGAAAGGGTGCTAACACCTTCCCTTTCTATAAATCTACCTCCCGAACCGAGAGCAATCTCAATAAGGAATTTTTCTGTGCTTTTGTCCTTTCCATATTGGAGAAAATAAAAGACGGTGGCAACTCTTGCTTCCGCGACATTTTGCGAAACCAGCGTTAAACAGTCAGTTCCAGATCCACCGATCACAGAACTGGCGACTCTGCTGGGGATTATCTTATAAAGTGAGATGTACCTTAGGATAGTTCATAACTATGTTTTCAATTGTTTTGACTTGTTTGCTTTAAATTGTGGGTTGCCTGGGAGTTACATAGATCCTAACCCGGATCTGGGGATACCCTGTTTAGGTAGCATAAGCTGTGAGGGACCTGTCCGGCGTAGACCGACATGGGTGAAGCAGTGGCTACGTTGGTGTGGCACCTTGGTCTGTACCGATATCCCTTGTGTTGCAACGAGGAGAATATGGGTCTTCTGAGGAGTCATTAAGCACCAACAGACCTTAGAACCTTAAATGACACAACTTGGCCATTAGAACAGTAGCAGTATGCTACGCCCGTTGAGGCTAAACTCTCGTGATGGTTCTGGCCGCAAGAAAAGATTGCGATGCTGGAGTTATGACCGATTGAGGGTAGTCAATGATATTGGGATCCTCTAAGAACCCAGTTACTTTTGATAGGACAGGTATGAACCAACAAACTGAAAGAGGGTAATACCTAGACCTCATGCTGGCCTAAACTTTAAGGGCTTGTCCTGTGTGACTTGTGTGCTTTACCATGTTTGCCTTTGTAAATATTTGTGGTGTACTTTATCATAACATCATAACATCATGAGAATTGCATGCATCCTGCATAAGGACTGAACATTTCAAAGACAAGAGGGTTTCACCTTTGCTCTGTTTTGTAGGACATCATGATGCCTGTGCGAAGGAATACTATCTGGTTCAACTTTGTTCACCCACCTGAGTTGCTTGAAGAGTTGGTTAGCAGGATTCCAAATACCACTTCCTTCATCCAAAGGCATGGTTCTCTTCTCAGTTTAGTCACTGCAAAGCGGGATCAACAGTTGATGAGTGTCCTGACCCAGTTCTATGACCCTCTGTACCAGTGTTTCACCTTTCAAGACTTCCAGCTGGTCCCTACCCTGGAAGAGTTCTCTGATTTGCTTGGTATCCCTATCTTGGATCAGACTCCCTTCACTGGTTGGGAAAAGACCCTCAGGCTTGAGGAGGTGGCTGCAGCTCTTCCCTTGACTCATCAAGAAGTAATGGACAACTGGGTGACTAGAAGCGGAGTTAAGGGTTTCTTGGCCAAGTTTCTGATTGGTAAAGCTAACAGTTTCTGGAATGACTTGGACTTTAGGGCATATGAAGACATCTTGGCTCTCTTAATCTATGGGCTAGTCTTGTTTCCTAATCCTGACAACTTCATCAATGTCACTGCCATAAGGATCTTTATGTCTCAGAACCCTGTGCCCACTCTCTTGGGTGATATCCTGCAACAACTTTATGCTCGTACTGCCCGAAGACGAGGAACTCTGTGGTGTTGTATCCCTTTGTTGGTGAGGTGGTTTATTTCGCACCTCCCTAAGTTCGTGCTGAAGAACCAAGAAGGAAGAGGTTGGGCTCATAGGTTAATGTCTCTCACTGATAAGGACATCATTTGGACTTTCAGAGGTTTGGATGAGATAGCTGTTATTGATCGTTGTGGAGAATACCCTAACGTTCCTTTGATTGGTACTCAAGGAGGAATCTCTTACAATCCATGTCTAGCGCTCCGTCAGTTTGGAAGAGCCAGAAGAGCAGGGCCTCATGAGATGTTAGTGCCTCACATCAGTTTTGAGTTTCAGGTGGATAGTGACGAGCTGCGTCGTAGGTTCATCAAGGCTTGGGACAGAGTTCATAAAGCTGACCCACAAGAGTTGGGGCCAAAGACTTCTCTACCTATGGAAGCCTACTACAAATGGGTCTGCATCCGTGCTCATAAGTTAGGTATGCCATACGAAGCTGTCAGACCCGTCATTCTTGAGTATCCTGACAAAGATGGGGCTCTTCCAACTGTCCTCCCTCCTCAGATACCTACTGATTATGAGACATTAAAGAGGTCTTGGTCGCAACTGCGAGAAGAGCGGGATTCTTACCGGGAAAAGTTCAATGAGCAGGAATTGAAGATCCAGAAGCTGACAAAGCAGTTGGAGAATGAGCGAGCTCTGAATGACTACATCCGTACTGAGAAGAGGAGACCCTGGGATCAATAAGGAGCTCTGGATGTTCTTTTACAGTTTTATTTCCCTTTTCAGTATTTCCCTTTTATGTAACGCCTAAGGGCAACCTGTTGAACAATTTAAGTTTCAAAGTTGAATCTAATGAAGTGTGTTCCTTTTTGTTTACAAAGTTGATTCCCGATTGTCTTTGAAAACATAAATCATACGCATTCCATTCATCATGTGCATAGCAGGTATTCTTCTTTTCAGGTTGCTTACTATTCTTCGCTGTTTATTTCAGCATCATGAACCCTGACTCATCATCAACCGAGATGTCTATCAAGGCCCTTTAGGCGCAGAACGCGCAATTTCAGGAGCTGGTCATGGGTTTGGCTCGGGGCCAAGAAGAGCTGAAGGCTTTACTCCTGAAGAAGGGGAAGAAGAAGAAGAGAACTGTTCTTTTCAATACGGGCCGAAGGTTTGGCAACACTCTGCAGAATGAGGAAGTTGGTTCTTCTGTAGGCAAGAGCAGTCCCCAAGGGGGAAAAGGTCCTAGTCCAGTAGTCTCTGACAACGAGACTGATTTTAATGAGGAACAATATCCTCCTGCTGAAGACCGGTATAAGCAGTTGGAAGACAGATTGAATGCAATGGAGATCCAACAGGTGCCTGGGCTGGATTTCGGAGACTTGGGCTTATCTACTGGTGTGATTATTCCTCACAAGTTTAAGGCACCATCTTTCACCAAGTATGACGGGGCGTCTTGCCCCAAGCTACACCTCGGATCTTATGTGCGGAAGATTCAACCGTACACAGTGGACAAGAACTTGTGGATCCACTTCTTCCAGGAGAGTCTTTCAGGGACTCATCTCGAATGGTTCTATCAGCTGGATGGGACCAAGGTTCGTAACTGGGAGGAGTTGGCTACTGCTTTTTATAAGTAGTATCAATATAATGCCGACCTTGCTCCTACACGTACCCAACTCCAGGGTATGTCGCTAGGATCAAGCGAAGGTTTTAAAGAGTATGCACAGAAGTGGAGGGATCTGGCTGGCAGGGTGCAGCCTCCGTTAACTGACCGTGAGCTGGTGGATATGTTCTTGGGGACCCTATCTGGGCCATTTTTCAATCATCTTATCAGTAATTCGTCTGCAGGGTTCACTGATCTTATTCTGACTGGGGAGAGAATAGAGGCTGGAATGAAGTCCGGTAAAATTCAGAAGGGTGCATCTTCAAGTTCTGAGAAGAAACCCTTTAAAAAGGAGGCCAGTGCTGTATATGGGCCTAGGAGACATGATAAACCAGAACGCCGCCAATCTGTCAACGCGGTGATGATTGCAAAGCCTGCTGCCGCTCCTCGGCAAACCAATCCACCCAGGGCTGAAAGACCCAGAAGAGAGTTTACCCGTCTAAGTATGACCTTATCGCAAATCTTGCCGCAGTTGCTATCCACCAATTTGGTGAATGTTAGAGAGGCCCCGAAGGTTGTGAATACTGCCTCTCCCAAGTAAAATCCAAATGCCCGCTGTGCTTATCACTCCGATAGCCCGGGGCATTCTACTGATGACTGCTGGGCCTTAAGGAACAAGGTGAAAGACCTTATTGATGCAAAGGAGGTACAGTTTGAGGCACCTGAGAAGCCCAATGTGGTGACTGCTCCCATGCCTAACCATGGAGTGAATGCAATCAGGGAGGATGATGAAGTGGATGAAGCTGAGTTCGATAGTTGGATTTATCCAACGGCCGACAGTGGACCTAGCAATTGGACTGCGAAAGACAATCTACCTGTTACTTTTGTTACGAAGTAATGAATTCCTTTGTTTTGTTATTTGTAATAAACAATGAATTAAAACTCTATGGCCCGGTGTCTTACCCGGGGCACCGTGGCTTCATTTGTGAGGGTATATTAATTGTCATTTCATATATCATGAATAAAGACCTTGGACGTTTTCTCGCATTTCAAATCTTATGCTCCTTTTCTTTCTTTCCTTTCTTTATATATTGCAAAACAGCTGTATTTACACACACTCACTCATACAGGATTAAATCCACTCTGGATCTCACTGGTAACGACTCTGCTACTGCCAGTTATGACTTCGAAAATCCGATCAACTTAGCCGAAGACGAAGGTGAAGATGATTGCGAAGTGCCTGGCGAGCTTGCAAGACTGTTACTCCAGGAAGAGAGGGCAATTCAACCACACGAAGAGCCAGTGGAAACGATAAATCTGGGTTCTGAGGCAGACAGAAAGGAGGTTAAAATTGGTGCCAACCTAGAGCTCAGCGTGAAGCAACGGTTGACTCGGATGTTACATGATTATATGGAGATCTTTGCCTGGTCCTACGAAGATATGCCCGGGTTGGATACCGACATTGTGGTCCATCATTTGCCTACTAAGGAAGACTGTCCTCCGGTTAAGCAAAAGGTTCGCCGTATGCGTCCAGAGATGTCTGAGAAGATCAAAGCTGAGGTTATGAAGCAATTCGATGCCGGGTTTCTTGCAGTGACTTCCTACCCTCAGTGGGTTGCTAATGTGGTGCCAGTACCGAAGAAAGATGGTAAGGTTAGAATCTGTGTCGACTACAGGGATCTGAACAGGGCCATCCCCAAGGATGACTTCCCTCTACCTCACATTGACGTTCTTGTTGACAATACGGCTCAGCATAAGGTGTTTTCCTTCATGGATGGTTTTTCAGGCTATAATCAGATCAAGATGGCACCTGAAGACATGGAAAAAACTACCTTTGTTACTCAGTGGGGCACCTTCTGCTACAAGGTCATGCCTTTTGGACTGAAAAATGCTGGGGCAACCTACCAACGTGCCATGGTTGCTTTATTTCATGACATGATCCATCATGAGATAGAAGTGTATGTTGACGACATGATCGCAAGGTCCCAAACTGAGGAAGAACACCTTGATCATCTGCAGAAATTGTTTGACCATCTGAAGTTGTACAAGCTGAGGTTGAACCCGAACAAGTTCACCTTCGGGGTAAGATCTGGAAAGTTGCTAGGCTTCGTTGTAAGTGATAAGGGTATTCAAGTGGACCCTGCCAAGGTTAAAGCCATTCAAGAGATGCTAGTTCCTAAGACAGAGAAAGAAGTCAGAGGCTTTTTAGGACGCCTGAATTACATTGCTCGATTCATCTCACACCTAACTGCCACCTGTGAACCAATCTTCAAGCTGCTGAAGAAAGATCAGGTAGTACGTTGAAATGATGAATGTCAGGCCGCTTTTGACAGAATCAAAGAGTATCTCCAAGAACCACCCATTCTTATGCCACCGGTTGAAGGGAGACCTTTGATATTATACCTGACAGTACTTAACAACTCAATGGGGTGTGTGCTGGGGCAGCATGACGAGTCTGGCCGAAAAGAGCATGCCATTTATTACCTTAGCAAAAAGTTTACCGACTGTGAGACCCGATACTCACTGCTCGAGAAAACTTACTGCGCTTTGGTATGGGCTGCTCGCCGGCTGAGACAGTATATGCTGACCCACACTACCTTGTTGATCTCAAAGATGGATCCTATAAAATACATATTTGAAAAGCCTGCTGTGTCTGGAAGAATAGCAAGATGGCAAATGATCTTGACAGAATACGACATCCAGTACACAACTCAGAAAGCTATCAAAGGAAGTGTATTGGCAGACCACTTGGCACATCAGGCAGTAGACGACTATCAGTCAATGAACTTCGAGTTTCCAGACGAGAGTATCATGATAGTGACTGATTGTGAAGTACCTGGACCGGATGAAGGACCTGAGGAAGGATCCCGATGGTCTATGCACTTTGATGGAGCCTCCAATGCTTTGGGTAACGGTATTGGCGCTGTGATAATATCCCCCCAAGGCACTCATACTCCACTCACTGCCCGGCTATGTTTCAACTGCACCAACAACATGGCGGAGTATGAGGCATGCATCATGGGTCTCCAAGCTGCGATTGACTTAAGGATCAAGTTTCTGAGTGTCTTCGGAGATTCCGCTTTCGTGATCAATCAGATCAAAGGGGAGTGGGATACGAAACATCCGAATCTTATTCCTTACAGAGAATGTGTATTGACATTGATCCCCCACTTCACAGAGATAACCTTTGAACATTTCCCAAGAGAGGAGAATCAGTTAGCGGACGCGTTAGCTACGATATCTTCCATGTTCAAAGTCAAATGGGACAATGAGGCTCCCCGGATCATCATCTGGAAACTGGACGAACCGACATACTGTTGTGATCTTGAGACTGAGTTGGTGACTGAGAAACCTTGGTACCATGAGGTGAAGAGATATTTGGAAGCTCAGGAATACCCTGAAGGTGCATCTGTCAACGATAAGAAGTTCCTAAGAAGGTTCGCAGCGAAGTTCTTCCTTAGCAATGGCATCCTGTATAAGCGAAACCATGATTCGACCTTACTGCGTTGTGTGGATAAGACTGAAGCAGAAAGGATCATGGAAGAGCTACATGAAGGGACCTTTGGAACATATTCCAGTGGACACACTGTGGCAAAGAAGATCCTCCGGGCAGGGTATTTCTGGTCCACAATGGAAGCCGACTGCTACCAACATTCTCGGACATGTCACAAATGCCAGATTTATGCAGACAAGGTGCATGTTCCTCCAGTTCCTCTGAACGTCCTGACTGCACCTTGGCCTTTTGCAATGTGGGGCATAGATATGATCGGCGAGATTAAACCTATAGCGTCCAACGGACATCGCTTCATCCTAGTAGCGATTGACTACTTTACAAAGTGGGTTGAAGCAGCTTCCTACGCTACAGTAACCAAGAACGTTGTGGCACGGTTCATTCGGCATAATCTGATCTGTCGATACGGTGTCCCTAAAAGAATCATTACAGACAACGGTACCAATCTCAATAACAAGATGATCACTGAGCTCTGCGAGCAGTTCAAGATACAGCACCACAACTCTTCTCCTTACCGGCCGAAGATGAATGGGGCTGTAGAAGCAGCGAATAAGAACATTAAGAAAATCGTGTAGAAGATGACAGTGACTTATAAAGATTGGCACGAGATGTTACCGTTCGCTCTGCATGGGTACCGTACCTCAGCCAGGACGTCAACCGGGGCAACTCCTTTCTCCTTGGTCTACGGTATGGAGGCAGTCTTACCGATCGAAGTACAGATACCCTCTCTCCGGATAATGAAGAATGTGGATCTGAGCGAAGATGATTGGATCCAGACACGACTTGATCAGCTAAACCTTATTGATGAAAAAAGACTTGCTGCTATCTGTCATGGTCAGACGTATCAGAAACGGATGATCAGGGCATTTAACAAAAAGGTCAGACCACAAGAATATCAAGTTGGGGATTTGGTAATCAAACGCATCATCCTTCCTCAGAGTGATCCAAGGGGCAAATGGACCCCTACGTACGAAGGGCCATTTGTGGTTAAACATGTGTTCTCAGGAGGAGCCATGATTCTAACTACCATGGATGGTGACGACCTTCCTCACCCCGCCAATGCAGACATAGTTAAAAGATACTACGCATAAAAAAGACCCGCTAGGTTGACATACCTAGGCAAAAATTAGGGCTTCCCGGTGAACCAAAAGGGTTCGGGCAAAATGAAGGGATGAAATGAAAAAATCTGTACACCCGGCAAGTCGAAAACCTGAAAAGGCGGCTTGGGCAAAAATGGGTATCCCGGTGGACTGAAAACCCGAAAGGGCGGTCCAGGCAAAAGTTAGGGATAAAGCGTAATACTATGTCTCATTGGGTCACTTTGCATCCAGAATCCGGTATCAACATCAAGTTCAGACGGCATCGATCAATCAGCTTCATCCTCGACTAGGTCATCAAGTGATGAGATGCTCAAAGATATAAAGGCGATAGCAGAGTGGGAACCCAGTGGGATTGTTCTTTTCACACAGCTGTTTTATTTTCCTTTGTACAAATTTGTATAAACTCTTATTCGGCTGCGTTCTCTTACTAGGACGTCAACCTCTTGTACATGAACGCCTATTTACAGGCAAATTCAAAAATCAATACAAAAATCACTTTTCAATTAAAATTGCCAATTGTTTCTCCTTTTCTGTTTTGTTTTGCGAAGAACATCCAAGGTTCAATTTGTGATATATGCATTTGACGATAATTGCTAACTCATAAATAATTTGCATACGAAACAAAGGATTAATTACAGGTAACATTAGAAACAGGGGCAATAATGAGTTGTCTAAGCGATCTAATTGCTCTGTCCATCAAAGTATCAAGGTAGGTTCAGCTGAAGAACACAACCAGTATATCTTAACCCCCCAGAGAGTGATCCAGCAAGTCAGTGCACTCTCCCCAAGCAAAACTATTGTCAACCTTAAGGAAGTTGGGTATCCCCCGCAGATCTCAACATTCCCCGGCACATATACGAACATTCTTAACAAGCACCCCCGGCAGTCTTGATTTAAGATTGATCCCCGGCGGTATACCAGGCATTCAGCGGAGCCACTTCCCCAATATATCTCAAAATTTCCCCAGGAGAGTCCAATCAAGATTTCCCCAGGAAAGTTTGAATCATCTCCCCAGCAGGAAGCTTATCCCCAGTAGATTCTGGAAGCTTATCTCCGTAGAGCACGAACGCGTCCCACGGCTTTATTCAAAAGTTATTTCCCTACCAGGATATAACTGGGTTATCCTCAGGCAAAAGCCACGGAAAGATCATCCCTGACAAAGTCTTCCTATCCACAGCGGAGTCTATTAACACTTCCAACATATTAATGGTATCCCCAGCGAAGTCACTATCAACATCCCAGCAAAGTATCTCTCTCCCCACAGAGTATTGTTCCCCAGCAAGGTCGCTAGAGTAGTTATTCCCCGCAGAGTAATCTCTTCATCAAGTTTATCCCCCGACGGAGTCATCTTCTCCTACCGGTATTCTTGCAACTATCTTCCCCAGCGGAAACAACAAAGCACTATTCTCCAACATCAGCCCAGGATGTGACTTCCCGGCACCCGTCAAGGATTTACTTTCCTAGACGAAAAACATACATTCAAAAACATCACATACATCATAATACAGGCATAAACGCATCATACCTTACAATCTCATTTATGTTGAGAACATCATTGCTTGATCCATATCATGCATTGCATATGACTGACCTTTACCTTTCAGGAAAGATTCAGTTAAGTTCTCAGCTATGCCCAAGACTTTAGCCTGGTTCAGTTAAATCGACCCTAAGATTTTCCTGATTCTTATCCAGTCAAAGGCCTTCTCTGGTTCAGTCAGATCGACCCTAAGATCTCCCTGATTCTCATCCAGTTTAAGATTCCAAGACCTTGTCCGATTCAGTTAAATCGACCCTAAGATTTTCCTGATTCTTATCCAGTCAAAGGCCTTCTCTGGTTCAGTCAGATCGACCCTAAGATCTCCCTGATTCTTATCCAATTGAAGATTCCAAGACCTTGTCCGATTCAGTTAAATCGACCCTAAGATTTTCCTGATTCTTATCCAGTCAAAGGCCTTCTCTGGTTCAGTCAGATCGACCCCAAGATCTCCCTGATTCTTATCCAGTTGAAGATATTCCGAGACCTTTCCCGGTTCGGTTAAATCGACCCTAAGATTTTCCTGATTCTTATCCAGTCAAAGGCCTTCTCCGGTTCAGTCAGATCGACCCTAAGATCTCCCTGATTCTTATCCCAGTAGAAGACATCCAAGGTTCTCTCAGCGTTCCTGTTGAGGTAGTAATCGCCCAAGATTCTCTCAGCGTTCCTGTTGAGGTAGTAATCGCCCAAGGTTCTCTCAGCGTTCCTGTTGAGGTAGTAATCGCCCCAAGATTCTCTCAGCGTTCCTGTTGAGGTAGTAATCGTCCAAGGTTCTCTCATCGTTACTGTTGAGGTAGTAATCGTCCAAGGTCCTCTCACCGTCCCGTTGAGGTAGTAACCATCCCTGGTTCATTCATAACCTTTTGAAGCTCCAAACCCAATTCCTGTAACCAGTCAGGGCACACCTACATAATGGTTTGAAGACCAACTCCGGTAACAGGTCTGGTAATCATTTTCTTTTTCAGGTACGCAAGTTCTCGTTGAGGAAACTCTTACGCGATCGACACCCAGATGGCATCTATAAGCCCATCCACTCATCCATCATCTCTTAGCATGGCATCTATAAGCCCATAATCCTATCCATCAATCTCCAAATGGCATCTGTAAGCCCATTCCCACCATCACACTGCTAACATGTGAGCGCAAATTTCTGGGCACTCTAGTGTTCAATCATCTTCAACCTTCGGATTACGAAAGGCACGTTAGTCAATCTACATCCTCAGGTCTAAGAAGATTGAACAGGGGCAACTGTTGTACCCCAAAATTTGCCCTCCCATATTCTTCAAGATTTGCAAAGAGCATGCTTCAAAATCTCCCAAAGGTTGCACAGTTCAATGGTCTCCAAACAGTCAAAAATTAGGGTTTTGGTTCTGGCAAAGAAATTGAAGTTTCCAAGGGTCCAAACAAGTCCCACATGCCTATAAACATTGTCAAGCATCCTCATGCCAAGTTTCAAGACTTACAGCATAAAATTGCACAGTCAAAAACCCTAATTGCTCAACAGTCAACTATAGGGGCAAAATGGTCATTTGACAGTCAGAAGATCAAATTTTTGGTCAACATCTTATTTTGAAGCCACAAACATCATTTGATCAATTCTTGATCATGATTCTCAAGGCATGGCTCAAAAAGTCTCAAGATGCAAAAGTTTCCATATTTGGACAGTTGAAAAAGTCAACTGTAACTTGACCAAGGCATAACTTCCACATGGTTTATCAGAAAAATTCCTTCCAAAGCTCATTTTGAAGAGAATGACATTTCCTACAACTCCTCTTCACACTTCAAGTCCAAGAAATGCCCTCACAAAAAGTTATCAATCTCAACATTATAGGTCATTTTCAAAAGTTAACAAAAAGGGACTTTAAGTCAAAGACCATAACTTGAGATTGGTAAATCAAAATTACATGGGACCAAAGGCATTGGTTAGAGGACTTCAAGACCTTTCCAAAATGTCCAAGAACATGATCAAAGCTTAAAAAGTGAGCAAGATATGCCTTGTGGAAGTTGGGAAATTTTTGGGAATTTTAAAAAGTCAACTTTGCTTCAAATGCCTCAAAATTGCTAATGGGCCTCAATTTCTTCCAAGAAGCATCACCCAAAAGCTATGCACGACCCATTGACCCAAAGGGGAGTTATTTCATCATTTTTTATTATTTATTTGAATTTTTATCACCATTAATTCATTTAATTAAATAAAATATGACAAAAATAGCAAAGCATGTGTTTTAAATCTTTTTGCAGCATATTCTCTCATTTACTCACTCAAGATTTCGTGCACACCCCAAAAAGGCAAGAATCTTCATTTGATTGGCATGAGAAAGGTATGAAAAAGATTGAAAAATCATGGAAGATCACAAAAATTCAAAGGCATTAAAACTTGGATGTTGGGCTTGTTTTGTTGACCTAAAACATTCACATACATATACATATTGCAACCCTAATGCACAAAACCAAGGTAGCTGCGCTCAGAATCAAGAACACAAACTCACTTTTTTCTTAAAAACTTCAAATCTGTTTTCATAGTTTCAAGGCATTTCAAGGCGTGGAAAGTATCTCAAAAGCTTGCTGGGACCTCTCTGATCATAACCCAATACTTTTCCACTCTCCATACATCCAGAAACGGTAGAACGCCATAGCCCTGTTCATGGAAGTTTTCATAATCGCATCTTGATTTATACGCATGTTTCATGTCTTTTAATTGTCGTTTTACGCTAACATGATGTTTCTGAAGCTAACAGTACCGTTCAATTGAAGAATGGTCGCTTAAATAAGAAGTTACCATGAACACGCATTAGGGTTTCAAAACTATGAATTTGGGGTTTCTTTCATCTGGTAAAATTAGACCATGAGACTAGGACCATTGAATTCGTAACATTCCAACGAATCTAAAACACTCATCGCGCTCAATTTATCATTGACCAATTTCTATTCACTATTTTTGTTGTTTCAGATTGTGGGGGTTTAAAACCCCCGCTATCTAGCTTGTATTTTTCAGGAAAAACAAAGAGGCCATGAGGAAGACGCTGAGGTGTAAGCATGCTACTGGATAATTCAAACCCTGGCGCGCGTTTTGTTAAAATCCCACTAACCCTTGTTTTCTCTCTCTTATTATTCTTTATCCACTATATGATCAAACAAACGCGCTTGGCTGGTTGGTTGATGTGTTGTCCTTCAAGCATTGGGACCTGGGTTCGATTCCCAGGTCCCCCTCTTTCTTCAATAATATTTTTTCCAATGCACTTCCATGCAGCGTGCTATCCAGGTTCCACAATACACCTTCACATAGTCAAAAGGGCCTTCTTCAAATGGGCCAAATTGCTGTGAATTCACCTCCAACTTTGGGTCAACACCCCTCTTGTTTGTATCTCTTTCCCTTTTTCTTTTTTATTTCTTTTCATTTTATTTGTTTTAATTATTTTCTTTTAATTCATAAAATAAACTTTATAACATAAAAATACAAAAAAAATCAGAAACTATAAAAATAAAAATATGTTCATTTATTTTTTTTAATCAATATTTTGTAAATAAAATTCTAATAACTAATTAGTTTAATTTTAGGTTTAATTTTAATATTTTTTTAATAAACTAAAAAAGGTAGAAATTAGGGTTTTTATACTTTTATTCTTTTTTTTTTCCTTTTTCACCATATTTAATTATTAATTAGGGTAAATTAGGTTACAACTTAAACATTTTTTCAATAAATTAAAAACGATTTAGAACTAGGGTTTTAATTAACTTTTAGTTCCAATTTTCTCATTAAATTCCATAAATATAAAAACTCCAAAAAAATAAGTTCTTGCTTTTATTTAATTTAATTAATTTATGATTTCAATTTAATTTCTTTAAAAGGGTCCAACGCCCTCGCATTCTCGATTTTATTTCTTTTCGCACATTTACTTTTATTTCCTTTTTTAAAATTTCATGTAATTGCCCCAAAGCTTTGTAATAGATAATTAGGATGTTTACTTTCCGTATTTTATTTATTTCAAATCGGGTCTTGGTTTAATTTGGCGATGTAGACCCGCGCCTTTGTAATAGCGTAGGACTTTTATCTTCTCGCATCTTTTAACTGTTAATAACCACATGAAAGAATGAATGCCAAAAATCAAAACAAAGCGTAGATCACCAATGCATAACAAGATAAACATAATTGAAAATGACACACGAATTCACACACCACCCCTAGGGTACGTCTCACTGTTGCCTTGCCCCTCGAAACATGGTCGTCGAGTAGAGGATGTTTTAGTAAGTCCTCATGTCCATGAACATGGCATGAGGGTAGCTTCTAAGGTGTCTTCCTATTGCTCTGGTGACCACACTGTCCCGAACCCTCGAATTGACCCGAATACCTCCAATGGTGGTGCTACCTACCCCTCAATGGTGGGATGGAACTACCTTAAGGACATTTACACAGACGAATTCCTTAGGGTAGGTAGATGACTCGTAGATACTTGCTCTAATCTCAAAACAAATCAAAAACTTCTTTTCACACCGACACTTTTCAAAAAGCTTTCAAAACAACTTTTCAAACACTCTTGAGGACTGATACAAGAGTCGATCTGAAATTTTAAACGAAACTTTTTTTAAACCCACTCACATCTTGAAAACAAACAAACATTTTGAAAACACAAATGAGCAAGTATCTAAGAGCCCATGGATAACCATGGATAGAAAGGGTGCTAACACTTTCCCTTTCTATAAATATACCTCCCGAACCGAGAGCAATCTCAATAAGGAATTTTTCTGTGCTTTTGTCCTTTCCATATTGGAGAAAATAAAAGACGGTGGCGACTCTTGCTTCCGCGACATTTCGCGAAACCAGCGTTAAACAGTCAGTTCCAGATCCACCGATCACAGTACCCAACTCCAGGGTATGTCACTAGGGACGGGTGAAGGATTCAAGGAATATGCGCAAAGGTGGAGAGACCTTGCTGGAAGGGTGCAACCACCTCTGACCGACCGTGAGCTCGTTGATATGTTCTTGGGGACCCTGTCTGGTCCTTTCTTCAACCATCTGATTGGGAATTCTTCTGCTGGGTTTACAGATTTGATCTTGACCGGGGAGAGGATTGAAGCTGGTATCAAGGCTGGAAAGATTCAAGAAGTTGCACCTTCTGATGCTCATAAAAAGCCTTACCATGGAAAAAAAAGAGTCAAACGATGTGCATGGTAAAAAGAGCCGTCATGATCAACATGTAGGGGCAACCCAGATCTCTAATCCTATGCCTGCTCAGCAAAGACAGGGGCAGCAACGTAAGGAGGTCGCACCCAAATGACAGTTCACTAAGATCAACATGTCACTGGATCAAGCGCTACAGCAAATGTTGAAGGCATGGCTGATTACCTTAAGGGCTCCTCTCCGGAATACAAACACTTCTGCTCCTAACTATCATCCCAACGAAAGGTGTGCATACCACTCTGATAGCCCGAGGCATACTACGAATAAATGTTGGGCTCTGAAGAACAAGGTCCAAGACATGGTTGATGCCAAGGAAATCCAGTTTGAAGCACCAGAGACTCCAAACATAATCACTGCTCCTTTGCCAAATCACTGAAGGCTTTTGTTTTATTTGAATTTCCGAGTTGTATTTTTCTTTGCTTATACAAACAATTAATGTCATAGCAAACTTGTTTATTCCATTAATGCATCGCATATGTCTGTTTGAATTAATCTATTCGTATTCGTTATATTCAAAATTGCTTTCATTTTTTGTGATGTTCAACGCTCGATTAATAATTCTAAGCCTCTTGAGGGAGGATGACGAAAACGATACCACGATCTTTACAGTATGCTTTTGAATAGACCCTGCTGATGAGGTATAGGCATTGTTTCAAATCCTAAACAGTGGAGTTATAAGGATGATAATCCCTCGTCAACCCCTTTGAGCCAAAGAAGTTGGAGTTTTTCTTTTCAAAAATTAAAACCCTTAATTATAACCTGGGGCGGGGTAGTTATCTCAGTTGATCCAGGTGCACGACGAATAGCATCAAAGGAGTCCTTCCAAAACAAAAAAAGACAGTGATGGTTCCGAATAATCATAAAGACAGACAGTCATTATCTCTCAGAAATAAAAGCCCATTAAGTCAAAACCTATGAAGGAGACTTACAAAAATTGGGGCATCCCGCTGACTGTAATCACAAAAGAAACAGTTCAGGCAAAAAAAACAGGGATAATGAAATAAAAAAGAAAGAGGTCCCATAAACCCTCAACAAAAAGAAATGACTGCCTGTTCAAAATAAATTGTCAATATCCGAACCATCACTGGTATATCAGAGCAAAAGACTCAAACAAGATCTAACGCCCGATCAACTGAGTTTAGGTTTGAAGAACATCACGAAGAGCGGGTGGGTACAAATATAATTTGAGCCTTTATCCTTTGTTTCTTAAACCGTGAACCAGGCCACGTTATAACCCTCAAAAAGTCCTAGCTGAAGCATGGGTTAGTTCGAAAGTATACTATTACCAAAGGTATCCTGACTCCTTAAGGCTTGCGGTAAAATAACGAGTTGACATCGCATTTTACAAAATTTGCCTGTTTTACTGAAAAATACATTTTCAAAAACTTCAAGACAGACATAAGCTTTGCATTTTTAAATAACATTGCTTGCACATGACTATTTGTTCGAACAGTAGAGAAATTCGCACGACGAATATCTAAGTGAACAAAAGCACCTCCAATCAAGGGGCACAACATGATCATGGTCTATCATCTGGGGAAGTCTAGTCAAGATTCAGAGAATCTCTCAAGGATGCCAAAAAGCCAGGGGCAAATCTCCGTCTGAGTCACTTGGGGCATTGGACAGCAACGAATCTTGCACGATCAAACGAAGATCTTCTGGTGGTATGGCAGTACAATGCTACTGACAGTGATAACTCTCTACATTCTGAGAGCGTGGACATAGTCGAAAAAATACTACGCATAATCAAAGACCCGCTAGGTCGACTGGCCTAGGCAAAAATAAGGGCTTCCCAGCGAACCAAAAGGGTTCGGGCAAAATAAGGGGTGAAAAATGAAAATTTTGTACACCCGGCAAGTCGAAAACCTGACAAGGCAGCTTGGGCAAAAATGGGTATCCCGGTGGACTGAAAACCCGAAAGGGCAGTCCAGGAAAAAGTTAGGGATCAAAAGCGTACGACTATGTCCCGGCATCTCGTCACTTGCCTACCAGAAGAAGATTTGTCAATCGGCAGTCATCAAGCGCCTCCACAGGTACCTTCTCCCACAGAAACTGGGGCAATAATAATTGTCTGAGTGGTTTAGCTGCTCTGTCCTCCAAGGTACTAAGGTAGGTTCGGCTGAAGAATTTGACCAAAATACCTTCACTCCCCGCCAGAGTAAGACAAGATTCAGCCATACTCTCCCCAAGCAGAGTTGGTCTCCCATCAGCCCTAAAAAGGCACAGTATTCCTAGCAAGTCAGCGATATTCTCCCCAAGCAGAGTTAGTCTACTGTCAACCCTAAGGAAGTTGGGTATCCCCAGAAGATCTCAATATTCCCCAGCGGAGTATGCAGATGTTCCTAACAAGCATCCCCGGCAGTCTTAATATAAGATTGTTCCCCGGTGGAATACAGACACCCCATTGGATCCATTCCCCCAGTACAGTCCAAAAGTTTCCCCAGGAGAGTTGAATCAATCTCCCCAGTAGATTCTGGAAGCTTATCCCCAGTAGATTCTGGAAGCTTGTCCCTTGCAGAGTACATATCTCTCCCGACCATGTTCAAAGTTTATTCCCCACCAGAGCTTATAACTGGGTTATCCTCAGCTAATTACCACGGAAAGATCATCCTCGGCGAAGTTCTTCCTATCCCCCAGCGGAGTTCATCAAGTTCCCCAACATCACTTATCAATGGAATCCCCAGCGGAGTTCTCATTCAAATCTCAGCGAAGCATCTCTTCCCAGAGTATTTCTCCGCAGAGTAATCTCTTCAACAAGTTTATTCCCCAACAGAGTCATCTTCTCCTATCGGTTTATTCTTGCAATCATCATCCCCAGCGGAAACGAAGAAACCTACTCCCTAACATCAGCCCAGGATTCAACAAGCTCCCGGCATTCGTCAAGGATTTATTTTCCTAGACGAAAATACATTCATAGACATTTCACATTTCATACATCCTATTCACATACATGATAAAGTGCATACGACACAATCTCATTTATTCTTGAGAACATCATGACATCATGCATTTCATACATCATGGCATTGCATACAACTGATGTTTTGCCTTTTCGGGAAAAAGGTTAATCCAAAGATGATTACTATCAACTTTGAGATTCCAGATTCGATACTTGTATCTAGCCAGGGCATGTCTGTGAGTAATTGATTATAGATTCGATACCTGTATCCAGCCAGGGCATATCTGCATGAAGAGTTTAGAGATTCGATACTTGTATCCATCCAGGGCACATCTTTAGACGACTAATTTCAGATTCGATACCTGTATCTAGCCAGGGCATATCTGTGAGTGATTGATTGTAGATTTGATACTTGTATCCAGCCAGGGCATATCTGCATGAAGAGTTTAGAGATTCGATACCTGTATCCAGCCAGGGCATATCTGTAGACGACGAGTTCCAGATTCGATACCTGTATCCAGCCAGGGCATATCTGTAGACGACTAGTTCCAGATTCGATACCTGTATCTAGCCAGGGCATATTTGTGAGCGATTGATTGTGGATTCGATACATGTATCTAGCCAGGGCATATCTGCATGAAGAGTTTGAAGTTCCAGATTTGATACCTGTATCTAGCCAGGGCATATCTGTGAGGGATTGATTATGGATTCGATATCTGTATCTAGCCAGGGCATATCTACATTAAAGAGATTTCAGAGATAGCTTAGAAATGCTCCGGATATGGATGTTATTCTTTTTCTTATTCAGAATTTCTTCCCAGAAATAGCTTGGAAACGCTCCAGACATGGATGCTATTCTTTTTCTTATTCAAAGTTTCTTCTCAGAGATAGCTTGGAAATGCTCCAGACATGGATGCTATTCTTTTGCTTATTCAGAGTTTCCTTTCAGAGGTAGCTTGGAAATGCTCCAGATATGGATGTTATTCTTTTGCTTATTCAGAGTTCTTTTCGGAGATGGCTTAGAGATGCTCCAGATATGGACGCTATTCTTTTGCTTATTCAGAGTTTCCTTTCGGAGATAGCTTGGAAATGCCCTAGATATGGATGCTATTCTTTTGCTTATTCAGATTTCCTTTCAGATATAGCTTAGAGATGCTCCTGACCCGGATGTTATTCTACTGCTTATTCAGATTTCTCTCCAGAGATAGCCTAGAGATGCTCCAGATCCAGACGCTATTCTATTGCTTATTCAGATTCCAACTTCTAAAGACAACTTAGAGATGCTCCAGACCCGGATGCTATTCTATTGTTTAGTCCATATTCATTCAAAAGACATTCCAGATACGATCCAGATTCGGATGACACTCTGTCACTCACTCAGATATAATATGGATATACCCCAGACGCGGCGGTCATTCTACTATTTATTCAGACGTCAGCAATTAGATATAGACTAGATATGCTCCAGACACGGAAGTTATTCTATTTCTTATTCAGATTCAACTATCCATTACATTTCCAAATGGCATCTATAAGCCCATTCCCGACAAGGTTCTGTCACATCTCCAGATGGCATCTATAAGCCCATCCTCCTATCCACCATCTCTCCAAATGGCATCTATAAGCCCATTCCCTACATCACATTGTTGATATTCTACTATGCGAGTGCAAATTTCTGGGCACTCTAGTGTTCAATCATCTTCCACCTTCGGATCACGAAAGGCACGCAAGCCAATCTACGTCCTCAGGTCTAAGAAGATTGAACAGGGGCAATTTTTGTACCCCAAAATTTTCCCTCCCATATTCTTCAAGGTTTGTCAAGAATCATCTTCAAATGGTTCAAGACTACTCAAGGGTTGCACAGTCCAGATGCCTCCTAAGCCAGTCAAAATTAGGGTTTTGGTTCTCTCAATGAATCTGAGGTTTTCAATGGCTCAATCAAGTCCCATAGTCCTACACATATCCTCAAGCATCTACATGTCAAGTGTCATAGCTCACAGCATCAAATTGCACAGTCAAAAGCCTTATTTGCTTCACAGTCAACTGCAGGGGCAAAATGGTCATTTTACAGTCAAAAGTCAAAAAATTTGGTCAACATCTTATTTTGAGCACACAATCATCATTTTATCAAGTCTTGATCATGATTCCACAAGCATGACTCAAAAATCATCAAAGATGCCAAAGTTTCTATTTTTGGACAGCAGAAAAGTCAACTGTAACTTGACCAAGGCATAACTTTTTCATGGTTCATCAGAAAAATCCCATCCAATGCTCATTTTGAAGGGGATGACATTTCCTACAACTCATATTCACATTCCAAGTCCAAGAAATTCTCTCACAAAAATTTATCAATTTCTACATTATAGGTCATTTTCAAAAGTCAACAAAAAGGCATTTTAAGTCAAAGACCATAACTTGAGATTGGTAAATAAAAATGACATGAGACCAAAGGAATTGGTTATAGGACTTCAAGATCTTTCCAAAATGTCCAAGAACATGTTCATATGATCAAAATTGAGCAAGATATGCATTGGAGAAGTTGGGAAATTTTTGTGAATTTGCAAAAGTCAACTTTGCTCAAAACACATCATTTTTGCTAATGGGCCTCAAATTCCTTCTTGAAACTTTGTCCAAAGCCTACGCACGACCCATTGAGATTAAATTGAATTATTTTCTTATTTTTATTAATTGTTTGAATTTTTAATTGATTATTAATTCATTTAATTCATTTAATTGTAGGAAAATATCAAGATAGGATTTTGCAATCTTTTCATGAAGCAAATATGACCAATATGAGCTGGAGATTTCGTGTGCCAATCAAAGAGACAAGAATCTCCCAATTTGGCAAGGTTTATCAATAAAAAAGATGCTAAAAGATTTGATTGAAAATCAAATATTGAAACCATAATGCAATGGATCTTTGGGCCAAGACTTAACCTAATTCTATTCCCATATATGCAAGGAAGCCAACCCTAATGCTATTCACGTGAGAGCTGCTGCAGAAACACCATAGCAACATTGAAAAAAACCAAGAAAAAGTGAAAACTGTTTTTGGCCTTCCGGCACGATTCAAAGCTTTCTCTTGATTCTAATCTATTGCTGGGATTCCCAGAAGCGTGTAGCAATCAAAAACAATCCTTAAAGCTCAAGAAACACGCAAGAACAGTCCTTGGGTTTGTCACTTTTTTTTCAGAATCGCATCTCACAATTCATGCATATTTAACATCTTTTGTTGTTTGTTTTATGTTCATAGAACTCAGGTGAAGCTTTTGGTGTGATTCAATTGGATTAAAACGCCCTGAAACAGAAATCACCATGGACGTTTTCTAGGGTTTTCAAACTCTGAATTTGGGGGTTTGCTATATAGGAAAAATTGGACCTTCTTACGCATATGGTTGAATTCGTCAAGGCCAGACGAATCAAACCCAACCCTCGCGAACAATTTATGTTCATCACACGCCTGTTCGCTATTTTTCCTCAGGCCATATTGTGGGGGTTAAAAACCCCCGCTAATTGATTTATTTTTGCAGGCATTCAGCGAAGAAGACAATACGTGTTATCATATGGTTGGACGATTCAAAAAGGGCGCGCGCGTTTTATGTTTTATAGCATAGGAATTGATTATTGAATATATTAATTATTGGTTGTCTTACTAATGACTAAAGCAAATTGGTGGAGTTGTTAAGGCAAGCGCGTAATAGGCATTGGGACCTGGGTTCGATTCCCAGGTCCACCCCATATTTGTTTCTTGTTTTGCATAACATAATCATGTGCATGCGCTTAAAAGCATTCCATCATGTACCTTCAATGGTCAGCGTGCCAAGTGTCTTCAAACAGCCATCCAAAGGCCATGAGAGGAGGAACACCATGTTCCAAGTCAAAGCGCGCTCTGGACAATTCTCCAAAGTCAACAAAGGCTTGAGTGTTATTAGGCTGAATTTACAAACAAAACCTCCATCTGGGCCAGCATACCCCCCTGGTTTATTGTTTTTCTTTCATATTTTCTATTTTTAATTATTCTTAATTACTATTATTATTATTTAATCAACCAATTAATATTTTTCATAATAAATTCAGAGAATTAAAAAATGCAAATATTTTTATTATTTATTAATTTCACTATTAATTATTTTTTGTAAATAAATGCAAATTAATTAATTTAGTCTTTTGGTAAATTAGGTTTAATCTTGATTCTTTTCATAATAAATAAAATAAACTTAGAATTAGGGTTTTTCATTTGACTTTTAATTTCTTTTATTTTTATTTTCATTAAAAACATAAAAAACATAAAAATACTTTTTCTTTTAATTATTTAATTAATTAGGTTTAGGTTGAATATTTAATTAATTGCAAAAAAGGACAAATTACTTTATTTTCTCAAAAAAGGGTCAAAACCCTAAGACGTTCCCGATTTAATTTCTTTCGCGCTTTAATTCCTTTTGATTATATTGATGTAACTGTTTCCGAGGATGTAATAGTTAATTAGGTCTTTTACCGCTTTCTTTACTTTTCTCGCATTTATTTTCCAAACGGGTTATGTTTTTGGCGATGTATATACCCGCGCCTTGTAATAGCGTAGATTCAACTTTCTGCAATTTACTTTCCGCACTCTTAACTGTTAATTATGCCTGCAAGACTTGTATGACAAATAAAATCAACCTGTAGCTCACAATGATGCATGTTCAAAGATAAATATAAACATGAAAAACAACACAGGTGCACATGCCACTCCTAGGGTACGCCTCACTCGGTTGCCTCGAGGTGGTCGTCAAGTATAGGGTGTTTTAGAGGTTGCCCTCCTGTCTAAAGATCCAGTTGCCTCGAAACAGTTGCCTCGATAAAAAATGATCTAGGACATTAGGGTTACCGCTAAGGCGTCCTACCATTGCTTTAGTGACCACATGTCCCTAAAATCGAATTGACCTGAAAACTCCAACGACGGTGCTACCTACTTCTCAATAGTGGGATGGCACTGTCTAAAGGACATTTACACAACTTAATTCTTTTGAGTAGGTAGAGGTTCTCAGGTACTTGCTCTTTCAAAACAAAAATACTTTTCGCACCTACACTTTTTTGACAAAAGTTTTCAAACAACACTTCATACACTCTTGAGGACAGACACAAGAGTTAAATTGAAGTTTTCAAACAAACTTTTTTTCAAAACCCACAAACACTTGAAAAACAAATAATCTTTTGAAAACATAGTGAGCAAGTACCTAAGAGCCCGTGGATAACCACAGATAGAAAGGGTGCTAACACCTTCCCTTTATATAAATCTACCTCCCGAACCGAGAAACATTCTCGAAAAAGGAATTTTGCTGTGCTTTTGTCCTTTCCATGTTGGAGAACATAAAAGACGGTGGCGACTCTTGCTTACCGCGACATTTCGCTAACCAGCTTAAAAAATAGTCAGTTCTATTTCCACCGATCACAGGAAGCAATTACAATATGAAATATGGATCGCGTGCGAGAAAATTAAATCGGCGCATTTTTAGGGTTTTGACCCTTTTTGAAAAGAAAGCATGTTTTTTTTGTTTTTTTTTAAATTATGGAATTAAATTAAACGAACAATTAAATCAAATAATGAAAATATTTTTGGATTTTTGTTTTTAAGGAAATAAAATAAAAATGGTTAAAAGTTATTAAAAACCTAATTCTACATTGATTTTAATATTTTGCAAAAATATTCAATGTTAAACCTATTTAAGACTAAATTAATTAATTTAATTTATTTACAAAGATAAAGTCAATTTTAATTTTAATAGAAATAATTTTTTTTTTTTGAGTTTTCAATTTTATGAGAGAAATAAATTATTTGGTTAGTGATTAGTAATTATTAATTAAAACAATAAAATAAATAAATAAATATGAAAAGAAAAGTGTGATCGGTGGGAATGAGAACTGACTGTTTTGGAATGCTGGTTTGCGTTTGCGTTTGTTTTCGTAAAATGTCGCGGTAAGCAAGAGTCGCCACCGTCTTTTATTTTATCCAACAAGGAAAGGACAAAAGCACAGAAAAATTCCTTTTGAGATGTTTCTCGGGTTCGGGAGGTAGATTATAGAAAGGGAAGGTGTTAGCACCCTTTCTATCTGTGGTTATCCACGGGCTCTTCGGTACTTGCTCACTATGTTTTCAAAAATTTGCTTTACTTTGTGTTTGTGGGTTTGAAAAGAGTTTTTTGTTTGAAAGAGAGTGTAAGTGGGAAAAGTTTTGTTTTTTGTTTTCAAAAGAGCAAGTACTTAAGAACATCTACCTACTCAAAAAAGGAATTAAACTGTGCAAATGTCCTTTAGACAATGCTATCCCACTATTGAGGAGTAGGTAGCACCGTCGTTGGAGTTTTCGGGTCAATTCGATTAAGGGACGTGTGGTCACTAAAGCAATGTTAGGACGCCTTAGCGGTAACCCTAATGTCTTAGATCATTTTTCCGAGGCAACCGTTTCGAGGCAACTTATGATCTTTGGACAAGAGGGCGACCTCTAAAACATCCTATACTCAATGACCACGTTCTAGGCAACCAAGTGAGGTGTACCCTAAGAGTGGCATGTGCGAGTGTATTGTTTTTCAGTTATATTATCTTTGTACATGTTATGGTGAGCTACAGTTGATTTTAAATTAAAGGTTAATCTTGTCATGCATAGCCTATTATTCAAACATCTAACAGTTAATGGTTGCGGAAAATAAATTGCGGAAAATAAAACTAAGCTATTACAAGGCGTCGGGTATTTACATCGCCAAAAACAAACCCTTGAAATTAAATGCGAAAAAGTAAATAAAAGCGGTAAATAAAATCCTAAGTTAAAGCTATTACATTCTCGGAGCAATTACAATTATATGGATCAAAAACAATATGCGCGCGAGAAAATTGAATCGGAACGTCCTAGGGTTTTGACCCTTTTTTCATTAAATAAAGTATATTTTTTGTCATTTTTTATTTAAGAATTAAGTCTAACTAATAATTAATTAATTAAAAAGAAAATATTTTTTGAGTTTTATTTTAATTAAGGAAATAAAATTAGAAGGTAAAAATATATCAAAACCCTAATTCTAAATCAATTTTAATTTAATGCAAAATATGTTAAGATTAAACCTAATTAAAAAAACTAAATTAATTGGTTAATGGTTTATTTACAAAAATAATAATATTAATGATGAAAATAATGTTTTTTGTGATTTCTGGTTTTTATATAAAAAAAGGTTAATTTGTTAATTGGTTAAAAAAATAAAAATAACGCAAATTAAACAAAAGGAATATAGAAAAGAGAAAGAATAAACCAAAGGGGGGTTTGGGCCTAGAAGGGAGGTAAGATCAGCAATTTTGAGGCCCATCAACGTTTCAGCCTTGTTTGACCCTTCAGATTGCCTGGGCGTTTGTTGACCAAGATTCATGGTGAACCTCCATCCTTAGCCATTGGATCTGCCTTGGTAACCACGTAGCCTTTGAGATCTGGAGGTATATGGTGCTTCCTGCCTGAATTGCTGCATGCGAACGCCTGACATAAAATGATAACAAAGTTTGGGGGACCTGGGATGTTGGACCTGCAAGGAAGTTTGTTAGAAATTGAAAATACAAGGCTTGTGATATTGGATCCTAGTCCCTTCGATTGAGCGAATTCCCTTTCACCCCTGAGCTGCTTGCTCATTCAAAAGGCATGACTCCCGCTTTTGGCCCTGCAAATTAGTCAATTCGGAACTAAACAACATAGAGAAACGTCTCATTCGAAATCAATTCCTGAACCCAGATCTGGGTTGGTTTCGATTTGTCACAGCCAAGATCATGGATTTCAAATGTAACCTGCTTTGAAAGAAACTTTATCCATAAGGGGTTCAAACGTATGAACACTGCAGCTTATACACGCTTTGTTAAATCGCTCACAAGTAATAACAAAAAAAAACTATGAATATGCAATTATGAGTAATTTTAAGATTAAGTGAGATTGAACATTATACCACTGGAGGCGCCTGGATTTGGATGGAAGGTGCCTGCAATGGAGTCTAGATTTTCGTGGGGCAGGCCGGTGCTTTTGCGAGGCAAGGTATGTGTGGCCGTCTTCGTGGGTTTTTCCGTCCCTTTTTCTCTGAGAGCATGAGGTTTATATAGACAAGGGAATTTAGGTCAACATTTGTGTATCAAATCTTGGTCCATTATGATGAAGAGATTTGATTTGATTTCTTCATAAAGACTTGCTATATTTGATTCAATCACGTGCCAATCTATTTTCATGCGTTATTATCAGCCTGTCATGAGTTGTTTGGGCCTCCAATATGATGGAAATCAAAAGCTGACCTGCCCCTTCAGATCCACTTCCCTTCGAATTTGCTCTCTTTGATAGCTTCAAAGTCCCAAATCGAATTACTCCAGCTTCAATTGCATAGCCCCTTCGATTGAGCCTCCCTCTGCTTCGATTGTTTGATTCGAAAAGGATCACCCTGGTCGAATCAGCTCTTGTAGGGTTGGGAGCAAACAAGGCAAGAATATGGCCTTTAATTTAAATAATTGAGTCCACAATCAGCATTTAATTATTTCTATATTTGCAAGGGACACATGCCATTGTGAACTTTGGGTGAACCTGGACAGGTTAGGATATGTGTTTTTGCTTAGTCACGCCAGCCTACTTCATTCCTTCGAATATGCCTTCTTTGTCAGCTTCAAAGTCCAATTGAAATCTATTTAGATCATTCCCTATTAGACAACTTCGACTAGTCCTTGGCCTTGTATTTAGGAGTGTGAGGGTGCATGAAAATGGCAAGGGACAACCATTTAACCAGGCCTTTAAAGCCATGAGACAAGGATCAGACATATTAAAAGATTTCCTTTTTTTGAAATATTCATGTCTCTTTGGAATCTTGAATGAACCTGGACACCTTTGATTTTCGAATGCCTCCAGACCATGCTCTTCGATTGGTCTTGAGTTGCCTCCTTCGAATGGACTTCTTATGTACCCTTCGAATGGGCCTTCTGAATGCTTCTTCGAATGGACCTTTTGAATGTTCTTCGAAAGAGTCATTTACATGTTCTTCGAATGAGCCTCTTGCCTGGTGTGCTGGCAAGTTGAGGGGACTTTTCCTTTGTGAATCGAAACAAACTTGTAGGAGATTCTTGCCTCGTGAGTCGAAGGTAAGCCTGAAGTAGTTAATGTGTAGTCGAAGCATTGTGAAATTGACTTGATCGAAGGGGGTTCAGCGCTTAATCGAAGACTTGCAGACCAAAGCTTGATCGAAGGGTTCCAAAGACCTAATCGAAGCTTACTAATCAAAGCCTGATCGAAGAGTGTCAAATGCCCAATCGAAGACTGGTGAGTCAAGCCTGTATCGAAGAGTGTCAAATGCCCAATCGAAGACTGGTGAGTCAAGCCTGTATCGAAGGATTTTGGATACCCAATGGAAGACTTTTCCCAGATGCCAATCGAAAGACACTTTGTTCATCTTCAAAAAACTTTATTTTCGTTAGGCAAGTGTTTGTGACCAACCATGTAAGGGGAGGCCTTTGAAAACATGAGAGGGCAAATTTTGGGGTACAACAAAAAGAAATTGACCAAATTGGGGGTTTGGGCCTAGAAAGGAGGTGAGATCAGCAATCTCCAGGCCCAAACGCATTGGCCTTTGTTGACTTCTGTTGATTCCATATGCCCCTGTTGACTAGAGTTCATGGTGGATGTCCAATCTAGACCCTCAGATCTGACCTGAAGGCCATCTGGCGCTTGGGATTTGGAGGCACATGGTGGACCATAGCTGATGTAGCACGCTGGAATATCTGCAAGAAAAATGCAATAAATATTGGGGGACCTGGGATTCGAACCCAGGTCCCAATGGTTTTTCCACTCACGCCTCCACCAACTGAGCTATGATGCTTTCTTGTTAATAAAATAAGCGTTGATCATTATATGTGAAAAATAAGCAATATACTGGAAATAAAAAAAACGCGCGGAATTTATTTGAACAGGCCAATGAAACATGAACACGTCTTCATCTTCTCCAATGGCCCTGGTATATTTTCCTGCGGATTTGAATCCGTAACAAAATCCGTGGCATCATCCTATAATGAGTTCTAGGTGACAAAAATGCAAACCAAACCCATCATCATGTTCGCCTTGTTCTCCTAAATTCATCCATGACCATGGCTTGTCTTGATTTTACCTTTAATCGAAACGCCTAAAAACAAAGAACCAAAACCCTAGCTTCGGGCATGGCGATACAGGCTACAGGAATGCAATTAAATTATGCCAAAAGCTTCATAATGCAACGAAAAGCATGAATATACAAATATTTAGGCAAAAAGATGCAGGAATCCAAGGTTGTGAATTCGTGCACAGGGCTATGTTCTTGAGTACTTACAGCGTGATTTAAGAGGTCTCAAGACTTTGTTTTGATCGCTTTTGCTTCAGTGAACGTCAGGCAAGGGAGCTACGTTGAGATTTTGGATTGAATCGAGCTCTAACCAAGATTTTGATCTCACACTTTTTCAAGCTTTTTTCAGTTTTTGTTTGGCCGTTTCTGCAGCTCCTAGGCCGTGTTCTTGATGCCTTTTTCTTGTGTAAGTAATAAGGAATACATTAGGTTAAATCTTGGGCCTCCAATCCTTGTGCATTGAAGATTCAAAATATGATATGATCTCCATTATCAAAGTTTCCAAAATTATGCCAAATCCAAGATTTTGTTCACAACAATGCTTGATATGAATTTGATTTGGTGTATCATGTTAATTGAAAGCTGTAATGATCAAAAAGATTTTATTCCATCAATTTTTGGATTTTATTTGAATTAATATTGATTTAAAATGAATTAATTCAATAAAAATTAAATAAAATAGAAAAATTAATGAATGGACATGAAACTGAAGATAGGACACGTGTGTGGTGTGACAAGATCAAATCAAGTGGAAAAAAGTGGGCCCTTTTGTCAAAAATTGGAGTTTTGAGGATAGTTGACTTTTGGCAATTTTGGAAAAATGCCCAACTTCAACAATGCATAACTTCTTCAATTTTGAAGTTTTGGAAGTGTTCTTGGACTTTTTAGAAACCTTGAGATGTCCTCTAACCAACAATTTTGGTCTCATATCATTTTTATATTCCATGCTCAAGTTATAAGCTTTGGAAAAAAAGGTGTTTTTGTTGACTTTCAAAAATGACCTATAATGTCCAAATTTGTAACTTCTTGTGAGTGCATTTCTTGATCTTGGTGTGTGAAGATGGATTGTAGGTAATTGCATCCTCTTAAAAATGAGCTTTGGATGGGTCATTTCTCATAAATTATGAGAAAGTTATGCTTGGTCAAAGTTGAGTTGACTTTTCCTACAAAACCCTAATTTAGCAACTTTTGAATCTTGAGGAATCTTGAACAATCCTTGATGAATCATGATCAACCCTTGATCAAATGATGAATTATCCTTCACAATGAGAATGTTTACAAAAAATCTTGAGGTTTGACTATTTGTAGGTCACAGTTGACTGTTGCCCTAGCACAGTCAATTTTTGGGCCTCTTGAGCAATTGACTGACCAAACTTTCTCTGCAAGGCTTGAGACTTGACATGGATGAACTTGAGAACATATTAGGACATTGGGGAGAATTTGAGGCCATTTGGATGTAATGACCTTGATGCAACATAAAACCCTAATTTTGAATTGACTGCCTTAGGAGGTGATTTGACTGTCCAACCCTTGAGCTATCTTGAGCAACTTGGAAGTTATTCTTGAAATGTCTTGGGAAATATGGGAGGGAAAATTTTGGGGTAAAACAGTTGCCCCTGTTCAATTTTCTTAAACCTGGGGATATAGATTGGCTTTCGAGCCTTTCGTGATCTGAAGGTGGAAGATAATTGAACACTAAAGTGCCCAGAAATTTACACTCGCATGGTGTAGTATCAATATTGTGATGTCAGGAATGGGCTTACAGATGACATTTGGAGATTGTTGGTAGGGGGATGGGCTTACATATGCCATCTGTAGGAGTGTCTATCGCATAAGAGATTCCTTAGCAAGAACTTGCATACCTGTTGCTGTAGGATATTCCGCTGGGGAAACCTAACTTTTGTTGAGATTTAGGAACTTGCCTGTACTTCAACTGAGAGAATGCCTCGGCTGAGTCTTAAGAACCCGTCCATAATTCAATTTGGGGGAAACATCTTCATCAAGATCTAGGAATTGTCTGGTGCTCAATGTAGTATACCGTTGAGGTTAGAGAACTTGTCTACACTATGACGTAGGGAAACATCTTCATCAAGATCTAGGAACTGTCTGGTGCTCAACGTAGTATACCATTGAGGTTATAGCGCTCATCCATACTATAACGTAGGGAAACATCTTCATCAATATCTAGGAACTGTCTGGTGCTCAACGTAGTATACCGTTGAGGTTAGAGAACTTGTCCACACTATGACGTAGGGAAACATCTTCATCAAGATCTAGGAACTGTCTGGTGCTTAACGTAGTATACCGTTGAGGTTAGAGAACTCGTCCACACTATGACGGAGGAAAACATCAAGATCTAGGAATTGACTCATGCTCAACATAGTATACCGTTGAGGTTATAGCACTCGTCCACACTGTGACGTAGGGAAACATCTTCATCAAGATCTAGGAACTGTCTGGTGCTCAACGTAGTATATCGTTGAGGTTAGAGAACTTGTCCACACTATGAAGGAGGAAAACATCAAGATCTAGGAAACTGACTAGTGCTCAACGTAGTATACCATTGAGGTTATAGCACTCGTCCACACTATGACGTAGGGAAACATCTTCATCAAGATCTAGGAACTGTTTGGTGCTCAACGTAGTATACCGTTGAGGTTAGAGAACTTGTCCACACTATGACGGAGAAAAACATCAAGATCTAGGAACTGACTCGTGCTCAACGTAGTATACCGTTGAAGTTATAGCACTCTCCCACACTATGACGTAGGGAAACATCTTCATCAAGATCTAGGAACTGTCTGGTGCTCAACGTAGTATACCGTTGAGGTTAGAGAACTTGTCCACACTATGACAGAGGAAAACATCAAGATATAGGAACTGACTAGTGCTCAACATAGTATACCGTTGAGGTTATAGCACTCGTTCACACTATGACGTAGGGAAACATCTTCATCAAGATCTAGGAACTGTTTGGTGCTCAATGTAGTATACCGTTGAGGTTAGAGAACTTGTCCACACTATGACGGAGGAAAACATCAAGATCTAGGAACTGACTCATGCTCAACGTAGTATACCGTTCAGGTTATAGAACTCGTTTATACTATGACGTAGGGAAACTGTCGAGATTGAGAACCTTATCTGAAATTCAACCGAGGATAATTCAATTGACATTTAAGAACCGGTCAGGTCTTCGACTAAGCGGAGAACTTAACTACATCTTTCCTGAAAGGTAAAGGTCAGTCATATGCAATGGATGAGGTGGATCAAGCAATGATGTTCTCAACATAAATGAGATTGTATGGTATGATGCGTATATGCATATATCATGATGTATGAAAATGTGATGTTTTAGCTGGGGAAAATAAATCCCGGAGCTGTTGGAGAATAGAGTTGAGTTCTTCGTTTCCGTTGGGGGATGATGAACGAAGATGATTGTGAGAATAAACCTGCAGGAGAAAAGAACTCCGTTGGGGAATAAGTTGATGAAGAGATTACTCTGTGGGGAATTATTCTGTGGGGAGAGATATTCTGCTGAAGATTTTAACGATAAACTCCACTGGGGATTCTGTTGATAAGCTCTGTTGGGGATTTTAATGATGAACTCCGCTGGGGATGGATTATTGTTGCTGGTGATATTGAATCCATTGAGGATTGAACTCCTGTTTGGGGAAAGGAAAGAACTTCGCTGGGGGATGATCTTTCAGTTGCGACTTGCTAGGGATAAACCTGTTAGACTTTTGTGGGGATAACCCTCTGAATTTGGCTGGGGAGATTTATTGTGTACTCCGCCGAGGGTAAGCTTCCAGAGTCTACTGGGGATGATGATTCAGCTCTGTTGGGGAAGCTTTTTAGATTGCGCTAGGGAAATGGCTCTACTGGGGTATCTTGTATTCCACCGGGGAACATTCTTATACTCCGTTGAGGAATATTAAGACTGTCGGGGGTGCTCTTATACTTGCTGGAGAATATTCTTATACTCCGATGGGGAATATTAAGACCTTCTGGGGATACCAAACCTTTTTAGCGCTTGATGGTGGATTAACTCTGCTTGAGGAGAGTATTGTTGATTCGTTCATGGTTGCAAGTCTCAGCTAGGGGAGAGCTACCATTACTTGTCTTACTCTGCGGGGAGTGAAGGTATCTTGGTCACATTCTTCAATTGAATCTACCTTGGTACCTGGTGGACAGAGCAACCATACAACTCGGACAATTCTTATTGCCCCTGTTTCTGATATTACCAGTAATTCATCTTTGTTTCGCATGTAAATATTTATGATCAGCAATTAATGTCAAATGCATATATCAAAAATGAACTTTGGACGTTCTTTGCAAAATAAAACAGATAAAGGAAAAAGAAATTTGTCTGGAAATGAATTTGTATTGATTTTGAAGTTTGGCCTGTAAATATGCGTTTTTATACAAGAGGCTGACGTCCTAGTAAGAGAACGTCGCCGAACAAAATTTATACAATTTGTGAAAAATAAAACAAAACAACTATGTGAATAATCCCACTGGGTTCTAACTCTGCTATTGCCTTTATATCCTCGAGCATCTCATCACTTTGCTACTGGTTGAAGATGAATCAGATTGATTAGTGCCGTCTGAGCTTGATAGTCGATACCGAAGTTTGGATGCAAGGTGATCCAATGAGACATAGTGTTATGCTTTGATACCTAATTTTTGCCTGGACCGCCCTTTCGGGTTTTCAGTCCACCGGGATACCCTTTTTTGCCCAAGTCGCCTTTTCAGGTTTTCGACTTGCCGGGTGTACAGATTTTTTTATTTTCATCCCTTATTTTTGCCCGAACCCTTTTGGTTCGCTGGGAAGCCCTTATTTTTGCCCAGGACAGTCAACCTAGCGATTCTTTGATTATGCGTAGTATCTTTTTACTATGTTTGCATTGACAGGGTGAGGAAGGTCGTCACCATCCATGGTGGTTAGAATCATAGCTCCTCCTGAGAAAATGTTCTTAACCACAAATGGCCATTCGTAAGCAGGGCTCCATTTTCCCCTGGGATCACCTTGAGGTAAGATAATGCGCTTGATTACCAGGTCCCCAACTTGATACTCTTGTCGTCTGACTTTCTTGTTAAATGCCTTGATCATCCGTTTTTGATACGTCTGACTATGACAAATAGCAGTAAGTCTCTTTTCGTCGATTAGGTTCAGTTGATCAAGTCGGGTCTGAATCCAGTCATCTTCACTCAAACCTGCATCCTTCATGATCCGAAGAGAGGGTATCTGAACTTCAATGGGCAAGATTGCATCCATGCCATAAACCAAGGAATGAGGTGTTGCCCCTGTTGACGTCTGTGCTGAGGTACGGTACCCATGGAGAGCGAATGGTAACATCTCATGCCAATCTTTGTATGTCACTGTCATCTTCTGCACAATCTTCTTAATGTTTTTATTAGCCGCTTCTACAGCCCCATTCATCTTCGGCCGGTAGGGAGAAGAGTTATGATGTTGTATCTTGAATTGCTCACAGAGCTCAGTGATCATCTTGTTGTTAAGATTGGTACCATTGTCTGTAATGATCCTCTCTGGTACGCCGTATCGACAGATCAAATTGTGCCGAATAAACTGTGCCACGACGTTCTTGGTTACCATAGCAAAGGAAGCTGCTTCAACCCACTCCATAAAGTAATCAATCGCTACCAGGATGAAATGATGCCCGTTGGATGTTGTAGGTCTGATCTCGCCGATCATATTAATTCCCCACATTGCAAAAGGCCAAGGTACTGTCAAGATGTTTAGAGGAACTGGAGGTATGTGCACCTTATCAGCATAGACTTGGCACTTATGACATGTCCAAGAATGCTGATAACAGTCGGCTTCCATTGTGGACCAATAATATCCTGCCCGAAGGATCTTATTTGCCATGGTATGTCCACTGGAGTGACTTCCGAAAGTACCTTCATGTAGATCTGCCATGATCCTTTCTGCTTCATTCTTATCCACACAACGCAATAAGGTCGAATCATGGTTACGCTTGTAAAGGATGTCATTGCTGATGAAGAACTTCGCCGTGAACCTCCTCAGAAACTTCTTGTCGTTAACAGATGCACCCTCGGGGTACTCCTGAGCTTCAAGATACCTCTTCACCTCATGATACCAGGGCTTTTCTATTACTTCTTCAGTCTCAAGATCACATCAATGTGCAGGTTCATCTAATCTTTCAATAATGATCCTGGGAGCCTCGTTGTCTCAATTGACTTTGAACATAGTAGACATCGTAGCCAGCGCATCCGCCAACTGATTCTCCTCTCTAGGGAAGTGTTCAAAGGTTATCTCCTCGAAATGGGGAAGAAACGTCAATACATACTCCTTGTAAGGAATAAGATTTGGGTGTTTCGTATCCCACTCGCCTTTGATCTGACTGATCACGAGAGCGGAATCTCCGAAGACACTTAGAAACTTAATCCTTAGGTCAATTGCTGCTCGAAGACCCATGATGCACGCTTCATACTCCGCCATATTGTTGGTGCAGTTGAAACATAGACGGGCGGTAAACGGAGTATGAGAGCCTTTAGGAGATATGATCACGACGCTAATGCTATTACCCAAAGCGTTTGAAGCTCCATCAAAGTACATAGACCATCGGGATCCTTCCTCAGGTCCTTCATCCGGTCTAGGTGTCTCACAATCAGTCACCAGCATGATATTCTCATCCGGAAATTCATAGTTCATAGACTGGTAATCATCCACTGCCTGGTGTGCCAAATGGTCTGCCAATACACTTCCCTTAATTGCTTTTTGAGTCGTGTACTGGAGGTCATACTCAGTCAAGATCATCTTCCATCTTGCTATTCTTCTGGACAAGGCAGGCTTTTCGAAGATATATTTGATTGGATCCATCTTTGATATCAACAAAGTAGTGTGAGTCAACATATACTGTCTCAGCCGGCGAGTAGCCCATGCCAAAGTGCAGCAAGTTTTCTCGAGCAGTGAGTATCGGGTCTCATAATCGATAAACTTTTTGCTAAGGTAATAAATAGCATGCTCTTTTCGGCCAGACTCGTCATGCTGCCCCAGCACATACCCCATTGAGTTGTCGAGTACTGTCAAGTATAAGATTAGAGGTCTCCCTTCAACTGGTGGCATTAGAATGGGTGGCTCTTGGAGATACTCTTTGATCCTTTCTAAAGCGGCCTAGCATTCATCATTCCAACGTACCACTTGATCTTTCTTCAGTAGCTTGAAGATTGGCTCACAAGTAGCAGTTAGGTGTGAGATGAATTGGGCAATGTAGTTCAGTCGTCCCAGAAAGCCTCTGACCTCTTTCTCTGTCTTGGGAGCTGGCATCTTTTGTATAGCTTTCACTTTGGCAGGATCCACTTGAATACCTTTGTCGCTTACGACGAAACCCAGTAGTTTACCAGATCTCACCCCGAAGGTGCACTTGTTCGGGTTTAACCTCAGCTTGTACAACTTCAGTTTGTCAAACAATTTCTGCAGATGGTCAAGGTGTTCTTCCTCAGTCTGGGACCTTGCAATCATATCGTCGACGTATACTTCAATCTCATGGTGGATCATATCATGAAACAAAGCAACCATGGCACGCTGATATGTTGCCCCAACATTCTTCATCCCAAAAGGCATAACCTTGTAGCAAAAGGTACCCCACTGAGTAATAAAGGTTGTCTTCTCCATGTCTTCGGGAGCCATTTTTATCTGATTATAACCGGAGAAACCATCCATAAAGGAGAATACCTTGTGCTGAGCGGTGTTGTTAACCAGGACGTCGATATGAGGTAGAGGGAAGTCATCCTTGGGGCTCGCCCTGTTCAAATCCCTGTAATCAACACACATTCGGACCTTGCCATCCTTCTTCGGTACCGGAACCACATTGGCAACCCACTGAGGGTAAGAAGTAACTGCTAGAAAACCGGCGTCAAACTGTTTCATAACTTCAGCCATGATTTTCTCAGACATTTCTCGGTGCATTCGGCGAACCTTCTGTTTTACGGGAGGACAGTCTTCCTTGGTAGGCAGGCGATGAACCACAATATCAGTATCCAACCCTGGCATATCTTCGTAAGACCGGGAAAAGATCTCAACGTAGTCATACAGCATCTGAATCAACCGTTTTTTCACACTAAGCTCCAGATTTGCACTGATCTTGACTTCCTTCTTATCTGTCTCAGTACCCAGATTCACTGACTCTACCGGCTCTTCATGTGGCTGAATAGCCCTCTCTTCTTGGAGTAGCAGTCTTGCAAGTTCACCAGGCACTTCGCAATCATCTTCACCTTCGTCTTCGGCTAAGTTGATCGGATTTCGAAGTCATAACTGGCAGTAGCAGAGTCGTTACCAGTGAGATCCAGAGTGGATGGAGACCTGTATATGTGAGTGTGTGTGAATAGCTGTTTCGCAATATATAATAAAGAAAAACAAGGAGCGCAAAATTTGAAATGCAAGAACGTCCAATGTTTTTATTAATGATATATGAAAATGACACACAAAAGCCCTCACAAATGAAGCCACGATGCCCCGGGTAAGACATCGGGCCATAAAGTTTGAAACATTGTCTATTACAAATTCAAAACAAAAAGTTTCATTACTGGGTAACAAAAGTAATAGGGATGAAGTCCTTTGCTGTCCAGTTGCTTGGTCCACCGTCGGTCGTAGGATAGATCCAGCTGTCGAATTCAGACTCTTCCACATCATCTTCAATGGCATTTACTCCCGAGTTGCTGATGAACACGGTAAGTCTTCCGATCCTTGCACTTCGAACAACCCTTTGAGCTTCTGCAGTGAAACCCAAACCAAACTTGTTAGTCTTCTGTGTAAAATAAGGAAGTCGGCCCCAATTTGCACACTCACCCTTCTCAATAACAGCCCGGGCATCTTTTAAGGAAGCCATCTTCATAGGAGAATCTTCAACCACAGTCTCAACTGATGTCAGTGTCTGGGGAACCTCTTCAAAGTGCTGAAATAGGGTCTCGATGAACTCCCCATCCATTTCTACATATCGGAACGAGTTAAGGTGGCTGACCATATACTCTTCCTCCCCTTGTACTGTCACAATCTTCCCTTTGACTGGATACTTCAACTTCTGGTGGAGTGTTGAGGTTACGGCCCCAGCTTTGTGGATCCATGGACGACCCAGCAAACAAGAATAAGATGGCCGAATGTCCATCACATAGAACGTAGAATTGAAGACCTGAGAACTAACCTTGATCGGGATATCAACCTCTCCATGCACCATTCTTTTAGACCCATCAAAGGCCCTAACAACGATGTTACTTGGTTTTAGCTCCAACCCTTCGCAATCCAACCGGTCTAGAGCTTTTTTAGGCAATACGTTCAATGAGGAACCAGTATCCACCAACACATGTGCAAGAGTAGTGCCCTTGCATTTAATGGAGACATGCAGGGCATCATTGTGATTCTTCCCTTTAGCGGTCAAGTCGGTGTCCGAAACCCAACCCATTATCAGCAGTCAAATTAGCCACACAATCTGTAAACTGGTCAACTGATGTCTCTTGTGGCACGTGGGCAATTTTCAAAAAGGTAATTAGAGCCTTGGCATGGGCCTCTGAGCAAAACAACAATGACAACATAGAAATCTTGGATGGGGTTTACCCCAGCTGTTCAACTACATTGTAGTCACTCTTTTTAATGATCTTCAGGATCTCTTCCATCTCTTGCTTAGAAGCTTCAACAGTAGTTGTCTTTGGTGCCTCCGTCTGGGCAGGCGCATCAATGGTGATCCCTTTGCCCCGAGTGTCAGATGACTCGGCGACAGGGGTAAGAATAGGAACTTAATCAGGAATGGCAGGTGCACTTGCAGGTGTAATGACAACAGGTCTTCGGACAGTTGGTGGAGCAATATCGGGTGAGAAAAGTCTTCCGCTGCGGGTGACTTTAGCAGGTCCAGTAATGTTGCTGACACTAGTACCAACATCCAACTCTTGTTTAACTCCAAGAACATAAACATCAGCCCCATAGTGCCAAGGGACAGCTTTGTCAGAGGTGTAGGGGATGGGCCCCGGAACAGTGATGATCACAGGTGTGATTTTCGGAACAGATGTAACTCTAACAGGCTTCCTCGAGGGAGCCTTGGAAGAATTGTCGAAAATGGTAATAATGGCAACTTCTTCAGTAGGAATGGATGGAACAACAATCTTCTCAAACAGGATCTCCTTACTATCCATAAGGTTTTGGATACCGGACTTCATGAATGGGCAACCGGTAGGTAAAACAGAACACATATGGCAACCTTCGTCACAACCCGGAAATAAACCGGCTAGCAAAAGGTTCTTCTTTACAGTCATCAGAGGGGTAGCAATATCTTCTACAGAAACCACAAACAATTCCTCTTCTAGAGCATTCACTCCATGCTTGGGCATGGGAGTAGTTACAACATTAGGCCTCTCGGGCGCCTCAAACTCAATCTCCTTCGCATCAATTAGGTCTTGCATCTTGTTCTTCAAAACCCAAAATAGTCCGTATTGTGCCCCGGGCTATCGGAGGGAAAAGCACAGCGGGCATTAGGGTTATACCTTGGTGATGTGGTATTTGGACTCCTCGGAGCTTCCTTTAGAATCACCAGATTAGTCTTCAGTAATTGTGGCAGAATCTGAGACAAGGTCATGCTGAGACGGGTGAATTGCCTTTGAGGTCTCTCATCTTTCTGTTGATTGTTATGCTGAGGAGCACCAGCAGGTTTTGAAATAACAACTGCGTTAATAGCTTGGTGGTGTTCAGGTTTATTCTGTCTTCTCGAACTGTAGACAGTACTGGACTCTTTCTTAAACGACTTCTTCTCGGTGCTTGATGAGGCACTCTTTTGTATCTTCCCAGCCTTAATACCATCCTCAATCCTCTCACCAGTTAAAATAAGATCTTAAAACCCAGCTGAAGAGCTTCCAAGTAGATGGTTGAAGAATGGACCAGACAGGGTCCCCGAAACATGTCAACAAGCTCACGATCAACCAAAGGTGGTTGCACCCTTCCGTCCAGGTCTCTCCACTTTTGAGCATAATCTTTGAATCCTTCACTCGTTCCCATTGACATACCCTGGAGTTGGGTACGCGTAAGAGCGAGGTCGGAGTTGTACTGATACTGCCTGTAGAATGCAGTAGCCAAATCTTCCCAGCTGCGGATACTGGCTCCGTCCAACTGATAGAACCACTCAAGCTGAGTCCCTGAGAGATTGTCTTGAAAGAAATGGATCCATAAGTTCTTATCAGCAGTGTAAGGCTGGATCTTCCTTACATATGACCGGAGGTGCAACTTCAGACAAGAAACTCCGTCATACTTCACAAAAGCTGGTGCCTTGAACTTGTGAGCAATCACTACCCCAGATGATAAACCTAGATCACCAAAGTCCAGACCAGGCACCTTCTGAACTTCCATAGCATTCAACCGGTCTTCTAGTTGCTTGTATCTATCCTCAGCAGGAGGATACTGTTCTTCATCGTAGTTCGTCTCGTTGTCGGAGACCACAGGGCTAGGAGCCCTCCTTTCTTGTGGACTATCTTTCCCTCCAGATGAGGTGGTCAGATCAACTTCATTCTGTAGTCTGTTGCCAAACCTGTTCCCTATATTAAACAGGATAGTCCTCTTCTTCTTCTTTTTCTTCTCTTTCAGAATCAAGGTCTTCAGGTCCAGCTGACCCTTAGCTAGGCTCATGAACAGCTCTTGAAATTGGGCATTTTGGGCCTGGAGGGCCTTGATAGCTTGCTCAGTCAAGGGTTCAGTAGACATGATGAGCGCTGAAATAAACAACGAAGAAGATAAGAGACCTGTAAAAGGGTACCTGTTTATGAAGTGCATGGGATGAAATGCGTATGATTTATGATTTCAAAGACAATTGGGATTCAAATTTGTAAACAAGAAAGGAAACACACTTTATTAGATAAACTTGGTAATTCAAATTGTTCAACAAATTGCCCTTAAGGCGTTACAAGAATGGAAATACTGAAAATGTAAACAAAAACTGGAAAGGAAATCATCAAAGGTCCATCAATGCTCCCATGGTCTCTTCTTATCAGTGCGGACATAGTCGTTGAGAATCCGCTCGTTCTCTAACTGCCTAGTCAACCTCTGGATCTTCTGTTCTTGTTCATTGAACTTCTCTCGGTAGGAATCCCGTTCCTCCCTCAATTGCATCCAAGATCTCTTCAGTGCCTCAATGTCAGTGGGCATATAAGGATGGAGAATGGTTGGAAGAACCCCTTCTTCATTAGAAACTTCAAGAGTGACAGGCTGGACAACTTCATATGGCATACCTAGCTTCTGGGCACGGATGCGGACCCATCTGAGATATGGCTCCATTGGCAGAGAAGTCTTTGGGCCCAGCTCATGTGGATCAGCTTGATGAACTCTATCCCAGGCCTTTATGAATCTACGACGTTGCTCGTCGCTATCCCCTTGAAAATCAAAGATGATATTAGGCATTAGTAGCTCATGAGGTCCTTCTCTTCTGGCTCTTCCAAACTAACGGAGAGCTAAGCATGGGTTGTAATAAATTCCTCCATGGGTTCCTATCAATGGAACATTGGGATACTCCTCACATCGATCAATGATAGTCACCTCATCCATGCCCTTGAGAGTCCAGATAATGTCATTATGAGAAAGAGACATCACCCTATAAGCCCAGCCCATTCCTTCTTTGTTCTTTAGTACTGACTTGGGGAGGTGCGAAATAAACCACCTCGATAATAAAGGAGAATAGCACATTAAGGTTCCCCGCTTTCGGGCAGTACGAGCATAGAGCTGATGAAGAATGTCACCCAAGAGAGTGGGTACAGGGTTCTGAGAGATGAAGATCTTTATCGCATTCACATCAATAAAAGTGTCAGGATTCGGAAACAATACCAAGCCATAAATCAAAAGAGCCAGAACATCCTCGAACGCCTTAAAGTCTAGGCCATCCCAGAAGTAGTTGGCCTTGCCAACCAAGAACTTAGTCAGAAAGCCCTTAGCTCCACTTCTAGTCTCCCAATTAGCCATTATCTCCTCTTTGGTCAAATGAAGGGCTGCAGCAATCTCTTCGGGCCTAAGAGTCTTCTCCCACCCAGTGAATGGAGTCTGCTCCAGAACAAAGATACCAAGCAGCTCAGAGAACTCTTCTAGGGTAGGAACCAGCTTGAAGTCCTGGAAAGTAAAACAATGGTACAGCGGATCATAGAATTGGACCAGGACACTCATCATCTGTTCGTCCAATTTGGAGGTGACCAAACTGAGAAGAGAACCATGCCTCCTCATGAAGGAACTAGTGTCAGGCATCTTGGCAACCAACTCTTTAAGCAATGTAGGGACTTGGACAAAGTTGATCCGGATGGTATTCCTACGCATAGGCATCATGATAACCTACAAAACAGAGCAAATATGAAACCCTCATGTCTTTGAAATAGGTTAGCCTTATGCAAGATGTATGTAATGTTATGATGTCATGATGTCATGATAGTAAGCACACCACAAGTATCCACAAATAGCAAACATGGTAAAGGCACACAAGTCACACTGAGAGCCCTTAGATTTCAGGCTGGCATGGAGCTTAGGCACTACCCTCTTTCAGTTCAGTTGGTTTAAACCTGTCCTAAAAATAGTAACCAGGTTCTAGAGGATCTCAATATCACTGACTACCCTCAGTCGGTCATAATTCCAGTTTAGCAACCTTTTCTTGCGGCCGGAATCATCGCGAGAGTTTAGTCTTAATGAGTGTAGCATACTGCTACTGTTCTATGGCCAAGTTGGTCTATTTAAAGGTTCTAAGGTCAGCTGGTGCTTAATGACCCCTTAGAAGACCCATATTCTCCTCGTTCTAACACAGGGGATATCGGTACAGACTAAAGTGCCACACCAATGTAGCTACTGCTTCAACCGTGTCGGTCTACACCGGACAGTTCCCTCACAGTTTATTGCTACTTACCTAAAGGGTATCCCCAGATCCGAGTTAGGATCTATAGAAACTCCGATACAAGCCCACAAAATTAAAGCATACAAAGCATACAATTGAAAACACAATGATCTAATCCTAAGTTACACCTCACTTATTAATATTCCCCAGCAGAGTCTCCAGTTCTGTGATCGGTGGGAAAGAGAACTGACTGTTTTGGAATGCTGGTTTGCGTTTGCGTTTGTTTTTGCAAAATGTCGCGGTAAGCAAGAGTCGCCACCGTCTTTTATTTTATCCAACAAGGAAAGGACAAAAGCACAGAAAAATTCCTTTTTGAGATATTTCTCTGGTTCGGAAGGTAGATTATAGAAAGGGAAGGTGTTAGCACCCTTTCTATCCGTGGTTATCCACGGGCTCTTAGGTACTTGCTCATTGTGTTTTCAAAAGTTTGCTTTTCTTTGTGTTTGTGGGTTTGAAAGAATTTTTGTTTTGAAAGGGGTGTAAGTGCAAAAAGTTTTGTTTTGTTTTAAAAGGAGCAAGTACTTAAGAACCATCTACCTACTCGAAAAGAGAATTAAACTGTGCTAATGTCCTTTAGACAATGTTATCCTACTATTGAGGAGTAAGTAGCATCATCGTTGGAGTTTTTGGGTCAATTCGATTAAGGGACGTGTGGTCACTAAAGCAATGTTAGGACGCCTTAGTGGTAACCCTAATATCTTAGATCATTTTTTCTGAGGCAACTTATGATCTTTGGACAAGAGGGCGACCTCTAAAACTTCCTATACTCAAGGACCACGTTCGAAGGCAACCAAGTGAGGTGTACCCTAAGAGTGGCATGTGCAAGTGTGTTACTTCGGTTAATTTTATCTGTACATGTCATTGGTGAGCTATATTGATTTTAGGTTAAAGATTGATCTTGTCATGCATTTCTTAGTTATCAAACATCTAACAGTTAATATTGTGCGGAAATTAAATTGCGGGAAATTAAATCTAAACTATTACAAGGCGTCGGGTATTTACATCGCCAAAAACAAACCCTTTAATTTAAATTGCAGAAAGTAAAATAAAGCGATAAATAATTAAAGTCCTAATTAAAATCTATTACATACCGGAAGAAATTACAATATGGAAACATGGATCGCGTGGGAGAAAATTAAATCGGCGCATTTTTAGGGTTTTGACCCTTTTTGAAAAGAAAGCATGTTTTTTTTGTTATTTTTGAAATTATGGAATTAAATTAAACGAACAATTAAATCAAATAATGAAAATATTTTTGGATTTTTATTTTTAAGGAAATAAAATAAAAATGGTTAAAAGTTATTAAATTCTACATTGATTTTAATTTATTGCAAAAATATTAAATGTTAAACCTATTTAAGACTAAATTAATTAATTTAATTTATTTACAAAGATAGAGTCAATTTTAATTTTAATAGAAATAGTATTTTTTTTTAGTTTTCAATTTTATGAGAGAAATAAATTATTTGGTTAGTGATTAGTAATTATTAATTAAAACAATAAAATAAATAAATAAATATGAAAAGAAAAGAAATTGACCAAATGGGGGGTTTGGGCCTAGAAAGGAGGTGAGATCAGCAATCTCCAGGCCCAAACGCATTGGCCTTTGTTGACTTCTGTTGATTCCATATGCGCCTTTTGACTAGAGTCCATGGTGGATGTCCAATCTAGACCCTCAGATCTGGCCTGAAGGCCATCTGGCGCTTGGGATTTGGAGGCACATGGTGGACCATAGCTGATGTAGCACGCTGGAATATCTGCAAGAAAAATGCAACAAATATTGGGGGACCTGGGATTCGAACCCAGGTCCCAATGGTTTTTCCACTCACGCCTCCACCAACTGAGCTATGATGCTTTCTTGTTAATAAAATAAGCGTTGATCATTATATGTTAAAAATAAGCAATATACTGGAAATAAAAAAAACGCGCGAAATTTATTTGAACAAGCCAATGAAACATGAACACGTCTTCATCTTCTCCAATGGCCCTGGTATATTTTCCCGCGGATTTGAATTTGCAACAAAAATTTTGGCATCATCCTATAATGAGTTCTAGGTCACAAAAATGCAAACCAAACCCATCATCATGTTCGCCTTGTTCTCCTAAATTCATCCATGACCATGGCTTGTCTTGATTTTACCTGTAATTGAAACGCCTAAAAACAAAGAACCAAAACCCTAGCTTCGGGCATGGCGATACAGGCTACAAGAATGCAATTAAATTATGCCAAAAGCTTCATAATGCAACGAAAAGCATGAATATACAAATATTTAGGCAAAAAGATGCAGGAATCAAAGGTTGTGAATTCATGCACAGGGCTATGTTCTTGAGTACTTACAACGTGATTTAGGAGGTCTCAAGACTTGGGTTTGATCGCTTTTGCTTCAGTGAACGTCAGGCAAGGGAGCTACGTTGAGATTTTGGATTGAATCGAGCTCTAACCAAGATTTTGATCTCACACTTTTTCAAGCTTTTTTCAGTTTTTGTTTGGCCGTTTCTGCAGCTCCTAGGTCGTGTTCTTGATGCATTTTGCTTGTGTGAGTAATAAGGAATACATTAGGTTAAATCTTGGGCCTCCAATCCTTGTGCATTGAAGAATCAAGATATAATATGATCTCCATTATCAAAGTTTCCAAAATTATGCCAAATCCAAGATTTTGCTCACAACAATGCTTGATACGAATTTGATTGGGTGTATCATGTTAATTGAAAGCTGTAATGATCAAAAAGATTTTATTTCATCAATTTTTGGATTTTATTTGAATTAATATTGATTTAAAATGAATTAATTCAATAAAAATTATATAAAATAGAAAAATTAATGAATGGACATGAAACTGAAGATAGGACACGTGTGTGGTATGACAAGATCAAATCAAGTGGAAAAAAGTGGGCCCTTTTGTTAAAAATTGGAGTTTTGAGGATAGTTGACTTTTGGCAATTTTGGAAAAATGCCCAACTTCAACAATGCATAACTTCTTCAATTTTGAACTTTTGGAAGTTTTCTTGGACTTTTTAGAAACCTTGCGATGTCCTCTAACCAACCCTTCTGGTCTCATCTCATTTTGATATTCCATGCTCAAGTTATAAGCTATGGAAAAAAAGGTGTTTTTGTTGACTTTCAAAAATGACCTATAATGTCCAAATTTGTAAATTATTGTGAGTGCATTTCTTGATCTTGGGGTGTGAATATGGATTGTAGGTAATTTCATCCTATTCAAAATGAGCTTTGGATGGGTCATTTCGCATAAAGTATGAGAAAGTTATGCTTGGTCAAAGTTGAGTTGACTTTTCCTGCAAAACCCTAATTTAGCAACTTTTGAATCTTGTGGAATCTTGAACAATCCTTGATGAATCATGATCAACCCTTGATCAAATGATGAATTATCCTTCAAAATCAGAATGTTGACAAAAAAATCTTGAGGTTTGACTATTTGTAGGTCACAGTTGACTGTTGCCCTAGCACCGTCGATTTTTGGGCCTCTTGAGCAATTGACTGACCAAACTTTCTCTGCAAGGCTTGAGACTTGACATGGATGAACTTGAGAACATATTAGGAAATTGGGGAGCATTTGAGGCCATTTGTATGTAAGGACCTTGATGCAACACAAAACCCTAATTTTGAATTGACTGCCTTAGGAGGTGATTTGACTGTCCAACCCTTGAGCTATCTTGAGCAACTTGGAAGTTATTCTTGAAATGTCTTGGGAAATATGGGAGGGCAAATTTTGGGGTACAACAATGTGTTTGTTTGAAAATAGCAAGGATTATTTGAAAGAGATCAAGTAACTAGGAGTTATCTACCCTACTCAAAAGTCTTTCTTGTACATTTTTATTCCTTTGATATTGTTGTTTTACCATTGCTTTGGTAAACAACCCTATCTTTAGATGTTAAACGGGACGAGCATGGGTCATCGTATGACCATGATAGCAATGGTGCCAAGTATCTTAGCATGCTTAAGGGACCAAGATCATTTGTTTAGGCAACCTTTTGATAGCGTCATCGAGGGACTATGATCTTTTTATTTTGCCAAGATACTTTGCGTGCATACCATGGCCATTTTATTTAGGCAACCAAGTGGAGATACCTCAAGGGTGTTTGTGTGCAAGTGTGTTTTATTGCATGCATGATTTTATCTTGAATTAGGATTTTCTATTTCATTGATTTTATCTTGCCATACATATCCTAATTACTAGCATTTACATTTTTGAAAGCAATAAAAATGCGGAAATGTAAAATCCTACGCTATTACAATATTTAGGGGGGTGGGGGATACACACTTATACATGGGGATGGTTCAACGAGAAAAATAATTTAAAAAAAAGAAATAACAAGGGGAATAAAAAGAGAAAGAGAGAGAGGGCTAGCGTGCTATTGAGAGGAAGTCAGAAGTTCTGACCCAGGCCTGCTGCAGGATATCAACCTGTTAGTGAAAATGTATGAGTCAGAACTTCTGACTCTGGTGCGCTGCAAAACAGAAACCTGTTAGTGGGGAGGTCAGAAGTTCTGACTCCCATGCGCTGCAAAACAAAAATCTATTAGTGGGGAAGTCAGAAGTTCTGACCCTGCTGGAAGCACAATAATTTAAGAAGTTTTGATATTATTGATAGCAAAACAGGCCTCAGAAGTGCTGGCGTCAAAGTCAGTGCTTGGTTTCCCCCTGTGCTAGTCAGAACATCTGCAGTTTGATTATTTTTCCACAAAACAGAAGGCATGCCTAAGGCAGTCTCAGCAAGTGTCATAGCGTTTCAAAAGACAGAAACAAAAAGGTCACAAGCAGGTTCTACACTGATTCACTTCCTACTTAAGCATTCAGAGGCATGAAAATCCTCAAAACATGTACAGCAGCAACATGATATCTACATTGTGTTTATTGAGCATGCAAATATGATGATGCTTAGCAGCATGGTGAGAGTCAGCAGGTGCTTACCTCACTGTTAGAAGAAAAATCTGTGAATTGGAATTAGTCTTAACTCTAATGGTGTTTTGGACAGGTTCTTTTTTGAATGGAGAAGATATATATATGTATGGTCAGAAACTGTATGGGCGTTCTCTAGTCAGGAAGCAACTTGGGTATCAATGAAGTTTGGAGGCAGGAAGTTCAAAGTTATGAAACACTAGGAATTTTAGCAGAGTTTCACAATGTTTTCTTGCTAGAGTTTTCTGTTCTTCTTCTAGCAATTTTTCTGGATTTTGGACCCGGGGCTTTTCAATGGACAATAGTGCCCTATTTATAGGCAAGGCTTTGTGAATTTTAAACGTTAAATGGCGCCAATACCATGCAGTAGGTGTTGACTTGTTCTTGAAGGAAGTTTATGGAAAGTTGTGATGGTGGACAGCTTTTCAGCCTAGGCTAGAATAGTAGGCGAAGATTAAGGGAAAGTGATACCCATAAGCGAAAAGTGGCGCATAGATCCATGCCTAAACCTGCACAAGGGTGTTACTATGCCACACGTGGAGAGACCCCTTGGATAAATGCTCAAAAGGGGTTATGAGCATTAATGAGCATTAAATGGTGATAATATTTGTCAAAAAATCAGAAATCTTGTAATAGGAGATTTTGCATCATTACCTATAACCTGAGCCAGCAGTTCTGCTTTACCAAAAAACAACGCAAACCAGGCTCTGACCTTGGCCTCTTACTGTCCCAGCAAATTCTGAGGGTTTTCTAGATTTTCCAGCATGTTCTTTTGATCTGCTTCTGAAAACTCTGGACTTAGATATTCTGCTTCAGTATTATACCCACTCTTCTGACCTCTTCATCTTCTGATTCCAGTAGGTTTTGAAGGAGTTTCAGGCTTTGTTGCCTTCTTTGCATTCTTCTAGCAAACTCTGGCTGAACTTGCGTACTTGCTGAAAGAGCCACGTTCTGTTTAAAGATTACGTGCTGAACCATGTTTTCAACCTCTAACTGAGTTGGTGTAGATGCTGAAAAGCCACCTTCTGACTGAATGTTATGTGTTGAGCCAAGTTTGCAACTTCTGACCATTTCTGCCTGGAGGTTGGTTCAGAGGTTCTGAAGTGCCATTTTTCTTAAATACTTAGAAAATCTCAAGTACTTAGAAATTTGGTTTTTGAATCTTAGCTGGAATACACTTCCCGTTTTAAGCATGTTTTACTGAAATAAGATTTTTTTTGGATTTGATTTTAATCAAGAGGTCAAGGTTTGGCCTTTCAGCGCAGATGGTTGTTTTGCCATTGGGAGAGATCTTCATGAAAAATTTGTAATCCAAAGCTTGGGATTGGATGGGGAGTAAACCTGAGAAAAATGAGAGGGCAAATTTTGGAGTACAACAATTATATATTATCAATTATTGTTATTTTGTATACAACAAAAGCGCATGGCTCAGTTGGTAATGATGCAGGTGGAAAAGGCCATAGGACCTGGGTTCAAATCCCAGGTCCTCCCATGTTTCATATTATTTTCATTTGCTTAATCAGGCATGCACACAAGGCGTGGAGACCACCATGTACCCTCAGGATTCAACCTTTGGATCTCCAGAAGGCCAGATCTGAAGGCCATCACATGAAGGACCATGGTGCACCCTAGTCAATGCACAGTGCTGGATCAAAAAAGTCAATATGGGTCAGAATTGTTTGGGCCCAGAATTGCTATTGACACACCCTCAAATTGCTATTTCACAGGCCCATTTTCTTTTTCTTTTCTTTTATATTTTCTTAATTAATTCATTTAATTATTTTTACTCACAAAATTAATTCCTTTTTTATCAAAAAAATCATAAAAAAATAATTTGTCATACAATTAGATTTAGTTTTTTTTTTTATCAAAAAAAATTAATTTAATTAGTTTATTTAATTTATCATGTAACTTTAATTCCTTTTGTAAATAAATTAAAAACGACTAGAAAATTAGGGTTTTAGTTTAATTTAATTTCTATTTTCTTTTTTTCTTAAAAATAACCAAAAACACAAAAATAGGTCAAATTTAATATCTTCTTAATTTAATTTAATTAGTAATTAGGTTTTTGCATATTTAATTTAAAACCTTTTTTTCTTAAAATAATCAAAAACAACCCAAAAATGATTTTTTCTTGTAATTAGGTTAGACGGGGTCAAAACCCTAACTTTTCTCGTTCTTAATTCATCGCGCGCGCTTTATCTATTTTTACCATATTGATGTAACTGCTCACAGGATGTAATAGATTAATTAGGACTTTTTTCCTTTCATTTATCATTTTGACGGGTTTTTGGCTATGTAATTAATCTCACCCGAAGCCTTGTAATAGCGTAGCTTTACTTCTCGCATTTTAATTTTCGCCAAATATTAACTGTTAGATGTATGATAATAGGGTTGCATGACAAGAATTTATGTTAAAATTAAAACAGTTAGCAAACCCTAAATGTGCAAAGATAATAAACTTGAAATTGAATCACTCGCACATGCGCACTCCTAGGGTATACTCTCACTTCGGTTGCCTTCGGTAAACGATCATTAAGTATATGGTATTTTAGTGGTCGCCCTCTTGTCTAAACAAAGATCAAATGTCCCGTTCAGAAATGTTGCCTCGGAAAGTTTGCCTCGGAAATGTTGCCTCGAATATTGATCTTAAGACATTAGGGTTATTACTAAGATGTCCTAACATTGCTTTAGTGATTGTATGTCCCTTTTGAGTTGACCCTTACAATTCCAACAACGGTGCTACCTACTCACTAATAGTAGGATAATGTTGTCTAAAGTAAACAATAACAACAACATTCTTTTTTTGAGTAGGTAGATGCTAGTAGGTACTTGCTCTAAATCAAAATTTTTCCACACTTACACTTTTTCAAACAAAGTTTTCAAAACAACTTCGTAACACTCTTGAAGACAGAAGCAAGAGTTAAATCGAGGTAAAACAAAAAAATTTCGAAACACAAACACTGAAGCAATTTTAAAATGATGAGCAAGTGCCTAAGAGCCCGTGGAAAACCACGGATAGAAAGGGTGCTAATACCTTCCCTTTCTATAATCTACCCCCGTACGCAAAATCTCGAAAAAAGGAATTTTTCTGTGCTTTTTTCCTTTCTAGTTGGATAAAATAAAAGTCGGTGGCGACTCTTGCTTACCGCAACATTTTGCAAACACAAACACAAACGCAAAAAGCAAACCAACATTTCAAACAGTCCGGTTCTGGCCACCGTATCATATCAATGTTATGGTATGATGTCATGATGTTATGTACAAGTAATCATACACAAGCAAAAGCAAACAAGTCATTATGTACAAACAAAGAAAACAAATCCTTAGGTTTAGGCTTGCATGGAGTTTATAGGTAAGTACCCTCTTGAAGTTTAGTTGGCTCAACCTGTCCTAGAAAGTAGTCGAGTTCTAGGGGATCTCAATATCATTGATCTTTCTTCATCGGGCATTATTTCAGCGCAAGCCTCTTTATTAGCGACCGAAATATCCCAAAAGTCTGATCTCAATGAGCGTAGTATCAAGTATCAACCAACTTTGAACTGCACCAAAGTCGGCTATCTCACTACTTCCTAATGGCCAAGTTATCCGAATAAAGGTTTTAAGGTCAGTTAGTGTTTCATGACACCACACAGTGGCCCCGTATTCTCCTCGATTCAACACAAGGGATACCGGTACCAACAAATATGTCACACAAATGCAGCCATCACTTCAACCATGTCGGTATACCCCACACAATCCCCACGATTTACTGCTACTTACCTAATGGTGTTCCCAGATCCGGGTAGAGGATCAATACAAACCCAAACAAGGACTCATAAAAATGTAAAGCAAATAAACCAAACAATTAAAGCAAGTAAATGTGATCTAAATCTAAGGTAACCCCAGTTTTTATGATCCCCAGCAGAGTTGCCAGTTCTGTAATACGGTGGGAGAACTGACTTGGTTGTTTTGCGTTTGATCATAATTGTTGCGGATAGCAAGAGTCGCCATCGACTTTTCTTTTATCCAATAAGGAAAGGGTGAAAAGAACATAAAAGACCTTTGAGATGTTTTCTTGAGTTCGGGGGTAGATTATAAAAAGGGAAGGTGTTAGCACCTTTTTCATCCATAGTTATCTATGGGCTCTTAGTTGCTTGCTAGATCACTTTTGAAATTGCTTTGTTTGAAATATGTTTGTGGTGGGTTTTGAAAGTATTTTTGAAAAACGCCTTTGTTTAGGCAAACTTTGTAATGATTCTCGTCTCTATAAGAATGCACACAAAGTGTTGAACTTTTAAAAATATTTCATGTGTTGAAAGTGTTTGGTGTGTTTGAAAAGATATTTGTTTTGAATATGGATTGTGAGCAAGCAAATAAGAATGTTCTACCTACTCAAAAGTATTTTATTCATTTCTTCCTTCCTTTGATATTGCTATCTTATCATTGATTGGTAATAAGCCTTATCCTTGGATGTAAAGAGACGGGCATGGTTCATCGTATAGTCATGAATAGCAATGTTGTGAGATATCTTAGCATTTCTCTTGAGGGACTAACATCATTTGAAGGCAACATTCGAAGCATCATCAAGGGACTATGATCTCGTATTTTTGATTATTTTTGCTAAGATGTCTCACATACATATTATGACTATTTTCTCAAGGCAACAAGTGGAGTTAACCCTAGAGGTGTAAGTGTGCAAGTGTTTGTTTTTCATGCTTGATTTATCTTGAATTAGGGTTTTCTAAGCATTGATTTTATCTTTCCATACAAACCCTAATTACTAGCATTTATATGAAAAGCGATAAATTGCGGAAAATAAATATCCTACACTATTACATCATTTTGGGAATGGGGTGTACAAATTTACAAATGGGAATTGCAAGAAATTAAACCTAATTATCTATTACAAACATATTGAAACTTGAATAATGTATAAGAATTTAAAGGAATATAATATACAAGACATGAATGAAAAGAAAATGAATTTGTTTTGATTTTGTTAAATAAAGACTTTGGTCTATTTAACTAAAAGGAAATTTAATTAAACTAAAGAAAAATTAAGATTAAGTTAAAGAAAAGAAAAATAAATAGGAAAATGTTTTTGGTCTTTTTCATTGTAAGAAGTTAAATAAAAATAAACTAAATAATTTAAATATATTTTTGGTGTTTTTGATTGATAAAAATAATTATAATAATAGCAATAATAAAGTAAAGAAAATGAGATAAAGATATAACATTAATGTCAGGGGGTTCAGAAAAATAAAAATGTCAAGGCCCAGCCAATTGAGGCCCAGACGCGCTTCCTGCAAATAAAGAAAAGGTGAGAAAATTTGGAAAAATGACAAAAGGTCTCGCTGGGGCTCGAACCCAGGACCTTCTACATGGCAAGGCTTTAGCGCATGCTGTTTGTACCACTGGGGTGGTCTGTTTCATCTGTTAGTTATCATACTTGCACTAAATATAAAATGAACTCATTTTTGAAAATTTGAACATGGATTCATCTTCTTCCTTCGCGTGCGCAGGAATGTATATCACCATTGTTAAGCTTCTAAAAGCTTCAGTTCTCAGCCAAATCCAAAAAATGTAAACATCAAACTTGCCTAGAATTTGAATACGAATCCAACCACATAATTTTCAATAGCTATGGATCAAAGGTTAGCATGATTTTTGTTCAGTACCAAAACTAAAACCTAACTGATCAGATATGAAATTCTCAATGTATAAGCAGTGATAATCAAAACTAAGAGCATGGTCAGCTTTCTAGATATGATATCTACATATTTTCTTTTATTTGTATGTGCTGAAAATGCTTGTATCAAGATATCACAGTTAAGAAATCTTACCTCTTGAAGTGAAATTCGAAGGACCTTTATATGACTTCCAGAAATGGTTTGATGATGGATTAAGCTTGCCTGTCCTTCCCTGAAGCTATTCCAATTGTTAGAATGTCTTGTGGCTTTCCAAACTGTTCTGGACAAGTCAAGTTTCAAAGGTGGATTTTTTTGAAAATGGTAGATGAGGAAGGAGGAGTTACAAAAGTGGTTTAAGGGTTGGGATAGTTCATATGGGGTGTATGGATGCTTAGTGAATCGAAAGGCCAAAAAACACACAAAGGGATTTTAGATTTTGTGTGTAAAGTTAGAATGTGCCAATTTTTGTGCTTGTGTGCAGGTTTTGAGTTTTTGAAAGTTTTAGGAGTGTTCTAAGGCTGATAATCTCCTTGTTTATGTTGCAAATAATGTATCTATTTATAGGGAATAGGTTTTACATCTTGTAGTAACCAGAATCTTGAGATAACATGTTATGGTTTAGTTGAAAATGAAAAAATCAAGTTGAATGGATTTTCATGGTTCCAAAGTTCAAGGACAAGCATGGCCTGATATTTGTTGGATGCAGGAGACTTGATTCATGCTTTTGATATTGCTTGCAATCAGAGATAAAGGTCACAAGGCTCAATGCATTGACAATTTGCATAAAGTTTGCTTTTCTAAAACGGCAATGATAACTTTGTGCCTTTAAAGGAAAATCGGCTTGGACAATACTTTAAACACTTGGGTAAGATCTTAATTAATTGTGTAAGCAATTAATTATGGAGTGAAACACAAGTTTGAGGCCTGCAAATCAAGATCATGTAGCATGGCCTATGGATTTGATCAATGTTTTTCAAAATTCTGTCTTCAACTTGATTCCTTGAATCGAATACTCCGTCGTTTCGTTTTGATCACATAGATCCAAAACTTTCGACCAAACTCATCAACAGACAAAACAATATTCATTTCCACCAATTGTATGTTCTTCGAATGGACCACATTCATCTGAATGTACCACTTTGAGCATGCAAGATGATCTCATTGGCATAGTCAAAATGAAAGAATTTCTGGATTGTATTCCTACTAAACAAACTTCACAAAGTTTTTTCCAGGAATCTCAAGACTTGGAATACCAGTAACCATATCTTGAGTAATCAGTTGATTAAGTGGTCGAAAGTTCAAATGTCCAAAAATGCCACAACCAACTATCCTTATGGTTGAACAGTTTTCAAACATTGAACTTCTGTCGAATTGATCATTGACTTAAATGTCCTGTTTTTCGATAAAGGAGATTTTAAAACCAAATTGTTCTTGGTGTCGAACAATCTCAAAATTCCATCTTTCATGACAACTGAGAAATTTCTTTCAACTAGTTGTCCAACACTTAGCAAGTTGCACTTTATTCCAGGTACATAGAGCATATCTTTAATCATAATTTTTCCTCCGTTACTCATTTGAAAGACTATGTTGCCAGTACCTTCTTCTTACAATGAACTATTATCAGCAAGTTTTTTTTGTTAAATTGTAATTCATAGTGTCGAAACTATGTGGGTTGAAGGATTTAGAGGTGGATCGAAGCAGGTTGCTCGAAGGAAGCCATTTCCCAGTCGAAGATTGTGGATAAAAGCAAGCATAAAGATAGACTTGTAATTCATAGTGTCGAAATTATGTGTGTCGAAGGGTTTAGAGGTGGATCGAAGCAGGTTGCTCGAAGGAAACCATTGCCCAGTCGAAGCTTGTGGATCGAAGCAAGCATGAAGATAGAATTGTAATTCATAGTTTCGAAACTATGTGTATCGAAGGGTTTAAAGGTGGATTGAAGCAGGTTGCTCGAAGGAAGCGATTTCCCAGTCGAAGCTTGGGGATTGAAGCAAGTTGCTCGAAGGAAGCCATTGCCCAATCGAAGCTTGTGGATCAAAGTAGGTTGCTTGAAGGAAGTCATTGCCCAGTCGAAGCTTGTGGATCGAAGCAAGTTTGCTCTTCTTCGACTTGTTAAAATCTGCCAACCACTACTTTCGATCAGTCGTGTGGTTCGAACAACCTGAACCAGATTTTGAATTCGACATGGTTATCTGCAACCACACACATTTTTTTATCTGCTTTTCCCTTTCAATAGTTTCCTATTCCTCCTTTTGAGGATTCAGAAGTTCCATCTTTGACCAGATGCTTGAGAGCCCAATATGATCCATGGAAACTATATGGGGCATTAAAAGTCCCATTATACTTGTGCAAAATCAAACCCTAGTTTTGAGTCATCAGTGCTTGGAGAGGTATCTTGAGCTGATCAAACCTTGTGCAGTCTTGAACCAATAGAGATCTTGTGAGAAAAATCTTGAGAAATGAGAGGGAAAATTTTGGGGTGCAGCAGAGAGGATGATGCGAGAGTCGTATCAAGAGTTATGTACATAAAGTAAATTTTCAAGGACGAAAATTATTTAAGAGGGGGAGAGTTGTAACACCCCAAAAATCATAATCAATTATTTAACTAGTTATTTGTGATTATTTGGGAATTATTATGATTTATATGATGCATCGCGGTGTTTGGTGATGGTATGTTGTGGGGAGTGTTGGAATAATAATATATGAGGAGTATTTGATTAGTTTATAATTATTTAGAATTTAAATGATTATTTGGGATTTATTGGATTTAATAATAATATTTAGAATTATTATCATTAATAAAATAAAATAAATTATGGTGTAGAAACAAGAATGGCTAAATGGTAAAGTAATATGGAATAAGTAAGGACATGATGTGAAGACCAATATTAGGGGTCCAAAGGTTAAGTTTGGTATAAAGAAGGTTTGAGAATTTTGATTGCTCATTCTGTACGACAGTTTTTGGGAGAAAGAGGCAGAGGCAGAGCTAGGGCACAAAGAGGCAAGAAGGAGCATAGGAGTTTCGGTAGAGACGAAGAGGATTCGATTGCTAGCAACAATTTCTAAGGTAATGGGTTTAATCGCGTTTATTATAATTGATATCAGGTTAAAGTGTTGGTAGGTTGTGTTTTGTGTGTTGATTTTGATGAGGATTTATGAAATTGGGGAAAATTATATGTTGAATGAATGAATGAATCCTTGATGAATGTGTGATTTTAGGAACTTTAAATAAGTGTTATAGGTTGTTAAGAATATTGTATAATCAGATTTCGAATTCTGAAACCAGAACTTTTTACGGAATCGAACTCGGAGGTCTGAAAGGCCTCCAACCATGGAAAATCGTAGGGAGGAGAAGTGATGTCTGGTTAGCATCATCAGGCGATGCAGAGGCGACACAAAGGCAACGCAAGCATCTTCGGGCGATGTAAAGTCTGCGTCGGGCGACGGATGGCATAAGCGATGCAACGAAAATCTTCAAAATACCGTAACTTGAATTTCAGGAGTCTGTTTGATGCGCCGTTCGAAGCGCTGGAGAGTTGGCGTGATGTACCATATTATGACTGAATTATATGAGTTATTTGATGCATGATTCCAATACCTATATGATTATGAGAATGATTTATTACATGTTGTTATACCATGATGTGCTATTTTAATGATAAACATTATGTTGATTATGATATTTTGGTGATTTATTAGTGATGTTGTTGTGACGTAAATGCTGTAATTCATGATGATGATTTAGTGATGTGTGTATACTAATAAAATACATGCTATGATAATAATTCTATGATGTACCATGATGTTGAAATACTATGAAATTGGTGTAGGCAATGAGTATTATGATATGTCGTTGTTGTGGGATGGAAACATGTTGAATTATGTGCATGTTTGAATGAGGCGGTATTATTATGGAATCGCAAAGGGATTTGTGGCTGAACAAGTATAGAATCTAAATAGGAATTTGCAGACTGGTGTGCATCATCGGGAGAGGAGAAGTGTCGTCGGGCGAAGCGGACGTCGCTTGGTCGCTGTCGGGCGAGCCAAGGAGTAAAGGAAGGGTGAAAAAGGGTTGCTACTAGAGTGCTTCGCTCGCACCTTCGTCGGGAAATGCAAAAGTGAAAGGAGTTTTGCCAGGTGAGCAGGAGGATATGTCGGGAGATGGTGTCCATATTGTATGGTCGTGTTGTATTTTCTTCAAAGTGTCATAACTTGAGTTTTGAAACTTCGTTTGAGGCACCGTTTAAAGCGTTGGATAACTAACATAATGAACTACATATAGGTGGAATAAAAAGAGTAAAAATATGGATGTGTCAAGTACCTAGGCTAATACAGGCTTATAATATTAAGAGGTAGTTTTAATGATGTATGTTGCTATAATGAGTTTTTGGTATTTTAATGATGTATGTTGTTATGATGAATTATTTGTATTTTAATGATGTATGTTTCTATGATGAGTTGTTGGTATTTTAATGATGTATGTTTCTATGATGAATTATTGGTATTTTAATGATGTATGTTGCTATAATAAATTGTCGGTATTTTAAGGATGTATGTTGCTATGATGAATTGTCGGTATTTTAATGAAGAATATGTTGCTATGATGAGTTGTTAGTACTATGATATATGCTGCATGATGATAGTAATGTTAGTGACCTTATTAACAAATGTAGCGGGCTTATGCCTTGTGGTTGCTTAGTTCTAATGTTGCATGATGATGATGCATGCATTTGTGAGGACTTATGCCCTATTGTTGGCCTATAATGGCGTTGTGTTGAGAGCTCATACCCTGTTGTTGCCCAATTGGCATTGTGTTGGGGGCTTATGCCCTGTTGGTTCCACATGCATTTAGTTTTTGTCGGTTACATTGTATTGCACCATCTTGATTTGATGTCGTGCCTTATGAATGAAGAATATGTTTCAATGATTTATGACGAGGATGTGTATATGTTATTATGATATAAAGGTGTGAGTATAATACTTGGTAAATGATGATGTATGGATTTCACAATTGATTTTGTTTATAACTACTATATCTTTTCCTTATATCTTTTATAATTAATTGTGATTACTCACCCTTTCTGTTTGAATGTTGTCTCCACATGGGTAACGCACAGGTGACTGAGAATGGTGCATAGAAGCGTGAGGATAGCTTGGAGTCTTTAGTGTGTTTCGTTTGAATAGAGCGAGTCTTACTCTGATACGTAACATGAGATTTAGGAACTTGCTATGTTTTTGCATTGTTTTATTGTTACGTATCTTAATTCATGCTTATGTTGAACCACTAATTTTATGGAGAATGTTGTTATTAAAGCTGTGGTGCTATGAAAATGAATAATTGGATATTTCTACTGTGTAAATGATTCTTTTATGAGAAATGAGGTAATGAATTGATTTGAAATGTTATGAATTTTTGAAGATGTGACATCCTACTTGTGTACTATGATATATTTTCATATATTATATTATAATTATTTATATGGGAAAGTGAGTTGTTACACTAGCAGGTAATCCTAAGTTTATTTTCTCATTTTATTTGTTACAGTATGCTATTTGTATATGCGTTGAACGAGATCAATCGGCTCCGGTGAGTGAACAGAAGGTGTGGATGAAGAAGTTTGAGCCCCTATCGTGAGCAAGAGATGAGACGAAGGTCATGGCGACTGTGCGGTGGAGAACGAATGATGAGACGAAGAGAAAAGAAAGAAACGAACGAAGAGGATGGGATGATGACAAATGGAGAGGCGTTGAATCAGTATTGAAACAGATACGGAGGAGACAAGTGTTATTGATGAAGTGAAATGAGCGGTGGCAGTGGTATATGATGATCGGAGAAGAAGGCGATGAAGGTTGGGTCATGGTGGCCATGACGTCTCAGCAGAGTAAGAGATACATTCTTTTTTTGGTTGAAAGGGAAGAGAGAGCTGATTGAAGAAGCGACATCCCCATCTGAACCCTAATTTCTCAAATTTTATGTTATTTCCATTTTTATTTTATCTTTATTTTAAAATAATAATCTGAGTTTTTTATATAATATGTTGAAACAATAAACAAAATTTCTGGATGGATTGTGTTGTGCAATTGGGATGAATGAAATCCCCTTAGGCCCATTACACATAGTTTTTGAGGCCTGCTTGAGTAAAACAAAAAAACGGGGGTATGTGTTATGGATTAAATGGGCCGAATATACTTTCCCTTGGCCCATCGACTTTTTGGTGCACTTAGTTAGTGCTGAACAAAAACTCTTCTTGATCTCATCTACTTGGGCCCTAGCACCCTGATTGCTACATTGTACCCCCTGAAATCAGCTTGCACCCCCCGGGCTTCTCAATTTTATTTTCTTAATTTTTGTTAATAGTTTTGATTATTTTACATCTCTCTATATAAAAAATGCAAAAATATTTCTTCTTAGGTTTTATTTGTAAATAATTTATTCATGTGATTATTTTACTTTAATTAATTTCACTAGATCACTAACTTGTACACATTTTGTTGGCTATCATTTTGGTTTGCCATTTTCGATACAAATAAAGTCTTGATAACTTGTTTATTGCTTTTGTACTTTAACATGCTCCCCTTAGGATTTTAAGTCAATTTTAATCTCTTGATTAAATTGAATTAATTAGACCTTAGGATTTAACCCAATCATAATAACATTAGGTAGCTTCCTTATTCTCAATATTAGGTTCATCTTTGCATACTAACTTAGGTAGATGTTCCCCTTTTTATCCTAACTTTAGGACCATTATTGCATGATAACATTAGGATTCTAGTATCCCTTCAACTTTTTCATTCTTCTTTTGCATTCATTCTAAAACTAAAGCTTCTTTTTCTTTATCAAACTAAAAAACACTTAACAATAATGATGCAAACCATGTATCACGAGGCCTTAAGCATGTGTGGAGTACTCTGGATACGAGACGTTTGACTCGATCATCCATAGTCTCTCATGTCATAGTCTTTAACGTGGTTCAAATCACCAAATATTTTTTCAAGGTAAAAAATACGAACCAATCAAATATCTTCTGCCTTCAGGCTTTTCTCTGAAAATATTTTTAAAAAAATGATATGCTATTTCCACTCTGTGTAATACGATGCGTAAGTCTCCAATGGTCGGGTTGCAATATGTCAACTGTTAGAGTGCAAATGTAACATTATTCGCCTAAAACACACAACAAACCAAAACACATTTTTAAGTGAACTACGAGTGCCCTGATCTCTTATTGCACGAAGATGGTACGTAGGCACAAAAGTTCACAACAACGGCGGACACAACTAATAAAAAAATTTATTTTTTTGTATATAATTTGCATTCATGCATTTTCCCTTAGTTTGTTAGCTTTAGATTTTTACACACCCTTTGATTAGAATAACAAGAGTGACTCTTGTGGAGTACCACGGACGTGAGGAGTGCTATACATTCCTCTTGCGTAATCGACTCCCTTACCCGTTCTCTTGGTCACAAGACCTTGATTTCTCCTTTCTCAGGTTTTCTTCGATGTTTTCCTTTCCCTTTCTCTGGGATAAATAAATATGCAATGGCGACTTCATTGTATTATATTATGTAGTTACTTCATTATCCATAATGATCGTTATCATCTGCAGATGTTGAGCGTCATACGCACCTGTGGCGGTGGAGGAAGTCGTATGTCATAAAAGATTCATTATCATCTCCATGTTTCCTAGGTGGAATGATGCAAGAGTGTGATACAATAAGGTACTATTCCAAGTCCATCCACACATTGCACAAGGAACCGAACCTCTATTACACAGTCTCTAATGGCACGAACAGAGTCGATAACATTACTAACAAAAACCATCTATCAATTCCCTTTGATGAAATAGTAAAGATTAGTCATAGGATGTCACATACGTATCCAAATTAGCGTAGGCACCTTTCAGGAAAGGGTTTATCTACTAAGGTCTCCCATTGCAGATAACCAAAAAAGTGAAGCATCGCCAAACTTCTGATGCACTTTATGGTTTGTGTATGGTGTCCATATGAATTTGTCGACATTCAGTGCATCAATCCTCTTTATATACTCTATAATACATCTTGAGTAGGTATACCTGAAATTCCATCTCTTGGCCCATGTGAAGCTAGGAGTGGTAGAAACAATCAGTCGCTCACAAATGAAAGGGAAATGCTTGTATATCCAACATTATCTAAGAACATGGGAAAATCAAGAAATGTCATAAATAAGAACCAAATTAATAAGTAATAAAAAAATTATACCTGAAATAGACTCATATAACTGGCAAGTTGCCTAGTCTCAAAGACAGTCACTTTTCAAAGTGTAACATGTAAAACAACTAGTGCATCACACCCCCATGCCCAACTAACATGGGAAAGTCTACTAAATAAACACATGTAATCCAAATTAATATATACATGGGACTTACTATACAAGATGTAAAATGTATACCCTAGTGGCTGTCCCATACATAGTTTGACGCACTAGCTCACCATACTTATCCTAGAGAAGATAGTTGAAAGTGAGCACCCCTATAAATCCTAAACTCCTCTATCACCTGCTCTTAAGTAACTCCGAAGTCATGTACAATAGTAATTTGTGCTAGTTGTTGTCTAATGAGAGAAGTGGTGAAGAAATTACTTGCCAGGGGAAGATGGAACAGAGAGGAGACATCATTCAAGATAATCGTCATCTCTTTAAATAGAAGATGGAAGGAAGATGTCTCCCTATGTCATCGCTCAATAAAGGTTGTCAATAGTTGAGCATCAAGCATCACCAATTAATAACTCACCATTGAAATGACTACACTTTTGACAAACGCCTTGACCTCCCGTGACATCGGGGCATCTAAGTAAGTCTTCTACTTCCCCTGTGGGTGGGCACTTTTAGCAACAGTCGGTCCTGTAACAAATTAAATAAAAAACATCAGTTGTTTTCAACGTATCAATAATAAATAAATTTGTCAAGTGATAGACACATGTTATATAAAAAAATACAAATGCACACATCATTTGTCTTCAACACCTTATGACCAAAAATATTTGAGGAGTTAAAAGATTTCACCAATGTTTCTCATTCCTAAGTAAAGTCTAATTGTGTTCCTATTTCTTCATCAAAAAACTCATTTGTATCCAAATTTAACTTCCTTAAAAAAATAAGCGAAATATATTCAATAAAATAGAATTACCTTCTATTTGAAGAGTTAGAAGTTCAAAACACAAGGTAATTCATCCATTGTTTTAATATAATATCCACAATCTACATACTACCTTATTAATACTTACATTCTTCACTCATTCAAATTATCTAGCAATATGTTGAATGTCTCTTATTGACAGAAAATCACGCAGTCTTCCATAAAAATAAGTATTATGTTAATTTTTTTTCTTTAGAATTTGACGGAACGAATCAAATAGGATAATGAGAATTTTTTTCAAATAACCATATTTTTCAAAAAAAAAAAATCCCAAATAACCACTTTTTTAAAAAATTTACCAAACTGACCACTTTTCAAATAAAAAAATTCACCACATAGAGGAGTAGCCACTCTGTATGGCGCATGCATGCATTTTAAAGAGGAGGCGTCACAATGCATGGATTGTCCTCCTCTGTAAAGCCATGTAGTGTGGCGCGTGCATGTATTTGCAGAGAGGAGGCGCCATCTTTCTTGACTTGACAGTGTTATTTATTAATTTTTTAAAATAAAATAAAAGTAACTAAAAATATTTTATATTACACAACGTGTGGATACATTTTTTTGGATGTCCCCTCAACCTAAACGGGTCCCAGTATGACATAAACGGTCCCACCTTTGCCTTACCCCTTGTCTCACTCCTCTCTGTTAATTTTCCTGAGGTGTTTGGCGTTTGTTCTGACTTGCTTGATTATAAGGTGCTTGATGTGATGATCCTGGTACATCAGGATCATACATCTCATTGATCATTTCGCCCCACTGTGATGTGCTTCCAAAGAGATCGGTGCCCATGTTGTTGAAGTTTGGTCTTGTTGGTTGGGATATGTGTGGGTGGGGTGGTTGATAGTATTGGGATGTTGAATCATGATGGAAACGAAGCAACTTTTCTTGTGGTGTATGAAATCCATATGATGGTTGGGTACTTAGATGGTGTGATATTTGACTGTATGTAGGTTGGGTGGTATGGTAGGAAGGAGATGTATCATATGTGTTTTGGGTGTTGTGGTAGGATGAGGATGGTGCATATTGTCAGTGGTGGGTCGGGTCATGCTCTTGGTATTGTGTTTTTGCGTGTGGCATGAATTGATGACGAGTTTGGTTGAATGAGGTGGTGTATGGTTATTGGGTTTGAGTGGGTTGACATTGTGGGTGGGTTTGGTACTGTTGAGGGGTTGGTTGTTGGGTTTGGTATTGTTGAGGGGTTGGTTGTTGGGTGTATGTTACAGCTCTTTAGCGTGGGTCGATTAAATATGTCTCTTAAGACAGAAACAAATTTGTTGGAACCAATGTGTACCATCTCAAATATTGGAGCGTCAGTTTTAAGTCATATTGCAAGATAGGCTCCCTTAGGACCAATTCACGTTTATTCCTCCATTAACGACATTGATTTTTAGCGAAGTCTCTCAAATCGTTAAATCCCCATTGGTCGTCAACTCTGAGTAAATGCCATTATCCCAAACATGTTGGGGGGTCGGGGATACCCTGTTGCATGTTGAACTGTAGCTTCACACGATCACTGTGGTGCATCTCCATAATAGTGAATCTGATGAGTGATGTTTTTGCAGTCCAGAATTCAACATCAGCTGGGTTAATCTCATGGTCGAGATCCTTATACGGCCTCCATACAAATTGTAGAGGAAACAAAGTTATATAAAATATTAAACTTAATTAACCTATTGAATTCGTTGTATAAAATATGTAAATTTAATACCTCTTCGGGTCCAACATGATCAATAAGATTTCAGTAGACTACTATTGCATTTCTAGGGGATTTGTTGTAATTTATCTCAGGAACATGCCACCTACATAGAAAATGGGTAATAAATTAATACATGTTGGTTACAGTATATAGTATGTAAAATTTATGGTTTCGTAATCTTACTTTGTATCAAAGGGAAAGACAAATGACCTTGTGTTGCAGGGGGCGAGTGTCAGCATTCTTGACCAGCACCATGTCTGAAGCAAAAAGGTGCAGGAATAGAAAGAACAACTACCGTTTGATGCATTTTTACACAAGGAACTATACAGATGGGCCAAAATAGTAGAACCTTAACTATATGTGTTTATTTTATCAAATTGTCTTAACAAGGGTAAATACATGATATTTTACCAGACAGAACTCGTGTTAGTGGAAATGGAATATTTCATTGATTATTCTGGGCGTTTCAACCATGCATCAAGGGTTTTGCATTTTGCAAACCTATTATACAGATTAATGAAACTTGGTTATACGGGAAGTATAAAGGAACATTACTCATGGCAGTGGCACAATATGGGAACAATAATGTTTTTCTGTTTGCCTTCGCTCTAGTTGAAGGTGAGACAGGTGGTGCATGGAATTTCTTTCTCAAGAATCTCCAATTACACGTTGCTCCTCAACCCAATCTTTGTTTGATTTCAGACAGACAGACATTGATTGTGAGTGCATACAATAACCTTGATAACGGTCGATAGGATCCCCCTTCAACACATGTCTATTGCATTAGGCATATCACACAAAACTTCATTCTTCATATCAAAGACAAGACACTTTGAAAGAAAGTTATTAATGCAGGGTATGCCTTAACAGAACCATCATTCTGACACTATCACAAAGAAATCTGGTTTCCAAACTCAGAAGCATTAAGGTGGATCGATAATATTCCAATGGAGAAGTGAACTCGGGCATTTGACAATGGTCAACGATAGGGCCACATGAAAACAAATTTGGTGGAATCATTGAACTCTGTATTCAAAGGCATATGAAACCTACCAATTACTGCTTTAGTTAGAGCAACATATTTCAGGATAGGGTCATTGTTTGACACAAGAAGTTCAAAATGGAGGACAATGTTACAATCAGGGCAGTTGTTCAGTGAATGCACAATGAAAACATTTAACGAGGAGGCTGTGAAAGCAAACACCCATAATGTCACTGTATTTGACCATATTAAAGGATTGTTCAGTGTACAAGAGACAATGGATCATAATGAGAGGAGACCAAGGGGATATTATCGGGTCGAACTAGATAGAGGTTGGTGTGATTGCAGAAAGTTTCAAGCATTTCGCATGCCTTGCTCTCATGTCATAACGACATGTTCACATGTTCGCTTGGACCCAATACAACATATATTCCCCGTGTACACAGTAAAGAGCGTTTTAAGTGTGTACATCAATACCTTCTCCGTGTTGGCAAAGGAGGATTATTAGTCTGCTTATCAAGGGGACATTGTTTGACACAATGAACAAATGCGACATAAGAAAAATGGGCGCCCAAAAAGCACTCGTATTAGAACTGAAATGGATATGGCCAACAAAATGATAAGATTATGTAGTACATGTCATCTTCTCGGACACAATCGGAAAAATTGTCCGATATTGGGTCTATCTCTGCAAGCTAACTTTTTTATAGCAAACTTTCCGGAGTGTTTAATTTGTCGTACGCAATATATTTCAATTTAAATCTGGGTTATCATTTTGTGTTCAATTTATCATTCAATTACAACAACCTTCACACGATGACACAAAAAAATACAACACCACTAACTCAGGACAACAACACAACAACATGATAAACAGACAAAACAACTAAACAAATCATAATATCTAAGAGATAAAAACCATCAAAACAATATCGTCTGGTCCAAGCATCATCATCATGACATCAACGTCGTATCTCACATTTTTCCATGATCGGCTTACTCCATTTTCGTTCCTCATTGTAATGTGCATTTTTATTTTTCTGATCTGTCCACCTTCAGGAATGTCTCCTTCCAACCAGCGAATCAAGTGCCTCTGAAATTGCTCGAACGTCCGCGTGTTTCAGAGTTTGATCTTCACCGGAGGCTTTGTCGCCGAAAAAATAACATGCACATCTCTTTTGATCAGTGAAAACTTTGGCAATGGAGTTGAAGACATTTTCTAAGAGTTATGTAACAAATGGTGTGAAAAAATGAAGAGGATGGGTGATTGCATTTATAGAAAACTATATAACAATGTCAAACCAAGAAAGATGGCGTCTCCTCTCTCCAAATACATGCATGCGCCACACTGCATGGCTTTACAGAGGATGATAAGTCACGCAGTGTGGCGCCTCCTCTTTACTCCTCTGTGTGACAAAAAAAATTTGTTTGAAAAGTGATCAGTTTAATAAATTTTTTGAAAAAGTGATTATTTAAATTTTTTTAAAAAGATATATGATTATTTAAAAAAAATCTGAATAATAAAAATGGAGCTATTAATGAATTAACTTATAAAACTTTTTAGTTAAGAGATTAAACCCGAGGATTAAATTAAACTAAAAAACAAAAACATGAATTAAATCTTTAATTAAAAAATTAAAAATTTGAGTAAGAAAATAAATTGTCTTGGGCATTTCATTACCAAATTACCAAACGCAGCCTTACATACAAACGACATAAAGCGAAGCGAACTCGGCGGTGAGATCATGGCGTCGTCGGTGGTGAAGAGCATCATAAGCACGGTGAGGGAGAAGGGTCTCGGCGGCTTCTTCAGATACCTCAAGGATGAAGGATACCGGTTTCTCCCTTTTCCTTCTCAATTTCACAATTTGATTTAATTAATTTGCTGCGAATTATTAGGGTTCATTGATTCGATTTGCTAATGTTGTTTTTCGTTTTCCTTTTGAATTTTTCAGGAGATGCCTTCCTGATGGAAACCTATTGTGAGTCCATTTTTATATTTTTGTTCTTTTTTCTCCTTTGTGTGTATTCAAGTAGAAATTTAAGAATGATGAGAATGCATGAAGTTTTGTTTCTTCTAATGGCTATATTAGATGTTTTGATTGTAAATTGCTAAGGATAAAGACAATATTCTCTATTTTTATGGAGGGTTTTTGAAGAAATTGAATAGGAGGGTAACATTTTCATTTTTAATTGAGTTATATAATTTTTTGGATGAATGATTGGGATAAGATATGGATTTTTGACGATGATAGTATATTCTTTTACCCTTTTCATTCTTAAAAATTATTAAACTTGATTTAATAATATTCCTTTCAAATGAGAATTGTGTCCTTCCTTCATTTCTGCATGAAATACTCCATCCAACCATACCTTAGTTTGAGTTGAGTAAAAGACTGTGGTTCATCGGAATTAGATTTAGATTTCATATGTAGCTGCCAGCCACAAGCCGTTGAATAGAGACATTGTTTCTGTAAAGTTGCTGAAGGGTTCTGCTTTTGATAGTGAAATATCTCTGTTGTTTATTTGCTTTTTACTATGAGATTTGAATTCCCTTGCGATACTGTATTTCTCATCTTCCACTCTAATTTATTTCTGAATATTTGCAGGCAAACCAAGATCCACAATATTGGGGCAACACTTGTTGGTGTTGATAAATATGGTAACAAGTATTACGAGAAAACTGAAAACACACAGTATGGTCAGTGCCCTTCTCTCTCTGGCTCTATTTGTATGTGTGTGTCAGGTTACCTTAGTCTGATAAACAGATATGGCTAAATTCAGCTAGTTGCTTGAACCCAAGACATGCAAAGGTCACTTTGATGGCATCCGTTAACATAAAGAATTATGCATATTACTCATTGCTATCTCATTATGGCATGGTGAACATGATTGGTAAACCCTTAAGTTAGTTAGGTCAGGCTGTGATGTTTATAAATACTAGTAAGAGGGAATAGATTGAATCAACTAGTCATTTGAGAGAATTGTTGTATTTAGGTGATTGGAGGGTTTGTAGACCCTCAAAGTTCTACGATGTTCTAGTTCTGTAATCGAGGGAATTATCCTTATTTTCTATTTGAAAAATGCTATTTGGCACGACGACAATTTCATTGAAATCATACAAATGATATGATTGCTGAGGTGGATTTCACTTTTGAGGCAAAACACAATGTGCCACCACATTATCATAGCTACAGTTCCTCGTATGATGTCTCTACTTATCAAAACATTGCGGTGCAATCTTCTGCCTTTCTCTCTCTCTCTTGCATCAGTAAAATCTATTGTATTTAGCAACCACATCTTCTTCCTCTCGTTCTCTACTTTTTATTATTCATGAATCATGGATGATCGTCCTCTTCCTCCTTCGGTGAGTTGCAGTCTCGCACAGGGTTTTAAAAAACAGTTTGCGACCGTAGTTCTGTAATTGAGGGAATTATCCCTGTTTTCTATTTGAAAAATGCTATTTGGCACAACGACAATTTCATTGAAATCATACAAATGATATGATTGCTGAGGGGATTTCAATTTTGAGCCAAAACACAATGTGCCACCACATTATCATAGCTATAGTTTCTCGTGTGATGTCTCTCCCTTATCAAAACATTGTGGTGCAACCTTCTGTCTTAGTCATCCTCCATGCTCTCTCTTTCGCATTCGTAAAATCTATTGTAGTTAGCAACTGCATCTTCTTGCTTTTGTTTTCAACTTTTTTCATTCATGGATGATCGTCATTTTCCTCCTTCGCTGAGTTGCAGTTTCGCAGAAGGTTTTTAAAAACGGTCCACGACTGAGACAAATTTGCATTAAAACTATTAATAATTAAGTTACAGACTTTACAATGACAAGAATGTCAGATGCTACTTTTAGGAAATCAATTTTAAAGAAAACACAAATTACTTAGGAATCAAATTTTCTTGAAAGTAGCCTCTATTATTCTTTTCACTCTGACCGTTTTTTAAAACCTTGTGCGAAACTGCAACTCACCGAAAGAGGAAGAGGACGACCATCCATGAATGATAAAAAGTTGAGAACAAGAGGAAGAAGATGTGGTTGCTAACTACAATAGATTTTACTGATGCGGAAAAGAGATAGAGCATGGAGAATGATTAATACAAAAGGTTGCATCACAATGGTTTGATAAGGGAGAGACATCACACGAGGAACTGTTGCCATAACAATGTGGTTTGAGACATTGTGTTTTGGCTCAAAATTGAAATCCACATCAGCAATCATTTCATTCGTGTGATTTCAACGAAATTGTCGTCGTGCCAAATAGCATTTTTCTTTCTATTTACTACCTCGGAACAGTTTCTGTATGGAGTATACAGTAAGCGAATAAATGTCTAATGCAACTGTTTGAGTTACTTCTATGTATGAGAATATATGTAATGGTTATATTAGTTGTTTGTGCCAGCTGTCATTGGTAGTAACAAATGTATCTGACACAGTTTGTGTGGGATAGTCTCAGATTAGTGCAGGATAAGAACAGCTATATATGAAGCTGTTAAAAATTCTAGAAATCCAAATATTCAACACACATTTTGTTATTCTTTTCTCCCAAGTTTTACACTATAACTTGACAATTTAGCAATCAGTATCAAAACACATTAATTACTATCTGGTCAAGAAAGATAGAGATGTAAACAATTTCTCCATATTTATCTATTTATGCAATTAGTTAAAGCATATAGCCAAAATATCTCTATAAAATATTGCAATTCATTTGAGAAAATTGTGTATGTAGCATACGGCGAGGTTATGGGGTACTTTTTGATAACAGAAGCTACTGAACCTTTTTACTCTAGGTTGTTTGTGGGGTCTGATGAATGGTGCATGCACCTCAAGCCTAAAACTTTTTTCATATCCAACTGACAATTGAGTTATAAACAAGAATTTGAGTTCTTCATGTCTGAAGGTGCCATTAGATTTAGGGGTTGGAAAAATTGAAATCAGAGCTTAAACAGTTGAGTATCATCCAAAGTAACGTAAAAAAACTCTACAGTTGAGTGAGAGTAAATTACCAAATACCAAACCTCAACGCCTTTGACACCAAAAAGGGAACCTTGGGAGGCAACAGAGGTCTCCTCCGCAAATATGTCAAACAAAAACAAAATCATAAAACTTTTTTGTGCATTTCCTAGATGAGATTGTGCATTTCCTGTTGATTTCCCAATCAATGGCTATAACACTTTACTTTTCTGTATGTAGTGTGATTCACTTTTAGCAGTCAAATCTTCCATATTCTATGATGTATTGTCACGATTCAAACTTAGGTCGACATTATGTGGAGATTGGAACTTTGAAGAAGTAATAATGCATAACACATTACTGTTATATAATTTGACAGGAAGGCACAGGTGGGTTGAATATGCAGAGAAGACTAGGTACAATGCTTCTCAAGTTCCTGCTGAATGGCATGGCTGGCTCCACTTCATAACTGATCACACCGGTGATGAGGTAAGTTCGTTTATTTCCTAATTGTTACCTTGATAATATCATATGCTAAGAAAATATGAAGCCCCAACATAATATTTGCAATGAATTGGTTGCAGCTTCTTTTACTGAGACCAAAAAGGTACGGTCTTGACCATAAAGAAAATTTGTCTGGAGAAGGTGACGAGTTTATCTATCATTCCAAGGGACATGCTCTCAATCCAGGGCAGAGAAACTGGACCAGGTACCAACCATGGGAATCCACGACCAAACCGTGAATATGGTTCAGCTTTGAGTTGCAGATGTATTGGGTTGGATGTTTGTTTTTCTTTCCTCCTGACAAATCGTTTGAATTCATTTCATGAAGTGGAAAACAGTTTTTACTTTTTTAACAATAAACGAATTATTAGCTGTGATAGCAGACAAATTCATTGGGAAATTTAAACATTTTCTATATACCGTTACCAATCAGTATGTATGTGCTGTGATATGTTAAAAGAAATCTTTTGTTATTATCTATAATTTGTTGGAGCATGTTCTTTAATTGCAGATTTTTTGTTTTGTTAATGAAAACTTATGGTTTATTTTTTTGACTTAAAGGTGTATATGGTTTAGTAATAGTAATTTTCCCACGTCGAACCTTATTTGAAATATTAGAGTCATAAAGGTCTTACTTTAGATCAATTCGTATGATAAAACAATTTCTTTCCATATCTATGTAATAAAATATTTGTACATTGATCAAACCTACACAACAATGTTGTATAAAAAATTATATTTCTATTAACTCTTTAGTTTTGAGATATTTTATAAGAGAAAAAGGGATATGTGTCAATTAATTACAATCATGTTAAGTCTCAATTCATATTGTTATTTTTAAATAAATTTTATGACATGTTATCTCAATTCATATTGTTATTTTTAAATAAATTTTATGACACGTTTAAATGATGATTTTTCCTTAGATGACAGTGCACTATTTTACATCATCAATATAATATCTTTTAACTCATTTTATAATTCTTTCTCTTTTTAGTTCTTTTAATTTCCTTCTACTATTGAGACTTGCCCATCCTCTATTTGAACTATTCATCTAACTACCAACCTACAAGTTTTTTTTCTACCTGTCCAAAGTATTTATCCTTTTTACTAGTATCTTTTCTACTTTAACTGTTATTTATATATTCTTTAATATTGTCACTTTTAATTATTGGTGTGGGCATGATCGGTTATTTTTAAAAATTAAATTATAATCATTTTTAAATCATTTAAATAGTTTGAATTTATAATCATAACTACATTTTGGTTATGATTATATAGTCCGTTTTCTTAAATCAGTTTTAAATGATTTTTTTATAAAAAAAAAAATTAAATCAATTATTTATACATTTGAAATAAAATAGATTATTTTTTAATTTAAATTTCAATTATTTTTTAAAATTGATTATTATTTTTTTTTTTTAAAAAGAATAATTTTTTCTAAAAATAAATAAATAAATTACAATTAAAAAATTGGAAAATACTAAAAAAAAATTATTCAAGAAAATAAGATTTTTTTTTGAAAATTTTAAAAATATATTTTTCAACAAAAAAATTATTTCTGAAAAATAAGGAAAAATATTTAAAAAATATTAATTCAGAAAATAAAAAATATATTTTCAGAAAATTAAAAAAAAATAAAAAATTCTGGAAAATAAAAAAATCTAACATAAAAAAATAATTTTTAGTTTGAAAATTAAAAAAATTGTAATTAAATTAAAACATTTAAATTTTAATCGAATTCAAAATAACTTAATCGGTTAATAATATTTAATTATATCTTAATTATATAAGTAACATTTATTACTGTTCTGGACTTGCCCAAAAGTTTGAGTGGGCCCAGCCTAAGACATCTCATGGGTGTCATCCAACGACTGTGACCCTCTGTCGGGCAATACCACCCTTTTGCCCTCTTAATCCGACTCCGATCCGAGATGCTCGTCATGCATCTTTCTCGGTCCGCCCGACTCCAGCGTCGTGCAGACCATCAGGGACCAACCAGAGAGATGTCTGCAATCAGCCTCCTCTCCGGAATCAACGGCTAGTTGCGGGCACATCTGTCAGGTTTGACCAAGTCCTAGCAGTTACTTAATTTTCTGGACTCGCATATCTAGGCGGAAAATCAGGAACTAATGACCACGCGCCAGGGGCAGTATATAAATCCTCACACCCGTGAGGGCCAGGTATCACATATTCACTACTCACTACCTGATATTTTGCTAGTACCTCCTTGCTCCCACTCTTACTTGATCGTTGGAGTACCTTGCAGGTACAACCCCCTCTCTCCTCTGCCCGACTGAAGATCATCCTCCGGCCACTCTCCAGGTTCTGATCAACCGCAAGATCAGTGGCACCGTCTGTGGGAAACTGTTATCCTCATCTTTCTTCCCTCGGAACCTAAGATCAAAGCAACTATTCTTTCAAGATCCATCTCTCATATCATGGCCGACTATAATGATCTCTACCTGTCCGGAAAGACCATCATTTCCCCTGCTCGCAAGACTGATGGAGGCCAGGAACACCCTCGCCTCGAGGACAACCTGGGCCCCCATGACGGACAAATTGCGTCCCCTGATTCCGCTGATGCCCGACATGGTGACGATCAACTCTTGGACGAAGGGCATTCCAAGAATCCTGCTGAGGAACTCCCAGAAATCTTGCAATTGGTCCATATCCCTGTCAACGTTGATTCGGCCATGGCAGCACTGCTCGCTGCCCTAAATCAGACCAACGCCCTCATCCTTCAACAAAATCAGAGGATATGGGCCTTAGAAAACAGACGTTCAAGATCTCCTCCCCGGAGAGCTCGAAGACGAAGTTCCCCCAGTGCATCACCACCCAGGCATGGTCCACCACCCAAAAAGGAAAGGCGTGACGTTTCTTTCTTCAAGAAACGCAATCGCACACCTCCTTCCTGAGATCAAGACTCCCCTTCGTTCAAGAGGAGAAAGGACAACAGGCAGATCGATCGCGTTCGATTTCCCTCTCCCAAGCCAAAGCAAAAGCGAAAGAGCCCCTCCCCTCGGTGGGATCGCGATGACCGACGGGGGAGAAACTATCACTCTCCTTCTCCATCTCCCGTTGTGATCGGTGGATCTGGAACTGACTGTTTTAAAGCTGGTTCGCGCAATGTCGCGGAAGCAAGAGTCGCCACCGTCTTTTATTTTCTCCAATTTGGAAAGGACAAAAGCGCAGAAAAATTCCTTATGAGATAGTTTCTCGGGTTCGGGAGGTAGGTTATAGAAAGGGAAGGTATTAGCACCCTTTCTATCCATGGTTATCCATGGGCTCTTAGGTACTTGCTCAATGTGTTTTCAAAAATGTTTGCTTGCTTTTCAATTGTGGGTTTAAAAAAGTTTCTTTGAAAAATTTCAGTTCGACTCGTACGTCAGAGTGTTTGAAAGATTTGCTTTGAAAGCTTTTGAAAAGTGTTGGTGTGAAAAGATTTCAGTTTGTTTTGAAGAGAGCAAGTATCCATGAGTCGTCTACCTACCCTAAGGAATTCGTCTGTGTAAATGTCCTTTAAAGTAGTGCCATCCCACCATTGAGAGGTAGGTAGCACCACCGTTGGAGGTGTTCGGGTCAATTCGAGTTTTAGGGACGTGGTGGTCACCAGAGCAACAGTAGGACACCTTAGAAGCTACCCTTATGCCATTGATCCTTTATTTTCCGAGGCAACCGTTTCGAGGCAACTGGATCATGTCATGGACATAAGGACTTACTAAAACGTCCTATACTCGACGACCACCTTTCGAAAGGCAACAGTGAGGCGTACCCTAGGGGTGGTGTGTGCGAATTGTGTGTCATTTTCAGTTTATTGTTTGTCTTGTCATGCATTGGTGATCTAACGATTCGATTTTATTTTTGGGCATTCATTCTTTCATGTTATTGTTTAACAGTTAAATGTGCGGGAATTTAAAGTGCGGAAAAGATAAAAGTCCTACGCTATTACAAAGGCGAGGGTCTACAACGCCAAATTAATCCAGACCCGTTTTAAAATAAATTGCAGAAAAGAAATGTCTAATAGCTATTACACGGCTTTGGTACATATACATAATTATTTACAAAAGAAATAAATGAAACGCGCGAAAAAAAAAGAAAATAATCAAATGCGAGGGCGTTGAACCCTTTAAAAGAATTAAAATAATTAAGTTATCTAAAATTAAAATTAAATGAAAAATGGTATTTTTGTGTTTTTTAGATTTAAAAGAAAAAAAAGAAGAAAAGTTAATTAAAATTAAAATCCTAGTTCTAATGTCTTTTAAGTTTATTATGAAAATATTGACTTTTAACCTAATTTAATTCTAAATTAATTTATGTGCATTAAATAAATAAATAATATTATTATTAAAAAAAAGAAAATAAAAATTTATTAAACCTAAACTCTATTTTTTTGGATTTTAGTTATTAAAAGAATTAAAATCTAACCTAAAATGCAACCCTAGTTTAATTATGAAAAACACTAATACTATGGCAAAAAACAAGGAAAGTTAAAAGGAAAAAGTCATTAACCTAATTCTATGTTTTTGTTTTTGATTTTTATTAAAAGGAATTAAAGTTGAAAACTTAATTAAAACTAAACATTTTACATGTTATTATTTATACAAAAAAAAAACAATATTTAAAATAAAATAATTATTAAAATTTTTGACTTTTCTGATTTTTTTTGAATGCTTTTTTTATATTTTATAGTAAAAATAAACTAATTATGTTGAAACAATAAAATAAATAAAATAGCAAAAATAAAGGTAAGAAGAAAAATATAAAACATGCAAACCAGGGGGGGGGGGGTAACCCCAATTTGGAGGTGCAGGCCTGGAAGATTAAGGCCCATTTGCATTGTGAATCATTGACTTTCTGGATCATATGTGGCTTGTTGACTGGCATCCATGATATGCTTTCATCCTGATCCCTGGATTAGATCTCCAAGACGCGTGGCCAATTGATTTTTGAGTGTGCATGGTGTACCCCTATAGTAACGCTGCATGGGAATTAAGATAGAAAAACATTATGGAAATTGTTCTGACCTGGGACTTGAACCCAGGTCATGAAGGTCAATAGCGTATGTCCCTGCCAGCTGAGCTACCACGCATTAGTTACTATATTATAGTGCATAAAAAACAAAAGGAAAAACTAAACGCATTAATAATTGGGCGCGCAGAATTTAAAACATCCAACCATTGCATGCCAGCACATCATCGTCTTCGCCTCATTTTTTTTCTTCTGAAACATAAACATACAGCAACGGTTTTAAAACGTTGCCTCAGGCCAGTTTACAAAAAATAGCGATTAGCTCGTTTCTCAACATAAATTAGGCGCGAGGTAACATTCTTCTTCGTCTCCATGCCCTGAATACAACCATGGGGTTGGGAACGTCCAATTTTGCTTGTTTTAGGAACCCCTAATTTTGAATCCTGAAAACCTAGAAATTCAACAATGGCAAAAGCGCATATATGACACAAAAACGTAATTGAACATGTTGGTTAGCATAGAAACATCACTATGAGCAAGAATCCACAAAGAAAAATGCAAAAGAATGCTTGGATTATGCTATGCGATTTCAAGAAATTTTCTGTACAGTTTGAGTTGTCACCACTGTTTCTTCGCGTTTTGATTGATGTTAGGAAGTGGAATGCGTTCACCAATGCCTCAGGAAGCTATTGGTATATGAATCAAGGCTTAAAAAACTCCCTAGTAGTGATTTCAGTTTTGCATTATATGGCCAAAATTTCAAATTGTCCCATGGCTTTTGAGCGAGCCTTTTGCTATGTTATGGTTAGGGTTGGACTCAGTGATGATCATGGAATGGAATTGGTTTGTTTTTTGACCTAGATTCAAGCTTAGGAAGGAACAAGTCTTAGGGTTTTCATTCTTAACCATTTTCCTCCTTTTTAGCCAAAACCTAGACCTAGTGTGCAAATGAACCTTAGCCTGATTTCTTGAGTTGGTTCATGATACATAGAAATTGTCCAAGTTCACATGACACTATTTCATTGGTTTTTAAATTTTATTTGAATTTTCAAAGAATTAAAATGAATTAAATCATCAAAAATTAAATAAAATAAAAAAATCAATATTTGGTCTTGAAATTATCCATGGGACACGTGTGTGGCATGACAAGGATGAACCAAGTGGAAAAAATGGGGCCCTTTTGTCAAAATTGGATTTTCAAAGATAGTTGACTTTTGCCATTTCACAAAAATTTCCCAACTTCTACAAGGCATAACTTGCTCAATTTTTAAGCTTTTCACATGTTCTTGGACATTTTGGAAAGGTCTTTGAGTCCTTTAACCAATGCCTTTGGTCCCATGTCATTTTGATTTACCAATCTCAAGTTATGGTCTTTGACTTAAAGTCCCTTTTTGTTGACTTTTGAAAATGACCTATAATGTTGAAATTGATAACTTTTTGTGAGAGCATTTCTTGGACTTGAAGTATGAAGATGAGTTGTAGAAAATGTCTTTCTCTTCAAAATGAGCTTTGGATGGAATTTTTCTGACAATCCATGTGAAAGTTATGCCCTGGTCAATTTCAGTTGACTTTTTCAGCTGTCCAAATATAGCAACCTTTGCATCTTTGATGATTTCTGAGCCAAATTTTGAGAATCATGATCAAGCATTGATCAAATGATGTTTGTGGCTTCAAAATGATATATTGACCAAAAATTTGAACTTTTGACTGTCAAATGACCATTTTGCCCCTACAGTTGACTGTAGTGCAATCTAGGGTTTTGACTGTGCAATTTTGAGCTGAATGCCTTGAAACTTGATATGAGGATGCTTGACCATCTTTGTAAGCATATGAGACTTGATTGGACCTTTGAACACTTCCTTTTCTTGATCAACACACAAACCCTAGTTTTGACTGTAGGGAGGCCTTTGCATTGTGCAACTCTTGGGGAATTTTGTAGCTTGGCTTGGCAGTTTATTGGAGAATATGGGAGGGCAAATTTTGGGGTACAACAGTTGCCCCTGTTCAATCTTCTTAGACCTGAGGATGGAGATTGGCTGACGTGCCTTTTGTAATCCGAGGGTAGAAGATGATTGGACACTAGAGTGCCCAGAAATTTGCGCTCACATGGTAGCAGTGTGGTGGGGGAATGGGCTTATAGATGCCATTTGGAGATTGATGGGTAGGATGATGGGCTTATAGATGCCATCTGGATGTTGATCGCGTAAGAGATTCCTTAGCGAGAACCTGCATACCTGCAAAAGAAAATGAGTACCTGACACGTCGCAGGAGCTGGGTCTGGATCTTCAAACGGTGATGAAGTTGTCTCTACTGACAGGTTGTTTCCAAGGACGAGTGGTCTTTAACGATGGGTGTCTATAGCGACTAGTGTCTATGACGAATGTCTTATAACGACAAGTGTCTACACTGACGAGTGTCTATCACGACGAGTGTCTATCACGACGAGTGTCTATCACGACGAGTGTCTATCACGACGAGTGTCTATCACGACGAGTGTCTATCACGACGAGTGTCTATCACGACGAGTGTCTATCACGACGAGTGTCTATCACGACGAGTGTCTATCACGACGAGTGTCTATCACGACGAGTGTCTATCACGACGAATGTCTATCACGACGAGTGTCTATCACGACGAGTGTCTATCACGACGAGTGTCTATCACGACGAGTGTCTATCACGACGAGTGTCTATCACGACGAGTGTCTATCACGACGAGTGTCTATCACGACGAGTGTCTATCACGACGAGTGTCTATCACGACGAGTGTCTATCACGACGAGTGTCTATCACGACGAGTGTCTATCACGACGAGTGTCTATCACGACGAGTGTCTATCACGACGAGTGTCTATCACGACGAGTGTCTATCACGACGAGTGTCTATCACGACGAGTGTCTATCACGACGAGTGTCTATCACGACGAGTGTCTATCACGACGAGTGTCTATCACGACGAGTGTCTATAACGACGAGTTGTATCAGAGGAATCTTTAGGCATTGATTTAAACTGGATTTGTATTCTTTGACCGGATTTGTCTCTTATGACGGGATTTGTCTTTTCTGACGGTGTTTTGTCTATTTTGACATAGCTGATCATTCAACTGTATCCTTCCTGAAAGGTAAAGGTCAGTTATATGCAGTACGTGATATGAATCAAGCAACGGCATAAATGCAATTGTATGACATGATGCGTACATGCATGTGTCATGATGTACGGAAATGTGATGTTTATGAATGTATGCTTTCGTCTAGGAAAATAAATCCTTGACGGGTGCCGGGAAGTCACTCCTGGGCTGATGTTGGAGAATAAGCTTTTGCTTCCGCTGGGGATGATAAGACTTTACTGAGGACGGTCTTTTCCGTGGCTATTGGCTGAGGATAACCCAGTTATATCTTATTAAGGAAATAACTCTTTGAATAAAGCCGGACGACGCGTTCGTGTTCTGCGGGGAGTGAAAATATCTGGGTCGCATTCTTTAGCCGAACCTATGATGGACAGAGCAACCGGATCTTTTAGACAACTCCTTATTGCCCCAGTTTCAGTGGGAGGAGGCACTTGTGGGAGTACTTGACGAGTCTTCTGGTAGGCAGGTGCCGAGATGCTGGGACATACTCGTACGCTTTGATCCCTAACTTTTGCCTGGACCGCCTTTTCGGGTTTTCAGTCCACCGGGATACCCATTTTTGCCCAAGCCGCCTTTTCAGGTTTTCGACTTGCCGGGTGTACAGATTTTTTCATTTCATCCCTTCATTTTGCACGAACCTTTTTGGTTCGCCGGGAAACCCTTATTTTTGCCTAGGTGTGTCAACCTAGCGGGCCTTTGATTGTGCGTAGTATTTTTCCGACTATGTCCATGTTCTCAGAATGTAGGGAGTTGCCCCTGTTAGAAGTGTTTTGTCATCAGAAGATGTTTGATCAGGCGAGATTTGTTGTTGAAATGCCCCAAGTGACTCAGGTGGAGATTTGCCCCAGGCTAGTTGGCCTTTGAGAGATTCTCCGAATCTTGACTGAACTGCCCCAGATGATTGGACCATGATCATGTTGTGCCCCTTGATTGGAAGTGCTTTTGTTCACTAGGTATTCATCGTGCGAATTTCCCTGCTGTTCAAACAAAAAGTCATATGCAAACAAAGTTATGTTAACAATGCAAAGCCTATGTCTGTCTTGAAGATTTTGAAAATGCATTTTTTTCATAAAACATGTGAATGTTTGTAAAACATGATGTCAACTCTGTATTTACCGTAGGCCTTCAGGAGTCAGGATACCTTTTGTAACAGTATGCTTTCAAACTAACCCATGCTTCAGCTAGGACTTTTGAGGGTTATAACGTGGCCTGGTTCACGGTTTAAGAAACAAAGGGTAAAGGCTCAAATTATTTGTACCCACCCACTCTTCGTGATGTTCTCCAAACCTTAGCTGATCATACGTTAGACCTTGTTTGAGTCTTTGCTCTGATTTTCCGGTGATGATTCGGATGTTGATAACTTACTTTGAATAGGCAGTCATTCCTTTTTTGTTGAGGGTTCATAAGACCTCTTGTTTTTTTGATTTTGTTATCCCTGTCTTTTTTGCCTGAACTGTTTCCTTTTTTGGAATTACAGTCAGCGGGATGCCCCCATTTTGTAAGTCCCCTTCATGGGTTTTGACTTAATGGGTTTTTTATTTTATTTTGAAAGATAATGACTGCCTTTATTTATTGATTATTCGGAACTATCACTGTCTTTCTTCATTTTGTAAGGACCTCTTTGGTGCCATTCGTTATGCACTTGGATCAACTGAGAGACTACCCTGCCCCAGGTTATGATTAAGGGTTTTGATTTTCGAAAATAAAACTCCTACTTCTTTGGCTCTGATGGGTTGGCGAGGGATTATCATCCTTATAACTCCAGTGTTTAGGGGTTGAAACAATGCCTGTACCTCATCAGCGGGGTCTGTTCAAAAGCATACTGTAAATCGTGGTATCGTTTTCGTCATCCTCCCTCAAGAGGCTTAGAATTATTAGTCGAACGTTGATCATCAGAAAAAAAATATGAAAATAATTTGCACATAGTGAATATGAAATAATTACTTCAAACAGACATGTGTAACGCATTAATGAAATAACCAAGTTTGACATGAAATAAAATGTTTGAACAATTGAAAGAAAATTACAACTTGAATATTTGAATGAACAAAAACTAATCCTAGCCATGTCTTGGCAAGGGAGCAGTGATCATATTGGGAGCCTCTGGAGAGTCGAGCTGGACTTCCTTTGCGTCAATCAGATCTTGAACCCTGTTTCTCAAAGTCCAACAGTCATCTGTAGCATGCCCCGGGCTGTCGGAATGATAGGCGCAGCGAGCATTGGGATTGTACCTCGAGGGTGTCCTGTTAGGATTCTTTGGAGGGTCCATGAGGGTTACCAACTTGGTTTCCAGCAACTGTGGCAATATTTGTGACAAGGTCATGCCGAGGGGAGTAAATTGCCTCTTAGGTCTCTCTTCCCTTTGTTGATGGTGACGCTGAGGAGCACCGGCCGGTTTTGCGATAGCTAATGCGTTGACAGCACTAGATTCCCTCCTGGATGGTTTCTTTTCAGTGTTCGAGGAGTCACCATTCTGTATTTTCCCTGACTTGATGCCCGCTTCGATTCTTTCTCCGGTCAAGATTAGATCTGTAAACCCAGCAGCAGAATTCCCAATCAAGTGGTTGAAGAATGGACCAGACAGGGTCCCCAAGAACGTGTCTACCAACTCCCGATCAGTCAACGGTGGCTGCACTCTGCCAGCTAGGTCTCTCCACCTCTGAGCGTACTCTTTAAAACCTTCACTTGCACCTAACGACATACCCTGAAGTTGGGTACGTGTGGGGGCAAGGTCGGCATTATATTGATACTGCTTGTAAAAAGCAGTGGCCAGATCCTCCCAGTTACGAATGCTGATTCCATCCAGCTGATAGAACCAATCGAGGTGAGTCCCTGAAAGACTCTCCTGGAAGAAATGGATCCAAAGGTTCTTGTCTGCTGTGTAAGGCTGGATCTTCCTTACATAAGAACGGAGGTGCATCTTGGGACAGGAAGCCCCGTCATACTTCACAAAGGCAGGTGCCTTGAACTTGTGTGGAATCACCACCCCAGTAGATAACCCCAAGTCTCCAAAATCCAGTCCAGGCACCTGCTGAACCTCCATAGCCTTTAATCTGTCTTCCAGCTGTTTGTACCGGTCTTCAGCAGGAGGGTACTGTTCGTCGTTGAAGTCTGTTTCAGTGTCAGAGCCCACGGGAGTAGGGACCTCCCTTTCTTGGTGACTACCTTCCGTCACAGATGGAGGAGTCCTTTCAGCTTCAACCAAAGTGTTCCCGAGTCTGCGCCCAGTGTTAAATAGCACAGTCCTCCTCTTCTTCTTAGTCTTCTTCAGCAGCATGGTCTTCAACTCTTGTTGACCCTGAGCCAAGCCCTTGATCAGCTCCTGAAACTGGGCGTTCTGCGCCTGAAATTGGGCGTTCTGCGCCTGAAGAGCCTTGATAGACGCCTCGGTTGATGATTCAGGGTTCATAGTGCTGAAATAAACAGCGAAGAACAGTAAGCAACCTGTCAAGGGGATACCTGTAATGCAACGAGATGTATGACATGCATGCAATGATTTCAAGAATCTCGTGGGGTAAACAAGAAAATAGTTAGCATTGGAAACTGGTGGCTTGATTGAAGGTACTTCATATTGTTGAGAGTCCTTCTCCAAGGGTCAAAAGCTCACCATATCAAGTGGGTCATAGCCCCTGACAACCTGGTCTAGAGGAAAATAAACCCTCTTTGCCCCTTGCTGGGACAGTTGATTCGTCCTGACCTGCATCACAAGCCCTTGAGATCCTTGAAATGGGTTAGGATGTATGCAATGGTATGATGTCATGGTATGCATGGGGTGATGTCAGTAACCCTATTATGAGTCCTAATTAAGGACTGAAACAAACCTGCAAGAAACAAGTGTTAGATCACAATCATGCAGATAGTCAAGTACTAAGGCACACAAGTCACACAAGAGAGAGCCCTTAGGTTTAGGCCAGCATGGGGTCTGGGTAGTACCCTCTTGAAGTTGGTGGGTTCAACCTGTCCTAATCAAAGTAACCGGGTTCTAAGGTTCCCAATATCACGGGATTGCTTTCATTGTTCATCGTTTCGATTTAGCCACTGAACTGGCGACCGAAATATTCCAGGAAAGCAACCCTCAATTGAGTGTAGTATCGAGTATCAACCAACCTCGGACTGCACCAAAGTCAGTTATCTCACTACCCTAAAGAGGCCAAGATGGTTCAATTAAGGTTCCTAAGGTCTGTTGATGCTTCATGACACCACATGGAGGCCCCGTACTCTCCTTGACTGACTCAAGGGTTACCGGTACACACCAAAGTGCCACATCAACGTAGCAGACTGTTTCAACCATGTCGGTATACCCCGCACAGTTCCCTCACAGCCTTGTTGCTACTTTCTAAGAAGGTATCCCCCAGATCCGGGTTAGGATCTATAGAACTCCCAAGCAACCCACAATTTAAAGCACACAAGGAAAACAATTGAAAACACAGTTATGAACTGGCCCTAAGGTATACCCCACTTTAAGTTTTAATCCCCAGCAGAGTCGCCAGTTCTGTGATCGGTGGATCTGGAACTGACTGTTTTAAAGCTGGTTCGCGCAATGTCGCGGAAGCAAGAGTCGCCACCGTCTTTTATTTTCTCCAATTTGGAAAGGACAAAAGCGCAGAAAAATTCCTTATGAGATAGTTTCTCGGGTTCGGGAGGTAGGTTATAGAAAGGGAAGGTATTAGCACCCTTTCTATCCATGGTTATCCATGGGCTCTTAGGTACTTGCTCAATGTGTTTTCAAAAATGTTTGCTTGCTTTTCAATTGTGGGTTTAAAAAAGTTTCTTTGAAAAATTTCAGTTCGACTCGTACGTCAGAGTGTTTGAAAGATTTGCTTTGAAAGCTTTTGAAAAGTGTTGGTGTGAAAAGATTTCAGTTTGTTTTGAAGAGAGCAAGTATCCATGAGTCGTCTACCTACCCTAAGGAATTCGTCTGTGTAAATGTCCTTTAAAGTAGTGCCATCCCACCATTGAGAGGTAGGTAGCACCACCGTTGGAGGTGTTCGGGTCAATTCGAGTTTTAGGGACGTGGTGGTCACCAGAGCAACAGTAGGACACCTTAGAAGCTACCCTTATGCCATTGATCCTTTATTTTCCGAGGCAACCGTTTCGAGGCAACTGGATCATGTCATGGACATAAGGACTTACTAAAACGTCCTATACTCGACGACCACCTTTCGAAAGGCAACAGTGAGGCGTACCCTAGGGGTGGTGTGTGCGAATTGTGTGTCATTTTCAGTTTATTGTTTGTCTTGTCATGCATTGGTGATCTAACGATTCGATTTTATTTTTGGGCATTCATTCTTTCATGTTATTGTTTAACAGTTAAATGTGCGGGAATTTAAAGTGCGGAAAAGATAAAAGTCCTACGCTATTACAAAGGCGAGGGTCTACAACGCCAAATTAATCCAGACCCGTTTTAAAATAAATTGCAGAAAAGAAATGTCTAATAGCTATTACACGGCTTTGGTACATATACATAATTATTTACAAAAGAAATAAATGAAACGCGCGAAAAAAAAAGAAAATAATCAAATGCGAGGGCGTTGAACCCTTTAAAAGAATTAAAATAATTAAGTTATCTAAAATTAAAATTAAATGAAAAATGGTATTTTTGTGTTTTTTAGATTTAAAAGAAAAAAAAGAAGAAAAGTTAATTAAAATTAAAATCCTAGTTCTAATGTCTTTTAAGTTTATTATGAAAATATTGACTTTTAACCTAATTTAATTCTAAATTAATTTATGTGCATTAAATAAATAAATAATATTATTATTAAAAAAAAGAAAATAAAAATTTATTAAACCTAAACTCTATTTTTTTGGATTTTAGTTATTAAAAGAATTAAAATCTAACCTAAAATGCAACCCTAGTTTAATTATGAAAAACACTAATACTATGGCAAAAAACAAGGAAAGTTAAAAGGAAAAAGTCATTAACCTAATTCTATGTTTTTGTTTTTGATTTTTATTAAAAGGAATTAAAGTTGAAAACTTAATTAAAACTAAACATTTTACATGTTATTATTTATACAAAAAAAAAACAATATTTAAAATAAAATAATTATTAAAATTTTTGACTTTTCTGATTTTTTTTGAATGCTTTTTTTATATTTTATAGTAAAAATAAACTAATTATGTTGAAACAATAAAATAAATAAAATAGCAAAAATAAAGGTAAGAAGAAAAATATAAAACATGCAAACCAGGGGGGGGGTAACCCCAATTTGGAGGTGCAGGCCTGGAAGATTAAGGCCCATTTGCATTGTGAATCATTGACTTTCTGGATCATATGTGGCTTGTTGACTGGCATCCATGATATGCTTTCATCCTGATCCCTGGATTAGATCTCCAAGACGCGTGGCCAATTGATTTTTGAGTGTGCATGGTGTACCCCTATAGTAACGCTGCATGGGAATTAAGATAGAAAAACATTATGGAAATTGTTCTGACCTGGGACTTGAACCCAGGTCATGAAGGTCAATAGCGTATGTCCCTGCCAGCTGAGCTACCACGCATTAGTTACTATATTATAGTGCATAAAAAACAAAAGGAAAAACTAAACGCATTAATAATTGGGCGCGCAGAATTTAAAACATCCAACCATTGCATGCCAGCACATCATCGTCTTCGCCTCATTTTTTTTCTTCTGAAACATAAACATACAGCAACGGTTTTAAAACGTTGCCTCAGGCCAGTTTACAAAAAATAGCGATTAGCTCGTTTCTCAACATAAATTAGGCGCGAGGTAACATTCTTCTTCGTCTCCATGCCCTGAATACAACCATGGGGTTGGGAACGTCCAATTTTGCTTGTTTTAGGAACCCCTAATTTTGAATCCTGAAAACCTAGAAATTCAACAATGGCAAAAGCGCATATATGACACAAAAACGTAATTGAACATGTTGGTTAGCATAGAAACATCACTATGAGCAAGAATCCACAAAGAAAAATGCAAAAGAATGCTTGGATTATGCTATGCGATTTCAAGAAATTTTCTGTACAGTTTGAGTTGTCACCACTGTTTCTTCGCGTTTTGATTGATGTTAGGAAGTGGAATGCGTTCACCAATGCCTCAGGAAGCTATTGGTATATGAATCAAGGCTTAAAAAACTCCCTAGTAGTGATTTCAGTTTTGCATTATATGGCCAAAATTTCAAATTGTCCCATGGCTTTTGAGCGAGCCTTTTGCTATGTTATGGTTAGGGTTGGACTCAGTGATGATCATGGAATGGAATTGGTTTGTTTTTTGACCTAGATTCAAGCTTAGGAAGGAACAAGTCTTAGGGTTTTCATTCTTAACCATTTTCCTCCTTTTTAGCCAAAACCTAGACCTAGTGTGCAAATGAACCTTAGCCTGATTTCTTGAGTTGGTTCATGATACATAGAAATTGTCCAAGTTCACATGACACTATTTCATTGGTTTTTAAATTTTATTTGAATTTTCAAAGAATTAAAATGAATTAAATCATCAAAAATTAAATAAAATAAAAAAATCAATATTTGGTCTTGAAATTATCCATGGGACACGTGTGTGGCATGACAAGGATGAACCAAGTGGAAAAAATGGGGCCCTTTTGTCAAAATTGGATTTTCAAAGATAGTTGACTTTTGCCATTTCACAAAAATTTCCCAACTTCTACAAGGCATAACTTGCTCAATTTTTAAGCTTTTCACATGTTCTTGGACATTTTGGAAAGGTCTTTGAGTCCTTTAACCAATGCCTTTGGTCCCATGTCATTTTGATTTACCAATCTCAAGTTATGGTCTTTGACTTAAAGTCCCTTTTTGTTGACTTTTGAAAATGACCTATAATGTTGAAATTGATAACTTTTTGTGAGAGCATTTCTTGGACTTGAAGTATGAAGATGAGTTGTAGAAAATGTCTTTCTCTTCAAAATGAGCTTTGGATGGAATTTTTCTGACAATCCATGTGAAAGTTATGCCCTGGTCAATTTCAGTTGACTTTTTCAGCTGTCCAAATATAGCAACCTTTGCATCTTTGATGATTTCTGAGCCAAATTTTGAGAATCATGATCAAGCATTGATCAAATGATGTTTGTGGCTTCAAAATGATATATTGACCAAAAATTTGAACTTTTGACTGTCAAATGACCATTTTGCCCCTACAGTTGACTGTAGTGCAATCTAGGGTTTTGACTGTGCAATTTTGAGCTGAATGCCTTGAAACTTGATATGAGGATGCTTGACCATCTTTGTAAGCATATGAGACTTGATTGGACCTTTGAACACTTCCTTTTCTTGATCAACACACAAACCCTAGTTTTGACTGTAGGGAGGCCTTTGCATTGTGCAACTCTTGGGGAATTTTGTAGCTTGGCTTGGCAGTTTATTGGAGAATATGGGAGGGCAAATTTTGGGGTACAACACCCGTCAATAGTGAAGATGACGAGCCCCACGGACCATTATCGATGGAGATCACTGAAGCTCCACTTCTTGTCGGCCTAGAGAAGCCGCCCACTCTAGGGACCTACAACGGAACTATAGACCCTGACGAGTACATCGAGAACATTGATGCCCTCCTCGACTACCAAGGGGTCAGGGGCGCCATCAAGTGCAGACTCTTCCCAACCACTCTCAGGAAGGGGGTGATGGCGTGGTACAAAAGTCTGCCCGACGAATCCATCACCTCATGAAACAACTCGGGAAGATGTTTTCAAGGCATTTCACTGCCTCCCGCCGACATCCTAAATCAGAAGCTTCACTCGAGGAAATCATACAGGGCAGAGACGAATCTCTACGAGCGTACATTGAGCACTTCAACAAAGAAGCGGTCCAGATCCCGACAACAGACATGAAGAAATACCTGCTCGAGCGCGGGCTCCGTCCCCGCAACGACTTTGCCAAGGCTGTGGGCATAGAAACATCAGCCACGCTTGACTCCCTTCTCTTGAAAGCCCAGGCGTACATACAGTACGAGGAGAAGGAGGCGGCCAATAGCGCCTGGGAATCCAGGCACATGGAGAGTTTCAGACCCTCAAAGAATAATGAGCCCTCGATATCCCGTCGGGGGGAGAAGAAACGGGAGGACAGGTCTCGTGATCCTAAAGACTACAAGGGCACGGTCGATTGTTTCCACGACTACACCCCCCTTGATAACCTCAAGAGAGCGTATTCTTTCCGAATACGCTAATTCAGCGTTCAAGCAAGCCAGGGTGTGCTTCCCCCGACAAACACCATCGAAGCCAGGAACCGACAAGAGCAAGTATTGCAGGTTCCATAAGAGTCACGGCCACAACAGAGGATTGCATCCATCTCAAGGATGCAATCAAAATATTAATCAGAGACGGGCACCTCAAGCAATATAAGAAAAAAGAGGTCGCCCGTGACGAAGCCCCAGATACAAATAATGTCGAAGAAGGGAAGAAATCCCCCGACCTCGACACCATTCTGGTCGCCTTGAGCATCTCACGGCCGGAAGACTTCTACTTTTTGGATATGGAGGATGTCCCCCTGTACTTCTCCACCCACAGTCCGTGGGAATCCTTCCCCGCAACCATGGTCATTTCTAGTAGAGGGTTCAATAGGCATACAGTCGGATCAGTGAAGAGAAGGTTTGATCAACTCATCAAGGCCAACTATGAGATGGGCGCCACGCTCGACAAGTTTCGAGGAGGATCTCACCCCCCTCATATTCTATAGGGAAGAGTTACCGGGAGGAGCCCCGAATTCGAGCATCCCACTACTCGTGAGAGCTCGGATGGCTAACTTTGATGTGCGTCGCATTTTGGCCGACCAGGGCAGTTTGGTTGACATTATGTACGCCCAACTGTTCAACACTCTGCAGCTGAACGAGAGCCACCTAACCCCCTATGTGGGATCTGATCTTCAAGGTTTCAACGGGGCCAACACGAAGCCATGGGGGTACGTGGAGCTGATCATCACCTTTGGGAGGGGGATAACGGCCAGAGCCATCAAGACCTAATTCTTGGTGGTGGACTGCCCATCCCTCTATCAATGCATCTTTGGGAGACCCAATCTCTCCGAGCTCATCGTAGTCCCCTCCACCGTTCATCTTAAGATGAAATACTACACGGCCGAAGGTTTGGTCACCACTCTTCACGGGGACATCCAAGCAGCCAGGAGATGCTTCGAAGCTTTTGCGAAGGGCCTCAGCTCCATCAACGCCCAACCTCGAACAGCCTCTCGAGTCACGCTGCCCTCCAGCTCCGAGGAATCCAGGCCACTGCCAAGGGTCGACACCATTGACCTTGACAGTCGCTTCTCCATGGAGACAAGGTCGAGAAAAGGAATAAGGGGAAGGAGCCTATGGTCGAAGATGAAGGGTCAACCTCCTCTGCTGGCTACAACGAGCTCTCAAGTCACGCATGTCCTATCCTGGACGACGACTTCGAACTGGTTCCCCTTGGAGAAGACCCCACCGGAGGAGTAAAGATCGGAGAGGACCTCGCCGACCTGGCTAAAAGGCAACTTAAAGCTTGCCAGCGGGAGAATGCTGATCTCTTTGCCTGGAGTGCGGCTGAGATGCCCGATTTAGACCCTGAGGTCGCATGCCATCACCTGACCATTAATCCCACCATCAAGGCGGTCGCGCAGAGCAGAAGAAAGCAGTCGACCGAGAAGTCACACACTGCTGAATTAGCTGTAAAAGACCTCCTAGAGGCACATTTTATTTCTGAAGCCCAGTACACAACCTGGCTCTCCAATGTAGTCCTCGTTAAAAAATCTAATGGAAAATAGCGAATGTGCATTGACTATACTGATCTCAACCGGGATTTCCCGAAAGATGCTTATCCCCTCCCCAATATTGACAAACTGGTCGACAATTCAGTCGGTTTCAAATTGTTATCTTTCATGGACGCATACTCTAGTTACAACTAGATTCCCATGGCGAAAACGGATAAAAAATATACCGCCTTCATGACCGAGTCGAGCAATTATTACTACAACGTAATGCCCTTTGGCCTGAAGAACGCGGGCGCTACCTACCAGCGCATGATGAACAAAGTCTTTTGCAATAAAATAGGCGGCATGCTCGAAGTCTATATGGACGACATGATCGTCAAGCCCACCGAAGAGCTCGACCATGCCGCCCATTTAAAAAAGGTGTTCGAACAAGCCCGAAAGTGCCGGATGTGATTCAATCCCGAAAAATGCACCTTCGGCGTACGGGAAGGAAAGTTCCTCGGGTTCTATATGACAGAATGAGGCATCGAGGTGAACCCCGACAAATGTTGGGCCTTCTCCGAGTTTCTGACACCCACCTCGAATAAATTCATCCAGATCTTAAACGGCATGCTCACTTCTCTTTCCTGATTCGTGGCAAATAAGATTAACTGCGAGGAGGGGATGAATTCCCCAAAAAGTTTCATCAGTTCTGCAAGGAGCGAATGAGTTTCACGAGCCAATTTGTGAGTATCACGAAGAGAGGTACGAATATCCCGAGTAAAAATTTCCCAGATAGTGAAATTCATCAGGAAATCCATGAAATTTAGGGGGAAGCCCCTCTGGAAATTTCCATAAAATGTAAAAACTCAGTTATAAACAAGAGTAATTGTAGTGAAACACTTACTTGATTAAGGTTGGTAGAGATTTTGCGGCAGAAGCTGCAACGTCACTCACGGTTGGAGAAGGAAACTAAGGGCGGTAGAAAACAGAGGACATTAGGGAGAAAGGAGAGAACGAGAACTTGGAAACATTACAAATGAGCCCTTGGGTACTATTATAAAACTTGCACGGAAGACGGAGCATCGTGTCAAGTGACGTGTCAGTTGTTCGTCTCTCTGCCACCCACACGGTCAGAGTCATAATGAGCCCTACTCCCTAGGTCATAATTCTATCCAAGAGCTATGCTACATGGCTTACGAAGTAACCATCCTGCGAACTTTCGTCTCCTCGCAAGTCGAGGAGCATGTAAACTTTCTCCGCGAACACGCTCTGTTCTCCATTTGAATGGTTGCATATAAAGATGACCCCGTCCCTCAACGTGATAGGAAACCCCGACAAAACTATGCTCACCATAAGGGAAAGTTTGTCTTAAGTCATAGCTCCTCTACTTAGGAGCAATGACTTGGGGGGCTTCTGTTCTAGGCTAGGCCCGCACTTGAGCCAAATGTCATACAAGGCCTAATCCATCTAGGCTGCAGGAGAAGACCAGCAGGTGAGAGTCTGCCCTTGACCATGTCGGGTAGTGATTCCACTCCTCTCGTTGACCAAGATATGTTCTTCGGGGATGACCTCACCACCTGAATGGCAAGGAGGACCAACGACATTTAGGAGGTCCTCGCGAGCACCCTCCCCATAGGGCAGGCATCAAATGCCTCCGAATATCACAAAGTTCTCTTAACCTCAGAAAAAATGCACACACGTCCTCCTGATAATTCGGAGGAGTCCATTCATATTGGAGACCATGCGCTGGCCTCCACTACACACGTAAGATCTGACAGTCTCCATTTTGGGCCTGCTTGGTCAGCCCAACATGGGGACCTTAGTCCAGTGCCGAGGGATATAATTACCCTCTCACTTGAGAGAGTCAGGTATTGATTTATCCACCTATACTCTCATATTCTACTTGCACTTAGTCTAAACCTTACTTTGGCATCAAAGCGTCTTGCAGGTACCCCCTCACTTCACTTAACCACTGCTCGACTTGAAGCTCGTGGGCCTTGAAAATATCTTCTGATCAGATACGATCATATACCATGTATCCATTCACGCCCCAACAACAAGTTGAAATTTACCTTGGACGATATCACCATAAATAATGTTGGCCTTGAAGTCGAGCCAACTGACAGATTCACTTGAATCACACCCAAGATGTAACTTGTCTTTCCTTCATGATTCGACATAACCATATTGTGTGGTTTAAGGTTTGTGTCGAAATTACCAATTTTCGCCAGCAATGACTGTGGAATCAAATTAACACCAGCGCCACCATCAAAGAACACCTTGTTCATAGGGAATCCATCAACCTTAGCCCTTATGAACAGAGGTTTGAGATGATACATCATGTCTGATGTATGTTTCTCAAATGTTGCATGTTACTCTTCTACCACATCATTGTTCATGACATAATAACACAAAGGTTTTTGACCTGCTGATTCCTCACACATGTCTTCTTCCTCATCCCCATACTCCTTTTAGGCGAACCCAAATTCATTGGGTAAAACCGACACAATATTGCAGTGAATTATCAAACCTTCCTCGGAACTATCTTTGAAACCGTCTGATACTTCATCATCCATGTGTTGGCTGAAGATTTTGATAATATTATTAGAAGCCAAATGAATTAAACGTTTCGATCGAAATGAAGTAAAACGTCATGTTTTGGAGTAGCAGAAGCAGTGTTTCGAATAAGCATGTCAAAGTTGGAGCTTCGAGTGGCAATTATGGGAACATATCTAAAGAAGTCTCGAAATAACAACAAACAAGGCTGTGTCTGGGAAGTACGTTCGAAACGGAGAAGTACCAAAGCATTTGAAATTCAAATGGAAGCGGGACATTCGAAGTTTGAAATTTATGTGCTGGAGCATTTGGAGACACGTGGAAAGAAGAAAGAGGCATTGTTCTGCATGTTCTGAACGTGGCATAATCCTATAGCAAGACCGTTATGGTCGAATTAGTATAAATAGAAGTCTTAGTATTAGGATTTCGTGTGTCATATCTATTGTACTAAATACTCAGTAACATTCAAACTACCACATGGCAAGGGAAACGAATGCAAGAGAAATGTACGTATGATAGCACCATGTATTTCTGATTTAATGAAAACCTTTTACCATTTCCAGCACTTTTCTTTATCTTTCTGTCAAATAACATTTACAAGTTTTCTCATTTACAGTCTTTTCACTTCGAAATCTCTTCTTTAAAGTTTTACATTTTAATACTTTCTTCACATTTCAAGCACTTTACATTTCAGAAAACTGTCATATTTTCCATACCTTTACCTTCAAGTCTTATCCTTCGAACGCATATTTTTACTTAAAGTCATTTACAGATTTCTTGCATTAAACGCTTTCTTCATATTTCAAACCTTTTACGTTCCAGAAATCCTTTACATTAACTGTTTTTATAATTCGAAACCATTTACTTGCCTTTTATGCAATTTTACATGTCTTTACAGTTAACATTTATTCATGCAACTTAGTTTCGTACACGCACATTTTGATTACATCTTTAGACCTTTTGAGAGAGAAATCGAAATAAGCCAAACGCATATACAACACTCAAATATCAACCACGAATATCTGTTCGATCATGAGAGTAACCTTAATGTCCAAGGAATCCTAGGATCAATCTAGTCGATCCTGTGAGTTACCAGAGGAATTGAATAACAGTCAGAAAGATTATTCGATAGTTTGGAAGACTAGCGGTTGTTTACCAGAAATCACTGGAAACAAATTGGCACACCTGGTGGGACCAATAATTGGATATTAGAAATAAAGATCGTTGAGACATAACCATTACAAAAAACGTTGGAACCTAAGAAGTTTGCTGTTTTATGAACCTGAGAAGTGGTAAAATAACCAACAGCAACCAACCTTTTACCAGAAGAAAACGTTTGGACAAAATGTCTAATTCTGACAATCAACAAGGGGAACAAAATGCCCCACATACGAAAGGCACTAACGTGTACACTTCGATCGGAACATCTAATGTGATCCCTTCGAATGCACAAACTGTTGCATCTTCAACCAGTAACATAGCTACCAATGGAGTAAGTGGCATATCAACTAATAGTTCGATCTTAGGAAATACTGGAACCTTTGGTTACCCTGGGGGATTCGTTCCACCATCAGGGACACAATCCCATTTCGCCACTCCATTAACTAGACCACCCGGTTTCGATGGGAATAGAACCAGAAATTCCTCTTATGGAATGCCAACATCTTTTATGGCAGGTTTACACAATCCCACATCGAATTCATCCCCACAACTAGGGTGTGGGTCTGGGGCGAATCAGTTTATGACAAATAACCAAGGGTCAGTGGGTTATAGCATAATGCCTATCTTAACCACAGACAACCAGTTGGCTTTTAGGCAATTGATGGATGACAGTAACCATAATATGATAGGGGTGTTAGCACAAACCATGCAGGAGATATTTGCCCCAATAGTGCAAAATGTGACTGTGACAAACAGAGAAAACGCTGACAATATGAGTCGAATAGCAGATTTCTTTGCTCCCCCAGAAAGGCGTAGGAAGAATCAGGCGGGATTTCGAGCAAACATGCCTGTTATAGAACAAATTGCTAACGACCCAGTTTATAGACCACCCAGAGAAGAAGTTAACTTAGGGGCCAGGGCACCAAGGTTAGAAGCCCCAATAATCCCAGGCCCACAAAGAGAAATTATGGAACCAGGGGCAAGGGTCGAAAGGCTAGAAGCCCCAGAGTTTCGAGAAGAACAACCTAGGGGAGTTGTCTTGGTTGGTCGAAATCAAGATGCCGATGCTGTCGTTCATAGAATTCGAAACGATAACATCTTGGCAGAAAACAATCTAACCACCATGATAGAGAGAGTCATGGCCCAGAATGGCCTCAACACAGGAATGAGAAGGCCAAATTATGCTTCTCCTATATTGGATTGCATAATGCATACTGATTTACCAAGGGGATATAAAGTCCCTAAATTTACAAAGTTCGCTGGGGATACCAATGAGTCAACAGTCGAACACATAGCGAGATATCTAACCGAAGCGGGAGATATAGCCAATAATGAAGATCTCAGGATCAAATACTTCCCAAGTTCCTTGACTAAAAACGCCTTCACATGGTTTACCACTTTGCCTCCTGGGTCCATTGATACTTGGGCTCTCTTAGAGAGATTATTCCATGAACAATTTTACATGGGACAGTCGAAAATAAGTTTGAAGGAATTGGCCAGTGTTAAGAGAAAGTTCACCGAACCCATAGATGATTATCTGAATAGATTTAGGCTTTTGAAATCCAGATGTTACACAGTAGTGCCTGAACATGAGTTAGTCGAAATGGCCGCTGGTGGCTTAGATTATTTTATTTGAAAGAAACTAGACACTCAATATTTGAGGGATATGGCTCAGTTAGCCGATAGGGTTCGACAGGTCGAAAGACTAAAGGCCGAAAAAGCCAGAGTCTTTAAGAATAGCAAGAAAGAAAGGATTTCCTATGTTGGGACTGAGGAAGCAGAAGAATATCCTGAATTCGAATTCGAAGAGGTCGAAATCGACCTCGCTGAATTAAAACAGGCCCCGCCTTATTCCTGCAAATTGTTGGTTCCCACAAAAGGGAAAGACATTGTTGAAAATGAGAAAAGTGACAAATTTCCAAAGAAGGTTTATACCTTCGATGTCACTAAATGTGACGAGATTTTTGACTTACTTGTCAAAGATGGCCAACTAATTGTGCCATCAAATGTCAAAATACCTCCTTTGGATCAGAGAAAGAAGAGAGGATTTTGCAAATATCATAGTTTCCTAGGCCACAAAACCTCACAATGTTTTCTTTTCAGGGACCTAATTCAAAACACGATCAAAGATGGCAGACTAAAGTTTGCTGATAAGGTGAAGATGAAAGTGGACGAAGATCCCTTGGACGTCGCAGACACCAACTACTACGAGCCTGCATGCATTGGAGAGGTCAACATGGTGGAAACTGATCAAAGCGACACCCTAACAAGAGAAAAGGGTACTGAAACTGAAAACTGGGTGATGGTCGAAGTCAATAAGGAGGTCACTGAAGACATCCAGAATACGCCAGAGACTTCGATTGCCGCACCTGTAGCTGTTGCAAGAGAAACCCAGGCTACTGAAGGCCAGGGAAATCAAAACCAAGAACTAACACAAGTCACTGAAGGCTTGAGGCTGGAATTGGAGAAAGTCCAAATCACGAAGCCAATTTCCCCTCAGAAGGAAATATGGGACACTCTAGGGGAACCCAGTGGAAAATTTGACTATTTGGTCAAATATTCTGCCCCAGAGAGTTCGAAGGTTCAGATTAAGGATATAAAGCCCACAGGATGGGGCGATGATGAAGCTAAGGGGGAAGATGTTGAAATAAATATGGTGGATATGGAAAGACCTTGCTCTGAGATGGAGGAAGTAGAAAAATACTTAGAAAAAGAAAAGTATAGAATGGGGGATAATCACACTGGAGATGCTAGTCTCAAGGATTATCTCATGACATGCCACAAAGGAGATTCAGGCATGATATTATGCCCTAGGTGCAGCATCCTCTGCAATCAAAGAATCGCTGCGAATTTCGAAAGGGTACAGAGGACTCGAACTGGCAACAATTGGCGCCAGGATAACCAGCTTTTTAGGTGTTATCCCAAGGCTGGAGAAAGTTTGCTGGAATTTGTGTTTCGCTGCTACAAAGGGGCAACCAAGTGCTTGATTTGCCCAAGGTGTTCTGCTGTGTATGACCAAAGCATGGCCAGGACCTTCGAAACGATTCCCTTCGCCCCTTGCTGGAACCATCAAGAAACTGTCCAGATAGGCCCACGTTTCGACAGCAGACACAAACAGCGAAGGCCTGATAGCCCTCACCCCAAGGCTTCTCGAAGAGTGACTTTCAAACTCCCTGCTGAAGTGCCAACCGATAGATGGTTACAGGTCAGAAATGACAAAGGCAAAGATAGATGGAGAAACGTTGAACGAAATGCACGCCATGCTGTGACATACAGGAGGCAATTCAACACAGCAAAAAGGGAGGAGGTGAGATTAGAAAATTACAAAGGAAGGAACCCCATGTTAAGATCCCAGTGGCGCAAACAGCAAAGGATTCGAAAGGCTGAGAGGGAAGCTGTGGCAAACAAAGGGGTTACTTCAACAAAAAACCAAGGTGAATCTAGCACCAACAAACCAAAAAATCAAACTGAAGACAAACCTCCAGTCAATAGGAGGCTCTTCTCTGAAGTACAACGCGATGAACCAAAGGAATACACTCCAGGCCCAGAAGAGGATGAAGATATGATAACAGATAACTTCGAATCGGAGGGGGAGTCTTCATTCAACCTGAACTGTAACGTGGTGTCTGTGCTTCCCTGCGAATTTGGGCAGGAAACCGAAATCGATGAATATGAGGAGGAAGACACCACAGATTTGATGAAACATAGGCCTGTGTGCTACTATGTGATGGACAATGGGGCTGTTGAGGAACAAAATGCGTTCTTCGAACGTCCAGAACCTGCGATGAAGAACCATCTCAAGCCACTTTTTATTCGGGCGAAAGTTGGTGTCCGTGGTGTGAACAAAGTTCTAGTGGATGGGGGTGCTACAGTCAATTTGATACCCCATTTCATGCTAAAAAGATTAGAGATCCGCGAAGGAGACATCAAGCCCCATAATATGGTTATGTCCAATTATGAGGGAAAAGTGGGCAAAACACTGGGAGTGGTCCAGTTGGAATTGACAATAGGCTCAAGCTGTAGGCCCACCATGTTTATGGTGATCGAAGCCAAGGCCAACTATAACTTACTGCTGGGAAGGGAGTGGATCCATGGCGTGGGGGCAGTTCCTTCGTCAATGCATCAGCGACTAGTTCTGTGGAGAGATGATGGAATCGTGGAAAACATCGAAGCAGACCAGAGTTACTTTATGTCAACGGTCAATTTAGTTGACAAGAGGGATTATGATAAAAATCTGGCAAAGATTGCTCCGTGTGTTCCAAATGATGAGATTAATGAAACCAGAAACGCCCACTACTACATGACCCTTCGCCATGATGGCCTTTACTGGGATAGAACAATAATCAGTGAAGAAGAGGGAGTCGAAAGCACTATACAAAAACGGCCAGCAGGCTGGGACTTCGACAACCTTATCCATGACTGAGTCCACCTTTTTCGAAAGGATTTCGGCCTATATGGCTGAGAACGAATCAAAAGCGGCCTTAGAGGCTGAAATAAATAAATCAACTATAAAGATGAACGAAGTAAGTGGGGATGGTTCGAAATGCTCACCCTTCGAAGAGTTTGAGATGGATCAAAGGTTGGATGCCATCTATGATAAAGAACCCTTAGGCTTCGAAAGGGACCCCATAAACTCAGGTGCCAAAATGTTGGCACAAGATCCACTCGAAGAAGTCAACTTAGGGGATGAAAAAACGAAAAGAGTAACCTACATAAGTGCTAAAATTAGCCCAGGCCTCAAGAAGGAAGTGATCGAAGTCCTCAAGGAAAACAAAGATTGCTTCGCATGGGATTATGACGAGATGCCTGGTTTAAAGAGGGAGTTGGTCGAATACAGACTGCCAATCAAAGATGGCAAGAGGCCCATCAAACAAACTCCCAGAAGATTCGCACCAGCGGTTCTCACAAAAATTAAAGCTGAGATCGAAAGGTTGCTGCGTTGCAAATTCATCAGAACAACAAGGTACGTCGAATGGTTAGCAAACATAGTACCTGTTATTAAGAAAAATGGTTCTTTAAGAATTTGCATAGATTTTAGGGATTTAAACACTGCAACCCCTAAAGATGAATATTCCATGCCTGTGGCAGAAATGCTAGTAGATTTTGCTGCAGGGTTCGAATACTTGAGTATGTTAGATGGATACTCTGGGTATAATCAGATTTTCATTGCTGAAGAAGATGTTGCAAAGACAGCATTTCGTTGCCCAGGAGCCTTAGGCACCTACAAATGGGTGGTGATGCCTTTTGGTTTAAAAAACGCTGGGGAAACTTATCAAAGGGCAATGAATTCAATTTTTCATGATTTCATTGAAACCTTCATGCAGGTGTATATTGATGATATAGTCATCAAATCTATATCTGCAGAAACACATTTGCATCATTTGAGCCAATCATTCGAACGAATGAGAAAACATGGCTTAAAGATGAATCCCCTTAAATGTGCATTTTTTGTGCAGGCTGGAGATTTTCTTGGTTTTTTGGTTCACAAGAAAGGGATTGAAATCAACCAGAACAAAACCAAAGCCATAATGGAGACGAAAGCACCTGCATCAAAAAGGGAGTTGCAATCTCTGCTAGGGAAAATTAACTTCCTCAGAAGATTCATTTCGAACCTGAGTGGAAGAACCCAAGCTTTTTCTCCGTTACTTCGTCTAAAGCAAGGCCAAGCCTTCGAATGGAACGAAGCTCACCAGGAGGAATTTGACAGGATAAAAGAATACCTTTCCCAGCCTCCTATTTTGTCTCCACCTTCATGGGGGAAGCCCATGAGATTGTACATATCTGCCTCTGAAGTTAGTATAGGTAGTATGCTAGCACAAGAGGATAACAATGGTATCGAAAGAGCCATATACTATTTAAGTAGAGTGCTAAATGATGCAGAGACCAGATATAGCAATTTAGAAAAGCTATGTCTCTGTTTGTATTTCTCTTGTATGAAACTCAAGTATTATATAAAACCTGTTGATGTTTATGTTTCATCTCATTTCGATGTCATTAAACATATGCTTTCAAAACCAATAATGCATAGCAGAGTTGGCAAATGGGCTTTAGCCTTAACAGAATATTCTTTGACTTTCATGCCTTTAAAAGCTATGAAAGGTCAAGTGATTTCTGACTTCATTGTGGACCATTCGTTGGTTGAGCAGACTGTCATGAGTTACGTCGAAATGCAACCATGGAAATTGTACTTTGACGGTTCAACCCACAGGAATGGAACTGGCGTTGGAGTCCTTCTGATTTCTCCTGAAGGAATTCCAACAAAATTCAAGTATAAATTAGATGGTCCTCGTTGCTCGAACAACGAAGCTGAGTATGAAGCGCTCATTGTTGGACTTGAAGCTTTGTTGGAATTGGGGGCAACCAGAGTCGAAATTAAAGGAGACTCTGAATTAGTGGTCAAACAAATCACAAAGGAATATAAGTGCATAAAGGAAAACTTAATGGTATACTTCGTCATAGTCAATAGGCTATTGAGGAGATTTGAATACATGGATATTCAACACATACCAAGAATAGAGAACCAAGAAGCAAATGACTTAGCGCAGTTGGCTTCGGGTTATAAAGTGTCTACCAAGAACTTCAAGGATTTGGTTGAATTAAGGGGAAGAGTTATGGCTACTAGATTCACACCATCGGATCTGGAAAGTATGAAATTGGGATATGCTGAGAAACAGGGATTCGAAATATTAGCCATAAATACTTTGTCAGATGCAGATTGGCGAAGTCCACTGAAGAGTTATTTAGCAGACCCAACTCTAAATGTGGATAGAAAGACAAAATATAGAGCATTGTCATATCTCCTCATGGGGAACGAATTGTTTAAAAAGACCCAAGAGGGTGTATTATTGAAATGCCTAGGAGAAAGTGAGGCATATTTAGCATTGTCTGAAGTCCATAATGGGGCATGTGGGGCACATCAAGCAGGCCATAAAATGAAATGGCTGTTATTTCGATACGGCTTGTATTGGCCTAGCATTCTCAAAGATTGCATAGACTTTGCTAAAGGATGTGAGGAATGTCAGAAACATGCAGGAATTCAACATGCCCCTGCAAGTGAGTTGCATTCGATCATCAAACCATGGCCATTTAGAGGATGGGCATTGGATTTGATAGGAGAAATAAATCCTGCTTCGTCCAAAGGACAGAAATACATCTTGGTGGGAATAGATTATTTTACCAAATGGATCGAAGCTATACCACTGATAGTTGCTGATCAAGAGGCTATTATTGAATTTATACAAAAGCACATTATCTATAGGTTCGGATTGCCAGAGAGCATAACCACAGACCAAGGCTCTGTGTTTACTGGTAGAAAGATGCAAGGATTTGCCCAAGAAATGGGGTTTAGATTGCTAACATCAACGCCATATTATGCTCAAGCAAACGGTCAAGTCGAAGCAGCAAATAAAGTAATAATAGGATTAATCAAGAAGCATATTGGCAAAAAGCCAAGAAACTGGCACAAAACTCTGGACCAAATATTATGGGCTTGTAGAACATCTCCTAAGGAAGCTACTAACACTACGCCTTTCCAACTCACATTTGGTCATGATGCAGTGTTGCCAGTAGAAATTCATCTACAATCAGTTCGAATTCAGAGACAAAACGAAATCCCAGCTGCATTATATTGGGAAATGATGATGAATGAATTAGTTGAGTTGGACGAAATTAGATTACATGCATTGGAAATTTTGATGAGACAAAAAGAAAGAGTGGCCAGAACATACAATAAAAGGGTGAAGAAAAAAGTATTCATTATTAATGACTTAGTTTGGAGAGTCATATTGCTTATGGACAAGAAGAATAAAGCATTAGGTAAATGGTCACCTCATTGGGAAGGACCTTTTCGAATATTAAAAGTATTCTCAAACAATGCATACGAAATCGAAGAACTCGTGGATGATAAACGTATCCTAAAGGTTAATGGGAAATATTTAAAGAAATATAAGCCACGCCTGCAGGAGATTTGAATAGTAACAACGTAACCAAGATGTTATAAAAGGCCAAAATGGCAAGATAAAATGCCAAAATGGCGTTGTTCGAATATTACATATAAGAAACCAAAATTGTAGTCAAATAAACATCAAAATCTAGAAATAAGAGTTATTTCTCAACCGATTGAAAGTGCTTCGGAATGATTCAAGCTTCTGCTGAGCGAAACGTCTGGCTCCTTCCAAGGTTGCCACTTCTCCTTTAAGTTGTTCTGCAGTCTCCATTTCTGCAAGCCCCTGGTTGAGAATCTCTTCGAATTGGTTACCAGCAGTATTGGTTTCGAAGGCTATTTGTTGTTCTTTAGCCTCCTTAACCTTCTGTTGAAGTTCCATAATCTGCCTTTCCCAAAGAAGTATGGACTCAGCTCGAGCCTCATAATCAGTTTTCGCCTGCTTCAGATGCATAGCTTGATCCTCAGCTTCTTGAGAGAGTTTCGAAGCTTGTTCATAAGCAGCATCCATGGCAATGCGTTTCTCTTGAACCTTCTTGGCAGCAGATTCGTCTTGGAGAAGGTAACCAGTTACGTTGTCCAGCAAAGCCTGAAGATCAAACAAGAGAGTACTAACTGGCAAGGAGCAGGTAGAAAGATTGACCTTTGTGAGCAGCTCCTTCATAGTATAGCAAGCAGTACTATCTTGCTTAAGCACTTCGAATATATCCACATTGAGAATGGTTTTCCTAATTTTATTAAGAAGAACAATTCTTTCATCTGTGGGAAGAGGATAGCTGGTCGAACTTGTGCCAGCCCTAGCAAGTGGGACGTCCCTCTGAGCCAACTTTGCCTTCATGTACCCAATAGGGTCATTTCGTCTCAGAAGTGCCAGCTCCTCGTCAGTCATTCGAGACAAAGAGGATTGAGGGAGTTCCACACGTAGGGGAGCCACGTCCATTTCAACCTCTATGGGTTCATTGGTTGCATTACCATCCCCTTCATTCGTTTCGTGCTCTCGGTCTTCTTCATCCTCATCCAAGTCCACCACTTCGATACCATCCCTTTCACTGCTATTTGCGTTGGACTTTGTCCCAGCAGTCGAACCGTCATTGGCATTCTCCTCCTCAGATTCTTCGTCTGCAGATTCTTCGGCTCTTTGCCCAGAATCAGCTTTCTCTTCTTCAGTTTGAGTGTCCTTTGGGTCCTCTTGAAGAGTTTCAAGAGGGGACTTTTAAAGAGAAGCTCTTTGCAAATCCTCTGCAGATGTTTGAAGTGGTGTTTCGTTTATCTCTTTCAGAGGAATGGAGGTACCTTGATCATCTTGCTGTTCAGAAGTTCCAGCCAGAACCTCCATATTGGAGGAACCTTTATTTTGAACAAGGTTGCTGGAATCTCCTTAAGGAGAGAAGTTGAGTGGAGCAGCAGCTCTGGATGGTGAGTTCGAAGTAGTGGAAGCTGGATTCAAGATGTTCTGCAAAGAACAACAGAATGTTAAAAAACATTCACCAAGGTAATAAGAAGTTATTATTGTCAAAATTTTAAAGGTTCAATTTACCTGTGGACTCTCGGAGGAGAGGTTACTAGCTATACGTTCCAACGTTGTGTTGGAGGTCGAAGGTGGATTTTTGGATTTGGGTGAGGGAGCAGCATCCCTGGAATCAAGTCCAGAGACACTAGTTGGAACGGTACTTTTCGAAATATCTTTCTTTGGCTTCTTCTTCGAAGCAGTGTTTAAGTTTCCTCCAGCCTTGGGATCTTCCCCAGTGGTGCTTGATTTCCGCTTCTTGGGAGTAGTGGGAGGAAGCTTGTTGGTCTGAAGGATTTAAACGAAGAGTTAGATGCAAACCATGAAACATGAGTGAATTCGAAACATCAAGGCTAAGTGATTACCGTTGGAATTGGAACACTGGTTGTTGTTGGTATTATTGTTGTTGTTGTGGTTGCAGCAATAATGGTTGTTTCGGGTGGAGTCACTTTGTCAGTAGTTTCGATGGAGGCTTGAGAGGCACTCCCTTCTTTCGACTTCGAGGCAGCTGTCTTTATCCTGATGGCTGAAAATCGAAACAATTAAAGCAAAGGTTAAAGATATGGAAAATAAAAGACGTTTGGGATTTTCCCAAGCATTCACACCTGTGCCTTGATCAGATTTAATTGACATGGCAGAAAGGTCGTATCGAAGGTGTCCTGGGAAATCATGAAGCCAGTGTCGAGCCCATGTCACAGTCTCAGATGGCTTTGGTTTCCTTTGAAGATATTTGAACATCTCTTTGCAAGTAAACCACCAAGGATATGGGGGAAACCAAGCCAGAGCCAGTTCTGAGGTAGGTAATCTGGGAAATTTAGGTGGATGCATTTTGAATGCCAACCTATACCTATCCTCAGGTGACAGCCCTGAAGGAAGTTTTAACTTAGAAACTTTTTGTTTAAATTTTTCCTTCAAGGTCTCAGCCGCTTGATGCACAGTGGAGTCCAAGCGCGTGGGATCATAAGTAGTTTCAAAATAATTTTGGAAAGCTTTAATCTCTTTGGCATGAGTAAACATACCTTTCTTTGTTGGTACCTGCACATCGAAGGCATCAATTAGTTTCTGTTGAATTGTAAGTGTATCGAACATATAAGTTTGATAAAACTTGGTCCACCATTCCAGAAACCCTTTAGCTGTGAGATGGGTAGGTTCGAAGGTTATCAGCTCAAATTGGGCAAAGCCTTGATATTGTTCTTGCTGTATTTTGGCTTCCCGTGCCTTGAAAGTTCGTCCAGAAGTGATGGCACTCTCAGATTGAAATAAAGGTTCAGGAATCAGTTGGCATAAGCCAAACTGCCTCGAAACAAAGTTTGGTTGGTAGGCAAAAAGAAAAATCTGGTTCTTGGCTGGAGTTATTCTTGAAGAAATGAGTCTAGGTAGCAAAAAAGCTCTCCATACATCCTGAATCTCCTTGCTCTTGATAGCTTCTGAGAGAGCCATGGTGAACCAAGAAGGTCCATGAGTCCTCGAAGCAAAAGGCGCCATGCTCTCTTCGAACTTGTGCCTTTTGGAGAATATCATGATGTACTTCGAGAATTGGACTTTGAAGTCATCTTTGTCGTCATTGGGAGTTAATCTTCGAAGCCTAGTGCCTTCGACTATCCTATCATTTATCTCAGGATCTTGCTCATCAATGGTGTTGGCGGTTGATAAGGAGGGTTCGAACATGGCATTTAGCTATAGTTGAAGTAACCAAAAAGGGCCAGCCAACAGAATATTTTTGGAGGTGTGGGATTTGAGGCTCGAAACAGCTGACCTCAGGCTTTCATAAAGGTCAACTAAGAGCAGTTCACTTAGGCACACTTTTCGATTTTCATGCAAGTCCCTAGCTAGAGGAATGAACCTACTAGCTACCTGTAGGGATCTACTGCAGAAAACGTATCTTGACAGCCACAGGGTTAAGAAAGCAATGTGCTCTACGTCAGACACATTGTCCCCCTCAGCATGGTAATGACTGATAAACTTGGAAAAACTGGCTAGCTTGACTTCGAAGTCAATTATGCTTGAATGTTCTTCGTTGTCGGGTATATAAGTTTCTCCCACTGGCGATATCCCAGTGATGGCCGCTATGTCGAAGAAGGTTGGGGTGATCATTTCACTTGGGAGATGGAAAGTGTTATAGGTATTGTCCCAGAAATAGAGGGACGTGAATAGCAGAGGGTGGCTGTAGGTGAAACCAGGCTTCGATAGCTTAATCAGGTTATAGATACCTAATTCTTCCCATTGCTGGGATTTCTTAGCTTCTACTTTCTTGAACCAATTTTGATAAGCAATATCAGAGGTGGGGCAAGATCGAAATGGCTTAAAATTACTTTTTACATAATCCAATACAAAGGGGTCCTTAGGAGGAACAGTTGGGTTTTCTATGGTATTTGAACTAGAAGATTCTACTGCCTTAGGGGCATCCATTTTGTTAAATAAGGGTTTAAAAATATAACAAACTGGGAAAATCGTCCTGGTGTCTTTTAATATTTCAAAAACCGTAAGAGGGCCATTTAAAGCTAGCCTCTTACCAGCAATGTTGGTAGGAATGAGTACCTGTGACGCATACAACATTTCTTTTTCCTTTGAAATCATCTGAGGGGCAAGAATGGATTGACCTTGGTGAGTGATGATCTTACTTTCCATGGTAGTTCCTGCAGTTTTTCCTTTCTTCTTGGAGACTTTCTTGAGTTGGGATGAAGTAGAAGAAGACATTTTTGAAGGATGTTGAAAGCTTGGGTTTTTGACGAGAGAAGGAGGGTAAAAGATTCAGAGTGTGAAAAGAAAAGAGAAAAGATTAAGTTGGTGATGTTTTATAATGGGGAAGTTTAAGCATCCACTGAATAAGGGTGTGATACGTGGAAATCATGGGTTGGTGTGATGAAGAGGTGGCGTAAAGTTAACATGGGTAATAGGCGTGATTTAAAGATAATCATTATTTGTAACTGCACCATACTGTGAAGTGGCTCCAGGCGGTTAAGGAATCCAAAAAGGTGCTATGATTGACGTGACTGGAGTCAAAAGCATTAAATGTTACGATGATTCGAAAGTCACATCAAAATCTTGTGTAGATGTTTAAAATAGGTATTTCTCAGAGGAATCGAAATACATATTTTAAAGGGGCAATTTGTTGGCTGAAGATTTTGATAATATTATTAGAAGCCAAATGAATTAAACGTTTCGATCGAAATGAAGTAAAACGTCATGTTTCGGAGTAGCAGAAGCAGTGTTTCGAATAAGCATGTCAAAGTTGGAGCTTCGAGTGGCAATTATGGGAACATATCTAAAGAAGTCTCGAAATAACAACAAGGCTGTGTCTGGGAAGTACGTTCGAAACGGAGAAGTACCAAAGCATTTGAAATTCAAATGGAAGCGGGACATTCGAAGTTTGAAATTTATGTGCTGGAGCATTTGGAGACACGTGGAAAGAAGAAAGAGGCATTGTTCTGCATGTTCTGAACGTGGCATAATCCTATAGCAAGACCGTTATGGTCGAATTAGTATAAATAGAAGTCTTAGTATTAGGATTTCGTGTGTCATATCTATTGTACTAAATACTCAGTAACATTCAAACTACCACATGGCAAGGGAAACGAATGCAAGAGAAATGTACGTATGATAGCACCATGTATTTCTGATTTAATGAAAACCTTTTACCATTTCCAGCACTTTTCTTTATCTTTCTGTCAAATAACATTTACAAGTTTTCTCATTTACAATCTTTTCACTTCGAAATCTCTTCTTTAAAGTTTTACATTTTAATGCTTTCTTCACATTTCAAGCACTTTACATTTCAGAAAACTGTCATATTTTCCATACCTTTACCTTCAAGTCTTATCCTTCGAACGCATATTTTTACTTAAAGTCATTTACAGATTTCTTGCATTAAACGCTTTCTTCATATTTCAAACCTTTTACGTTCCAGAAATCCTTCACATTAACTGTTTTTATAATTCGAAACCATTTACTTGCCTTTTATGCAATTTTACATGTCTTTACAGTTAACATTTATTCATGCAACTTAGTTTCGTACACGCACATTTTGATTACATCTTTAGACCTTTTGAGAGAGAAATCGAAATAAGCCAAACGCATATACAACACTCAAATATCAACCATGAATATCTGTTTGATCATGAGAGTAACCTTAATGTCCAAGGAATCCTAGGATCAATCTAGTCGATCCTGTGAGTTACCAGAGGAATTGAATAACAGTCAGAAAGATTATTCGATAGTTTGGAAGACTAGCGGTTGTTTACCAGAAATCACTGGAAACACCATGTTGTCGTCACCAAGATCTTCAACCTTTGCTGGCGACTCATTTTCAACTGGCATCAGCAACCTCTCTTTGGCGGGTCGACGCTGTACTTCCTTTTGGGCGCTTTCACCCTTTTATGGAACAACATTTGTTATAGCATCTGTTGTAGCTTTCTTATTCCTCTGTTGTAGAACAAATTTTGTTGCAGCCTCTCTTGCCACTTTCTTGTTCCTCTGAAACCTCCTCCATTGAGTTCTCGTTATAGGATTCTTCCCTTTGTAGGTAGGAGGGACATGGTATTTCTTTAGGATGGTCCCTGTTTCAACAAGTTGGGTTAAACTAGATCCTTTTTCCATTATCTCCCATTTGTGAGTCGAACCTGACCCTTTTTTCATCACCTTTCAATTCTGGTTTATCCCCCTAGGATAAAAGGGACGAACCAAGTTATTATTGGGCACATCAATTGGTGGCACAAACGTTCTCAGATATGAAAACTTGGGTTTCCCTTGAGGAACTCGAACGTTGTTTGGCCCTTTAGCATGGTCGAACACCACATTTGGATTTTTTTTCCTTGATGGTGCTTTTTCTTCAGCACCTCAATCTTCTTTGCAGCTTCTTCATCATAGATCATGTTACAGTTTAGGCATAACATGGATCTAGAATTACTCAGCTTACATCTATTCAGAAAATATACCAACTCCTCTTTAGGTTTAGGAGACACGACCTTCATTAGTTCAGCCACTGTTTCCTCAGATGGCTATTCATCCTTACAGTCCATTTTTGCTTTGTCATCCTGATCACCTCCAGGATTTTCAGCAAAATCAACCATCATCACTTCATGTGGCTTAGGCAGATTGTCATTGCCACCTGAGACCCTCAGTAACCTCAACTGCTGTAGCCAAAACCGGTTTGTCTTCAAGACCATTAGTAGCCTTGAGCGTCAACGTTTCTAGCGAGTTGATAGTGTCTATCTGTTCGTCTATTAGGCCCTCAGTAGCCTCCATCATCAGCACTTCAAATTGCTCCACATAGTGTGCATCAGCCACATGTAAGGGATCTGAGTCGATCTTCATAGTATTCTTTGGTTTCTCACTAAATTTTAGTCGATTGTATTTAAAATTCTTTTGAATCAAATCTCTGAAAAGAAAACATTGAGAAGTATTATGACCCAAAAAATTTTGATATTTGTAAAAACCTCTTTTTTTTTTTGTTTTTGCTCTAATGGTGGATCTTTAGTTCCTGAGGGCACTATAATCTGACCATATGAAACTAAAACATCAAATATTCCATCACATTTTGACACATCAAAAATATATGTTTTAGTATTAGTGTTATCATTTTTTGGACCTTCAACTATCTTTCCCTTAGACGGTCTTATAGGTTTACATGCATATGGAGGCTCATCTTTCAATTCGGCCACATTAACCTCTCTTTCTCCCATGCATTCATTCTCAGACTCTATGGAATATTCCTCTATATCTACATAGGCAATTTTGCCTTTTCTATGGTATTTTGACACCCTAGCTTTCTCTGTTTTTAAACGTTCTACATATCTAACATTATCAGGTAGTTGTGACATATCTGTAATAGATTGAGGATCAAACTAACATTATCAGGTAGTTGTGACATATCTGTAATAGATTGAGGATCAAACTTTTTCCAAATAGAATAATCTAACCCCCTAGCGACCATTTCGACCAGCTCATGTCCAAGGACCCTAGTAAAGCAACTAGACTTTAGGATCCTAAACCTATTCAAATACTCTTTCATTGACTCGAACAATCTTCTCTTGATGGGGGATAATTCTTTCAAACTTATCTTAGGCTGACCAACATAAAACTGTTTATGAAATATCCCCTCAAGTTGTTCCCAAGTACGTATGGAGTTTGGAGCTAACATTGTAAGCCAAGTGAAAGCTTTATTTGTCAATGAATTAGGAAAATATATTAATTTTAAGACCTCTTCGTTGGCGATATCACCAACTTCTATTTTGTACCTAGCAATGTGTTCAATGGTCGACTCATTGGCCTCACCAGCAAACTTGGTAAACTTAAGCTTCTTACATTCCCTGGGTAATTATGTCCGTTGAATGTAATCAGGCAAGGGTGAAGAGTAATTAGACCTCCGGAGGCCAACATTTACTCCGGATCATGTTAATACCTCTTCTACCACATTTACTATGTTTTTACGTCCAACAGTGACATTTCTTAACACTCGATCAACATCTTGGTTTCTTCTAACTACGATCGGCCTAGGTTCATATTGTTTAATGAATTATTCCTCTTCATAAGTGTGTGTTTCCACTCTTCGAGGTCTAAAAGGACGCTCATTATTGCCCCTCTCTATTTCTTCAAAAACTCTCAACGGCCTGTGGCACATTTGAGTTTGATTTGGTTGGATGCTGAAGCGGTATAGCGGAAAGCAAAAATTAAAGTATTATTGTACCGGGTGATATAAGTTATATCGTATTGTATCCACGGAGATTGGTTATTAAATCGACATTTGACAAATCATTCGTTAATGAGTTTGGGGATAAATGGGTTGAAAAGAAAAGTATCAACAAAAAAAATGTAAACAAAAGAAAAAACTAAGGAAGAACTTATCAAGCCCGCATATAATTTACTCATCACAGACTTAAATCTACCGACCACTTACATTCAACCTAACAATACTTATCAATGTCACTATGTATCACTCACAATCTAAGTCATTTCTAACCCAAATCGAGAGACCAACTGTATCACCAAGGAAATGATCTCTCTATCTCCTCAACAACACATAAGACAACTATGTAATTGCACTAACGATATCTCAGCACAACCACACAGAGGCATTAAGCTCTGATACCCAAGTAAATGTTAGCTCTAAATCTATCTCTAGAGTTCAGAAACTAACAGATAATCATCTTAGATAAGAATCTAAGCAGTATATGTCTATAACAACTCAAATCCCTAGCACAGAGCAAAATCCAAGACAACAATCCACAAATATTTGTAAAGCAAGGTTAATATAACGCCATGTGCGAAAAATATACATAAGTTCAAAGTAAAATACATATAATACCCAACAAAAGAGAAATACATAGAGAAGAGAAGAGATAAACCACAAATCTTTCGATTTGTTAGTGTCGGTCAATGAGAAATCCACCTCCAATCATCCATAAGCAAAAACCTGGTGTTGTTATCTAAGCTAATTCACTATAAAAATGAGGTTGATGGAGTTGGGAGAACAAAAATCACCCCCAAAACCATCCCCAAACAAAAATGAAACAAAATGAAATATAAACAAATTTTGTTCCGCACGCGTCACCCGATGACAAAAAGCTTCGCCTGGTGATGACTCTTATACACTTGGCCCAGGTTTTGCCACGTCCTCAGCAGGTCAAAAATATCCTCCATTGCCGGAGACAGAAAGCTTCGCCCGGAGACACCTTTATTCCTCGCCTGGCGACGCAACAGTGAAGCAAGGCAGAGGTAACATCCAAATTGGTCTTCAAATTTCGCCCGACGACAGGAATTTTTCCCGGTGACGCATGACAGTCCAACAAATTTTGTTGCTTCCACTGCATAACTTACAATGGCTCTCTCTTTTGCCTTATTCCTTTATTGATCCAAAAATGCATCTTGGAGCTTTTATTCCTCTTGCTCCACAAATGCTCAAATACCTACAAAAAATATATATAACTAATCAACTGATACAATATATACACAAAACATAATAAAACGTATTTACAGCAAAAAGCGGGGTTACTCAACTGATATTAACAATAAAGAGTCGATAAGTGTAACAAAAAATATATACAAAATAACTACAATTTTGCACTTATCATTGGACTCCTAATGAGTAGATAAATATACCTATTTGGTCAACTATAGGGTTTAGGGCGACTCCCATTTGTTGGGTTAAAATGTTTACTAACTCTAAATTATTTTCATCCATCAGTTGTCTTAAAGCCATAACGGATGTAGTATTCAAAGATGACGTCTACTGCGGAACATAACTAACACCACCTAGTCGACCACTTGGGCATAACTACTTGGTTTCCAGTGGCAACTGCATTTTCTGTATATGTGACAGGGTTCTACTGCAACCCAACCATCATAGAATAAGGTATACTATATTGGTGAGGGACAAATGATGACCCTGGACCCTCTGGAAAGAGTGGTCAATTTGGGTCAAATGGTGATACCCCATGCCTAGGTTCTGTCACTGTGACTGTTGTCACTGAACCTTGAACTGCGGTTGATCTTACGGGAGATAAAACTGTCGCACTTTGAGTTGTGGTACTTACTGGTATAACATCCATATTTTGTGTAGAAATGTGCGTATGTGCAGTGCTTGTGTCAGAGCGTGGCATTTTAGACTCATGACAAAAGTTTACCACTTCTCAAATTCATACACACACTAGCTATAAGAAACTTTGTGAAACTACACGCAAAAATCCAAAAATATTAGCAATGTCCCACCAGGTGTGTCAATTTGCTTACCTCTGGATTTGGTAAACAACAATGGTCTCTTGAAAACAATTTTACAGGCGAGATCGACCAGGGAATCTCATAGCAGTGCCTTAGTTCGCGTGCGTAGTCAAAGCGTTTTCAAAAAGGGTACGCTCGACTGAGAGCCAAACATTTTAAATTGTAAAAAATAATGACAAAAAGACAAAGTAAAAGAGACGAAAAGCGTTTTAAGTTGTAAAAGATAATGACATAACATTAAAGAAAGATTGAAAAAAAGGTTGGTTCAAACATACATTGCATTTGACTGACTCATTTCGCTCGTTCACTTGGTTACTTTGAGTGACTAGCGTGCAGGAATCTGGAAAATTTGACCCCTTTACAAAGTGCACTAAGTGCTTTATTTATAATACACAGAAATAACTACTTTCTAAGTGGGTTACGTTTCATTGTATGTTACATGTTCTTTGTAAATACCCCTCACGAAACCACACTCTCTATTGTAACTTCTCTTTATGAACTCACGCTCTCCATTCTTGTAGTCGAACCCACGTTCTCTATTGTAACTGTCGAACCCACGTTCTCCCTCCATAACGTTTCGCCTTTCCAGTTTAGACACTTATGGACCTTTTAACCCTTTTGGGCTTCTCACCTTTCTTGGGCCCAATCCATTCACCTAAATCTTTCTTTGATTGATTGCGCTTACGAAACCTTGAACGAATACCTACATACTTATGTAGTCGACTCCTCATAATTTAATACTCTTTAATGTTCTTAAAAAAAACCTTTTTTATTTTTGATTTGAATTTCTTTTTTTACGAAAATCCCGACCTAACATTTGATAATACTGCCACCGTCAAAGACAAGTTTCCCATTCCCACCATCGGCGAACTACTAGACGAGCTTGGTGGTGCCTCTGTTTTCACTAAACTTGACCTTCGTGCAGGTTATCCTCATATTCGGGTTCATCCCCGAGATACTTACAAGACAGCATTTCAAACCCATGATGGCCACTTTGAATTTCTCGTCATGCCGTTCGACTTGACTAATGCACATGAATCGCTTATTCTCATCGTTTCTTCGATGATATATTGATTTATAGCCCATCCTTAGCGGATCATTTGGTGCATTTGGAATTGGTGCTGGAATGTTTATTAAACAATTCATTTTATCTAAAGGCCTCTTTTGTCAGGAATCAATTGATTATCTCGGTCACATTGTCTCTTCTCAAGGAGTTCATGCCGACCCGGGAAAATTGGACGCAATGGCTAAGTGGCCCGTGCCTAAGAATGTTAAGTAGCTATGAAGTTTCTTGGGACTGACTGGATAGTATCGATGATTTATTGCTAATTATGCAGGTATTGCATCCCCCTTGACTGATTTATAGCGTCACGATTCATTTGTTTGGTCTGAATCTGTAGAAGTCGCATTTCGACCCTAAAAAATTCTACGATGGGTTCCCCTGTTCTTCGACTCCCTGTTTTTTCTAAAGAATTTATTATCGAGACAGACGCTTCAGATGTGGGCATAGGTTCTATTTTGATGCAAGAGGGTCACCCAATTGCATTCTTTAGTAAGAAATTGGGTTCAAAGTTACAAGCAGCTTCTGTGTACATCAAAGAGTTATATGTTATTATTGAAGCTGTTCTCAAGTGGAGACAATACTTGCTGGGACACTTTTTCGTGATTCGAACTGATCACAAGAGCATTCGCCAACTCCTAGAGCAAGTTATCCAAACATCGGATCAACAAGTATACGGAAGGAAACTGTTGGGTTTTCAATTTCGAATTGAATACAAACTGGGTAATACAAACAAGGTTGCAGACGCATTATCTCGTGTTCCGTTTGCGTGGTACGATGAATCTGAGACTCCTTCTGCAGCATTTCAAGCATTAGTGTCTCAATCTACATTCTCTAGTATTCAGCAGCTCCAACAGGACAACGTCACGGATAGGGTGTTCGTGGTCCGGTTTGGATCGGTTTTGAGACAAAATATCATCCGATCCAAAAATATATAAAGCATACGGTTTGGTTCGGTTTTTGGATACAACAAGAAAAATTCAATTCAATCTAATCCAACTTATACGGTTTACTTCGGTTTGGTTGAATCGGTTTTATTCGGTTTTTAAACCAACACTATTTAAAAATTTAAAAAGAATATATTTCAATACCAGTTACAATTATGCCACCAACGTCTACTGAGACAATATCTAATTGCTATGTTCATATGGCTATTTGATGTCATTATTGCAAAGTTTCATTATAATATACGTATAATATATATCCCAACGAAATAGACATGACTATAATATATAATATATATGGAGATATGCTTAGTTCTTATACGAAGATTTGTATTATAAATTAAATATATGACAAATATATAAAACAGTGAACAAATGAAGATTCCAAAGCTATATTAAAGCGAATATAATAATAAAAATTCAAGAAAAATATCAATAACAGTGGACATGCGAAAGTTGCATCACAAGGAATATATAATAATAATATGACAAACTGCATTATATATAGAGAGAAAATCTGCTTTATATATGACAGCATAATTGATAGTTTCAAAATCAGAGCCTGCAACATAATTGATAGTCAAATAACAAATTTTCTAATTATCCTGCAATAGTTCCACTCTAGCTTCACAATTCTACCCAATTCTTTTAGAATGCGGATATCAACAGCTAATCAGAGTCTATATCAGATACACCTTCATTAAATTGAGGGATTGGAGCAAGTTCTACAAAAATAAAGATAAATATTACTCAATATAAAAGATTAACAATGCTCAACAAAAAATAATATAAGTTATAAGTAAATTACCTAATTCCAAATTTTCTAACTCATCCACAAGCTCTTCAATATCCACCGACACCGGGGAAGATTTACACCAATTTTATGTACAAATTAAAGCTTCAACTGTTTTTGGCGTAAGAGAGCTTCTATAACAAGTAAGCACTCTTCCTCCGGTAGAGAAAGCGGACTCTGAAGCTACAGTAGACACAGGCATGGCCAATATATCTCTAGCCATTTGACCAAGAATAGGATACTTGTTAGAATTCACCTTCCACCAGTTCAAGATATCAAAACCAGGACCTTTCTTCTCCAAATTCTCCATGAGATACAAATCCAATTCATTTTTCTGCATGCTCTCATTAAGATTCATGTCCATCTCAACCTCTAAAGCAAATGCATCCTCTGGTGCTTTAAGTTCTACCAATTCCACTTCTTGAGTGGAATGTGTAAGATTTTCAGTTTGACCGTTACCAAGGAAAATCCTATAACTCTCAAATATTTTATTTAATGTCTCCTCTGTTTTTTTGTACAAAGATACAACAACATCATTTGTATATGCCATGTTCAATCCCCACCTAACAAACTGCATCTTATGTCGAGGATCAAGCACAACAGCAACAAAGATCAACATATTCATTTTTTCAACCTTACCCCAATATTTATCATACTTAACTTTCATATTTTCAGCCATAATTCCAAGCAAGTTGTCAGAACTTTTTAATTCTATCCACCCGTTTAATGTAGTCAATATCTTAATATGTTCATTAAAATATTGAGAAGAGGTCACAAAAGTACTACCTGAAACCTTCTTTGTGATATCAAAAAATATTTTCAAAAAATTAACAAAGCATTTTGCATTATCCCAATCCTCTTTATTAGGAATACCATCTTTCATCAGCACAAAATCATCACACTTCTCACTCAATCTCTTAAATGCCTTTTGAAACTTCAATGCACTTTCAAGCATAATATATGTGGAATTCCACCTAGTGGAAACATCCAACTGAACAATTGATTTTTCTTGTAACCTAACTTCTTTAATGCAAGTTTTAAACCTATCCATACGACCTGGAGATGCACGAACATATCTAACAGCATTCCTAATCTTACTAATTGAAGAATGATAGTCTTCTAGTCCATCTTGGACCACAAGATTCAGAATATGTGCACAACAACGAACATGCATATGTTCCCCTTTCAATGGATGAGAATTCCAATCGTTCATTGTATTTTCAAGTAAGTTATAGCAACATCGTTAGAACTAGCATTATCAACCGTAATGGTGAAAACATTACCTATTAACCATTCCTCCAAACATTTTTCAATTTTTTTGTCGATGGTTACTCCTTTGTGATTCACAATTGGATAAAAATTCAGAATCCTTTTATGGATTTTCCAATCATGATCAATGAAATGTGCAGTGAGACAAAGATAACTCGAATTTTGCACAAATGTCTAACAATCAGTTGTAAGACAAACACATTGATTTGATTTATTTAGCACACTTTTTAACTTATGTTTCTCACTCGTGTATAAATCCCAACAATCTCTAGCAATTGTAATCCTTTTAGGAATTGAGAGTTTAGGTTGCACAACACTCATAAAATGAAGAAACCCCTCTCCCTCAACAAACTTAAAAGGCAACTCATCAACAATAATCATCCTAGCTAAAGTTTTCCTACATGCCTCAGCATCAAAATGAACACCAGTGAGAACACTACCAGATCCATTCCCATCTTCTTTTTTCAAATGTTGAAGAACAAGTGTCTGTTGAGTGGGATCAAGAGACTCTTTTGGAAACTTCTTACACTGATGCAACAAATGGTGTTTCAAATTACTAGTGCCATTTCTTTGTGAATCAGCAGCATATGTTACATCACACCAATTACACTTAGCTCTTGATCCTATTTTTGTAAAATGTTCCCAAGTCCAAGATCTAGGTTTAATAGGTTTTCTGTTACCTGAATCTCCAGCTACAACATTAGGATCATTGGATGTGACCAATTTTGAAGCTTCTCCAATCTTTCTTTTCTTATTAACATTTTCTTCATCATTGTTTGTTTTATTACTTTGTACCAATGGAGGTGGAGCTTCAGTTGTTTCATCCTATAAAATACACATGAAAAAATAAATTTTTGAACATCAACTATAATATTACACCATTGTAACAGTAACCAACATTTCTAAAGGTAAAAATCTCTACTTAAAATTAATTTTTGATACCTGAATAAGGTTGTTAACAATATCAGATTGAGTAATAGGACCAGTTTGGCTCATTCCTGTAAAAATAGATCAAACTTAAAATTAGAACAAAGTATAAACAACTAGTTGTAGAAAAAGCTAATAAAAATATATTATGAAAAAATTATGAAACAAAATATGAAAAACTAACAAAGAACAGACCTTGAAGAAATTATGAAAAACTAACTAAAATTTGTTACTGTTATAACCAAGTAACCAACATGAAACGATTTCACATAAGAAAACTAATGAAAATAATTTTTAGTAAGCTACTGTTATAAAATTGAGAACATAAGTAAATTAATTTTAAATAAGCTTTCAACAACACAAATTAGAACAGCTTTACAAAAGGCTAAAAATTTGAATAGCTTTAGAAAATCTGATCGAACAAAACTACAAAGTACAAAAAAGATAAAATCAAACAAATTAAGAAGCTTGCTTACTGATAGTATAATTCAGAAAACTAATTGAGATGAATGTCTATTTAGCATTATTGAATTTCTTGCTTGCGATATTGAATTTCTTGTGGTTACAACAATGAATAGCATTCATTGTATTTAATTTTAAGATAATTTAGAATCTGAATAGAGAAATTATAGGAATGATTGAGATTCTCTAGAGAAATTAGTGCTGGCTAACATAATGAATTTGGGAGGATGGCTATAAATGATTCGATATTAATTTATTTTAAATAATAAATGGCAAGTAAATGGAAGTAATATCGGTTCGGTTTGGACCGGTTCGATTCTCATGAAGCCAACCGTAAACCGAACCGAACCGGTCGGTTATGCTACATGGTGATCCAAATACATAAAAAAAAAATCGGTTTTTTAGGATTTCGATTTTTTCTGTTCGGTTTTTGAATTTTTTTTTTGATCGGATTGGATCTGAACACCCCTAGTCACCGATCCATTCCTTATTGACTTGCACACAAAACATTCACAGGGTACTCTTTCCTATCCTTTTTCTATTCATTTCTGGTTGTTTGCAAAGGTTGTTATGTAATCAATCCCAATTCTGCTCTCTGCACTCAAATTATTAGTGAATTCCATGACACTCCCAGTGGAGGACATGCTGGTTTTAAGCGGACTTTGGTTCGTGTTGCTGCTAATTTCTTCTGGCCAAAATTACGTCAATCTGTTGAGACCTTTGTAGCTTCTTGCCTCACTTGTCAACAAATCAAATGCTCTAAGCAGGTCCCTGCTGCCTATTCCGGAGTGTGTATGGGAAGGACATTACCATGGATTTCATCACCAGTCTTCCGGTATCTCAAGGTTCCACCGTCATTTTTATGGTTGTTGATCGTTTATCAAAATCTGCTCATTTTGGTGTGTTATCGACCTCATTCACAGTCTCCAAAGTTGTTGAACTATTTGTTTCAATGGTAGTTCGTCTCCATGGTTTTTCCCGCTCAATTGTTTCTGATAGAGACCCGGTATTTTTAAGTGCTTTTTGGGGGAAGCTCTTTGAATTAAGCGGAACTAAACTTGCTATGAGTAGCGCATACCACCCTCAAACGGATGGCCAATCTGAGGTGACTAATCGATGCCTTGAACAATATCTTCGTGCCTTTACACAAGACAAGCCGACATCTTGGGTCACTTTCTTACCATGGGCAGATCTTCACTACAATACCTGTTATCATAGTAGTTTGAAGATGTCACAATTTCAGGCCTTGTACAGTCGTCTTCCACCTTCAATCCTTGCCTATACTCGCGGCCCTACTACAATTCCTGCCTTGGAAGAAGCATTGCTGGAAGACGGCTAATTGTTGCGTGTTCTCAAGCGCAATCTGCAGGCTGCACAGAACCATATGGTTCAACAAGCAAATGCACACTGCCGTGATATTAACTTCTCAGTTGGAGATATGGTGTTGGTGCTTTTACAACCGTACCGTCAAATTTCACTCCATCAACATCGTCAACACAAGCTGCCAAAAAAAATCTATGGCCCTTTTGCAATCTTGGAACGTATTGGTTCAATGGCTTATCGCTTACAACTGCCAGATGATAGTCGTATCCATCCGGTTTTTCATGTCTCCACTCAAAAACCATTTAAGGGTACTGTCAGCCCTCCACATCATGCATTACCACCTGATAGTCTTTCCAACAGACCTGTTGAGACACCACTTGCTATTGTTGCCACTCGAACTGTGTTGATGCACGGGGTTCCCAAACAACAAGTCCTTGTTCAATGGTCTGGTTGTCATCCTGATGAAGCTTCCTGGGAAGATTTTCCTCGATTCAAAGCTGCTTTTCCATCTTTCCACCTTGAGGACAAGGTGGTGTTTGAAGAGGGAGGGAATGATACAAGCCCAATTCAAAGAGATGTAATAAACCCAATACAAGAAGAAACAGCTAGGTCCATTCCAAATGAGGAAATAGATGAACTACCTTTGGGCTTTGGCAAAGGCAAATCCAAGAAACCAAAATGGATGGATGGTTTTGTTTCAAAGTAAAATGATCTAGAAGTTTAATGACACCAACCACTGTATCTGTTTGTTTTCTTTCAGTATTGTTATTTCCTTTTTGGGTTCCTAAAATTGTGCAAACTAGTTAGGATATTGTATCCAACTTTTTGTCCTTAAAATACATTGTAATTGTGATTTGAGGGAGCAAATGAATAATAAGCATATTCTCCTTTTCCTTGAGATTTCTTTTTTTCCTGTCTTCTTGGAGCCTACATTCGCTCGAAGAGTGCAATTTTCGATCATCAAGATAACGAGGTGCATCAATTATGTGTTTCATTTGTGTGGCGTGTAGAAGGATGGTTGAGAAGGATATGATAGAAGTGAGTAGAATAATTTGGAGTTTTTGAGGTAAATGTGAAAGTATGAGAAATTGAGAGGTTAGTTGGAATAAGTTAGCATCATTTATAATTATTTTAGTAATTAAATAATAGGAGTTTATTTAATTAATTGAGTAAACAATATTGAAATAATAAGAAAAGCGAGTGTGTAAAGATTTTAAGGGCAAAATGGTAATTAGAAGGTTAAGTTGAGGGTAGTGTAGGGAAAGCCTAATGGGAGAAATAGGTTTATTATAAAAGAGAGAATAAGAAAAAGGAGTTTAATCGTACGTAGAAATTTGGAGAAAAGAGAAGGAATGCTATGCAAGAGGCTAAATGTGATCTAGAGGAAGAGAGTGAAGGTTTCACTTCAAATTTTTGCTAGGAATCAAGGTAAGGGTGTGGATTCAGTACAATAATATGGGTGTGATGAAGGATGGAGTGGAGAGACTCTTAACCTTTATAAGATTTGTTCTTCCTTTGAATTATGATGAATGCTGATGGAAATCTAATGATAATTTTGTTTTTATATGGCATGTTGTTGTTGTGTTCTTGAAAATTGATTGAATCCATGAAAACTTGATTTTTAGGGAATAAAAGATTGTATGTGTTAATTTTGATGTTGTAATGTGTTTATTTCCCTTAATTCATGTATCATATGATGTGATACGTTTTGGGATTGTTAGAGGTTAAAATTTGGGATTTGTGGTTTGTTGTAAGGTTGAAAAACAAGAGAGATCGCACAAAATTGTGTGGAAAAAATAGGTTTTCTGGGCTCTATTACGACCCGTAATAACCATTACAGGTGGTCGTAACAGCCCCCTGGATTTTGGTACTAGGGACATGCCCAAAGTAAAATTCTGGATTGGGAGTATTACGGGCCGTAACAGCCATTACAGGTGACCGTAATAGCTCCACAAATTTTGTATTGTGAAATCGTTTTGGCCATAACTTTGGCTCTGTAAGTCCAAATCAAGTGTTGTTCAAAGCGTTGGAAAGCTAACACATAAAGTTAGTTATTAATGTTAGTATTTGGGTTATCTTTTGTATGATTACTGAATTCCATGTGAGAATTTTTTTCTTAACCGATTTTATGATTTTCATAGTGATATTGATCATGTTGTTAAATGAGATTACTGTGTTGTGATGGAGATGCTTATATGCTAATGATAAATGATTGATTAATAGTGATTAATTGCAGTAGTGTTGTTATGATGATGTCGTTATAATAATGTTGTAATAAAGATGGTTATATCTAATGATAATGATCGTCGAGCATGACTAATTGTGTAACAGGGTTGTTATGATGTGATGTTAATGATATTGTTATGATGTGATGTTGATGATGTTGTTATGATGTAATGTTGATGTTGTTGTTGTATTAATGTTATTAATGATGATGCATGTCTGAATATATGCATGGTATGTTTATGGTGGTTACGTTATTGGTGGCATACACGGCCAGAAGGGGGGCCAATGTGTGTGTGTTGTTGTTCTATATTGAGAGTCTATGCATTCATGTTATCTGAACTTCAGTTCTTTATGAGGAGTCTCGATCCTATGGTGATGGATCGAGTGCAAGTAGCTAATTCGTATTATGGGGAATTAGTGAAGCGTTACCTATGGTGATGGTGGCGATTTGGTGTGCTCCAGTTCCAAGGGGGAATCAACCTATGGTGGAAATCATGGAGTGAAATGGACCTAAGTGTTCATAATTTGGTACCACATGCATGTTGATTCAGTTGTTGAGTACATTTGTATTTGTGTTGAATTTGGTGATCATTTTTTGTGTTATGATGTGTGGATGAGAATACTTGATATGTTTATATTGTTGTAATTGGCGTGTGATATTGTTAGTTAATCTACTTCCCATTTGTCTTTCACCACTAATTATTGAATTCTATTCTTACCCCTTTTGTTTGAATGTTTCCTTTACATGGGTATCATGCAGATACTTAAGAGTAGCATTTGCTGAAGTAAGTAGAAGATAGCCTTAGAGTTACTACTTCTTTAGTTTATCGCTTTTACTAGTGGTTCCTTGCTCTGATCATGTAACATCTGGTTAGGATAAACGCTTGAGTTGACTATTATGTCGTTTGTGTTGGAGTTAAAGAATTTTTGTGTTACTAAGATTTTTAAGTTGTTTGAGTTGAATATTTTGACTTTTTTGCGCATGCTCTGAAATTAATGTTTATGGGACTAATCGTCATAAGTTGCAATGTTGATGTTAGTTGTTTTGTTAATGATTCCGCTGCCATGACTCCTTAAATAATTGGATGAGCGTGTGATGATAGGTTATGAATGTCTTATTATATGAATATATGATACTGATCAGATGAGTTGGATGTCGTGTAAATATCTCAGGTACGATTCATATGAGTTAGATGTCGTGTAAACATCTCAATTATAAGTGTGTGTATTTGAACTATTATATTGAAATTCGTGTTACTGAGTATAATGTGTTTGTTTTCATGTGTGTAACACCCTACGTGATTGTATTTATAATTAAATTATGTGATATTTTATGTGTGAGTTTTAGGGTGTTACAATATGGACAACTACAATTAGACTTTCAAAAAATATACCTTTTGTTCACTTGTCCTCGACTCACATATTCAATTCATTTTTTAATGAATATGTCTTCTTCAACATCTTTTAAACGAGAAATATTTCTATAAAAATCAAGGGGAATAAGGTCGATAATATCTATTTTGACCATGATACAATCATAATTTTCATTGAAGAAGATGTCTAACACCAACTCTTTATAGAACTAAGGGTAATTATCAATTTCATTATTTTCTAACTCTTGAGAGTTAGTAGAGGCTACCATGATTTTGTAGTCGCCTTTCCCTTGCTTCAACAAGTGTTGATCATCATTAGTATCATTTGTTATTAGTTTGGCTCCTTTTAAAAAGGGATCGAGGACATCAAACATATCTTCATTGCTAACTTTGTGTGCTTTAACATGCGTATCACCCCTAACATTTTTTATTGTATATTTGTAAAGCCCTGTTAAAATGTACCACGCATATACAATATCTAAAAAATGTGGTATAAATGCAATAATTTAGAAAAGGCGAACTTGTGAATATACATAGTTAAATGCAAAGAAATGCAGAAATTTACAATATGATGAGTAAACTATTGTATCCTGGAGAATTGTGTTAAATTTGTGTAAAGCTTGAATGAGTGTATTTGTCATTGTAAGCGTGGGAATTATAATTTTAAAGAGGGTTTTGCAGAGCACAATTGATTGGGTTGTGAATTAATTGTAAAGCTAATTAACTAGACATACAATGATGAAATATATTGATAAAAGAAGTTAAGGTCCACATTAGAATTCTCTGTCCTTTTATGCGAGTGACTCAAATTTGAAAGTATAATGAACTTTTCTAAATTATGACCTTTACAAAACAAGGTTACTAAATAAATTGATCGCCAAGTATCTCGTTTCGTCCGATGTGAACTCCCAACACATATGGGAGAATATCATAACAACCTATAAAAGTTTTATAACACGTAAATTTTTATACTATTTTACAAAACATAATTACTTAATGAACTTATCGTCAAATAATATGTTTCGTCTGCTGCGATATCCTAACGCATATTGAAGAATACCATCACAACCTACAAAAATTTTATAGCACGAAAAAACTATACTAACAACCAAGATTGATTATATCATTTCAAGTAATCATAACAGTCACACAATATTATTTTAATTGAACGTTCAAATCTTTAATTAGGTCTCAATTTCAATCTAGATCAATTATCCCAATTTTCTAGACAGGAGAAAGCATTAAACTCAAATCACATTGTATAATTTATTTGAAAGAGGTTCATTAGAGATATAATCAATAAGGATTACAATTTCACATGGTTAGGAAAAATCATTTAAGGGACTCATGGAAATTATAATAGAAAACGAAATAACAAACTTACTAATGATTAAGGATAAATCTCTAATTATAGATTTCGTTTCCACTTCTCTTTAGCTTCAGAATATGCCTTTTTTTTAAATTAAAATTGGACTATTAGTACAAAAATTGTTTATAATTTTGGACAACTAAAACCATTACCTCTCTTCTCATTAAATAGGCATTGTAATATAATTTTAGACTTGAGAAAATAGCCTAATTTTTCCATTCAACATTGTAACAATATCATATTTTTTACTTTCCATCTTTTTTAACATTCAAATTAGACTTTGGCTCCTCTATGAAAGGTATAGCCATGGAAGTTAGCTATAATTTTCCGATGGTTTCATCATAATTGGACATACGAAGTTCCATACATGATCAAAATAATGCACATTGATAAAATCGAATCACACAAATGAGTCACAATTGACCTAAATCACAATGTTATTTTGGATTTGCTGACTTGACAATTTGGTATCGTTGGAATCACGCCACACCAGTATGAAAAGCTTCACTATGTTGCTTAGCATAGTTTCAAAATAGAGTCGTTGTGTCTTGGTAGTGGCCCTATAGTCATTTGAGCTTTAATACCGCACGTGTGTGAGAATATTGTAATTTTATTGATTGTCTTTTGCAATTTTCCTCTATTTTTGTCTCTCGTGTGTTGGTTCTCTCCATGTTTTATGATCGTAGCTTTCATAGTAAATTACTATGAAATTAGTCTAGTTAGGATGATTTACATAGTTTGGTATTTTAAATGAATAATTAGAATCTTTAATAAAACACTACAAAATAGAAATATATTTTGTATAAATATTTAACAATAACGAAATTCACTAATGAAAACATAGTTTGAAAAATTGTCATCAGCTTACCCTACTGAGATTGTCCATCGCCACTAAAAAGCCCGCTTAATAAATACAAAAATTTAACTTACTAGTCTATAGAGCCCCAATACTACCACTACCCGTCCATTCATTATCCATACATATCCTTCCTGAATACATAATAGAGCTAGTAAATCATTAGTGAAATTCCTATTAATGTTTTCATCGGACCTAACAAATTCTCTCCTAATTATTCGATTCTTAATATGTTGAGCCAATATGTGTAAAAATACGGCCACTAACTCCTCAACGCACATATGTTGAGTATGAACTAGTCCACCAATACCTTTTAGTATCTCACACATTTTAAGAAAAACGACCATATTCTTTCTCGTATTCTCAATACACGCCACATCACTTGTAAATAATTCTCTGAAAATACACTTCTCTGACTAAACATCTTTCATAACAATTTCATGATATTTTTCACCTTTTCAAACAATTACTTCAAAAAAATAGCATAACATTATTGTCAACAAAGTAAATAAATTCATCATCTCTAAATGCATGCTTGATATTGTTATTATCCTTTTCTTTCTCTCACGAGCTTTCGTCAAATGATTCATGAACGAAACTTAAACTACTTATTTGCAGAAAATTTATTTACATTATTGTATTACATTATTTAGCAAATAAACAATTGTTTCTTCAGTGTCTTTTCTTTAGCTCACTTTGGCAACACGTGCGATATTGGATTGATATTGATGGAGTTGATCCTTTTCACCTAAAGGACTATTTTATACAGTTTATTCGTTATTCTGGTGGTAATTCCGCTTGCCGTGAGTTGTTACGGTTATTATGGCTCGCTACAATCTAAGGGTTGTGGTCAGAAAGAAATAACAGTGTGTTTAAAGCTAAAATTACATTTATTTCTCTTGTGTTAGATAAAGTAAAGATGACTTCTTTTCTGTGTCTAAAGGCAAAAGCCGACCGATTTATTTATGATACTCACTTGTGGTGGCAAAATCTCTTTGTTTGTGTAGATTTAGGGTGAGGTTGTTGCTTTTGTTTTGTAATCTTATTGTAATCTCTTGAGATCATGTTGTACATCTTGTGTTAGAGATTCGTCTTATTAATAATTCATTTTGATTTTTTTAAAAGAAAACATAAATTAATTATATAAAAATTATTAAACATGAATTTTCATCAAATACATACGCATATAAAATATAATAAATATGTGAAAAAACATAAAAAATAATGATTATGATCTTTGTATAAATACTTATCTAATAATACATGATTCGTTGTTCGACGTACCTACGCCAATGTTATACACACATCACCTTTTGATGCGTAGCAAAAGTATTCTATATACTCTTCAAAATTATATCATTATGATTCAAAGGAGACCAGATCCAAGCAAATTCAGTGTATAGAGATGGAATTGTGCTTCTCTAAATTTAAATCAAAATCTTAAAAGTAAATAGAAAGATCAATCATTAAAAAAGAAATAAATATTCAAAAGTAAAACATATATTCTCATTGCTGGATGGAGAAAGATAAATTAGCAAAGAACTAAAATGAAAAGAAATCTGTGGAAGATTATCTTATTTTTATAGAAAATGAGTGAAATTTAGAGAAAATAATAAGAGGTAAATTAAGAATATTTGTGACTCTTTAATTTGAAAGTTGAGTTTCATTCTTAAGAATATAATTTTTCACCTTAGTTCAATGAAAATAAACGCGTGTTAAATGATTTTTTTTTTGGATATTAATTATTCTAAGAATTTGTTTTTTTTTCTTTTCCTTTTACCAAACAAAAATAATTAATTTCAGCTTCAGAATCTCAAAAATCTTTTTTCTAACACTACAATATTTTTAATAGATTAAATTAGATTGACGACCCGTGCTTCACACAAATATATTAAAAAATATAATTATATTTTTTTATAATAATTGATATTTAATTTTTTAGAAATTTTTATTATCAAACATTTAACAAAGTTTATATCATTTTACAAATAAAGAAAATAATATTATAAACAATTATAACTATTTTATCCCAACCCATTAAAAACTTGAATTTAAAATTGTCACATACAACTTCTTAAAGGTTAAACATATAATATTTTTAAATTGACTGAAATTACCATACATTATTTTTAAATTGACGATAGTTACTTCATATCTTAAATGATATTTTTATCTCTCTTTCTTTTCTATTTTTTTCTATTCAATACCCTTCTTTAATATTATATGATTTGAGCCACTCCTTCAAAAAAAATATAATCAAAATAGTAACAAATAAAGTGTAACAAAAATTAACTAAGTAAAATAACTATATAATAAATAAAATTAGAAAAATAAATGAACAAATGTTTAATATCAATAAAAATAGAATTAAAATATTTTGTCAATTAGAATGTCTCGAAATATAACCAAACTAAATTTTATAGTTGCACAACACAAACTTAATTATATAGTTCCACAGACCAAAATAAGATAGTTGCTTTATATATTAAATGATGCTTTTGATCTTGTCTTCATGTCTAATATTATATGATTTGAATCATTATTTCGTATGCACTCCTTGAAAAAATGTTTAATCAATACATAAATTTTTTATTATAAAATATCATTAAAATAATTTTACCGTTGTATTAGAAGAAAGAATTTTATTATTTTAGAATAACCCATAAAAATGACGTGTATCAAAAATTAATTATGTAGAATAAACTAAATAATAAATAAATTAGAAAAGTAGATGCACAAACATTTGATATAAAAAAATAGGGTTAATGATCGTATCTGATAAGAATAGATTGTCAAAATCCACGAGTTTCGAGTTTGACGACATTTGTAAATGAGATGGGAGGATACCGGTAAGACACTCTGATATCAAAGTAAGGTTCAGAATAAAGCAAGCAAGTATGAGTGAGTGGGATAGAATAATTCAATACCCGACCCTCTCAAACGAGAGGATATTTATAGCCCCTAGCGCTGGGTCAAGGTCTTCAATGATGGGCCATGATGAGGCCCAACAAGGAAGGTTGTCAGGGTTTACGTGTGTATGGGGTCCAGCATGTGGCCCCCTCCCTGGTCAACTGCCCCGAGAAAGTAGGTGTTGGACCTGTTATTCCCGGAGGGCAGTATGATGACGGTTTGGACACATGGACAACGTCTTCCTAGCGGACACGTGGGGAAATACCCAACGATTATTATGTTGGGCGACAACTTTCGGCCTTATGCAAGGGTGCTGGATTGGGCCTCCCCAATGGTGGGGCAAGCGCTGGCCCAGTCCAGATCAGGAGCCCCCCAAGTTATTGCCCTTAGGTGAAAGGGTGATGACTTAAGTTTAACTTTACAGTCGGGGAGAATTTGCTCGAGAAGGGAGGTCGTAACTCTCTGACGAAAATGAGTTATTCGCCCTTGTCGGGGAAAACCTGTTTAACCGTGTCATGGATCTCGTGAACACGTGAGTTGTGAGGCCAACTAGGTCAGTTGTTCATCTAGCGTCCGTCAGGAATATATAGGCTACAGGGAGCTTCCTCAGACTCCTTTCGATGTGCCCGTCCTCAAGGTGTCGCTACGATATCGAGCGTTATTTCGTCCTCATGAGGTGGAACATGATGAATATGGCCGTATGCATGTTTTAGCCATGGTGTCGAGCATTTCGTCGTGCAAGACGTCTTCGTCATGCTCGAGTACGACATTTTGTATGGAAGTCGGGGACATGTTTGTCTTTTGAGAATGGGCATGTGGCTGGTTGTTGTGCCACATGGCTGTTATTTTGGGGTGCCATCTTTTCATGGGGAGTCTAAAAGGTCCAAACTAATGATGATTTTTCGTGTGCAACCTCGTGGGGTATGAGCTACCTATAAAAAGGGGACCCCATGGTTTCATTTGTTATTCTCAAGTTTTCTTCTGCAATCTTCCTTGTTCGTGCGTGGATCCTCTCCTCTCAACTTCTCCTTAGAGTTCTTCAAGGCATTCTTATCCAAGTAAGTCATATCCTCTTAACAATATGTTTTCTTTAGAATTTTTAGTTTAAACACTTAGTTTTCATCTTGATTGGAAGAATCTTGGATGAACATTCACGGGTTCTGCGATGAACATCCATGAATGTTCATTGAAGTTCATGATAGTGGATGAAGCTCGCGGTGTCGGGGCCATTTTCCCCAGATAGTGGGGTTGATTCGAGAAGCGTGCCCATTTGACTAAATGTCCCTGAGCATGGCGCGACTTATTTCAGCATAGCAGTCGAGGGCTTGGGTCAAAGTATGTCCCTCAACGGATTCATCGCTCTTTCACTTGATTTACGGTGGAAAGGTGAATTTGATGATGTCGAATTCACTGTTTTCCCTGCTTTTCAGATATAATGGCATATCCAGTCGAGGAGGATGTCGTGCCCGCCAGTCATAAAGATGAAACCAATGTCGAGGAGGACCCTTTGGCCTGGGACGCACCTGATCATAGAAATAAGAGGTCGTGCTTTTCGCACGATGCATCAGACGCATTCAAATGTCCGGAGGTTCTGCCTGTTGGGTACTTCAACAGCAGAGCTCGATTGAGGTGTCCCTGTTGGGCTAAGGTCTTGCTCGAGAAATGAACGACAACCCACCTTTCATTACTATTTGGAGGTCATGCCCGTACCTTGACATGCCTACGTGGCCGAGCTTGTCCCGTCATCGGTTGGAGAAGACTGGTCGACTACTAAGGCCCGTAATAGGATAAGGACATAGCTGTAATATTGTTTCAGTTTTGTAGCGTTCCATGGTTGAGGTAGTGGTTCTCCATTTAAGTATTCGAGGTAGTACGCCCCACTTCCCATAGCTCCGCGGACGTGGTACGGTCCTTCCCAATTTGCAGCCAGCCTTCCTTCGCGGAAATCTTTCTAATTTCTCCGCAAGAGTAGGCTGCCGACATGGAATTCGCGCTTTATGACTTTGTGTGTCATGGCGAAGGGCTATCTGTTGTTTCAGCGTGGCCTTGCAAAGATCTGCTCCTAATCGGATTTCCTCGACTAGGTCAAGCTATTCTCTTAGGGACTCGTCGTTTAGTTCCTCGTCTAAAGGAACTTCAGTTCGTCTGGATGGCTCCATAATTTCTACGGAGATGACAACCTCGGTGCCATAAGTTAGCTGGAATGGGGTCTCGCCCGTCCTCGAGTGGGGTGTCGTTTGGTATGCCCATAGGATGTTGTGCAGCTCTTCAACCTACCCCCTTTTGGCCTCGCCCAGCCTGCGCTTGAGTCCTCACAAGATGACTATGTTCGTGGCCTCGGCTTGCCCGTTAGTTTGGGGGTATTTGACTAAGGTGAAGTGCTGCTTGGTGCCGAGTTTGGCGACGAAGTTATGGAAACCTTGATCAGTGAACTGTGTCCCGTTGTCAGTGACAAGCGCTTGTGGTATCCTGAATCAGGTAAGCACGTTTCACTTGTAGAAAAGGAGGATATTGTGCGAAGTGATTTTGGCCAGAACTTAGGCTTCTATCCATTTCGTGAAATAGTTAACGACCATGATCAGGAATTTGTTTTGATACGAATCTTGCACAAACAGTCAGAGGATGTCCATTCCCACCAGGCGAACGACCACAGGGAGGATAATGTTTTGAGCTCGTACGGAGGCTCGAGGTGCATGTTCATGTGCCTCTGACACTTGTCGCATTTCTTGACGTGCTCCTTTGCATCTTGCTGCATGGTCGGCCAGTAATAGCCCGCTCGCAGCGCCTTTCATGCCAGGGACCTTCCGCCCATGTGTTGGGCGTTGATTCCTTCTTGGATTTCCCGCAGTATCTCGGGGACTGTGGATTCCCCGACACACTTTAGGAGTGGGATGGAGAATCCCTGTTGATAAAGTTTATGCTCGAGTACCACATACGAACATACTCGTCATTTGGTCGCAGCTGCCTCCCTTTGGTCAACGGGCAGTTCCCCCCCTTTGTCAGAAAGTTGAACACCGGGGTCATCCAACATGAGTTGTCCCTGATGGCATTCACCTTGAGTGGTAAAGTGTATTTTTTAATACTCGAGCGAGAAAGGGATTCTTGGATGACGGATTTGTTCCCGCCTTTCTTCTTTGTGCTTGCGAGCTTTGAGAGTATATATGCCCATGTGTTATGTTTGCAAGGCACGTGCTTGATCTCTGCCCGGTAAAACTTCTTCATATGTTCCCTGACTAGGTTTAAATATTCAATGAGGTTGATGTTCTTAGCCTGGTATCCCCCTTGTACTTGAGATGCGACGAGTTGGGAGTCTGAAAATTTGTATTTCTCGCGCACCCAAATCCTCGGCCAGCCTTAATCCTGCGAGCAGGGCCTCGTATTCAGCCTGGTTGTTCGACATTGAAAAAGAAAGGGTGAAGGAGTGTTCGATCACGACGCCTTCCTTGTTCTCGAGGAGGATTCCCGCTCTGCTCCCTGTCGAGCTAGAAGCTTCGTCACAAAGATGGTCCACTTATGCTTCTTCCTTATGGGGGGATTGTGAGCGGTCATCTCTGCGACAAAGTCGGACAGAGCTTGAGCTTTGAGGGCCTTCCTGCTCTCGTACTAGATATCGAACTCCGAGAGCTCCAAGAACTATTTTAGAATTTGACCAACCATGTCTGGTCGGCATAGAAGTTGTCTTACGGGTTGGTCCGTTCGTACGATGATCATGTGTGCCAGGAAGTAATGTCGAAGTCTCCTCGCCACATTGACGAGGTCCAAGGCCACTTTTTCAATATGTTGATACCTAACCTCGGACCCTTGTAGTGCTTTTCTCGTGAAATACACTGGCTTTTGCCCGTCTGGAGTCTCACGAACGAGGGCCGCGCTTACGGCCTCGGTGGAAACGGTCAGGTAAAGGAACAAGGATTCCCTGTTCTTAGGCCACGACAGCACGGGCGGTTGCGAGAGGCTTTGCTTGAGATGGAGGAGGGCTTACTCGCATTCCTCGATCCACTCGAAAGCTGCCTCTTTGCGTAGAAGTTTGAAAAATGGTAGGGCATGTTGTGCGGATTTCGCTACGAAACGGGAGAGCAAGGTGAGCATTCTGTTTAGGACTTGTATGAATTTCTTTGAGCTAGGTGTAGGAAGCTCGGAGAATTCCTGAAACTTATCGGGGTTGACTTTAATTCCCCATTCTGTCATATAGAAATTGAGGAATTTTCCCGCCTTAACCCTGAAGGTGTATTTCTCGGGGTTAAATTTCATTTTGCATTGTCGCGCTTGGTCGAAGACTCTTTTGAGGTGGGCAGCATGATCAATATCTATTCGAGATTTGAAGATCATGTTGCTCATGTACACTTCGAGCATATCACTTACCTCGTCACGGAAGACTTTGCTCATCATCCACTGGTATGTTGCCCCGACGTTTTTTAGACCGAAGGATATTACATTGTAGTACTAGTTTCCCGAGTTGGTCATGAAAGCGGTGCAATGCTTGTCGCTCATCGCCATTGGGATTTGGTTATATCTCGAGTAGGCGTCCATAAACAATAAAATTTTATAGTCGACTGATAGTCGTCCGAGTTGTCGACCAGCATGTCAATATTAGATAAAGGAAAAGTATCTTTGGTACATGCCAGATTAAGATCAGTATAATCAACACACATTCTCCATTTTCCATTATTCTTTTTAAAGAGTACAACGTTTGAGAGCCATATTGAATACCGGGCCTCGGAAATAAAATTTGCCTCTAGGAGGTCTTTTACAGCATTTTCAGCAGCCTTCGCTTTCTCAAGAGACTGCCTACGTCTATGTTGAACTAATGCCCTAGTGGCTGGATCAACGACCAGTTGGTGATAGGTGACCTCGGGGTCGAGTCCGGGCATCTCCGCAGTTCTCCATACGAATAGGTTTGAGTTCTCCTGCAAGCAAGCTTTGATCTGCTTCCTCGCCAAGTCAGGGAGTCTGGTGCCGATCTTCACGCCTTTGTGAGGGTCTTTACCAAGGGGGACGAACTCAAAGTCTCCGTTTGGGATGGGTCGGAGGAGTTCTTATTCACCGTTGGGGACTTCATCCTTGTCGAAGAGGGTGTCGAGCGAGATTGAGTCGACCTTTTGCGGAGCCCTTTGCTCCTCTGTCCAAGTAGGCTGCGATTCAGGTCGAGCAATAGTAGCTCTTTTGGCAGGTCGGGCTCCAGTGTCGACCATGCTCTGCCCCTTGGAAGCCGCGTGAAAACATCTTCTAGCAGCCGAGATGTCTCCGTGGATGGTGGAGACGCGCCCTCGCCGGGTGTAGAATTTCATATTCAGGTGGACAGTGGAGGGCACAACGGTTAATTCGGCCAACGTTTGTCTCCCTAGGATGCAATTATAGAGAGATGGGCAGTTGATGACCAGAAAATGCACCTTGATCTTCCGGGAGGCGGTTTCTTCCCTGAAGGTGATAAAAATCTCAACGTATCCCCATGGTTTGGAGGTCGAGCCATTAAATCCTTGCAGGTCGGGCCCCACGTATGGTGAAAGGTGGGTGTCGTCGAGCTGTAAGGTTCGAAACAAATGGTTGTACATGACGTCGATGGAACTCCCCTCGTCGACCAAGATGCGGTGTACGTCGAAATTTGCCATTCTTGCCTCACCAACAGAGGGATGCTTGAGTTAGGGGGCCCTCCGAGAAACTCCTTAAGGTAGATAATGATTGGTTCTGATTTGCCCTTGACCCTCTCAAGCGTCATTGCTTGAGTCGGGGCCTCCCCGACCAACTCGTCAAGCTTCCTTTTTGAGGAGTTTATGGAGAGGTTGCTAAACCCCCCCGCCGGTTATGACCATGACAGAGGGGAATTTCTCCCATTTGCTCTGATATGTTTCCCTTGCATTTTTTAGTCCGAACGACATGACTTTATAACAAAAGGTACCCTATTGCGTAACAAAAGTAGTCTTCTCCATGTCTTCGGGAGCCATCTTGATTTGGTTGTAGCCATAAAATCCATCCATGAAGGAGAATACTTTATGTTGAGCGGTGTTGTCAACCAAGACGTTAATATGTGGTAGAGGGAAATCATCTTTGGGGATCGCCCTATTCAGATCCGTATAATGTACACACATGCGAAACTTTCCATATTTCTTTGGCACTAGGACCACGTTCGTAACCCATTAAGGATAAGATGTGACGGCCAGAAAACCAGCATCAAATTGTTTCATTACCTCAACCTTTATCTTTTCAGACATGTCTGGCCGCATACGACATACATTTTGCTTAACAGGATGAAAATCCTCCTTCGTTGGCAGATGATGAACCACAATGTCGGTGTTGTACCCCAAAATTTGCTCTCTCATTTATCAAGTAATCTCTCACAAGATCTCCTTGGATTCAAGACTGCACAAGGTTTGATCAGTTCAAGACACCTCCTCAAGCACTGATAACTGAAAATTAGGGTTTGAGTTTGCACAAGGACAAATGGACTTTTAATGCCCCAAATGACTTTCATGGATCATTTTGGACCCTAAAGATTGCTCATGTCAAGTTTCAAGTCTTGGATCACATATTTGCTCAGTCAATTGATCAATTGACCTAAAATCAACTGTATTGGGGAAAAAGTCAATTATGGTCAATTTACAGTCAAACTTCATAATTTTTTATCCATATCAACATTATGAACTCATGTATGTCATTTGATCAAGTTTGGATCACAATTCCTCAAGAAATTTGATCAGATCATCAAAAGGGCAAAATGGTCAAAATTAGGGTTTTGATTGAGAAGGTGCAATTTCTGATTTTTTGACCTAGCAAATGACTTATTGGTTTAAGACATAACCACAAGGATTAAAATGCTTCATTTTGACCTAATGGCATAGCTCAAAACATTGCTCAATATCAATTGATTGATAGTTGATTTTCATAACTTTGAGCCAAATTTCCACCATGATGCAAGATGATTCAAAGGAAACTTCCAACATGAAAGTTGTAGATAACAATGAGATCTAAAACATTGTAGAAGACAACTTTTTCTAGAAATTTGGATTTCAAGTTATGATTTTAAGAAGACGTGCTCATGATCTTAAAAAAACTTAGTGAAATTTTGCCCTAGTTTAGGCAGGATTTTGACCTAACTTCATGGTAATTTTTCACATAGTTCCAAGATGAATCTTCAAAAATGTCCAACATATAGGTTGTAGAGGATGTTACAAGCTTTCCAAAATATCTAAGAACTCATTGAGATCATACTTGAACAAGGAGAATTAAAGGCAAGAAGTTAGGGTTTTCAAACTTGAATTACAAGCCATTTCTTGATGAACACATGAACCAAATCCATGATAGGTTGCATAATATTTGCTTTGCAGGCCTCAAACTTATTTTTCACTCCATACTTAATGGTTTACATAACTCTTTAGGCCCTTATCCATTTGGTTTAAGCTTTGTCCAAAATGATTTTCCATTTATGGCACAAAGTTGCCATTTCCATTTTGATAAAGCATCACTTTTGCAATTGTCAATTTCTTGAGCCTTGCACTTGTTCTTTCTGCACACACAACCCCTATAAACCAAAAGCAATGTGTCTAAAACCTCTTTGAACTTAGAACATGCTTGTACAACACTTTGATATTTGTCTTCTCACTTTTCTTCAAAAGCAAGTTATAGAGCCAAAAGGCTAGAACTCCGAAATCTTGAGCTTTAAGGGCCTTCCTGCTCTCGTACTAGATGTCGAACTCCGAGAGCTCCAAGAACCATTTTAGAATTCGACCAACCATGTCTGGTTGGCATAGAAGTTGTCTTACGGGTTGGTCAGTTCGTACGATGATCATGTGTGCCAGAAAGTAATGTCGAAGTCTCCTCGCCGCGTTGATGAGGTCCAAGGCCACTTTCTCAATATGTTGATACCTAACCTCGGACCCTTGTAGTGCTTTTCTCGTGAAACACACTGGCTTTTGCCCGTCTGGAGTCTCACGAACGAGGGCCGCGCTTACAGCCTCGGTGGAAACGGTCAGGTAAAGGAACAGGGTTTCCCTGTTCTTAGGCCACGACAGCACGGGCGGTTGCGAGAGGCTTTGCTTGAGATGGAGGAGGGCTTACTCGCATTCCTCGATCCACTCGAAAGCTACCTCTTTGCGTAGAAGTTTGAAAAATGGTAGGGCATGTTGTGCGGATTTCGCTACAAAATGGGAGAGCAAGGTGAGCATTCCGTTTAGGACTTGTATGAATTTCTTTGAGCTAGGTGTAGGAAGCTCGGAGAATTCCCGAAACTTGTCGGGGTTGGCTTTAATTCCCCGTTCTATCAGATAGAAACTGAGGAATTTGCTCGCCTTAACCCTGAAGGTGCATTTCTTGGGGTTAAATCTTATTTTGCATTGTCGGGCTTGGTCAAAGACTCTTTTGAGGTGGGCAGCATGATCAATATCTATTCGAGATTTTAAGATCATGTTGCTCATGTACACTTCGAGCATATCACTGACCTCGTCACGGAAGACTTTGCTCATCATCCGCTGGTATGTTGCCCCGACGTTTTTTAGACCGAAGGATATTACGTAGTAGTAGTAGTTTCCCGAGCTGGTCATGAAAGCGGTGCAATGCTTGTCGCTCATCGCCATTGGGATTTGGTTATATCCCGACTAGGCGTCCATAAACAATAAAATTTTATAGTCGACTGATAGTCGTCTGAGTTGTCGACCAGCATGTCAATATTAGATAAAGGAAAAGCATCTTTGGTACATGCCAGATTAAGATCAGTATAATCAACACACATTCTCCAATTTCCATTATTCTTTTTAAAGAGTACAACGTTTGAGAGCCATATTGAATACCGGGCCTCAGAAATAAAATTTGCCTCTAGGAGGTATTTTACAGCATTTTCAGCAGCCTTCGCTTTCTCAAGAGACTGCCTACGTCTATGTTGAACTACTGCCCTAGTGGCTGGATCAACGACCAGTTGGTGATAGGTGACCTCGGGGTCGAGTCCGGGCATCTCCGCAGTTCTCCATACGAATAGGTCTGAGTTCTCCTGCAAGCAAGCTTTGATCTGCTTCCTCGCCAAGTCAGGGAGTCTGGTGCCGATCTTCACGCCTTTGTGAGGGTCTTTACCAAGGGGGACGAACTCGAAGTCTCCGTTTGGGATGGGTCGAAGGAGTTCCTGTTCACCGTTAGGGACTTCATCCTTGTCGAAGCGGGTGTCGAGTGAGATTGAGTCGACCTTTGGCGGAGCCCTTTGTTCATCTATCCAAGTAGGATGCGATTCAGGTCGAGCAATAATAGCTCTTTTGGCAGGTCGGGCTCCAGTGTCGACCATGCTCTGCCCCTTGGAAGCCACGTGAAAACATCTTCTAGCAGTCAAGATGTATCCGTGGATGGTGGCCACGCGCCCTCTCCGGGTGTAGAATTTCATATTCAGTGGACAGTGGAGGGCACAACGGTTAATTCGGCCAGCGTTGGTCTCCCTAGGATGCAGTTGTAGAGAGATGGGCAGTCGGTGACCAGAAATCGCACCTTGATCTTCCAGGAGGCAGTTTCTTCCCCGAAGGTGATGAAAAGCCCAACGTATCCCCATGGTCTGGAGGTCGAGCCATTAAATCCTTGCAGGTCGGGCCCCACGTATGGTGAAAGGTGGGTGTCGTCGAGCTGCAAGGTTCGAAACAGATGGTTGTACATGACATCGATGGAACTCCCCTCGTCGACCAAGATGCGGTGTACGTCGAAATTATCCATTCTTGCCTCACCAACAGAGGGATGCTTGAGTTAGGGGCCCCTCCGAGAAACTCCTTAAGGTAGATAATGATTGGTTTCGATTTTCCCTTGACCCTCTCGAGCGTCATTGCTTGAGTCGGGGCCGCCCCGACCAACTCGTCGAGCTTCCTTTTTGCGGAGTTTATGGAGAGGTTGCTAAACCCCCTGCCGATTATGACCATGGCAGAGGGGAATTTCTCCCATTTGCTCTACATGGACAGAGGTTCTTCCTCGCATCTGTCAGGAACGTAGAAATCCTCCAGCCTTGTCACAAAGAAAGCTATCTGGATGGGGCCTGACTTGTCTGATGGTCGGGTTTCTTTCTCAACCTCTTTCGCTTTGTGGGTATTCTGACTAGGGGCGTCATTTCATCGGTACTGCCTGAGTCTGCCACCCTTGACGAGGGTTTCGATGGCATCCTTGGGGTGGACGCAGTCTTCAGTCAGGTTCCTGTGGCTCAGATGGTACTGACAGTATTTTGTTCTGCCAGCCTCGGGCTTAGCAGAGGCAGGTCGAGGGCGCTTTACGCCACTGTCCTTGAAGTCGGTATTTAAGCACTCCGCCAGGATTCGCTCGCGAGAAGCGGTCAGCGGAGTGTATTTGGTGAATCACCCTGCAGGTCCCCTATGCTCGCGGGGATCACAGGGTTTATCACCCCTTCGCTTCTCGCCCGTTCATCGAGGAGGCCTTGCGTCCTGGTGTCACTTGCTTTTTCGAGGAGAGCATCGAAAGTCTGGGGTGGTTCGATGCCGACAGCCTTCCTGAACTCAGCGCCCGAGAGGAGTCCTCTCTTAAGAAAATATCTTTTCATGTGATTGGTACATGAGACCTAAATGACCTCGCGGTTGAACCGATTAATATACTCCCTCAGGGTTTCGTTGCTTCTTTGGACGATAGCCTCAAGGGCGGCCTTAGTCTTCGAATGTCGACGAGATGCTGCGAAAGAGCCGATGAACTGGTTCTTGAGGTTTCTCTAGGAGGTGATCGATCCTGGGGCAAGATTCTTGTACCACTCAATTGCAGTTTTCCTCAAGGTCGTGGGGAACAACTGATATTTAATCGGTCCCACGACGTTGTGATAGTTGAGCATTGTCTCGAAACTGTCAATGTAGTCGATAGAGTCTGCAAAGCCGTCATATTCCTTCAGTTGGAGAGGTTTCTCCATTCCCCTGGGAATGAGCGCCTCCATGATTGCTTGTGATATGGGACCGCGGGGGTCGTCTTTGTCTCCCCTGTAGGGAGAGTGGGAAGGGGACCGTTTGTAATGATGGTTGTAGTGATGGCCTTGGCCTCGGGGAGGATCCCTTGGTCGAGGCTGCGTTTCTCCATTGCCCCTATTTGTATTTTCAGGGGGTCGTCGTTACCCGCGCGGGGGGGGGGGGGGGGGGGTGAGGTCGCGTCTCCTGGTAGCTTCAGGCAGTGGTCTCTCCAAAGCGGGGCGTCTCATAGTCAGTCTGGGAGAGCGGCTTCGTGATCTGTCTCGTCTGTGTCTCCGCGGGGGAGACTGAGGACGACCTTCGTTCTGACAGGGAGGTGGAGTGTCAGGTTTCTGTGTCTTCTAGGGGATCAATGAGAATCCTCGAGCACCCTTAATCGTTCACCTTGTGAGAAGGTCAGGTAATTTGTTTGGTTAATGGCGGCAAACAGAGCCTTGGTCGTGGCATCAACGCCCGTGGGGACGGGGACCTTTTGGAAAACGTTCGACTCATAATTCTGGGGTAGATGGCATCCTCGTGTGGGCGAGAGCGGGATGATGAAGAAGCAGTTATGTCGTCTCTGTAGTTTTGCTCGAGATCATCCATGTCAATATCGTTCCCGTTGTTGTTGTTGTTGTTGCCCATGTTGTCGACGACATTGTTGTTGGGATCAACGAGATGGGTGTTTAGGTTGTTGTTGGCAGCTGGGTCAGCCATGACAATCAGAGTTTGATGGTTGCTTTAGTCTTAGGTAAATGAAAGACGAGGAAACTTGTTTCCTACAGACGGCGCCACTGATCGTACCTGACCAGAATGGATTGTCAAAGCCCACGAGCTTCGAGTTGGACGATAGTGTAAATGAGATGGGGGCTATCTGCAAGACACTCTGATGTCAAAGTAAGGTTCAGAGTGAAGCAAGCAAGTATGAGTGAGTGAGATAGAATGATTCAATACCTGACCCTCTCAAACGAGAGGGTATTTATAGCCCCAACGCTTTGCCAATGTCTTTAATGATGAGCCATGATGAGGCCCAACAAGAAACAATGTCAGGGTTTACGTGTGTATGGAGTCCAGCACGTGACCCCCTCCCTGGTCATCTGTCCTGAGAAAATAAGTGTTGGATCCGTTATTCCCGAAAGACAATATGACGACGGTTTGGACACGTGGACAACGTCTTTCTAGCGGACACGTGGGAAAATGTCCAACGGTCATTATGTTGAGCAGCAACTTTAGACTTTATACAAGGATGCTGGATTAGACTTCCGTGAAACAAACGCTGACCCAATCTAAATCAATTAAAATACTTTTTTAATCCACTGTATTAAAAATATCTTGAAAATTACCTCTCAAGAGTTGGTAGGATGACGATCAAATGGAATTTTTTTGTTTCAAAACTAAAGTATTGAAAACTATTTTACTATAAAGATTAAAAACTGATTCCAATTTATATAGAGTGAAAAGTAATTCTAATGATTATAAAATGAATGAATCGTGCTTATAAAGAGAGTAACTTTGAAAAATAGTTTTAAATGCATAAATATTAGAAATTGAGAATTGTTTGAATGAATAATTAATTCTAAAACAGTTATTTTATACTGTATATTAATTACCATTAAAATAATAATTATAGAAATAAAACTAAACTTGCGAGAATTAAAATTATAAAAATAAAGAGTTTTATGAAACAGTCAATTAAATATATAGTTTATGAAGAAATTAAATTAGTCACCGAAAATAGTAAAAATATTGTTTTTGCAGATAATATTTTTTTATATTATTTTTTGTATGAGATATATATTTTACGGGATATATTTATATATAAGTTTTGTGTTTTAATATATAAAAATTATAATATAAAAATATTATAAATTTATAATAGTGTTGATTATCATAACTTTTAATCTTAAATTTTCCATTTTTTTTAAGAACAAAATCAAAATTTCTCCACTATAAATTAATAAATAAAAGTGGAAGCAATTCTGAAAAATTACGCATCAATTATATTTGTTTATATTATAATTGAGGTAATACCAAAAAGTGTGCTCAATCTTGTTAAAAAATGCACAAAATTAAAAATTGAAGAGTGTTTTAATAAATTTATAATCTTACATTTTCCATTATTTTTATTATGAAAAACTAAAAATTAATCCATTATAAATTTATGAATAAGAAAGTAATATATTCTAAAGCTTACATAAAATTTAGATTTTTACAATTTTTATTTTTATTTTATTAGATACTATTAATAGTTAAAATAGGAATGTAAATATTTTTATAAGTTTTGCTTTTCTTATTTATAATTGGAATTCGAATTAGAATAGAAATATAAACAATATTATTATCATTATTATTATTCATAATTCATAACTCACTTATGCTACATAAAATTAATAATAATAAACAAGATATTTATTATTATTTATTATGGTACATAAAAATTCATTTGATAAAATAATTTTCAAAAAAAATTCTAAAGTTAAAAATAAATAGGTTAATTGGAATTTTAAAAATTATTGTACTGAGTTATATAAATGAAAAATATTTTTTTACATTTCATAATTTAATTTTGAAATATATAAAATTAAATATTTAATTTAATCACTAAATAAAATTAAGACACAATCTTTCTATAATTTTTATAAACTATGTGAAAAATGATTTTTATCATAATTAGTTATTAAAATAATTTTTATATTTATGATTTGTGTTTTGAAAAACTAAGTAATTAAATATTTATATAAAAATATGAATAAAGTGGTAAATATTTTTATTATTACTTGATCTATGATTTCTTATGGAAAAATAGAAGAATTATATTTTTTAAAATCAAAAGAAAATGATAAAAGAATAAATGTATAAAATGTAACATAATTTTTTTTTTTTTGGAATAATCAAGTATTAAAAAAAAATCGCAAATAATCATGTTTCAGAAAAAATTACACAAATAACCATGTTTCAAATGATTCCCCAAAGGAGGAGCCATCTCACTTGGCGCCTACACCTACTTTTTAAGGGGAGGCGCTATCTCACTTGGCGCCTAGGTGCTTAGGGCTTGCCCTAAGCCAAGTGAGATGGCGCCTTAGTGCATTTGCTAGGGCAATTTTTGCGTTTTTTTTTTTCAATCCGGTGCATTACGTATTCGATATAGGATCAACAAAATTAACTTTTTATTTACAAAAAATGATTACACCCATAAGTATTACATAAAAAAAAATAGATTAAATAAATAAAAAAAACAGATTAATCAGTGGTCCCCCGGAACACAGTAATGACCCCCGATTCCGCATCCCCTTTCTCGCCTTTCTCGTGCTGTGTGACGTCGCGTTTCCTGCTGTGGCAGGATCGATGGCCCAGCGAAGTCAATGCGTTCTGGATCCATAAAATCAGTCAGATCTCCATATCTAGAAGATCCGCTTTGATACAGTCGGTTACTCATACCCTCAAAGTTTGGTCGTGTTGGCGGTGGGTGGGGTTCCATGGTTGGTTTGTAGCATTGATCGTCTGAGTACGGGGGGTAGAAAGGAAATGGATTTTGGGGTGTTTGGTATTGAGGATGTTGGGTGGTTTGGTGATACTGTGGTTGATGGTAAGTTGGGTCGGTTGGTTCATAATCTTCCGACATTTCCAGATCAGGGCTTAGGTTGGATGTTGAGGGGCCATATTGGGATATACGGAAGACTGAAATTGTGTGTGGGGTATGCGGGTGTGTTGGTATTGTGATTGAAATTGCGGTTGAGTGTGGGGCATATGGGGGTATTGGTACTGAGGTGGTGATTGTGGTTGGTTGTGGGGCATTTGAGTGTAATTGTATTGTGGTGGCGACTGTGGTTGGGTGTTGGTGGTTCTGTTTTGTCTGGGGGGTTGGTGGGAGGTTGATGTGTGTTGGGTTTGTTGTTGGGGAAACGAGGGTTGTGCCCATTGTGCTCGTGGGTCAACCAAATACATTAGATGAGACACGTGTATTTCAGGGTTACTAACCGACTTGTACCAAGATAAATACTGATCCGTGTGTCGCATATTACCATGATTGGGGAAAACCGGGAATTGCAAGACATGTCGGTGACGCCTCTGCCACATCTTACACCATTCTTGAGCAAAGTCTTTCCAGTTGGTAAGACCCCATTGGGCGTCGATCCTTTTGAGATGCCACGGGGACAAACAAGTCGGATCACTGGGTATCTCTTGATGCATTCTGAACTGCATCTTCACACGGTCGCTGTGGTGCATCTCCACAATATTGAACCGTATGATTGCAGTCTTGGCGCTCCAAATTGTTGCATCCTTGGGGTTTGGTTCATGGTCCAAACCCAAATATGGTCTCTAGACAAACTGCGCATAAAATTAAATCAGGTTAATGAAAACGTAATATATAAATAATTTAAAAGTAGAAAAGTTGAAAGGTACGACGTACATCATCTGGGCCTAGGTGATCCAATAGATTGCGGTATAGTGCGGCATTGAATCTTGGATTCTTGCCGTAATCCATACCCCTCACGCAATACCTAAAGAAAATGAAAAATATTTTATTTTTATCATATATTTGGTGAAGAGATGAATAATAATAAAGGATATAACTCGATGACTTACTTTGTTGCGTACGGGAAAACGAATGTGTTGTTGTTGACGGGGTTTAGGGACTCCATCCTCCACCAAACATTAGGTCTTCCTGTCGCATGTGAGGTTGATGTTCGTCTTCGCTGAATCCTTCAAAATTTTCCCCCTCCACGATGTCTCCATCTAGCCATCACATCAACTTCCGCTTCAGACGCTCCATGGAGTGAATGTGCCAGAATTTCATTTTCATCGCAGGTTTTGTGGCGGAGAAGATAACGTAACCATCTCTGGTAAAAATCATGGGCGATGTCATGACGCAAATAACAGAGTAAAAAATAAGAAAACAGTGCGAGAAAGTGTGAGAAATGACGGAGAAACGGACGAATTATTTATAAAAACAACATTTTGCCCTAGGAGCCAAGTGAGATGGCGCCTCCTCTCACTTTTAAAGTGCATGCGCCATCTCACTTGGCTAAAAGAGAGAGGAGGCGCCAAGTGAGATGGCGCCTAGGGCTAAAGGCTTAGTGGAGGCGCCAAGTGAGATGACTCCTCCTTTGGAGAGCCATCTGAAACATGGTTATTTGCGTAATTTTTTCCGAAATGTGGTTATTTGTGAAATTTTTTTTTAATGCCTGGTTATTCAAAAAAAAAATCTGTAAGACGAACTAAAATTGAAATAGAATAAAAAATAAAATTTAACATTAAAAAATATCATAAAATCAAGATTTAAACATTAAAAAATTATGTGACAAAGTTAGAGTAGACATAGATTATAATTTTTCTAATCGTTCTTGGTGCTTTGGATAACTCAATTGAGGACATCAATTGTCCTTGATTACAATCTCATTTGTAAGCATTGATATAAAATAATGTGAGAAAAAATTTGATTACAATCTCATTTGTCAATATTAATATAAAATAATGTGAGGAGAAATATATCGTTTTTGTTGGCAGTGTGATTTATTGCTAGTAATGTGATGTTGTGGAAATTTATGTGAATCAAATACGACATAAGCGTAATAGTAAATGTGATGTTGTTGAAATTTATATGAATAAGTTGCAACATAAAAGCAGTATTATAAATGAATATGATAAACGGATATATAAGGAATATGCAAGAGTGCTAAAGAACAACTGTGATATAATTTTATCACTAAAATTAAAGTGACAATATTTGAGTTATATGAAAAGATTAATGGTGATGCGGCAATAAAATGGTTTGGAGTCTATTTTAATATATTATATAAATAGAAATAGAAATAGATTAAAATAAAGAGGATAATTCTCATATGTGTAATGCAAGTGTATGTTTTGGAATTAGAATGACATAAATCTTTTAAACTTAATAAAAATACTTTTCGTTTGGAATTTAAGATTAATACTTTTTATAAACAATTTTATTTATAATAGTGTTAATTCGATAATATATTATTATTATTTTTATTATTATTATTATTATTATTATTATTGTTTATTATTAGTTGAATATTATATTATTATTATTATATTTTAAATTTATTTGATATTTATATTTAAAATAAATGTATACTTATAGTTATTATTTATTATTACTATTATGATTATTATTATATTATTATTAATATTATTATTATTATTATTAATATTATTATTTGAGAATTACATTTTTTTTTATAAAAATTGAGAATTAAAATAATAAAATATAATAATGTTAATTGAATATATTATTATTATTATTATTATTATTATTATTATTTATAACTGTGATAGTTTGTTATTGTATTATAATTATTAGGCTTAAATGCAGTTTTGACCCCCCTAGTTTAAGGTTTTTGGAGTTTCGATCCCCCTAGTTTAAAAGCCAGGTTTCTAGTCCCCATAGTTTTCAAATTTGGGATTTTTGAAGCCCCCTCCATCTGGCTGCCCAAAAAATTTTCAAATTTGGGATTTTTGAAGCCCCTCCATGTGACATGGCACAGGGAGAGTAATGCCACGTATTATTTTCTTATTTCTTATTTAGAATAATATTTTTTAAACATTTAAATAAGTGATATTAATTTCCAAATGAATTTTTAATTTCATAATTCATATTTTCTGAAAATCCCAAATTGCTTAACCTAATTTCCTCTTCCATCCGCCCGTACGAGATTTCAAAAATCCCAAATTTGAAAACTTTTTGGGCAGCCAGATGGAGGGGGCTTCAAAAATCCCAATTTTGAAAACTATGGGGACTAGAAACCTGACTTTTAAACTAGGGGATCGAAATTCCAAAAACCTTAAACTAGGGGGTCAAAACTGCATTTAAGCCTAATTATTATATTTTATTATTATTATTTAAATATTAAATTTATTATTATTAATAGTGGTGGTTTAATATTATATTATTATTATTATTATTATTTATTTTAATATAATGTCGTGATTATGATTGTTATCAAAACGATATGAGATTAGGATTGATATCATGAGTTCTTACTAAATGATTTTACATTTTTTTCTCTTTTCTTAGACATCAAAATTGGATATTCATTCTAACAGGAGTAAGAGTTTACAAAGTGGAGTGGCTTTACTTTGGAAGCAACAGTACATTCTTGATTTCATCCAAACCCAGAAAAAGAGAACTCCATGACTCAGATCTTACAGTAGAAGAAAACCACACTCTCAGAGCTCAGAAGAAGAAAATGTCGCAACCGCAACAACATCTCAACAGCAACATCCCCGTAAGCGAGATTTTCTGGACTCTCGTCGACAAAGCCGACAAAAAATTCTCCAAAATCAGAGACTTACCTTACTACCAACGCTCCAGGTACACTTCAATCCGAAACCCTAATTCCTCATTCATTCATCCCTAACTGTCAACAATTGCATTCTGTTATCTATTCTCAGGCACGATACATATTTCTCCAACGTCTTCAAAGTCTACACACAGTTATGGAAATTCCAGCAAGAGAATCGCCAGAAGCTAATCGAAGCCGGCTTGAAACGCTGGGAGATCGGCGAAATCGCCTCGCGAATCGGCCAGCTCTATTTCGGACAGTACATGAGGACTTCTGATTTTAATTATTTATCAGAGTCTTATATTTTCTATGAAGCTATTTTCACTCGTGATTATTTTAAAGACGGTTTGTTTCAGGATGTGAGCATTGCGAATAAACAGTTGAGATTCTTGGCTAGGTTTTTGACGGTTTGTTTGCTTTTGAATCGGAGGGAAGTGTTGCAGAAGTTGGTTGATCAGCTTAAGGTGTTGGTTGAGGAGTGTAAGAGAGTGTTTCAGGATAGTGATTTTAAGGAATGGAAGGTTGTTGTGTTGGAAATTGGGAGGTTTTTGAAGGCGGATACTGCTTTTATGAATGTTAGACCCTTGAGATATAGTTTGGTTTTGGATTCTCATCCTGATAATTTGCCACATGTTCCTGTTGCTGTTGCGAAGCGGAATTTGAAATTGCGAGATGCTGTGTTGAGTAGCTTTCATCATAACGAGGTAGAAACTGATACATTATAACACAATATCTGTTTGAAAAGGATAATTGGGTGTTATAAGAGAGCGTACTTGAGATTGTCTTATTAATATATTAGCATTTGTGTTAGTATGTGGACGTGATTATGTAAAAATTTGAAATTGCAAGATGCTGTGTTGAGTAGCTTCCATCATAGCAAGGTAGAAACTGATACATTACAACACATTTTTGTTTGAAAGGGATAAATGAGGTGACTTATGAAAAAATCTTATGACGTGTTTATAAGTTGTTTTAGTCTCCCCAAATCAGCTTGTAGAAATAGCTTATATGGTGATTATGCATGATTTCTATTTGACTGTAGAAATAGTTTATACAATAAACACTAAACTTAATTAAATTGTTTACCACCATACCCCAAAATCATTATGGTCGGTTTCTTACTGCTGGTAAAATGTTATGGACTTTTATTACTATTGGTTTTAAAATGTGAATGTGATGATTGATGAACAGGTTAAGTTTTCGGAGCTCACTATTGACACTTTTAGGATGCTTCAATCTTTGGAATGGGAACCTAGTGGCTCGTTTTACCAATCTAGTGGCTCAAAACTTAGTCAGAATGGGGCAGCCGGGACTGGTCGTGTCAGTTACTTACAAGATATTGCTGATCCTACGTTACCGGCAAACCCACGGAAAGCTATATTATACCGTCCTTCGCTGACACATTTCGTAGCTGTAAGTATGAAAAGATATATGTTATTCTTTGTTTGCTTTTCCATGGACCTATAACCACATAGTTCTTCTCGGATCAAATCAGGCTTCTGACTCCATTCGATAATGAAGGTTCAGTTATTTGATGTAAAAAAAGAGAGAAATTTTCATTGATTAGACTCTAAATAATTGTGATATGTATTCGAATGCACACCGTTGAGTTTATAGCCTATTGTACTTGTAATCTAGGTAAAGTACAAATAGTACAAACATAACTCAATAACACTGATAATAACAATCCTAATGATGTTAGTAATCTGAATGCTTAACATGCCAAATTGGTTTTCCCTTGCATTTTCTTAGATTTTCTGACCAGTGAAGTGTCTCACAATGCCATATCAACTTCCTGGCAAGAGTGTGGAGTTTGGACAATGATCCCCTCCTCATGAGACTGTTACTTAGAACCAGGGTTTTAGCATGAGATTCTAGTTGTAAACTAATAATATTTTTTAGATCGCAATTTATTTGAGTATATAATATCGTTTTTTCATTTTTGTTTCCCGTTATTTTATCGTTTTTCATTTTAATGGCTAGGTTCTTGCCACAATTTGTGAGGAGCTTCCATTGGATGGTGTTCTCCTTGTATATTTGTCAGCTTCAGGTTAGATATCCTCTATTAACCATGATTTCAAGAATGTCAATGTGTAGGTTATATCATGCTTCGGCATCAATATAATTCCTTTACTGAAAGGTGAACTCTGCTTTCTACCTTAAATGCAGGAGCAGGATCTAGTGGGGCTGGACATAATGAATCTGGTTGTTTAAACTTTGGCTCCCGTGGAGATAAAGGTACATTTTATAGGAATTTTTCATGTACTTACATTCTTGTACTTCCTATTCTTGCTTTGTTAGTTTAGTTATTGCAAATGATAGCACTTGTTGTCAGACACATTTTCCACTATAAAAGGATATTATTTCTTGACCAAGAAAACACATGTGTTTTTTATATATGACATTTTAATTGTCACTAGTGGCCTCCCCTTGGATTTTAGATGTTGTCTTATGCTCTGCTTCTATGGGAAGAAAAAAAAAATCTAAATCAACATTGTATTCTCATCCTCATTTTGGCAGTGTTATATTTTTTCATTAGATTACACATTCTTGTAATAGGGCACTGCTTTGCTAATATTCTTTTTGGATTACGTGTAGTTCCATAGATCCAAATACAAATATGTACAAACTAAATAACATCTAAGCTAACATACCAAGATTCTCCCTGAAGCATATAAATTATATGCTGTATGTTTTAAAAATATAACCAACTTGACGAGCTCTGAGAGATTTGTAAATACATTTATAGTTTGGTTGCTTAATCTGACAAATCTAGTAAATTCATGGATTTACAATAATTACAATGTGTGCCAATTGGCTAATTACCACGTATATATTCAATAAAGCGAGACCAAATAATAAGGTCAACATACATTTCTAGTGCATATTGCATACACAAGCTAAAGGAACGAATCCTGCACCCTTCCTCCCAAAGCTATCACATGCAACTGAATGTGCATCAGATTGGTGTATAGTGCTTTGCCAGATTATTCTAGCTAACATAGTGAGTGAAATATAATAAAAGTGAATAACCAAATTGAGGAAACGTGAAAGTTTACCAACAGTCTAACAGATAACACATTGAATAGAAAAGGGGTTAACAGGGGTTAACACAGTAGAAGATAAAGTCACTGAATCAGTAGGCTGACATTACCATTAACAATAACTGGAGCAGTGGAGCCATCTGTTAACGTGATACTAGGTAAAGAATTTGAAGAAATAAACGATGAGATAGCTGGATATCCGTTGCATGATACAGATGCAGTTAGAAGGAATTGAGATGTGATCTTTTGGAGTAAGCTGGGGAAACATTGAAAGCATGTGCGATATGCACCAGAAAGTCAAGTGTGGTTTGTGGGGCAGTGATATGAAGGTCCAGTTGGGTGATCTCACCATTTGGAGCATCAGGTAATCTTATGATGGTGAGTATACCAAGCCACTGGTCATGATGTTACTAAAATCGAAGCCTACGGAACCTTTGCCAGAATGATGTTGTTAGGGATGAGATTCATGAGACAGAAAGAAACGTGTAGAGGGGAAAATTAGTCTAGACTTTGGAGGGCCAAGTTTATATTTTGATATATATTTGATATTTTTAAAAAATTGAAAGAACAACATGATAGATGATCGTATAACACTTCAATCACACATAGTTCATTTTTAAAAACATAGTGTCTTTAGTTTATAAAAGAAAAGTAAGCCCTCTCCTCCTCTCCAAAACCTAACTCGCAAAAAAAGCCTTAGAGGATGATAGTCTCCTTGATTCTGTATTAACATAAGTTTTCTTTTCTTTCTTGCTCTCTCACTTGCTTAGCCCGTCATCATCTCTTTCTATAGATTTCTGTCAGATGTGCAATGTGTATGAAAGTTGTCAAAATTTAAAAAACGTGACAGCGGAGACTAGATTGCTGCTGGGCTGTTGGCACATCACTGGGGACTGATTTTTGTCTATTAATGCACAACATTACAGAGATGGGTTTGAAATCAAGTGGCCAGTGATTGAATCCTTGTTAGCTGCCTTCATTACTATATTCAGTTTTGGCATAAAATGAGCTCGTGTATTCTGTATTGTCCATGCTTCAGGCCTCTAATGGCTCTTACATAAGAGGATGTATTAAAGGCTCCACTGTTCTCTGTCCTCCACCTAGTTTCTCAAGCATTTGCAGAATTTATTCATGACAAGTTTTGATAGTCGTAATGGTTATGTTTATGAACCCATGCAATGTTTAAGTGTTCTGATAGTTACTTGCTTAAATTGGTTCTTTCCATGAGTAGCTTGGACTTTGGAGTCACTTGGTGTGTTGGATTGCTTAAATAGGTTCAAGCATATTGAAGAGAGGACTTAAAACCCAAGGATTTAACATTAGTTATGGTCATACGTATCGATTGAAATATCGTGTCATCTTAACTATCCTCCAGTGCATAAATCTGTATTATGATGATATTATGAGTTTTCTTAATAGACATGGTTTTATTAGAAAATTAGACTACTTTAATCGAATTCCTTTTCAGGATCAAACTGCATATATCCATCTGACTTTCTACCGTTTACTAGAAGACCACTTCTTTTAGTCATTGATAATGAGAACAGCAAAGCTTTTAAGGCAAGCCTTACCACTTCAGTCATTTTTTCTTGATTTTGTTTGATAAAATAATTTATTGTAGTTATCACTTGTATCTGTACAAGTTTATTAATGCCAACTTTGCCTTATAATTCGGTAGGAATTAATGGTGCTGCACTATCATACTTATCACCAAAAATATTAAACTTTATAATAGTTATTGAGTGCTAGTATAACATATGGATTTAGAAAAAATAATCATAAATTGACAGCTTGGTGGTTTGATTTCCCAAATCAATTGCAGTTCCTAGTGCCTATAATGACGTGACATTAATGATGTCAGAGGAACAACAAATATTTAGTGGAAAATCTAGGCTTTCAAATTTTCTTTTTTTATTTGAATTTTTTGGGCTCTCCCGGAAATGGCTGTTATTCCTTATCTCACTCTTTTCCATCATTTTTGGGGGTTGGCCGCAAGGCACCTCTATCTGGAATTTACAAATTTGTTTTTTAAGAGTTTGTAAACCTATAAAATTTTAACAATATGTATTGTACAATTGGTTATTTCAACTATGTTTAAATATTTTATTATTTGTGATTAAATTTGCCATTTTCACTTCTTACAACACACTTGACAAGCAATCAATAGAATGTGCAGGTTATAGCAGAGGCAAGTAAAGGAGAGTCAGTGGCAATGCTCCTTTCTCCAAGCCGCCTGCCTCCTATTGCGTCTGATTTCTCACACTCCTCAAATGGGAGCTTATTCACCATGTTTCTTACAGCTCCTCTGCAATCTTTCTGTCTGCTGCTAGGATTTTCAGGCACTGATATTGATTTGGTATGCCTTATTTTTCCTTCATGCTAACCGAGTTCCTTGTTTTTTTTTTTGTTTCTGTAAATTCTGTTCATTTTCTGGAAGTGAGAAATTTCTATGCTCGGTCTTCATAATTCAGCAACTTAAATTTGATTTCAGGACTTGTACAATAAAGCTGAAACACTGCTCTCGTCATCATTAAATAACTGGGGTATGGCGTTGGCATCATCAGACACACTTGATCCAGTTTGGGGACAGGTTTTAGGCGATCCATTCATAAGGAGACTTCTTTTGAGGTAAAGTGTTCATTTTTTTCTGACATTTCTCGATTTCGTTATTGTTATTTCCCATAATTCTCAGTTCTCTAACCAGCATATCTTTTTGTTTCCAACCTTGTGCAGATTCATATTTTGCCAGACAGTGTTGACCTTGTATGCACCAGTTTACAATCAAAACGAATTTCTTCCGACATGTGTCCCTTCTCTTCCAACACTTGTCCTGCCCCCAAGCTACACGTATCAAAGTGTAATTCTGCATCTAGCAAGCATTTTTAGTGCAACTAAGCACTTCATATTTTCCGAGGATGTTTCTCCTGAAACTATATCTACCAACGTGGATCAGTTGTGAGTTGTAGTATTTGAAGCAACAAGGGATCCAATTTCCAAGATAAGCAAGAACTTCACTTCAGAAGCACATAATGTATATAACAACCGAGAACTGATTTCTGTCAACATTTGTCAAAATGCTCCAATTTGTGGACTTTCTGAGTAATGCTTTTCAATGTATGGAGTTTTTTCTTGCATTAAAATCAGAGGTGGACAAAATATATGGTTAACTGAACCATAATATTTGAGCTGTACAACACAACTTTTAAACAATGAATAATCAAATTTAATTTCGAAAACAAGTTTGAATTTTTTAAAACTCTTAAACCAATTTTTTTTTTGGATACAATACTCCATTAAAATAAAAATACGAACTACTAATTCTTTTTCTACTACTTCAAACTAATTTAATTAATTAATGTCTCGAGATTGGACCGCAGATTCTCTCTTTAGACACTCATTTAAGTTACGAGATTACTTTTTTCCTCTATTTTTTTTACATTTGAAATTAGTTCTAGAAATTGGAACAAATCTCCAAAATTTGAATTTTTTCGTTCTTTCAACCATTCTCTTAATTTACATTTGAAATTAGTTCTAGAAATTGGAACAAATCTCTAAAAAAATTGAATTTTTCATTCTTTCAAGTATTCTCTTAAGTTATATGGTTGTTCATTTACTCTTGTTCGTTCAAGGCAAACAACTTCGTCAATTTCTACCTCATTGCATTCAAGACAAGCACCTTCATCTCTCACATTTAATAAGTTTCTCACTTTTGATTTTTTTAATTTATTTTGATGCATGCAATGCTATTTTCTAATACATTTTAGTTAAACTACATTAGGTTACATCAAATACAAATGTGATACATTGTTTCTCTACTTAGATTTGATTTGAATTTGGATTATTTGAGAGTTAGAGTTCATGGTTGATATAATTCTGGCTGATGTAATAAATATGGATTTCAAAATCTGAATCAAGTTTACGAATAACAAAATCCACATTGCTTGTGACTATGATATTGCTTTCGGAGACTACCTGTCATGAGATTGAGGCAATGATCGCGAAGTTTTGGTGGGGCTTTAAGAATGGGAAAAGAAAGGTTCATTGGCTGAGTTGGGAGAAGATGGCAAAGTCTAAAGGAGCGGGCGACATGGGTTTCCAAGGCATTAGTGGGTTTAATACAAGTTTGTTGGGGAAGAACTATTGGCGCCTTCTTACTTGCGAAGATTCACTGTTTGGACAGGTGTTTAAGAGTCGGTAGTATCCTCAAACGTTTATTGAGGAAAGCTCGCTAGGTTTTGCGCCTAGTTATGCATGGAGGATTATTTGTAGCACCAAGAAAGTGTTCCAGATGGGTGCCTACTAGAGGATTGGGAATGATGAGAGTGTCCTTGTGGGCAGGGATAGGTGGATTCCTGGGAACATTGATTTTACCATTAAAAGAAAGATTACTGGAACTGATGGAGTGGATCGGGACTCTAAAGTGAGTGCGCTTATGGATGAAGACTTAGGCGCGTGGAAGAGAGACTTCATTTTCTCTATGTTTGAAGAGGAGGACGCAAAGCAAATAATCAGCATCCCCCTGTCCTTTCGAAGGGCTGATGACAAAATTATTTGGAGTAAAGAGAGAAATGGTGAGTTCTCGGTGCGTTCAGCCTATAATTTGTGTCAGTAGGAAAAAGCTAGCAGAGCCCCAGGACCTTCGCGCGCCCCTGACCCAAAACTATGGAAAGAAATTTAGAAGGCTCTGGATAATCCTAGGATTCGTAACTTTCTCTGGAGGACTGGGAAAAATATCCTTCCTACAAAAGATAATTTCTTGAAGAAAGGTATCCAGCTCGATGTTTTGTGTCCCTTTTTCCATTATGCCACATAGACGGTGCAACATCTGATGACTCAATGCGAGTTTACCAAACAAGTTCTTTTTTCTTCAATCTTAAGCTATAAAATGCCTTCTGGTCTTGGTTTCATGGGTTGGATTTTAGGGGTGCTTACTTGTGGGGATCTCCTTAGTTCCCAGCTTCTATGTACCTTGATTTATAAGGTTTGGTTGGCGCGAAATCTCCTTCTATTCCAACAAAAGAGTTCTGATCCAGTTTGCGTGGTGGAGGAGGCGTTTAATTGCGTGATGGAGTTTAACATTTGGAATCCAGAATTTTCTGCTAAAAAATATTGCGATAAACCAGGATTATAGTCCTAGAAATGTTCACGTTCTGCAGGTGGATGTTGGCGGCTTCCTCAAAAATTCTGTCTCCTATAGGTGTGTTTTCAAGGATCCTGCTGGTGTTGTTCTGTTCTCCGCGTGTAAGAAAGATTCGTTGGCCATAGAACTGTTGGTGGCTGAATTGATGGCTATCAGATGGAGTTTGATGTTGGCAAGAGATTTTCGAATAGAAAGGCTTGTGGTGCAATCTGACTGTATGAATGCAGTAGACTGTATCAATAGTGTAGTCCATTTTGCTGCGATTGCGCCTATAGCTTTGGATTATAGAATCCTGCTGAGTAACTTCTGTAGTGCTTATGTCATGTTTATTCCTAGGCTTTGTAATGTTGAAGCACATAAGCTTGTGGGGGATGGGAATTACGTTGGAGTCTAGGACCTGGAGTGATGGTTCCTCCCTCTCTAACTATGTTGTAATGGGTGACATTTTATAATATCGATCATCAAACATGCTTGTCATGCCAGAATATCAATCCAATAAACATTTCTCTATTTATATTTGATTTGAATTTGGATCATTTGAGAGTTAGAGTTCATGGTTGATACAATTCTGATTGATGTGATAAATTCGGATTTCAAAATCTAAACCATGTTTACAAACATGGGCGGATCCACGTGAAGGCTCACCGTGGCTATAGCCACACCAAATTATTTACTTTTTTTTCTTTCATATATATATATATATATATATATATATATATATATATATATATATATATATATATTGATCTGACCTGATCAGAAGGGTTGGACCGTCATGGCTGGCTCCGAGCAGAAAGCTTTTTTGACGAGGTGGGGGGGGTACCTGCAAGACACTCCGATGCTGAAGTAAGTAGGAGTACGAGCAGATAATAGAAGTTGAGGTTAGAATGATGAATACCTGACCCTCTGGAAACAGAGGGTATTTATAGCCCCCAGCGCTGGGCCAAGGTTCCTTCATTGGGCCGGGCGGATTTGGCCCAATGGAGGAACTGCCAGGTTCTACGTGGGTAGTGGGGACCCGCACGTGGTCCCCTTCCTGGATGTTCTGCGTGAAGTGCGGGCGGACGAAGACGCGGTCTTTCCGGAGTATCGTTGGGGAAACGGTGGACTGAGTCTGCCCTAGTTGGGATGCTCGAGACAACGTCGAGCTGGACAGCAGGGTGTCGAGCTGGACGTCAGGACGTCGAGCTGGACGACAGGACGTCGAGCTGGACGTCAGGGGGTCGAGCTGGACGACAGGAGGTGGAGCTGGACACCATCACGTGAGTTAGACAGCGGGATGTCGAGCTGGGCATCAGGATGTCGGGCACGGGTGTGACTCCTTTGCCCGGCGTGGACCTCCGTAAGTCCTTTTGGATTGGGCCTTAGTAATGCTTTTGGGCCTGTCGGGCCCAGTCCAGAACAGGAGCCCCCCAAGTCGTGGTTCCTTGGCGAGGAGCCATGACTTGAACCAAAGTTGTTCCCTCGTTGAGGTCTCGTGCCCGGGATAGACGTGGGGGGCCCTCGAGGGGCCTCCTCTTGTCGTGCTCGAAGACGTCCTCGGAGATGGATGCGCGGGGAATCCTTGCCGGGCGCGTCGGTCGAGCTCACGAGGTATCTTTCGGGAATTGTGCCGCCACCCTATGGGGGTAGGGCCATCATTGCGTTGGGAGCAGCGCGTCGAGGAGATGGAGTCCGTGGTTGCCCGAGGTGACGTTTGGTATTCCACGTCATCACTATAAATAGGAACCTTGGGCCCCATAATACGTTTTCCGCTCTCCGTGCTCTCTCTGTTGCTGCTCTCCCACACTTTCTCCAGTTGCGACTTCCCGTCTCAGATTCTTCCATTTCGTGGCCAAATCTCACACTTTGATCCAAGTAAGTGATCTACTTTCTTCATTTTTCCGTTTAGAATGCATGATTCCTGGAATTTGTAGATGTTTTAGGACCGTGCGCGTGGGATTAGCCCGGTAAACTCGTGTTTTGCCCGACATATTCATGTCTAGGACCGGCAAACGCATGTTTGTGGCCGGCGCATTCATAGTTTTAGGTGAAAAACTTCAGAGCTGCCCGGGGTCTTCATGATCCGGGGCGCCTGATTCATGACCGTGCTCGGTATGTTCATGGTCGTGGCCGTGGGCTTCATAGTTCGGCTCGCCATGTTCATACCTCGGGTCGACATGCTTGAAGAGTGGCCGCGCAGTTGGTTTGAGGAAGAACACCGGGTTCAGGAGAGTCGGGGAGGCATCCATTTGTGGAAACGGACTTGTGTAGTCGTGTATGGGACGACATGATTTTGTCGAGCGTAGGACTTCGTGCTCAACTGACTGGTTTCCCGTGCTCTGCAGGTAACCATGGCGGACGAGCTGAGCTCCTCCGGACGTCGTGACCGCGAAGAACAGAGTGCCGACGAGTCGGTCACCCTGATTGATACCGTGACCGACCCGTTGCTGGAATGGGTGGGCGTCGAGCCGCGGGGGATAGCGTCGATATATAGCCGGGATGACCGACATCCATTCACTGTCATTGAAGAGGGTCAAGACCAGCCCGACTTCCAGCAGAACTTCGTGGTCATGCTTCCGTCGACCAATGCAAGGATTTGCTCGGTTTATCCGAACTACAGCCTCGCGATGTATGAGATCGCGTTTAAAGACTTGGGGCTGCGGCTGCCATTCACTGATTTCCAGGCCGCGGTCTTTATGCACTTGGAACTGGCCCCGTCCCAGCTGCACCCAAACTCTCTCGCCTTCATCCGGGCGTTTGAGTTGACGTGTCGCTACCTGAGGATCGGGGCGACCATCCCACTTTTCTTCCGGATATTTCACCTGCAGCGTCAGTCCCGAGGAGGGAAACATAGCTGGGTCTCCCTCAAGCAGTCGAAGAGACTCTTTAAGATGTATATGGACTCCGTGAGGGGGTTTAAAGATAAGTGGTTCGTGGTACGGCCAGTTACCGACGCTGCTTTAAATTCCCTTTTCGAGGAGGAGGGGCCGGTCAGCGATGATGACGGGGAGACGATGGTGGGCGACGATGGGAGCCCTGTGTTGGGTCGAAGGGCTAAAATCCCGGTGTACTGGATGTCCCGGCATTACGAGCATGGGACCGGTTATTTCCATACCGCCGTCGGGCACATGTGCTCGGAAGATCAGCGGGCGTACGACGCTCTTTGCCGGTTTGTCGACAGTTTTCATCCCGCCCGATGGGTTACGCGGGAAGGGGATGATATCCTGGACAAAGACGGTTACCCGACGTTCGAGTCCCGTCCGATCGACACCAAGGCTCTGGTGGAGTGTCCGACTTACAGGCAGGCTGCCCGCCTGTTAGGTTGTTTGCTTGAAATTTTATTCGTCATTCACTCATGCAGTTTGCTTGATACTGACTTTTCCTTTATTTCGTGCAGGTACGATGGCTAGCCGACATGAGAGGCTCCTGAAATTATCAACCGACCAGAGGCGAGGCAGGAGGGTCGTGAAGCCCCCGCAGACGACGAGAATGGGACCACCACAAAGTCCGAACGCTCCTCAGCCGGTGAGGGTGGACTCGGCGTCGAGCTCGGGACCCGCGTCGGATCCAGAAGTCGAGGAGATTGATCCCAGTGCTGTTTTGCCGCAGAGGAAGAGGACCCGCGTGGAAGGTGGTCCGACTGTCGGGGAGGATGCCGGTGCTGTTAAATCTTTCGCCTTCCCCCCTTGCTTCGAAGAGGCGGGCTTTTTCGAGCGATTCCCTCCGACAGTGGTTGCCCATGAAGCTGCGGCCATAAAGAAGATGAGTAAAGAGGAAAGGAAGGCGTATCTGGCCGCCAGCATGGATGGGCTGGTAAAAATGGCAGAGATGGCCTTGGTGCTATCTGAGGATGGAGGGGATGCTGCCCGTGTTGAAGAACTCGAGCAGGAGAAGGCGGCCCTGACTGCGAGCTCGCGGAAGTTGAAGGTCGCTCTGGAACGCTCCGAGAAGATGTTCCGAGAGCAGACCGCGATGCTTGATGCTGAGAGGGAGATGCTGACCCTGGAAAGGGAGAAGTCGGGGAGGTTGACTGAGGAAGGGGAGCTTCTTCGGACCGACAGGGATCGCCTGGCGGCCGAAGTCGAACGCTTGGGTAAACAGGTCGAGGAAATGAATGATGTCCTGCAACCTGCCGAAGATGAGCCCGAGGACATAGTAGCTTTGAAGAGTCGGGTGGAGCTGGTCGCCCACATCCGACTCCTCGAGGTGGACTGCGTCGGTGCCCTTGAGGACGGGTTCAATTCTGCGGTCGATCAGCTCTCCTTGCTGAACCCTGGCCTGGTCACCGAGGGTATCGGTCACACACACCGGGTTGTGGGTGGCGTGATCGTTCCTCCGCCCGACTCTCCTGATGCCGGCAATGATGATTCCGTGGAAGTCTGAGTAGGATAGCGGGCCTGCGTGCCCTTGATATTTGTATTCTTTGGGCCTGCGTGCCCGTTTATTGTATGTTTTGAACATCGCCGGCCTTCTTGGTCGGTTTACTATTGTTTTGTTGCCTTCGGGCGTTTATATCGATGTTGTTTTACATTTTGGATTTTTGCCCTTGTTTGAAATCATATGTTTGCATGAATTTCTAGCCTAAGTCACGGGCCCGAGGAGTGCCCGTAAGTGGCTTTGATTTGGCGAGCGAGTCTGCCCGCCTCTGCACGTATGCTTCGAGAGGAGAGGTTTTCTTTTGACCCTTGTAGATGGCCCGTTATCCTTGATGGAATGTCGGGCATTTTCGGAGCGAAGTTGCTCAGTCGGGTGTGGAGCCCGTTAGGGGCGATTCGCCCTTGGCATGAACTGCCCATCGCGAGCTGGGTGTTCTGCCTTATAGGTACGACGACGGTGGGGCTCGGTATAGCTTGTCCACGTCGGGCACTATCGATCGTCATCGTTTAACGCGCGATGCTGTGCCATTTTGGTCGTATGTCGGGCTTGTACCTTAGCCTTGTACGAAATTGGGCGTTTCTCCTCGTTAACCGAGCGCGGGTGCTGCTGGTCGAGGGTCCCAGGTGTTGACAGTTTCTAACTGTAGTACTGCTTTAGCTTAGCAGCATTCCAGGGTCGTGGTAATGGCTCTCCGTCTAACTGCTCGAGGTAGTACGCCCCGGTACCCGTGGTGCCGTGGACGCGGTAAGGTCCTTCCCAGTTCGCGGCCAACTTCCCCTCGCAGGAATCTTTCTGGTTCCTGCGTAGTACCAGGCTGCCTATTTCGAACTCGCGCTTGATGACCTTGTCGTTGTGGCGTAGAGCCACTCGTTGTTTTAGGGTGGCTTCGCGCAGGGCAGCCCCCGATCGGATTTCCTCGACTAGGTCGAGTTCATCCCTTAGTGCTTCGTCGTTCATTTCTTCGTCGAGGGGTTCCTCCGTTCGCCGGGATGGTTCCATGATTTCGACCGGGATGACAGCTTCGGTGCCGTAGGTCAGTCGGAATGGTGTTTCCCCCGTCGTTGAGTGGGGTGTGGTGCGGTATGCCCACAGGACGCTGTGGAGCTCCTCGACCCATCCTCTTTTGGCTTCGCCGAGTCGACGCTTGAGCCCTCGAAGGATGACTCTGTTCGCGGCTTCAGCTTGCCCGTTGGTCTGAGGGTGCTCGACCGACGTGAAGTGTTGTTTGGTCCCCAATTTGGTGACGAAGTCTCGGAACCCGTGGTCGGTGAACTGTGTACCGTTGTCGGTCACCAGGGCCTGCGGAATTCTGAATCTGGCGAGGACGTTTCTTTTGTAGAAACGGAGGATATTGTGTGAGGTGATTTTTGCGAGTGCCTCGGCCTCGATCCACTTCGTGAAGTAATCCACGGCGACGATTAGAAATTTGTTCTGGTAGGTCCCTTGCACGAAGGGCCCGAGGATGTCCATGCCCCACCAGGCGAACGACCATGGGGACGACAATGTATTCAGCTCGTGCGGGGGGGCGAGGTGCATATCCTCGTGCTTCTGGCACTTGTCACATTTTTTCACGTGTTCCTTGGCGTCCTGTTGCATCGTCGGCCAGTAGTATCCTGCTCGAAGGGCTTTCCTTGCCAAGGATTTACCGCCCATGTGCTGGGCGTTGATACCTTCGTGTATCTCCCGCAGTACGTCGGGGATGGCGGACTCGTCGATGCATTTCAGGAGGGGAATGGAGAATCCTCTTCGGTACAGTTTCTGCTCGAGAACAACATAGGAACATGCTCGTCGCTTGATTATGGCAGCGTCGGCCTGGTTCGACGGGAGTTCTCCCTTTGTTAGGAAATTATAAACCGGGGTCATCCAAGACGTGGCATCCCCGATGGCGTGGACCTCGACCGTAGTCGAGGATGGTTCGATACTCGGACGTGCCAGAGATTCCTGGATGACGGATTTATTCCCGCCCTTCTTTCGTGTGCTCGCGAGTTTGGACAATATGTCCGCCCTCGTGTTTTGCTCGCGGGGAACATGAGAAATTTCTGCACGTACGAACTTTGCCATGTGTTTTTTGACTAAGTTCAAGTACTCAATGAGGTTGTCATTCTTGGCCTGGTAGCTTCCCTGTACTTGGGAAGCGACGAGCTGGGAGTCGGTGTAAATTTGAACTTCGCGGGCTCCTAGGTCCTCGGCTAATCTCAGTCCTGCGAGCAGGGCTTCGTATTCTGCCTGGTTATTTGACGTCGGGAAGGAGAGAACCAAGGAGTGCTCGATTACCACACCTTCTTCGTTTTCCAAGAGGATCCCTGCGCCGCTTCCGGACGAGCTGGAGGCTCCGTCGACGAAGATGGTCCACTTGTGTTCCTTCCCCGGGGGAATGTCGTTGGTGGTCATCTCCGCGACGAAGTCGGCCAAGGCTTGTGCTTTCAGGGCCTTCCTGCTCTCGTACTGAATGTCGAATTCGGAGAGTTCCAAGGACCACTTCAGCATTCTGCCCGCCATATCTGGCCGACCCAGGAGTTGCCTCACCGGCTGATCGGTTCGCACGATGATGGTGTGCGCTAGAAAGTAGTGTCTGAGCCTCCTCGCAGCATTGACGAGGGCCAGAGCAACCTTTTCTATCTGTTGATACCTGCTCTCGGGGCTTTGTAAGGCTTTGCTCGTGAAGTAGATAGGTTTCTGCCCGCCAGGGGTCTCGCGGACAAGGGCTGCACTGATGGCTTCGTTTGAAACTGCCAAGTATAGGTATAGTGGTTCGTCGTCATCTGGTCGAGACAACACGGGCGGTTGAGACAGGCTCTGCTTCAGATGGCGAAGTGCGTGTTCGCATTCCTCGGTCCATTCGAAGGCCGCTTCCTTTCGAAGGAGTTTGAAGAAGGGAAAGGCGTGCTGAGCGGACTTCGCGACGAAGCGTGATAGTGACGTCAACATGCCGTTCATGATCTGTATCGACTTCTTCGACGTTGGTGTCGGGAGGTCGGAGAATGCCCGACACTTGTCGGGGTTGGCTTCAATCCCTCGTTCTGTTAGATAGAATCCGAGGAATTTTCCTGCCTTAACCCCAAACGTGCACTTCTCGGGGTTGAACCTCATTTTGCACTGTCTTGCTTGGGCGAAGACTGTCTTGAGATGAGCTGCGTGATCGGTGTCTGCTCGAGATTTGACGATCATGTCGTCCATATATACCTCGAGCATGTCGCCGATCTGTTTGTTGAACACTTTGTTCATCATGCGTTGGTAAGTCGCACCGACGTTCTTCAGTCCGAAGGGCATTACATTGTAGTAATAGTTGTCCGAGCTGGTCATGAACGCCGTGCAGCGTTTGTCGCCCAGGGCCATTGGGATTTGATTGTATCCCGAGTAGGCGTCCATGAACGACAAAGTCTTGTAGCCGGCCGAATTGTCGACCAGCATGTCAATGTTAGGTAGAGGAAAAGCATCCTTCGGGCAAGCCCGGTTGAGGTCGGTATAGTCAACACACATTCTCCATTTTCCATTATTCTTTTTAACAAGTACAACATTTGACAGCCAGGTGGAGTACCGGGCTTCAGAAATAAAATTTGCCTCTAAGAGGTCTTTTACAGCTTTTTCAGCAGCCTCCGTTTTTTCTGGAGACTGCCTACGCCTACGTTGTACTACGGCCTTGGCGGCTGGATCAATGGCGAGGTGATGACAGGCGACCTCAGGGTCGAGTCCGGGCATCTCTGCAGCGCTCCAGGCGAAGAGATCAGCATTCTCGCGCAGACAGACCTTGATTTGCTTCCTGGCCAAGTCGGGGAGGTCTTTGCCAATCTTCACTCCCTTGGTCGGGTCTGCTCCGAGGGGAACGAGTTCAAAATCGCCGTCCGGAATAGGTCGGAGGGGGATTTGCTCGCTGCTGGAGTTCGGCTCGTCTTGGTCGAAGCGGGCGTCGAGGGCTATGGCGTCGACCTTTGGTGGAGCCTTCTGAACTTCTACCTCGGGGGATGCTCTGTCGGGCTCTTGCTTTGTCTTCTTGATGGGTCTGCTGCTGGTACCCACGTCGACGGTATCCCGTCCCCTTGAAGCGGCGTTGAAGCACCTGCGGGCAACGGCGAGGTCTCCCTGGATGGTGGCTACCCTTGCCCTTTTGGTATAGAACTTCATTTTTAGATGGACAGTTGAGGGCACCGCTGTCAGCTCCGCCAATGTCGGCCTCCCCAAGATGCAATTGTACAGGGACGGGTAGTCAATGATGAGGAAGCAGACCTTCACCTGTCTTGTAGCTGTTCCTTCCCCGAACGTCACGAGGAGCTCGACATAACCCCAAGGTTTGGAAGTCGAGCCGTTGAAGCCTTGAAGGTCTGAACCCACATACGGAGAGAGGTGTGAGTCGTCCAGTTGCAAGGTCCGGAACAGCAGGCTGTACATCACGTCGACGGAACTCCCTTCGTCGACCAGGATGCGATGCACGTCAAAATTGGCCATCTTTGCCCTTATCAGCAAGGGGATGACTGCGTTCGGGGCTCCGCCGGGGAGCTCTTCTAAGTAGAAGGTGATGGGCTCTGATCTGCCCTTCACTCTTTCGAAAGTCACAGTTTGTGGAGGAGCTGCGTCGACCAGTTCGTCCAACTTCCTCTTGGCTGAATTGATGGTGAGGTCGTTGAACCCGCCCCCGTTGATGACCATGGCGGAGGGGAAGTATTCCCACCTGCTGTGTGTCGTCAGGGGCTCCTGCAGGAGCTCGGGAATTTCGAAATCCTCGGGCCTGGTTACCGAGAAGGCGGTCTGGATTGGCACCGACTCGTCAGATGGTCGGGCATCTTCTTCGGGCTCCTTAGCTTCATGGGCGTCACGACGGGGAGCGTCGTTTCGCCTGTACTGTGCGAGCCTCCCTCCTTTGATGAGGGTTTCGATGGCGTCCTTGAGGTGGACGCAGTCCTCTGTCAAATGACCATGACTCCTATGGTATTGACAGTATTTATTTTTGTCCACCCCCGGCTTGGCAGGAGCTGGTCGGGGACGCTTGACGCCACCGTCTTTAAAATCTGTGCTAGCACACTCCGCCAAAATACGCTCGCGGGAAGCCGTGAGCGGAGTGTACTCGGTGAAACGGCCCGAGGGGCCTCTTTGTTCCCGGACCTCCCGGGGTCGATCTTCCTTCCTCTTCTCTCCGGTACGTCGGGGAGGAGGGTCTTGTCTCGAGCTGCTGTCATGATTGCGAGCCCTGGAGTCTCGTGCCCTGTTGGCAGCTTCTCTCTCCTCGTAGTCCATGTATGCCCGAGCTTTGTCGAGGAGAGCATCAAAAGTTGCAGGTGGCTCAATACCCACAGCTTTTCTGAATTCTGTGCCGGGGAGGAGGCCCCTCTCCAGCAAATATCTTTTCATATGGTCCGCGCAGGGGACCTGTATCGCTTCCCGGTTGAAGCGGTTGATAAATTCCCTCAAGGTTTCATCCTGTCTTTGGATGATGGCCTCGAGGGCCGCCTCGGTCTTCGGGTGGCGCCGAGAAGCTGTGAAGGAACTGATGAACTGGTTCTTCAGGTTCCGCCACGAGGTAATGGAGCCCGGGGCGAATCCTTTATACCAGTCCATGGCCGCCTTCCTGAGAGTTGTGGGGAAGAGACGGCACTTGATGGGCCCCCCAACATTATGATAGTGGAGCATGGCTTCGAACCCGTCAATGTGGTCGACTGGGTCCGCTACTCCATCATACTCCTTCAGATGTGGGGGCTTCTCCATGCCCGGGGGAATAGGTGCGTCCATGATGGCCTGCGACAGGGGACCGCGGGGGTCGTCCTCGTCGCTCCTCTCCGGAGAAAGAGAAGGGGTCCTGTAATTATGTCTGGCACGATGATCGTGCTGAGATTCCCTCGAGCGTGATGCTCGGTGGTTGAAGGTCACACGCCCGTCTCTGTTGTGCCTCTTGTCGTGCCTCGATGGGTCGCGACTGGGTTCTTCGGTAGGGATGACGGGCTGTCTCTCATATTGGGGCCGCCTCTGCTTTGGTCGGGGAGAGGGGCTCCTAGAGTTCTCCCTGTAGTGTCTCCGCGGGGGAGTAGGGTGTCGAACTTCTTCGGCCCGAGGAGGTGGAGAAGGTGGCCTCTGGTGCCTCCTCGGGGGTCGTCGATCATTTTCTAGTGCCCTTAGTCTTTCTCCTTGGGCGAATATGAGATAATTAGTCTGGTTGATGGCCGCGAACAGTGCCTGAGTCGTGGCATCTGCCCCGGCTGGAACTGGGACTTCATAGAACCGGGCAGCTCTGCGATAGGCGAGAGCTTCCGGGTCGTCTTCGAGTGCTGGAGGGGTCGTCGAGGATGACGTAGTGTTCCCGTCCCTGCGGGAGGAAGGTCCAGGGGCGGTTGTCACAGGGATGGCATTGTGGCCGGGATCACCGAGATTGTCGAGGTGTCCATTCTTGTCCGCGGGACCGTTGTTAGTGTCGGTGACACGGACGTGCTGCTCTTCGCGAGCTGGATCAGCCATGACAGGTAATTGGATTGAGCTTTGGTCTTTGGAATTGTTCGTTAGACGGGGAAGCTGTTTCCCACAGACGGCGCCACTGATCTGACCTGATCAAAAGGGTTGGACCGTCACGGCTGGCTCCGAGCAGAAAGCTTTTTTGACAAGGTGGAGGGGTACCTGCAAGACACTCCGATGCTGAAGTAAGTAGGAGTACGAGCAGATAATAGAAGTTGAGGTTAGAATGATGAATACCTGACCCTCTGGAAACAAAGGGTATTTATAGCCCCCAGCGCTGGGCCAAGGTTCCTTCATTGGGCCGGGCGGATTTGGCCCAATGGAGGAACTGCCAGGTTCTACGTGGGTAGTGGGGACCCGCACGTGGTCCCCTTCCTGGATGTTCTGCGTGAAGTGCGGGCGGACGAAGACGCGGTCTTTCCGGAGTATCGTTGGGGAAACGGTGGACTGAGTCTGCCCTAGTTGGGATGCTCAAGACAACGTCGAGCTGGACAGCAGGGTGTCGAGCTGGACGTCAGGACGTCGAGCTGGACGACAGGACGTCGAGCTGGACGTCAGGGGGTCGAGCTGGACGACAGGAGGTGGAGCTGGACACCATCACGTGAGTTAGACAGCGGGATGTCGAGCTGGGCATCAGGATGTCGGGCACGGGTGTGACTCCTTTGCCCGGCGTGGACCTCCGTAAGTCCTTTTGGATTGGGCCTTAGTAATGCTTTTGGGCCTGTCGGGCCCAGTCCAGAACATATATATATATATATATATATATATATATATATATATATATATATATATATATATATATATATATATATATATATATATATATATATTTAAAAATATGAATGAACATCAAATTAACGAAGGTATTTCAGTGGTATATTGTCAAATTATTGGGTCACTGGTCGAACTGCATGATTAAACCAAATTAAATTAAATAATTTAATTAAATAAATCAAATAACTCAATTGAATAAATTGGTCTCTCTAACAAAAGTATTTAGTTATTAAATTAGTCGAATCAAACGTCTCGATCTTTAAAAAAATTAGACACCTATCAAATTACAAGTTTTCAAAATATCATAATTATATATTCATTCTTTAAATTCAAATTTTAAACATAGTCTTCAGACACAATAAAATAATATTAAATAGATTTTGAACACAATTTAATTGCACATAGTCATCAGACACAACAAAATAATATTAAATAGATTTTGAATACAATTTAATTGCACGTAGTCATCAGACACAACAAAATAATATTAAATAGATTTTGAACACAATCTAATTGCAACATAAATTAAATAACAGAGAATGTCTAATAAATTTAATTCTAAAGAGGAAAGGTTGTTTCCAATAAGTTTTTAACAAAGTATATCATATTTTAAATTTATTTTAAAAAAACTTATCAAAATAATTTTGTTTTGTTTGAAGAAAAAAACAGACATTCAACCTGTGGGTTCGCCAATTTTATCAGTTTTGATCGATTCTTGCTAACTCTAACTGATTTAATAATTTATCTAATCCAACAATCAAATCAGAATGACAATCCTTCTGATTCTCGGTTCGACTGGCCGATCCAGTCTAGTCTTTGAAACACTATCACCTACTCTCAAATTTAACTCACTTTTATATTTAATAATACATTATATTTAGTAGACGATTTTCATTATAAATATATTTTTTTAAACAATAGACAATTTTCATTATAAATATATATTTTTTAAACAATAGACGATTTTCATTATAAATATATTTTTTTAAACAATATTATTTCTTATTTTCAATATAATTTTATTCATATTTAGCTACATCAATATGAAATGTCTAGATCCACCAGCGTATTTACGAATAATAAAATCCATATTGCTTGTGATTATGATGTCTCTTGTTTGATTATGGATAAATGGGTGACATTCTATAATATCAGTCATCAAACATGCTTGTCATGCCAGAATATCAATCCAATAAACATTTCCAAGGAGACATGGTTGACGTGCCACAAGATCAATTTAGTCAACATTTGTAGACTCAAACGGAAGAAGGTTATAGTAATCCATATGAGTTTGTAAACTATGATGCTTATGATCCATCTTTGAATAAGTTCAATATTACTAGGATCAAAATTATTTACTATTCTTATGTCACCAATTTACCACAAATCAGTGTTTCCGACCAAAATTACAGAAATAGGAAATAAATCTAACCACCTCTCAAGAAAAAAAAATAAAAAAAATGAAACTCAACATCCCTCAATAAAATTACAAAATTAGACTTTGGTTGCAAAAAAAAAAAAAAATTCCAAAAACAAAAATGAATGAAGCCTCTAAAAATAAACAGAAATAGAGCAAAACCATGTTATGAGGTAGACCTTGAAGGTGGATTCTTAATTAAACAGTAGAAGCAGTTTCCTTCACAGCATGATCTTTGGACAATGTTTCCCAATTAGTTTGCCTAAGAACTTTAACTCTTTCATCAATTGTCACAAAACCAACTTCAGGAGCTATGATATCACTAGTCCCAGCTTTATAAAGCAATACAACAGTAGCTCCGATATCTGGTCCGTGGAGTTTTCCGGTCAGCAGAAGCCGAAGGGGCATGAAGAGTGATTTTCCCTATAACACAACGACAACGAGCATATTTTTCAAGTTATAGTGACATATGCGAGAACGGAAGATACACGGGTAATGTTTGAGACTCACCTTGCGCTTAAGTGATTTGCCGAAGCCTTTGACCCAATTTTTCCAACCAGCTTGGCCTTCTTCGAGCGCACGTAACAGATCACCGCTATCGTAGGCAGCCAAGAAACTGGTACAAAACTCAGGAAGATTATCTTGTATGACAGATTCGGCTTCGTGGCTGCAATTAAGCAACATGTAGAAAATCGGCATAATCAATAAAAGGATAAGACCAATTATACAATTAGGAATGTCCAAATAGAAGAATATGAACATCACCTTTGTAAAGTAGAATATAGAGGATAAGAAAGCAAACTCGAAAGTGCAGTATCTGCATCAGTTATCAATTCAATTCCATCCTTAAGTAGTTGAATCGATTCCTGTTAGAAGATGTGACAACACCATACAAAATAAATCACAATGCCTCAGAAAGAAATATTAAAATTGATTCTTTTATAAGGAAACTGAATCAACAAAGCATGGAATTTGATCTCACATCAACAAAGGGCCCTTCTGATATTGTGAGCATGCCAGATGTCTTCCAGCGCTCTGCGATAAGTTTGTTCAAGTCCTCTGATGGACGTGCTCTTAAATGTTGACCATTCATCCATCTAATTCAAAAGGTATAATGAAAATTACAAGGTCTTAGAATTACAATTTAGTTGTAATAGCAGCAAAACTTTGCACGGACTCCTCCTAATAGTAGAAAGCACTTGAATTTTATGATACAAATAAATTTATTATTATCGAACACCGAAATTGTATGCAAATGAATGTAGCATCCATCCTAATATCTGTAATCACCCCTTAGAACCGCAACAGTAAGATTTTTTTTACCGATTTGATCAAGCTATAGGATAATGATGTGAAACAATACATAGAATTCATCCATAAATTGCAACACTTGCCTCAACTTTGTGGAATCAAAAACAGCGCCACTTTTGTTCACTCGTTCAATAGTGAATCTTTCAACTGTTTGACACCGGAAAAGCATTTTAAAGTGAGAAAGTTGTGGAAACTATATGAATAGAAAAATCAGAAAGCTGGAGTTTAAATAGAAAATTCGCTAACCAAGTTTATCAAGGGTAAAGAACTCATTTTCGGTCCCATCGCCCCAACCTAATAATGCTAGGTAATTCATCATTGCCTCAGGTAGGTATCCCATTTCCCTGTACTGCAACACAGAAGATATTGAAGTTTTAGAGCTAATCACCCCTTAGAAGAGAAGAAGCTTTCTTAGAACATACAATATAAAATTAACTGTTAAATATGTTTTCAGTCCCTAAACGACTTTTTAAGCTTACTACCTACATAAAATTTCCAAGTTTAGTCCATATATTAATAACTTTTTACAAAACAGAAGTGTTTTCAACTCTAAAATTTTGTAGGGACTAAAATTGGACAATTCATGTAGGGACCAATTTTGAAAATTTGTAGATTTTATAGGCACTGAAAACATGTTTTAACTCGAATTAAAAAGAAAAAAGTGTAAAGTGAGATCTCATTAAACTTTAAGAAATATGTAATTTGGAAATGATGGATGAACCTTACCTGACCGACAGATGTTGCTCCATGTCGTTTTGATAATTTACTCCTATCAGGAGCTAAGATCAAGGAAACATGGGCAAAATTAGGCATGGGAAATTCTAGTGCCTGTAAACAAATTCATGCACAGATGCATAACAAACCAAAATCAGTGACTGATATTATTGCATAAACCGATACGACAAAAAGCATATATTATATACTTTATGGTTTGCGCCGTACCTTATAAATTAATGCCTGCCTTAGAGTGTTCGGTAAATGCTCCTCTGCTCTGAATTAAAAATATTTTATGGAATAAGATAGTGAAAATATGTCATCAAATCAAATAGATTGGTTGAATATGAGAATAAATCATTACCTGATAACATGGGAAATAGCCATGGTAGCATCGTCAACAGTCACACAAAAGTTATAAACTGGCTGACCATTACTCCTCATTATCACAAAATCTCCAAGTGTATCCAAATTCCAACTAACCTTAAAAGACACTACCAAAGAAAGTTAATAGCAAGTCAACATAATTTGAAAATAATAATATTTCATTTACAAATTTCCATTTTTTTATAAATGAAAAGCACATCTCAAACGTGTAAGAAGATGATTCATTTATGCAATTACATGGTGAGGTGGAGGATAATATAGAATTGGATACTGTTTAAGAATTTTTAAAGTGCAGGCTTGGAATTGATTGAGAACAAAAGTTCCGGGTTTCAAATACACATTGTCACAATAGATTGTAAATCCATCAGCTTGTTTGGGACATATGGGGCTTGGATAGTGATATACCAGTTACAGCTTTGAGTTTACGGTGGTTCTATTCTGTGATTCTTTGGCACTGTTTTGGTCTGCTGAGAAAGAAATTTATTGCAGTCCTATATGCAGCTGAGGTTGCTAATTTTGCCAGTAAAAGCAAATTGACTTTTTATCATCAATTGATAAGGTGGTTGTTATGCAATAGTGAGCATGTGCTTAGTTTCGATATTATATTTGTATAATAAGCGAAAGAGTATTTGATTTGCAATATATCTGTTACCGAGCTCAGGTTATGCAAGGTAGTATGATGAATAGGAAAGGCTAGAAGGGAGGGAAGAACTCACCTCGCCTCGTATTAAGTCGCTAATTTTCAAACTTCCTTTCGGGACACGAAACCGGAATGTATATGGAGTTCCTTTTTCCAGCTCTTCTTCTACTTCCTTATCTGTTGCATATGCCCATTTACCCGTGTATACTGGCGGCAATTGTTTTAATTTAGCATCCTCCTTCATTTTCTCTAGTTCCTGTGAAAACAAATAGAAAGCAACAAAGAACCTAGAGAACATCTCAATCAAAGATATACATGCTTTAAAACTAGCTGAGTAATAGACCAACACACTCCAGTGTAAGTGTAACAGCCTCACAATCTCATACTTATTAGTAAAAGGTACACATTCCAAAAATAAGAAATGTTTGTGTGAAAAGCAATTTTCCATAATTCGAACAAAAAATAACTGTAATGGATGCAAAATAAATTAGAGTACAAAGAACCAAGTAGTAGCCAAAAAAGTTTTTCCACTAGATCAGATATCTTGAAAAGAGCAGAACACAGAATAATACAAAATGCCAATGAGATCATTACAATTTACAAATCATGCCTAATGAAGGGAAAAAACAGCCACATAACAGACAATTCAAACATAAAGACAAACTACCAATTCAAATCTAAAATGAACATGATCGGATTAGCTTCTTTTGGGTATGCAATTATTTTTCTTAGTCTACCCTTCCTGAGGGAGTTTTTTTATAAAAACTATTTCTTCGCATTATTTTGCTGATTGTTTCAATAACAACAAAAACTGACATTATGATACAGTTTTTCAATATTATTTTTTCAACTGGTATGTTATGACTTTAAGGTTATTGTTTTTTCTTTTTCCGAATAAATACATAACTGTCATAGGTTATAATTTGTAAATAAAAAAATGCACTCTCTTTTTTTCAAATACTACAAGAGGCATACAGTAGACAAATGAATGGCCCTTAAGCTTTCCTAAAACACAAGACACATGTATACAAGATGACATGACAACAAAGGTCTCATTCCATTCCATTACAAGTGTAAGAGGTTGTTGAAGAGATTGAAAATACCTCATTAGAACAGAAACAGCGATAAACTTGACCCGATTGAAGAAGCTTCTCGGCATATTGTTTGTACAAAGAATTCCTCTCAGATTGCCTATAAGGACCATAATCTCCACCAACACCAGGCCCTAACAAATTCACCACCACATCACTCAATTATCACCCAAATAAATAAATTAATCATACAAACACAAGAACAACAAAATAACAAAATGCATTATCTTGTACCTTCATCCCAATCAAGTCCAAGCCAAGAAAGATCTCGAAGCACCGCCTCTTCAGATTCCCTTGTAGACCTCTCCAAATCAGTATCCTCAATTCTCAACACAAATTTCCCACCTTTAGACCTAAATTAAAAAACCCATAACATAAAAAGTCAAAACCATCCAAACCCAGAATAAAAAATTGAATTTTTGAAAAAGAGAACATAAGAAAACAAAACAAAACAAACCCAGAATATAAAATTGAAACCCCATAACATAAAAAAAATCAAAACAAGCCAAAGCCATAAATAAAAATAGAATTTTTATCATAATTGGAAAAGGAAAAAGGAATTGGTGTGACCTGGCAAACAAGTAGTTGAAGAGGGCAGTTCTGGCACCGCCAACATGAAGATTACCGGTAGGAGAAGGAGCAAAACGAACACGAACAGGTAGGGATTGTTGTGAAAGAGCATTGACAGAGAATTTACGTCGGAAGGATAAGATTCTTGAAGGGTAAGCATGTGACTGATGAAGAAATTGAAAGGGAAAGGATGGTGTAACAACCTTTGTCCATGGAGTCCCACTACTCAATACTGCCATCATTTCACTCTAAGAAGAACACAACACAGTACAATACTCCTCAGTTGAAGAACATGAAATAGATAATTGATTTTGTCTTTTGTTTCTTACAAATTTAGGTTATGGAATTAATTGATAATTAATGGGTAAAATAAAGAAAGAATCAATTTCAATAAAAAACAATTGATATGTATAAAGAAAAAGAGAGAGAGAGAGAATTGATATATGTACTAGTAATTTCAGTAACCGGTTTAGGTTCAGTTTAAGAAACCAGACTGTTTTTCATCAAAACCGGTTTGGAAGTGTGAGACGGTCCAAAACCGGGTTGGATTGAAAACTGGTTCACATGCGAATTAGTTTTACAAACGAGATTCTAGAATTCTGTCAGCAGCAATTTCTAAAATATGAAAAAACAAATTCGGAGTTAAAAAAAAAAACATGTGGGGCAAGCCTATGTTATTATTACTGGTTTCATACCGGCACTCCCGTATTCGCTGGTTGTGTACACGTATTAAAATATAAACAAATATTTTTATATAATTTTTATTTTAATATAAATTATTTTTGTAATAATATATAGAATATGTTGTCTCGGCTGCTCTCTTCCTCCTCCTCTTCCAGTTTAATATTCTCTCAATACCGTGTCTGTTTAATATTCTCTCTTTTTCTCTATCTTTTTTATTATTATTTTTTTATTTTACTACCGTGTATATCTTTTTTATGAAGTTTTTCACATATCTATGTCAAAAGAATATTATTTAAACTATTATTAAAAATATAAGTAAGATGATAAATGTCTTTTCCTCTCTGTCCCTCTCAATCTATCTCTATTTCTCCCTTTCTCTCTTATGTTCACTCTCGTGTCACCTCTCCCTCTCTCGCTTTCACTCTCTTTCACGTATTTACACATTAAAAAAAACTCACATATTTTTACTTTCTTATCTGTTTGTATGTTTTTTTTAATATACACAGAAGAGAAAAAATATTCACATTAAAAACTCACATATCTATGTTTTTTAATATACACATTAAAAAAAACTCACATATTTTTTAATATATTATGAGATTTTTATTGTACGTCGCTTTAAAAATATTCTTCAAATTACGTCGCCTTAGAAAAAACAGACACATGCAAATAAAACTCTTCTTTTATAAATCATAACTTTTTATCTTTTAACTTCTATCTCGTTTGTCTTTTTTTTTTTTTAAATTTTAAATGTGCACAGTAGTTAAAATATAAATGACACTTTTTTTATTTATTAAATATTGATTTTAATTTAAATTATTTATCTAATGAACTTTATGATGCATAGGAGTCTACATTGTAAAAGATTGTTTAGTAATATTTCAAATTAATAGACATATGTATTCAAATGAATGTTCTATGTGGCTCCAATCAACAATACAATCTTTTCAAGACTTAGTTGGTTAAAATGAAGAATTAAAATTGAAATATATAAATTTGAAATAAGAAAAGTAAATTAAACGTTTTTAACTTTTAGAATAAAATGGACAACATCCAAAAGAAAGAGAAAAAAAATTGATTAGATGGTTGGCTTGTTAATCACTAATTCAATATCTACATACTTAGTGAAAAGTTCACCGAAAAAAATTGATAACTTAAATTGACATAAGCATTTCCCCTGCTTCTCTAAGACTCTAACCTTGCATAAACTTTATAGATTATCTAATATAAAAAAGAAAAAAAATCTAAAAATAAAGATAATAATGTAATAAATAAATTAAAATTACCATTAGTGTTACTTTTAAATAGCCAGAAAATGTCCATAGCACAAAATCAATTAAATGACAGAATTATATGTCATTTAATTCCACAAAACATAAAACCAAAAATAGTTCAGATGAATCAAAACTCTCAAATGTTCCATCATTTTTTTCCAAAGGTAATGATAACTCTTACTCACTATCTTTCAAGATAAATAATAAAAACAAAAATAATGAATTAAAAGTTTTCAAAGACATATTTCAAAAAAATAAAAAGGTAAAAAATTCATCAAAATAGATAATTAAAAACTTATATAAGAACATATATGCATTCAAATAAATAATATTAAGTAAATATTTATCAAAATATTTTTTGGAATAAATCAAAAAATGGTATCAGGTCATCTTTAAAAGACCAAAACTAATTTAACAGTAAGAAATGTATAAGGTACAAATCATTTTGTATACTACCATATCCATCTTGAAGGTACAAAACTAAGGCACTTTGCAAGTTTCTACTCGATTTCCAAGAACACATGATTGAATATACTTAATTTAATCTAAATGAAATTAATTAGAACATATATATTCACCAAAACTTCTTCGTCGTCAATTCACAAGTTTTGCATTGATTAATGGCCAAACACACCCTTAACACCCTCGAGGGTCTCTCCCATGGACAACCTGCAAGGTAAACACGAATATACTTTAAATAAAAGCATCATCTACACTCGAAATGTTGCTTTCTCATTTGTAAATCTAATCAACCGCGGAAAAGAATGACTGATACAAATCTAGCCGTGTCTATCGAACTCATTAATGTGTTCTAAAGAAAAAATATTACTAGAGTTTTCTTGTGGTTACGCAGAAATTGTGGACTCTAAAGTCACTATTCTAGTTTTTAACACAAGACAACAATCTTTAAGAATGTAGTAGCATGAAATGTTGCTATGAATGAACAAATGAACTAAAACTTCAATGTCAATTATGAGCATCAAGTTGCAGCAACATACTTATGCATGCAGTATTTATACTCTTGGCTCCGAATGAAGTCCTTTTCTCCCTCTTCAAGCTACAAGGAAAAAAATGCGCAAAAACGTAAGAACAGGTAAAACAAAACTATTAATCTCAGTCATGCTAAAAAGGGTATGATACGTAAAAAAATTGCCTTACCGGGTCACTCTCATAGATTAGCTCGTAACAAGATGGTGAAAGACATCGCAGAGCACAGTTCTCCCTTGTTATCATGGACGATTTGCATTGCCAACCCCACATCCCACTATCCATAAAAAGATTATAAATATGCATGCCAACTGTTAGAACAACAAATCCGACTCTAAAGGAAACAACAAATCCGACTCTAAAGGAAACAGATAAATAAACACACACACAAGAGCAAAAAACATTGATCACAAAGTTCGACAAATTGTGCCTACGTCTCCGACACTAAACGGATGCTGTAGTTTTTCTATTACGTAATGCTTAAGGTTATAGAAAGCAAAACTAACACACTCTACTGGATTATATTGAATTTTCCAACAATATATTTGTTGAATTATGAGAGACTAAGAGACATTTAAGTTAAACCATGTGTTTTGAAAGCACTATGGAGACTTTATTATATATGGAGAGATTACAATTAATTACATGATATAATCGATGTGAGACTATTCTACATACAAATATTCTTAACACTATATATATTTACAAATATCAACACTCTCCCTCAAACTGTAGCATATAAGTCAAATGCACCAAGCTTGCCACATATATAATTAGTTTTGGGGCTTCGCAGAGATTTTGTAAACACATCTGCTAATTGATCATTACAGTTGACAAAACTTGTGACGATGTTGCCAAATTCAATCTTCTCTCTGACAAAGTGATAGTCTATCTCAATATGTTTGGTCCTCTTATGGAAGACTGAATTTGAAGTAATGTGCAATGCAACTTGATTATCCCATACAAGTGTCATTGGTCTTGCTTCTTCAATTTTAAGTTCTTTGAGCAACTGTTTTAACCAAATGAGTTCACATGTTGTCATTGCCATGGTCCTATACTCTGCCTCGGCGCTTGATCTTGCAACTACATTTTGTTTCTTACTTTTCCAGAATATAAGGTTTCCTCCAACAAGTACACAATACCCAGAGGTGGATCGTCTATCAATTGGTGACCCTGCCCCATCAGCATCAGAGTATCCAACTATCTGAGTATATCTTTGATCTTCATACACTGAACCTTTTCCATGAGCACATTTGATGTATCTTAGAATCCGGATAACAGCATCCATGTGTTCCTGACAGGGAGAATTTAAGAACTGACTTACCACACTGACTGCAAAAGAAATGTCTGGACGAGTGACTGTGAGATAATTCAACTTTCCAACCAATCTCCTATACCTTCCCGAGTCTGATAGAGACTCCCCCTGATTCGGTAATAGTTTGACACTTGGTTCCATAGGAGTATCAACTGGTTTAGTGTTCAACAAACTTGTTTCTTCCAAAATATCCTTAGCATATTTCCGCTGAAAAATCACCAAACCATCTTTAGATTGGGCTACCTCAATACCCAAGAAATATCGGAGTTTACCAAGATCTTTTATCTGAAATTGATTCGAAAGATGTTGTTTCAACTGGAGTATTCCCGACTCATCACTACCAGTTATGACAATATCATCTACATGCACAATAAGATAAATACACTCTTGGGCTGAGTGACGATAAAAGATAGAATGGTCAGCTTCACTACGGACCATACCGAATTATTGTACTACAGTGCTGAATCTGCCAAATCAAGCTCTCGGAGATTGCTTAAGACCATAAAGAGATCTGTGTAGCCTATAAACCATATTCGATGACTCCTCCTGAGCAACAAACCCAGGTGGTTGCTCCATATATACTTCCTCTTCAAGATCACCATGTAAAAATGCATTTTTGATGTCAAGTTGATGAAGAGGCCAATGTCGAATGGCTGCAATGGCTAGAAGAAGTCTAACATATGCCATCTTGGCTACAGGCAAGAAGGTATCACTATAATCCAACCCAAAAATTTGAGTGTATCCTTTGGCTACCAAGCGAGCTTTAAAACGGTCAATTTTACCATCTGGACCAACCTTCACTGTATAAAGTCAACGACAACCTACTAAAGGTTTTCCAGTGGGTAGAGGAACCACTTCTCAAGTACCACTGCTTTGAAGAGCACACATTTCATCAATCATTGCTTGCCTCCACTCAGGGTGAGATAATGCTTCACTTGGAGATTTATGAATAGAAACAAAAGACAAAGAGGACAAACAAGTATACTGCAAAGGGGAAAGGCGATGATAACATAAATCAATATAATGTGGAGAGGGATTTCGTGTTTGACGTATACCTTTGCGAACGGCAATCGAAAGATCAAACTCAGGTTGCAGGATCAAATCTGGTGATGGCAATAGCGTCGGAGGAGAGTCTACAATGACCTCAGGGACAGGTACGACCTCAGGGACATGTACAACCTCAGGGACAGGTATGACCGACGTTGGTTGACGACACTGATATGTTTGAAGTGGGCGAGAAGTGGGGGGTCAACCGTAGGAGTTTCTCGTGGGACAGGTTCCCTAGAATGATGGGGGATGATGGAAAATGGGACTTCCGAAAGAGGTGTGGGAGTATTTTCCTGAAGGGGTTCCGAAGTGACTTGGGTGGACGCAAAATAAGGCACAGACTCGAAGAAGGTAACATCGGTCAATATCAGGTATCGTTGCAGAGTGTGTGAGTAGCAATGATAACCCTTTTGGGATCGATGATAACCAAGAAAGACACACTTTAGTGATCGAGCTGATAGTTTATCAAGACTAGGGGAGAGATTATGCACAAAACATGTAGACCCGAAGACTCGAGGAGGAATTAGGTGAAGAGAAGAGTTTGGAAATAGGATTGAATGAGGGATTTTATTATTAAAGACAGATGAGGGCATGCGATTTATGAGGTAACACGCCGTGAGCACAGCATCCCTCAAAAATCTGATAGGGACATTACCATGGAGAAGTAGAGTCTGAGTGGTTTCTACGAGATGCCAGTTTTTGCGTTTGGCTACCCCGTTTTGTTGAGATGTATGAGGGCAAGATGTTTGGTGCAGGATACCATTGGATGACATAAAAGTTTGAAATTGTTGGGATAAATATTCACGTGCATTGTCGCTTCTTAAGGTATAAATAGACAAACCAAATTGGGTTCTTATTTCTCGATAAAATTGTTCAAAAATAGAAAACAATTCAAATCTGTTTTTCATTAAAAATAATCACGTGCAACGTTAAAAATCATCAATAAATGTTACAAAATACCTAGATTCAAAAGTAGACACGGTACGCGATGGACCCCAAACATCGGAGTGACCTAAAGCAAAAGGGGACGTAGCCCATTTATTGACTCGATCGGGAAAGTGACTACGAGTATGTTTCCCTAACCGACAAGACTCACAATGTAAAGTGGATAATTTAGATAAACTGGGCACCAACTTTTATAGCTTGGGAAGACCTGGATGACCTAACTGCGCATGTATAATGAGTGGAGAATCTGTGGTGGAGCATGTGGTAGATGACATAGAGAAGTAGTAGAGGCCTTGAGACTCACATCCGACGTCAATCGTCTGTCCCGAACTCCGATCCTACAGAATAACATCACTGTTAGTAAAAGTGATAGAACAATTAAGAGAACGAGTTAAACGACTAATTGACAGTAGATTAAATGGACAATTAGGTACATATAGGACAGAAGTAACAAAGAGAGATGGTAGAATTTGAACAGTACCGAACCCTTGGGATCGAGTTTGAGAACCATTTGCGACAGTTATACTCGGTAAGAAACCAGAGGTAGAAAGGGAAGAGAAAAGATTTTTATTACCGGTAACATGATCAGACGCACCAGAGTCGAGGACCCAAGGACCAAGAGGAGATGATTGAGAGACGCAAACAAATGAATTACCAGTGTGTGCAATCGAAGCCGTGGAACCAGAGGTCTGGTTAGTCTGACACCACCTGAGAAAATCCTCGTAGCTTGGCGTAGGGTTCTGAAGAGAAGGTGAAGTCTGCATAGTGTCTAGGTTATCAATTTGAGCTGCATTTGCCTGCCGTGGAGATTTGCCATGCAACTTCCAGCAACGATCGATAGTATGCCTAAGCCGGTTACAATGGTCACACTTAGGACGAGGTTTGAAGTTGGATGACCCTCCTCGAAGGCGATTCTGATTGTTGCCAAGAGATGCAAGAGCAGCAGTGTCACTTGGTGTTGGAATAGCAATAGATGGAGGGGAAACCGAGCCAAACGCATGAGGTGTAGCCAAGCACAACAATTTTTCACTAAGTGTATCATAGTTAGGAACAGTAGTAACTGATAAAATCTGGTTACGAACGGATTCGAGTTCTGATGGTAGTCCTTTAAGTGCCATGACCATGAAATGTTTACTCTGTTGTTCGGCATGAGCCGTTGCATCCTTTGCGTAAGGCATGAGGGTTGCGTAACTTGCTTTCAAGACATCAAGCTTACTCAGATAAGCTTGCACATCCATATTTTCCAACTTCAGTGTGTTGAGTTTGTGAATGACACTGTATAGAGAATGAACATCGTTGGAAAAGACTTTCTTGGCCTTTTGCCACACCTCATAACAAGTGGAGAATGTTTGGTACCGCGCTTGGAGGATAGGTGTTATGGAAAACCACAACACAGTACACAAAGAGGCGTCATCTTTCTTCCATTTAGCGAGTTTGGCGGCTGCAACGTCACTCAATTGGGTGGTTAGATGCTATTCATATCCCTGACCGTGAAACCACATCTCGACAGCACGAGCCCATATGTTATAGTTGGCTGATCTAGTTAGTTTTTCACATGGGATAAGCGGAACTTTAGTAAACAAGACAAAATCAGCATCTCCCATGGCTTAAAACACAGCAACCGGGGTTGTTTTAACTAGAATACGACTTTCTGTGAGTCGAAAACGGAAACCGAGGGGGATCTGGAACCGAAGGAAGGAGGCGGTTTTCCGGTAAAAAATAATCGTGAACAGTTGCGGCGACGATGAACAGTGGCGGCGGCGGTGCACCGGCAGAGGTCACTGGAAATTTTTTAAAGAAAAAGAGGTGAGATAAACCGGAATGATGACACGGTTTGCAGAAGAAAGTTTCTCACCGGAAGATAGTGGATCAACCGGGTAGCATACGGTGAAGATTTGTCTCTTATTAGCCTCTCGATACCATGTTGAATTAGGAGAGACTAAGAGACATTTAATTTAAACCGTGTGTTTTAAAAGCACTACGGAAACTTTATTATATATGGAGAGATTACAACTAATTACATGATATAATCGATGTGGGACTATTCTACATACAAATATTCTTAACACTATATATATTTACATATATCAACATTATTTTTGAATATTACTAAAGCGTTCAGCTCCACTTGCTACGTTATATCCAAGCATCTATAACACCGGACACAACACCCACACTAACACGTCGACACCGATAGTAATTTAGAAAAATGAATAAATTGAACATAATCAAACGTGTCAGAGTCAAACACCGAACACACCTTTATTCGGAAGTGTTGGTACTACAGAGTATACTTCACAAAAAATTACCAAACATTGTATATTTTGCACAACCTAATTCATTTTTCAAGAGGAGAAAAGAACACCAGACTCGGAAAAAATTGAAAACCAAGTGCAAGTGTATATAGCACTGAACCAGAAGCAAACATATCTGAGTTATAACGATGAAAAACAGGTTAATAGCAAATCTGTAACTCTGTATCAACTACAGTTTCCAAACATTACACATGTTCAACATTCAACAACCGAACCAAACTTTCAATAAAAAAACAAAGAATCCAGACCCTGAAATGGTAAATTCAAGTGCAGCTGTCTATAAAAGCATTGTTCTGAATTGGAATCAAACGTTTTTTTAACTATAAAGGCAAATAGATTAATAAACAAATGGAGTGCATATAAAATTTGGTCTCTCAGATATTACTTGTGATGGTCCCCGAAGATTTCTATAAATATAACTTTGATCCCAAAACTCTCCACAGACTAACAAACTCACCTTATAAAAGAAAGAAACTTTGGGGACTAAAATAACACAAGCAACATTTTTCAGCACCAAATTAAACTATTTACTCTTAACAAAAAGTGGAGCAACATTATATATTCTCTTCCACAATTTTTCAGCTACAAAGTATGTGTGTATGTGTTCTCCTCTCAAGTGTGGATGCCACTACTCCCTTTGTCAGAAGTTCCAATAAGTCCCTCTCTCCTCATTTTCTCTTCCTTAGATTTCCTACAGAACACCACCCAAGAGTTCACCTCCAAAGCTATAGAAACACCAATCAGAGTAGAAAGTCCCAAACAATAACTCAACTTGGCATAGGACCTACTGGCCCCCATCACTTCAAATCCCTGAAACACATTCACAAATCCAAGCACGACACAAGAGTACCCAACAAAGTGGTGGTACGATTTCCAATACTTCCTGAACTTGTTCCTAGTGTCTGGCCTAAACAACAGTGCCAAAGTCTGCAAAGCTCCAAGGCAAAACACAGCGATTCCAAGCTTCCTATGGAGCTTGTACTCTACTCCCGGAGACAATTGCCCAAGGCGAATGCCAATGGCGAATCCCACAGTTCCAAGAATGAAAGCAAACAATTGTATTCCTGCATGAGCATAGAACCATGCAGGACCTAGTGCTTGAATGGGCCTAAAGTAACGTGCAGTTATGGCTCCCATCGGCAAGAGAATACCCCAAGAGATGGCATTCATGGTGCCGTGAATTACTCTAAGCATTGTGAGGTCTGTGTGTTGAGGAGCGGACGAACCCGACAACACATCAAAGGTGGCAATGGAAGAGAGGTCAGTGGATGTTGTTGGATGAATAGTAGGCGAGTAGCCTTGAACATAAAGTCCTCGGTTCCAAACAAGGTGGATTTTGGTTTTGTTTAATTCAAGTTTGATTGTGGCGTAGATTTGGATGGCAGCACCATTGTGTATGGTGGCCATTTTGCCACCATACATGGCTGCAGTGGAAGAGACAAGGCGGATGTCCAAAGGTCGAGAGAGTAATGGAGATTTCTGTAACTTCACATTCGGGTCTAGAATGTAAGGGAGTAAAACTATTTGGCCTGTGTTTGGGTCGGAAAAGGCTATTAAAGCACGAGTTCCCGTCATCTCAGGTGAAGTGGGGTTGATCCCCCATCCAACCCACCCAGAAGGCGAAATGAAAGTTCCAAAGAAAACTACTTCTAAAGTAGAGTTATGAGGGTAGAAAGTCCATGCTATAGAAGCCTGTTGAGTAGGAAGGTTCATACATTTTTGAAAAGTTTTAGTAGATGTTTCCGTGGTGCAATGAGATGAAAAACCAATGTGAAAAAAGAAACACAATTGGAGAAGAAAGACAAAAACAAGAAACATGGTGGAGGAAGAATTGCAGTAGTGGATGGTGGTTTATGTGGTTTGCTAAAGCTTTATGTAAACGATTGGTGTGATGCAATGATGATGTCTTCAAAAGGAAGAGTGTAATGTAATGCAATATGTCATTATAGATTTTGAAGACATTAGTAAATTTAGTTAATGCTTAACGTTGAAGGAAAGCCATATAAAACAATACTCTATGCGTTTGTTGGTGGACACAACCACAGACATAAACATACTACTTTCACTAAGTATAAGGTTAAAAACATGTCTCTAAATACAACAGTCATTTCAAATTAATACTAATGTTTATTTTTTAGATTCATTATTAATGTATCGGTTCAATATAATAGTCCAAACATATTGATTATTCAATAGACCAAACACTTTGATTATAAACTTTAATGGAGTATGTAAATTTCTTTTTACAAATTTACCCCTCAAATTTGAACCGAACTCTATGCCCAAAAAGGTAGTTTTAAGAACATTTATATAGAAAGTGGGGAATGGTGAAAACCTGTCAATATCAGCATAGCATTGAAGCTTGTTGCTCCTAACTTGAACATCCTGCAAAAAATAGAACAACCCAGAAATTAAAACCCAAAAGGGTTAAAGAAAGTGAAATAAAAAAAGGAAATTGTTAAGGGAAGAGATGGAATAGTTATGATACAGACAGAGATTGGGTGAGGAGAAGATTTGGCGAGGAGTGGAGAGATAGAGAAGAAGTAAAGGGAAGATGAAATTAGAAGAAGAGATATCAACGATGAATTTGAATTTCCAAAGGAAAATGTCTTTGCAACTATCATTGTGTGCTTCTTCTTCCTGCGTTTGATCCAAAGCCGTGAATCTTGCCGTGGAAAAATAAATAACACTTAATTAAACCCTATTCATTTAATTTCAAATTTCATTATAGTCTCTTAATTAATTAATAAATGTTAAATATTTTCCATTAGGCAAGTTCTTCCTTTGTGTAAAATACGTGAAAAAACTTAACTCTAGTGATGTGGCACGGACACTAAGATTTTTTTATATTTTCTCAGACACCAAATTTCTATAATATACACTCTTTTCTAGCAAACTACTCTTATCATTATTTTATCGTTCAATATTTTTAATAAGAATTTAATATTCATTGTCTTCTACAATGGATGGAGTTAGTGTTTCTTGTAACGTCTATAATTTAATTAATTATTTAATTAAATTATTTTTGGAATATTTGAGAAGTTGTATTGTGATTAATTGGATTTATTTATTTTATTAAGTGGAGAAATAATATTAGAAGTATAATATTATTTAATGTGGGCTTGTTTTAAAGGAATAGAAGTAATAATGGGGTGTATTAGTTTTAAGCCCAATAAGGAGTAAAGAGAATAATAGGTTATTTTATTATTGTTAGAAAGAATAGAAAGAAGAAGCAGTAGAAGAATAAGGGTTTGAGAAGAAGAACGTGAAGCTGTTGGAAAAGAGGAAGAACGGTAGAACGGGAATTCAATCGGAGATTATAGAGTGACCTTCAATCCAAGGTAAGAGTGGGGTTCTGACTCTATAATTGGGTTCATGATAATTGGTATGTGGGGTTAGATGTGAAAGTGTTGTTTTGTTCACGATTGAATTATATGTTGTTATATGATGAGAATTGATGATTGAAAGATGAATAATGACGTCCCAATGTTGTTTAATTGATGTAGAGTTGTAGGATAATCGTAAGAGATGATTTTCTATGATTAGGAGATGTTTTTAGGGCTTAAGGAATGGAACCCGTAGTGAAAACACAGAGAAAATCGCAGAAATTATGCAGGATATAGCAGTATGCATCGACCCCAAATGGTATGTGTCGATACAAGCAGGTTTAGAGACTCAGGATGAGTCGACACGAAGGAGTCTTGCGTCGATACATGAGGACTTTTAGACTCAGGATGAGTCGATACGTAGGAGCATGTGCCGATACATGTTGTGTGTCAGACTCAAGATGAGTCGATACAAGAAAGGATGCGTCGACTCATGTTACGACTTCAGTGCAGTACGCGTCGATCCAAGACGTTGTGCGTCGATCCATGTTGTCTGGTTTTAGAAGAATCAGTTTGAAGATTCTGTAACTTGAGTTTTCGGACTCCCTTTGAGGTGTCGTTCGAAGCGTTGAATAGCTAACGCGATGAACTTTATTCTTGAGGATTAAAATGAAGAATAGGAAGTGTAATCCTAGTAGCCAATTTAGGATTAGAGTTAATTCCCGCGTTAATCGTTATGTTAGTTTTTATGAAGAAGGATGGGGATGAGACGTTTATAGATTATTGTCTGGGTTATAACAGTAGGACTAATGCTAATAATGATGTAAGATTTCAGAATAGTAGTATGTAGAGGTTTAGTGATTTAGAAGTAAGCCTTAGTTGATTAACTAATTATAGGTAATATCTTGTTGTAGGACTATGGCCAACGTTGTGAAATTGATGAGTACTGTCGTATTACCGTACGGCTGAGTTGTTAATGAGGTGATGTTAATGAGAGTTGGTTTTAATGAATTATGATGTATAAATGATGTTTGATGATTTATGATGATAAATGATGTCGATGAATGATGTTGATGAAGAGATGTTGAGATGCTTTTAAGATGTAGGCCTTTGGCCAATGATGGTGTTGTATTGAGATGTTGTCAATTATGGTGTTGTTATTACATTCATGATTGTGTCGCATACATTGCATTTTGAGATAGAGCTTATGCTCGTTGAGATGGCCTGTATTGGTGAATATTGAGATGAAGGGCTATGCCTTGTTGATGCCTCTAATAATTGGCAATTTTTGAGATGGGAGTTCTACTCCAATGGTACCACATGCATTTGCATAGTATTGAGTTGCATTATTTGATTGCATAAAGAAGTTGTGTATTATTGTTGTGATTATTGTTGATTATGAGATGAGAAGTGGTGATGTTACGTGATCTAATTTAATATATTAATTATCATACGCTTTATTATATTGTTAGAGATCTCACCCCTTCTGTTTGAATGTTGCCCTTATGTTGGTAACGTGCATGTAATCGAGAGTAAATGTTGTATACCTTCAATAGTTCGAGTCGGTGTCATTGCTCTGATATGTAACACTCAGGAGGATGAATGCTTGTTGCTTTTGATTGTTGATTATTCAGTTGTTGAACCTTAAGTTGATTATTATTAAATATGTGTTGTTTTGAAATTGTTGTAATGATGATAAAGATGTTACTAAGAATTCCGCTGCGTAGATGTGAAAATTGTTGAATTAAGAGATTAAAGTGTTTTGATGACGGTTCATCTGAAGTTTTAAAGTGTTACGTATCCACGATGAATGCAATGAATTTTGAATGATGAAATTGTGTCATCCTGATTCGTTGCATGAATGATTTTATAACTCTGATTTATCTATATAATTTTCGGATAGAATTGGGGTGTTACAAAGTTGGTATCAGAGCAAAAGGTTGGTCCGACCTTGTCGTCGAGTCGTAGTTGTCTAACAATCGAGTATTGTTAATTTGAGTTCTAACCGTTGTTTATGTTGTAGCGAGAAGTTGAGATGGATGGAAGGAATGATGCTGAGATGAAGAAGGTGATACTTGAGGAGAGTCATAGAAGTAAGTTGAGTATTCATCCAGGAGCTACAAAGATGTATCGAGATTTGAAAGGTTTGTTTTTGTGGCCTGGAATGAAGAGTGATATGGCTCGGTTTGTGTATGCATGTTTGACTTGTCAGAAGTTGAAAGTTGAACATCAGAAACCTGCAGGATTGATGCAACCGTTAGAAGTTCCATAATGGAAATGGGATAGCATTTCAATGGACTTCCTGACAGAGTTACCTAGTACTATAAGAGGACATGATTCAATTTGGGTGATTGTTTATAGGCTTACGAAGTCAGCTCATTTTATTCCTATCAACATCAGTTTTCCAGTGTCGAAGTTGGCTGAGATTTACACTAGTGTGATTGTGAAGTTGCATAGTGTTCCTTTGTGCATTGTGTCAGATAGAGATCCAAGATTTACTTATGATTTTTGGAAGAGTTTGCAAGAAGCATTGGGTTCTAAGTTGAGGTTGAGTTCAGCGTATCATCCTCAGACAGATGGTTAGACTGAACGGACGATTCAATAGTTGGAAGACTTGCTGAGGGCATGTGTTCTTGAACAGGGAGGTTCGTGGGATGCTTATCTTCCGCTGATAGAGTTCACTTATAATAACAGTTACCATTCTAGTATTGGGATGACACCTTTTAAAGCGTTGTATGGCCGAAGATGTAAAACTCCTTTATGTTGGCATGAATCTGGTGAAAGTGTAGTACTTGGACCTAAACTTGTTCGTGAGACTACTGAGAAGGTGAAGTTGATTCGAGAAAAGATGAAAGCTTCCCAAAGTAGACATAAGAATTATCATGACAAGCAAAGGAAAGATTTATAATTCCAAGCGGGTGACCATGTGTTTTTTAGAGTTACACTTGTGACTGGTGTTGGGAGAGCATTGAAGTCTAAGAAGCTTATTTCTCGTTTTATTGGACCGTATCAGATTTCGGAGAGAGTGGGGAATGTTGCGTATAGAGTGGCTTTACCGCCTAATCTTTTGAATTTTCATGATGTGTTTCATGTGACGCAACTCCAGAAGTATATTTCAGATCCATCTCATGTGATTCATATGGACGATGTGCAAGTACAGGATAATCTTACGGTGGAGATGATGCCGGTATGGATCGCGGATCGTGAAATAAAGACCCTGAGGGGCAAAGAGATTGCTTTGGTTAAAGTGGTTTGGCTAGGAGCTGCCGGAGAAAGCATGACTTGGGAGTTAGAGAGCAAGATGCGAGGCTCCTACCCTGAGTTGTTTGATTAAGGTAAAATTTTGAGGACGAAAATATTCTAAGTGGGGGAGAGTTGTAACGCCCTTAATTTAATTAATTATTTAATTAAATTATTTTTGGAATATTTGAGAAGTTGTGTTGTGATTAATTGGATTTATTTATTATATTAAGTGGAGAAATAATATTAGAAGTATAATATTATTTGATGTGGGATTGTTTTAAAGGAATAGAAGTAATAAGGGGGATGTATTAGTTTTAAGCCCAATAAGGAGTAAAGAGAATAATAGGTTATTTTATTATTGTTAGAAAGAATAGAAAGAAGAAGCAGTAGAAGAATAAGGGTTTGAGAAGAAGAACATGAAGTTGTTGGAAAAGAGGAAGAACGACAAAACGAGAATTCAACCAGAGATTATAGAGCGACCTTCAATCCAAGGTAAGGGTGGGGTTCTGACTCTATAATTGGGTTCATGATAATTGGTATGTGGGGTTAGATGTGAAAGTGTTGTTTTGTTCACGATTGAATTATATGTTGTTATATAATGAGAATTGATGATTGAAAGATGAATAATGACATCCCGATGTTGTTTAATTGATGTAGAGTTGTAGGATAATCGTAAAAGATGATTTTCTATGATTAGGAGATGTTTTTAGGGCTTAAGGCATGGAACCCGTAGTTAAAACACAGAGAAAATCACAGAAATTATGCAGGATAGAGAAGTATGCGTCGACCCCAAATGGTATGTGTGGATACAAGCAGGTTTAGAGACTCATGATGAGTCGACACGAAGGAGTCTTGGTCGATATATGAGGACTTTTAGACTCAGGATGAGTCGATACGTAGGAGCGTGTGTCGATACGTGTTGTGTGTTAGACTCAGGATGAGTCAATACAAGAGAGGATGCGTCGACTCATGTTGCAAGTTCAGTGTAGTACGCGTCGATCCAAGACGTTGTGCGTCAATCCATGTTGTCTGGTTTTGGCAGAATCAGTTTGGAGATGTTGTAACTTGAGTTTTCGGACTCCCTTTGAGGTGCCGTTTGAAGCGTTGAATAGCTAACGTGATGAAATTTATTATTGAGGATTAAAATGAAGAATAGGAAGTGTAATCCTAGTAGCCAATTTACGATTAGAGTTAATTCTCACGTTAATCGTTATGTTGGTTTTTGTGAAGAAGGATGAGGATGAGATGTAACACCCCTTCTAAAATACCCTGAATAATATTAATTATATCAATGATTCAAGACATATTCCATCAGAGTTAACACGGAACAAGGGATGTCACAATTATGAAATAAATAAAACTTCCAATAAAACAGTAGTCATGCTACACTGATGGTCATTATTCAAATAATTCAATCAACTTAAGACCATGTCTTACACAGCGGAAAAATACCATAACCAAAACGGAATAAACCAAAACATAATTATTCCCAATGAAATTCAAAGAAACAATTGAATAATAACTAATTCCTCAACTAAATGTTCCCCAGTCTTACAACCTATCAGAGCACGACACTGACACGCGGACTTAAAGTAACATAGCTCTAGAGCCATCCTCACCAACTCCTGAGCTGCTAACTTTAATCTGAAATTGTTAAAGTAAGGGTGAGATTTCTCATAATTAACATGCATTATAAGCTTCTCAGTCAACATTATATCACAAGCATATTATTTCACCCATTTTAGCATAAATTTAGATTCAACACGCAGTTCCAATCATACAAGTCATTATGCACAAATCAATAATCAACCAAAGAATTGTAACACTGGAAGACATCCTAACATGTTACAATTCCATGCAAACACAAATGCAGACACAATGCATGTGGTACCAACACGTGACCAAGTCACCCAACACTGATCCATCATCAACCGGATACAGCAACCATCGATTCATCCATAAACACCCGGACACGAATCCAGCCTAACCACCCATCATCACCCGGGTATCGGTTAACGGTAATACAAGTCAAATTCCACACAATGGGAATTAACTTCACCAAAACAATGCATATGCACGCACATCACTAGCATGCAACATCAAATCAGTCTATGAAATACATCAATTTATCATAACTGAACCAAAACCAAAAACATGATATCTCAACGATCATGCACACCATCATTAGCAACATAAACATGCCTTTCATTCACACAATACTAATACATCCATCCATCACAGGTTCACTGCTACATACACACCCATGTGCGTTAGCCAATAATCACTTATTCCTGGATTTGACTCATTTTCAAAATAATTTCAGGTTTTAGGAAATCTTTTCATTTTATAAAATAAAGCATTAAATTTAAGAAATAACGTCTAAAACGGCACTCAAAACGGACTTACGGTTTGAAAGTTATGAATTTTCAAAGTTTAATATTTTTCAAAAGTTACAGAAGAACCCGGTTCCTACATATGCAGGAACCGGTTCCTGCGAAGTTCAAAAATCACGCTTCTGGAAAAATGTATGGGAACCCGGTTCCTACCTATACAGGAACCGGTTCCTATGTGCATTTTTGCCAGTTTTTATAAATTCACACAGTGGAACCCGGTTCCTCCCCACTGGGAACCGGTTCCCACAACCTGCAGAGTCAAATTCTGTACTTTTGACAGCATTTATTCATTCTAAACCAATTCCAAACATACCCATACAAATTGCAACATAAGAAACACCAAAACACATCCATTTTGCACCATTATAACATCAAACAACATTATTTCATCATTCCTTTTTATCATCTGACACCCTAATGGTTTTCAACCTACAATTCGACGCAATAGGGACAATTCTACGGAACCCTAGAATTCTAAACCGGGATTCCCTAACATACTATGATCCATACTATTGAATATCTAAACCGATAATACAAATTAACTAATCGAAATCACCCCTTACCTTGTGGGTTCTTCGAATTCTGACGCTTTCGGTTTTCTCCTTCTTTTTCCTCTTCTCAAATGCACGTATGATGAATATTCCAAAATAACTCTCTTTCTCTTCTTTTTACTTTTAATACTCCTTTTATTATTCCAATAAAATAATTAAATTAGTAATTAGTAAGAGTAGAGTATTTTACCCCTCACACCCTCTAATCACTCTTCACACCACCAATACTTCTTTCCTTTAATTAATTAAATTAATTCCAATAATCCAAAAATACTAATAATTAAATTTCCAATTAAATTAATAATTAAAAATTCTAATTATTTAATAATCGGATTATTTGGGGTGTCACATGAGACGTTTATAGATTACTGTCTGGGTTGTAACCGTAGGACTAATGCTGATAATGATGTAAGATTTCATAATATTAGTATGTAGAGGTTTGGTGATTTAGAAGTAAGCCTTAGTTGATTAACTAATTATAGGTAATATCTTGTTGTAGGACTATGGCCAACGTTGTGAAATTGATGAGTATTGTCGTATTACTGTACGACTGAGTTGTTAATGAGGTGATGTTAATGAGAGTTGGTTTTAATTAATTATGATGTATAAATGATGTTTGGTGGTTTATGATGATAAATGATGTCGATGAATGATGTTGATGAAGAGATGTTGAGATGCTTTTAAGATGTAGGCCTTTGGCCAACGATGGTGTTGTATTGAGATGTTGTCAATTATGGTATTGTTATTACATTCATGATTGTGTCGCATACATTGCATTTTGAGTTGGAGCTTATGCTCGTTGAGATGGTCTGTATTGGCGAATATTGAGATGAAGGCCTATGCCTTGTTGATGCCTCTAATAATTGGCAATTTTTGAGATGGGAGTTCTGCTTCAATGGTACCACATGCATTTGCATAGTATTGAGTCACATTATTTGATTGCATAAAGAAGTTGTGTATTATTGTTGTGATTATTATTGATTATGAGATGAGAAGTGGTGATGTTATGTGATCTAATTTAATATATTAATTACCATACGCTTTATTATATTGTTAGAGATCTCACCCTTTTGTTTGAATGTTGCCCTTACGTTGGTAACATGCAGGTAATCGAGAGTGAAAGTTGTATACCTTTAATAGTTCGAGTCGGTGTCATTGCTCTGATATGTAACACTCGGGGGGATGAACGCTTGTTGCTTTTGATTGTTGATTATTCAGTTGTTGAACCTTAAGTTGATTATTATTAAATATGTGTTGTTTTGAAATTGTTGTAATGATGATAAAGATGTTACTAAGAATTTCTTTGCGTAGATGTGAAAATTGTTGAATTAAGAGATTAAAGTGTTTTGATGACGGTTCATCCGAAGTTTTAAAGTGTTACGTATCCACGATGAATGCAATGAATTTTAAATGATGAAATTGTGACATCCCGATTCGTTTGCATGAATGATTTTATAACTCTGATTTATCTATATAATTGCCGGGTAGAATTGGGGTGTTACATTTCTCATTTCTTCTTCATCTCGTTTTTATTGTTTTTTCTACCTTGTTTTGGTTGTTAGGAAATTCAATTAAGATGTCAAAGTTTTCCAGCAACTCATCAAAATTAAACACCCAAAGTCGTGGTTCGTTTGGATTTGTTCTCATGAGAAACAAGAGGATGAAGTGTCGGTGTCAAGAGGAGTGTGTTATTAGAACACTTACAAATTTGAATAACGTGAATGTCGGGAAAAAAATTTGGAGTTGTAAAAATTACGTTAATTATGAGAAAAAGGGATGTAATTTTTTTCAGATGGTTGAATGATGAAGTTGTTGATGGAAGAGAATTGAAGATTGATAGATAAAGGAAGAAAATTTTGAAATTGAAGCATGAGGTTGGTCACGCAAGAGTAATGTTGAATATGTTACTAGTGTTTGGCATTGCTTAGTTTAGGGTTGAATGTAGTGTTGTTAACCATTTATTTCAAATAGGATTAAGTGTAATGAATGTTATGAATTTCTTTTGGTTGAGAGTATCAAACTATGTTGAATGAAATGTATGTTATGTTTGTTCTAATAAATGTAATGTTGGTTTAATGCAAATGTTATGTTGGTTTAATCTAAACTTTTATGTTAAATGTTGTGTTATTCAAAATTTCGTTATATTATATTGGTTTAATCTGAACTGATGTAACTATGGTACAAAACATAGAAACCAAAACAAAGATGTAGAAAAAAAAACATAAAAATATAATTATATTGATTGCATTAACACCAAAACAAAGTCATAGTTGGACCATTACAAAAAGGTGTACATAGACACCAATTCCAAAAGTGTACGTAAACACCAATTCCAAAAGTGTTACATAACTTGATAATTGTTTGTTTCATAGACACCAAAAGAAGTGTACATAGACACCAAAAGAAGACTACATAGACACTAAAGCACATAATAACACATTAAATCACACTGCACTTGAAGATGGCTGAGTTGCTGCACGCTGAACTGGTGCAAGTTAGGTTCTATGAGTTGGTGGCTGACTTTCTTGAGTTAGTGTAGGTTGGGTAACTGAAAGTTTTCAAGTGGATTTTGTTGTACCCCAAAATTTGTCCTCTCATTTATCAATACTTTTCTCACAAGATTTCTTTGACTCAAGATTGGATTAGGGTTTGGTCAACTCAAGACATCTCATCTTGCACTGATAACCCAAAATTAGGGTTTGAGTTTGCACAAGGATTTTTGGACTATCAATGCTTCATATGAATTTAAAACATCATTATGGATCCATAAGATCACTCATGACAAGTTTCAAGCCTTGAACCACATTTTTGATCAGTCAATTGGACAGTTGACCTAAAAAATCAGTTGTATTGGGGAAAAAGTCAACCATGGCCAATTTACAGTCAAACTTCATAATTTTTGATCCACATCAACATTTTAGACTCATATGTACCATTTGATCAAGTTTGGATTACAAATCCTCAAGAAATTTGATCAAATCATCAAAAGGGCAAAATGGTCAAAATTAGGGTTTTGACTGAGGAAGGGCAATTTCTGATTTTTAACCTAGAAAATGACCAATTGAGTTCAAGCATGATTTCAAGGATTCAATGGCATCATCTTGACTTAATTACATGGCTCAAAATATCTCAAATTCATTGGGTTGACAAATGAAATTTGCAATCAACTGATCAAAAGTCAACTGTACACTAAAAAGTCAAACTTTGACTTTTTGGTCAAAATCAACTACCAAGGATCATAATTCATCAAAAAGTGTCAAAATGTGAAAATTGTTCACCAAGAAAACCAAATTTGAAAATTAGGGTTTGAATTTGAAAATTTTCATAACTTAGAAATTTTCTAAGTATAGAAAATTTTCTTATTTTTTTCTCAACTTTAGGCCACTTTTTCACCATGATGCATAATGATTCAAGGAAAGTTCCCAACATTAAAGTTGTAGACCTCCATGAAATCTAAAACTTTTCTTCACATACTTTTCCCTAAGTATGCTTGGATCTCAAGATATAAATTTGTGAATACATGGTCATGAACTTATTAACTTAGTGAAATTTTGCCCTAATTTAGGCAGATTTTTGACCCAACTTCATGGCAATTTTTCACCTAGTTACAAGAGGTATCTCAAAATTCATTTCAAAGATGAATTATAGAGCACATTGAAAGCTTTCCAAAATGTCCAAGAACTCCTCAAGATCATTTTTAGTAGGGAGAATCGAAGAGATGAAGTTGGCAATTTCTCACTTTTTGTCCAAGCCATTTCATGAAGAACAAAGTTGCAAATCAATCCTATGCTGGCTAATTCATGCTGTACAGGTCCTAAACTTGTTCCACACTCCTTAATTAAATTCTTACTCAGTTGACAAATCTTTGATCCATGCTTTTGAACCTTTATCCAACTTACAATTCCATTTATGGCAAAAAGGTCCCATTGCCATTTTGAAAAAGAGCAACTTTTGCAAACTTTACAATTTTGAGCTTTGGACCTGTCCCCTTGGTGCATACAAGTATCACAGGTCTCAAGTAAGTTTTACAAACTGATACCAACCCTAAGGGGGCAAGTACAAGCATGGCAATTATAATCACTTCACTTTACTTCAAATGCAAGGAAAGTTGCAAAAAGGCTAGGGCTTGCAGATCTGTTGGAGAGTTGACCTAAGACCATTTCCATACTAATATACAAATATTATGCAACACAAAACACGATTGGCAAGGACCTGAAACACTCCTAACCAGCAAAACACCAAAAATTTGTCCAAAACTGCAGATTTTGCATAAGCACATCCATCTTCCATTTGGCTCGTGCATTTTGAGTTTGGATCATTGAAACATCTTACATACTTAATACCTAGTCAATCCAGGCCTTCATCCCTATTCTGTAATCACTCCTCCACCATCTTCCATTGTTGACTTCAGAGCTTGCAGTTTGACTTGGCCAAGGAGCTCCAGCTACTTTCAGAGCAAGGCAAGGGTTGGGATACATCCAGGGAAGCTCAAGGAAGCTCAAGCAAGTATCAGGCCTCCATTAAAGTCCCTCCAGTTTCATCCACGATTCCAACTGAATGAGGTAAAATCTCAAACTCTATCTCCTTGTACAGGCAACCTTAGGCCATGATTTGTGAATAAAAAATATAGTCCTCATCATAACGAAGTTGTACATACCATTATCTTGCATTGATTTTACTTATGCTGAGAGAATTTGGAACTTTAAATTTTTGGAAATATTAGGTCAAGATTTAGGGCTCTTGAAATTCTCTTTGTTCTTTGATTAATAGTTCACATAATTTATATGCATGGAATCGTGTGCTCAAGTACTACAACTTTCATGTTATGAACTTTTATTTTTATGGAAGTATGAGAAAGTTACAGGGTGTCTGGCCAAGCGTGAGGAAGGAGATGAAGTACATGGCATATGGCGCGTTTTGTGTTATATTGTTTTTGCTTTCCCGAAGACAATGGAAGTATAGCCACCCCAGTGGCAAAGCAGCGCGCTGGTGAGACCCATGTCCTGGGTTCGAACCTGCGTGCTACTTTTGTATTTTTCACATTTTTCTTTTCCATTTTTTGTCATTTTTTGCAGGTTGGGCTTAGCTTCCTGGGCTAGTGTTTTTGCTAACCTTACCACAAATCTGCTACATCACCCCCTGCCAACTCTTTTTTATATTTTTATATTTTATTTGTTTTGTTTTCATTTTTAATATATTAAATATTTTCTTTAATACAAAAAATCCTAAAAAAATGTAAATTTCATAATATTGCATTTTTATTTTATTTTTTCACATAAGAATATATTTTATTTTAATAGATATCACATATTTTCTTATTAAATTTGTAAATTTAATTAAACATATTTAGTTCAATTTATTTTTCATTTCATATTTATAAATACTTATTTTTGCACATATAAAATTTTATATTTATATACAATGTTATTTATTATTTTTATACAAGAAAATATACAAAATAATACCTATAAAAACTTTATTTCTCTTAAATAATAATTAGGGTTAAACCCCTTTTAAAAATCAATTCCTTTTCTTTATATTTTTAGGTTTAGATTAAATTTTCTTTTACATAAAAACAAGACACAAAAATCCTTTTTTACATGTACATTGCATTGCATTTTCTTTTTAATATTGTATTGTATTTATTTTAATTCGTACACATTCAATTTGGTTGTAATAATTTATTTAGGTTTATATTCTTGCAAATCCCTATTCAAGTTTGTATTCCCCCCTCGCATAAATTGTTGTAATAGCTTAGAAATATTTACATTACGCAATTTATCGCTTTATATTCCATGATTAGTAATTAGAGTTTGTATGACAAGAACAAAACAAAGCAAAATATAAAACCCTAAATACAAGACAAAATCAAAAACATGAAAATAATACACTTGCACACAAGCACCCTTAGGGTTTCTCCACTTGGTTGCCTAAAATAAAAATGGCCATGTTACGCATGCGAAGTATCTTAGCAAAATAAACAAATATAAGATCATAGTCCCTCGATGACGCTATTCAAAAGTTGCCTTACAAAATGATCTTGGTCCCTCAAAATGCTAAGATACTTTGCAAATATTGCTAATCATGGTTATACAATGACCCACGCCCGTCCCGTTTACATCCAAAGATAGGGTTGTTTACCAAATCAATGGTAAGACAACAATGTCAAAGGAATAGAAAATACATAAGAAAGACATTTGAGTAGGTAGATAGCTTCTAGTTACTTGCTCCATTTCAAACAACAATCCTTGCTATTTTCAAAACACACACACATTTCAAAAACATCTTACAAACATTGAAAACATTTTCGAAAGACAAACATCTTTGTATACATTCTTACAAACGAGAATCATTACAAAGATTGCCTAAACGAATGGCCTCTTTTACAAAATACTTTCAAAACCACACCAAGCACAATTTCAAACAAATAAAAGCAAGTGATCTAAAACAAGTAACTAAGAGCCCATGGAAAACCATGGATGAAAAGGGTGATAATACCTTCCCTTTTCATAATCTACCCCCCGAACTCAAGAAATAATCTCAAAGGTCTTTCTTGTGATTTTTTACCTTTCCTTTTGGATAAAAGAAAAGTCGGTGGCGACTCTTGCTAACCGCAACATTTGCGATAAAATGCAAAACCTTCAAGTCAGTTTTCCCACCGCATCATAGAACTGGCGACTCTGCTGGGGACTTTTATAAAAGTGGGGTTACCTTAGGGTTTAGATCACATTTATTTGCTTACATTGTTTGACTTGTTTGATTTACCTTATGGTTCTTTTTTTGGGTTTGAATCCTCCACCCGGATTTGGGAAACATTATAGGTAAATAGCAATACGTTATGGAAACTGTGCGGAGTATACCGACATGGTCTAAGCAATAGCTATGTTAGTGTGACATATTTGTGGGTACCGGTAGCCTTTGAGTTAATCAAAGAGAATACGGGGCCGTTGAGTGATGTCATGAAGCACTAATGAACTTCTAGAACCCTTTACTTGACCAACTTGGCCTTTAGGATGTAGTGAGATGACCGACTTTGGTGCAGTCCGAAGTTGGTAGATACTCGATACTACACTCATTGAGGGTTAGTTTCTTGGGATATTTAGGTCGCCATTAAAGAGGCTTGAGCTGAAACAATGACCAAGGAAACAATCCAGTGATATTGAGCTCCTTAGAACCTGGTTACTATTATTAGGACAGGTTGAGCCAACTAAACTTCAAGAGGGTACTTACCTATAAAACCCCATGCAAGCCTAAACTAAGAACTTGTTTGATTTGTTTGTATATGCATACTTGTACATAACATCATGGACATCATGGACATCATATGCATCCACTGACCATTTCAAGGATTTTGGAGATTCATCTTTGTTCTTGTTTTGTAGGATATGGATTCACTTCGCAGGAAAACTATCCAAATCAACCTTGTAAGAATTCCTCCACAACTCAAGGAGCTAGCTTCAAGGATCCCTGAGAACTCTCCATTCACCGAGAGGCATGGTCGTCTACTCAACTTAGTCACCTCCAACATAGAGGAGGATATGATGAAGGTTCTCTTCCAGTTCTTTGACCCTTTGCATCATTGCTTCACATTTCCTGACTATCAGCTTGTGCCTACTTTGGAATAATTCTCCCAACTCTTGAGGATTCCTATTCTCAATCAACTACCTTTCAACGATACGGAAAGAGATCCAAAACCAGAAGAGATTGCTCAAACCCTGCACTTGCATTCATCTTATGTCACAACTCATTGGGAAACTAGAAGTGGTGTCAAAGGCTTCTTAGCAAAGTTTCTGTTTGAGAAGGCCCAAAGCTATTGGAATTCCCTAGACTTGCAAGCTTTTGAGGAGATTGTGGCTCTTCTTATCTATGGGATGGTCTTGTTCCCCAATCCTGACCAACTCATAGATGTGAGTGCCATCAAAATCTTCATGTTATGCAATCCAGTGCCTACATTACTAGGGGATATCCTACACTCTTCTCACACTCATACAATGAGGAAAAGAGGTATCCTTACGTGCTGCACTCCCCTCCTGGAAAGATGGTTTATTTATCATCTTCCCCAACTAGTCTTAAAGAATGAGCAAGGATTAAGGTGGTCACAAAGGTTAATGACGCTCAAACATTCAGATATTCATTGGTGCTCTCGATCCAAAGAGAATGTTATCATTGTTGACCATTGTGGGGAATTCCCTAATGTCCCTCTACTTGGCATTAGGGGAGGCATCACCTACAACCCATGTTTAGCTCTAAGACAGTTTGGTTATGCCCAAAAGGATGGCCCACATGATATACTGATTCAAGGCTTGGTTTTCGATTACAACAACGATGATCAAGGTCTTCGCCAGAGATTCATCCGAGCTTGGAGGATGCTGAACAAGGTGGATAACAAGACTTTGGGACACAAGAATTCCATCCCTCCTGAGCCTTACCTCAAGTGGGTATGAATCCGCGCTCAAAGTCTTATGATGCTTTATCCTTCCATTATCCCAGTGATTATTGAGCCTGTTAAGGAAGGAGAAGTTCCATACACTATCCTACATCCTGACATGCCCACATCACTCGAAGATCTACAAAGGGATTGGATACAACTCAAAGGAGAGTGAGACACTTTCGAAGCCCAATTCTACGCAAGCGAGGAGAAGGTTTTGGAACTCACTAGGCTACTTCATGAGGAGCAGACTCTAAATACCTACATAGCACCAAAGAGGATGCACAACACTTTTTTATCTTAGAATTTTGTATTATTTTTCCCAAGGGGAATTGATGTACTCAAATTCTATCTAATTAATATAACGTGTGTTTCTTTTTTAAAACAAATTTGAATTTTTAAATCCTTGAAAGCATTGCATGTATACATATCATTCATCATGACATAAACATGTCTTTTGCAACCAGTTTCCTCATCTCTCTACTGTTTATTTCAGTAAGATGGATCTCGAATAGACGGTTAAAGATCTTCAAGCTCAAAACATGCAGTTTCAACAGTTACTCATGACCCTAGCCAAGGGGCAAGATGAGTTGAAGACTCTGTTAGCTGAAGAAAGAAAGAAGAAACCAAAGAAAGCCATTGGGGTTTTGAATACGGGGAGAAGATTTCAGGGACAAACTAGAAGGACACTTAATTTTGCAACCACTTCCGAGGAAGGAGAAGGAAAAGGAAAAGAAACAATAGTACCATCAGAATCTGAAGAAGAGGAAGAAGAAGAAGAAGACTACTCTGAGGAGTAGTACCCTCCGGTTGATGATAAGTACAGACATCTTGAAGAGCGTTTAAGCGCTATGGAAATCCAAAGAGTACCAGGTCTAGACTTTGAGGAATTGGGGCTAGTGGCAGGAATTGTGATTCCACCAAAGTTCAAAGTGCCATTATTTTCAAAATATGATGGGGTGTCATGTCCTAAAATGCACCTCCGATCATACGTGAGAAAGATTCAGCCGCACTCTGCCGATAAAGACCTGTGGGTGCATTTTTTCCAAGATAGTTTATCCGGAACGCAACTCGATTGGTTTTACCAATTAGAAAGGGCCAACGTCCACAACTGAGAAGACCTTGCCGCAACTTTCTCTAAACCATACCAGTATAATGCAGATTTGGCGCCTACTCGTACTCAACTTTAGAGTATGGCTATGGCTTGAAACGAGGGTTTCAAAGATTATGCACAAAAATGGAGAGATCTAGATGGAAGAGTGCAACCCTCTCTATCTGAAAGGGAGTTGGTGGATATGTTCTTGGGCACTCTATCAGGCCCTTTCTTCAATCATCTAATTGGGAGCTCATCTGCTGTGTTTACTGAGTTAATATTAACCAGAGAGAGGGTAGAAGCTGGTATAAGATTCAGAAAGATTCGTCTGCCTCTACAATTGTGAAAAAACCTTTCACTGGGAAGAAGGAGGTATCTGATGTTTATCCATAAAGGAACCAAGGGAGAGCTGAACGTTGACCAATGGTAGGGGCTGTTATGATCCCAAAGCTGACATCTGATCAACTGAGGAGTAATCAACCAAGAGTGGAAAGACCAGTCCGATAATTCACCAGGATTAATATGACTCTATCCCAGGTCTTACCACATCTTCTGAAATCTAATTTGGCAACTTTGAAGGAGGCTCCAAAGAATCCCAACACGGCAACCCCTCATTATCACCCGAATGCCAGATGCGCATACCATTCCAAAAGTCCGGGCCACGACACCAACAACTGTTGGGCTTTAAAAAAAAGATTCAAGACCTCATAGATGCAAAAGAGATTGAGTTTGAGGCGCCAGAGAAACCAAATTTCATTTCCGCTCCTATGCCTAGACATGGTCACAACGCCAATGCTATTGAGTAAGATTTGTTTGTTGCAATAGCAGATGAACTCTTAACTCCGCTCTCGATCATTAAGATGAACTTGTTGAAAGCTGGTATATTCCTAGGTTATAATAAAGACTGTCATCTTTGCTTATCCTCGCCAACTGATTGCCCTCTGTTGAAGACAGGTATCCAACGCCTGATTGACAACCAAGAAATTCTGTTTGAAAATGCTCCCGTTTCACCCATTCCTATTGAAGATGTTTCAATCATAACCATCTCCGCCAATCCTTCCAGGGTACCCAAAAGACCCGTTAGGATTACATCAGTTCCAAAGGCTATTCCTCTCATAATTACAATGCCCGAGCCGGTCCCATACGAATCAGACAAAACAGTACCGTGGAATTACGGTGGAGAAATATACTACCATGGTGTTAAACAAAATGGGCTGACCGCCGAAGAAGAAAGCTCCAAAGTAGAAAATTCCAACATTAGCAATATTGTCGGAACTAGTAAGATTACCCGTAGTGGTAGAATCTTCTCTCCAGAGATTGCCCCTCCAAAGGCAGTTTTTGGACCTGTGGCCGCTCCAAAGATTACCTCTGTACCAGTGATTATACCTGCAAGTGTACCTACCAATAAAGACGACACAATCCCTATCCCTACCAATACTTCTACTGCTGAGAATCGAGGAAAAAGCATTCAAGAAGAGCCTTTCCGGATGAAGGCTCAATCACTAGCTATCCCCGAAACATCCAAGAAGGAAATGGAAGAGATCCTGAGGATAATAAAGAAGAGTGACTATGACGTGGTTGAACATTTGGGGCAAACTCCCTCCAAGATCTCCATGCTAGCCTTGCTGCTGTGCTCTGAGGCACATGCAAAAGCTCTAGTAAATTTTTTGAAGACAGCCCATGTGCCACAAGAGACGTCGGCTGACCAGTTCCAAGACTGTGTGGCCAGTTTGACAGCTGATAGCGGCCTAGGCTTCTCTGATGCTGATTTGACACCCAGAGGGAGAAAGCACAATGAGGCATTGCATGTCTTTGTGGAATGTATAGGGACGACTATGGCCCATGTCTTGGTGGACACGGGTTCATCTTTGAACGTCTTACCAAAGAAGGCTCTTGACAGATTGGATTGCGAAGGGCTGATATTGAAACCCAGTAACATAGTTGTGAGAGCATTTGATGGTTCGAAAAGGATGGTCCACGGGGAGGTGGACATCCCGATAAAGGTGGGAACTCAGATTTTCAATTCAACCTTCTATGTGATGGACATTCGTCCCTCTTACTCCTGTCTGTTAGGACAACCTGGATCCATAATGTCGGTGTTGTCACCTCCACGCTACACCAGATGCTGAAGTACCCGGTCCAAGGAAAGATCATAACTGTCCATGGAGAGGAAGAGTACATGATTAGTCATCTAAATTCCTTCCGATATGTGGAGTTGGATGGAGAGTTCATTGAAACTCCTTTTTAACATTTCAAAGAGGTCTCTCAAGAAGTAGCGGTAACCAAGGAGGTATCCCCGATTCTCGAGATCACAAGACCTCTGCTTCGGATGTCATCTCTAAAGGACGCCAAGGCGGTAGTACAAGAGGGTGGATGCACCATCTAGGGGCAGCTTCCGGACATTCCGTATAAATCAGACAAGTTTGGCTTGGGGTTTACTTCAACTGCTCAGAAGGCTGTGCGTCGTGCCCGTGTTGGAGGGCCACCTTTGAAGATTAGTAACCAGGAGGTAAACGCAGTGGAAGATGTTGAAGAAGGTTGCAGCCTGGAAGATTGGATGTTTGAAGATGTGAAAAACACAAGAAGAGGGGTTGAATTTTAAAACTTAAAACAAATGCTTAGACAACACAGTATTTTTATCTTGGTTCGTTTGATCTCAAACTACTCCAGTCCACCCGTCAAGGTGATTTCGCCTCTCTCCAACGAGGTCTTAATCCACTATATTCAAAGGATTACAATAGCTACTTTAACAATTGTTAAAGCCTTCTTGAGTATAACCACAAACCGGTTTATCTCAAGGAAATCTTTTACAAATAATTTGAACAATGATGTGTTTACGTTTTCTAATAAAACAATATATTACAACTATGATAATTACACAATTTAAGCTTGGAATAAACTGAATTTGCTAAAGCGTTTGAGCAAGCGTGGTTTTGAAGGCTTGGCAAATTATGTGAGTGCATGCGTGCGTCTTTTCTCAAGCAGATTTGTTTATATAGACAAGTGTTGTACCCCAAAATTTGCCCTCCCATATTTATCAAGAATTGCCAAGTCAAGGTCACAAAATTTCCCAAGGGTTGTGCAGCTCAGCTGTCTCCTAGACAGTCAAAATTAGGGTTTGAGTTCTGGTCAAGCAAATGAACTTCTCAAAGGCCCAATCAAGTCTCATATGCCTACAAAGGTGGTCAAGCATCCTCATGTCAAGTTTCAAGGCATTCAGCTCAAAATTGCACAGTCAAAACCCTAGATTGCACTACAGTCAACTGTAGGGGCAAAATGGTCATTTGACAGTCAAAAGTTCAAATTTTTGGTCAACATATCATTTTGAAGCCACCAACATCATTTGATCAATGCTTGATCATGATTCTCAAAATTTGGCTCAGAAATCATCAAAGATGCAAAAGTTGCTATATTTGGACAGCTGAAAAAGTCAACTGAAATTGACCAGGGCATAACTTTCACATGGATTATCAGAAAAATTCCATCCAAAGCTCATTTTGAAGAGAAAGACATTTCCTACAACTCATATTCATATTCCAAGTCCAAGAAATGCTCTCATAAAAAGTTATCAATTTCAACATTATAGGTCATTTTCAAAAGTCAACAAAAAGTGACTTTAAGTCAAAGGCCCTAACTTGAGATTGGTAAATCAAAATGACATGGGACCAAAGGCATTGGTTAAAGGACTCAAAGACCTTTCCAAAATGTCCAAGAACATGTGAAAAGCTTAAAAATTGACCAAGTTATGCCTTGTGGAAGTTGGGAAATTTTTAGGAATTTTGAAAAGTCAACAATGGTTCAAATGACCTAAAAATGCAAATGGGCCCATTTTTCTTCCAAATTTCTTCATGCCAAGCCTATGCACGACCATTAGGCCCAAAGGGAAGTATTTTCATATTTTTTAATTATTTATTTGAATTTATATTAATTTATATTCATTTAAATCATTTTAATTCATGAAAAATATAATCTTAACCTAAACAAATCTTTTTATGCATGCTTTGGACTCTATAACTCGTGCACATGCTAATAGGGAAGGATTTGATGCTAATTGATCAGATTTGGTACAAGAAACATGAGAAAAAGATTGGAAAAGATTCTTAACAAATCAAATATTGAAATCCATTATGGCATGAGATTTTGCTCAATCTTTTTGACCTAACATGCTCTATACATACACAGCATCACAACCCTAATCATGCTGGACTGCAAGCTGCGCTCAGAAAGCAAAAACACAAACTTGAAAATTGTCCAAAAATTGAAAACTGATTTCAAGGTTATAGGTAGATTCAAGCTTCAACTTCCATTCCAATAGCTTCCTTGGGTGATTCTGAACACGTACCACTCATTAGCATCAATTCAAACACGAAGAATCGGTACATTGAGTGTGAACTGCATACAAAAAAATTCTTAATCGTATTTTGGTTTTAAAGCATGATCATGGCATTTTAATTATATATTCATGCTCCTGATGAAGTTTGTGAACTAACCATTGTATTTGATTGAGTTTTCATGCCATCCACGCGATTTCGCCATTAACAAGCATTAGGGTTTCTCAGCTTCAGAATTAGGGGTTTCTAAGTGCAGCAAAATTGGACGTCCTCATTGCCATGGTTGTACTCAGAGCATAGGGACGAAGAGATTCCAACCCTCGCGCTCAATTTATGAGCGTCGAGGGTCTATTCGCTATTTCTTGGTATATGGCCTTAGGCGACATTGCTAAACCGTTGCCTTATGTTTTTCCACTTTCAGGCATATGGAGGAGACGAAGACGTGTTGGAACGTGATACGTCCATTCAAAACAGCGCGCGCTTTTGTGCTGCTTAGTGGCCATTAATCAATTTCATCTTTTATTATTTATTTGATATATTATATTAACATGAACATGATAGCTCAGTTGGCAGGTGGACACATTGATAACCCTCATGACCTGGGTTCAAACCCCAGGTCTTACAAATCTTCATATTATTTTTCCAATGAAACTCCTATGCGCTTCAGTAATGTAGGCGTATGATATACCATCACCATCCAATCACACACGTGTCCAGGAGAGGCAGACCAAGGGCTCAGATCCCAGGCCTATGGTGAACGTGGTCAATGCACTAGCACCCAATCCAAAAAGTCAACAAATGGCATGCTTATTGGGCCAATGTTCTAAGGCCTGACCTCCAATTTTGGGACAACACCCCACCCTGGTTTGAAATTTCATTTATTTCCCTTACATCTTTTCAATTCTTATTTTATTTATTTATTGTTTTATTCAGTAATTATTTTCTACAAAAATATAAAAAAATCAGAAAAAGACCAAAAAAAATAATATTTATTTTATTATAATTATTTTATTAGCATGTAAATAAACTAATTTCAAATTAGGTTTAATTTATATTTTTTCCATAACAAAAAATCAAAAAAAATAGAATTAGGTTAATGGATATTTTTTATTCCTTTTAATATTTTTTTCCTTTTTCTACAATAATAATCATTATTTATTTATCTTATAATTAAAACTGTATATAAATTAATTTAGAGTTTAACTTAGGTTTAATTTTAATTCTTTCATAATAAACTTAAAAAATATTAGAATTAGGGTTTGCCGTTTAATTTAATTTCAATTAACTTTTTTTTCTTATTAAATCTAAAAAACATAAAAATACCCAAAAACATTTTTCTTCTTAATTTTAATTTTAATTCCTCTTTATTTAATTAATTCATTAACTTTAACTATTGTTTGTAAAAGGGTCCAACGCCCTAGTTTCGTTTTAATTATTTAATTTGCGCATTTATCTTATGTCGTTTAATTATAATTTTGTATCTCTCCCAAAGCATTGTAATTTACTTTTCGCACTTTTATTTACTTCGCATTATTTATTTTTCCGCTAAATCGGGTCCGGTTTAATTTTGGCGATGTGGACCCGCGCCGTTTGTAATAGTCTTAGATTTATTTCCTCGCAAAATATTTAACTGTTAACCAAGCATGAAAGAATGAATGTCTTAATAAAATCAAGCGTAGAACACGACAAACATGACAAGACAAATAACTGAAACATGACACACAATTCGCACACACCACCCCTAGGGTACGCCTCACTGTTGCCTTGCCTTTCGAAAGGTGGTCGTCGAGTAGAGGACGTCTTAGTAAGTCCTCATGATCCGGGAACCTGGCATGAGGGTAGCTTCTAAGGTGTCTTCCCATTGCTCTGGTGATCACCATGTCCCTAAAAATCGAATTGACCCGAACACCTCCAACGGTGGTGCTACCTACCTCTCAATGGTGGGATGGCACTACTTTAAAGGACATTTACACAGACGAATTCCTTAGGGTAAGTAGGTTCTCGTGGATACTTGCTCTAATTTCAAAACAAATTCAAAAATACTTTTCACACCAACACATTTTCAAAAAGCTTTCGAAAGCAACTTTTCAAACACTCTGACGTATGAGTCGATCTGAAATTTTTTTCAAAGAAACTTTTAAACCCACATTGAAAAGCAAAACAATTTTGAAAACACATTGAGCAAGTATCTAAGAGCCCATGGATAACCATGGATAGAAAGGGTGCTAACACCTTCCCTTTCTATAACCTACCTCCCGAACCGAGAGCAATCTCTTAAAAGGAATTTTTCTGTGCTTTTGTCCTTTCCATTTGGAGAAAATAAAAGACGGTGGCGACTCTTGCTTCCGCGACATTTCGCGAACCAGCGTTAAACAGTCAGTTCCAGATCCACCGATCACAGAACTGGCGACTCTGCTGGGGAATTAAACTTAAAGTGAGGTGTACCTTAGGGCTAGGTCATGACTGTGTTTTCAATTGTCTTCTTTGCTTGCTTTACTATTGTGGGTTGTATCGGAGTTACATAGATCCTAACCCGGATCTGGGGATACCCTGTTTAGGTAGCATAAGCTGTGAGGGACCTGTCCGGCGTATACCGACATGGGTGAAGCAGTGGCTACGTTGGTGTGGCGCCTTGGTCTGTACCGATATCCCTCGTGTTGAAACGGGGAGAATATGGGTCTTCCAAGGAGTCATTAAGCACCAACAGACCTTAGAACCTTAAATGACCCAACTTGGCCAATAGAAACAGTAGCAGTATGCTACGCCCATTGAGGCTAAACTCTCGTGATGGTTCTGGCCGCAAGAAAAGATTGCGATGCTGGAGTTATGACCGATTGAGGGTAGTCAATGATATTGGGATCCTCTAAGAACCCGGTTACTTTTGATTAGGACAGGTATGAACCAACAAACTGAAAGAGGGTAGTACCTAGACCTCATGCTGGCCTGAACCTAAGGGCTCTCTCTTGTGTGACTTGTGTGCCTTAGTACTTGACTATCTGCATGCTTGTGACCTAACATTTGTTTCTGGCAGGTTTTGATTCAGTCCTTAATTAGGACCCATAACAGGGTTACTGACATCATCCCATGCATACCATAACATCATACCATTGCATACATCTTAACCCATTTCAAGGATCTCAAGGGCTTGTGATGTAGGTTATGGTGAATCAACTATCCCAGCAAGGGGCAGAGAGGATTTATTTTCCTCTAGCCAAGGTTGTCAGGGGCTATGACCCACTGGATATGGTGAGCCTTTGACCCTTGAAGAAGGACTCTCAACAACATGAAGTACCTTCAATCAAGTTACCGGCTTTCAACCCTAACAAGTTTCTCTGTTTACCCCGCGAGGTCCTTGAAATCATTGCATGCATGTCATACGTATCATTGCGTAACAGGTACCCTTTCTCTACAGGTTACTTACCTTCTTCGCTGTTTATTTCAGTCGATCGTCATGAATCCTGGATCATCAGCTGAACAGTCCATCAAGGATCTCCAGGCTCAGAACGCCCAGTTCCAAGAGCTGATCCTGAATTTGACCCAGGGGCAACAAGACCTGAAGGCTCTGCTTTTGAAGAAGGACAAGAAGAAGAAGAGGACTGTTCTGTTCAGCCCTAGACGCAAATTTGGGAATACACCACAAGTTGAAGCTGAGAGGACAACCCCATCGGTGGGAAAAAGCAGTCATCATGAGAGAGAGGTTCCTAGTCCGGTGGTCTCCGACAACGAGACAGATTTTGATGAAGAGCAGTACCCTCCCGCTGATGACAGATATAAGCAACTGGAGGACAGAATGAAAGCTATGGAGGTTCAACAGGTACCTGGGCTGGATTTCGGAGATCTGGGTTTGTCGACTGGTGTGATTATCCCACATAAATTCAAAGCACCAACTTTCTCGAAGTATGACGGGGCGTCTTGTCCCAAGCTGCACTTAAGGTCCTATGTTCGGAAGATTCAGCCGTACTCTGCGGATAAGAATCTATGGATCCACTTCTTCCAGGAGAGTCTTTCAGGGACTCATCTCGAATGGTTCTATCAGCTGGATGGGACCAAAGTTCGTAACTGGGAGGAGTTGGCTACTGCTTTCTACAAGCAGTATCAGTATAATGCCGACCTTGCTCCTACGCGTACCCAGCTCCAGGGCATGTCGTTAGGATCAAGTGAAGGTTTCAAAGAGTATGCACAGAAGTGGAGAGACCTTGCCGGAAGGGTACAACCTCCATTAACTGACCGGGAACTCGTTGACATGTTCTTGGGGACCCTGTCCGGGCCATTCTTCAACCACCTGATTGGTAATTCATCTGCTGGATTTACCGACCTCATCCTGACCGGCGAAAGAATCGAAGCTGGTATCAAAAGTGGGAAAATTCAAGAGGCCACACCTTCTGATATTCATAAAAAGCCTTACATGGGAAAGAAGGAATCTAATGCTGCATACGGTCAAAAGAGTCGCCGTGATCAACATGCAGGGGCAGTCATGATCTCTGGTTCTGCACCACGCCGCCAACCACAGAGGGGAAACCAGCAAAGGCCGGACGGGCCTAAGAGGCAGTTCACCAACATTAACATGCCATGGTCGCAAGCACTGCAACATATGTTGAAGATGAACCTGATTGCAGTGATCAACCCTCCTGCCAATCCTAAGACCTCCTCTCCCAGCTACAATCCAGACGCCAGGTGCGCTTATCATTCTGATAGCCCGGGGCACGATACTGAAGACTGTTGGGCACTAAAGTACAAAATTCAGAACATGATCGATGCCAAAGAGATCGAGTTCGAGCCTGCTGAGACTCCCAATGTGATCAATGCTCCATTGCCAAAACATGGCTAGGATTGAGAATTTTTTGTTCATTTGAATTCAAGTTGTATTTTTCCTCTCTTGTTCAGATAAACAATTATTATGTTAAACTCTCTTATTTCATGAATGCATTACACATGTCTGTCTTGATTTAATTATGTTTACTACGCTTAAAACTGCTTTCATATTTTTGCGATGATCAACTCTTAACTGAAAATCCTAAACCTCTTGAGGGAGGATGACGAAAACGATACCACAATCTACAGTATGCTTTTGAACAAACCCCGCTGATGAGGTACAGGCATTGTTTCAATCCCTAAACACTGGAGTTATAAGGATGATAATCCCTCGTCAACCAATCAGAGCCAAAGAAGTAGGAGTTTTATTTTCGAAAATCAAAACCCTTAATCATAACCTGGGGCAGGGTAGTTCTCTCAGTTGATCCAAGTGCACAATGAATGGCACCAAATGAGTTTTTCAAAAACAAAAGGCAGTGATGGTTCCAAACAATCATAAGGACAGGCAGTCATTATCAAAAAAAAAATCATAAATGAAAAGCCCAAAAAGTCAAAACCAATAAAGAAGACTTACGAAACTGGGGCATCCCGCTGACTGTAATTCCAAAAAGGAAACAACTCAGGCAAAAAATAGGGATAACAAGAAAAAATCAGACAAGAAAGAGGTCTTACAAACCCTCAACAAAAAAAAAAGGGAATGACTGCCTATTCAAAATAAGTCATCAACATCCGAATCATCACCGGAAAATCAGAACAAAGACTCGAACAAGGTCTAACGTATGATCAACTGAGTTATGGTTTGGAGAACATCACGAAGAGCGGGTGGGTACAAATAATTTGAGCCTTTATCCTTTGTTTCTTAAACCGTGAACCAGGCCACGATATAACCCTTAAAAGTCCTAGCTGAAGCATGGGTTAGTTCGAAAGCATACTGTTACGAAGGTATCCTGACTTCTGAAGGTTTGCTATAAAATCTTGAGTTGACACCGCACTGTATTACAAAAAAAAAATGCATTCAAGACAGACATAGGCTTTTGCATTCTTAAAATAACCTTGTTTGCATATGACTATTTGTTTGAACAGCAGGGAAATTCGCACGATGAACACCTTGTGAACTTCCAATCAAGGGGCACAGTAGGAGCATTGCCCATTATCTGGGGCATGGCAAAATACTTCCAACAGGGGCAACTCCTTACATCTTGAGAGCGTGGACATAGTCGAAAAATACTGCGCATAATCAAAGACCCGCTAGGCTGACATGCTTAGGCAAAATAAGGGCTTCCCGGCGAACCAAAAGGGTTCGGGCAAAATGAAGGGATGAAATAAAAAAAATGTACACCCGGCAAGTCGAAAACCTGAAAAGGCGGCTTGGGCAAAAATGGGTATCCCGGTGGACTGAAAACCCGAAAGGGCGGTCCAGGCAAAAGTTAGGGATCAAAGCGTACGACTATGTCCCGGCATCTCGTCACTTGCCTACCCGAAGATTTGTCAATCACCCATACAGGTATCTTCTCCCTTCATCTCCGAAGCAGGGGCAATAATGAGCTATCCAGGCGATCCAATTGCTCTGTCAACCAAAGTACAAAGGAAAGATCAACATAGGGATGATTACCATTTGCCTTTACAAATTCCAGATTGTGGGTTAATATCTGAAACTAAACAGGATAATCCTCCACTTAATCAAAATCATGCAACCCAACACCGGTTTCTGCTCAACCTTCAGACAAAGTCATACACAGACTCCTCCTCCACAAGATGACCTAACCCCGGTTCATCAAAGTTTTTACACAAACTTACCCAAGTAACCTAACCCCGGTTCCTCCTGAAGTCTTACATGGACCTATCTTAAGATGACCTAACCCCGGTTCATCAAAGTTCTACACAAACTTATCCCAAAGCAACCTTACCCCGGTTCATCAAGAAATCTCACATGGATTTACCCCAAGGTAACCTAACCCCGGTTCCTCCAGAAATCTTACAGGGATTTAGCTCAAGATAACCTCACCCCGGTTCATCAAGAAATCTCACACGGATCTATCTCAAGGTAACCTAACCCCGGTTCCCCCAGAAGTCTCACAGGGACTCGCCTCCAGCAACCTTACCCCGGTCCGTCAAGAAATCTCACATGGATTTACCCCAAGGTAACCTAACCCCGGTTCCTCCAGAAATCTTACATGGATTTAGCTCAAGATAACCTCACCCCGGTTCATCAAGAAATTTTACACGAACTTACCTCACCAAGCAACCCTACACCGGTTCCCCCTACTCAAGATGCAGTTTTACATGGACTCGTCACCCGGACACCCTACACAGGTTCTCCCTTTCCAAGGATGCGGTTTTACACGAACTCATCATCAAAATAACCCTACATAGGTTCCCTCTTTCAACTTACAGCATTACAGTTCAAAACTTCCCCAGAAAGTCCAACCCAGTTTCCCCAGGAAAGTTGGAATTCATATCTCCCCAAGCAGTAAGCTTATCCCCAGTAGATTCTGGAAGCTTACCCCTCGCAGAGCACGAACGCGTCGCCCCGGCTTGATTTAAAGAGTTATTTCCGTAACAGGATATAACTGGGTTATCCTCAGCCAAAAGCCACGGAAAGAGCGTCCTCGGCAAAATATCTTCCTACCCCCAGCGAAGTCTATCAACACTTCCAGCACAACAAGGATATCCCCAGCATAACTCATCAACGGTATCCCCAGCGGAGTTATCTTCATCAGCTCAACAAAGCATCGCTATCCCCACAGAGTAGCACTCCCCAGCATGATCACTAGAGTATCTTTTCTCCCGCAGAATTATTTCATTTGCCAAGTTTATTCCTCAACGGAGTTATCTTCTCCTACCGGTATTCTTGCAACAATCATCCACAGCGGAAGCAAAATCTCTTCCTCAACATCAGCCCAGGATATGACTTCCCGGCACCCGTCAAGGATTTATTTTCCTAGACGAAAACATACAAACTTTACATACATCATCATAGCATGCATAACGCACTGCATCATATCATACGAATCTCATTTATGTTGAGAACATCATTGCTTGATCCATATCATACATTGCATATGACTGACCTTTACCTTTCAGGAAAGATGCAGTTGAAGTTCTCAAACATATTTTAAGGACTTCTCTAGCCCAGTTAAATCGACTCCAAACAGATTTTTCTGATAAAGACTCAGTAGAAGCTCTCTTATGGTCCCCTCTCCAACGGCGTGTGAGGGGGTAATTCCTTCTTCAGATGTTTCCCTCTCCGGCATGAGCGTGAGGTGATATTCTCTTATGGTCCCCTCTCCAACGGCGTGTGAGGTGGTAATTCCTTCTTCAGATGTTCCCCTCTCCGGCATGAGCGTGAGGTGATATTCTCCTATGGTCCCCTCTCCAACGGCGTGTGAGGTGGTAATTCCTTTTTCAGATGTTCCCCTCTCCGGCATGAGCGTGAGGTGATATTCTCTTATGGTCCCCTCTCCAACGGCGCGTGAGGTGGTAATTCCTTCTTCAGATGTTCCCCTCTCCGGCATGAGCGTGAGGTGATATTCTCTTATGGTCCCCTCTCCAACGGCGTGTGAGGTGGTAATTCCTTCTTCAGATGTTCCCCTCTCCGGCATGAGCGTGAGGTGATATTCTCTTATGGTCCCCTCTCCAACGGTGAGTAAGGTGACCCCCTTTGAGATTATAATATCCTTTGGTTCTTTTCCTGACACTACGAAGATGGTAATTCTCACCAAGATTTTCTCAACGAGCGTTGTTGAGGTTGAAATCATTCAGGATTCTCTTACCATTCATGCTAAGGCAGTAACCATCTCTGGTTCATTCATCAGCGTTTGAAGCTCCAGACTCAGCTCCGGTAACCAACCAGGACATATCTATATCAAGCATCTAAAATCAGCTCCTGCGACGTGTCAGGTACTCATTTTTCTGTTTTGCAGGTATGCAGGTTCTCGCTAAGGAATCTCCTACGCGATCAACATCCAGATGGCATCTATAAGCCCATCATCCTATCCAAGCAACATCCAAATGGCATCTATAAGCCCATTCCCTCATCATCATTGCTACTATGTGAGCGCAAATTTCTGGGCACTTTAGTGTTCAATCATCTTCTACCCTCGGATTACGAAAGGCACGTCAGCCAATCTGCATCCTCAGGTCTAAGAAGATTGAACAGGGGCAACTGTTGTACCCCAAAATTTGCCCTCCCATATTTATCAAGAATTGCCAAGTCAAGGTCACAAAATTTCCCAAGGGTTGTGCAGCTCAGCTGTCTCCTAGACAGTCAAAATTAGGGTTTGAGTTCTGGTCAAGCAAATGAACTTCTCAAAGGCCCAATCAAGTCTCATATGCCTACAAAGGTGGTCAAGCATCCTCATGTCAAGTTTCAAGGCATTCAGCTCAAAATTGCACAGTCAAAACCCTAGATTGCACTACAGTCAACTGTAGGGGCAAAATGGTCATTTGACAGTCAAAAGTTCAAATTTTTGGTCAACATATCATTTTGAAGCCACCAACATCATTTGATCAATGCTTGATCATGATTCTCAAAATTTGGCTCAGAAATCATCAAAGATGCAAAAGTTGCTATATTTGGACAGCTGAAAAAGTCAACTGAAATTGACCAGGGCATAACTTTCACATGGATTATCAGAAAAATTCCATCCAAAGCTCATTTTGAAGAGAAAGACATTTCCTACAACTCATCTTCATATTCCAAGTCCAAGAAATGCTCTCATAAAAAGTTATCAATTTCAACATTATAGGTCATTTTCAAAAGTCAACAAAAAGTGACTTTAAGTCAAAGGCCCTAACTTGAGATTGGTAAATCAAAATGACATGGGACCAAAGGCATTGGTTAAAGGACTCAAAGACCTTTCCAAAATGTCCAAGAACATGTGAAAAGCTTAAAAATTGACCAAGTTATGCCTTGTGGAAGTTGGGAAATTTTTAGGAATTTTGAAAAGTCAACAATGGTTCAAATGACCTAAAAATGCAAATGGGCCCATTTTTCTTCCAAATTTCTTCATGCCAAGCCTATGCACGACCATTAGGCCCAAAGGGAAGTATTTTCATATTTTTTAATTATTTATTTGAATTTATATTAATTTATATTCATTTAAATCATTTTAATTCATGAAAAATATAATCTTAACCTAAACAAATCTTTTTATGCATGCTTTGGACTCTATAACTCGTGCACATGCTAATAGGGAAGGATTTGATGCTAATTGATCAGATTTGGTACAAGAAACATGAGAAAAAGATTGGAAAAGATTCTTAACAAATCAAATATTGAAATCCATTATGGCATGAGATTTTGCTCAATCTTTTTGACCTAACATGCTCTATACATACACAGCATCACAACCCTAATCATGCTGGACTGCAAGCTGCGCTCAGAAAGCAAAAACACAAACTTGAAAATTGTCCAAAAATTGAAAACTGATTTCAAGGTTATAGGTAGATTCAAGCTTCAACTTCCATTCCAATAGCTTCCTTGGGTGATTCTGAACACGTACCACTCATTAGCATCAATTCAAACACGAAGAATCGGTACATTGAGTGTGAACTGCATACAAAAAAATTCTTAATCGTATTTTGGTTTTAAAGCATGATCATGGCATTTTAATTATATATTCATGCTCCTGATGAAGTTTGTGAACTAACCATTGTATTTGATTGAGTTTTCATGCCATCCACGCGATTTCGCCATTAACAAGCATTAGGGTTTCTCAGCTTCAGAATTAGGGGTTTCTAAGTGCAGCAAAATTGGACGTCCTCATTGCCATGGTTGTACTCAGAGCATAGGGACGAAGAGATTCCAACCCTCGCGCTCAATTTATGAGCGTCGATGGTCTATTCGCTATTTCTTGGTATATGGCCTTAGGCGACATTGCTAAACCGTTGCCTTATGTTTTTCCACTTTCAGGCATATGGAGGAGACGAAGACGTGTTGGAACGTGATACGTCCATTCAAAACAGCGCGCGCTTTTGTGCTGCTTAGTGGCCATTAATCAATTTCATCTTTTATTATTTATTTGATATATTATATTAACATGAACATGATAGCTCAGTTGGCAGGTGGACACATTGATAACCCTCATGACCTGGGTTCAAACCCCAGGTCTTACAAATCTTCATATTATTTTTCCAATGAAACTCCTATGCGCTTCAGTAATGTAGGCGTATGATATACCATCACCATCCAATCACACACGTGTCCAGGAGAGGCAGACCAAGGGCTCAGATCCCAGGCCTATGGTGAACGTGGTCAATGCACTAGCACCCAATCCAAAAAGTCAACAAATGGCATGCTTATTGGGCCAATGTTCTAAGGCCTGACCTCCGATTTTGGGACAACACCCCACCCTGGTTTGAAATTTCATTTATTTCCCTTACATCTTTTCAATTCTTATTTTATTTATTTATTGTTTTATTCAGTAATTATTTTCTACAAAAATATAAAAAAATCAGAAAAAGACCAAAAAAAATAATATTTATTTTATTATAATTATTTTATTAGCATGTAAATAAACTAATTTCAAATTAGGTTTAATTTATATTTTTTCCATAACAAAAAATCAAAAAAAATAGAATTAGGTTAATGGATATTTTTTATTCCTTTTAATATTTTTTTCCTTTTTCTACAATAATAATCATTATTTATTTATCTTATAATTAAAACTGTATATAAATTAATTTAGAGTTTAACTTAGGTTTAATTTTAATTCTTTCATAATAAACTTAAAAAATATTAGAATTAGGGTTTGCCGTTTAATTTAATTTCAATTAACTTTTTTTTCTTATTAAATCTAAAAAACATAAAAATACCCAAAAACATTTTTCTTCTTAATTTTAATTTTAATTCCTCTTTATTTAATTAATTCATTAACTTTAACTATTGTTTGTAAAAGGGTCCAACGCCCTAGTTTCGTTTTAATTATTTAATTTGCGCATTTATCTTATGTCGTTTAATTATAATTTTGTATCTCTCCCAAAGCATTGTAATTTACTTTTCGCACTTTTATTTACTTCGCATTATTTATTTTTCCGCTAAATCGGGTCCGGTTTAATTTTGGCGATGTGGACCCGCGCCGTTTGTAATAGTCTTAGATTTATTTCCTCGCAAAATATTTAACTGTTAACCAAGCATGAAAGAATGAATGTCTTAATAAAATCAAGCGTAGAACACGACAAACATGACAAGACAAATAACTGAAACATGACACACAATTCGCACACACCACCCCTAGGGTACGCCTCACTGTTGCCTTGCCTTTCGAAAGGTGGTCGTCGAGTAGAGGACGTCTTAGTAAGTCCTCATGATCCGGGAACCTGGCATGAGGGTAGCTTCTAAGGTGTCTTCCCATTGCTCTGGTGATCACCATGTCCCTAAAAATCGAATTGACCCGAACACCTCCAACGGTGGTGCTACCTACCTCTCAATGGTGGGATGGCACTACTTTAAAGGACATTTACACAGACGAATTCCTTAGGGTAAGTAGGTTCTCGTGGATACTTGCTCTAATTTCAAAACAAATTCAAAAATACTTTTCACACCAACACATTTTCAAAAAGCTTTCGAAAGCAACTTTTCAAACACTCTGACGTATGAGTCGATCTGAAATTTTTTTCAAAGAAACTTTTAAACCCACATTGAAAAGCAAAACAATTTTGAAAACACATTGAGCAAGTATCTAAGAGCCCATGGATAACCATGGATAGAAAGGGTGCTAACACCTTCCCTTTCTATAACCTACCTCCCGAACCGAGAGCAATCTCTTAAAAGGAATTTTTCTGTGCTTTTGTCCTTTCCATTTGGAGAAAATAAAAGACGGTGGCGACTCTTGCTTCCGCGACATTTCGCGAACCAGCGTTAAACAGTCAGTTCCAGATCCACCGATCACAACAAGGCAGAGGTACGTTGTCCATAAAGCCATTTTAATGATAATAACGCACTTTCCTTTTTGAGAAGATCTTGTCTGAGGATAGCCGTTAGCATTTAATTCTGTCTTGAATACTTAATAACGCTTCAGAGTCTTCTTTGTTTTAACTTATGATAACGCTTCAGAGTGCTGATGACTTGGAAAAGATCTTTGATCAGAGTCAGAGTGTATTTGTTTATGCGCAGATTCTGGTCATCAAGCTTCAGCGTATGATCTGGTAGCTTCAGCGTGTAGCACATGTTACTGATCTTCTGATGTTGATTCCATCAGATCTTCTGTATATACAAAACATAATTTTAAGAAGCATATTTGTCTTATATATAAATCTTACAATTTATTTATTCTTTGTATTTTGTTATCATCAAAACTCTAATTAAGGGTTGTAGAAGCAAACTATGTTCTAACAATCTCTCCCTTTTTGATGATGACAAAAACCAAATTTTTCAATTAAAAATAAAGAATAAAAAGTATAGAATTAAGAAGAGAAAACTCCCCCTGAGTTGATTAATTCCCTTTAATTCCATGAGTCTTTGAGCATCAGAACTTTACTGTATCTTTCATCAGAGTTTTGTACCTGTAAGCTTTTCAGAAGAGAAAAAATTTAAATAGATCAGAATGTTTGAGACTTATGTCTTAGTAATCCGTTATTGAAAAATATCATTCTTTCTCCCCCTTTTTGTCAGTTATCAAAAAGAACATAAGATCAGAGCTAAAATGTGTTTATATTAAAAACCATAAGCAATGATAAGTTCAGAACAATGTAAGAAAATTACAGATAAACAAGTTTTAAAGACAAGGAAATTCTAAGAGGGAGGAGGTAGACGCGTGAACAAGGTTTCCAACAAGCTCTTGGTCTGGATGTTGGTTTCCTGTTGCTGGGTTAACATGCTCTTGATTTCCTCAATTTTGTCGTCCTGTTTATCCATTTTTTCATTCATCAACATATCAGATCTTTTCAGGTCTTCTAGAGTCTGTCTGTCATAGGAGGAAGCTTGAGGATCTTCAGAAACTGGATGCTTCTCAGAGCATTCTGCAATATCCTCCTTGTGACCCAGTGATTCAGCAGGAATCATCTACTCTGGAGTATCAGTCAGATTGAGATCTTCTGACTCTGGTTGAACTTTGGATGCTGGACGATGTTCAGACCAGGGAGCAATGTCCAGAGGGAGAACTTCTTCCTTAAGCAGCTTGCTTAGAACTGGATCTTCAATTTCTTTCAGTAGACTACTGAAGTTCTATTGAACTTGTCCGTAGCTTTGTTCTTTCATTTTATGAGTTTCAGAAGATACCCATCTTCTGAACTTTGTCCAAAGGTAGTCTGATGAAGCAGGATCAACCAGCTCAAGACTAGCTTGCTTCAGAGAAGTGATCCACTTCTGTACTTCTGTTTCAAATATCAATAAGCTGGTACCAACATCTGGAGAGGGTTCAGATGGTTTTGGTTTTGGGATAGCTGTTTTGTGGGTTATGGCAGCAAGACGTTCAAAAACCGTTAAATTAATGACAGTCTTGTTGTGGTCATCTGGATTGTTCTTTGGTGAGGGAGTGGGAGAGTCAGGAATTATTATTGGACTGGTTGGGGAGTTTGGTGGAGTTGATTCTAGAGAAGAGGGAATTTGGGGAATATTCAGAATGGTTAAGGGCATACGAATGGCCAGAGGTTCTGTGATGCCAGGAATGGGAATGGTATCAGAATCAACAGTTTGGTTTGATTGATCGTTATGAGGTTCTGGTTCACAAGATTCAGAAGGTTGAGTCTCAGAAGTTTGAACTTCTGGGTGAGATAGTTCAGGTTGTGGAGAAGGTGGATGAACTTATGAGTTTCTCTAGCAATTAGGGCAACATCAGCGCATCTTTCAGCCATGTCAATGCAACGTACACCACCACCACTGTAGCCTATTAATCGTGTAATGAGGTCCTCAGTTATAACAATCTTCTTCCCCATTGTGTATGAAGTAACTTGATGGTTGGAAGATGAAGCATGAATCCAAAATTCCTTTACAAGAATTGGGAATGTTGGACCCACCAGACGGTCAAAGTATCTGTCCCAGCCTTGAGCTTTTACTTCTTCAGAGAGATTAAACCCGTTCTCTTGAAGACTGTTGAAATCCACGATCAATTCTGAAAAAACTTCTAGATTTTTGATGGGTGTGAGAAGAGTTCTGTAGGGTTCTTCGTATTGTTCGGAGGAATCTGTTTTCTGAGAACTGGAAGTGGGGATGCTTGAGGAAGCCATGTTCACACGAAGGTTTTGAGAAGAAAATGAAAGGGTTTTTGAGAAAGGATGCAAACTGAAAACAATAAGTTTGTAGAGAAAATGAAAGTGAAGGTAAAAGAGTGTAAATGGTGAGAAATGTGTTTAAATAGATTTCTAAAAAATTTTGAAAACATAAACGGCAAGAGAGAGAAATTAATTATAATGATTATGAGCATTTAATGATAGCTGATTTTGGGGGATTCAGAAAGATATTGGAACGGTTACCCATGACATGTGTCTCAATGCAACCAATCAGCGCTTTTGACCTTTCAGAAACGTGAACGCGTGTTCAGCCTCAGAAAGTAGCTGATGACTGGATAACACTTGTTTGCTTGAGTGAACTGCACATTTCTATCCTTGATTCTGTTACAATCTGTACTTCTAAAGATCTGAAGAAAGATTGATCAGTAGTTCACGAAAAAGTAGACAAAGTTCTGAAGGTTAAGATATGGAATCAAAACAGTTTTATTCTGGGTAGGGCTTCATGCTGAGATGTTTCAGAATGAAGTTGAACCTATCTTCAGAAAGAGGTTTTGTAAAGATATCAGCCCATTGATGGTCTGTGTTAATAAATTTTAAATTTAGAATCCCTTTCTGAATATAGTCCCTAATAAAATGATGTTTTATTTCTATATGCTTAGCCCTAGAATGCAAAATAGAATTTTTACTGAGACAAATAGCAGAAGTATTGTCACAGAGGATAGGGATGTTACTCTCAAATATCTGGAAGTCCTCAAGTTGACTTTTCATCCAGAGCATTTGTGTGCTACACCCAGCTGCTGCTATGTATTCAGCTTCAGCTGTTGATAGAGCTATTGTGGATTGTATTTTGCTGGACCATGAGATCAGATTTTCTCCCAGAAACTGACAGCTTCCAGAAGTGCTTTTACGTTTTACTCTGTCTCCAGCGAAATCAGCATCACAGTATCCTATCAAACTATAATCACTTGATTTTCTATAAAACAAACCCAGATTAGTAGTACCTTTCAGATACTTGAAAATTCGCTTAACTGCTGTTAAGTGAGATTCTCTAGGATCTGATTGGAATCTAGCACAAATGCAAACACTGAATAGAATGTCAGGCCTTGAGGCCGTCAGATAGAGAAGAGAATCAATCATACCTCTGTAGACCTTCTGTTCTACCTTTTTACTTACCTCTTCTCTTTCCAGAATGCACGTGGGATGCATTGGAATCTTTGATGGCTTACATTCTGAGAGATCAAATTTCTTCAGAAGTTCTCTGACATATTTGCTCTGATGAACGTAAGTTCCTTCTGGGGTTTGATTAATCTGAATGCCCAGAAAGAATTTTAGTTCCCCCATTAGGCTCATCTCAAATTCTGCCTGCATACATTTAGCAAACTTTCTTCCCAGAGAGGGTTTAGTGGATCCAAATATGATGTCATCAACATAAATCTGACATACTAAAATGTCATTCTTAACTGTCATATAGAACAAGGTTGTGTCCACTTCCCCTCTGGTGAATTCCTTTTCTAGCAAGAAGTTACTTAGTCTTTCATACCAAGCTCTGGGAGCTTGTTTCAGACCATATAGTAACTTCTTTAGTTTGAAAACATATTACAGATTTTTGGAACTTTCAAAACCAGGGGGTTGGTGCACATATACCTCTTCTTCTATATAGCCATTTAAGAATGCAATCTTAACATCCATCTGATACAGAGTGATGCCTTTATTAACAGCAAATGAGATTAAGAGTCTGATAGATTCTAACCTGGCGACTGGAGCAAAGGTTTCTGTATAGTCTATCCCCTCTTGCTGACTATAACCTTGTGCTACCAGTCGTGCTTTGTTTCTGATGACTTTACCTTGTTCGTTCAGTTTGTTTCTGAACACCCATTTTGTACATATGACGTTGAATCCTTTTGTTTTGGGAACTAGATCCCATACGTCATTTCTTGTGAATTGATTTAGATCCTCTTGCATTGCTAGAATCCAGTCATTGTCCATAAGTGCTTCATCAATTGTTGTTGGTTCAATTAGAGAAACCAATCCCATGAGGGATTCTTCAGAGTTTCTGAAGCTAGATCTTGTTCTGATTGGATCTTCCTTTCTTCCTAAGATTATTTCTTCTGGGTGATCCATGCTGCTTCTGGATGGTCTTTTCTGGAGTTGATCAACAAAAGGTGCTGGATTGCTTGCAGTGCCTCTTTCTGATGTTGAGGGAGTGTCTCCGTTTAGAGCTTTTGATGATTTGTCTTCAGTACCTGTGAGTTCAACTTCCATACCTGCAAGGAATTCATTCTGCTTTGACTTTTGAGAGTCAAGCTTATCATCAAAACGAACACTGATTAACTCTTCCACAATCTGTGTTTCTGTATTGTATACTCTGTACCCTCTTGAGCGTTCAGAATATCCTAACATAATACACTTTTGTGCTTTAGAGTCAAACTTGTTCAAATAATTTTTTGTATTCAGAATAAAACATGTACATCCAAATGGGTGAAAGTAGGAAATGTTGGGCATTCTGTTCTTCCACAATTCATATGGAGTCTTTTCCAGAATAGGTCTTATGGAGATTCTATTTTGAATGTAACATGTTGTGTTTATTGCCTCTGCCAAGAAGATCTTAGTAACGTTAGTCTCGTTGATCATGGTTCTGGCCATTTCTTGCAATGTTCTGTTCTTTCGTTCTACAACTCCATTTTGCTGGGGAGTTCTAGGATAAGAGAAATCATGCAGAATGCCTTTATCATTAAAGAATAACTCAAAATCTTTGTTTTCAAATTCTACACCATGATCACTTCTGACTTTGACGATTCTAAGATCCTTTTCATTCTGAACTTGGTTGCAGAAGGTAACAAACACAAAGTGTGACTCGTCCTTGTGCCTTAAGAACTTTACCCATGTCCATCTGCTATAGTCATCTACGATTACTAACCCATACTTCTTGCCACTGAATGAAGCAGTTTTAACTGGTCCAAATAAGTCAATGTGCAGAAGTTCTAATGGCTTGGAGGTGGAAACAACATTTTTGGATTTGAAAGCTGGTTTTGCAAACTTGCCTTTCTAACATGCTTCATACAGAGCATCTGAATTGAACTTCAGGTTAGGAAGTCCTCTGACCAGATTGAGTTTGTTAATCTGAGATATTCTTCTCATACTAACATGTCCCAATCTTCTGTGCCAGATCCATTGCTCGTTATTAACAGACAGTAGACATTTTACATTCTGACTTTTTAGTTCAGAAAGTTTTATTTTATAAATTTTGTTTTTCCTCTTTCCATTAAATAGGATAGTCCCATCTTTCTGACTAACAACTTTGCATGAATTTTGATCGAAGATTATATCATAACCGTTATCACTTAATTGACTTATGGATAACAAATTATGCATTAATCCACCAACTAGTAAAACATTACTTATAGAGGGAAGATTTCCATTACCTACTATTCCAGAGCCAATGATCTTTCCTCTCTGATTTCCTCCAAAGCCTACGTGGCCTCTAGGCTTAAGTTCCAGGCTTTGGAACATATGCCTTCTTCCCGTCATGTGTTGTGAGCAGCCAGAGTCCAGGTACCATGATTGGTGTTTTTGCTTTGCTGCTAAAGATATCTGCCACATGTATTATTTTATCCTTAGGTATCCACATTTTCTTGGGTCCTGATTTGTTAGTTTTACCAAAACTCTGGTTGAATTTTGGTTTGACAGAGTAATCACTACTTGTATATTTTATGTCATGTGTGTGCCTATATATAAAGTGTGAATCAAGTGGAGTACGTTTTATGACTAAATCCATGGCATTTTTTGGTGTAGGTACCTTACCTTGATATCCTATCCCTTTTCTGCCATTTCTGCTAACTCCATAGATCATTGAAGCCATTTTGCTCCTGTCTATGTTTTTATCTAGAAATTTTTGAAAGCTGTGATCATACTCCTTGATGATCTCATCAGCATTGCTGGGAGTTTCAGGGATTGTTTCCTTCTGAGAGTTTTGCAATTGGTTTTCTAATTTTGAAATTTTATCTTTTAACTCAGAATTCTCCAATTTGAGACTCTCAGTCTTATCAGAGTCAGAAGCAAGATTCCTTTTCAGGTTTCTGAATTTGACTCTGATCTGCTGATATCTTTCCAGAATTTCATTAAGGCTTTCAGCTAGTTCAGCCTTAGTAAAGTTTATAGTAAAGTCAGGGAATACCTCTTCTGTATCTGATTCAGATTCTGACTCAGAAGCTTCACTGTCTTCTGTTATGTTTGCCATGAGAGCTATGTTTGCTCTTTCATCATCTGATTCTGAGTCAGCTTCAGATGTGTCAGAATCATCCCATGTAGCCATGAGACTTTTCTTCTTTTCCTTGCCAAACTTCTTTTTGGGATTTTCCTTCTGAAGATTTGGGCAATCACTTTTGTAGTGTCCTTGCTCGTTACATTCATAGAAGATGATGTCTTTGTTGTTTGGCTTTCTGTTTCCTGAAGAACCTTCAGATCTTCTGTGTCTAGAGGAGGATTCTGACCTTCTGTATCTGGAGAAAGATTCATTCTGATTTTCTGATCTTCTGGGATTCCTGAACTTCCTTTGCCTCTGCTTCCACAATTGGTTCACCCTTCTGGAGAGGAGAGATAGTTCATCTTCTTCTGATGAGGACCCATCAGAGGTTTCTTCCACAGCCTGCAAAACTTTAGAGTCAGATTTTCTGTTAGATTTTAAAGCTAATGGCTTACCTTGCTTTTGAGGTTCATCTGCTTATAGCTCTATCTCGTGACTTCTGAGGGAGCTGACAAGTTCCTCCAGAGAGATTTTGTTGAGATCCTTGGCTAGCTTAAGCACTGTGACCATTGGCCTCCATTGTTTTGGCAAGCTTCTGATGATCTTCTTAATGTGATAAGCATTAGAATACCCTTTGTCAAGAACTTTTAGACCAGCAACAAGAATTTGAAATCTTGAAAACATAGTTTCTATTGATTCACTCTCTTCCATCTTGAATGCCTCATACTTCTGAATGAGTGCAAGGGATTTGGTTTCTTTGACTTGAATGTTGCCTTCATGCATCATTCTCAGAGAGTCAAACATATTCTTTGCAGTGTCTCTGTTTGATATCTTCTCATATTCTGAATAAGAGATGGCGCTGAGAAGAATTGTTCTGGCCTTGTGATGATTTCTGAACTCACGCTTTTGCTGATCAGACATTGTTTTCCTGTCAATCTTTTGACCACTTCCATCCACTGGGTGCATGTATCCATCAGTCACCATGTCCCACAGATCAGCATCATGGGCCAGAAAGAAACTCTCAATTATATCTTTCCAGTAGTCAAAGTTCTCTCCATCAAAGACTGGAGGTTTGCCACTGAATCTGTCTCTTTCTTCATTGTTGTCATTGCTGATGTTTTGATTTGGTCCTGCCATTGTGTTTTTCTGACACTGGATCTTGTACTGACACGGTTAAGTGTTATAAGCTCAGAACCAGGCGCTCTGATGCCAATTGAAGATGTGAAAAACACAAGAAGGGGGGTTGAATTGTAAAACTTAAAACAAATGCTTAGACAACACAGTATTTTTATCCTGGTTCGTTTGATCTCAAACTACTCCAGTCCACCCGTCAAGGTGATTTCGCCTCTCTCCAACGAGGTCTTAATCCACTATTTTCAAAGGATTACAACAGCTACTTTAACAACTGTTAAAGCCTTCTTGAGTATAACCACAAACCGGTTTATCTCAAGGAAATCTTTTACAAATAATTTGAACAATGATGTGTTAACATTTTCTAATAAAACAATATATCACAACTGTGATAATTACATAATTTAAGCTTGGAATAAAATGAATTTGCTAAAGCGTTTGAGTAAGCGTGGTTTTGAAGGCTTAGAAAATTATGTGAGTGCATGCGTGTGTCTTTTCTCAAGTAGATTTGTTTATATAGACAAGGCAGAGATACGTTGTCCATAAAGCCATTTTAATGATAATAACGCACTTTCCTTTTTAAGAAGATCCGTTAGCATTTAATTCTGTCTTAAATACTTAATAACGCTTCAGAGTCTTCTTTGTTCTAACTTATGATAACGCTTCAGAGTGCTGATGACTTGGAAAAGACCTTTGATCAGAGTCAGAGTGTATTTGTTTATGCGCAGATTCTGGTCATCAAGCTTCAGCGTATGATCTGGTAGCTTCAACGTGTAGCACATGTTACTGATCTTCTGATGCTGATTCCATCAGATCTTCTGTATATACAAAACATAATTTTAAGAAGCATATTTGTCTTATATATAAATCTTATAATTTATTTATTCTTTGTATTTTGTTATCATCAAAACTCTAATTAAGGGTTGTAGAATCAAACTATGTTCTAACAATGTTTCCTACTGTCAACGGAGGACTTCGCAATTGGGAAGCCAGAGACTTTGTCCCAATAACTTTCATCTCTCAGTAATTTATCTTTTACATTTCTGTTGGACTTGTAATATTCACGAACAATTCACACTTTAAAAACCTTGTGTCTTACCCGAGGCACAATGGTCCATTTGTAAGGGTTTTTATTTCATCTTCATATGACATTCAATGAATCATGGATGTTTTTCACAAAAAAACTTGTGTGCTCATTGTCTTTCTTTTACATTTTATTGTTTAAATATGGCTATACCCTTACACACACCCACACTCACAAATGCAGGTACCCCTTCATTCCGGATCCCATGGGTAAGGATATTGCTATGGCCTTTAGTGACTCTGAAGATCCAACCTATCAAGCCTAATATGAAGGTGAGGAAGATTGTGAATTACCAGGGGAATTGGCCAGACTACTACAACAAGAGGAAAAGGCTATTCAGCCTCATGAGGAGTTCCTGGATACAATCAATTTGGGTACCGAGGAAGATAAAAAGGAAATCAAAGTGGGTGCCAATCTAGAGCCGAGTGTCAAAGAGCGCTTAATTCGACTATTACATGATTATGTTGAGATCTTTTCCTGGTCATACGAGGACATGCCAGGACTTGATACAGACATCGTGGTACATCGTCTACCCACAAGAGAAGACTGTCCACCAGTGAAGCAAAAAGTCCGCCGCATGAGACCTGACATGTCGGAGAAGATCAAAGCGGAAGTCATGAAGCAATTCAATGCCGGATTCTTGGCCGTCACTTCCTATCCTCAATGGGTTGCCAACATTGTTCCCGTACCTAAAAAGGACGGCAAAGTACGAATGTGCATGGATTATGGATATTTAAACAGGGCCAACCCTAAAGATGATTTTACACTTCCCCACATTGACATCCTGGTTGACAATACGGCCCAGCACAAAGTGTTTTCCTTCATGGACGAATTCTCAAGCTATAACCAAATCAAAATGGCACCTGAGGACATGGAGAAAACTACATTTGTCACACAGTGGGGCACGTTCTGCTACAAAGTGATGCCATTCGGACTGAAGAATGCTGGGGCAACCTATCAACGCGCCATGGTAGCTTTATTTCATGATATGATACATCATGAGATAGAGGTTTATGTAGATGACATGATATCCCAATCACAAACTGAAGAGGAGCACCTTGATCACTTGCAAAAGCTGTTTGTGAGATTGAAGGAGTATAAACTAAGGTTGAATCCAAACACGTGTACATTCGGAGTCCGGTCCGGTAAACTCTTAGGTTTCGTTGTCAGCAACAAAGGCATCAAGGTTGATCCTGCCAAGGTTAAAGAGATACAAGAAATGCCTGCTCCTCGTACTGAGAAGGAAGTCAGAGGATTCTTGGGACGCCTGAACTATATCGCCAGATTCATTTCTCACCTAACAGCTACTTGTGAGCCAATCTTCAAACTATTGAAGAAAGACCAAGTAGTCAGATAGAACGACGAATGCCAAGTTGCTTTTGACAAGATCAAGGAGTACTTACAAGAGCCTCCTGTTTTGATGCCACCAGTCGAGGGAAGACCACTGATCATGTATCTGACCGTTTTAGAGAACTCAATGGGGTTGTGTATTAGGGAAGCATGACGAGTCTGGCCGAAAAGAGCATGCTATTTACTACTTGAGCAAAAAGTTTACCGACTGTGAAACCAGATATTCACTGCTCAAGAAAACTTGCTGCACTCTGGCATGGGCTACTCGCCGTCTAATACAGTATATGTTGACTCATACCACTTTGTTGATATCTAAGATGGATCCGATAAAGTACATCTTTGAAAAGCCTGCTCTGTCTGGAAGGATAGCTAGATGGCAGATGATCCTAACATAATATGACATACAATACACTACCTAGAAAGCCATAAAGGGAAGTGTGTCAGCTGATCATCTTGCTCATCAAGCTGTAGAAGATTATCAGTCCATGAAGTTTGAATTCCCGGATGAAGACATCATGACATTAGACAACTGTGAAGAAATCAGACCATATGACGGACCTGAACAAGGATCCTGATGGACCCTGTTCTTTGATGGGGCATCCAATGCACTTGGTAATGGTATCGGTGCGGTACTCATATCTCCAGAAGGGTGTCATACTCCCTTTACTGCCAGACTTTGCTTCAACTGTACGAACAACATGGCGGAATACGAAGCATGCATCTTTGGTCTTAAGGCTGCCATAGACTTGGGAATCAAATCTTTAGATGTGTTTGGAGATTCAGCTTTGGTCATCAGTCAGATCAAAGGAGAGTGGGACACTAAGCATCCAAACCTTATCCCTTACAAAGAACATGTTTTGACATTGTTACCACATTTTGAGCAGATTACCTTCGAGCACTTCCCGCGAGAATAAAATCAGCTAGCAGATTTTTTAGCCACAATGTCATCTATGTTTAAACTTAATTGGGATAACGAGGCTCCCCAGATCACCATTGAACGAATGGACGAACCAACACACTGTCACGAGATTAATACTGAAGAAGTAGTGGACCAGCCTTGGTTTCATGAAGTCAAGAGGTATCTCGAGGCTCAGGAATATCCAAAAGGAGCTTCAATCAATGATAAGAAGTTCTTAAGGAGATTCTCTGCTAAGTTCTTCCTGAGTAATGGCATCCTGTACAAACGCAATCATGACTCTATCTTGCTCTGTTGTGTGGATAAGAGTGAGGCTGAAAAGATCATGGCTGAATTACATGAGGGTACCTTTGGCACTCACTCCAGTGGGTATAAAATGGCGAATAAAATCCTATGGGAAAACTATTATTGGTCTACCATGGAAGCGGATTGCTATCAACACTCTCGGACCTGTCATAAATGTCAAATTTATGCTGACAAGGTGCACGTACCTCCGGTTCCTCTGAATTCTTGACGGCTCCTTGACCCTTTTCTATGTGGGGAATCGATATGATTGGGGAGATCAAGGCTACAACCTCCAATGGACACTATTTCATTCTAGTGGCCATTGACTATTTTACAAAATGGGTCGAAGCAGCTTCCTTCGCATCCGTTACTAAGAATGTTGTTGCCTGCTTCATCAAGCAAAATCTCATTTGCCGGTACGGTATCCCAGAAAGGACCATCACTGATAATGGTACAAACCTTAACAATACTATGATCATCGCCTTGTGCGAGCAGTTCAAGATTCAACATCACAATTCATCTCCCTATCGGCCAAAGATGAATGGTGCAGACGAAGCTGCTAATAAAAACATTAAAAAGATCATACAGAAAATGACAGTCACTTACAAGGACTGGCATGAGATGCTGCCATTTTCTCTCCACGGGTACCGTACCACGGCTCACACATCATCTGGGGAAACACCTTATTCTTTGGTTTATGGCATATAGGCTGTCTTGCCTATTGAGGTTCAGATCCCCTCCTTGAGAATTATGAAGGATGCAGGTTTGAATGAGGACGATTGGATCCAAACTCGACTTGATCAACTAAACTTAATTGATGAAAAGAGACTTACTGCTGTTTGCCATGTCCAGATGTATAAAAAACGGATGACCAAGGCTTTCAACAAGAAAGTCCGATGCCAAGTATATCAAGTTAGAGATCTAGTGGTCAAACACATTATCTTACCACAAAGTGATCCTAGGGGAAAATGGACTCCTACCTATGAAGGACCATTTGTAGTCAAGCACATCTTCTCCGGTGGGGCAATGATCTTAACCACCATGGACGATGATGACTTGCCACACCCTGCAAACACGGACATAGTCAAAAGATACTACGCATAAGAGACCCGCTAGGTTGACACACCTAGGAAAAAAAAGGGTATCCCGGCAAACCAAAAGGTTTGGGCAAAAACTAGGAATAAAATAAAAAAATCTGTACACCCGGCAAGTTGAAAACCCGAAAGGGCGACTTGGGCAAAAAAGGGTTTCCCAGTGGACTGAAAACCCGAAAGGGCGGTCCAGGCAAAAGTTAGGGAATTAAAGCGTATGACTATGTCCCGTCGGATCACTTTGAGGACAATCTCTTCACTGACAAACTCGGAGTTTCTGATCAATTCAATCATCTTCAGACGAAGCAACAAATAGACAAGATATTCGGAGATACGAAGGCTATAGCAGAATGGGAACCCCATGGGATTATCACACATAGTTGTATTTCTTTGTATAAATTTTTTCTTACTTTTACGGCACCATCCTCTTACTAGGATGTCTGTCTCTTTTGTACAAAATACTTATTCAAAGTAAATACAAAGATATCTCTTTAAAGTACAGAAAACTATTTGTCCTTTTTTTCTTTACACTTGTGTTTTATTTGCAAAAATGTCCAATGATTCATTAATGAACATATGCATTTGAACATAATTACTGTTTACAAATAAACAAAATGAAAGAAGATAATTACTGACAGGTTGAAAGAATAGGAAAACGTCTTTAGGCTATTCCATGAGCAAACCCCACAGTACGCCATTTTAATCCCCGGTGGAAACCATTCAATTTCTCCAAATTCCCCAACAAGTTGTTTTGAAGCCTGAAATCCAATCGGGTAACAATTGACTTCTGATACTCCCCAACGGAACAAAGACTCCCATTATTAACCCCCAGTAGAAGTCATCAAAATTCTCTGGATTCCCCAAGCAGATTACTCAAGCAGTATATGACATTGCTCTAACAACATAATTTTTGTCAATACTTCAAGACATGAAGAATCCATATATCCTTAGCATCAGTCAAGGATTTATTTTCCTCAGCAATACAGCAAATCAGCTTACATGCACATACATTACATCCACATATCATAAACATTGATAAAACACATATATTGCATCATACATTTCATGCAACATAATTTTGTGTTCCGGCTAACGTCTTACCCTTTTCAAGATAAGATTAATAGCTACTATTAACAATATACAATTGGATACAGTTCAGATACGCTCCAGCCACAGATGCCATTCTGTTACTCATTCAGATTCAACTTTCAGATACAGTACATATACGCTCCAGATACGGATGCCATTCTGTTACTCATTCAGATTCAACTTTCAGATGTAGTTCAGATACGCTCCAGACACGAATGCCATTATATTATTTATTCAGATTCAGCTTTCAGATACAGTTCAGATACGCTCCAGACACGGCTTCCATTCTGATGCTCATTCGAAATTCAGATACAATTGAGATACGCTCCAGACACGGATTCCATTCTGATACTCATTCAGTTTTCAAAATTCAGATACAATTGAGATACGCTCCGGACACGGATGCCATTCTGATACTCATTCAGTTCTCAAGATTCAGATACAGTTTAGGTACGCTCCAGATACGGATGCCATTCTGATACTCATTCAGTTTTCAAGATTCAGATACAGTTTAGATACGCTCCAGATACGGATGCCATTCTAACACTTATTTAGATTTCAAGTTTAGATACAACTCAGATACGTCCCAGACGCACACACCATTCTGATACTCATTCTTTCAGCTCATAACTTACAATTCAACAAACATTCTTGGATGGCATCTACAAGCCCATCTCTAGCGAGATTCTATCACTTCTCCAAATGGCATCTTTAAGCCCATTCCCTTAACTACACATTGTCGAGTGCAAATTTATGGGCACTCTAGTGTCCAATCATCTTTCACCTTCGAGTTACGAATGGCAAAACTCGCCAATCTAACTCTTCAGGTTTAAGAAGATTGAACAGTGGCAGCTGTTGTACCCCAAAATTTTCCCTCTAATTTATCAAGACTTTTCTCACAAGATTTCTTTGACTCAAGACTTGATTAGGGTTTGGTCAGCTCAAGACATCTCATCTTGCACTGATAACCCAAAATTAGGGTTTGAGTTTGCATAAGGATTTTTGGACTATCAATTCTTCATATGACTTTCAAACATCATTATGGATCCATAAGATCACTCATGACAAGTTTCAAGCCTTGAACCATATTTTTGATCAGTCAATTTGACAGTTGACCTAAAAAATCAGTTGTATTGGGGGAAAAAGTCAACAATGGCCAATTTACAGTCAAACTTCATGATTTTTGATCCACATAAACATTTTAAACTCATATGTACCATTTGATCAAGTTTGGATTACAACTCCTCAAGAAATTTGATCAAATCATCAAAAAGGCAAAATGGTAAAATTAGGGTTTTGACTGAGGAAGGGCAATTTCTGATTTTTAACCTAGAAAATGACCAATTGAGTTCAAGCATGATTTCATGGATTCAATGGCATCATCTTGACTTAATTACATGGCTCAAAACATCTCAAATTCATTGGATTAACAGATGAAATTTGCAGTCAACTGATCAAAAGTCAACTGTACACTAAAAAGTCAAACTTTAACTTTTTGGTCAAAATCAAGTACCAAGGGTCATAATTCATCAAAACATGTCAAAATGTGAAACTCGTTCACCAAGAAAACCAAATTTGAAAATTAGGGTTTGAATTTAAAAATTTTCATAACTTAGAAATTTTCTAAGTATAGAAAGTTTTCTTATTTTTTCTCAACTTTAGGCCACCTTTTCACCATGATTGATAATGATTCAAGGAAAGTTCCCAACATGAAAGTTTTAGACCTCCATTAAGTATACAACTTTTCTTCACACACTTTTCCCTAAAGATGCTTGGATCTCAAGATATAAATTTGTAAATACATGGTCATGAACTTGTTAACTTAGTGAAATTTTGCCCTAATTTAGGCAGGTTTTGGACCCAACTTCATGGAAATTTTTCACCTAGTTCAAAGAGTATCTCAAAATTCATTTCAAATATGAACTATAGAGCACATTTCAAGCTTTCCAAAATATCCAAGAACTCCTCAAGATCATTTTTGAGTAGGGAGAATCGAAGAGATGAAGTTGACAATTTCTCACTTTTTGTCCAAGCCATTTCATGAAGAACAAAATTGCAAATCAATCCTATGCTGGCTAATTCATGCTGTACAGGTCCTAAAATTTTCCCACACTCCTTAATTAAATGCTTACTCAGTTGAAAAATCTTTGATCCATGCTTTTGAACCTTTATCCAACTTACAATTCCATTTATGGCAAAAAGGTTCCATTGCCATTTTGAAAAAGAGCAACTTTTGCAAACTTTACAATTTTGAGCTTTGGACCTGTCCCCTTGGTGCATACAAGTCTCACAGGTCTCAAGTAAGTTGTACAAACTGATACCAACCCTAAGAGAGCAAGTACAAGCATGGAAAATATAGTCACTTCACTTTACTTCAAATGCAAGGAAAGTTGCAAAAAGGCTAGGGCTTGCAGATCTGTTGGAGAGCTGACCTAAGACCATTTCCATACTAATATACAAACATTATGCAACATAAAACACGATTGGAAAGGACCTGAAACACTCCCAACCAGCAAAACACCAAAAATCTGTCCAAAACTGCAGATTTTGCATAAGCACATCCATCTTCCATTTGACTCGTGCATTTTGAGTTTGGATCTTTCAAACATCTTACATACTTGATACCTAGTCAATCCAGGCCTTCATTCATGTTCTATAATCACTCCTCCACCATCTGCCATTGTTGACTTCAGATCTTGCAGTTTGACTTGGCCAAGGAGTTCCAGCTACTTTCAGAGCAAGGCAAGGGTTGGGATACATCCAGGGAAGCTCAAGGAATCTCAAGCAAGTATCAGGCCTCCATTAAAGTCCCTCCAGTTTCATCCACGATTCCAACTGAAGAAGGTAAAATCTCAAATTCTATCTCCTTGTACAGGCAACCTTAGGCCACGATTTGTGAATAAAAAATGTAGTCCTCATCATAACGAAGTTGTACATACCATTATCTTGCATTGATTTTACTTATGCTGAGAGAATTTGGAACTTTAAATTTCTGGAAATATTAGGTCAAGATTTAGGGCTGTTAAAATTCTCTTTGTTCTTTGACTAATAGTTCACATAATTTATATGGTTGGAATCGTGTGCTCAAGTACTACAACTTTCATGTTATGAACTTTTATTTTTATGGAAGTATGAGAAAGTTACAGGGTGTCTGGCCACGCGTGAGGAAGGAGATGAAGTACATGGCATAGGGCGCGTTTTGTGTTATATTGTTTTTGATTTCCTGAAGATAATGGAAGTATAGCCACTCCAGTGGCAAAGCAGCGCGCTGGTGAGACCCATGTCCTGGGTTCGAACCTGCACGCTAGTTTTGTATTTTTCACATTTTTCTTTTCCATTTTTTGTCATTTTTTGCAGGTTGGGCTTAGCTTCCTGGGCTAGTGTTTTTGCTAACCTTACCACAAATCTGCTACATCACCCCCTGCCAACTCTTTTTTTATATTTTTATATTTTATTTGTTTTGTTTTCTTTTTTAATATATTAAATATTTTCTTTAATACAAAAAAATCCTAAAAAATATAAATTTCATAATATTGCATTTTTATTTTATTTTTTCACATAAGAATATATTTTATTTTAATAGATATCACATATTTTCTTATTAAATTTGTAAATTTAATTAAACATATTTAGTTCAATTTATTTTTCATTTCATATTTATAAATACTTATTTTTGCACATATAAAATTTTATATTTATATACAATGTTATTTATTATTTTTATACAAGAAAATATACAAATTAATACCTATAAAAACTTTATTTTCTCTTAAATAATAATTAGGGTTAAACCCTTTTTAAAAATCAATTCCTTTTCTTTATATTTTTAGGTTTAGATTAAATTTTCTTTTACATAAAAACAAGACACAAAAATCCTTTTTTACATGTACATTGCGTTGCATTTTCTTTTTAATATTGTATTGTATTTATTTTAATTCGTACAAATTCGATTTGGTTGTAATAATTTATTTAGGTTTATATTCTTGCAAATCCCTATTCAAGTTTGTATTCCCCCCTCCCATAAATTGTTGTAATAGTTTAGAAATATTTACATTATGCAATTTATCGCTTTATATGCCATGATTAGTAATTAGGGTTTGTATGACAAGAACAAAACAAAGCAAAATAGAAAACCCTAAAGACAAGACAAAATCAAAAGCATGAAAATAATACACTTGCACACAAGCACCCTTATGGTTTCTCCACTTGGTTGCCTAAAATAAAAATAGCCATGTTACGCATGCGAAGTATCTTGGCAAAATAAACAAATATAAGATCATAGTCCCTCGATGACGCTATTCAAAAGTTGCCTTACAAAATGATCTTGGTCCCTCAAAATGCTAAGATACTTTGCAAACATTGCTAATCATGGTTATACGATGACCCACGCCCGTCCCGTTTACATCCAAAGATAGGGTTGCTTACCAAATCAATGGTAAGACAACAATGTCAAAGGAATAGAAAATACATAAGAAAGACATTTGAGTAGGTAGATAGCTTCTAGTTACTTGCTCCATTTCAAACAACAATCCTTTCTATTTTCAAAACACACACACATTTCAAAAACATCTTACAAACATTGAAAATATTTTCAAAAGACAAACATCTTTGTATACATTCTTACGAATGAGAATCATTACAAAGATTGCCTAAACGAATGGCCTCTTTTACAAAATACTTTCAAAACCACACCAAGCACAATTTTAAACAAACAAAAGCAAGTGATATAAAACAAGTAACTAAGATCCCATGGAAAACCATGGATGAAAAGGGTGATAATACCTTCCCTTTTCATAATCTACCCCCCGAACTCAAGAAATAATCTCAAAGGTCTTTCCTATGCTTTTTTACCTTTCCTTTTGGATAAAAGAAAAGTCGGTGGCGACTCTTGCTAACCGCAAGATTTGCGATAAAACGCAAAAACTTCAAGTCAGTTCTCCCACCGCATCACAGATTTGTTGTGTCCAAGCATGTTGCATCTACTTCATTTAACTCCAAATTTTGTGTGCTTTAGTTTTGTCTCATCCTTCATCGATTCTGAAACATCTTTTGTCCTCTTCTTTTTGGGCCTTCCTGGTTGTCTTTTGATTGGTGGTGGTTGTAAGTCAATGTACTCTGTTTTGTGCCATAGACTTTCCCAATTCACAAGATATATCATAGGTTTATAACAAACCTCATAACACTCTCTTTTATAGTAATGATGGACGAATTCTTCAACTTCCAGTTGTTGTCTTTCATGCAGGATAATGTATGATAACATGGCAAGCCTGTTAACATCCACCTCCTACAAGAGCACTCATGTTTTGGCAAATTCACTGTAAACTTTTCACCATTGTATGAAATGTTCCTAAACTCATAGTCATATTGACCAACACGCCTATGTTACACAAAAAATATTCATATTCAGAAATACTTAAGAATGAAAATGTAAAACATAGAGTCAGAAATGTAAAACACAAATTACCCCATAATCCAATTGTTAGTTTTTTCAGATTCTTTTGTTATCCTTCTCTCTATGTTTGGTAGAATTTTACCTTTATATTTGGCAATCTTTTTCCTGTTTGACTCCCATCTCAACATGAAATACACTTTTATCTCTTTAATCATGGTTACAATTGGCTGGGCCATAGCTGAAAAAACACTAAGTTAAATATCTATGACATGTTGTTCACCAAAGTATCATACTTTATAGTGGATTTTGTGACTTGCTCCAAAACCTAGGTGGAATATTTATCAAGTTCTTGAATGCCTCTATATTTAATTCCTTGATCTCAAGCATTATTTTTTCCCATGCAGTGGCATAACTAGCAGTTGCAGCCTTCCACATTAGCTTCTCCAACTTTAGGCTTGGAAATTTCTTCCTAAAATTATTGTATAAATGCCTTGATATATATATATATATATATAATAGTTAAAGGCCTAAACTGAAACTAGTGAATAACATAAAGGACCAATTGAGGTTACATGAGATTACATTTACCTGACACAAAATTGTTAGTTAACTCCAGTGAGCTATTCATCAAGAGCTGGTAGCAGTCCCTTTTGGTAACAAATTTCAACAAAGTCAATAATTAAAAGAAAATACTTTATATGATACAAATTAACAACAGTCAACCAAGTCGATTAATAATCATATGGTAGCAATACCTTTTGTTGATCACTTATGAAAGTGTATGTCTTGCATAGCCTTGCACCTCCTAGGTCATTTACCAACAACTCTATAAACCAAGTTCAGGAATCTTTGGTTTCACCTTCAACAACTTCAAACGCAATAGGCATCATTGGTCATTTGGATCCTTTCCAATTGCTGCAAGTATCTGCCCACCATAATACCCTTTCAAGAAGCATCCATCTAATCCTATTATGGGTCTGCCTTTGAAAATTTTGTCTCTACAAGCCTTAAAACATATATACATCCTTTGAAAGTGTGGGATCAATGGTATATCAGGTTGCTCAAGGCTTCTCCTCCCACCTTGGAATGATTGACTTGCCACTTTAATAGTTGACCCTAGATTTGACCTTAACAATTCACGTGCATAATCATGAATCATTTTGTACCACTCTCTAAAAGACCCATAAACAATATCAATTTCCAATGTCTTTGCTCTATATGCTAATGTTTGTTGATGCCCACATTCCAGATTTTCTGAGTCCTCTTCATGATATCACTCAGTTTTAAATTAGGATTCTCCCTAACATTAATCTGTATCTCTTGAACAACTACATTTACCATTTCCTTTGCCCTTCCATTTGTCCTCCTCTTTACCCTTCCTTTTCCCCCTTTTTATTTCCCTTTCTTGTCACTTGATATCTCTCCACCTCCTCTCCATGTACCTCATCATCACCGATTACTATGTCTTCATTCATAGCCATGGCATCATCGGAACCTTCAAAATTAAAATCCATTGCACTATCCTCATCTTCCTCATTGGGATTTTCAGTTGGTTTTTCATCTTCTTCACTTGGTATTTCAGTTGGTCATTCATCTATATGGGGTTCTTCAGTTGGTCCTTCATCTACTGAGTTTGGTTCCTTATTTGATCCTCTATCTACTGAGATTGGTTCCTCATTTAGTACTTCATCTACTGAGATTGGTTCCTCCTTTAGTCTTTTATCTACCACATTGAGTTCCTCATTGGTTTCTTTAGTTGGTCATACATCTATATAGGGTTCTTCATTTGGTCCTTCAGCTATATTATCTTGTTCAATCTCAATAGCATCTTCCACAATTGTGATCCACTCATTCACAACAGTTGTCCCCTCATCCACCATATTTGTGTCCTCACCCATAAAGTTTGTTCCCTCCTCCAACACAACAGTCCTCTCTCCTAAAACATTTATCTTCTCTTCTAACATATTTGTCTCCTTATCCATGTTGACTCCTTCATCATCACCATTTTCAAACACAGTGGTCTCCTCTATATTATTCTTATCAAATTCAATGTTATGGTATTCAAGTGAAAGTATTGGTTCATCTATTACATCAGGTTACGAAAGAGGGTGAATAGCATATAAATGGCATAACCCAATCAAAACAGCTAGTGTGTGCATCCTTCTAGTTCCTTTGCCATTTTCCAACATAACAATGTCATTAACCTCCATGTCATCGTAGTACTAAAGACTTTCTACTTTCGGATAACATATTTCTTTTAACTTGCCTAAAGTCTCAAAGTAACTCAAATGATCAGGATCAACATCCCCGATTTCCTCTAACCCTACTAACCTAACTTTAAAAACTTAGCAAACTCTTTTGAAAATTCACCACCATGGTGTACAATACACATAAATTTTTTATCCATGTCTTAAACCTACTATAGAATAAAGAAGCAGCAGTAAGGAATATGATTAAAGAACAAAGCTTGCATTTTTAGGGCATATTTTTGTACCTTAGGGTTTTTGTTCCAATCCAGCTTCAACGCAGTTAGATGAAAATGAGAGCGAAAATGAGAGTATTCAATTCCAGCGCAACTTCAATACAGTCTCTGAGAGCGAAAATGATAATGGTGATTTAGGATTTCTTGTCCACAAACGTTAGCATGCACCTGAGAGTGAAAATGGAGCTGAAAAGACTCTTCAACTGGTTTTGTTTCAAAAATAAAAATTATAATGTTAAATGAAATAAATTTATTTCTATGTCATCTAACAATTGCCAGTTGGTGTGTCACACATACACTACATAAAGTAAAATGACCAAATCTAATAGAAATGACCTAAATATGTAACGGAAAAATAATTAAATTAAAGAATTTAAAACGAACGTTTATTAACTAAGGGACCAATGTGAAAATATAAATTAAGTTAAGAGACTAATTGATGTATATTATGCCAATAAATAACGTGTGAAAAAGGTAGAACTTATTATATATATGTTCATAAATTCAAGAAAAAATTTATAAAAAAGATATTCAGGCTTAAATATAATTAAAATGAAATTTAAATATGATTTAAGATCTAAAAATTATAATTAATTAACATTTTTTAGGTTAAAATTTAGATGATTACCACCAACTTTTTTATAAAGTGACTAGACCGTTTGATATATTACTTTAAAGAGATTTTTTTACCTAAAAAATTGTTGTAGGTAGTTTTAATCTAATACTTAAGCTTTTAAAATTATTGAGAATATATATAATAGTCACTTTTAAATTTTAAATATGTTGATTTATTTATTTACAAAATAAAAATAATTCATTTATTTTAATTTCAAATAGGTTTTAGTATCTCTCACATTTTGTATTTAAAATTGTTGGCATATATATCATATGTGACATGTCAACAATTACAAAATGAACGTGTTATTTATTTTAAATACAAAATTGTATGAAGACAATTATTTAAATTTAAAATATGGGAGGTAATTCTATCAATAGGCTAAAATATAAGGTTGTGTTTGCTAAAAAGTAAAATATATGACAATACCTCTTAATTAAGAGTTGTCGGAGATTTTAAAATATTGTGGGAATGAGAGCTAGTTCACATAGGGGGTGAAAAGCTTCGTGTATATGATTTCCTTTCTGACAATCAACTTGTCCTCCCGCAACTTTAACGTTGAGGTAGTTGTAGTAGTGTTGAGCCTGTATTCTAGGTCCATTGAAAATAGCAACCATCATTGAGAAGATGTGAACGTGGGCAGCTAGTCTAACATTGTTACGAAGGATGTGGTCAAATGACTTCTTTCGGACCATTACAGAATAAGGTCATGTCATTCTCTCATTTTTCTACCTACGAGTGAATCATTTGGGAGAGTCCCTCGAGCAGGGCCATCCTTTTGTTGGTGCAACAAGTGCTATAGACCAGGGCTCCAAATTTTTGGGACCCACTTTTTTTTAATTATTAAAACAATACCTTTTACACATATTATTTTAAAAATAGGTGTTAAAACAATTTGTTTTCAAATTCTATTTCACATATATTTTTTAAATACAAGTGTAAAATCATAATGTGTTTTTAAAATTTATGTTTTTTAGATTTTTTTTTAATATAAATTCATTTTTTAGACCTATTTTTTAAATTAGTACAGGGTCCCCGAAATGATTGGGCCGACCCTGCCCTCGAGCACAGGGGCTTGGGAAGGACAAAGTGATTTAGTTATATCTTTCTTATCCAAATGAGTCTCTCAAGTATGAGGTGACTCCCTTATGCAAGGTGACTCCCTCAAACGGGGTTTGGCTCTGAAAGTATCTCCACATGTCCGTGATTTGACCACACGTTAGTTGAGGGATTTTAAACGTCAATCAAATGAAAGAGATCAAAGGTTAGTCAATTGAGGGCAATCATACATCAATTGGAGAAAACTGTGTGTTGCATTAAATTCAAGCAATGATGATTTTCCTTGGGAATCCAAACTCAGTTTTAATTGCTACACAAGCATTTAACGTGAGATTATTTCCCATTTTCTTCTAATTATTGAGGTTGTGATACGGTGGGAGAACTGACTTGGGTGTTTTGCATTTTATCACAATTGTTGCGGATAACAAGAGTCACCATCGACTTTTCTTTTATCCAATAAGGAAAGGGTGAAAAGAACAAGAAAGTCCTTTGAGATATTTTTTGAGTTCGGGGGGTAGGTTATGAAAAGGGAAGGTGTTAGCATCCTTTTCATCCATAGTTATCTATGGTCTCTTAGTTTCTTGCTAGATCACTTTTGAAATCGCTTTGTTAGAAATGTGTTTGCGGTGGGTTTTGAAAGTATTTTTGAAAAACGCATTCGTTTAGGTAAACTTTGTAATGATTCTCGTCTCTATAAGAATGAATACAAAGTGTTGGACTTTTTGAAAATATTTCATGTTTTGAAAGTGTTTGGTGTGTTTGAAAATATGTTTGTTTTTTGAAGATGGATTGTGAGCAAGCAACTAAGAACGTTCTACCTACTCAAAAGTCTTTTGTTCATTTCTTCCTTCCTTTGATATTTCTATCTTACAATTGATTGGTAAGAAGCCTTATCTTTGGATGTAAAGGAACGAGTGTGGGTCACCGTATAGTCACGAATAGCAATGTTGTGAGATATCTTAGCATTTCTCTTGAGGGACTAAGATCATTTATAAGGCAACATTCGTAGCGTCATCGAGGGACTATGATCTTGTATTTTTTTATTGTTTTTGCTAAGATGTCTCTGTGATACGGTGGGAGAACTGACTTGGGATTTTGCATTTGTGTTCGCAAATGTTTCGGTTTAGCAAGAGTCGCCACCGACTTTTCATTTTATCCTAAGGAAAGGTCAAAAAGCACAGGAAAGACCTTTGAGATGTTTTCTTGGGTTCGGGGAGTAGATTATAGAAAGGGAAGGTATTAGCACCCTTTCTATCCATGGTTATCCATGGGCTCTTAGTTACTTGTTTAGATCACTTGCTTTGCTTTTCAATTGTTTGAAATGGTGCTCTTCAATTGTTTGAAATGGTGCTTTGTGTGTGGTTTTGAAAGATGTTTTGAAAAGAGGCCATCGTTGTGGCAACCTTTGTAATGATTCTTGTTTGAATGTATACAAAGGTGTTTTTGTCTTTTGAAAAGTTTCCAATGTTTGAAAGTAGGGTTTTGAAATTGTGTTGTGAGATGTGTTTTGAAAATAGCAAGGATGTTTTTGCAAGTTTTTGATCAAGTAACTAAGAGCTATCTACCCTATTTTACTCAAAGATCTTTCTTATGTTTTTAACCCTTTTAACAGTGTTGTTTCACCATTGTATTTGATGAACAACCTTGTGTTAGGATGTTAAACGGGACAGGCGCGGGTCATCGTATAAACCATGATAGCAATTGTGTCAAGTATTTTTGGCAAATTTTTGAGGGACTTGATCATTTTGTTTAGGCAACTCAGATAGTGTCATCGAGGGACTATGATCTTTTGTTTTGTTTTTGTTTTGCCAAAGTACTTAACATGCATACCATGGCCCATTTTTGAAGGCAACAAGTGGATTGTAACCCTAGGGGTGCAAGTGTGCATTGTGTTTGTTTTTCATGCATTTTTGTCTTTGATTAGGTCAAACTATTTGTTGGTTTTGATTTGGCATACAAACCCTAATTCTCTAAGCATGGCATAATTGAAAGCATTTAAGTGCGTAAAAATAAATCTAAGCTATTACAACTTTGATATAGGGAGGGGGGGTACAAATTTGAATAGGGGATTATTTTGCAAGAAATTAAAACCCTAAATCATTACAACCAAATTGAATTTACAATGCATAATATTTAAATGGACAATATTTAAATAAACACAATAAATAAATGTTAAATAAAAACGCATTTATGTAAAAAAGGTTTTTTATGTATATAAAGTATTTTTTGATGTAAAAAAGGTGTAAAGAAATAAAATAAAAAAAGAATTGATTTTTATTTAATTAAGGGGTAAACCCTAATTTTTCTTAAGAAAATGATATTATATATTATTTATATATAAGAATATATTAATATGTACAAAAATAAAAATAAATTGAAAAAAAGTGTTTTTTAGTATAAAATAATAATAAAAATAAAAATATAATATTTTTGTATTTTTATTCTATGTTTTTAATAAAATGAAGTATATATGTATATATATATATATATATATATATATATATATATATATATATATATATATATATATATATATATATATATATATATATATATATATATATATATATATATATATATATAATATATTAAGGATGTATAAAATAAAATAAAATATTTACAAAAATAAAATATATTCAAGAAAATATTTTCAATGTGAATAAAAAATAAGAAATGAAAATAAAAGTATTATTTACATTATTTTCAAGTTTTAATAAATAATATAAAGTATTTAAACATTTTAATGTTAGAAATAATTAAAATAAATACCAAATAAATGTAAAAATTTATGAAAATATTTTTTAGGCATTTTTTATGTTTGGAAATAAAATAATAAAGTCATAAATGAAATAAAAATGCAAAAATAATAAAAATACAAAGAAATGGGCCAGGGGGTGTGAAACTGAAAATGGGGGATGCTAAAAGTAGGAAGTAGCCAGGCCCAGCCCAGCTACTTCATCTTCAACCTTCGTCCAACAGAAACACGCACGTGGTTAGTTCAAACTTGTATCTCTTGTTTCAGTGCTTAAAAACAAAAACTTGTAACATGAAAATTGTAGAGCATAATCACACGATTCTAACCATATAAAAACTTGATCTAACTCTCAAAGACCAGAGAGAATTTCTCTGGCCCTAATTTCTAACCTAGTTTTTTCAGAAAGTTCATGGATGAAATTCTCTTAGCACGTTTAATATAAATGAAAACTGTGCATATGTATGGTTTCAGGGCAATGAGTACTACATCTTTCATTCACAAACCTAAGGCTAAATGTTCCTGAATAGAGAGATGGAAGTTCATGAAATACCTGTTTCAGTTGAGTTCGAGTTGGACAATGCAGCAACTTTCAGTGAGGCCTGAGGTTCTTTTGAGCTTGCTTGATGTTCCCTGAACCTTTCCCAATGCTTAGTTTATTTTGAAATGGCCTGAATCAACCTCTAGAAGTCAACCTGCATAAGTTTGAAACAGAAATGGTGAACACTGTAAATGGAGTTACAGTTGGCAATGGAGGTTTGGGATAGCTTGAGTGAGTTGAATGGAAGGTATTGGAACTGATTGCAAGCAAAATGCAGGAGTGGAATGTAATTTGGCTTGTGATTTGCAGGTCCTGCCCTATTTTGCAAGAAAATGTGGTTTTTGTGCACAAGGGGGTTTGAGAGGTAAAAGGCTCGTGTTTCTGGCTTACAAGGATATGCAAAACTTGTTTGAAAACTTTGCTTGAGTTCCATATATCAGATGTGTGAGTTATTGACTTTTGGCACAAAGACTTGTTTTGAAAGAAAAGTTTGAAGTGAAATGTGATAGGCCTGTACAGGCTATCTCCAAGCATGCACAAGTTCCTTGTACCTTTTCTGAGTTTATGGAACTTGTTTGCTGCAAGGAAAGAAGTCCAAGGCTCAAGAAAATGCAATTTGACATAAAGTTGCCTTTATGAAAATGGAAGTGCCATCTTTATGCCCAAAATGGAATTATTCAATGTGCCAAGCTCTAATGATCAGAATAACACCAATGTCCAATGTATTTGCATTCAATTTTTGAGTGTAAATTGGTTTAGAGGCCTGTAATTAAGTACAAAGCTATCTTGGTCAGATTTTGCAAGTGGTATGAACATGTATTGGCCATGGTTACAAAGTGAGTTTTTGCCAACTTCAAGTATTCGATTCTCCCTAGCCACAAAGGTGTTTGAGGAGTTATTGGATAATTTGGAAAGCTTGCAACATGTACTATAATCCATCTTTGAAATGAAACTTAAGACTCCAAGTGGAACTATGTTAAAAATGGCCAAGAAGATGGGTCAAAATCCTGCCTAAACTAGGGCAAAAATTTCTCTAAGTTAAAAGTTTTAGGTACCCTTGTTCCAAAAATCATAACTTGAGATCCAAGCTTCTTTTGAGAAAACTTTGTGAATCAAAGTTTTATAATTTGTGATGGACTACAACTTTCATGTTATAAGTTTTGTTTGAATCCATTTTCATCATGGTGAAAATGTGGGACAAAGTTAGGAAAAATTAAGAAAATTTCATAACTTAGAAAATTTCTAAGTTATGAATTTTTTCAATTTCAAACCCTAATTTGTAATTTTGGGTTTCTTGATGAACAAGTTTCATAATTTGACACATCTTGATGAAAAATGACCCTTGGCACTTGATTTTGACCAAAAAGTCAAAGTTTGACTTTTCAGTGTACAATCAAATTTTGATCAGTTGACTGAAAAATTCATCTGTCAATCCTATGCATTTGAGATCTTTTGAACTTGTTGAATGGGTCAAGATAATGTAATTGAGTCCTTTAGTCCATGGTTGAACTTGATTTGCCATTGGCTAGGTCAAACAATAAAAAATTGCCTTTGTACAGTCAAAACCCTAAAAATGACCATTTTGCCCTTTTGGTGATCTGATCAAATTTCTTGTGGAGTTGTGGTCCAAACTTTATCAAATGGTTCATATGAGCTCATAATGTTGATGTGGGTCAAAATTCACGAGGTTTGACTGTCAATTGGCCACAGTTGACTTTTTCCCCAATACAGTTGATTTCTAGGTGAACTGTCCAATTGATTGGGCAAAGATTTGATTCAAGGCTTGAAACTTGGTATGGACAAACTTATGAGTCCAAAATGAAGTATGAAAGTCAATTTGGGAATTGTAGGTCAAAATATCCTTGTGCAAACTCAAACCCTAATTTAGGTCAACAGTGCAAGGAGATGTCTTGAGCAGAGCAAACCCTAGCTTGGTCTTGAGTTCCAAGAGTCTTGTGATGAGAAAATGTTGATAAAATGAGAGGGAAAATTTTGGGGTACAACAGTTTCCCCTGTTCAATCTTATTGAACCTGAAGAGTTAGATTGACAAGTTTTTCCTTTCATGACTCGAAGGTAAAAGAGGATTGGACACTAGAGTGCCCGTAAATTTACACTCGTCAAAATATTATTGAGGGAATGGGCTTAAAGATGCCATTTGGAGATGGTAGAATCTTGCTGGAGATGGGCTTAAAGATGCCATCTAAGAATGTTTGTTGAACTGCAATGTTGTTGGTCAGAAGAATGAACCTCAAAATGGTATCCGTGTCTGGAATGCATTTTGAACTGTATTTGGAGATTGAGTTTGTATGAGCAAAAGAATGACGTCCGTGTCTGGAGTGTATCCGAGCTGTAACTGTATTTGATCTTTGAATGAATATCAGAATGACTGCTGTGTCTGGAATGTATCTGTATTCTGAATGGGTAACAGAGAAACATATGTATATGGAGCAACTGTGTGCTGGGGATAAATTCCGAATGAGTGACATAATGGCAACCGTGTCTGGAGCGTATCTGGACTGTATCTGTAGTGTAGATTTGTATGAGTAGCAGAATGACTTCCGTGTCTGGAGTGTATCTGAAACTGTAACGGGGATCTGAATAAGTGACAAAATGACTTATGTGGCGACTACACTAGGGAGAATCAAACTCTTGATGTAAGGGCCAGAATGGCATCCGTGTTTGGAGCGCATCTGAACTTGAAGTTGATAGTTGAATCTGAATGAGAGATAGAATGGCCGCCGTGTCTGGAGCGTATCTAGTCTGTATCGGATTGCTGAAATCTGAATGAGTATTAGAATGACCGCTGTGTCTGGGGTGTATCCGTACTGTATCTTGATTTGAAATTTTGAATGAGTAAATAGAATGACCGCCGTGTCTGGGGTGTATCCATATTGTATCTGAATAATTGTTAATGATAGCCTTTTAATTTTATCCTGAAAAGGGTAAAATATTAGCTAAAACACAAAGTTATATTGCATGATATGTATGATGCAATGAAATATGTTTCATTAATGTTTATGATATATGAATGTAATGGATGTGTATGTAAGTTGAGTGGCTGTCTTGTTGAGGAAAATAAATCCTTGATAACTGGAGATAATAAAATCTTTGACTGCTGTCGGGGAAAATAAATCCTGACCGATGCCAAGGATTCAAAAATCTTTGATTGTTGAAGACGAGAAAATCCTTGCTGACTGCTTGGGGATTAAAGATCTTTGATTGTTGAGAATGAGAAATCCTGGGACCACTGTTGGAGATTGAAAATCCTTGGTGACTTGTGGGGATTAACAAGGGCTTTGACAACTTCTGCGGGGAATGAGAATCCTTCATGACTTTCCTAGGAAATAAGGAAAACTCTGACAGTCTCTACTGGGGAGCTAAAACCTAGGAGGCTTCTGCTGGAGAAATGAGACCAAGAATCTTCGATCTGCTGGGAGATAACTCTGTGGGGAGAATGCTTACTCGGCCGGTGAAATCAGGAGCTTGGGTTGTACGCCAATCTACTGGGGAAGTTGGGGAACACTGAATGGTTCTCACTGGGGATTGATAGTTGGAAATTCGCTGGGGAAGAAGGTTTAGAACATTCTAGCTCCGCTGGGGATATGAATTTCAGGGTTTTCGGGCTCCACTGGGGATCGGGAGTTCGGAGACTTAACTCTGATGGGAATTCTGAAACTTAACTCCGCTGGGGGATAAAGTTTAGAACACACTAGCTCCGCTGGGGATCTTGAATTTTAACTCTGCTGAGGATACATACTCCAAGGTTTTAGCTTTGTTGAGGAGCTGGCTGATGTACTGCAGGGGATTTCTTCTGGAATAGCTCAAAGATATCTTCCTACACCTTCAACCTATCAGTAATTATCCTTTCTCAATTTCGTTTTATTTGTAAGCAGTGATTATATTCAAATGCATATGCCTATTTAACAAAACTTTGGATGTTTTCAAATAAAACACAAGTGTAAAAGAAAAGAAAGGCAAGCAAATTTCTGCACTTTGAAGTATCTTTGTATTAACTTTTGTAAGTATTTTTGTACAAAGGAAACAAACATCCTAGTAAGAGAATGTTGTCGTAGAAATTGAAAAATTTTATACAAAAAGAAAGATGGCTATGTGTAACAATTCCATGGGATTACCATTCTGCTATGGCCTTCACAACTCTGAGTATCTTGTCCATTCGCTACTTCGTCCGCCGATGACTGGATTGATCAGAAGCTTGGAGCTTGTTGGTGAAGAGATTAAAGTGATCCGACGAGACATAGTCATACACTTTAATTCCCTAACTTTTACCTGGACCGCCCTTTCGGGTTTTCGATCCACCGGGAAACCCTTTTTTGCCCAAGTCGCCCTTTCGGGTTTTCAACTTGCCGGGTGTACAGATTTTTTATTTTTATCCCTAATTTTTGCCTGAACCGCCCTTTCGGGTTTTTGATTCACCGGGATGCCTATTTTTGCCCAAGTCGCCCTTTCAGGTTTTCAACTTGTCAGGTCGTTTTATGTATAATATCTTTTGACTATGCCTGCGTTCGCAGGGTGTGGCAAGTCGTCACCGTCCATGGTGGTCAGAATCATTGCCCTACCAGAAAAGATGCTCTTGATCACAAATGGTCCTTCGTAAGTAGGGGTCCACTTGCCCCTAGGATCACTTTGCGGCAAGATGATCCGCTTGATTACAAGATCTTCGACTTGATATACTTGACGCCTGACTTTCTTGTTGAAAGCCTTGATCATCCGTTTTTGGTACGTCTGACCATGAAAAACAACAGTAAGTCGTTTCTCGTCGATCAAGTTAAGTTGATCAAGCCGGGTATGAATCCAATCGTCTTCATTCAAACCGGCATCCTTCATAATCCTCAAGGAAGGAATCTGAACTTCCATAGGTAGAACAACTTCCATGCCATATACCAAAGAAAATAGAGTTGCCCCTGTTGAAGTACGTGCCGTGGTACGATATCCATGCAGAGCAAACGGTAACATCTCATGTCAGTCTTTGTAGGTGACTGTCATCTTTTGAATGATCTTCTTGATATTTTTGTTCGCGGCTTCAACAACACCGTTCATCTTCGGCCGATAGGGAGATGATGGGTTTAATCTATAACGTATAGCCTAAATGTAGTACTGCAAGTGTACAGCCTATCGAAGTAATATATAAGATTATCGAACCACAGAGACCAATTGTCAATCTATCAACTCTATTGCTAAGGTGCTTATCTAAGGCGAACAAGAATATTGATGTGAGTGCAGTGCACAAAGTAAATGACGAAGTAAATAACAGTTTAAAGGACATGTTGGAATGTAAATCATGTAATCAGGTATTAGTCCGATCATGCGTAGATGAACCTACTTATGGGGCAGTATTTTCTATTGATAGCAAAGAATCAATTTGACGGGAACTTGTAGCTTTTGACTACTAAGAACCGAGTTTACTCTTTAAATTAAATTCCTTTATTGTCACATATAAAGGGTGCCTTCCGCGTTAAAGAGGTAAACCTATTTTTAAGAAATTGATAGTTTTGACTTAGCAGAAAAGTGATTTTACTTGGAAAGATTAACTTAAAGAGACTTTTGGCTTTTGACCAAGAGTCAGATTTCAAACCTACAAACGCGTCCGAAAATAGTTTCAAAATCGTTTTCTAAAAGGGTCAATGATTCCTATTTAACCAATCAACGGCTTTCGCTCTTTTTGTTTGGTTAAATAATAATCAAGTCATATCATTAGTTTGGACGGCTTTCGATCTTACCCAATAAACATTTAAACACAATTGACTTAAGTTAGAAGCAAAACATCCCCAGAGTATTTTCACTAGCATGATAATTGGAACACAACCACGACGACAATCATTACATCCTAACCTTTATAGTTTAGCCAGACATAATAAGTGCGAGTCTATAAAACGTGTAGACTATGGTAAGAGCATTTAAAGTCTATAAAACGTGTAGACTATGGTAAGAGCATTTAAAGTCTATAAAACGTGTAGACTATGGTAAGAGCATTTAAAGTCTATAAAACGTGTAGACTATGGTAAGAGCAATTAAATAAAGAAATGCAATAAAATAGAACCTTGCTCCGGTCGGAGACTTGAATCTGATACAAATCTACGGAAAGGTAAGGCTGGTATGATGAACTTCAACCAAAGTGCTCCAAGACTCGATTACAACTCAATCTACACCGCAATAACTCCCCGATGTGAAGAGATTATCACTTTACAGAAACTGATAGTATATGGCTTAAGATTGTACTAAGCTTGGATGAAACTAAAGAATGACTATCGAAAACTATTTATAGAGGATCTTTGAGGTGCGTAAGGACCAGCATGCCCCTTAACTTCTTTTGAGCGGGAAGCTTGTTGTGAAGGCCGCGGGCGCGGTGGGGGTGGCCGCGGGCGCGGTGCATGGAACTGCCACATCATGGGAACGTGGCAGTTGATCTCTGGGTGAAAGTGGGCCACGTCATCGCGTTCCCTGTAGCCAGCGCGGCGCTCAACGCCATAAGTGCAGAATATCTTGAAAAACCCTAATTTCTTGGCGTTTTGGCTCGTTTCTTCACAGAAGGCTCTGAAATGACAAGGATCCTGAAAACAAAGGAAAAAGGAACATAATACGAGAAAATGACAATAAAAACTAAGGAAAACATGTGATATTTGAGTCAGAAACATAGTGCGATTTAGTGCGATCAAATCCTCCCACGCTTAGACCTTTGCTTGTCCTCAAGCAACAACTCTTAGAAGTAGATGAGAGAAAATTATGGTGTATACAGGTTTTGGGCAAAGAGGGCTTCTAAGTCCGAGTAAGGGTGTGTTGTCAGGCACTAACTATCTGAATCAAGGGTATCGTAATTACACTACTCGCAGAAATGCGGACATAAACCTCATAAGTATACAGATCGATCCTAATATCCTTACTATGCTCAGACTTCCCCTTTTTACGAGGTCCTTTTTCATTCAGGCGCAATCACATTAAGCCCGTTATCCGTACATACTCATGGTGTAGTGACCGGTTAGTGACTTTGATCTCAAGTGATGGGATTCTGGTACAAGAGTTGGTTTAATCCCTTTTTATTTTACCCACTTGCAGTTGCGGGGGATCGGACCGTAGTCCGCCCTACCAAGTTCAGCACCAGATACCTCTGAACCAACTACAACAGATATGCCTTATATATATATATATATATATATATATTTTTTTTTTTTTTTGATTAATTTTGTTAGTGCTTACAACTTTCTTGAGTTGAGTAATCTTTGTGAGGATCACCCAACTCGTAGTCGTATTCATACTTTATTTTATAACTTTTAAGGCAAAATAGAGATCATCCACTTATATTCATCGATCCCACACTTAGAGCATGCTTAGGCCGGAGCTGACTGCTAAGATAAACTACTTGAAGACCTATTTGTACAGTTTTATTCAAAATCATAGCATATTGGGGAGAAAGGATCTAATCTAAATATTCAAAGAAGGCTTATGGTGTAAAAATGATAACGAATTTTTCAAAAAGTGAGTGTCCGAGAAACAGACCCTATCTAGGACCTGTCTCATAGCCCAAATCCTTAAAAACAACCATAAATCTTTGAAAAAGAAAAATTTTGTAAGGCTAAAAGGTGGGGGAAATGAAAGGGTACACTACGCAGAAAGACTCGCCTATCACATGCATTTTATTAACTACGAAAAAAAAGGAAAAATGCGGAAGGGAAATAAAAGCAGGAAAAAACGGAAAATAAAAGCGAAAAATAAAAGCGAAAATGGGAAATAAAAGCGATAAATGCTCCTCCCACACTTAAATCAGACATTGTCCTCAATGTTCCAAAATAAGGTAGGAGGAGGTACCTGAAAACACTAGTGGGGGCCACTAGGACCTTCACCATCCTGGTTGGTACGACCGGAACGGCGGCTACGGCTGCGACGACGGCTATCTCGGTCCAAAACAAGTTGCCCCAGTCTCTCTGACAAGGCGGTATTTGCCGCTTGTAGCTCTTGGGTCCGACCAATGAGGGTGCCTTGGGTTGCCTCCATCAATTGGAAGTGACGAGCGTATGTGGTCTGGTGTAGGTGCTGTTCTCTCTGGAAAGCCAGCTGACTTTCCATAATAGTGCGCAGAGAGCTAGCATTTTGTTCTTGGGACGCTTGCATGAAGGCCATGTTGTCGGCCGCCTGTTGCTGCAAGGTAGCAAGGAGGGCGTCCCTCTGGGCCTCTCGGGCCATATGCTCACGCCACATGTCCTCAGTGACATGGAAACTAGGAGCTGTACCTGCATGTGGGTTAGAGGTAGAAGGTGTCGTGTGTGGTGGTGAAAAATGGGGTGGTTCCTCTGTTTGGAAATCGTACTCATCATCAGTGTTGTTACCCTCATTTAAAGGTAGATTTGGGGGCAACGGACCAATAAAAGCAGGAGCGTTGAGATCGTAGGTCCAATTACGCTCAAATCTAATATCAGTACGACGGGTGCAAGGCATAACAACACTGGGTATAGCAGCACCTCCAACCATGAGGAAGTAACCACCTTCCTTCCTCGTCTTGCATAAACGTATATCCCTGAAAAATTTAAGATTTGCAATCCGAGGAGGAAGTGGTTCAAGGGTGGCAAGTTCCGTATCCAATCCTATGGCACGGGCAATAGTGGTAATCAGTCCACCAAAGGAAATCGGCCCACCTTTTCTTAAAACATGGTGCATGTGGGCAATCATGAATGGGACGGGATTAACTTTGGTGTCTGTGAGGCAGCTCTGCATGATAATTAATTCTTTAGCATTCACCTTGTTTGGGTTTTCCCGAGCAAAGATGGTGGATGCTAAAAGAAATCTAAAGACACGAAGGGCAGGATTGTGGATGTGAGAAGCAAGAAGGCCATCAAAAGATGTTGCATTTTGTTTAGTAATTCTGGCCCAAAATGCTTCAAATGCCCAATCCGTGTCTAAAGGTGCTTCACAAATGGCACCATCCCCATAAGGCAATTCTAACATGGCGGCTAGACCGTCAGTGGAGTAATCATATTCAACATTAAACATTCTAAATTTGACTCCACCTACGGTGCTAGCAGTGTTAGGAGAGACGTTATAAATTAAAGAACTTAAAAACTCGAACGTCAGCCTAGGGTAGGTTGGTGCTTGAGTAGCAAAAATATCATGCATACCTATTTTATCTAGAAGGAAGAATACACTATGGTATATACCTAATGAATATAGACAGTTTTCATTGATATACCTGGTAGAGTGTATTGGTGTTGTCAGCAATTTTTCAAGCCGCTTTAGTTGCCTTTCTCCGGCTTGGCCACCACGCAAAATGTAACCGTGATACTCCATAGGATTTTCTTGTGGTAGAATAGAGAGAAAGAATGGGATGTAGAAGTAATGAAGGTGTGAGGAAGAAAATGAAATAGTGGGGGTATTTATAGGAAGGAAAGAAAAAATGGTGGTTGTAAATATTTATGATGAGAATAATGGAAATAAATGTAGTGGGTTGGTATGGGTAATAAAGGAAGTTATGGTGGGTTAAAAATGGAAGAAAATGGGATTGGAAATGGAAAAAGTGGTAAAATGGGGGGAAAAACGAGCAACTAGCCGTTAGGTGACCGTTGCGTCACCGCGGGTGCGGCAGGGCCTACCGCGGGCGCGGTGAGGTCGAGGCAAGTTGGGCTGGCCTGGCTTCCTTTCCATTGGGCTTTTTCTTCCTCGCCATTAGCTTCAATTTCTGGAGGTGTACCTATTTTTCTTATGAATGTGCATATATGTACGTGAATACATATACACATGTATATTTATTTTATATTAAAACTATGGTGACCAGAAAAACAAAAACATTAGTAAATAAATAAATAAAACATATGCATATATATATATATATATATATATATATATATATATATATATATATATATATATATATATATATATATATATAGGTACGGACATTGGGTCACCAAAATATTAACAACGCAGGAAACAGATAATGCGAAATAAAAATGAGTCTGAAAAGGAAATCAACATAATACTAATAATACTGGAACTAGATATCTTGTGAACAATACAGATCTATTGCCAACCGGTAGGATGCTCTGCAGGAGTGCCTGGGCCACGCAGCTCAGTCAGCTGGCGTCGAATCTCTGCCACCTCGTGAGCTAATTCATCTAACTCACCAGCAAAGGTAACATCATTCACTTCCAACTGCAAATGAAGGTCAGCCACCTCATTGCGGAGAGTGGTTATCTCAGTGCGCATAACAGTCAATAGAGTGCGAATATCAGGTTCCTGCAAGCTGAGGTTATTAGTAAGAACAGTAGTGTGTGTAACCTCGGGTCGGGATGTGTGATCTGGAGTGGAGTCCTCGGGAGCAGGAGTGTAGTCCTGAGTGGGATCTTCGGAAGCAGGGGTGTATTCTGGAGTGAGATCTTCGGAAGCAGGAGTGTATTCTGGAGTGTACTCTGATATCTCACCCCAACCTTCTACAGAATAGTTCCAATTAGCAGAGTTGGAAACACAAGTCATCTGAGGGTCTGGCATTGTGAAGGTGTAAACTGTCTGGTCATTGATGAGCAATCTGTACCGATATGGGTGAAAAGAGGCCCTCCTCATGAGCCCACGATCCATGCAAAAGTCTAAATCCAGGAAAGTATATCCACAGTATGGGGTCAGCTGTGCTATCATACTGTCCAAACCCAAAGCAGAAGCTATCTGTGTCACATTTCCTCCGGAATGAATGAGTCCTACAGCGGATCGAGCAGTCTGCTCGAGGCTCTCTATCAGAAAACCTCCACTAGCTATAGGTCTGGACTGACTGGCACAGTATAGGAAAAGGATCTCCTCAGCGGTGACTAAGTGGTCACAGTAACTCCTCCCAAAGAAAGTGTTGCACAGGATCATCTCGAAGTATCGGAAAGCCGGGTTATGGATCTTCCGGGACAGCTGGGTAGAGGGGTCAAGGCTGGCTCTATCAGTAATGTCCTGCCAAAATTTATCAATATCTCTGTCCATGTAGTAACTCAGTGGAAACTCAGTGATAGCGGTCGGTCCAGTTTGGAAACCAAGCAAATCCCCAAATTCTTTGGTAGTCAGGGTATACTCGGTACCAAACAATCTGAAACTTAGGCATCCTCGCCCATCTCCTTCACCCACTCGTGGGTTATAATCCATAGAGCTAAGAAACTCCAGAGTAAGGTTTCTGTAGGTTTTGTGGACATCATCAGCATAAGAATCCCAGCCAAGTTGGTTGCACAGATACCTAATACTTGGCTCAATCCCGAGTGCCTCCATGCAGCTCTGATCGGGGTACCTAGTGGGTACCATAGGTCTAGCAGATAAGGTAGCAAATCGGGCTTTTTGTGCTTCATCTCTGAAAATCACAACCATACCATCGGGGTAATGCATCCTGAAAATATAAACACAAGAAATTAGTCCAGATAAAATATATAAACTACTAAAATAAAATAAAAATAAAATTAAGAATAAACCATGGGTTGCCTCCCATGCAGCGCTTGTTTAACGTCATTAGCTTGACGATTAGATCTTACTTTATGTGGGTATTGGTGGGTCTATAAGAATATGTCTAGAGTAGTCAACAGGTAAATCGCCTCCTTTGTAGAGCTTCAGTCTTTGTCCATTTACCACAAATGGAGCGCATGAATTGTTTTTGATTTCTACTGCTCCAGACTTTAGAACTTTTGACACTTCAAATGGACCTGTCCATCTTGAACGAAGCTTACCAGGAAAAAGTCGTAACCTTGAGTTAAATAGGAGAACAGGATCACCAATGTTGAAATCTTTCTTGATGATTTTTTTATCATGCCACATCTTGGTTCTTTCCTTATATATGATGGCATTCTCATAGGCATTCAAGCGAAGCTCTTCTAGCTTGTGAATGTCCAGGATACGTTTTTCTCCGGCTTTTAGGTAATCTAGATTCAAGGATTTAATGGCCCAATAGGCTTTATGTTCTAGTTCGAAGGGTAAATGACAGGACTTTCCATAAACCAATTGATAAGGAGTTGTTCCAATAGGGGTTTTATAAGCCGTTCTATAAGCCCATAAGGCGTCTTTAAGTTTTCCAGACCAGTCTTTTCTGGATAGTGATACGGTTTTTTCTAGGATCTGCTTAATCTCCCTATTCGATACCTTTACTTGGCCACTGGTTTGCGGGTGATATGGTGATGCTACTCTATGTTTTACTCCGTATTTGCTTAGAAGCTTTTCAAATATCTTAGATATAAAATGCGATCCTCCATCACTTATGACTAACCTCGGGGTTCCAAACCTAGGAAAAATAATATTCTTAAACAGTTTGATAACTACCTTGGTATCGTTTGCGGGTGATGCAACAGCTTCGATCCACTTTGAGACATAATCGACAGCTACTAGGATATACTTGTTACCCATTGAGGAAGGAAAAGGTCCCATGAAATCTATACCCCAGACATCAAATATTTCCACTTCTTGGATGTTACTTAAAGGCATTTCATCACGTCTTGAGATGTTCCCAGTGCGTTGGCATCGGTCACATTTTGTAATGTAAGTGTGGACATCGCGCCATACAGTAGGCCAATAAAAACCTGCTTGAAATATTTTGGCGCATGTTTTAGACGTGCTTGCATGTCCACCATAAGGTGAAGCATGACAATGTTTAATGACGTTGCCTACTTCTTCCTCCGGCACACATCGTCGGAATATATTATCTATTCCTCTTTTGAATAAGAGGGGTTCATCCCAAAAGAAGTGTTTAACATCTCTAAAAAACTTCTTCTTCTGTTGGTAGCTTAAGTCAGGGGGTATGATATCAGCGGCTAGATAATTCACAATATCTGCGTACCATGGTATGTTGTTCATGGTTGAGATTTCCTCATAGGTCTCTTCTTCAGTTGAGTTTATCCCAGCTATTAATCTTTCATAAGTAGAGTGATCGTCTATAGGTATAGGTTCTGGCTTAAGGTGTTCTAACCTAGAGAGATGATCAGCTACTAAGTTTTCAGCTCCTTTTTTATCCTTAATATCCAAGTCAAATTCTTGGAGTAAAAGTACCCATCTGAGCAATCTAGGCTTAGCATCTTTCTTACTTAACAAGTACCGGATTGCTGCATGATCTGTGTATACTATTATTTTTGCTCCCACCAAATAAGATCGAAATTTATCAATAGCAAAAACTACGGCTAGCAATTCTTTTTTTGTGGTTGTATAATTTAGCTGGGCAGCGTCTAGTGTTCTACTAGCGTAGTAAATTGCATGCAGTTTTTTTTCTTTTCTTTGCCCTAGTACAGCTCCTACAGCGAAATCACTAGCATCGCATATGATTTCAAAGGGTTGTGTCCAATCAGGTGGTCTTATGATAGGTGCTGAAATAAGAGCTTGCTTTAAAACTTCAAAGGCCTCAAGACATTTTTGGTCGAATTCAAACTCGACATCCTTCATCAATAAGTTAGTTAAAGGTTTTGTTATTGCGGAAAAATTCTTGATGAAACGTCGGTAGAACCCGGCATGTCCTAGGAAACTTCTTATTTCCCTAACGGTCTTAGGTGGGTTTAAGTTTTCTATAACTTCTATCTTGGCCTTATCGACTTCTATACCTCTTTCAGAAATAATGTGTCCCAAGACTATCCCTTCTCTTACCATAAAGTGGCACTTTTCCCAATTCAACACAAGGTTTACTTCCACACATCTTTTTAAGATTTTCTCCAAGTTCGAGAGGCAGTTTTTGAAATCAAACCCACACACTGAAAAATCGTCCATAAATACTTCCATAATTCCATCTAAGTAGTCTGCGAAAATTGACATCATACAACGTTGGAAAGTGGCAGGTGCATTACAGAGTCCAAAGGGCATTCGTCTATAAGCGAATGTTCCATAAGGGCAGGTAAATGTGGTTTTTTCTTGGTCCTCTGGGTGAATAGGGATTTGGAAAAACCCCGAATACCCATCAAGATAGCAGAAACATGAGTGTCTTACTAGACGTTCAAGCATCTGATCTATAAATGGGAGAGGGAAATGGTCTTTTCTCGTTGCCTTATTCAACTTTCTGTAATCTATACACATACGCCATCCTCCTTCTGTTCGTTTTGCCACATGCTCACCTTTTTCGTTTTTCAGAACAGTGATACCTCCTTTCTTGGGTACCACATGGACTGGGCTTACCCATGCACTATCCGAAATTTGGTATATGATACCAGCTTCTAATAACTTAAGAACTTATTTCTTGACTACATCACTCATGATAGGGTTTATTCTTCTTTGATGTTCTCTTGAGGGTTTTGAATCTTTTTCTAGCATAATCCGATGCATGCATACGGATGGGCTTATACCTCTTAAATCTGAAACTTTATACCCTAAAGCTGAGGGATATTTTCGCAAGGTATCTAAGAGTTGATTTGTTTCTATTTGGTTTAGAGTGGCGCTAATTATAACAGGTCTATTCATCTCCTCATCCAAAAACTCATATCTTAGATTCTTGGGTAGTTCCTTAAGTTCTATAGTGGTTTTCTCAGCACGCGGCATAAGGTCATGGGCAAGAGCTAAGCATTCGAAAAGGTTGTCGTCAATGTACGGTTCGATACTCTCAAATCCGTCATCCTCTAAAATAGGGGTTGATGGTAATTTGGTTAAGAATTCGTTTTGTTCGAGCTCATTTACACATTCATCAATGATGTCGATGGCATAGCACGCATCTCCTATCACTGGTGCCATTAGAAATTTTGATAAAATGAACTCAATCTTTTCATCTCCTACCTCGAAAGTCAGTTTCCCTTTCTTAACATCTATTATAGCTCCGGCGGTCGATAGGAAGGGTCTTCCTAAGAGGATTGGGATGTCTTCATCTTCTTTGATATCCATTACGACGAAGTCGGTCGGAATGTACAACTGACCAATCTTGACAGGTATGTCTTCTAAAATACCCATGGGATATTTGACAGATCTATCAGCTAGTTGTAAGGACATCTTAGTAGGTTGAAGTTCTCCTAATTTTAACCTCTTACAGACGGCCAGAGGCATCAGACTTACGCTTGCTCCTAGGTCTAAAAATGCTTTGTCTATCATATGGTTACCTAGGATGCAAGGGATAGAAAAACTTCCAGGGTCTTTATCTTTCTTGGCGAGTTTATTTTCGGATATAAAATGACATTCTAAAGGCTTGGGATCATCGAGTCGCCGTTTATTGGTCAAAATATCTTTCAAAAACTTAGCATATGATGGTATCTGGGTTATAGCTTCAGTAAAAGGAATCTCAACATGGAGTTTCTCTATTACCTTAATAAACTTTTGGTACTGGTTTTCTACTTTGGTGTTTTTCAGCCTCTGTGGGAATGGAATAGGTGGTTTATAAGGTTGTTGAGTGTTTTTCTCTACTTCTGTTTTTGATTGCTTTTCTGGTTTCTCTGGTTCCTCCACCTGGTCTTTGGGCGTAGCATCTTCCATAGTTTTTTCTGATGTGCTTAAGTCAGGATTTCTAGGCCCTTCATAAGCAGTTCCACTTCTTAATGTGATAGAATTTGCTTGGCCTTTTGGATTTGGTTGAGTTTGTCCAGGGAATTGTCCTCCAGGTGCAACTTGTACAGAGGTGTTTTGGGCTACTTGGGAAATCTGAGTCTCAAGCATTTTGGTGTGGGTTATTATCTGGTCAAACTTGGTTGCTAATTGAGTAACTAGTTCGTTCGTGTGAATGTGTTGGTTCATAAACTCCTTATTTTGCTGGGTTTGAGCCTGAATAAAGGTGTCTATGGTTTCTTTAAGGTTTGGTCTTGGGGGTACTATTTGCATAGGTTGGTTTTGTTTTTGCGTTTGGAATCCTTGAGGTCTCGAAGGTCCGGGATTTTGGATAGGGTTGTTGTTTTTGTAAGAGAAATTCGGGTGGTTCCTCCATCCAGGATTGTAGGTATTCGAGAAAGGGTTCCCTTGAGTATAGTTAACTTGGTCTGAGCTTGATTCGTTCAAAAGGTTACAGTCAATGGTTTGATGTTCTTGAGTTCCACAGAGTTCGCACTCCGATTGGATTGCTGCTACTGTGGTTGGGTTTTGAGACATGTTCTCGACTCTCAAGGCTAGGGCGTTCATCTTGGCATTAATCATGTCCATGCAACTTACCTCATGCTTTCCTCCATGGCTCTCCTTTTTCTCTACTGTCGCTCGTTCTAATCCCCATTGGGCGTGGTTTTGGGCCATGTCCTCTATTAGGGCACAAGCGTCAGGGTAAGGTTTGTTCATCAACGCTCCACCTGCGGCAGCGTCTATGGATATCTTTGTGTTGTAATGGAGTCCATTATAGAAGGTATGTATGATTAACCATTGCTCCAGGCCATGGTGCGGACAAGCTCTTAAAAGTTCTTTATATCTCTCCCAGGCATCAAAAAGTGATTCGCCTTGGTTTTGGGTGAAACAAGTGATCAGATTCCTAAGAACAGCGGTCTTGCTTGGTGGAAAATACCTCGCAAGAAAAGCTCTCCTAAGGTCTTCCCAAGTTGTTATTGAGTTTGTTGGAAGGGCGTCTAACCAGTCGTGAGCTTTACCTCTAAGGGAAAAAGGAAACAGTCTTAATCGGATAGCTTCGGGTGTGGCTCCATTTGCCTTAAGGGTGTCAGCTAACTGGATAAATACCTTTAAATGTTGATTCGGGTTCTCGGTAGCGAGACCAGCGAATTGGCTTTGTTGTACTAATTGTAGTAACGAGGGCTTTAGTTCAAAGTTGTTGGTAGTTATAGTAGGGTTTACTATACTAGAACTAGGTTCCTCGTTAGATGGTTGGGCGAATTCCTTGAGCGGTCTTTGGTTACGATCTTCTGCCATAGCTCTTCTTATCTTGTGAATAAAAAGACGGGCACGAGCGTAACGTTCAGGTTCTACTAAAGGATCTATTAGGTTGCCGGTGCTACGATTTCTACGCATCTACCGGCTAGAATAGCCTTAGTCTAAACGGGATAACAATAGGGTACGAAATTTGACGAAGTTGGTCCCCGGCAACGGCGCCAAAAACATGATGGGTTTAATCTGTAACGTATAGCCTAAATGTAGTACTGCAAGTGTACAGCCTATCGAAGTAATATATAAGATTATCGAACCACAGAGACCAATTGTCAATCTATCAACTCTATTGCTAAGGTGCTTATCTAAGGCGAACAAGAATATTGATGTGAGTGCAGTGCACAAAGTAAATGACGAAGTAAATAACAGTTTAAAGGATAGGTTGGAATTTAAATCATGTAATCAGGTATTAGTCCGATCATGCGTAGATGAACCTACTTATGGGGCAGTATTTTCTATTGATAGCAAAGAATCAATTTGACGGGAACTTGTAGCTTTTGACTACTAAGAACCGAGTTTACTCTTTAAATTAAATTCCTTTATTGTCACATATAAAGGGTGCCTTCCGCGTTAAAGAGGTAAACCTATTTTTAAGAAATTGATAGTTTTGACTTAGCAGAAAAGTGATTTTACTTGGAAAGATTAACTTAAAGAGACTTTTGGCTTTTGACCAAGAGTCAGATTTCAAACCTACAAACGCGTCCGAAAATAGTTTCAAAATCGTTTTCTAAAAGGGTCAATGATTCCTATTTAACCAATCAACGGCTTTCGCTCTTTTTGTTTGGTTAAATAATAATCAAGTCGTATCATTAGTTTGGACGGCTTTCGATCTTACCCAATAAACATTTAAACACAATTGACTTAAGTTAGAAGCAAAACATCCCCAGAGTATTTTCACTAGCATGATAATTGGAACACAACCACGACGACAATCATTACATCCTAACCTTTATAGTTTAGCCAGACATAATAAGTGCGAGTCTATAAAACGTGTAGACTATGGTAAGAGCATTTAAAGTCTATAAAACGTGTAGACTATGGTAAGAGCATTTAAAGTCTATAAAACGTGTAGACTATGGTAAGAGCATTTAAAGTCTATAAAACGTGTAGACTATGGTAAGAGCAATTAAATAAAGAAATGCAATAAAATAGAACCTTGCTCCGGTCGGAGACTTGAATCTGATACAAATCTACGGAAAGGTAAGGCTGGTATGATGAACTTCAACCAAAGTGCTCCAAGACTCGATTACAACTCAATCTACACCGCAATAACTCCCCGATGTGAAGAGATTATCACTTTACAGAAACTGATAGTATATGGCTTAAGATTGTACTAAGCTTGGATGAAACTAAAGAATGACTATCGAAAACTATTTATAGAGGATCTTTGAGGTGCGTAAGGACCAGCATGCCCCTTAACTTCTTTTGAGCGGGAAGCTTGTTGTGAAGGCCGCGGGCGCGGTGGGGGTGGCCACGGGCGCGGTGCATGGAACTGCCACATCATGGGAACGTGGCAGTTGATCTCTGGGTGAAAGTGGGCCACGTCATCGCGTTCCCTGTAGCCAGCGCGGCGCTCAACGCCATAAGTGCAGAATATCTTGAAAAACCCTAATTTCTTGGCGTTTTGGCTCGTTTCTTCACAGAAGGCTCTGAAATGACAAGGATCCTGAAAACAAAGGAAAAAGGAACATAATACGAGAAAATGACAATAAAAACTAAGGAAAACATGTGATATTTGAGTCAGAAACATAGTGCGATTTAGTGCGATCAGGAGATGAATTGTGATGATAAATCTTGAACTGCTCGCACAGAGCGGTGATCATAGTGTTGTTCAAATTTGTACCATTGTCTGTGATGATCCTGTCGGGGACACCATACCGACATATGAGGTTCTGCTTGATGAAGCGGGCAACCACATTCTTTGTAACTGAGGCGTAGGAAGCCACTTCGACCTATTTGGTGAAGTAATCAATAGCCACCAGGACGAAGCGATGTCCATTGGAGGCTGTAGGCTTGATCTCTCCAATCATGTCAATGCCCCACATTGCGAATTGCCAAGGAGCTGTCAGAATGTTGAGAGGAACATGAGGAATATGTATCTTGTCAGCATAGACTTGGCATTTGTGACAAGTACGGGAATGTTGATGACAATCAGCTTCCATGGTAGATCAGTAGTAGCCTGCCCTTAGAATCTTCTTAGCCATCGTATGTTTGCTCAAGTGGGTGCCAAATGTGCCACTATGTATTTCGGTCATGATCAACTCAGCTTCAACCTTGTCCACACAACGAATTAGAACACAATCATGGCTGAACTTATAAAGGATGCCATTGCTTAGGAAGAACTTGGCAGCAAATCTCCTTAAGAACTTTTTATCATTGACTGAAGCTCCTTCAGGATATTCTCTGGTCTGGAGATACCTTTTGATTTCATGAAACCAAGGTTGTTCCACTACTTATTCGGTATTAATCTCATGACAGTGCGCAGGTTCGTCCATTCTCTCGATGGTGATTTGGGGAGCCTCGTTATCCCAGTTGAGTTTAAACATGGAAGACATTGTAGCCAGAGCATCGGCTAACTGATTTTCTTCTCGCGGGAAATGCTCGAAGGTAATCTGCTCGAAATGAGGCAACAATGTTAAGACATGTTCTTTGTATGGGATAAGATTAGTATGTTTAGTATCCCATTCTCCTTTGAATTGACTGATAACCAAAGCCGAGTCCCCAAATACGACCAAAGATTTGATTCCCAAGTCTATAGCAGCCTTGAGACCAAAGATGCAAGTTTCATATTCAGCCATGTTGTTAGTACAGCTGAAGCAAAGTCGGGCAGTGAAGGGTGTATGGCAACCTTCTGGAGAAATGAGTACCGCACCGATACCGTTTCCAAGTGAATTTGAAGCACCGTCAAAGTACAGGGTCCATCGGGATCCTTGTTCAGGTCCGTCATACGGTCCGTTACCTTCAATGTTGTCCAATGTCATTATGTCCTCGTCAGGGAAGTCGAATCTCATAGATTGGTAATCTTCGACGGCTTGATGGGCTAGATGGTCAGCAAGTACACTCCCCTTTATAGCTTTTTGGGTAGTATACTGGATATCATACTCAGTTAGGATCATTTGCCATCTAGCGATCCTTCCAGATAAAGTAGGCTTCTCGAAGATATACTTGATCGGATCCATTTTGGAAATCAGCAAAGTGGTATGAGTCAACATATACTGCCTTAGCCGGCGAGCAGCCCATACCAAAGCGCAACAAGTTTTCTCGAGCAGTGAGTAGCGAGTCTCACAGTCGGTAAACTTTTTGCTAAGGTAATAAATGACATGCTCTTTTCGGCCAGACTCGTCATGTTGGCCCAGTACACACCCCATTGAGTTATCCAAAATAGTCAGATACATGATTAATGGCCTTCCTTCGACGGGTGGCATCAGGATAAGAGGTTCCAGTAGATACTCCTTGATCTTATCAAAAGCAACTTTACAATCATTGTTCCATTCAACTACCTGATCTTTCTTCAACAGTTTGAAAATTGGCTCACAGGTAGATGTCAGGTGAGAGATGAACCTTGCGATATAGTTTAAGCGTCCCAAGAATCCTCTAACCTCCTTTTCAGTGCAGGGTGTAGGCATTTCTTGTATAGACTTTACTTTAGCTGGATCAACCTCAATACCTTTGTTGCTGACGATAAATTCCAAAAGTTTACCAGACCTGACTCCAAAAGTGAACTTGCTTGGATTCAGTCTGAGCTTATATTCCTTCAACCTGGCAAACAACTTTTGCAGATGATCAAGGTGTTCCTCTTCTGTCTGTGTTCGGGCTATCATGTCGTCTACGTAAACCTCAATCTCATGATGTATCATGTCATGAAACAAAGCTACCATAGCATGTTTATAGGTTTCCCCGACATTCTTCAGTCCGAATGGCATCACTTTGTAGCAGAAGGTACCCCATTGCGTGACAAAAGTAGTTTTCTCCATGTCCTCGGTGGCCATTTTGATCTGGTTGTATCCCGAGAATCCATCCATGAAGGAAAATACCTTGTGTTGAGCTGTGTTGTCAACCAAGATGTCGATGTGTGGTAGTGGAAAATCATCTTTAGGGCTAGCCCTGTTTAAATCCCGATAGTCCACACACATTCTGACTTTGCCGTCCTTCTTAGGCACGGGCACAATGTTAGCAACCCATTGTGGGTAGGAAGTAACAGCCATAAAGCCAGCGTTGAATTGCTTCATTACCTCAGCTTTGATCTTCTCAAACATGTCGGGCCTCATTCGGCGGACCTTTTGTTTGATCGGTGGATAGTATTCTCTTGTAGGGAGACGGTGAACCACGATATTTGTGTCTAATCCCGGCATGTCTTCATAAGACCAGGCAAAGATCTCAACATATTCGTTCAACAACTGTACTAGACGCTCTTTGACACTTGGTTCCAGGTTGGCACCCACCTTTACCTCTTTCTTGTCTTCCTCTGTTCCCAAGTTAATGGTTTCTAGCAACTCTTCATGGGACAGAATAGCCCCCTCTTCTTGTTGCAAAAGTCTGGCTAACTCTCCCGACACTTCACAGTCTTCGTCAACTTCGTATTCAGCATGATTGACCAAATCTTCAGAGTTACCGAAGGCTAAAGTAGAATAGTCACCCATGGAATCCGGAGTGGATGGTTACCTGCATTTGTGAAAGGAAAGAAAATGAACACAACAGTTTATAGATGAAAACGTCCAATGATTCATTAAAACATGGCATATGATAATGAGGAAAATCAAGCCCTTACAAATGGACCTATATGCCCCGGGAAAGGCATAAGGTGAAAATAGTGTACGAATTGTTTAGTTATTACAGACCAAAATAGGAAATTGTTCAAAGATAAATTACTGGTTGATGAAAGTGATGGGAATAAAATCCTTTGCTTCCCAGTTGCTTAATCCCCCTTCGACGGTTGGAAAGATCCAATCTTCAAAGTTGTCCTCTTCATCATCATCTTCTACAACATTAATTCCATGGTGAGTGATTTTTACGGGTGGTACTCCAGCCTTGGAGCGACACATAGCTTTCTGGCCAGCAGCAGTAAAACCTAGTCTGAACTTGTCTGTCTTATGGGGAAAATCAGGCAGTTGCCCCCACACTGTACTCCTTCCTTATTTGATTACAGCCTCTGCATCCTTGAGAGATGCCACCCTAGACACATGCTTGGGAACGGTAAGCACATCAACCACTGTCTTCGCAACTGCGACCTCAGGAGAAACTTCCTCAAAATGTTGGAAAGGCGTTTCTATAAATTCGCCATCCAACTCCGCATAGCGGAAGGAGTTGAGGTGACTTATCATGTACTCTTCCTCGCCGTGCACCGTTATAATCTTACCCTGAACATGATACTTTAGCATTTGGTGTAAAGAGGAGGTAACTGCCCCAGCATAGTGGATCCACGACCTTCCTAATAAGCACAAATATGAAGGACGAATGTCCATCACATAAACGGTAGAGTTGAAGGTCTCGGTGCCCACTTTGATGGGAATGTCCACCTCTCCATGGACCATCCTTTTAGAACCATCGAAGGCTCTAACAACGATGTTACTGGGTTTGAGGGTCAATCCTTCGCAGTCCAATCGGTCTAACACTTTCTTCGGCAGCACATTCAAGGATGAACCGGTACCAACTAAGACATGGACAAGGGTGGTTCCCCTGCATTCAACTGAGACATGCAGCGCGTCGTTATGCTTCCTTCCCTTGGAGGTCAAATCAGCATCGTAAAAACCAAGACCACTATCACTAGTGAGGCTGGCCACGCACTCTTGAAACTGGTCAGCCAAAGTTTCTTGAGGCACGTGTGCCATCTTTAAAAATTTGATCAGGGCCTTAGCATGGGCCTCAGAGCAGAGTAGAAGAGCCAACATGGATATTTTAGAAGGGGTCTGCCCTAGCTGTTCCACGACGTTGTAGTCTCTCTTTTTGATTATCTTTAAGATTTCTTCCATCTCTTTCTGGGTGGTTTCGGGGATTACCACAGTCTGAGCCTTCATCCTGACAGGCGCTTCTAGTATCCCCTTACCCTTATCGGCAGTAGCATCAGAGGGTCTAACTTCATGTACATCAATTTCTTCAATTATCGGGCCTTGCACAAATGGCTTAACAGGTACAGAAGCTTTCGAGGGTCCGAAGACTGCTCGAGGGGGAGCAATCTCCGGAGAAAAAATCCGTCCGCTGCGAGTTATCTTGCTTGTTCCCGCAATGTTCCCTATATCAGGGGTTTCATCATCAGAATTCTCTTGGACTGATTCAATCTGTTTAATACCATGATAGAAGATTTCTCCTCCGTAGTTCCATGGTATCGTCTTGTTAGATTGGTACGGGACAGGCCCCGACATGGTAATTTTTAACAGCACAAACTTAGGATCAGGCGTAATCTTGACAGGGCTTTCGCAAGCCTTGGGAAGATTGTCGGAGATGGTTATTATTGCAATGTCATTGGTTGAAGTAGCAAAAGTATCAGGAGTAACAGGAGTGAAGGTATCAACAGGAGTCTTTTGGAAGAGTATCTCTTGGGTATCCATCAGGCGTTGGATACCTGATTTCAACATTGGGCAGTCAGCTCGTATGTTTAAAAAAAAGTAACAGTCTTTTCCACATCTTGGGAATATCCCGACTCTCAACAAATTCACTTTAATTACTGGTAACAAAGTCAAAAGGTCAGCAACATTGGTAACATGAAGGTCTTCCATGACGGCATGAACATTATGACCGTGCTTGGGCATTGGGGCAGAAATCACATTCGGCTTTTTGGGTGCATCGAATTCTACCTCCTTGGCGTCAATCAGGTCTTGGATTTTACTCTTAAGATCCCAACAATTGTTGGTATCATGCCCTACACTGTTAGAGTGGTAAGCACATTTCGCATTGGAGTGGTAATATGGAGAAGAGGTATTAGGGTTCTTTGGCGCTTCCTTTAAATTGGGAAGATTCAGCTTTAGCAAATGAGGGAGTACTTGAGCTGGTGTCATGTTGATTCGGGTGAACTGCCGTTGTGGCCTTTTGTTGTACCCCAAAATTTGCCCTCCCATATTCTTGTCAAGAATCATCTTCAAATGGTTCAAGATTTGCTCAAGAGGTAGACAATCAGACCACCTCCTAAGACAGCTAAAATTAGGGTTTTGGATCTTTCTAGGAATTTGGGGTTCTCAATGGTTCAATCAAGTCTCATAGGCCTATATACATTCTCAAGCACCTACATGCCAAGTCTCAAGACTCATAATGCCAATTTGCACAATCAAAAGCCTCATTTGATCCACAATCAACTGCAAGGGCAAAATGGTCATTTTGCAGTCAAAAGTCAGAATTTTTGGTCAACATCTTATTTTGAGTCCACAATCATCATTTGATTAAGTCTTGATCATGATTCCACAAGAATAGCTCAAAAATCATCAAGATGCAAAAAGTTACTATTTTTGGACAGTAGAAAAGTCAACTGTATCTTGACCAGGGCATAACTTTTTCATGGTTCATCATAAAAATCCCATCCAGTGCTCATTTTGAAGGGAATGCAATTTCATACAATCCATATTCACACTCCAAGTTCAAGAAATGCTCTCACAAGAAGTTATCAATTTTGACATTATAGGTCAATTTCAAAAGTCAACAAAAGTGCACTTTGAGTCAAAGGCCATAACTTGAGATTGGTAAATCCAAATGACATGGGACCAAAGGCATTGGTTAGAGGACTTCAAGATCTTTCCAAAATGTCCAAGAACATGGTCATGTGATCAAAATTGAGCAAGTTGTGCATTGGAGAAGTTGGGAAATTTTTCTGAATTTGCAAAAGTCAACTTTGCTCAAAACACCTTATTTTTGCTAATGGGCCTCAAATCTCTTCTTGAAACTTCATCCATGACTTATGCACGACCCATCAAGATTAATTGAATTTATTTTCTTATTTTTATTGATTAATTGGTTTTTTAATTAATATTAATTCATTTAATTAATTTAAATTGTAGGAAAATGCAAGATTTGATTTTTCAATCAATTTGTGAAGCAAATATGGTCAAGATATGATGGCAAATTTGAGCACCAAGTCAAAGATGCAAAATCTCCAAATTTGGCAACATTTTCCAATCATGAAAAATCAAAAAGATTTGATTTCCAATCAAGGATTCAAGCATCAATGCAATGGATTTTTGCTCAAGCTTTTGACCTAATTCAATTGCCCTATATATATGCAAGCAAATCCTAACCTAATGGACGTGAGAAAGCTGCAGAAAAAAGCCATAGAATATTGAGAAAATTCAAGAAAATTGCAAACTGATTTTTGCATTCTAGGGCGATTTAAGGACTTTTGTTGATTCTAATACACTGCAGGAGGTTCCAGGAACGTGTGACAATCAAATTCAGGCCTTAAAGCTCAAAGAATCACCATATACAGAATCACGGTTTGCAGCTTTTATCCATAATCGTATATCTTGATTCATGCATATTTAACATGTTTTTGTGGTTGATTTATGTTGCTAGGGACCATACGAAGCTAATGGTATCACTTAATTAAACTATAACTCCCTGAATCACAAGATGCCATGAACGATTTCTAGGGTTCTTAAGCTTTGAAATTGGGGCTTTGCAATCTAGGAAAAATTAAGACTTGTGAGACCCATGGTTGGAATCGTTAGAACAAGACGAACAAAACCAACCCATCGCGAAATATTTATATGCATTGAGTTGCTAATCGCTATTTTTCCCTGTAGTAGTTTGTGGGGGTTAAAACCCCCCGCTATCTAATGTTTATTTTTGCAGGAACAATGAAGAAGATGGTGATGTGTTAGTACCTGGTTGGCCGGTTTAAAAAAGGGCGCGCGTTGTTTTGTTTTACAGCATATTGTTTACTTTTTATATATAATATTCATTGTCCATACATTTAACAAACGCGCGTTCTAGCTCAGTTGGCAAAGGCATTGGAGTGTTAGTCCTTGGGACCTGGGTTCGAATCCCAGGTCCCCCAAATGTTTATTTGTTATTTTTCTTCAGGCGTTCTTGTGCAAAGCTGGCAAAGGGAGTCTACCATATGCTACAAATCTCAGCATGCCAAGTGGCTCCTGGCCAAATCTGAAGGCCAGGATTGAAGGACCATTGTACTCCCTAGTCAACAAACGCATAGCCAAGCCAGAAAGGTCAACGTGGCTGGAAGCATAATGGGCCAGAAAATTCCAAATACACCTCCTAATTGGGCCAGCACACCCCCTGGATTTTATTTCTTTTTCTTCTTCTTTTATATTTTATATTTAATTGTTTTTATTATTATTAATTATTATTATTTTCACTAACAAAAATAATTAATTATTTTCACAATAAAATCAGAAAAACTAAAATATAATATTTTTTTTATTATTTATTAAAATTAATTTCACCTTTAATTAGTTATTTTGTAAATAAATACTAACATAAATTAATTTAGTTAATTAGGTTAATTTTAACTTTTTTCACAATAAATAAAATTAATATAGAATTAGGGTTTTTGATGACTTTTGATCATGTTTTTTTATTTATTTCCTTAAAACATAAAAAACTCAAAAAAATATTTTGTTTTATTAATTAATTAGTTTAGGATTAATTTAATTAAGTACAAAATACCAATAATAAAACCTCCTTCTTTCTCAAAAAAGGGTCAAAATCCTAAAAACATTTCGATTCAATTTTTTCTCGCGTGCGATTATTCTTGACTATTTTTATTCCAATTATGTAATTGCTCCGAGGATGTAATAGCTTTAATTAGGGCTTTTTATCGCTTTCTTTATTTTCCGCAATTTACTTTTCAAGGATTGTTTTTGGCGATGTAAATACCCGACGCCTTGTAATAGTTTAGCTTTACTTTCCGCAACTATTAACTGTTAGATGTATGTTAACTAGGCTATGCATGACAAGACTTATCTCTGAAATTAAAATCAACCCGTAGCTCACCATAACTTGTACAAAGATAACTTAACTGAATCCTGACACACTCGCACATGCCACTCCTAGGGTACGCCTCACTTGGTTGCCTCGACGTGGTCATTGAGTATAGGATGTTTTAGAGGCCGCCCTCTTGTCTAAAGATCCAAGTTGCCTCGAAACGGTTGCCTCAGATAAAAAGGATCTAGGATATTAGGGTTACCGCTAAGGCGTCCTACTATTACTTTGGTGATCACAGGTCCCTATAATCGAATTGACCCGAAACTCCAACGACGGTGCTACCTACTTCTCAATAGTGGGATAGTACTGCCTAAAGGACATTTACACAGCTTAATTTCTTTTGATTAGGTAGAGGTTCTTAGATACTTGCTCTTTCAAAACAAAAATACTTTTCGCACCTACACTTTTCTGACAAAAGTTTTCAAACAAACACTTCATACACTCTTGAGGACAGATACAAGAGTTAAATCGAAGTTTTCAAACAAACTTTTTCAAAACCCACAAACACAAGAAAAGCAAAAACATTTTGAAAACATAGTGAGCAAGTACCTAAGAGCCCGTGGATAACCACAGATAGAAAGGGTGCTAACACCTTCCCTTTCTATAATCTACCTCCCGAACCGAGAAACATCTCGAAAAGGAATTTTGCTGTGCTTTTGTCCTTTCCTTGTTGGAGAAAATAAAAGACGGCGGCGACTCTTGCTTACCGCGACATTTTTCAAACCGGCATTCCAAAACAGTCAGTTCTATTTCCACCGATCACAGAACTGGCGACTCTGCTGGGGATTTTGAATAAGTGAGGTGTACTTTAGGATTAGATCACTATGTTTTCAATTGTATGCCTTGAATGCTTTAATATTGTGGGCTTGTATCGGAGTTTTATAGATCCTAACCCAGATCTGGGGATACCCTTTAGAAGTAGCAACAAACTGTGATGGAACTGTGCGGGGTATACCGACATGGTTGAAGCAGTAGCTACGTTGATGTGGCACTTTGGTGAGTACCGGTAACCCTTGAGTCAAGTCAAGGAGAGTACGGGGCCTCCGCGTGGTGTCGTGAAGCATCAACTGACCTTAGAACCTTACTTGACCATCCTGGCCTCTTTAGGGGTAGTGAGATGACCGACTTTGGTGCAGTCCGAAGTTGGTAGATACTCGATACTACACTCATTGAGGGTTGTTTTCTTGGAATATTTTGGTCGCCAGTTAAGTGGCTAAATCAAAACAATGAACATAGAAAACAATCCAATGATATTGAGCTCCTTAGAACCCGGTTACTATTTGTAGGACAGGTTTTGAGCCAACTAACTTCAAGAGGGTACTTACCTACGAACCCCATGCAAGCCTAAACCTAAGGACTTGTTTGCTTTGTATGAATATGACTGTCTGTATATACACTTGCTTACTTTTGCATCCATGAACATCATAACATCATAAAGCATCATATGCATCTGCTAACCATTTCAAGGGTTCGGATCTTCATCTTTGTTCTTGTTTTGTAGGACATGGAGTCTCTCTGCAGGAAAACAATTCAGGTCAACCTTGTAAGGATCCCTCCTCAGCTCAAGGAGCTTACATCTAGGATTCCCGAGAACTCTCTCTTCAGTGAAAAACATGGTAGACTCATCAGCTTGGTCAACACCAACATTGAAGAAGATATGATAAAAGTTCTCTTCCAGTTCTTTGACCCCCTGCACCACTGTTTTACATTCCCTGATTATCAATTGGTGCCTACTTTGGAAGAATTTTCTCAACTTCTGAGAATTCCTATTCTTAGTCAACTACCCTACAATGGTACGGAAAAGGAACCAAAACTTGAAGAGGTCGCTCAAGCATTACGTCTGCAACCATCTGACATCAAGGGGCATTGGGAAATCAGAAGTGGTATCAAGGGATTCTTGGTAAAGTTCCTTTTTGAGAAGGCACAAGAATGTTGGAATTCTCTCGACCTACAAGCCTTTGAAGAGATTGTGGCACTCCTGGTCTATGGGTTGGTGTTGTTCCCAAATCCTGATCAACTTATAGATATAAATGCTGTCAAGATTTTCATGTCCAGGAATCCCATAGCTACATTGCTTGGGGACATCCTCCACTCATTTTACACACGAACAATGAGAAAAAGAGGTGTTCTCATGTGCTGTACTCCTCTCCTGTCAAGGTGGTTTATTTCTCGCCTTCCACAATCAGTTTTGAAGAACGAGCAGGGTTTAAGGTGGTCACAACGATTGATGACCCTCACACATTCTGATATACATTAGTGTTCTCGGTCCAGAGAAAATGTCACTATCATTGATCATTGCGGAGAATTTCCTAATGTTCCTTTACTTGGAATTAGAGGAGGCATTACCTACAACCCCTGTTTGGCTTTGAGACAATTTGGATATGCTCGGAGGGATGGCCCTCATGACATGCTGATTCCTGACATAGTTTTTGACTTCGATAATGATGCGCAAGGACTTCGACAAAGGTTCATCAGAGCTTGGAGGATGCCTAACAAGGTAGATAGTAAGACACTGGGGCACAATAATTCCATCTCCCTTGAGCCTTACCTCAAGTGGGTACGAACCCGCTCCCAGAAGCTTATGATGCCATATCCTCACATTCTCCCCGTGATCAAAGAGCCTGTTATGGAAGGAGAGGTTCCATACACCATTCTACATCCTGATATGCCAACCTCATGGGAAGAAATGCAAAAGAGCTGGATCCAACTCAAGGAAGAACGAAATGCTTTCGAAGCCAGCTTACATGCCAGTGAAAAGAAGGTTCTGGAGCTCACCCGCCTACTTCACGAGGAAAAGACCCTCAACACTTACATCGCTCCAAAAAGGATGCGCAATGTCTTTTTACATTAAGTATTTTGTAATATTTCTCCCATGAGGCACTGATGTACTAAACAGATTACTTCTTAATATGACGTGTGTTCCTTTTTTGTCTGCAACTAATTTGAATTTTCGAACCCTTGAATGCATTGCATAAATAGCATACCATTCATCATATGCATAACAAGTACCCTTTTTATAGGTCACTTATCTTCTTCGCTGTTTATTTCAGCAATCATCATGTCTTCTGAACCTACTACTGAACAAGCTATCAAGGCCCTCCAGGCCCAGAATGCCCAGTTCCAAGAGTTGGTCATGAGCTTAGCCAAGGGTCAACAGGAGTTGAAGACCCTGATTCTGAAGAAGAAGAAGAAGAGGACCGTCTTGTTCAATACTGGACGCAGATTTGGGAATGGACTACAGAATAAGGTTGAGCTGACTACCTCATCTGTAGGAAAAGACAGCCCACAAGAGAGAAGGGTGCCTAGTTCCGTAGTCTCCGACAACGAGATGAATTATGATGAGGAACAGTATCCTCCTGCTGAGGATATGTATAAACAGTTGGAGGACCGTTTAAGTGCTATGGAGATACAAAATGTGCCCGGGTTGGACTTTGGAGACCTAGGCTTATCCTATGGGGTGGTGATTCCCCATAAATTTAAGGCACCTGCTTTTGCCAAATACGACGGAGCCTCCTGCCCAAAGCTGCACCTCCGGTCGTATGTAAGGAAGATCCAACCTTACACAGCTGACAAGAATTTGTGGATCCATTTCTTTCAGGATAGTCTTTCAGGGACTCAACTCGAATGGTTCTATCAGCTGGATGGAGCCAGTATCTGTAACTGGGAGGATCTGGCTACTGCGTTCTATAAGCAATATCAGTATAATTCCGACCTCGCTCCTACGCGTACCCAACTCCAGGGTATGTCACTAGGGACGAGTGAAGGATTTAAAGAATATGCCCAAAAGTGGAGAGATCTGGATGGAAGGGTGCAACCACCTTTGACTGACCGTGAGCTTGTTGATATTTTCTAAGGGACCCTGTCTGGTCCGTTCTTCAACCATTTGATTGGAAATTCTTCAGCCGGGTTTACAGACCTTATCTTGACTGGTGAGAGAATTAAAGTTGGTATCAAGTCTGGGAAGATACAGAAGGGTGCCTCCTCGAGCACTGAGAAGAAGCCCTTCAAGAAGGAATCCAGTGCTGTCTACGGTTCAAGGAGACATAATAGACCGGAACGCCGCCAAGCTGTCAACGTGGTGGTTATTTCAAAACCTGTTGCTTCTCCTCAGCATCACAACCAACAATGGGGTGAGAGACCTAGAAGGCAGTTCACTCGGCTCAGCATGACCTTGTCCCAGATATTGCCGCAGTTACTGACAACCAATCTGGTGACTATAAAAGAATCTCCGAAGGTTGTAAACACAACGTCCCCAAAGTACAATCCTAACGCCTGTTGCGCCTATCACTCTGACATCCCGGGGCATACTACGGATGATTGTTGGGCTCTGAAGAATAAGGTTCAGGACCTAATTAATGCTAAAGAGATAGAGTTCGAGGCACCCGAAAGGCCCAATGTTATGACTGCCCCCATGCCCAAGCATGGAGTGAATGCTGTAGAGGAAGACCTATTTGTAGCCTCTGTGGATGATATTGTTACTCCGTTGTTGACTGTCAAGAGGAACCTGTTGCTAGCCGGTTTATTTCTGGGATGTAGTGAAGGTTGCCATCTGTGTTCCGTTTCACCTACTGGTTGCCCATCTTTGAGGTCAGGTATCCAAAACCTGATGGATAATAAAGAAATCCTGTTTGAAAAGATTGCTGTTCCTGCTACCCCTACTGAAGAAGTTTCCATTGTTACTATTTTCAATAATTCTCCCAAGGCTCCCCCGAGGAAGCCTGTCAAAATTATGCCTGCTCAGAATATTGCACCTATAATCATCACTGTTCCGGGGCCCATCCCCTATACATCTGACAAAGCTGTTTCGTGGCACTATGGGGCAGATGTTTATGTTCTTGGGGTTAAACAAGAGTTTGATACTAGTACCGGCATCAACAATATCACCGGGCCTGCCAAAGTCACCCGCAGTGGCAGACTTTTCTCACCAGATATTGCTCCACCAGCTATCCAGAGACCTATTGCCATCACACCTGCAAGTGTGCCTACTTCCCTTCCTGATCAAGTTCCTATTTCTACCCCTGCTGCCGAGTCGTCTGACGCTCGGGGCAAAGGGATCGCTACTGATATGCCTGCCCGGACGGAGGCGCCAAAGACCATCAATGTTGAAGCTTCCAAACAAGAAATGGAAGAGATTCTTAAGATTATCAAGAAGAGTGATTTTAACGTAGTTGAGCAACTGGGGCACACCCCATCTAAAATTCTATGCTATCACTGTTGTTGTGTTCAGAGGCCCATGCCAAGGCCCTGATTACTTTCCTGAAGACTGCCCACGTGCCACAAGAGACGTCAGCTGATCAGTTTACTGATTGTGTGGCCAACTTAACTGCTGATAATGGTTTGGGTTTCTCTGATGCTGATCTGCCCGCTAAAGGGAAGAACCATAACGACGCCCTGCATGTCTCCATTGAGTGCAGGGGCACTACTCTTGCACATGTGTTGGTTGACATTGGTTCCTCATTGAATGTATTGCCCAAGAAAGCTCTAGACAGGTTGGATTGCGAGGGGTTGGAACTAAAGCCAAGTAACATTGTTGTCCGGGCCTTTGACGGGTCTAAAAGAATGGTGCACGACGAGGTTGATATTCCAATCAGAGTTGGTTCTCAGGTATTTGATTCAACATTCTATGTGATGGACATTCGGCCATCCTATTCTTGTTTGCTGGGTCGTCCATGGATCCACAAGGCTGGAGCTGTGACCTCCACACTACATCAGAAGCGGAAATACCCGGTCAAAGGGAAGATTGTGACAGTTCAGGGGGAGGAAGAGTATATGGTCAGCCATCTCAACTCGTTCCGGTACATAGATATGGATGGGGAATTCATTGAGACTCCATTCCAGCACTTTGAAGAGGTTCCTCAGACACTGGCATCAGCAGAGACTGTGACTGAAGAAGATTCTCCTTTGAAGATGGCTTCCTTAAAGGATGCCCGGGCTGTTATTGAGAAGGGTGAGTGCGCAAACTGGGGCCGACTTCCTGATTTCACTCAGAAGACTGACAAGTTTGGTTTGGGTTTCACTGTAGAAGCTCAGAGGGCTGTTCGTAGGGCAAGGATTGGAAGACCTCCTGTATTCATCAGCAACTCGGGAGTAAATGCCATTGAAGATGACATGGAGGAATCTGAATTCGACAGCTGGATCTACCCTACGACCGATGGTGGACCAAACAACTGGACAGTGAAAGACTTCGTCCCTATTACTTTTGTGACTCAGTAATGAACTCCTTTGTTTCGAATTTATAACAAACAATATTATGAAACTTTATGGCCCGGTGTCTTACCCGGGGCATCGTGGCTTCATTTGTGAGGGATTTTGTGTGTCATTTTCATATATCATTAATAAAAGCATTGGACGTTTTTTTGCATTTCAAATCTTGCGCTCCTTGTCTTTCTTTATTATATATTGCAAAGCAACTATTTACACACACTCACATATACAGGTCCCAATCCACTCTGGATCTCACTGGTAACGACTCTGCTACTGCTAGTTATGACTTCGAAAATCCGATCAACTTAGCCGAAGACAAAGGTGAAGATGATTGCGAAGTGCCTGGGGAGCTTGCAAGACTGCTACTCCAGGAAGAGAGGGCCATTCAGCCACATGAAGAGCCAGTGGAAACAGTGAATCTGGGTACTAAGACAGACAGAAAGGAAGTCAAGATTGGTGCCAATCTGGAGTCTAGTGTGAAACAACGGTTGATTCAGATGCTGCATGACTACATGGAAACTTTGCCTGGTCTTACGAAGATATGCCTGGGTTGGATACCGATATTGTGGTTCATCATCTGCCTACCAAGGAAGAATGCCCTCAGGTAAAACAGAAGGTTCACCGTATGCGTCCAGAGATGTCCGAGAAAATCAAAGCTGAGGTTATGAAACAATTTGACGCCGGTTTTCTAGCAGTAACTTCTTACCCTCAGTGGGTCGCCAATGTGGTTCCAGTGCCGAAGAAAGATGGTAAGGTCCGAATGTATGTTGACTACAGGGATTTGAACAGGGCGAGCCCTAAGGATGACTTCCCTCTGCCTCACATCGACGTTCTGGTTGACAACACTGCTCAGCATAAGGTATTCTCCTTCATGGACGGGTTCTCCGGTTATAATCAGATAAAGATGGCTCCTGAAGACATGGAGAAGACCACCTTTGTTACTCAGTGGGGCACCTTTTGCTACAAGGTCATGCCTTTTGGGTTTAAAAATGCTGGGGCAACGTATCAGCATGCCATGGTTGCTTTGTTCCATGATATGATCCATCATGAGATCGAAGTATACGTCGACGATATGATTGCAAGGTCCCAAACTGAGGAGGAACACCTTGACCATCTACAGAAGCTGTTTGACCGGTTGAAGTTGTACAAGCTGAGATTAAACCCGAACAAGTGCACCTTTGGGGTGAGATCTGGAAAACTGCTAGGCTTCGTCGTGAGCGACAAAGGTATTCAAGTGGACCCTGCCAAAGTGAAATCCATACAAGAGATGCCAATTCCCAAGACAGAGAAGGAAGTCATAGGCTTTCTAGGACGGCTGAACTACATTGCCCGATTCATCTCACATCTAACTGCTACCTGTGAACCAATCTTCAAGCTGCTGAAGAAAGATCAAGTAGTACGTTGGAACGATGAATTCCAGGCCACTTTCGAAAGAATCAAAGAGTATCTCCAAGAGCCACCTATTCTTATGCCACCAGTTGAAGGGAGACCTCTAATCTTATACTTAACAGTACTGGACAACTCAATAGGGTGTGTGCTGGGTCAGCATGACGAGTCTGGCCGAAAAGAGCACGTTATTTATTACCTTAGCAAAAAGTTTACCGACTGTGAGACCCGATACTCACTTCTCGAGAAAACTTGTTGCGCTTTGGTATGGGCTGCTCGCCGATTGAGACAGTATATGTTGACTCACACTACTCTGTTGATTTCAAAAATGGACCCAATCAAGTATATCTTCGAAAAGCCTGCCTTGTCCGGAAGAATAGCAAGATGGCAGATGATCTTGACTGAGTATGACATCCAGTACACGACTCAAAAAGCAATCAAGGGAAGTGTGTTGGCAGACCATTTGGCACATCAGGCAGTGGATGATTACCAGTCTATGAACTTTGAGTTTCCAGACGAGAATATCATGGTAGTGACTGATTGTGAAATACCTAGACCGGATGAAGGACCTGAGGAGGGATCCCGATGGTCTATGCACTTTGACGGAGCCTCAAATGCTTCGGGTAATGGTATTGGCGCTGTGATCATATCTCCTAAGGGCTCTCATACTTCACTTACCGCCCGACTATGTTTCAACTGCACCAACAACATGGCGGAGTATGAAGCATGCATCATGGGTCTTCGAGCTGCAATTAACCTAAGGATCAAGTTTCTGAGTGTCTTCGGAGATTCCGCTCTCGTGATCAGTCAGATCAAAGGCGAGTGGGATACGAAACACCCAAATCTTATTCCTTACAAGGAGTATGTATTGACGTTGATTCCCCATTTCGAGGAGATAACCTTTGAACACTTCCCAAGAGAGGAGAATCACCTGGCGGACGCGCTAGCTACGATGTCTTCTATGTTCAAAGTCAAATGGGACAACGAGGCTCCCCGGATCATTATTTGGAAATTGGATGAACCTGCACACTGCTGTGATCTTGAGACTGAAGAGGTAACAGAAAAGCCTTGGTATCATGAAGTAAAGAGGTACTTGGAAGCTCAAGAATACCCCGAGGGTGCATCCGTTAATGACAAGAAGTTTCTGAGAAGGTTCACGGTAAAATTCTTCCTCAGCAATGACATTCTTTACAAACGTAACCATGATTCAACCTTACTGCGTTGTGTGGATAAGATTGAAGCAGAAAGGATCATGGCAGAGCTGCATGAGGGTACCTTCGGAACACATTCCAGTGGACATACCATGGCTAAGAAAATCCTCTAGGCAGGATATTACTGGTCCACAATGGAAGCCGACTGTTATCAACATTCTCGGACGTGTCACAAATGCCAGGTCTATGCTGATAAGGTGCATATTCCTCCAGTCCCTTTGAACGTCTTGACAGCACCTTGGCCTTTTGCAATGTGGGAAATTGATATGATCGGCGAGATCAGACCTACGGCATCCAACGGGCATCGCTTCATCCTGGTAGCAATTGATTACTTTACGAAGTGGGTCGAAGCAGCTTCCTTTGCTACCGTAACCAAGAACGTAGTGGCACGGTTCATTCGGCATAACCTGATCTGTCGATACGGTGTACCAGAGAGGATCATTATGGATAATGGTACCAATCTTAACAACAAGATAATCACTGAGCTCTGCGAGCAATTCAAGATACAACACCACAACTCTTCTCCCTACCGACCGAAGATGAATGGGGCTGTCGAAGCAGCAAACAAGAACATTAAGAAGATTGTGCAGAAGATGACAGTAACCTACAAAGATTGGCACGAGATGTTACCATTTGCTCTTCATGGGTACCGTACCTCAGCACGGACATCAACAGGGGCAACACCCTATTCCTTGGTATACGGCATGGAGGCAGTATTGCCCATCGAAGTTCAAATACCCTCTCTCCGGATCATGAAGGATGCAGGTTTGAGCGAAGATGACTGGATCCAGACTCGGCTTGATCAACTAAACCTAATCGACAAAAAGAGACTCACTGCTATTTGTCATGGTCAGACGTACCAAAAACGGATGATCAAGGCATTTAACAAGAAAGTCAGACGACAAGAGTATCAAGTCAGGGACCTGGTAATCAAGCGCATCATTCTACCTCAAGGTGATCCCAGGGGAAAATGGACCCCTACATACGAAGGGCCATTTGTGGTTAAGATATCTTCTCAGGAGGAGCAATGATTCTAACCACCATGGATGGTGACGACCTTCCTCACCCCGCCAATGCAGACGTAGTAAAAAGATACTACGCATGATCAAAGACCCACTAGGTTGACTGGCCTAGGCAAAAATAAGGGCTTCCCGGCGAACCAAAAGGGTTCGGGCAAAAATAAGGGATGAAAATAAAAAAATTTATACACCCGGCAAGTCGAAAACCTGAAAAGGCGGCTTGGGCAAAAATGGGTATCCCGGTGGACTAAAAACCCGAAAGGGTGGTCCAAGCAAAAGTTAGGGATTAAAGCGTAATACTATGTCTCATTGGATCACCCTGCATCCAGACTTCAGTATCGGCTATCAGGCTCATACGGCACCAATCAATCAGATTCATCTCCAACTGAGCAGCAAAGTGATGAGACGCTTGAAGACATAAAGGCGATAACAGAGTTGGAACCCAGTGGGATTTTTCACATAGCTGTTTTATTTTCCTTTTCACAAATTGTATAAACTCTATTTGCTCGGCAGCGTTCTCTTACTAGGACGTCAGCCTCTTGTACAAAAACGCCTATTTACAGGCAAATTTCAAAATCAATGCAAGCTCATTTTTCAGACAAATTGCAAATTGTTTTTCCTTTATCTGTTTTGTTTTGCAAAGAACGTCCAATTTTCATTCTTGATATATGCATTTGACCATAATTGCTTTTCATAAATATTTGCATGCGAAACAAAGGACTAATTACGGGTGACATCGGAAGCAGGGGCAATAAGAATTGTCTAAGCGATCTAGTTGCTTTGTCCACCCAGGTACCAAGGTAGGTTCGGATGAAGAATGTGACCAGGATACCTTCACTTCCCAAGAATAAAACAGTAATGGAAGCTCTCCCTACTGATACTTGCAGCTACGAATAAATCAACAATACTCTCCCCAAGCAGAGTTGGTCTACCATCAGTCCTGAAAAAGTTGGGTATCCCCAGTAGGTCTTAATATTCTCCAGTAGAGTATAAAGATATTCCCCAGCAAGCATAAAGAGCATCCCCGACGTTCTTAATATTCCTCAACGAAATATAAGAATGTTCCCCAGCGGAGTACAAGATATCCCCAGTGGAGCCATTTCCCCAGCTCAGTCTAAAAGAAAGCTTCCCCTCCAGAGTTGAATCATCTTCTCCAGTAGATTCGGGAAGCTTGTCTCCTACAGAGTATGAATATCTCTCCCCCAACCATATTCAGAGGTTATCCCCACAAGAGTCTAACTGGGTTATCCTCAGCAAGTTGCAACTGAAAGATCATCCCCAGCGAAGTTCTTTCTATCCTCCACCGGAGTTCATCATCAAAATCCCAGTAGAGCTTATCAACGGAATCCCCAGCGGAGTTATCGTTAAAATCTCAGCGAAGCATCTCTTCCCACAGAGTAATTCCCCGCAAAGTAAGCTCTTCACCAGGTTTATCCCCCAACGGAGTCATCTTCTCCTACCGGTTTATTCTTGCAATTATCTTCGTTCATCATCCCCAGCGGAAACGAAGAACTCGACTCTTCAATATCATCCCAGGATTTAACAAACTCCCCGACATTCGTCAAGGATTTATTTTCCCAGACGAAAATACATTCATAAACATTTCACATTTCATGCATAACAAAATGCATACGACACGATCTCATTTTGAGGGAGTCATGCATTTCATACATCAGGACATTGCATACAACTAATGTTTTGCCTTTTCAGGAAAAGGTCAATCAAAAGATGATTACCAACAATCCTTCTTAAGTTCCAGATTAATACCTGTAGCAAGCCAGGAAATATCTGTGGACGACTGATTGTAGACCTATACCTGAAACCAGACAGGAAAGTTATCTACATTGAAGAGACTGAAGATCAATACCTGTAACAAGCCAGGAAGACTATCTTTCTTTCTCAAGTCAGAGATTAACACCTGAAACTAGCCAGGACAACTATCTCCTCGACCAACCCTTCTTAAGTTCCGGATCAACACCTGTAACTAGCCAGGAAATATCTGTGGATGACTAATTGCAGATCTATACCTGAAACCAGACAGGAAATTTATCTACATTTAAGAGATTGAAGATTAATACCTGAAACCAGACAGGAAAACCATCTTTCTTTCTCAAGTCAGAGATTAATACCTGAAACCAGACAGGAAAACTATCTCATCGGCCAGACTTCTTAAGTTCTGGATTAATACCTGTAACAAGCCAGGAAAAATATGCGGACGACGGATTGTAGATTAATACCTGAAACCAGACAGGATAACTATCTACTTAACCATCATGAAGCAACCCTACACCGGTTCCTTCTCTTTCAGATGCAGTTTTACACGGACTCATCGTCAGGCAACCCTACACAGGTTCCTTCTTTCAACCTACCAAGTTCCAACCCAACAAACAATCCCCAGGTGGAATCTATAAGCCCATCCTCCAATCCATCATCTCTCCAAATGGCATCTGTGAGCCCATTCCCGACATCACATTGCTGACACTACACCATGCGAGTGCAAATTTCTGGGCACTTTAGTGTTCAATCATCTTCCACCTTCGGATCACGAAAGGCACACAAGACAATCTACATCCTCAGGTTTAAGAAGATTGAACAGGGGCAACTGTTGTACCCCAAAATTTGCCCTCCCATATTCTTCAAGATTTGTCAAGAATCATCTTCAAATGGTTCAAGATTTGCTCAAGAGGTAGACAGTCAGACCACCTCCTAAGACAGCTGAAATTATGGTTTTGGCTCTTTCAAGGAATTTGGGGTTCTCAATGGTTCAATCAAGTCTCATAGGCCTATATACATTCTCAAGCACCTACATGCCAAGTCTCAAGACTCACATGCCAATTTGCACAGTCAAAAGCCTCATTTGATCCACAGTCAACTACAAGGGCAAAATGGTCATTTTGCAGTCAAAAGTCAGAATTTTTGGTCAACATCTTATTTTAAGTCCACAATCATCATTTGATCAAGTCTTGATCATGATTCCACAAGAATAGCTCAAAAATCATCAAGATGCAAAAAGTTACTATTTTTGGACAGTAGAAAAGTCAACTGTATCTTGACCAGGGCATAACTGTTTCATGGTTCATCATAAAAATCCCATCCAATGCTCATTTTGAAGGGAATGAAATTTCCTACAATCCATCTTCACACTCCAAGTTCAAGAAATGCTCTCACAAGAAGTTATCAATTTTGACATTATAGGTCAATTTCAAAAGTCAACAAAAGTGCACATTGAGTCAAAGGCCATAACTTGAGATTGGTAAATCCAAATGACATGGGACCAAAGGCATTGGTTAGAGGACTTCAAGAGCTTTCTAAAATGTCCAATAACATGGTCATGTGATCAAAATTGAGCAAGTTGTGCATTGGAGAAGTTGGGAAATTTTTATGAATTTGCAAAGTCAACTTTGCTCAAAACACCTTATTTTTGCTAATGGGCCTCAAATCTCTTCTTGAAACTTCATCCATGACTTATGCACGACCCATCAAGATTAATTGAATTTATTTTCTTATTTTTATTGATTAATTGGATTTTTAATTAATATTAATTCATTTAATTAATTTAAATTGTAGGAAAATGCAAGATTTGATTTTTCAATCAATTTGTGAAGCAAATATGGTCAAGATATGATGGCAAATTCGAGCACCAAGTCAAAGATGCAAAATCTCCAAATTTGGCAACATTTTCCAATCATGAAAAATCAAAAAGATTTGATTTCCAATTAAGGATTCAAGCATCAATGCAATGGATTTTTGCTCAAGCTTTTGACCTAATTCAATTGCCCTATATATATGCAAGCAAATCCTAACCTAATGGACGTGAGAAAGCTGCAGAAAAAAGCCATAGCATATTGAGAAAATTCAAGAAAATTGCAAACTGATTTTTGCATTCTAGGGCGATTTAAGGACTTTTGTTGATTCTAATACACTGCAGGAGGTTCCAGGAACGTGTGGCAATCAAATTCAGGCCTTAAAGCTCAAAGAATCACCATATACAGAATCACGGTTTACAGCTTTTATCCATAATCATATATCTTGATTCATGCATATTTAACATGTTTTTGTGGTTGATTTATGTTGCTAGGGACCATACGAAGCTAATGGTATCACTTAATTGAACTATAACTCCCTGAATTACAAGATGCCATGAACGATTTCTAGGGTTCTTAAGCTTTGAAATTGGAGCTTTGCAATCCAGGAAAAATTAAGACTTGTGAGACCCATGGTTGGAATCGTTAGAACAAGACGAACAAAACCAACCCATCGCGAAATATTTATATGCATTGAGCTGCTAATCGCTATTTTTCCCTGTAGTAGTTTGTGGGGGTTAAAAACCCCCGCTATCTAATGTTTATTTTTGCAGGAACATTGAAGAAGAAGATGATGTGTTAGTACCTGGTTGGCCGGTTTAAAAAAGGGCGCGCGTTGTTTTGTTTTACAACATATTGTTTACTTTTTATATATAATATTCATTGTCCATACATTTAACAAACACGCGTTCTAGCTCAGTTGGCAAAGGCATTGGAGTGTTAGTCCTTGGGACCTGGGTTCGAATCCCAGGTGCCCCAAATGTTTATTTGTTATTTTTCTTCAGGCGTTCTTGTGCAAAGCTGGCAAAGGGAGTCAACCATATGCTACAAATTTCAGCATGCCAAGTGGCTCCTGGCCAAATCTGAAGGCCAGGATTGAAGGACCATTGTACTCCCTAGTCAACAAACGCATAGCCAAGCCAGAAAGGTCAACGTGGCTGGAAGCATAATGGGCCAGAAAATTCCAAATACACCTCCTAATTGGGCCAGCACACCCCCTGGGTTTTATTTCTTTTTCTTCTTCTTCTTCTTTTATATTTTATATTTAATTGTTTTTTCTATTATTAATTATTATTATTTTCACTAACAAAAATAATTAATTATTTTCATAATAAAATCAGAAAAACTAAAATATAATATATTTTTTTATTATTTATTAAAATTAATTTCACCTTTAATTAGTTATTTTGTAAATAAATACTAACATAAATTAATTTAGTTAATTAGGCTAATTTTAACTTTTTTCACAATAAATAAAATTAATATAGAATTAGGGTTTTTGATGACTTTTGATCATGTTTTTTTATTTATTTCCTTAAAACATAAAAAAATCAAAAAAATATTTCTTTTTATTAATTAATTAGTTTAGGATTAATTTAATTAAGTACAAAATACCAAATAATAAAACCTCCTTCTTTTTCAAAAAAGGGTCAAAATCCTAAAAATATTCTGATTCAATTTTTTCTCGCGTGCGATTATTCTTGACTATTTTTATTCCAATTATGTAATTGCTCCGAGGATGTAATAACTTTAATTAGGACTTTTTATCGCTTTCTTTATTTTCCGCAATTTACTTTTCAAGGGTTGTTTTTGGCGATGTAAATACCCGACGCCTTGTAATAGTTTAGCTTTACTTTCCGCAACTATTAACTGTTAGATGTATGTTAACTAGGCTATGCATGACAAGACTTATCTCTGAAGTTAAAATCAACCCGTAGCTCACCATAACTTGTACAAAGATAACTTAACTGAATCCTGACACACTCACACATGTCACTCCTAGGGTACGCCTCACTTGGTTGCCTCGACGTGGTCATTGAGTATAGGGTGTTTTAGAGGTCACCCTCTTGTCTAAAGATCCATGTTGCCTCGAAACGGTTGCCTCGGATAAAAAGGATCTAGGATATTAGGGTTACCGCTAAGGCGTCCTACTATTGCTTTGGTGATCACATGTCCCTATAATCGAATTGACCCGAAACTCCAACGACGGTGCTACCTACTTCTCAATAGTGGGATAGTACTGCCTAAAAGACATTTACACAACTTAATTTCTTTTGAGTAGGTAGAGGTTCTTAGATACTTGCTCTTTCAAAACAAAAATACTTTTCGCACCTACACTTTTCTGACATAAGTTTTCAAACAAACACTTCATACACTCTTGAGGACAGATACAAGAGTTAAATCGAAGTTTTCAAACAAACTTTTTCAAAACCCACAAACACAAGAAAAGCAAAAACATTTTGAAAACATAGTGAGCAAGTACCTAAGAGCCCGTGGATAACCACGGATAGAAAGGGTGCTAACACCTTCCCTTTCTATAATCTACCTCCCGAACCGAGAAACATCTCGAAAAGGAATTTTGCTGTGCTTTTGTCCTTTCCTTGTTGGATAAAATAAAAGACGGTGGCGACTCTTGCTTACCGCGACATTTCACAAACCGGCATTCCAAAACAGTTAGTTCTATTTCCACCGATCACACCTTTCTACCCGTCGCTGATTAGATCTTGGCTGATTGCTGCGAGGTTGATCATTTGAAGAGTTTTGAATCATCACAGCCCCTACTGTTGGTCGGCGCTCTCCCCTTCCTTGATTTTTCTGAGAATAAACAGCAGAAGCTTCCTTCTTAGATGGGAAGGTCTTGTTAATAGCAGTGGACGCGGAGGCATCTTTCTGAATCTTACCACTTTTAATGCCAGCCTCGACCCTTTCACCGGTCAAAATTAGTTTGATGAATCCCGCAAATGAACTCCCGATTAAATGATTGAAGAAAGGGCCAGACAGGGTCCCTAGAAACATGTCAACCAGCTCTCTATCCGACAATGGTGGCTGCACCCTTCCAGCCAGATCATGCCACTTCTAGGCATACTCTTTAAATCCCTCATTAGAAGCCATTCCCATACTTTGTAGCTGAGTACGAGTGGGCGCCAAATCAGCATTGTATTGGTATTGACGGTAGAAAGTAGCAGCTAAGTCTTACCAATTATGAACCTCTGATCTCTCAAGTTGATAGAACCAGTCCAATTGGGTGCCTGACAAACTGTCTTGAAAAAACTGTACCCAAAGGTCTTTATCAGATGAGTGGGGTTGGATCTTTCTGACATAGGATCTCAGATGCATCTTTGGGCAGGACAGACTGTCATACTTAGCAAATGTTGGTACTTTGAACTTGGGAGGAATGACGATCCCAGCGACCAACCCTAGTTCTTCGAAATCTAAACTAGGTACCCTTTGCAACTCCATGGCTGCCAACCGATCCTCAAGATTTTTAAATTTATCATCCGCCGGGGGATATTGCTGTTCGGAGTAATCTTCATCCTCTTCCTCTTCCTCTTCTTCTCCTTCAACTTTAGATTCAAAAGGCATTGCAGTCCCTTTTCCTTTACCAGCCATTTCATCAGACGTTGGGGGGAACTCGAGAACTTTTCTAGCATTGCTTTCAAACCTTCTTCCCATGATGACTACACCAGGTCTTTTCTTCTTTTTCTCTTTCTCTTTCTCCAACAGTGCTTTAAGGTCCTCTTGGCCCTTTGCTAAGGTCATGAGGAGTTGCTGGAATTGAGAGTTCTGTGCTTGCAGATCCTTAACCGTCTACTCCAAATCCATCTTGCTGAAATAAACAGCAGAAAGATAAGGAAACCTGGTGTGAAGACCTGTTTATGCATATGATGAATGATATGTTATTCATGTAATGCATTCAAGGATTCAGAAATTCAAATTTGTTGCAAACAAAAAGAACACACGTCATATTAAGAAGAAATTTGTTAGTACATAAATGCCCCATGGGCAAAATATTACAAAATTCTTAATGTAAAAAGACATTGCGCATCCTCTTTGGTGCAATGTAAGTGTTGAGAGTTTCCTCCTCATGAAGTCGACGGGTAAGCTCCCAAACCTTCTTCTCACTGACATAGAAGCTGGTTTCAAAAGTATTCCGTTCTTCTTTGAGTTGGATCCAACTCTTTTGTAATTCTTCCAATGATGTTGGCATGTCTGGATGTAGGAGGGTGTATGGAACCTCTCCTTCCATAACAGGCTCTTTGATCACGGGGAGAATGTGAGGGTATGGCATCATAAGATTCTGGGCGCGGGTTCGTACCCACTTGAGATAAGGCTCAAGGGGGATGGAATTCTTGTGCCCCAGTGTCTTACTATCAACTTTGTTGGGCATCCTCCAAGCTCCGATGAACCTTTGTCGAAGTCCTTGCGCATCGTTGTTGAAGTCAAAAACCAAGTCAGGGATCAGCATGCCATGAGGGCCATCCCTCCGAGCATATCCAAACTATCTTAGAGCTAAACAGGGATTGTAGGTAATGCCTCCCCTAATGCCAAGTAGTGGGACATTAGGGAATTCCCCACAGCGATCAATGATGATGACATTATCTCTGGACCGAGAACACCAATGAACATCAGAATGTGTGAGGGTCATCAATTGTTGTGACCACCTTAAACCCTGCTCATTCTTCAGAACTGATTGTGGAAGGTGAGAAATAAACCACCTTGCTAGGAGAGGAGTACAGTACATGAGAACACCTCTTTTCCTCATTGTTCGTGTGTAAAATGAGTGTAGGATGTCCCCAAGCAATGTAGGTACAGGGTTCCGAGATATGAAAAATTTGACAGCATTCACATCTATAAGTTGATCAGGATTTGGGAACAAGACCAACCCATAGATGAGAAGTGCTACAATCTCTTCAAAGGCTTGTAGATCTAGAGAGTACCAGCAGTCTTGTGCCTTCTCAAACAGAAACTTTGCCAAAAAACCCTTGACACCACTTCTAGTTTCCCAATGACCTTTGATGTCAGATGGTTGCAAGTGTAATGCTTGAGCAACTTCTTCAGGCTTCGGTTCTTTTTTCGTACCGTTGTAGGGTAGTTAATGAAGAATAGGAATTCTCAGGAGTTGAGAAAATTCCTCCAAAGTGGGTACAAGTTGGTAATCAGGGAATGTGAAACAGTGGTGTAGGGGGTCAAAGAACTGGAAGAGAACTTTCACCATGTCTTCTTTAATGTTGGAGTTGACCAAGTTGAGAAGTCTACCATGTCAATCACTGAAGAGAGAATTCTCTGGAATCCTGGAAGTAAGCTCCTTGAGTTGAGGAGGGATTCTCACAAGGTTGACTTGAATGGTTTTCCTGCGAAGAGATTTCATGACCTACAAAATAAGAACAAAGATGAAGATCCAAACCCTTGAAATGGTTAGTGGATGCATATGATGCTTTATGATGTTCATGATGTATGCACAAACTCATGTACAAGTAAGTCACACAAAACCCTAGTTTCAGGCTTGCATGAGGTTTCATAGGTAAGTACCCTCTTGAAGTTAGTTGGCTCAAACCTGTCTTATAAATAGCAACTGGGTTCTAAGGAGTTCAATATCACTGGATTATTTTCTGTGTTCATTGTTTTGGTTTATCCACTTAACTGGTGACCAAAATATTCCAAGAAAACAACCCTCAATGAGTGTAGTATCGAGTATCTACCAACTTCGGACTGCACCAAAGCCGGTCATCTCACTACCCTAATAAAAGGCCAAGATGGTCAATTAAGGTTCTAAGAGTTCATTAGTGCTTCATGACATCACTCAGCGGCCCCGTATTCTCTTTGATTGACTCAAAGGCTACCGGTACTTACAAATATGTCGCACTAATATAGCTATTGCTTCAACCATGTCGGTATACCCCGCACAGTTTCCACAACGTATTGCTATTTACCTATGAATGTTTCCCAAATCCGGGTGGAGGATTTCAAGCCAAAACAAGAGAACCAAATGTAAAGCAATCAAAGCAATCAAGATAAGCATGCAACGGTGATCTAAGCCCTAAGGTTACTCCACTTTTAAAGATATTCCCCAGCAGAGTCGCCAGTTCTGTGATACGGTGGGAGAACTGACTTGGGATTTTGCGTTTGTGTTTGCAAATGTTTCGGTTTAGCAAGAGTCGCCACCGACTTTTTATTTTATCCTAAGGAAAGGTCAAAAAGCACAGGAAAGACCTTTAAGATGTTTTCTTGGGTTCGGGGAGTAGATTATAGAAAGGGAAGGTATTAGCACCCTTTCTATCCATGGTTATCCATGGGCTCTTAGTTACTTGTTTAGATCACTTGCTTTACTTTTCAATTGTTTGAAATGGTGCTCCTGAATTGTTTGAAATGGTGCTTTGTGTGTGGTTTTGAAAGATGTTTTGAAAAGAGGCCATCGTTGTGGCAACCTTTGTAATGATTCTTGTTTGAATGTATACAAAGGTGTTTTTTTCTTTTGAAAAGTTTCCAATGTTTGAAAGTAGGGTTTTGAAATTGTGTTGTGAGATGTGTTTTGAAAATAGCAAGGATGTTTTTGCAAGTTTTTGATCAAGTAACTAAGAGCTATCTACCCTATTTTACTCAAAGATCTTTCTTATGTTTTTAACCCTTTTAACAGTGTTGTTTCACCATTGTATTTGATGAACAACCTTGTGTTAGGATGTTAAACGGGACAGGCGCGGGTCATCGTATAGACCATGATAGCAATTGTGTCAAGTATTTTTGGAAATTTTTTGAGGGACTTGATCATTTTGTTTAGGAAACTCAGATAGTGTCATCGAGGGACTATGATCTTTTGTTTTGTTTTTGTTTTGCCAAAGTACTTAAAATGCATACCATGACCCATTTTTGAAGGCAACAAGTGGATTGTAACCCTAGGGGTGCAAGTGTGCATTGTGTTTGTTTTTCATGCATTTTTGTCTTTGATTAGGTCAAACTATTTGTTGGTTTTGATTTGGCATACAAACCCTAATTCTATAAGCATGACATAATTGAAAGCATTTAAGTGCGTAAAAATAAATCTAAGCTAATACAACTTTGATATAGGGAGGGGGGGGGGGGGGGGGGTACAAATTTGAATAGGGGATTATTTTGCAAGAAATTAAAACCCTAAATTATTACAACCAAATTGAATTTACAATGCATAATATTTAAATGGACAATATTTAAATAAACACAAAAAATAAATGTTAAATAAAAATGTATTTTTGCAAAAAAGGTTTTTTATGTATGTAAAGTATTTTTTAATGTAAAAAAGGTGTAAAGAAATAAAATAAAAAAAGAATTGATTTTTATTTAATTAAGGGGTAAACCCTAATTTTTCTTAAGAAAATGATATTATATATTATTTATATATAAGAATATATTAATATGTACAAAAATAAAAATATATTGAAAAAAAGTGTTTTTTAGTATAAAATAATAATAAAAATAAAAATGTAATATTTTTGTATTAAATATATTAAGGATGTATAAAATAAAATAAAATATTTATAAAAATAAAATATATTCAAGAAAATATTTTCAATGTGAATAAAAAATAAGAAATGAAAATAAAAGTATTATTTACATTATTTTCAAGTTTTAATAAATAATATAAAGTATTTAAACATTTTAATGTTAGAAATAATTAAAATAAATACCAAATAAATGTAAAAATTTATGAAAATATTTTTTAGGCATTTTTTATGTTTGGAAATAAAATAATAAAGTCAGAAATGAAATAAAAATGCAAAAATAATAAAAATACAAAGAAATGGGCCAGGGGGTGTGAAACTGAAAATGGGGGGTGCTAAAAGTAGGAAGTAGCCAGGCCCAGCCCAACTACTTCATCTTCAACCTTCGTCCAACAGAAACACGCGCGTGGTTAGTTCAAACTTGTATCTCCTATTTCAGTGCTTAAAAACAAAAACTTGTAACATGAAAATGGTAGAGCATAATCACATGATTCCAACCATATAAAAAACTTGATCTAACTCTCAAAGACCAGAGAGAATTTCTCTGGCCCTAATTTCTAACCTAGTTTTTTTCAGAAAGTTCATGGATAAAATTCTCTTAGCACGTTTAATATAAATGAAAACTGAGCATATGTATGGTTTCAGGGCAATGAGTACTACATATTTCATTCACAAACCTAAGGCTAAATGTTCCTAAATAGAGAGATGGAAGTTCATGAAATACCTGTTTCAGTTGAGTTCGAATTGGACAATGCAACAACTTTCAGTGAGGCCTGAGGTTCTTTTGAGCTTGCTTGATGTTCCCTGAACCTTTCCCAATGCTTAGTTTGTTTTGAAATGGCCTGAATCAACCTCTAGAAGTCAACCTGCATAAGCTTGAAACAGAAATGGTGAACACTGTAAATGAAGTTACAGTTGGCAATGGAGGTTTGGGACAACTTGAGTGAGTTGAATGGAAGGTATTGGAACTGATTGCAAGCAAAACACACGAGTGGAATGTGATTTGTCTTGTGATTTGCAGGTCCTGCCCTGTTTTGCAAGAAAATGTGGTTTTTATGCACAAGGGGGTTTGAGAGGTAAAAGGCTCGTGTTTCTGACTTACAAGGATATGCAAAACTTGTTTGAAAACTTTGCTTGAGTTCCATATATCAGATGTGTGAGTTATTGACTTTTGGCACAAAGACTTGTTTTGAAAGAAAGGTTTGAAGTGAAATGTGATAGGCCTGTACAGGCTATCTCCAAGCATGCACAAGTTCCTTGTACCATTTCTGAGTTTATGGAACTTGTTTGCTGCAAGGAAAGAAGTCCAAGGCTCAAGAAAATGCAATTTGACATAAAGTTGCCTTTATGAAAATGGAAGTGCCATCTTTATGCCCAAAATTGAATTATTCAATGTGCCAAGCTCTAATGATCAGAATAACACCAATGTCCAATGTATTTGCATTCAATATTTGAGTGTAAATTGGTTTAGAGGCCTGTAATTAAGTACAAAGCTATCTTGGTCAGATTTTGCAAGTGGTATGAACATGTATTGGCCATGGTTAGAAAGTGAGTTTTTGCCAACTTCAAGCATTCGATTCTCCCTAACCACAAAGATGTTTGAGGAGTTCTTGGACAATTTGGAAAGCTTGCAACATGTAATATAATCCATCTTTGAAATGAAACTTAATACTCCAAGTGGAACTATGTGAAAAATGGCCAAGAAGTTGGGTCAAAATCCTGCCTAAACTAGGGCAAAATTTCTCTAAGTTAAAAGTTTTAGGTACCCTTGTTCCAAAAATCATAACTTGAGATACAAGCTTCTTTTGAGAAAACTTTGTGAATCAAAGTTGTATACTTTGTGATGGACTGCAACTTTCATGTTTTAAGTTTTGTTTGAATCCATTTGAATTATGGTGAAAATGTGGGACAAAGTTAGGAAAAATTAAGAAAATTTCATAACTTAGAAAATTTCTAAGTTATGAATTTTTTCAATTTGAAACCCTAATTTGTAATTTTGGGTTTCTTGATGAAAAAGTTTCATAATTTGACACATCTTGATGAAAAATGACCCTTGGCACTTGATTTTGACCAAAAAGTCAAAGTTTGACTTTTCAGTGTACAATCAAATTTTTGATCAGTTGACTGAAAAATTCATCTGTCAATCCTATGCATTTGAGATCTTTTGAACTTGTTGAATAGGTCAAGATAATGTCATTGAGTCCATGGTTGAACTTGATTTGCCATTGGCTAGGTCAAACAGTCAAAAATTGCCTTTGTAAAGTCAAAACCCTAAAAATGACCATTTTGCCCTTTTGGTGATCTGATCAAATTTCTTGTGGAGTTGTGGTCCAAACTTGATCAAATGGTTCATATGAGCTCATAATGTTTATGTGGGTCAAAATTCATGAGGTTTGACTGTCAATTGGCCACAGTTGACTTTTTCCCTAATACAGTTGATTTCTAGGTCAACTGTCCAATTGATTGGGCAAAGATTTGATTCAAGGCTTGAAACTTGGTATGGACAAACTTATGAGTCCAACATGAAGTATGAAAGTCAATTTGGGCATTGTAGGTCAAAATATCCTTGTGCAAATTCAAACCCTAATTTAGGTCAACAGTGCAATGAGATGTCTTGAGTAGAGCAAACCCTAGCTTGGTCTTGAGTTCCAAGAGTCTTGTGATGAGAAAATGTTGATAAAATGAGAGAGCAAATTTTGGGGTACAACAGTCTCACATGCATATTATGACCATTTTCTCAAGGCAACAAGTGGAGTTAACCCTAGAGGTGTAAGTGCGCAAGTGGTTATTTTTTCATGCTTGATTTTGTCTTGGATTAAGGTTTTCTAAGCATTGGTTTTATCTTTCCATACAAACCCTAATTACTAGCATTTATATAAAAAGCGATAAATTTCGGAAAATAAATGTCCTACGCTATTACATCATTTTGGGAATGGGGTGTACGAATTTACAAATGAGGATTGCAAGAAATTAAACCTAATTATCTATTACAACCATATTAAAACATGAATAATGTACAAGAATTGAAAGGAATATAATGTACAAGACATGAATGAAAAGAAAATGAATTTGTTTTGATTTTGCTAAAGAAATATTTTGGCCTATTTTAACTAAAAGGAAATTTAATTAAACTAAAGAAAAATTAAGATTAAGTTAAAGAAAAGAAAATAAATAGGAAAATGTTTTTGGTCTTTTTCATTGTAAGAAGTTAAATAAAAATAAACTAAATAATCTAAATATATTTTTGGTGTTTTTGATTAATAAAAATAATTATAATAATAAAAATAATAAAGTAAAGAAAATGAGATAAAGATATAACATTAACGTCAGGGGGGGTTAAGAAAATAGAAATGTCAAGGCTCAGCCCATGGAGGCCCAGACGCGCTTCCACTAGGGTGGTCTATTTCATTCGTTCATAAGATAACTTCAATTAAATATAAAATAAACTCGTTTCTAAATGTTTGAAATGCCTAGCTTTTTCTTCCTTGTGCGCAGGCCATGATAACTCCATTGTTAAGCTTCTAAAAGCTTCATTTCTCAGCCAAATAAAAAAAAGTAAACATCAAACCTGCCTAAAATTTGAATACGAATCTAACCACATAATTTTCAAAAGTTATGGGTCGAAGGTTAGCATGAATTTTGTTCAGTATGAAAATTAAGACCTAACTGATCATAGATGAAATTATTAAAGTATAAGCAATGATAATCAAAACTATGGACATAGTCAGCTTCCTAGACATGATATCTACATCTTTTCTTCATAATGTATATACAAATGATGCTTGAATGAAGAGTTCCAAGTTTGAAAAACTTACCTCTTAGAGTGAAACTCAAATGACTTCTACACGACTTCCAAAAATGGTTTGATGATGGATTAAGCTTGCCTGGACCTCCCTGAAGCTATTCCAATTGTTATAATGTCTTGTAGCTTGCCCAATTACTCTGGACAAGTCAAGTTGCAATGATGAATTTTGAAAATGGTGGATTAGGAAGGAGGAGTTACAAAAGTGGTTTAAAGGGTTGGGATAGTTTCTATGTGGTATATGGAAGCTTAGTGAATCAAAAGGCCAAGAAACGCACGAAGGTATTTGAGATTTTGTGTGTAAAGTCAGGATGTGCCAAGTTTTGTGCTTGTGTGCAGGTTCTGAGTTTTTGAGAGTTTTGGGTGTTCTAAGGCTGGTAATCTCCTCCTTTATATTGCAAATAATGTCTATATTTATAGGGAAGAGGTTTGACATCTTGTAGTAACCAGAATCTTGAGATAACATGTTATGGTTTAGTTGAAAATGAAAAAATCAAGTTGAATGGATTTTCATGGTTCCAAAGTTCAAGTACAGGCATGGTCTAATGTTTGTTGGGTGCATGAGACTTGATTCATGCTTTTGACATTGCTTGCAATCAGAGATAAAGGTCACAAGGCTCAATACATTGACAATTTGCATAAAGCTTGCTTTTTCTAAAATGACAATGGTAACTTTGTGCCATTAAGGGGAAATTGGCTTGGACAATACTTTAAGTACTTGGGTAAGAGCTTAATTCATGGTGTAAACAATTAATTATGGAGTGAAACACAAGCATTGAGGCCTTCAAAGCAAGATCATGTAGCATGGCCTATGGATTTGATCAATGTTCTTCAAAATTATGTCTTCAACTTGATTCCTTCTACAAAGATCTTGAATCTCTGTAGAACTTTGATCTTTTTCTTACTCTGGTTTTTGACAAGCATCTTGAATCTCTTAAAGATGTCGAATACTCCGTCCTTTCGTTTTGATCACATAGATTCACAACTTTCGACCAAACTCATCAACACACAAAACAATATTTGTTTCCACCAATTATATGTTCTTATAATGGACCGCATTCATCTGAATGTACCACCTTGAGTATGCAAGATGATCTCATTGGCATAGTCGAAACGAAAGAATTTCTGGATTGCTTTCCTACTAAACAAACTTCACAAAGTTTTTTTCAGGCATCTCAAGACTTGGAATACCAGTAACCATATCTTGAGTAATCAGTTGATTAAGTGGTCGAAAGTTCAAATGTAGAAACTTAAAATTCCACAACCAACTATACTTGTGGTCAAACAGTTTTCAAACATTGAAATTCTGTCGAATTGATCATTGTCTTAAATGTCCTGTTTTTCGACAACAGAGATTTTAAGAAAAAATTGTTCTTGGTGTCGAACAATCTCAAAACTCCATCTTTCATGACAACTGAGAAACTCTTTTCGACTAGTTGTCCAACACTTAGCAAGTGGCACTTTATCCCAGGTACATAGAGCACATCTTTAATCATAACTTTTCCTCCATTACTCATTTGAAAGATTATGTTGCAAGTACCTTCTTCTTGCAATGAACTATTATCAACAAGTTTTTTTGTTAAATTGTAATTCATAGTGTCGAAACTATGTGTGTCAAAAGGTTTAAAGGTGGATCGAAGCAGGTTGCTCGAAGGAAGCCATTTCCCAGTCGAAGCTTGTGGATCGAAGCAAGTATGAAGATATAAAACGTCAGCTATCAATCTGGAGAAGAACCCAATAGTACATGATATAAGCAAGCACATCAAAATGAGGTTCCATTATCTCTTAGAGCAGGTAGCAGATGGAAAGATGAATTTGGAACACTGCAGAACTGAGAATCAGATTACAGACATCATGACGAAGGGAGTGCAGGTCGAAGTATTCAGAAGACTAAGAACCATGATGAATATATATTGTTTAGACACAATGAATTAGGTGGTGTGTTAAATTGTAATTCATAGTGTCGAAACTATGTGTGTCAAAGGATTTACAGGTGGATCGAAGCAGGTTTCTCGAAGGAAGCCATTGCCCAGTCGAAGCTTGAGGATCGAAGCAAGCTTTCTCTTCTTCGACTTGTCAAAATCTGCCAACGACTCCTTTCGATCAGTCATGTGGTTTGAACAGCCTAAACCAGATTTTAAATTCGACATGGTCATCTGTAACTGCACACCTGTTTTTATCTGCTTTTTCCTTTCGGCAATTTCCTCTTCCTCCTTTTGAGGATTCAAAAGTTTCATCTTTGACCTGCTCCTTGAGAGCTCAATATGATCCATGGAAACTATATGGGGCATTAAAAATCCAATCGTACTTGTGCAAACTCAAACCCTAGTTTTGAGTCATCAATGTTTGGGGTGGTATCTTGAGCTGATCAAACCTTGTGCAATCTTGAATCAATAGAGATCTTGTGGGAAAATTCTTGAGAAATGAGAGGGAAAATTTTGGGGTACAACAGCTGCCCCTGTTCAATCTTCTTAAACCTGAAGAGTTAGATTGGCGGACCAGCCATTCATGACTTAAAGGTGAAAGATGATTGAACACTAGAGTGCCCAGAAATTTGCACTTGTTGATGTGTTAGCTGATTGTGTATGAGGTGAACTGTTTGTTGATTACCGAGAATGGGCTTAGAGATTCCATTTGGATAAATGATGAAGATTTTGTCGGAGATGGGCTTACAGATGCCATCCATAGTGACCGTTGGGTAAAAAATGGAAGAAGTATCAGAATAAATCTTTTGGTAGATTTATACTGAAACATCATATGTCCTTTGCCTGTTTTCAACTGGAAGAAATAAATCTCGCCTGAATAGGTCTTTGATTCGTCTGCCTTTGACTGGAAGAAATAAATCTAACCAGAAGAGGTCCTTGATTCACATGTCTTTAATTGGAAGAAATAAATCTAACCAGAAGCCGTCTTTTATTCGCCTGTTTTTAACTGGAAGAAATAAATCTAACCAGAAGAGGTCTTTGATTCGCCTGTCTTTAACTAGAAGAAATAAATCTCACCAGAAGAGGTCTTTGATTTGCCTGTCTTTAACTGGAAGAAATAAATATAACCATAAGAGGTATTTGATTTGCCTGTTTTTAACTGGAAGAAATAAATCTAACCATAAGAGGTCTTTGGTTCGCCTGTCTTTAACTGGAAGAAATAAATCTCACCAGAAGAGGTCTTTGATTCACTTGTTTTTAACTGGAAGAAATAAATTTAACCAAAAGAGGTCTTTGATTCTCCTGTTTTTAACTGGAAGAAATCAATCTAACCATAAGAGGTCTTTGATTCGCCTGTCTTTAACTGGAGTAAATAAATCTCACCAGAATAGGTCTTTGATTCGCCTGTCTTTAACTGGAAGAAATACATATAACCAGAAGAGGTCTTTGATTCGTCTGTCTTTAACTGGAAGAAATAAATCTAACCAGAAGAGGTCTTTGATTCTCCTGTTTTTAACTGGAAGAAATAAATCTACCAGAAGAGGTCTTTGATTCACCTGTCTTTAACTGGAAGAAATAAATCTCACTAGAAGAGGTCTTTGATTCTCCTGTTTTTAACTGGAAGAAATAAATCTCACCAGAAGAGGTCTTTGATTTGCCTGTCTTTAACTGGAAGAAATAAATCTAACCAGAAGAGGTCTTTGATTCGCCTATCTTTAACTGGAAGAAATAAATCTAACTAGAAGAGGTCTTTGATTCGCCTGTTTTTAACTGGAAGAAATAAATCTCACCAGAAGAGGTCTTTGATTCGCCTGTTTTTAACTGGAAGAAATAAATCTCACCAGAAGAGGTCTTTGATTCACATATCTTTAACTGGAAGAAATAAATCTAACCAGAAGAGGTCTTTGATTCGCCTGTCTTTAACTAGAAGAAATAAATCTAACCAGAAGAGGTCTTTGATTTGCCTGTTTTTAACTGGAATAAATAAATCTAACCATAAGAGGTCTTTGATTTGCCAGTCTTTAACTGGAAGAAATAAATCTCACCATAAGAGGTCTTTGATTCGCTTGTTTTTAACTGGAAGAAATAAATCTAACCAGAAGAGGTCTTTGATTAACCTGTCTTTAACTGGAAGAAATAAATCTAACCAGAAGAGGTCTTTGATTCGCCTGTTTTTAACTGGAAGAAATAAATCTAACCAGAAGAGGTCTTTGATTTGATTGACTTTTCCGGTAAGGAAGAGGGTTAGTTGCATGCAAAAGTATGCACGGCGTGATGATGTTCTCAAAATAAATGAGATTATGTTATGTGAATTTGTCATGTACGTGATATGATGTATGAATGAGATATGTTTATTGAAGTGTATCTTTGTATGGGAAAGTAAATTTATGACTACTGCTGGGGAGTTTTGCTTATTTGTTTGAAGAAACTCTGTTGGGGATGTGCTGATTTCTGTTTGGGGAATTGAGTTCAGGAACTTTAGTTGTCCGTTGCTCTAGTGGGGAATTACCTCTTGAAAATTAGTTGTTATCTGGTCGGATTCTAGATTTCACACTAAATTGTTGGGGATAAGGAAGTTAACTGTTATCTGGTCGGATTCTAGGCTTTACAGCAACTTACTAGGGATAGTGGCAAACTCTACTAGGGAAAAGGAGCTTTTAAACTGTTATCTGGTTGGGTCGGCTTTGTAGTAATTGGAGAAGTTAAAATACGATTAGGTCGGGTCCAAGCTTCGGTCACTCAAAATTGTTTTCTGGTCGGGTCCAGGCTTTGCAGCAACTTTCGGAGAAACACTGACTCTGTTGATAACTTCATTGGGGATTAGGAGTTATGGTTCCTTAATTTGTAATAGTCTGAGAGGCAAACTTAAACTTGGGAATCTGTAGTTTGTTGGGGAAATAAACCCCGTTGAAGAGGATTTTTTTGACGAACTGGTGGGGAAGTGACTTCTTTTTTAGGAAGAAACTCAACCTCGGTTGGGGAGAGGGTTTTTAAGAGATTGAAACTCTGACTGGGGATTTCATGAATCCAAGTATGAGGGGATAATGTTAATGAAATAACTCTGTGGGGATATCTCAAATACATTTAAGGAGATGCTTGTCACTATTTTTAAGCATACATTTTTTGAAAGTTTAATCATGTTCATATGCATATGTTCATTCAATTTTAGTCATTGGACACTTTTGCACTCAAAACAGAAAAAACAAAAGTTTATACTTCAAATTATATTTGTATTGATGTTTTGCCCATGAATATGCGTTTCTGTATAAAGAGATCTAGATCCTAGTAAGAGGAAATCGTCAAAAGTACAAAGTGAAAATGATAGCCATGTGAAAGTGATCTCATTGTATTCCAACCCCACTATTGCCCCTATGTATTCGAACATTATCCCTTGACATTGAATAGAAGTTGATTGGATTAATCTTGGACCATTTGAACTTGAACTTTGGTAATAAAGCTAGCTGTAGAGATCCCACGGGACATAGTCATACGCTTTAATCCTTAACTTTTGCCTGAACCTCCCTTTCAGGTTTTCAGCCCACCAGGATACCCATTTTTTCCCAAGTCGCCCTTTCAGGTTTTCAACTCGCCGGGTGTACAATCTTTTGCTTATATCCCTAAATTTTGCTCAAACCTCTTTGGTTCGCTGGGATGCCCATATTTTTGCCTAGGTGTGTCAACCTAGCGAGTCATTTTATGCGTAGTATTTTTTAGTTATGTTCGCGTTTACGGGATGTGGGAAGTCTTCGCCATCCATAGTAGTTAGCATCATGGCACCACCAGAGAAAACTTTCTTTACAATAAATGGTCCTTCATAATTGGGAGTCCATTTCCCCTTGGGGTCTCCTTATGGAAGAATGATGCGCTTTATTACCAAGTCTCCAGCTTGGTACACTCGAGGCTTGATCTTTTTGTTGAATGCCTTTGATCATACGCTTTTGATACATCTGACCATGTCAAACAGCAGTCATCCGCTTCTTGCAATCAAGTTTAGCTGATCCAACTTAGTCTAAATCTATTCATCTTCACCTAGACCTTCTACTTTCATTATCCTTAGAGAGGGAATTTGAACTTCGACAGGTAAGACGACTTCCATGCTATAGACCAAGGAGAAAGGAGTTGCCCCAGTTGACGTACGAGCCGAAGTACGGTAGCCATGGAGAGCAAACAATAACATCTCATGCCAGTCTTTATAGGTTACCACCATCTTTTGCATAATCTTCTTGATATTTTTATTGGCAGCTTCCACTATGCCATTCATCTTGGGTCTGTACGGAGAAGAATTGTGGTGCTTGATTATGAACTGATTACAAAGTTTCATAATCATATCATTATTGAGGTTGGTTCCATTGTTAGTGATGATCCTTTCGGGGATACCGTAACTGCAGATGATGTTATGCTTAATAAACCTAGCTACAACGTTCTTGGTGACTGAGGCATATGAGGCAGCTTCGACCCATTTGGTGAAGTAATCAATGGCAACAAGGATGAAACAATGTCCATTTGAGGCAGTAGGTTTGATCTCTCCAATCATATCAATGCCCTACATCGCGAACGGCCACAGAGCAGTCATGACATTTAGAGGAATAGGAGGTACATGGACCTTGTCAGCATAGATTTGACACTTGTGGCAAGTCCTTGAGTGATGATGACAATCAGTTTCCCTTGTGGACCAATAGTAACCAGCCCTAAGTATCTTCTTGGCCATAGTGTGTCCTAAAGAGGCCATCATGCATATCTTCCATAATTTCCTCTGCCTCCATCTTGTCCATACATTGGAGTAGAGTAGAATCATGGTTACGCTTATATAGGATTTCGTTGCTTAGAAAGAATTTGGCTGAAAATCTTTGCAAGAATTTATTATCATTGATGGAAGCTCCTTCAGGATACTCTTGTGCCTCAAGATATTTCTTCACCTAGTGGTACCATAATTTCTCTTTGTTAGTGTCAAGCTCATAACAGTGTGCAGGTTCGTCAAATCTTTTGATTGTTATCATAGGAGCTCCGTTGTCCCATTTGACTTTGAACATGGAAGACATTGTTGCTAAGGCGTCAACCAATTGATTTTCTTCTCTAGGAAAATGTTCGAAGGTGATCTCCTCGAAGTATGGTATTAGGTTTAACATAAGATCCTTGTAAGGAATAATGTTAGGATGCTTAGTGTCCCATTCCCCTTTGACTTGACTGATCACTAGAGCAAAATCTCTGAATACATCCAAATCCTTGATCCTTAAGTCAATAGTAGCCTTCAAACTTAAGATGCACGCCTCGTACTCAGCCATGTTATTCGTACAATTGAAGCAAAGTCTAGCAGTGAAAGGAGTGTGGAAACCTTCAGGAGAAATTATCACAATACCAATTCCATTACCCAGATCGTTAGAAGCTTCATCAAAAACCATAGTCCATTGGGATCCTTGTTCAGGCCCTTCATACGGTCCAGGTTTTGCACAGTCGATCACTAACATGATATTCTCATCTAAGAAGTCAAAGTCCATGGATTTATATTCATCAACAACTTGATGAGCCAAATGATCTGCTAATATACTTCCTTTGATGGATTTTTATGTTTTATATTGAATATTGTTGTACCCCAAAATTTTCCCTCCCATTTCCTCAATATTTTCTCATCACAAGACCCTTGGAGCTCAAGATCAAGCTAGGGTTTGCTCTGCTCAAGGCCCCTCCTTGCACTGTTGACCCAAATTAGGGTTTGAGTTTGCACAAAGATGTTTTGACCTAAAAGGCCCAAAGTGACTTTCATGCTTCATGTTGGACTCACAAGTTTATCCATAACAAGTTTCAAGCCTTGATTCTAATCTTTGCCCAATCAATTGGACAGTTGACCTAGAAATCAGCTGTATTGGGAAAAAAGTCAACTGTGGTCAATTGACAGTCAAACCTCATGATTTTTGACCCACATCAACATTATGAACTCATATGGACCATTTGATCAAGTTTGGATCACAATTCCACATGAAATTTGATTAGATCACCAAAAGGGCAAAATGGTCATTTTTATGGTTTTGACTGCACAAAGGCAATTTTTGACTGTTTGACCTAACCAATGGCAAACCAAGCTCACATATGGACTCAAGGACCCCATGGAATTGTCTTGACATGTTCAACAAATTCAAGAGATCCCAAATGCACAAGATTGACAGATGAATTTTCCAGTCAACTGAGCCAAATTTGACTGTATACTAAAAAGTCAAACTTTGACTTTTTGGTCAAAATCAAGTGTAAAGATTCATTTTTCATCATGAAATTCTGGCTACAGATACTCAATGTCACGTCCAATGTTATGACACCGTATCTGACTTACTATATGACAGTAAATACAAAAGCAGTAAATAACACAGTCAATTGTTTACCCAGTTCAGTGTGCAACAACACCTACTCTGGGGGCTACCAAGCCAGGGAGAGAATCCACCATAAGAGATGTTAATTCAGGAATAAACCAACCAGTTTATCTCCTTCACTTAAGACCTACCCAATGCAATTCTAATCTAAGTACAACTTAAACCTCAGTTCCTACTCACTCCCCCTCAATCACAACAGTGATACATAAATCAATTTGACTTGAGAATTGATGAAGACACTCTTCAAAACACACACTTGATTAAGCTTCACAGCTTTTTAATCAAGTAACACAATCACTCGTGCTTCACAGCTTTGAGTGATGTACACAACTAACTTGACTCTGCTTCACAGCTTTAGTCAAGTAACATTCAAACACTCTTGCTTCAAAGCTTTGAGTGCTACACAACCCTTACAATTGAAACCTATTCCAAGGCACTTATCACAATGATAATTGCTTGGAGTACAATAAACAAATCTATACAGATTACAAAATTGATCTTCTACTTAATCAGCAGGGATGTCTTCAAAAACCGCAGCTCTGTTGAATATATAGCAGCTGCAACTTCAGTTAGGGTTTCCAAAAACCTAGGGTTGATTCCGTTTGACCTAAAGACCAGGTCACAGTACTTTGTTGATCAGGTTAGGATTGAGCTAGGTTACTCCTCAGAAAACGCAGGATTCTGTTTAGAGGGGACTGAGTTATTTCCTGAAAAAACTCAGACTTATCCAATCCTGCAATCCTGTTAGTTCAGAACAGGATGTCATAACATCTGTTATGACATCTGAGAAAACCTGTTTACTGATTAGCAAAATGTGATCATTTTGCAAACATGCTCAGATACACACTTCTAAACATCAGTATTTGAATTACAATATTTTTCTGCACATGTACCTATTGAGTTAGTACAACCTGAACTAGAATGTTATGACATCAGTCATGACATTCACACATACACTTGGGATTTACCAAAAATGCAAGCCAATACCTAAACACCTACACATCAAGACATGTAAAATTATGAAACTTGTTCATCAAGAAATCAAAAATCACAAATTAGGGTTTGAAATGAAGAAATTTCATAACTTAGAAATTTTCTAAGTTATGAAAATTCCTAATTTTTTCCTAACTTTGTCCCATCTTTTCATCAAGATACATTTGGATTCAAACAAAACTCAAAACATGAAAGTTATATTCCATTGCAAAATCTACAACTTTGATTCACAAAGTTTCCTCAAAAGAAGCTTGTAGCTCAAGTTATGATTTTTGGAACAAGGGTGCAAAACATTCTTAACTTATAAATATTTTGACCTATTTTAGGCAGGATTTTTGCCTAACTTCATGGCCACTTTTCACATGCTTCCACTTGGAATTTCAACTTGCATTACAAAGATGGATTGTAGTACACATTCCAAGATTTACAAAATGTCCAAGAACTTCTCAAACACCCTTGTGGTTAGGGAGAATCAAATTTGGCAATATGGGCAAAAGTCACTTTGTTCATGAGCCATTTCCATGTTCATAACTTTGCATTTTTGAACTCAGCATGTTTCAAGCTAGTTACAGGCCTCTAATCTCATTTACACTCAATAATTAAATGCCAATCCATTGTATTCTAGCATTATTTTGTGCATTTGGACATTACATGGAAGTTTAATCCATAATTAGAAAAAGCATTCTATCTATTCTTGTAAAGTTACACTTTATGTCAAGTTTACAATCCAAGAGGTACAAAGCAAATCTCTGAGGCACAAAGGCATGGACAGATCCCACTGATCAAGACTAACATTTGCAGCATACTTGAGGGGCCTAGAGGAGCTTGTAACCTAACTTGCCAATTTTTTCTTAAGATAGAAGAAACTTACATTTTGAAACACAACATTGAGTTCCTGTCAACACAAGCCTAAGCAAACTTATTGAACACATTCCATACATCATAACTGAGCTAAAACACGAGCCAACCACCTCCAATACCTCCTTAAGCACAGAAACACCATATTGCTGCACAAAAACAGGGCATTCTGCACTTTGACTTGGCCAGCTCATTTCCATCGTGCATTTTCATCCAAACCACTTCATACACACTCCCTACCACCTATACAAACTATCCCAAGCATTGGACACGAACTGTAACATCCCTAACATCATTTGCCATTTTCACTTTTCTCTCTTGCAGGTTGACTTCTGTAGCTTGATATAGCAAGATTCAAAGCACACCAAGCATTGGAGAAGCATCCCTGAACTTCAAGCAAGCTGTACAAGTCCTCACATTGCACTGAAAGTACCTCCATTGTCATACACGAATCAAGCTGAACAGGTAAGTTTTTGAACTTCTATCTCTCTATCCAGGCATAGTTAGGTTTAAGTTTGTGAAGAAAACATGTTCTAATCATAGCCCTGAAGCCATCCATATAGTTACTTTTCATTTATATTGTGTGTGCTAAGAGTATTTTGAATCTGAACATCTGAAAAAAACTAGGCCAGGAATTGGGGGAGAAGAAATTCTCTCTCATTTCTGAGAGTTAGATCAAGTTCTTTATATATTTGAAATCGTGGCTTCAAGCTCTACAGGTTTCATGTTTTAAGATTTATCAAAAGATCAAAGAATCAGAAGTTAGGGAGATGAACAAGAACGCGCACTTTTTTGTTGTTTGAACAGTCTGGAGGTTGAAGACAACCCTTTTGGGCTGGGCTTGGTTACTTTTCTGTTTACACCCTCATTTCCCACATACACCCCCCTGGCCCATTGCATGTTTTATTTGTCATTTTTAAATTTTTCTTTTTGATTCTGATTTTTTATTTTTTGTTAACATATAAAAATCATAAAAAATATTTTTCTCACATTTTTTGCATTTTATTTGGTATTTATTTTGTTTCATTTAGTTACATATATAAATAAACATATATACTTTTTTTGTTTAAAATACTAAAATAATACCAAAACATTTTTATTTTCTGATCTTATTTTATTTTACCTTTTGAAAACATTTTATAAAAAATATACTTTTTTTTTTGTAAATAATAAATATTTTATTTTGTACATATTTAATATATTTAATAAATAATATAAATACTTATATATTTATTAGAATATTTAGGGAAAAAAACATAAAAATAATACATTTTTTTTATTATTAATATTTGACCTCAAAAAATCACTTTTTTACAATATACTTCCTTTTACTTATTTTTTGTACATAATTAATAAATGTTGTATATAATAAATAATTAATACCTTTTATTTAGCAAAATTAGGGTTTGCCCTAAAATGTAAAAATATCCAAAATTATTCCTTTTTATTTTTGTTTATTTGTCACATAAAAAACACCTTTTACATACATATAAAAATCATTTTTTGTATCTTGCATATTTTATTGTATTTTATTTAATTATTGTGCAATTCCAATACTTGTATATTCAATTTGGATGTAATAGTTTAGATTTAAATTTCTTGCTAAAATATCCCCATTTGAACATTTGTACCCCCCATCCCATAAATTGTGTTGTAATAATTTAGGATTTTATTTTCCGCATTTAAAAGCTTTCTAAATATGCCATGATAGACTTAGGGTTTTGTATGCGAAAATCAATCAAAACAAATAGCTTGACCTAATTCCAAGATAAAAGCATGAAAATGGACAACACCAATCACACTCGCACCCCTAGGGTTACTCCACTTGTTGCCTTCAATAATGGGCCATGTTGCATGTTAGGTATATTTGGCAAAACAAAACAATTCAAATGATCATAGTCCCTCGATGACGCTTTCAAAAGTTGCCTAAACAAATGATCAAGTCCCTTAAAGAAAAATTGCCCAAAGACACTTGGCACCATTGCAATCATGGTCTAAACGATGACCCGCGCCCGTCCCGTTCACATCCTAACACAAGATTGTCCACCAAATACAATGGTGGAACAAAATTGTTAAAAGGGTTAAAAACATAGAAAAAGATCTTTGAGAAATTTAGGAGTAGACAAACTCTTAGTTACTTGAATCAAACTTGCAAAAACACTTGCCTATTTTTCAAAACACACATCACAACACACTTTCAAACAACTTTCGAAAACATTGAAAACTTTTCAAAAGATAAGTACACCTTTGTATACATCCAAACATGGGTCATTACAAAGGTTGCCACCACATTGGCCTCTTTTCAAAACATTTTCAAACCCACACACAAAGCACCATTTCAAACAATTGAAAGCACCATTTCAAACAATTGAAAATGCAAGGCAAGTGATATAAGCAAGTAACTAAGAGCCCATGGATAACCATGGATAGAAAGGGTGCTAATACCTTCCCTTTCTATAATCTACTCCCCGAACCCAAGAAAACATCTCAAAGGTTTTTGCTGTGCTTTTTAACCTTTCCTTAGGATAAAATAAAAAGTCGGTGGCGACTCTTGCTCAACCGAAACATTTGCGAAAACAAACGCAAAACCTCAAGTCAGTTCTCCCACCGTATCACAGAACTGGCGACTCTGCTGGGGAGAACTTTTAAAGTGGAGTAACCTTAGGGCTTAGATCACCCTCTTGCATGACTAATTGTTTGCTTTGATTGATTTACATCTTGGCTCTCTTGTTTGGGTTTGCAATCCTACACCCGGATTTGGAGAAACATTCATAGATAGCAATACGTTGTGGAAACTGTGCGGGGTATACCGACAAGGTTGAAGCAATAGCTATATTAGTGCGACATATTTGTGAGTACCGGTAACCCTTGAGTTCAATCAAGGAGAGTACGGGGCCGCTGAGTGATGTCACTAAGCACTAATGACCTAGAACCTTACTTGACCATCTTGGCCTTTCATTAGGGGTAGTGAGATGACCGACTTTGGTGCAGTCCGAAGTTGGTAGATACTCGATACTACACTCATTGAGGGTTGTTTTCTTGGAATATTTTGGTCGCTAGTTAAGTGGCTAAACCAAAACAATGAACATGGAAAACAATCCAATGATATTGAGCTCCTTAGAACCCGGTTACTATTTATAGGACAGGTTTTTAAGCCAACTACACTCAAGAGGGTACTTACCTATGAAACCCCATGCAAGCCTGAAACTAGGGTTTGGTGTGAATTGCTTGTACATATGTTTTGTCCATACATCATGAACATCATAAAGCATCATATGCATTCACTAACCATTTCAAGGGTTTGGATCTTCATCTTTGTTCTTGTTTTGTAGGTCATGGAAATTCTCCGCAGGAAAACTATCCAAGTCAACCTTGTGAGAATCCCTCCTCAACTCAAAGAGCTCACATCCAGAATTCCGGAAAGCTCTCCCTTCAGTGAAAGACATGGTAGACTGCTCAGCCTAGTCAACACTAGCATTGAAGAGGACATGGTGAAGGTGTTGTTCCAGTTCTTTGACCCCCTTCACCACTGTTTCACTTTCCCCGACTATCAGTTGGTGCCCACTTTGGAGGAATTTTCTCAACTCATGAGAATTCCTATTCTTAATCAACTACCCTACAACGGTATGGAAAAAGAACCAAAGCCTGAAGATGTTGCTCAAGCACTACACTTGCAACCATCTGACATCAAGGGGCATTGGGAAACTAGAAGCCGTGTCAAAGGCTTCTTGGCAAAATTCTTGTTTGAGAAGGCACGAGAGTGTTGGAATTCATTGGATATACAAGCCTTTGAAGAAATTGTGGCACTCCTCATTTATGGATTGGTCCTGTTCCCAAATCCTGACCAGCTTATAGATGTCAACACCGTCAAGATCTTCTTATCTCGGAATCCAATACCAACATTGCTTGGGGACATTCTTCACTCATTTTACACACGAACAATGAGAAAGAGGGGTGTTCTCATGTGCTGTACTCCTCTCCTTGCAAGGTGGTTTATTTCGCACCTTCCACAATTTGTCTTGAAGAATGACCAAGGCTTAAGGTGGTCACAACTGTTGATGATCCTCACTCACTCTGATGTACATTGGTGTTCTCGGTCCAGAGAAAATGTCATCATCGTCGATCGTTGTGGAGAGTTCCCTAATGTTCCATTACTTGGCATTAGAGGAGGCATTACCTACAACCCTTGTCTAGCTTTGAGACAATTTGGATATGCACGGAGGGATGGCCCTCACGACATGTTGATTGCTGACCTAGTTTTTGACTTCGACAACGATGCGCAAGGACTTCGCCAAAGATTCATCAGAGCTTGGAGGATGCCTAACAAGGTAGACAGCAAGACACTGGGGCACAAGAACTCCATCCCTCTTGAGCCTTATCTCAAGTGGGTACGAACCCGAGCCCAGAGTCTAATGATGCCTTACCCTCATGTTCTCCCTGTGATTAAAGAGCCCGTTAAGGAAGGAGAGGTTCCCTACACCGTCCTATATCCTGACATGCCTACATCGTGGGAGGAGATGCAGAAGAGTTGGATCCAACTCAAGGAGGAACAAAATACTTTTGAAGCCAGCTTCTACGCCAGTGAGAAGAAGGTTTTGGAGCTTACCCTCCGACTCCATGAGGAAGAGACCCTCAACACCTACATCGCACCAAAGAGGATGCACAACGTATTTTTACCTTGAGAAGTTTTTTGTAATATTTGGCCCATGGGGCATTTATGTACTGACAAATTTCTTATTATTAATATGACGTGCGTTCTTTTTTGTTTGCAACACTTTTGAATTTTCTAAATCCTTGAATACATTGCATACATAAGCATATCATTCATCATGCGCATAAGCAGGTCTCCACACCAGGTTTCCTTATCTTTCTGCTGTTTATTTCAGTAAGATGGATCTCGAACAGACGGTCAAGGACTTGCAGTCTCAGAACTCACAGTTTCAACATCTCCTGATGACCTTGGCAAAGGGTCAGGAGGATCTAAAAACCCTGCTGGGGAACAAAGAGCAAGTGAAAAAGAAGAAGAAAAGAATCGGGGTGGCTACCCTAGGAAGAAGGTTTGAGGGTGAAGCCAGAAGAGTGCTTGAATTTCCCCCTACATCTGAAGAGGGAACCAGTAAAGGGAATGCGGCTGCGGTACCTTCCGAATCCGAAGCTGAAGAAGGAGAGGCTGAAGAAGACAAAGACTACTCTGAGCAACAATACCTGCCCGCCGATGATAAGTATAAAGGCTTGGAAGACAGGTTGGCAGCTATGGAGCTGCAGAGAGTTCCCGGCTTAGATTTCGAAGATTTGGGATTAGTTGCTGGAATTGTTATCTCCCCGAAGTTCAAAGTGCCAGTTTTTGCAAGATATGACGGGCTATCCTTCCCGAAGATGCATCTCAGATCATATGTAAGGAAGATCCAACCTTACACTGCAGACAAGAACCTATGGATCCATTTCTTTCAAGATAGCCTTTCAGGGGCTCAACTCGAGTGGTTCTATCAGCTGGATGGAGCCAGTATCCGAAACTGGGAGGACTTGGCTACCGCATTTTATAAACAGTATCAGTACAATTCTGACCTCGCTCCCACGCGTACCCAACTCCAGGGTATGTCACTGGGGACGGATGAAGGATTCAAGGAGTATGCGTAAAAGTGGAGAGACCTGGCTGGTAGGGTGCAGCCACCTTTGACTGACCGTGAACTTGTTGACATGTTCCTGGGGACCTTGTCTGGTCCGTTCTTCAACCACCTGATTGGTAATTCTTCTGCTGGGTTTACAGACCTCATTCTGACTGGTGAGAGAATAGAAGCTGGTATCAAGTCGGGGAAGATACAGAAAGGTGCCTTCGCGAATGCTGAAAAGAAGCCTTTCAAGAAGGAAGCCAGTGCTGTTTATGGTCCCAGAAGACAAATTAAGCCGGAACGCCGCCAAGCTGTCAATACATTGGTAATTTCAAAGCCTGTTGCTGCTCCTCAGCAGTTCAACCAACCAAGGGGTGAGAGGCCCAAAAGGCAGTACACTCAGCTCAGCATGACCCTGTCTCAAATTTTGCCGCAACTGTTGTCAACCAATCTGGTAACTGTCAAAGAAGCTCCGAAGGTAGTGAACACAGCTTCTCCAAAGTACAACCCCAACCCCCGTTACGCTTATCACTCTGATAGCCCGGGGCATACTACAGATGATTGCTGGGCTCTGAGGAATAAGGTTTAGGACCTTATTGATGCTAAGGAAATACAGTTTGAGGCGCCCGAAAGACCCAATGTTGTGACTGCTCCCATGCCCCAGCATGGAGTGAATGCTGTGGAATAAGACCGGTATGTAGCCTCCGTGGAAGAGATTGTTACTCCGTTATCGACTGTTAAAAGGAACCTGTTGCTAGCCGGTTTATTTCCGGGGTGTGGTAAAGGTTGCCTTCTATGTGCTGTTTCGCCTGTTGGTTGTCCGTTGCTGAAATCAGGTATCCAAAGCCTGATGGATAGCAGAGAGATCTTGTTCTAGAAGATTGATGTTCCTGCTTTCCCTGCTGAAGACGTTTCTATTGTCACTATTTTCAACAAACCTCCTAAGGCTCCTTCGAAGAAGCCTGTCAAAATCATGTCCACTCAGAAGATTGCTCCTATCATCATCACTGTTCCGGGGCCTCTCCCTTATACATCCGAAAAAGATGTCCCGTGGCACTATGGGGCAGATGTTTATGTTCTTGGAGTAAAACAAGAGTTTGATACTAGTACCGGTGTCAACAACATCACCGGGCCTGCCAAAATTACTCGCAGTGGTAGGCTGTTCTCACCAGATATTGCGCCACCAGCTATTCAGAAACCTCTTATCATCACACCTGCAAGTGTGCCTGTTCCCCTTCCTAATTAAGTTCCTGTTTCTACCCCTGCTGCCGAGTCATCTGACGCTCGGGGAAAAGGGATTTCTACTGATTTGCCTGCCCTGACGGAGGCGCCGAAGACAACCACTGTTGAAGCCTCCCAGCAAGAGATGAAGGAGATTCTCAAGATTATCAAGAAGAGTGATTTCAATGTTGTTGAGCAGTTGGGACACACCCCATCAAAGATTTCTATGCTATCACTGTTGTTGTGTTCAGAGGCCCATGCCAAGGCCCTGATTTCCTTCCTGAAGACGGCTCATGTGCCACAAGAAACGTCTGCTGATCAATTTACCGATTGTGTGGCCAACTTGACTGCCGATAATGGTTTGGGCTTCTCTGACGCCGATCTGACTGCCAAAGGAAAGAACCATAATGACGCTCTGCATGTCTCCATTGAATGCAGGGGCACTACTCTTGCCCATGTGTTGGTAGACACCGGTTCTTCATTGAACGTATTGCCCAAGAAGGCCCTAGACAGGTTGGATTGTGAGGGTTTGGAGCTCAAGCCTAGTAACATTGTTGTCCGAGCCTTTGACGGTTCGAAAAGGATGGTACATGGTGAAGTTGACATTCCAATCAGGGTTGGTTCTCAAGTTTTTGATTCAACTTTCTATGTGATGGACATCCGTCCATCCTACTCTTGTTTTCTGGGTCGTCCATGGATCCACAAGGCTGGAGCTGTGACCTCCACACTACATCAGAAGCTTAAGTACCCGGTCAGAGGGAAGATTGTTACAGTTCAAGGGGAAGAAGAGTATATGGTCAGCCACCTTAACTCGTTCCGGTACATAGAAGTGGATGAGGAGTTCATTGAGACTCCATTCCATCACTTTGAAGAGGTGCCTCAGACATTGGCATCAGCTGAAACTGTGATTGAAGACCCTCCTTTGAAGATGGCTTCCTTAAAGGATGCCCGGGCTGTGATTGAGAAGGGTGAGTGCGCAAACTGGGGCCGACTTCCTGATTTCACTCTAAAGACTGACAGGTTTGGTTTGGGCTTCACTGCAGAGGCTCATAGGGCTGTTCGTAAGGCAAGAATTGGAAAACCTCCTGTGTTCATCACAACCCAGGAGTAAATGCTATTGAAGACGACGTGGAGGAATCTGAATTCAACAGCTGGATCTACCCAACAACCGACAGTGGACCAAGAAACTGGACTGCCAAAGACTTCACACCTATTACTTTTGTCACTCAGTAATGAACTCTTTTGTTTTCAATTTGTAACAAACAATATGTTGAAACTTTTAGGGCTCGGTGTCCTACCCGGGGCACCGTGGCTTCATTTGTGAGGGCTTTTGTGTGTCATTTTCATATATCATCAATAAAAACATTGGACGCTTGTTGCATTTCAAAATCTTGTGCTCCTTTTCTTTCTTTATTATATATTGCAAAATAGCTATATTTACACACACTCACTTATACAGGTTCCAATCCACTCTGGATCTCACTGGTAACGACTCTGCTACTGCCAGTTATGACTTCGAAAATCCGATCAACTTAGCCGAAGACGAAGGTGAAGATGATTGCGAAGTGCCTGGTGAACTTGCAAGACTGCTACTCCAGGAAGAGAGGGCCATTCAGCCACATGAAGAGCCAGTGGAAACGGTAAATCTGGGTACTGAGACAGACAGAAAGGAAGTCAAGATTGGTGCCAATCTAGAGCTCAGTGTGAAACAACGGTTGATTCAGATGCTGCATGACTATGTGGAAATATTTGCCTGGTCTTACGAAGACATGCCTGGGTTGGATACCGACATTGTAGTTCATCACCTGCCTACCAAGGAAGAATGCCCTCCGGTAAAACAGAAGGTCCGCCGTATGCGTCCAGAGATGTCCGAGAAAATCAAAGCTGAGGTTATGAAACAATTTGACGCCGGTTTTCTAGCAGTGACTTCTTATCCTCAGTGGGTTGCCAACGTGGTTCCAGTGCCGAAGAAGGATGGTAAGGTCCGAATGTGTGTTGATTACAGGGATTTGAACAGGGCGAGCCCTAAGGATGATTTCCCTCTGCCTCATATCGACGTTCTGGTTGACAACACTGCTCAGCATAAAGTATTCTCCTTCATGGATGGCTTCTCCGGTTATAATCAGATCAAGATGGCTCCTGAAGACATGGAGAAGACCACTTTTGTTACTCAGTGGGGCACCTTTTGCTACAAGGTCATGCCTTTTGGGTTGAAAAATGCTGTGGCAACCTACCAACGTGCCATGGTTGCTTTATTTCATGACATGATCCACCATGAGATTGAAGTATACATCGACGATATGATTGCAAGGTCCCAAACTGAGGAGGAACACCTTGACCATCTACAGAAGCTGTTTGACCGTCTGAAGTTGTACAAGCTGAGGTTGAACCCAAACAAGTGCACCTTTGGGGTGAGATCTGGAAAATTGCTAGGCTTCGTCGTAAGCGACAAAGTTATTCAAGTGGACCCTGCCAAAGTGAAAGCCATACAAGAGATGCCAACTCCCAAGACAGAGAAAGAAGTCAGAGGCTTTCTAGGACGGTTGAACTACATTGCCCGATTCATCTCGCATCTAACTGCTACCTGTGAACCAATCTTCAAGTTGCTGAAGAAAGATCAAGTAGTACGTTGGAACGATGAATGTCAGGCCGCTTTCGAAAAGATCAAAGAGTATCTCCAAGAACCATCCATCCTTATGCCGCCGGTTGAAGGGAGACCTCTAATCTTATACTTGACAGTACTTGACAATTCAATGGGGTGTGTGCTGGGGAAGCATGACGAGTCTGGCCGAAAAGAACACGCCATTTATTACCTTAGCAAAAAGTTTACCGACTGTGAGACCCGATACTCACTGCTCGAGAAAACTTGATGCGCTTTGGTATGGGTTGCTCACCGGCTGAGATAGTATATGTTGACTCACACTACTCTGTTGATTTAAAAAATGGATCCAATCAACTACATATTCGAAAAGCCTGCCCTGTCTGGAAGAATAGCAAGATGGCAAATGATCTTGACGGAATACGACATCCAGTACACGACTCAAAAAGCAATCAAGGGAAGTGTATTGGCAGACCATTTGGCGCATCAGGCAGTGGATGATTACCAATCTATGAACTTTGAATTTCCAGACGAGGATATCATGGTAGTAACTGATTGTGAAGTACCTGGACTGGATGAAGGACCTGAGGAAGGATCCCGATGGTCTATGCACTTTGACGGAGCCTCAAACGCTTTGGGTAATGGTATCGGCGCTGTGATCATATCCCCTAAAGGCACTCATACTCCACTCACTGCCCGACAACTTGGATAATGATTCAAATGCCTGGACAATGGCTCCATATGTTGCGTAAACATTTAATTAAGGAGTTAATTGCAAGTTTTAGGCCTGCAAAGTGAAGATTATGCAGCATGGCTATGGATTTGGTTCGTTGTGCATCACAAATTTTGCCTTGCAAAACAACTTGAAACCCCAACTTCTGACCTTTGATTCTCCTTGCTCACAAATGATCTCAAGGAGTTCTTGGACATTTTATAAATCTTGTAATGTGCTATATAACCCCTCTTTGAATCACTTTTGAAAATTACCCTTGGAACTAGGTGAAACTTGAGTCAGAAGTTAGGTCAAAATCCTGGCCAAAACTAGGGCAAAATTTTACTAAGTGTTTAATTTCAAGACCATGACTTTATGAATTAATAACTTGAGATCTATGCACTTTTAGAAGAATTTGTGTAAAGAAACGTTTTAGATATCATGTAGATCTACAAATTTCATGTTGAAAGTTTCTTCTGAATCATCTTGCATCATGGTGAAAAATTTACTCAAAGTTGTGAAAAAACATGAAGTTTTAAACACTTAGAAAAATTTCTAAGTTAGAAAACTTTGACTTTTCAAAATGAAATCTTGAATTTTTGATTTCTTGATGAATAAGTTTCACATTTTTACATGTTTTGATGAATTGTGATCTTTGACATTGGATTTTGATCAAAAAGTCAAAGTTTGACCTTTTAGTGTACAATTGAATTTTGATCAGTTGATTGAAAATTCACTATCAATCCAATTGATCTTGAACAATGTTTTGGGTCATGCCATTAAGTCAAAATGATGAAATTGAACACTTGAGATCATGCCTCAAACCAATTGACCATTTGCTAGGTCAAAAATCAGAAATTGCCTTGCCTTAGTCAAAACCCTAATTTTGATCATTTTGCCCTTTTGATGATTTGATCAAAATTCTTGAGGAATTGTGGTCCCAACTTTATAAAATGATACATATGAGTTTATAATGTTGATGTGGATAAAAAATTATGAAGTTTGACTGTAAATTGGCCAAAGTTGACTTTTCCCCCAATACAACTGATTTTTAGGTTAACTGCTCTATTGACTGAGCAAAAGTGTGATCCAAGGCTTGAAACTTGACATGAGTAATCTTGGGGGTCCATAATGATCCATTAAAGTCATATTAGGCATTGAAAGTTCAATTATCCTTGTGCAATCTCAAACCCTAATTTTGGTCATCAGTGTTTAAGGAGGTGTCTTGAGTTGATCAACCCTAGTGCAATCTTGAACCAAGAGAGATCTTTGTGAGAAAATATTTGATAAATGAGATGGCAAATTTTGGGGTACAACAGCTGCCCCTGTTCAATCTTCTTAAACCTGAAGAGTTAGATTGACGAATTTGTCATTCGTGACTTGAAGGTGGAAGATGATTGAACACTAGAGTGCCCAAAAATTTGCACTCGAGGATGTGGTGGTTGACGGTGTAGGAAATGGGCTTAAAGATTATATTTGGAGAGATGACGGAAAGTTGTTGGAGATGGGCTTGTAGATGCCATCCAAAAATGATTGTTGAACCATATATGCAAGCTGAATCTGAATGAGTATCAGAATAGCGTCAGTGTTTGGAGCGTATTTGAACTGTACCTGAGAGAGAATCTGAATGGGTATCAGAATGACATCCGTATATGGAGCATATATGAACTGTAAAGTTGAATCCTAATGAGTATAAGAATGGCGACCGCGTTTGGAGCGTATCTGAACTGTATTTGAAGGAGAATCTAAATGAGTATCAGAATGGCATCCCTATCTGGAGCGTATTCGTACTGTATCTGAAAGCTGAATCTGAATGAGTATCAAAATGGTGTTCGTGTCTACAGCGTATCTGTACTGTATCTGAGAGAGAATCTGAATGAGTGTCAGAATGGCGTCTGTGTTTGGAGCGTATCTGTACTATATCTGAGAGAGAATCTGAATGAGTATCAGAATGGCATCCGTGTCTGGAGCATATCTGAGCTGTATCTGAAAGTTGAACTTGTGTAGGATTGCTTCAGTTGGTCGTATAGATAATTGTCATGGCTTATCTCAGGTATCAATCTCTGACCTTTTTGCAAATTGTTGATAATAACCATCTGCTGATTGATCTTTCCTGAAAAGGTGAAAGATTAGTTGTATGCAATGTCATGATGTATGAAATGCATTGTTTAATGATTTTCTTAATAAAATGAATGAGATTATGTTGTATGCGTTCGTGTTGTCAATGTCATGACGTATGGGTGCGATGTAAAGGCATATAAGCTATGTTGCTGTAACATTGTTGGATTAGGGAAAATAAATCCTTGACTGCTGTTGGGGATGTGGAGTGTAAGTCTTCATGTCTTGAAGTACTGGTGAGTTGATGAGCTCCTATTTGTTAGAGCAATAAACTCTGTTGTAAGGGAAACACCGTGTATGGCTTTGTTAAATCCATTGGGGAATTTTGAGAAATTGGATGACTTCTACAGGGGATTGATAGCTGGAGGTTTCGTTCCGCTGAGGATTAAGCTGCACACTGGGGGATTTTATGGAATAGTCTAAAGATATTATCCTTTTTCTTAAAGCCGTCAGTGATTGTATTCCAATTTTGCTTATTTGTAAACAGTAGTTACGTTCAAATGCATATGTTCAAAAATAAATCATTGGACGTTTTTGTAAACAAAACACAGAAAAATAAAGAAAAACAGATAGTTTTGCACTTCCAAAGGGGTATCTTTGTATTAACTTGAATAAGTATTTTGTACAATGAGACGAACGTTCTAGTAAGAGAACGCCGTCGTAAAAATGAAAATTTGATACAAAAAAAAGATAGGTATGTGCAATAATCCCATGGGGTTCCCATTCTGCTATAACCTTCGTGCCTCTGAGCATCTTGTCCACTTGCTGCCTTGTCCGAAGTTGATTGGATTGATCAGAACCGCTGAGTTTGTCAGTCGAAGCCAAAGGTTATCCGTAAAGGTGATCCAACGGGACATAGTCGTACGCTTTAATTCCCTAACTTTTTCCTGGACCACCCTTTCGGGTTTTCAGTCCACCGGGATACCCTTTTTTTGCCCAAGTCGCCCTTTTGGGTTTTCAACTTGCCGGATGTACAAACTTTTTGTTTTATCCCTAACTTTTGCCCGAACCTTTTTGGTTCGCCGGGATGCCCTTGTATTTCCTAGGTGTGTCAATCTAGCCGGTCTCTTATGCGTAGTATCTTTTGACTATGTACGCGTTCACAGGGTGCGGCAGGTCACCGCCATCCATAGTGGTCAAGATCATTGCTCCACCAGAGAATATGGCTTTGATTATAAATGGTCCTTCGTATGTAGGAGTCCATTTTCCCCTGGGATCACCTTGCGGCAGTATGATGGGCTTGATCACCAAATCCCCGACTCGATATACTTGGTGTCTGACCTTTTTGTTGAAAGCCTTGATCATCCATTTTTTGTAAATTTGACCATGACAGACAACAGTAAGCCTTTTCTCATCAATTAAGTTCAGTTGATCAAGTCGAGTTTGGATCCAATCTTCTTCATTCAACCTCGCATCCTTCATAATTCTCAAAGAGGAGATCTGGACCTCAATAGGCAAGACAACCTCCATACCGTATACCAGAGAGTAAGGTGTTGCCCCAGTTGATGTGCGTGTCATGGTACGATAACCGTGGAGGGCGAATGGTAGCATCTCATGCCAGTCTTTATACGTGGCTGTCATTTTTTGTATGATCTTTTTAATGTTCTTATTTGCGGCTTCGACAACACCATTCATCTTTGGTCGATAAGGGGAAGAATTATGGTGCTGGATCTTGAATTGCACACACAGTGCAGTGATCATAGTGTTATTGAGATTCGTACCATTGTATATGATGATCCTCTTCGGGATACCGTAACGACAAATGAGATTCTGTTTGATGAACCAGGCGATAACATTCTTGGTAACGAAAGCGAAAGAAGCCGCCTCAACCCACTTTGTGAAATAGTCAATGGCCACCAAGATGAAGCGGTGTCCATTAGAGGCTGTTGGCTTAATTTCCCCAATTATATCGATGCCCCACATAACAAAGGGCTAAGGAGCCGTCAAGACATTCAAAGGAACCGGATGTACGTGCACCTTGTCAGCATAAATCTGACACTTGTGGCAGGTTCGAGAGTGTTGATAGCAATCTGCTTCCATGGTAGACCAGTAATAACCTTCCCGTAGGATCTTCTTTTCCATCGTATGCCCACTGGAATGGGTGCCAAAAGTGCCTTCATGTAGGTCAGCCGTGATCTTTTCTGCCTCAACCTTGTCCATGCAACGGAGCAATACAGAGTTATGGTTGCATTTGTAGAGGATGCCATTACTAAGGAAGAACTTAGCAGAGAATCTCCTTAAGAACTTATTATCATTGACTGAAGTTCCTTCTTGGTACTCTTGAGCCTCGAGATACCTCTTGACTTCGTGGAACCAAGGTCGGTCCACTACTTCTTCAGTGTTGATCTCGTGACAGTGAGCTGGTTCATCCATTCGTTCAATGGTGATCTGGGGAGCCTCGTTATCCCATTTGAGTTTAAACATGGATGACATTGTGGCTAGCGCGTCTTCTAGTTGATTTTCTTCTCGCGGGAAATGCTCGAAGGTAATCTTCTTGAAATGTGGAATTAATGTCAACACATGTTCTTTGTAGGGGATAAGGTTAAGGTGTTTATTGTCCCATTCTCCTTTGATCTGACTGATAACTAAAGCTGAATCTCTGAATACCCTTAAGGACTTGATTCCCAAATGTATGGCAGCTTTGAGACCAAAAATGCACACTTTGTATTCTGCCATGTTATGTGTACAGTTAAAGCAGAGTCTTACCGTGAAGGGAGTATGACATACTTCAGGGGATATGAGTACAACACCTATACCATTGTCGAGTGTGTTGGATTCCCCATCAAAAACTAGGGTACATCGGGATCCTTGTTCAGGTCTGTCATATGGTCTAAATTCTTCACAGTCGTTTACCATCATGATGTCTTCATCCGGGAATTTGAACTTCATGGACTGGTAGTCATCCACAGCTTGATGAGCAAGGTGATCGGCCAATACACTTCCCTTTATGGATTTTTGGGTAGTATACTGAATGTCATATTCCATTAGGATCATCTGCCATCTTGCTATTCTCCCAGAGAGGGTAGGCTTCTCGAACATGTATTTTATTGGATCCATCTTGGATATTAATAAGGTAGTATGGGTCAGCATGTACTGTCTTAGCCGACGAGCAGCCCATGCCAGAGCGCAACAAGTTTTCTCGAGCAGTGAATATCTTGTTTCACATTCGGTAAACTTTTTGCTCAGGTAATAAATAGCATGCTCTTTTTGGCCAGACTCGTCATGCTGCCCCAGCACACACCCCATTGAATTTTCCAAAACAGTTAGATACATGATCAAGGGTCTTCCCTCGACTGGCGACATCAAAACAGGAGGTTCTTGCAGGTACTCTTTGATCTTGTCGAAGGCATTTTGGCACTCATCATTCCATTTGACTACTTGATCTTTCTTCAATAATTTGAAGATTGGTTCACAAGTAGTTGTCAGGTGAGAAATGAATCTGGCAATGTAGTTTAATCGTCCCAAGAATCCTCTAACTTCCTTCTCGGTACGAGGAGCAGGCATTTCTTGTATCGCTTTCACCTTGACAGGGTCCACTTCGATACCTTTGCTGTTGACGACAAAACCTAAGAGTTTATCGGACCTCACCCCAAATGTGCATTTATTCGGGTTCAACCTCAACTTGTATTTCTTTAGCATCTCAAAGAGTTTCTGTAAATGGTCAAGATGTTCCTCTTTAGTTTGAGATCTGGCTATTATGTCGTCCACATAAACCTCTATTTCGTGATGTATCATGTCATGAAATAGAGCTACCATGGCATGCTGATAGGTTGCCCCAACATTCTTCAACCCGAATGGCATAACCTTGTAACAGAAAGTTCCCCATTGTGTGACAAAGGTTGTTTTCTCCATGTCCTCAGATGCCATTTTGATTTGATTGTAACCTGAGAAACCATCCATGAAGGAAAACACCTTATGCTGTGCTTTACTGTCAACCAAAATATCAATGTGGGGGAGTGGGAAATCATCCTTAGGGTTTGCCCTATTCAAATCTCTGTAGTCCATGCACATTTGTACCTTGCCGTCATTTTTAGGCACGGGAACAACATTGGCGACCCATTATGGATATGAGGTGACGACCAAGAATCCAGTGTTGAATTGTTCCATGACTTCTGCTTTGATCTTCTCTGACATGTCTGGTCGCACGCGACAGACTTTCTGCTTTACCGGAGGGCAATCTTCTTTTGTGGGTAGACGATGAACAACGATATTGGCATACAATCCGGGCATGTCTTCGTACGACCAGGCAAAGACCTCGACATAATCATGTAGCAACTGAGTCAGACGCTTCTTGATGTTGGGTTCCAGATTGGCACCCACCTTGACCTCTTTCTTGTCCTCTTCGGTACCTAGGTTAACTATGTCACTGGTTCTTCGTGGGGCTGTATGGTCCTCTCTTCTTGTTGTAGTAACTTGGCTAATTCCCCTGGCACTTCACAATCTTCCTCACCTTCGTCTTCGGCTTGGTAGATTAGATTTTCAGTGTCACAGAAAGCCATAGCAGAATCGTTACCCATGGGATCCCGAATGGATGTAGATTTGCATTTTGAATGTGAGTGTGTGTAAGAGTATAACTATCTTTGAAAGTAATACAAATGTAAAAAGAAAGACAAAGAACACAAAGTTTGTATGCAAAAACGTCCATGATTCATTGATGACATATGAAAATGAGGTAACAACCCTTACAAATGGATCATTGTGCCTCGGGTAAGACACAAGGTTTTAAAAGTCTGAATTGTTTAATTATTACACGTCCGACAAAATTTAAAGACAATTACTGTTGGGTAAAAGTAATTGGGACAAAATCTTTAGCTTCCTAGTTGTTGAGTCCTCCATTGACAATTGGGAAAATCCATTCCTCCAGGTCGTAGCTGTCCTCATCATCCTCCACCGTGCTGACTTTATGGTTGCTGGTCTTCAAGGGTGGTCCCCCAGCACGAGCACGACGTACAACTTTCTGGGCTCCTGAAGTGAAACCCAAACAAAATTTGTCAGACTTGTATGGGATATCCTGGAGTTGACCCCAAATAGTACACCCACCTTCTTCGATCACTGCCTTGGCATCTTTTAGAGATGACATCTTTAGCAGAGGTCTTGTAATCTTCGGGATTTGGGAAACAACCTTGGTTACTGCATGGTTTGTGGGACTTCCTCGAAGTGCTAAAATGGAGTTTCAATGAATTCACCATTCAATTCCATATATCTGAAGGAGTTTAAGTGACTGACCATATATTCCTCTTCTCCATGGACAACAATGATTTTCCCCTCGGTCGAATATTTCAACATTTGATGTAATGTAGAGGTGAAGGCACCGACATTGTGAATCCATGGTCGGCTCAACAAGCAGGAATAGGAAGGGCGAATGTCCATCACGTAAAAAGTTGAATCAAAGGTTTGAGTTCCAACTTTTATGGGGATGTCCACCTCCCCATGCACCATCCTTTTTGAACCGTCGAAGGCCCTTACCACTATGTTGCTGGGTTTTAAGGTCAAACCTTCACAGTCAAGTCTATCAAGAGCCTTCTTAGGCAGCACATTCAAAGACGAACCGATATCAACCAATACATGGGCCAAAGTTGTGCCCCTGCATTCGACAGAGACATGCAATGCCTCGTTGTGCTTCCTCCCTCTAGGTGTCAAGTTAGCATCAGAAAATCCTAAACCATTATTCGCGATCAAGCTGGACACACATTCTTGGAATTGATCACCAGAGGTTTCTTGTGGTACATGGGCAGTTTTAAGGAATTTCACCAAGGCCTTTGCATGATCCTCAGAGCATAATAATAAAGCCAGCATGGAAATCTTTGATGGAGTCTGCCCTAGCTGTTCGACTACGTTGTAGTTTCTTTTCTTTATAATCTTCAGAATTTCTTCCATCTCTTTTTGGGAGGCCTCAGGAATATATACTGATTACGCCTTCATTCGGAAAGGCTCAACCAGAATGCCTTTTCCCCGAGTCTCGGTCAACTCGGTGACAGGAGTGTCAGTAGGTGTAACTATAGGAATTGTAGTTGTAGTAGTGTTAATATGAACAGAAACAAGGATGATTACAGGACCGATAATAGTCTTCGGAGGGGCAATCTCTGGGGAGAATACTCTGCCACTTCGGGTTATCTTGCTGGTTCCCGCAATGTTACTGATGTCGGGGTCAACCTTCTCAAGAATTGAGTCCTCAACCGCCGGCCAATCCTGCTTGACACTATGATAGTAGACGTCGCCCCCATAATTCCATGGGACAATTTTAACTGATGAGTACGGGATTGGTCCAGGCATAGTAATTATCAGCGGAGCTACTTTGGGAATTGATGTAATCCTAACGGGTCTTTTGGTGGAGACCCTGGAAGAATTGGCGGAAATGGTTACTATTGAAACATCATTGTAAGAAATGGTTGGAACATGAGTCTTTTCAAACAAAATATCTTTGTCATCCATTAGGCGTTGAACACCTGCTTTCAATAAATGACAACCAGTTGGTAGGTAGGAACAGAAATGGCAGCTTTCGTCACAGCCTGGAAATAAACCAACCTTCAACAGGTTCTTCTTGACGGTCAGGAGAGGAGTAACAAGTTCATCAACAGTAGTAACAAACATATCATCTTCGACAGTGTTAACACCACGACCATGCGTGGGCATAGGAGCGGTGATAACATTTGGGATTTCAGGAGCATTGAATTCAATTTCTTTAGCTTCAAAAAGGTCTTGCACCTTATTTTTCAAAGCCCAACAGTTGTTAGTATCATGGCCTGGGCTTTCTGAATGGTAAGCACAGCGAGAATTAGGATGGTAATGAGGAGAGGTTGTGTTAGGATTCTTCGGAGCTTCTTTCAAAGTTACCAGATTAGATCTTAACAAATGTGGCAGTACTTGAGATAATGTCATATTAATCCGGGTAAATTGTCTTACTGGTCTTTCTGTTCTAGGCTGATCGTTCCTTTGTTGAGTAGGTACAGGCTTAGGGATCATGACAACCCTTACCATTGGACGGTGTTTAGTTCTTTCTTGATTCCTTTGAGGATACACAACACTAATCTCTTTCTTCCCAATAAATGGTTTTCTTACAGCAGTAGAGGATGCATCTTTTTTAATCTTCCCACTCTTAATCCCAACTTCCACTCTTTCTCCGGTCAGGATTAATTCACTGAAGCCTGCTGAGGAGCTTCTGATTAAATGATTAAAGAAATGACCGGACAGGGTACCCAGAAACATGTCTACTAGTTCTCTTTCAGAAAGGGGAGGTTGAACTCTTCCTGCTAAGTCCCTCCATTTTTGAGCGTAGTCTTTGAAACCTTCACTTGAAACCATAGCCATACTCTGGAGTTGAGTACGGGTAGGAGCAAGGTCTGAGTTGTACTGATACTGTTTATAGAAAGCAGCGGCAAGGTCTTCCCAATTGTGAATATTGGCCCTTTCCAGTTGATAGAACCAATAAAGCTGAGTTCCAGATAGACTATCTTGAAAGAAGTGTACCCACAAATCTCTGTCAGCAGTGTGAGACTGTATCTTCCTCACATAGGATCGGAGATGCATCTTGGGACATGAAACTCCGTATTATTTATCAAAAATTGGTGCCTTGATTTTGGTGGAATGACAATCCCAGACACCAAACCCATCTCTTCAAAGTCTAGCCCAGACACTTTCTGAATTTCCATTGCACTTAGTCGTTCTTCCAGATGTTTGTATTTGTCGTCGGCCGGGGGATACTGCTCTTCAGAGTAATCTTCTTCTTCTCCCTCTTTAGATTCTAGCTAGACAACCGCTTCCTTGCAATTTCACTTCTTGGTTATCCTTTTCACCAGACGATGTTGCAAAGTCTAGGGTCCATCTGGCTTGTCCTTGGAACCTTCTTCCCATATTCAGAACTCCGGTTACTTTCTTTGCTTTCTTCTTCTTTTCTTCAACTAGCAAAGTTTTCAGATCCTCTTGTCCTTTGGCTAGAGTCAAGAACATCTATTAAAACTGAGCATTCTGCACCTAGAGGTCTTTAACTGTCTGCTTGAGATCCATCTTACTGAAATAAACAGTAGAAAGATGAGGAGACTTGTTGTGAGAAAACCTGCTTATGTTATGATGAATGGTAAATGCATATGCAATGATTTCAAGGAAATTAGAGATTTAAATTTGCTTTAGACCAAAAAGGAACACAGATTATATTAATAAATTAAAGCTTGAGTATATCATGCCTCTTTTGGGCTTACAAGGAAATACAAAAACTCTAAGATAAAAAAGTTGTACGCATCCTCTTTGGTGCGATGTAGGCGTTCAGGTTCCGCTCCTCATGAAGTTGCTTGGTGAGTTCCAAAACCTTCTTCTCGCTGGCATAGAATTGGGCTTCGAAAGTGTCTCGATCCCCCTTAAGCTGTATCCAATCCCTTTGTAATTCTTCAAGAGAGGTGGGCATGTCAGGATGCAGGATAGTGTATGGAACATCTCCTTCCACAACAGGCTCTATGGTTACCGGGAGAATGGAGGGGTAAGGCATCATAAGACTTTGAGCACGAGCTCGTACCCATTTGAGGTAAGGCTCAAGAGGGATGGAATTCTTATGCCCCAACGTCTTGCTATCTACCTTGTTCAACATCCTTCAAGCTCGGATAAATCTCTGGCGATGACCTTGATCGTCGTTCTCGTAGTCAAATACCAAACCTTAAATGAGCATCTCATGTGGGCCATCCCTTCGGGCGTAACCAAACTGTCTCAAGGCTAAGCAGGGGTTGTAGGTGATGCCTCCCCTAATGCCAAGTAAGGGGACATTAGGGAATTCTCCACAATGGTCGACGATAGTAACATCCTCTATAAATCGGGAACACCAATGAATGCCTGAATGCTTGAGCGTCATCAACCTATGTGACTGCCTTGATCCTTGCTCGTTCTTCAATACAGATTGGGGACGATGCGAAATAAACCATCTTGCCAAGAGAGGAGTACAAAACATAGCGATACCTCTTTTCCTCATAGTGCGAGTGTGAAAAGAATGTAGGATGTCCCCTAGCAAAGTAGGCATCGAGTTACGAGACATGAAGATTTTGACGGCGTTGACATCTATGAGTTGGTCAGGATTTGGAAAAAAACCATCCCATAGATGAGGAGAGCCACAATTTCCTCAATAGCTTGCAAATCTAAAGAGTTCCAACAGTTTTGGGCTTTCTCAAGCAAGAACTTTGCTAGGAAACCCTTGACACCACTCCTTGTTTCCCAATTAGTCATGATATCAGATGATTCCAAGTGTAGAGCTTGAGCAATATCTTCTGGCTTTGGATCTCTTTCCGTACCGTTGAAAGGTAGTTGATTGAGAATGAGAATCCTCAAGAGTTGGGAAAATTCTTCCAAAGTTGGCACAAGTTGATAATCGGGAAATGTGAAGCGATGGTGTAAAGGATCAAAGAACTGAAAGAGCACCTCCATCATGTCCTCATCAGTGTTGGAGGTGACCAAGTTTAGTAGGCGATCATGTCTTTTGGTAAATGGAGAGTTTTCAGGAATCCTTAATGCTAGCTCTTTAAGTTGAGGAGGGATCCTTACAAGGTTGACTTGAATGGTTTTCCTGCGAATATAATCCATGTCCTACAAAACAGAACAAAGATAAATCCCAAGATCCTTGAAATGGTTAGTGAACATGAGTATGATGTCATGATGTTTATGATGTCGTGTACAAGTATATATAAACAAACAAAGAAAACAAGTCCTTAGGTTTAGGCTTGCATGGAGTCTCATAGGTAAGTACCCTCTTGAAGTTTAGTTGGCTCAAACCTGTCATAGTAATAGTAACCGGGTTCTAAGGAGCTCAATATCACTGGTTTGTTTCCCTGGGCATTGTTTTAGCGCAAGCCTCTTTAATGGCGACCGAAATATCCCAAAAAACCAAACCTCAATGAGTGTAGTATCGAGTATCTACCAACTTCGGACTGCACCGAAGCCGGTCATCTCACTACGTCCTAAATGCCAAGTTGGTCAAGTAAAGGTTCTAAAAGTTCATTAGTGCTTCATGACACCACTCAGCGGCCCCGTATTCTCCTTGACTACTCAAGGGCTACCGGTACCCATAAATATGTCGCACTAGCGTAGCTATTGCTTAGACCATGTCGGTATACCCCGCATGGTTTCCACAACGTATTGCTACTTACCTATAAGGTATCCCAAATCCGGGTAGAGGATTCAAACCCAAACAAAGAACCATAATGTAAAGCATACAAGTCAAACAATGAAAGCAAGTAAATATGATCTAACCATAAGGTAACCCCACTTTTAAAATAGTCCCCAGAAGAGTCGCCAATTCTGTGATACGGTGGGAGAACTGACTTGGGTCTTTTGCATTTGATCGCAAATGTTGCGGTTTAGAAAGAGTCGCCACCTATTGTACCCCAAAATTTTCCCTCTCATTTATCAAGACTTATTCTCACAAGATCTCTTTGACTCAAGACTGGATTAGGGTTTCACCAGCTCAAGACCTCTCATCATGCACTGATCACCCAAAATTAGGGTTTGAGATGGTACAAAGATTTTTGGACTATTAGTGCTTCATATGAATTTCAAACATCATTATGGACCCCTAATATTACTCATGACAAGTTTCAAGCCTTGAACCACATTTTTGATCAGTCAATTGGACAGTTGACCTAAAAATCAGCTGTATTGGGGAAAAAGTCAACCATGGCCAATTTACAGTCAAAATTCATAATTTTTGATCCACATCAACATTTTGGACTCATATGTATCATTTGATCAAGTTTGTACCACAATTCCTCAAGAAATTTGATCAAATCATCAAAAGGGCAAAATGGTCAAAATTAAGGTTTTGACTGAGAAAGGGCAATTTCTGATTTTTGACCTAGCCAATGACCAATTTATTTGAAGCATGACTTCAAGGGTTCAATTGTATCATCTTGACCTAATAACATGGTTCAAAACATTGTAATCTCATTGGATTGACAGATGAAATTTGCAGTCAACTGATCAAAAGTCAACTGTATACTGAAAAGTCAAACTTTGACTTTTTGGTCAAAATCAAGTGCCAAGGATCACAATTCATCAAAACATGTCAAAATGTGAAACTTGTTATTCAAGAAATCAAAGATTGAAGATTTGGTTTTGAAATTTGAATTTTTCTTAACTTAGAAAATTTTCTAAGTATAGAAAATTTCTTATTTGTTTCTTAACTTTAAGCCAATTTTCCACCATGATACAAGATGATTCAAAGAAAGATCCCAACATGAAAGTTGTAGATCTCCATGAAATATACAACTTTTCTTCACACATTTTTCCCTAAAGATGCTTGGATCTCAAGATATAATTTTGTGAATACATGCCCATGAACTAAAATAACTTAGTGAAATTTTGCCCTAATTTAGGCAGGTTTTTTACCTAACTTCATGACAATTTTTCACCTAGTTCCAAGAGGAATCTTGAAATACATTTCAAAGATGAGTTATAGAGAACATATAAAGCTTTCCAAAATGTCAAATTACTCCTTGAGATCATTTTTGAATATGGAGAATCGAAGAGATGAAGTTGGTATTTTCTCACTTTGATTTCAAGCCATTTCATGAAGAACAAAATTCAAATCTGAACCTATGATGCCTAATCCTTGTTTTAAAGGTCTCAAACTTGTTTATAACTTCATAATTTAATACTTACACAGACGATAAAGATTTAATCCAAGCACAGGAGTCTTTGTCCAAGCTTTAATTCCATAAATGGAACAAAGTTGCCATTGCCATTTTAGAAAAGCATAACTTTTGCAAATTTTCACTTCTTGAGCATTGGACCTGTTTTCTCTGCACACACAAGTCCTATGAACCAAAACCAAGTTGCCTAGAACTTGTACCAACTTCAAGCAGGCATGCACAAGCATGTAGAGAGTGGTCTCTTCACCTTTCTTAAAAAGCAAGTAAGAGTGCAAAAAGGCTATAGCTGAGAAATCTGTTGTAGAGTGGATGAAAAACCTTCTCTATACTTATACACAAACACATTACAACTTAGGACATGATTGCTCAAGGCTAAAAACTCTCCAAAACTCCCTATCACCAAAAACTTGTCAAAAACTTGCAGTTTAAAACCAAGCATAGCAATCCAGAAATTTACTCGTGCGTTTCAAGTTCTAATCACTCAAACACTTAACCTACCTCATATCTAAGTGTTCCATACCATAATTCCTTCACTGTAACACCTCCTTCTCCCTCTGCCATTTTTGTTTTTTAAGCTTGCAGGTTGACTTGGACAAAGAGATCCTGGCACTTTTAAAGCAAGGTAAGGATTGTAACAAACTCAGGGAGGTTCAGGCAAGCTAAAGCAATCTTCAGGCCTTCATAAATCTCACTCAAACTCCATTCACGATCTCAGCTGAAAGAGGTTAAAAAATTCCAACTTCTATCTCTTTATACATGCATCTATTGGTCACGATTTGTGAACATAAAATATAGATATCCTTGTGCTAAAACCAACTATGTTCATAAATTTTATTTATATTCATTGTGTATAGAGAATTTTAGAATTCAAATTTCTGTAAAAATTAGGTTTGAAATTAGGGCCTTTTAAATTCGCTTTGATCTTTGATTGTTAGTTTATATGATTTACATGGTTGAAATCGTGGGAAAAAGTACTATCATTTTCATGTTGGAAGTTTCCATTTTCATGGAGAAATGAGAAAGATCCAGAGGTTCTGGCCAACTTGAGGAAGAAGATGAAGTACAAGGCAATGAGACTTTATATGTTATGTTTTTATTTTTTCATTTAAACTAACAGATGTACAGCCACCCCAGTGGTAAGGCAGCACGCTAAAATGCTTAAGGTCACAGGTTCGAGCCTTGGCGCTGCCTTTTTGCATTTTTCACATTTTTCATCCATTTTTTGGCTGTTTGCAGCGTGTGCTCCAACATTTGGGCCTTGTGTTTTTTCTAACATGCTACCTCCTGATTACTCAGGGCACCCCTGGCCCAACTATTTTCATTTATTTATTTTATATTATTTTATTTTCATTAAATATATTTTTCTTAACTTATTAAAAATCATAAGAAATGTAAAAATGATAAATATTATATTTTATTTATTTTATTTTATTTTCTCATAATTTTTTTTTATTATATACTAACTATTTTTCTTAAATAAACTTGTAAATAAATTAAACTTAGATATGTTTTTATTCTTTTTTTTCATACTTGTAAATATTTATTTTAACATATTAAAAAGACTAAATATTTTTATAAATACTATTTATTATTTTTAGACAAAAAATACACAAAATAATACTTAAAGAATTATATATATATATATATATATATATATATATATATATATATATATATATATATATATATATATATATATATATATATATATATATATATATATATATATATATATATATATATATATATATATATATATATATATATATTAGGATTAGGTCAAAACTCTTTTGCATATGAAAAACAAAGCAAAAAAAACCTTTTTCTTGCATATATATATATATATATATATATATATATATATATATATCATTGCATATTTAAATTATATGGTATATTGTTTATTCAAATACTTGTACAAATTCGATTTGGTTGTAATAGCTTAATTAGATTTACATTATTGCAAATCTCCATTCATAATTTGTATTCCCCCTCCCATAAAATGTTGTAATAGCGTAGTAATCTTTAAATTACGCAATTTATCGCTTTTGTATACCATGCTAGTAATTCGGGTTTGTATGGCAAGATAAAAACAAATCAAATAGAAAACCCTAATTCAAGACAAAATCAAGCATGAAAATAACACACTTGCACACAAGCATCCTTAGGGTTTCTCCACTTGGTTGCCTTATATAAAAATGGCCATATTACGCATGTGGAGTATCTTGGCAAAAACAAACAAATATAAGATCATAGTCCCTCGATGACGCTATTCAAAGTTGTCTTACAAAATGATCTTGGTCCCTCAAAAATGCTAAGATACTTTGCAACATTACTAATCATGGTTATACGATGACCCACACCCGTCCCGTTTACATCCAAAGATAGGGTTGCTTACCAAATCAATGGTAAGACAACAATATCAAAGGAAAAGAAAATGAACAAGAAAGACATTTGAGTAGGTAGATTGCTTCTAGTTACTTGCTCCATTTAAAATAACTATCATTGATATTTTCAAAACAAACACCTACACTCTTTCAAAACATCTTACAAACATTAAAAACATTTTCAAAAAGATCAACATCTTTGTATACATTCTTACGCACGAGAATCATTACAAAGATTGCCTAAACAATGGCCTCTTTTACAAAATACTTTCAAAACTAGACCAAGCACTATTTCAAACAACAAAAGCAAGTGATCTAGCAAGTAACTAAGAGCCCATGGAAAACCATGGATGAAAAGGATGCTAACACCTTCCCTTTTCATAATCTACCCCCCGAACTCGAGAAACAATCTCAAAGGTCTTTCCTGTGCTTTTTCACCTTTCCTTTTGGATAAAAGAAAAGTCGGTGGCAACTCTTGCTAACCGCAACATTTGCAATGAAACGCAAACCCTCAAGTCAGTTCTCCCACCGTATCACAGAACTGGCGACTCTGATGGGGAAAATTATAAAAAAAGTGGGGTTACCTTAGGGCTAGATCACATTTATTTGCTTACATTGTTTTACTTGTATGCTTTACATTATGGTTCTTTGTTTGGGTTTGAAATCCTCTACCTGGATTTGGGATACATTATAGGTAAATAGAGATACGTTGTAGAAACTGTGCAGGATATACCGACATGGTTTAAGCAATAGCCATGTTAGTGCGACATATTTGTGGGTACCGGTAGCCTTTGAGTTAATCAAAGAGAATACGGGGCCACTGAGTGATGTCATGAAGCACTAATGAACTTCTAGAACCCTTTACTTGACCAACTTGGCCTTTAAGATGTAGTGAGATGACCGACTTTGGTGCAGTCCGAAGTTGGTAGATACTCGATACTACACTCATCGAGGGTTGGTTTCTTGGGATATTTCGCTCGCCATTAAAGAGGCTTGAGCTGAAACAATGACCAAGGAAATAATCCGGTGATACTGAGCCCCTTAGAACCCAGTTACTATTACTAGGACAGGTTTAAGCCAACTAAACTTCAAGAGGGTACTTACCTATAAAATCCCATGCGAGCCTAAACTAAGGACTTGTTTGCTTTGCTTGTATATGCATACTTGTACATAACATCATGGACATCATGAATATCACATGCATCCACTAACCATTTCAAGGATTTTGGAGATTCATATTTGTTCTTGTTTTATAGGATATGAATTCACTTCGCAGGAAAACTATCCAAGTCAACCTTGTAAAAATTCCTCCACAACTTAAGGAGATAGCTTCAAGGATCCCTGAGAACTCTCCATTCACCGAGAGGCATGGTCGTCTACTCAACTTGGTCACCTCCAACACAAATGAGGATATGATGAAAGTGCTCTTCCAGTTCTTTGATCCTTTGCACCATTGCTTCACATTTCCCGACTATCAGCTTGTGCCTACTTTGGAAGAATTCTCTCAACTCTTGAGGATTCCCATTCTCAATCAACTACCTTTCAACGGTACGGAAAGATACCTAAAGCCAGAAGAGATTGCTCAAGCTCTGCACTTGCACTCCTCTGATGTCATAACTCATTGGGAAACTAGAAGTGGTGTAGAAGCAAAGTTTCTGTTTGAGAATGCCCAAAGCTGTTGGAATTCCTCAGACTTTCAATCCTTTGAGGAAATTGTGGCTCTTCTTATCTATGGGATGATCTTAATTCCAAATCCTGACCAACTCATAGATGTGAGCACCGTCAAAATCTTCATGTCACGCAATCCGGTGCCTACATTGATAGGGGATATCCTACACTCTTTTCACACTTGCACAATGAGGAAAAGAGGTGTCCTTATGTGTTGCACTCCTCTCCTGGCAAGATGGTTTATTTCTCATCTTCCCCAATCAGTCTTAAAGAATGAGCAAGGTTCAAGGTGGTCACAAAGGTTAATAACGCCCAAACATTCAGATATTCATTGGTGCTCCCGATCCAAAGAGAATGTTATCATTGTTGACAATTTTGGGGAATTCCCTAATGCCCCTCTACTTGGCATTAGGGGAGGCATCACCTACAACCTATGCTTAGCTTTAAGACAGTTTGGTTACGCCAGAAGGGATGGCCTGCACGATATGCTGATTCAAGGTTTGGTATTCGACTACGACAACGACGATCAAGGTCTTCTCCAGAGATTCATCCGAACTCGGAGGATTCTAAACAAGGTGGATAGCAAGACTTTGGGTCACAAGAATTCCATCCCTCTTGAGCCTTACCTTAAATGGGTACGAACCCGTGCACAAAGTCTTATGATGCCTTATCCTTCCATTCTTCCAGTAATTGTTGAGCCTGTTAAGGAGGGAGAAATTCCATACACTATCCTACATCCTGACATGCCCACATCTCTTGAAGACCTACAAAGGGATTGGATACAACTCAAAGGAGAGCGAGATACTTTTGAAGACCAATTCTACGCAAGCGAGAAGAAGGTTTTGGAACTCACTAGGCTACTTCATGAGTAGCAGACTCTAAATGCCTACATTGCACCAAAGTGGATGCGAACTACTTTTTTATCTTAGAGTTTTGTATTATTTTGCCCAAGGGGCATTGATGTACTCAAACTTTATCTTATTAATATAACGTGTGTTTCCTTTTTGTCTGAAACAAACTTGAATCTTTAAAATCCTTGAAAACATTGCATATGCACATATCATTCATCATAACATAAACAAGTCTTTTGCAACGAGTTTCCTCATCTCTCTACTGTTTATTTTAGTAAGATGGATCTCAAACAGACAATCAAAGATCTCCAAACTCAGAACACGCAGTTTCAACAGTTGCTCATGACCCTAGCCAAGGGGCAAGAAGAGTTGAAGACTCTATTGGCTGAGGAAAAGAAAAAGAAAACAAAGAAGGTCACCGAGGTTTTAAACATGGGGAGAAGGTTTCAAGGGTAGACTAGAAGAACCTTGAATTTTGCTACAACATCCGGTGAAGGAGAGGGGAAAGGAAAGGAAACAACGGTCCTGTCAGAATCTGAAGAGGAGGAAGAAGAGGAAAACTACTCTGAGGAGCAATATCCTCCAGCTGATGATAAGTACAAACATCTTGAAGAGCGTTTGAGCGCTATGGAAATACAAAAGGTGCCAGGTCTAAACTTTGAAGAATTGGGATTAGTGTCAGGAGTTGTGATTCCTCCAAAATTCAAAGTGCCTTTGTTCGTGAAATATGATGGAGTGTCATGCCCTAAGATGCACCTCCGATCATATGTGAGAAAGATCCAACCACACTCTGCTGATAAAGACTTATGGGTGCATTTTTTCCAAGATAGTCTATCTGGAACACAACTCGATTGGTTTTACCAACTGGAAAAGTCCAACATCCACAATTGGGAAGATCTTGCCGCATCTTTCTACAAGCACTATCAATATAATGCTGATTTGGCGCCTACCCGTACTCAACTTCAGAGTATGGCTATGACTTCCAATGAGGGTTTCCAGGATTACGCACATAAATGGAGAGATCTAGCTGGAAGAGTTCAGCCCCGTCTATCTGAAAGGGAATTGGTGGACATGTTCTTAGGCACTCTATCAGGCCCTTTATTCAACCATTTAATTGGAAGCTCATCTGCAGGATTTACTGAGTTAATACTGACCGGAGAGAGGGTGGAAGCTGGCATAAAAAATGGAAAGATTAAGAAGGATTCATCTTCTTCTACAGCTGTGAGGACGTCTTTTATTGGGAAGAAATAAGTTGCTGCTGTATATCCACAAAGGAACTAAGGGAGATCTGAATGCCGACCAATGGTAGGGGTTGTTATGATCCCAAAGCCTACATCTGATCAACCAAGAAGTAATCAACCGAGGGTGGAAAGGCCAGTCCGACAATTCACCAAAATCAATATGACTATGTCCTAAATATTACCGCACCTTCTGAAATCCAATATGGTAACTGTGAAAGAAGCTCCAAAAAACCCCAACACAGTTTCCCCTCATTATCACCCAAATGCCCATTGCACATTGTGATACGGTGGGAGAACTGACTTGGGGTTTTGCGTTTGTTTTCGCAAATGTTTCGGTTGAGCAAGAGTCGCCACCGACTTTTTATTTTATCCTAAGGAAAGGTTAAAAAGCACAGGAAAAACCTTTGAGATGTTTTCTTGGGTTCGGGGAGTAGATTATAGAAAGGGAAGGTATTAGCACCCTTTCTATCCATGGTTATCCATGGGCTATTAGTTACTTGCTTAGATCAGTTGCCTTGCATTTTCAATTGTTTGAAATGGTGCTTTGTGTGTGGTTTTTTGAAAATGTTTTGAAAAAGATGCCTTGTCTAGGCAACCATTGTAACAATTCTTGTTTGAATGTTTTACAAGGGTGTTTGTCTTTTTGAAAAGATGTTTCAATGTTTTTGAAAGTTTGTTTTGAAGTTGTGTTGTGATGTGTGTTTTGAAAAATGGCAAGGATTGTTTTGCAAGTTTGGTCAAGTAACCAAGAGCTATCTACCCTAAATTTCTCAAAGATCTTTCTCATGTTTTAACCCTTTTAACAATGTTGTTTCACCATTGTATTTGGTGAACAACCTTGTGTTAGGATGTTAACGGGATAGGCGCGGGTCATCGTTTAGACCATAGAGGCAATAGTGTCAAGTATCTTTGGCATTTTTCTTAAGGGACTTGATCATTTTAGGCAACTTGATAGCGTCATCGAGGGACTATGATCATTTGATTTATTTTTGTTTTGCCAAAGACACTTAACATGCAACCATGGCCCATTTTTGAAGGCAACAAGTGGAGTAACCCTAAGGGTGCAAGTGTGCATTGTGTTTGTTTTTCATGCATGTTTATCTTGAATTTAGGTCAAGCTACTTGTTAATTGATTTTGCATACAAACCCTAAGTCTATCATGGCATAATTTGGAAACATTTAAATGTGCGAGAATTTAAAGTCCTAAATTATTACAACATGATTATGGGGATGGGGGTACAAGTTTGAATTTGGAGATATTTGACAAGAAATTAAATTCTAAGTTATTACAACCATATCGAATGTATAGGATACAAATATTTAATTGTACAATATTTAAATAAATACAATAAATAAATAAGAATGTATTATGCACAAAATGATTTTTTATGTATGTAAAAAGGTTTCATGTTTGAAGTATAAACAATAATAAAAAAGTCATATTTTTGAATATTTTTGTCATTTAGGGCAAAACCCTAGTTTTTAAATAAATAGTAATATTTATTAATTATGTACAATATTTGTTAATTATATACAAAAAATAAGAAGTGTATTGTAAAAAAAGTATTTTTAGTGTCATATATTAATAAAAAATAAATATGTATTATTTCTATATTTTTTGTCATAATAATCTAATAAAAATGAATTGTACAAGTATTTATAGATTATATATATTAAATATGCTAAATATGAACAAAAATAAAAATATTAATTATTTACAAAAAATGTATTTTTTCAGAAAATGTTTTCAAAATGTAAATAAAAAATAATAACTAAAATAAATATTTTTTATATTATTTTTAGGGTTCTTAAAATGAAAAGGAAATATATTTATTTACATATACATGTTTAATAAAGTAAATAAATGCCAAATAAATGTAAAAAAATATGGAAAATTATTTTTGATGTTTTTTTATATTTGAACAAAAAATATTAAGTCATAATCAAAAAGAAAAATGCAAAAATGATAAGTATTTCACATAATGGGCCAGGGGGGTGCAAATGGAAAAAAGGGGTGTGAACAACAAACTGACTCAGGCCCAGCCCAAGTCAACTTTGTCTTCAACCTCCAGCACTGTCCAAACGCGCGCCCCTTCTTTCAAAATACAAACTCCTGATTCTTTGATTTTTAGCCAAAACTCATAACACAAACAATGTAGAGCATCAAACCACGATTCCAAATATGTAAAAAACTTGTCCTAACTCTAAGAAACCAGGGAGAATTTCTTCACCCCCAATTTCTGACCTAATTTTTTCTTCAATGTTCATGGCTAAAATTCTCACATCACGCTTAACATAAATGAAAAGTAATCATATGTATGGCTTCAGGGCTATGAGTAGGACATGTTTCATTCACAAACCTAAGCCTAACTCTTCCTAGATTGAGAGATAGAAGTTCATAGATTACCTGTTTCAGCTTGAGTTGTGTACAGCAATGTGGCCAACTTCAATGGAGTTTGAGCTTTTGTACAACTTGCCTGAAGTCCAAGGATGCTTCCCAAATGCCTAACTTGCTTTAAAACCAACTGTATCGTGCTGTAGAAGTTCACCTGCACAGCTTGAAAGTAAAAATGGCAAACGTGGTTAGGGGTGTTACAGCTTGAGTTTAAGGCTTGGGATAGTTTCAGTGGATGATATGGAATGTGTTTGAACTCCTTTTGGATAAAACGCACGACTGGAATGGATTGTGGAACTCAAGTTGCAGGGTATGCCCTGTTTCTGCAGCAAGAGGGTGTTTTGATGTATGAGGAGGTTTGAGAGGTGGTTGAATCGTGCCTTAGGTCTGTTTTTGTGTATGGAAGATGTGAACAAAGTTTTCTTTGGCTGGTGTTTACAGGAATGAAAGATGGAGAGTTTTTACAATGTTTCTTCCACTTGAAGCAAGAAAGTGGAAGTTGTGATATAGGCCTGTACAATACTCTCAAGCATGCTGCAGCATTTTCTCTTGATCAGTGGGATTTGTCTACCAAACTTTGCTTCAAAGATCTGGCTTGTACTTCAAAGATCATTTATTGACATAAAGTAACACTTTATCAAAATGGCAATTTTGCTTTTTCCAATTAAGGGTTAATTCTATGTGCAATGCCCAAAGGGAAGAAATAACACCTTAATACAATGTTTAGGAATTTAATTATTGAGTGTGAAGAGGTTTAGAGGCCTGCAAGCTATCACAAACCCTGCTGATTTGAAAAATGCAATTGTTATGATCATGCTTTGGCCATGAACAAAAGTGAGTTTTGGCCAACTTTGCAAATTCGATTCTCTCTAACCACAAGGGTGTTTGAGAAGTTCTTGGACAATTTGGAAAGCTTGGAATGTGTAATATAATCCATATTTGTAATGCAAATTGAAACCATGTGAAAAATGGCCAAGAAGTTGGACAAAAATCCTGCCTAGAATAGGGCAAAATTTCTCTAAGTTAAAAATGTTTTACACCCTTGTTCCAAAAATCATAACTTGAGATACAAGCTTCCTTTGAGAAAACTTTGTGAATCAAAGTTGTATATTTTGCAATGGACTACAACTTTCATGTTTCAAGTTTTGTTTGAATCCATTTGCATATTGGTGAAAAAATGGGACAAAGTTAGGAAAAAATAAGGAAGTTTCATAACTTAGAAAAATTCTAAGTTATGAAATTTTCTCATTTTAAACCCTAATTTGCAATTTTGGGTTTCTTGATGAACAAGTTTCATAATTTGACATGTCTTGATGAAAAATGAATCTTGGCACTTGATTTTGACCAAAAAGTCAAAGTTTGACTTTTCAGTATACAGTCAAATTTTGATCAGTTGACTGAAAAATTCATCTGTCAATCCTATGCATTTGAGATCTTTTGAACTTGTTGAATGGGTCAAAACAATGCCATTGAGTTCTTGAGTCCATATATGAGCTTGGTTTGCCATTGGTTAGGTCAAACAGTCAAAAATTGCCTTTGTGCAGTCAAAAGCCTAAAAATGACCATTTTGCCCTTTTGGTGATCTGATCAAATTTCCTGTGGAATTGTGATCCAAACTTGACCAAATGGTTCATGTGAGCTCAATATGTTGATGTGGGTCAAAAATCATGAAGTTTGACTGTCAATTGGCCACAATTGACTTTTTCCCCAATACAACTGATTTCTAGGTCAACTGTCTAATTGACTGGGCAAAGATTGGAATCAAGGCTTGAAACTTGGTATGGATAAACTTGTGAGTTCAACATGAAGCATGAAAGTCACTTTGGGAATTTTAGGTCAAAACATCCCTGTGCAAACTCAAACCCTAATTTGGGTCAACAGTGCAAGGAGGGATCTTAAGCAGAGCAAACCCTAACTTGATCTTGAGTTCCAAGAGTCTTGTGGTGAGAAAATATTGATGAAATGAGAGGGAAAATTTTGGGGTACAACAGTTTCCCCTGTTCAATCTTCTTGAACCTGAAGAGTTAGATTGGCAAGTTTGCCTTTCGCGTCTCGAAGGTAAAAGGAGATTGGACACTAGAGTGCCCGTAAATTTGCACTCGTCAAAACATGGATGCGGGAATAGGCTTAAAGATGAAATTTGGAGATGGGCTTAAAGATGCCATCTGGAGATGTGACAGAATCTTGTTGGGAGATGGGCTTAAAGATGCCATCTGGAATGTTTGTTAAATTGTATGTCGTTGATGAGTGAGTGAGTATCAGAAAGGTATCCTTGTTTGGAATATCTCTGGTCTGGGGATCTGAATAAGCAATAGATCAGCATCCATGTTTGGAGGCATCCATAAACTGTTTTCAAAAGTCGAATCTGAACAAGCGATAGATTAACATCCGTGTTTGGATAATCCGTAAACTGTTTTCAGAAGTTGAAGTTGAATAAGCAATAGATCAACATCCGTGTTGGGAAGCGTCCGTAAACTGTTTTCAAAAGTTGAGTCTAAACAAGCGATAGATTAACATCCGTGTTTGGAGAATCCTTAAACTGTTTTCAGAAGTCTTGGAGTTGAATAAGCAATAGATCAGCATCCATGTTGGGAAGCGTCCGTAAACTGTTTTCAAAAGTTGAGTCTGAACAAGCGATAGATTAACATCCGTGTTTGGAGAATCCGTAAACTGTTTTCAGAAATCTTGGAGTTGAATAAGAAATAGATCAGCATCCATGTTGGGAAGCGTCCATAAACTGTTTTCAAAAGTTGAGTCTGAACAAGCGATAGATTAACATCCGTGTTTGGAGAATCTGTAAACTGTTTTCAGAAGTCGAAACTTATTAATCTTATCCTGAAAAGGGTAAAATATTAGCTGAAACACAAAGTCATGTTGCATGAAATGTATGATGCAATATATGTTATATCAATGTTTATGACATGAATGTAATGAATGCGCATGTAAGCTGATGAGCTGTCTTGCTGAGAATAGATGAATCCTGGATAGCCGGAGATAAAAGAATCTTGACTGCTACCGGGGAAAGTGAATCCTTGACTGCTGCAGGGGAAAGCAAGAATCTTTTGATCATTGAAAATGAGAAGTCCTGGGACCACTGTTGGGGACTCAGGAGTTTGGGTTGTATGCCAAACTACTGGGGATTCAAGGACGAGAGTCTTCATTCTGTTAACAATTAACTGTTATCTGGTCGATCTCCAGGCTTTCACAGAAACCCGTATTGCTATCTGGTCATAATCCAGGATTCACAATAACTTTGTTGAGCTGCTATCCGGTCAAATCCGGGCTTCACGGCTTGTGTTAAAGATATACCACTATCTGGTCGACTCCAGGTTTCGTAGTATTCTTGGCTGCTGTCTGGTCGTAATCCAGGCTTCACAGAAACTTGTATTGCTATCTGGTCATAATCCAGGCTTCACAATAACTTTGTTGAGCTGCTATCCGGTCAAATCCGGGCTTCACGGCTTGTGTTAAAGATATACCACTATCTGGTCGACTCCAGGTTTCGTAGTATTCTTGGCTGCTGTCTGGTCGTAATCCAGGCTTCAAAGAAACTTGTATTGCTATCTGGTCATAATCCAGGCTTCACAATAACTTTGTTGAGCTGCTATCCGGTCAAATCCGGGCTTCACGGCTTGTGTTAAAGATATACCACTATCTGGTCGACTCCAGGTTTCGTAGTATTCTTGGCTGCTGTCTGGTTGTAATCCAGGCTTCACAGAAACTTGTTGTAGAGATCAAGATACTACCCGATCGAATCCGGGCTTCATAACTTGAATTTGAGTTTTGACGACCGTAACTTCCAACAGGTGATGAAGGAACTTTTGAACGACCGATCAATTTGAAATGTAATTTGTTTTGGAAAATAAATCCATGACAAATGTTGGGGAAATAAACCCGTAACCGAAGCTGGGGATTGAAAATCCTTTGATTACTGAGGGTGAGAAATCCTTGTTGACTGCTGATTGCTTGGGGAACAAGATCTTCAATTGTTGAGGGATCTTAGGGCCACTGCTGGGGATTGAAAATCCTTGGTGACCTGTGGGGAATGAGAATTCTGACGATCTCTACTGGGGAATTCAGAACCTGGGAGACTCATGCTGGAGAAGTAAGACTGAGAATCTTCAATCTGATGGGAAGTATCTCTGTGGGGAGAGTGTTCACTAATCTGGTTCCACTGGGGATTGATAGTTGGAAGTTTTAGCTCCACTGGGGATCTTGAAACTTAACTCTGAGGGGAATTAGACTCTGGAAGGCTCTCTGGCTGGGGAAATCAGCTTTGAGAAAACTTTTGTTCTGCTGAGGATCCCGAGGTTTAACTCTGTTTGGGGAATTAAGTTCTGGGTTTTAACTTTGTTGAGGAATTTGGAGTTTAATTCCGCTGGGGATTTCCCCTAAAAGGGAATCAAGGTATCTATCTGTACCTTCAACCTATCAGCAATCATCTTTCTTGATTTGTAAGAAAATGATTATGCTCAAATGCATATGCCTATTTAACAAAACATTGAACATTTCTCAAATAAAACATAAGTGTAAAAGAGAAAAAGAAGACAAAGAAAATTTCTGTATTTGGAAAAGTATTTGTATTAACTTTTTATGAGTATCTTTGTACAAAGGAGACAGGCATCCTAGTAAGAGGATGTTGTCGTAAAAAATTGAAAATTTTATACAAAAGAAAGATGGCTATGTGTAACAATTCCATGGGATTCCATTCTGTTATAGCCTTCACAACTCTGAATATCTTGTCCATTCAATGCTTCGTCCGCCGATGATTGGATTGATCAGAAGCTCGGAGCTTGTTGATGAAGAGATTGCTCTTTAAAGTGATCTGACGAGACATAGTCATACGCTTTAATTCCCTAACTTTTTCCTGAATCGCCCTTTCGGGTTTTCGATCCACCGGGAAACCCCTTTTTGCCTAAGTCGCCCTTTCGGGTTTTCAACTTGCCGGGTGTACAGATTTTTTGTTTTATCCCTAATTTTTTCCTGAACCGCCCTTTCGGGTTTTCGGTTCACCGGGATGCCCATTTTTTGCCCAAGTCGCCCTTTCGGGTTTTCGACTTGTCGGGTTATTTTATGCATAGTATCTTTTGACTATGTCTACGTTCGCAGGGAGTGACAAATCGTCGCCGTCCATGGTGGTCAGAATCATTGCACCACCGGAAAATATGCTCTTGATTACAAATGGTCCTTCGTAAGTAGGAGTCCATTTGCCCCTGGGATCACTTTGCGGCAGGATAATCCGCTTGATTACAAGATCTCCGACTTGATATACTTGATGTCTGACTTTCTTGTTGAAAGCCTTGATCATCTGTTTTTGGTACGTCTGACCATGGCAAACAGCAGTGAGTCGCTTCTCATCGATCAAATTGAGTTGATCAAGTCGGGTCTGAATCCAATCGTCTTCACTCAAACCAGCGTCCTTCATAATCCTTAAAGAAGGAATCTGAACTTCCATGGGTAGGACAGCTTCCATGCCATATACCAAAGAAAATGGGGTTTCCCCTGTTGAAGTACGTGCCGTGGTACGATATCCATGCAGAGCAAACGGTAACATCTCATGCCAGTCCTTGTAGGTAACTGTCATTTTCTGAATGATCTTCTTGATGTTTTTGTTTGCAGCTTCAACAGCACCGTTCATCTTCGGCCGATAGGGAGATGAATTGTGATGATAAATCTTGAACTGTTCGCATAGAGCGGTGATCATAGTATTGTTCAGATTTGTACCGTTGTCTGTGGTGATCCTGTCGGGGACACCATACCGGCATATGAGGTTCTGCTTGATGAAGCGGGCAAGCACATTCTTTGTAACAGAGGCAAAGGAAGCTGCTTCGACCCACTTGGTAAAATAGTCAATAGCGACTAAGATGAAGCGATGTCCGTTGGACGCTGTGGGCTTGATCTCTCCAATCATGTCAATGCCCCACATTGCGAATGGCCAAGGAGCTGTCAGAACATTGAGAGGAACAGGAGGAATATGAATCTTGTCGGCGTAGACTTGACATTTGTGGCAAGTACGGGAATGTTGATGGCAATCAGCTTCCATGGTAGACCAGTAATAGCCTGCCCTTAGAATCTTCTTAGCCATCGTATGTCCGCTCAAGTGGGTGCCAAATGTGCCACTGTGTATCTCAGTCATGATTAACTCTGCTTCAGCTTTGTCCACACAACGAAGTAAGACACAATCATGGCTGCGTTTATAAAGGATGCCATTGCTTAAGAAGAACTTGGCTGCAAATCTCCTTAAGAACTTTTTGTCATTGACGGAAGCTCCTTCGGGATATTCTCTAGTCTGGAGATACCTTTTGATTTCGTGAAACCAGGGTTGTTCCACTACTTCTTCGGTATTAATCTCATGACAATGCGCAGGTTCATCCATTCGCTCGATGGTGATTTGGGGAGCCTCGTTATCCCAGTTGAGTTTAAACATGGAAGACATTGTAGCCAGAGCATCCGCTAGCTGATTCTCTTCTCGCGGGAAATGCTCGAAAGTAATCTGCTCGAAATGAGGCAGCATTGTCAAGACATGTTCTTTGTATGGGATAAGATTAGGATGTTTGGTATCCCACTCTCCTTTGATTTGACTGATAACCAAAGCCGAGTCATCAAATACGATCAAAGATTTGATCCCCATGTCTATAGCAGCCTTGAGACCAAAGATGCAAGCTTCATATTCGGCCATGTTGTTGGTACAGTTGAAACAAAGTCGGGCAGTGAAAGGTGTATGGCAACCTTTCGGGGAAATGAGTATCGCACCGATACCGTTTCCAAGTGCATTTGAAGCACCATCAAAGTACATGGTCCATCGGGATCCATTTCAGGTCTGTCATACGGTTCGTTACCTTCAATGTTGTCCAAAGTCATGATGTCCTCGTCCGGGAAGTCGAATCTCATGGATTGGTAATCTTCGATAGCTTGATGATCTAGATGGTCAGCTAGTACACTCCCTTTTATAGCTTTTTGGGTAGTATACTGGATGTCATACTCAGTCAGGATCATTTTCCATCTAGCGATTCTTCCAGATAGAGCAGACTTCTCGAAGATATACTTGATAGGATCCATTTTGGAAATCAACAAAGTGGTATGAGTCAACATATACTGCCTTAGTCGGCGAGCAACCCATACCAAAGCGCAACAAGTTTTCTCGAGCAGTGAGTAGCGGGCCTCACAGTCGGTAAACTTTTTGCTAAGGTAATAAATGGCATGCTCTTTTCGACCAGACTCATCATGCTGGCCCAGTACGCACCCCATTGAGTTGTCCAAAACAGTCAGATACATGATCAGCGGCCTTCCTTCGACGGGTGGCATCAGAATAGGAGGTTCTAGAAAATACTCCTTGATCTTATCAAAAGCAACTTGACAATCATTGTTCCATTCAACCACCTGATCTTTCTTCAACAGCTTGAAGATTGGCTCACAGGTAGATGTCAGGTGAGAGATGAATCTCGCAATATAGTTCAAGCGTCCCAAGAATCCTCTAACCTCCTTTTCAGTACGGGGGGCAGGCATTTCTTGTATAGCCTTTACTTTTGCTGGATCGACCTCAATTCCTTTTTTGCTGACAATAAATTCCAGAAGCTTACCAGACCTAACTCCAAAAGTGCACTTACTTGGATTCAGCCTGAGTTTGTATTCCTTCAACCTGGCAAACAACTTCTTCAAATGTTCAAGGTGTTCCTCCTCTGTTTGTGATTGAGCTATCATATCGTCTACGTAAACTTCGATCTCATGATGTATCATATCATGAAATAAAGCTACCATGGCGCGTTGATAAGTTGCCCCTGCGTTCTTCAGTCTGAACGGCATCACCTTGTAGCAGAAGGTACCCCATTGTGTAACAAAGGTTGTTTTCTCCATGTCCTCGGGGGCTATTTTAATCTGGTTGTAGCCTGAGAATCCGTCCATGAAGGAAAATACTTTGTGTTGAGCCGTGTTGTCAATCAAAATGTCAATATGTGGTAGCGGAAAATCATCTTTAAGACTGGCCCTATTCAAATCCCGGTAGTCCACATACATTCTGACCTTGCCGTCTTTTTTGGGAACTGGCACAATGTTAGCAACCCATTATGGATAGGATGTAACAGCCAGAAAGCCAATGTTGAATTGCTTCATTACTTCAGCTTTAATCTTCTCAGACATGTCGGGCCTCATTCGGCGGACTTTTTGCTTGATCGGTGGACAGTCCTCTCTTGTAGGGAGACGGTGAACCACGATGTCTGTGTCTAACCCTGGCATGTCTTCATAAGACCAGGCGAAGATTTCAACGTATTCATTTAACAGCCGTATTAAGCGCTCCTTGACACTTGGTTCCAGATTGGCACCCACTTGTACTTCTTTCCTGTCTTCCTCTGTTCCTAAGTTGACGGTTTCCAACAACTCTTCATGAGGTAAGATGGCCCTCTCTTCTTGTTGTAGAAGTCTGGCTAGCTCTCCCGGTACTTCACAATCTTCGTCGTCTTCGCACTCAGCCTGATTGACCAAATCTTCAGCATTATTGAAGGATACAACAGAATAGTCACCCATGGAATCCGGAGTGGATGGGTACCTGCATTTGTGAGTGTGGGTGTGTGTAAGGGATAGCCATCCTTAAACAAACAAAAATGCAAAAGGAAAGAAAATGAACACAATAGTTTATAAATGAAAAACGTCCAATGATTCATTAAACATGGCATATGATTATGAAGAGAATCAAAACCCTTACAAATGGACCTACATGCCCCGGGCAAGGCATGAGGTGAAAAATAGTGTGCAGATTGTTTTAGTAATTATTACAGACCAACAGAAAATGTTCGAAAGATAAATTACTGATTGATGAAAGTAATGGGAACGAAGTCTTTCGCCTCCCAGTTGTGCAGTCCCCCTTCAATGGTTGGGAAGATCCAATCTTCAATGTTGCCCTCTTCGTTTTCGTCTTCTAAAGCATTAATTCCATGAGGAGAAATCTTGATGGGTGTCTTTTCAATTTTTGAGCGACGCATAGCCTTTTGCCCTGCAGCGGTGAACCCTAACCCAAACTTGTCTGTCTTGTGGGGAAAATCAGGCAACTGTCCCCATGTTGAGCTCTTCCCCTCCTTCATTGCAGCCTTTGCGTCTTTCAGAGATGCCATCCTGGCCACCTGCTTGGGTACCTCAGCTACTGCCTTTGCTACTGCCACCTCGGGAGAAACTTCCTGAAAGTGCTGGAACGGTGTTTCGATGAATTCTCCATCCACTTCCACATACCGAAAGGAGTTTAGATGACTGATCATGTACTCCTCCTCACTGTGTACAGTTATGATTTTTCCCTTAACAGGGTATTTCAGCATCTGATGTAGAGAGGAAGTGACTGCCCCAACATTGTGAATCCACGGCCTTCCTAGCAAGCAAGAGTATGATGGACGGATGTCCATCACGTAGAAGGTTGAGTGGAACACCTCAGTGCCTACCTTGATGGGAATGTCGACCTCCCCATGCACCATTCTTTTAGACCCGTCAAAGGCCCTGACAATGATATTACTTGGTTTCAGCTCCAAGCCTTCACAATCCAATCGGTCCAAAGCTTTCTTAGGAAGCACATTTAGAGAAGAACCAGTATCGACCAAGACATGGGCGAGAGTGGTTCCTCGACATTCAACCGACACATGCAATGCGTCATTGTGCTTTCTTCCCTTCAGAGTTAGGTCAGCATCAGAGAGACCCAGGCCGTTGTCGGCGGTAAGGCTGGCTACACAATCCTAGAATTGATCGACTGAGGTTTCTTGGGGCACATGGGCTGTCTTCAAAAACCTTATCAAAGCTTTGGCATGAGCCTCCGAACAAATCAGCAAAGCTAACATGGAGATCTTCGAGGGGGTTTGTCCCAGTTGTTCTACCACATCATAATCACTCTTCTTAATTATTTTCAGAATCTCCTCCATTTCTTTCTTAGAGGTTTCAGGGATGACCAATGGCTGAGCCCTCGTCCTGACGAGCTCTTCTTGGATCCCTTTCCATTTATCAGCAGCAGGAGGGACAACCACAAGAGTAACAGCTTCTTCAATCATTGGAGTTCTTGTAGATAGTTTTACCGGTGCAGGGGTAACCTTGGGAGCAGCTGAGGGTCCAAAGATTGCCTTTGGAGGGGCAATCTCTGGAGAGAAAATTCTTCCACTTCGGGTAATTTTGCTCGTACTGGCAATGTTTCCAATGTCGGCAGTTTCTTCGTCAGAGCTCTCTTCAGTTATCTCAATTTGTTTAACACCGTGGTAGTAGATTTCTCCACCATAATTCCACGGTATTGATTTGTCAGATTTGTATGGGACGGGCCCAAGCATGGTTATCTTCAAGGGTACAATCTTCGGAGCGGATGTAATCTTAACAGGCCTTTTGGGGACCTTGGAAAGATTGGCGGAAATGGTGATTATTGAAATATCTTTGATAGGAGTTGGAGTAACAGGAGTCTTTTCGAAAAGAATTTGTTGGTTGTCCATTAGGCGTTGGATGCCTATCTTCAGCAATAGACAGTCAATTGGTAGGGAGGAACAAAAGTAGCAATCTTCTTTACAACCTGGGAAAATCCCAGCCTTCAACAAATTCAACTTGATTGTCAGTAGTGGAGTTATCAAATCATCAACAGTAGAAACAAACAGATCTTCTTCAACAGCATGGACATTGTGACCATGCTTTGGCATTGGAGCGGAGATTACATTTGGTTTCTCAGGGGCGTCGAACTCAACCTCTTTAGCATCTATCAAATCTTGAATTTTATTCTTAAGCGCCCAACAATCGTTAGTGTCATGCCCGGCGCTGTCAGAATGATAGGCACATTTTGCGTTGGGATGATAATGTGGGGAAGTGGTATTCACAACCTTTGGCGCCTCTCTAATACTGGTGAGATTTAGCTTCAACAGATGGGGAAGAACTTGCGCAGGCGTCATGTTGATGCGGGTGAACTGCCGTTGTGGCCGTTCCACCCGTTGCTGATTAGGTCTAGACTGATTGTTACGAGGCTGATCATTTGATGAATTTTGAATCATCACGGCCCCCACAGTCAGCTGGCGCTCAGTTCTTCTCAATCCTTTCTGAGAGTATATAACAGCTGCTTCCTTCTTGGCCGGGAATGGTTTCTTAACAGTTGTGGAGGCAGAGGCATCCCTTTGAATCTTCCCACTCTTAATACCAGCTTCCACCCTTTCGCCAGTCAGAATCAAATCAGTAAACCCTGCAGAAGAGCTCCCGATCAAATGGTTGAAGAAAGGGCCAGATAGGGTCCCCAAGAACATATCAACTAGCTCCCTATCTGAAAGCGGTGGTTGTACTCTTCCAGCCAAGTCACGCCATTTCTGGGCGTACTCTTTGAATCCCTCATTTGAGGCCATCCCCATACCTTGTAGCTGAGTATGGGTTGGTGCCAAGTCGGTGTTGTATTGATACTAGCGATAGAAGGCAGCTGCCAAATCCTCCCAACTATGCACTTCTGACCTCTCAAGCTGGTAAAACCAATCTAACTGTGTACCAGACAGGCTGTCCTGAAAGAAGTGTACCCAAAGATTTCTATCGGATGAATGAGGTTGAATTTTTATGACATACAACCTCAGATGCATCTTCGGGCAAGACAGACCGTCGTATTTTGCAAAAGTTAGCACCTTAAACTTTGGAGGGATCACAATCTCAGCAATCAATCCCAGTTCTTCAAAATCTAAACTGGGAACCCTTTGCAGCTTCATAGCTGCCAGTCTATCCTCCAGGTTTTTGTATTTGTCTTCCTCTGGCGGGTATTGCTGCTCTGAATAATCTTCATCTTCCTCAACCTCTTCCTCTTCAGCCTCGAACTCAGAAGGTAATGCAGCCCCTTTTCCCTTACCGGTCCCCTCATCAGATGTGGAGGGGAATTCAAGAACTCTCCTAGCTTCATTCTCAAATCTTCTTCCCAGTGTAGCTACCCTAACTCTTTTATTTTTCTTTTTTCCTTTTTCTTGCTCTTTATTCCCTAACAGTGCTTTAAGATCCTCCTAACCCTTTGCCAAGGTCATAAGGAGCTGTTGAAACTTCGAGTTTTGTGCCTGCAGATCTTTGACCGTCTGCTCAATATCCATCTTACTGAAATAAACAGCAGAAAGATAAGGAAACCTGGTGTGAAGACCTGTTTATGCATATGATGAATGGTATGTTTATTCATGCAATGCATTCAAGGATTTTAGAAATTCAAAATTGTTGCAGACAAAAAGAACACACGTCATATTAATAAGAAGAAATTTTATCAGTACATAAATGCCCCATGGGCCAAATATTACAAAAACTTCTTAAGGTAAAAAGACATTGCGCATCCTCTTTGGTGCGATGTAAGTGTTGAGGGTCTCCTCCTCGTGAAGTCGGCGGGTAAGCTCCAAAACCTTCTTTTCACTGGCGTAGAAGCTGGCTTCAAAAGTATCCCTTTCTTCCTTGAGTTGGATCCAACTCTTCTGCATTTCCTCCCATGATGTTGGCATGTCAGGATGTAGGATGGTGTATGGAACCTCTCCTTCCTTAACAGGCTCTTTAATCAAAGGGATAATGTGAGGGTAAGGCATCATAAGACTCTGGGCTCGGGTTCGTACCCACCTGAGGTAAGGCTCAAGAGGGATGGAATTATTGTGCCCCAGTGTCTTGCTATCTACCTTGTTAGGCATCCTCCAAGCTCTGATGAATCTTTGGCGAAGTCCTTGTGCATCGTTGTCGAAGTCAAAAACTAGGTCAGGAATCAGCATGTCATGAGGGCCATCCCTCCGAGCATATCCAAATTGTCTCAAAGCTAGACAAGGGTTGTAGGTAATGCCTCCCCTAATGCCAAGTAATGGAACATTAGGGAACTCACCACAATGATCGATGATGATGACATTTTCTCTGGACCGAGAACACCAATGTACATCAGAATGTGTGAGGGTCATCAATCGTTGTGACCACCTTGAACCTTGCTCATTCTTCAAAACAGATTGTGGAAGGTGAGAAATAAACCACCTTGCAAGGAGAGGAGTACAGCACATGACAACACCTCTCTTCCTCATTGTTCGTGTGTAAAATGAGTGGAGTATGTCCCCAAGCAATGTAGGTATGGGATTCCTTGACATGAAAATCTTGACAGCATTCACATCTATAAGTTGGTCAGGATTTTGGAACAAGACCAACCCATAAATAAGGAGTGCCACAATTTCTTCAAAGGCTTGTAGATCCAAAGAATTCCAACACTCTTGTGCCTTCTCAAACAAGAATTTTGCCAAGAAGCCTTTGACACCACTTCTAGTTTCCCAATGCCCCTTGATGTCAGATGGTTGCAAGTGTAGTGCTTGAGAAACATCTTCAGGTTTTGGTTCTTTTTCAGTACTGTTGTAGGGTAGTTGATTAAGAATAGGAATTCTCAGGAGTTGAGAAAATTCCTCCAAAGTAGGCACCAATTGGTAGTCGAGAAAGGTGAAACAGTGGTGAAGGGGGTCAAAGAATTGGAACAACACTTTCACCATGTCTTCTTCAATGTTGGTGTTGACTAGGTTGAGCAGTCTACCATGTCTTTCACTGAAGAGAGAACTTTCTGGAATTCTGGATGTAAGCTCCTTGAGTTAAGGAGGGATTCTCACAAGGTTGACTTGGATAGTTTTCCTGCGAAGAGTTTCCATGACCTACAAAACAAGAACAAAGATGAAGATCCAAACCCTTGAAATGGTTAGTGGATGCATATGATGCTTTATGATGTTCATGATGTATGCACAAACATATGTACAAGCAAGTCACACAAAACCCTAGTTTCAGGCTTGCATGGGGTTTCATAGGTAAGTACCCTCTTGAGTTTAGTTGGCTTAAAAACCTGTCCTATAAATAGTAACCGGGTTCTAAGGAGCTCAATATCATTGGATTGTTTTCTATGTTCATTGTTTTGGTTTAGCCACTTAACTAGCGACCAAAATATTCCAAGAAAACAACCCTCAATGAGTGTAGTATCGAGTATCTACCAACTTCGGACTGCACCAAAGCCGGTCATCTCACTACCCCTAATAAAAGGCCAAGATGGTCAAGTAAGGTTCTAGGTCATTAGTGCTTAGTGACATCACTCAGCGGCCCCGTACTCTCCTTGATTGAACTCAAGGGTTACCGGTACTCACAAATATGTCGCACTAATATAGCTATTGCTTCAACCGTGTCGGTATACCCCACACAGTTTCCACAATGTATTGCTATCTATGAATGTTTCCCAAATCCGGGTGTAGGATTTTAAGCCCAAACAAGAGAACCAAAATGTAAAGCAATCAAAGCAAACAATTTGTCATGCAAAAGGTGATCTAAGCCCTAAGGTTACTCCACTTTTGAATTTCTCCCCAGCAGAGTCGCCAGTTCTGTGATACGGTGGGAGAACTGACTTGGGGTTTTGCGTTTGTTTTCGCAAATGTTTCGGTTGAGCAAGAGTCGCCACCGACTTTTTATTTTATCTTAAGGAAAGGTTAAAAAGCACAGGAAAAACCTTTGAGATGTTTTCTTGGGTTCGGGGAGTAGATTATAGAAAGGGAAGGTATTAGCACCCTTTCTATCCATGTTTATCCATGGGCTCTTAGTTACTTGCTTAGATCACTTGCCTTGCATTTTCAATTGTTTGAAATGGTGCTTTGTGTGTGGTTTTTTTAAAATGTTTTGAAAAAGATGCCTTGTCTAGGCAACCATTGTAACAATTCTTGTTTGAATGTTTTACAAGGGTGTTTGTCTTTTTGAAAAGATGTTTCAATGTTTTTGAAAGTTTATTTTGAAGTTGTATTGTGATGTGTGTTTTGAAAAATGGCAAGGATTGTTTTGCAAGTTTGGTCAAGTAACCAAGAGCTATCTACCCTAAATTTCTCAAAGATCTTTCTCATGTTTTAACCCTTTTAACAGTGGTGTTTCACCATTGTATTTGGTGAACAACCTTGTGTTAGGATGTTAACGGGACAGGCGCGGGTCATCGTTTAGACCATAGAGGCAATAGTGTCAAGTATCTTTGGCATTTTTCTTAAGAGACTTGATCATTTTAGGCAACTTGATAGCGTCATCGAGGGACTATGATTATTTGATTTGTTTTTGTTTTGCCAAAGACACTTAACATGCAACCATGGCCCATTTTTGAAGGCAACAAGTGGAGTAACCCTAAGGGTGCAAGTGTGCATTGTGTTTGTTTTTCATGCATGTTTATCTTGAATTTAGGTCAAGCTACTTGTTAATTGATTTTGCATACAAACCCTAAGTCTATCATGGCATAATTTGGAAACATTTAAATGTGCGAGAATTTAAAGTCCTAAATTATTACAACATGATTATGGGGATGGGGGTACAAGTTTGAATTTGGAGATATTTGACAAGAAATTAAATTCTAAGTTATTACAACCATATCGAATGTATAGGATACAAATATTTAATTGTACAATATTTAAATAAATACAATAAATAAATAAGAATGTATTATGCACAAAATGATTTTTTATGTATGTAAAAAGGTTTCATGTTTGAAGTATAAACAATAATAAAAAAGTCATATTTTTGAATATTTTTGTCATTTAGGGCAAAACCCTAGTTTTTAAATAAATAGTAATATTTATTAATTATGTACAATATTTGTTAATTATATACAAAAAATAAGAAGTATATTGTAAAAAAAGTATTTTTAGTGTCATATATTAATAAAAAATAAATATGTATTATTTCTATATTTTTTGTCATAATTATCTAATAAAAATGAAATGTACAAGTATTTATAAATTATATATATTAAATATGCTAAATATGAACAAAAATAAAAATATTAATTATTTACAAAAAATGTATTTTTTCAGAAAATGTTTTCAAAATGTAAATAAAAAATAATAACTAAAACAAATATTTTTTATATTATTTTTAGGGTTTTTAAAATGAAAAGGAAATATATTTATTTACATATACATGTTTAATAAAGTAAATAAATGCCAAATAAATGTTAAAAAAATGTGAAAAAATATTTTTGATGTTTTTTTATATTTGAACAAAAAATATTAAGTCAGAATCAAAAAGAAAAATGCAAAAATGACAAGTATTTCACATAATGGGCCAGGGGGTGCAAATGGAAAAAAGGGGTGTGAACAACAAACTGACTCAGGCCCAGCCCAAGCCAACTTTGTCTTCAACCTCCAGCACTGTCCAAACGCGTGCGCCTTCTTTCAAAATACAAACTCCTGATTCTTTGATTTTTAGCCAAAACTCATAACACAAACAATGTAGAGCATCAAACCACGATTCCAAATATGTAAAAAACTTGTCCTAACTCTAAGAAACCAGGGAGAATTTCTTCACCCCCAATTTCTGACCTAATTTTTTCTTCAATGTTCATGGCTAAAATTCTCACAACACGCTTAACATAAATGAAAAGTAATCATATGTATGGCTTCGGGGATATGAGTAGGACATGTTTCATTCACAAACCTAAGCCTAACTCTTCCTAGATTGAGAGATAGAAGTTCATAGATTACCTGTTTCATCTTGAGTTATGTACAGCAATGTGGCCAATTTCAATGGAGTTTGAGCTTTTGTACAGCTTGCCTGAAGTCCAAGGATGCTTCCCAAATGCCTAGCTTACTTTGAAACCAACTGTATCGTGCTGTAGAAGTTTACCTGCACAGCTTGAAAGTAAAAATGGAAAACATGGTTAGGGGTGTTACAGCTTGAGTTTAAGACTTGGGATAGTTTCAGTGGATGATATGGAATGTGTTTGAACTCCTTTTGGACAAAACGCACGACTGTAATGGATTGTGGAACTCAAGTTGCAGGGTATGCCCTATTTCTGCAACAAGAGGGTGTTTTGATGTATGAGGAGGTTTGAGAGGTGGTTGAATCGTGCCTTAGGTCTGTTTTGGTGTATGGAAGACGTGAACAAAGTTTTCTTTGGCTGGTGTTTACAGGAATGAAAGATGGAGAGTTTTTGCAATGTTTCTTCCACTTGAAGCAAGAAAGTGGAAGTTGTGATATAGGCCTGTACAATACTCTCAAGCATGCTGCAGCATTTTCTCTTGATCAGTGGGATTTGTCTACCAAACTTTGCCTCAAAGATATGGCTTGTACTTCAAAGATCATGTATTGACATAAAGTAACACTTTATCAAAATGGCAATTTTGCTTTTTCCAATTAAGGGTTAATTCTATGTGCAATGCCCAAAGGGAAGAAATAACACCTTAATACAATGGTTAGGCATTTAATTATTGAGTGTGAAGAGGTTTAGAGGCCTTCAAGCTATCACAAACCCTGCTGATTTGAAAAATGCAATTGTTATGATCATGCTTTGGCCATGAACAAAAGTAAGTTTTGGCCAACTTTGCAAATTCGATTCTCTCTAACCACAAGGGTGTTTGAGAAGTTCTTGGACAATTTGGAAAGATTGGAATGTGTACTACAATCCATATTTGTAATGCAAATTGAAACTCCAAGTGGAACCATGTGAAAAATGGCCAAGAAGTTGGACAAAAATCCTGCCTAGAATAGGGCAAAATTTCTCTAAGTTAAAAATGTTTTACACCCTTGTTCCAAAAATCATAACTTGAGATACAAGCTTCCTTTGAGAAAACTTTGTGAATCAAAATTGTAGATTTTGCAATGGACTACAACTTTCATGTTTCAAGTTTTGTTTGAATCCATTTTAATATTGGTGAAAAAATTGGACAAAGTTAGGAAAAAATAAGGAAGTTTCATAACTTAGAAAAATTCTAAGTTATGAAATTTTCTCATTTTAAACCCTAATTTGCAATTTTGGGTTTCTTGATGAACAAGTTTCATAATTTGACATGTCTTGATGAAAAATGAATCTTGGCACTTGATTTTGACCAAAAAGTCGAAGTTTGACTTTTCAGTATACAGTCAAATTTTGATCAGTTGACTGAAAAATTCACCTGTCAATCCTATGCATTTGAGATCTTTTGAACTTGTTGAATGGGTCAAAACAATTCCATTGAGTTCTTGAGTCCATATATGAGCTTGGTTTGCCATTGGTTAGGTCAAACAGTCAAAAATTGCCTTTGTGCAGTCAAAAGCCTAAAAATGACCATTTTGCCCTTTTGGTGATCTGATCAAATTTCCTGTGGAATTGTGATCCAAACTTGACCAAATGGTTCATGTAAGATCAATATGTTGATGTGGGTCAAAAATCATGAAGTATGACTGTCAATTGGCCACAATTGACTTTTTCCCCAATACAGCTGATTTCTAGGTCAATTGTCCAATTGACTGGGCAAAGATTGGAATCAAGGCTTGAAACTTGGTATGGATAAACTTGTGAGTTCAACATGAAGCATGAAAGTCACTTTGGGCATTTTAGGTCAAAACATCCCTGTGCAAACTCAAACCCTAATTTGGGTCAACAGTGCAAGGAGGGGTCTTGAGCAGAGCAAACCCTAACTTGATCTTGAGTTCCAAGAGTCTTGTGGTGAGAAAATATTGATGAAATGAGAGGGAAAATTTTGGGGTACAACACACATATCACTCTGAAAGTCCGGGTCACGACACTAACAACTGTTGGGCTTTGAAAAACAAAATTCAAGACCTTATAGAGGCGAAAGAAATTGAGTTTGATGCGCCCGAGAAGCCAAACGTCATTTCTGCTCCTATGCCAAGACATGGTCACAACACCAATGCTATTGAAGAAGATTTGTTTGTTACCATAATTGATGAGCTCATGACTCCACTCCCAATCATTAAGATAAACTTGTTGAAATCCGGTGTTTTCCTGGGTTGTAATGAAGACTGCCACCTCTTCTTATCCTCATCATCTGTTTGCCCTTTGTTAAAAACAGGCATTCAACGCTTGATAGACAACAAAGAGATTCTGTTTGAAAGTATTCCTGTTTCACCTATTCCCGTTGAAGACATTTCAATCATCACCATCTCCGCCAATTCTTCTAGGGTCCCCAAAAGACCCATTAGAATTACATCGGTTCCAAAAGATACTCCTCTTATAATCACAATGCCTGGGCCAGTCCCATATGAATCAGACAAAACTGTGTCGTGGAATTATGGTGGGGACATCTACTACCATGTCATCAAACAAGATGGGCTTGCCGTCGAAGAGATAAACTCCGAAGAAGAAGACTCCGACATTAGCAATATTTCCGGAACCAGTAAGATTACCCGAAGCGGTAGAATCTTTTCTCCAGAAATTGCCCCCCCAAAGGCAGTTTTTGGACCCATGGCTGCTCCAAAGGTTACTTCTGTACCAATAATCATCTCTGCAAGTGCTCCTATTGACGAAGACGATACAACCCTTGCTGTCATTCCTACCAACACTCCTGCTGCTGACACTCGAGGAAAGAGTATTCAAGTGGAGCCTGTCTGGACGAAGGCTCAATCACTGATTATCCCCGAGACCTCCAAGAAAGAAATGGAGGAGATTCTAAAAATAATCAAGAGGAGCGACTACGATGTAGTTGAATAGTTGGGGCAAACTCCCTCCAAAATCTCCATGCTGGCATTGCTGTTGTGTTCCGAGGCGCATGTGAAAGCCCTGGTAAAGTTCCTAAAGACAGCCCATGTGCGTCATGAGACGTCTGCTGATCAATTTCAAGATTGTGTGGCCAGCTTGACAGCGGATAACGGCCTAGGCTTCTCAGATGCTGATCTGACACCAAGGGAAAGAAAGCACAACGAGGCATTACATGTCTTTGTGGAATATAGAGGCACAACTTTGGCCTATGTCTTGGTGGACACTGGATCATTTTGAATGTTTTATCGAAGAAAGCCCTCGATAGACTGGACTGCGAAGGACTGGCGTTGAAACCAAGTAACATAGTCGTAAGGGCATTTGATGGCTCAAAGAGGATGGTACACGGGGAGGTGGATATCCCCATAAAGGTTGGGACTCATACTTTCAATTCAACCTTTTATGTAATGGACATCCGCCCCTCTTACTCCTGCCTGCTAGGACGGCCATGGATCCATAATGCTGGCGCTGTCACCTCTACACTGCACCAGATGCTGAAATATATGGTCCAAGGAAAGATTATCACTGTCCACGGAGAGGAAGAGTATATGATTATCCACCTCAATTCCTTCAGGTATGTGGAATTGGACGGCGAGTTCATTGAAACTCCTTTTCAACACTTCGAAGAGGTCCCCCAAGAGGTAGCAGTGACCAAAGCTGTGTCCCAGATTCCTAAGATTACAAGGCCTCCACTCTGGATGTCATCTCTAAAGGACGCCAAAGCAATAGTAGAGGAAGGTGGATGCACCATCTGGGGGAAACATCCGGATATTCTGTATAAATCTGACAAGTTTGGCTTAGGTTTTACTTCAAGAGCTCAGAAGGTTGTACGCCGTGCCCGTGCTGGAGGGCCATCCTTGAAGATTAGCAACCTAGAGGTCAATGCAGTAGAAGATGGGGAAGAGGATTGCATCTTGGAGGATTGGATCTTTCCTACTATCAACGGAGGACTCCGCAATTGGGAGGCCAGAGACTTTGTCCCAATAACTTTCATCCCTCAGTAATTTATCTTCTACATTTTGTTGGATATGTAATATTTGAAAACAATTCGTACTGTTAAAACCTTGTGTCTTACCCGAGGCACAACGGTCCATTTGTAAGGGTTATTATTTCATCTTCATATGACATTCAATGAATCATGGACGTTTTTCGCATGCAAACTTTTGTGCTCATTGTTTTTCTTTTACATTTTATTTTTAAGGATGGCTATACCCTTACACACACCCACACTCACAAATGCAGGTACCCCTCCATTCTGGATCCCATGGGTAACGATACTGCTATGGCCTTTTGTGACTCTGAGGATCTAATCTACCAAGCCGAAGACGAAGGTGAGGAAGATTGTGAATTACCAGGGGAACTTGCCAGACTACTACAACAAGAGGAAATAACCATTCAGCCTCACGAGGAACCGGTGGATACAATTAATCTGGGTACCAAGGAGGATAAAAAAGAGGTCAAGGTGGGTGCCAATCTGGAGCCCAGTGTCAAGGAGCGTCTGATTCAGATGTTTCATGATTATTTTGAGATCTTTGCCTGGTCATATGAAGACATGCCAAGACTTGATACAGACATCATGGTACATCGTCTGCCTATAAGAGAAGATTGTCCGCCAGTAAAACAAAAAGTCCGCCGCATGAGACCTGATATGTCAGAAAAGATCAAAGCAGAGGTCGTGAAGCAATTCAATGCTGGATTCTTGGCTGTCACTTCCTATCCTCAATGAGTTGCCAACATTGTTCCCGTACCTAAAAAGACGGCAAAGTACGAATGTGCATGGACTATAAAGATTTGAATAGGGCAAGCCCTAAAGATGATTTTCCACTTCCCAACATTGATATCCTGGTTGACAATACGACTCAACACAAAGTGTTTTCCTTCATGGACGGATTCTCAGGTTACAACAAAATCAAAATGGCACCTGAGGACATGGAGAAAACTACATTTGTCACACAGTGGGGCACGTTCTGCTACAAGGTAATACCGTTCGGATTGAAGAATGCTGGGGCAACCTATCAACGCGCCATGGTAGCTTTATTTCACGACATGATACATCATGAA